>OZ007587.1:404058589-405429423 GCA_963931845.1 Maratus michaelseni
ATACGAAAAATGAGAACTGTTCAAATAGAAATTTGTAGCGTTTATTGAATTAGGTAGAAGTGAAATACATATATTACCGACATTAAAAACGGACAGGGTATTTTTTTAGTGCCGGAAAGATTCCTAATTTCATAAAATTCAAACTAATATAGCTCGTTGAGGTTTTGGACGTAAAAAAAATAGAATTTTTATTGTTTTATTTGTCAGAGCATGGTTAAAATTTTTCTGAATATATAACTTATGGGACACAGAAATCATATAAAAATCTAAAAAATGTAATTTTTTGAAAAATAATGACAGTACTATTTCATCAACATCCTAACTTATTTTGAACAATTTTGCAATGTTCATAGCCTACTGATGGACAGATTTAGATAAATTAACAAAATAGCGGCTACATATAACAATCTGTCCATCATTTACCCAAACACACCATTATATGAGCGGTATATTCAGTTAACTGTACAATTAAAATCATTTTGAGATAATATATAATTTTTTTTTAAAAATACTCTGGTAAAGGGAAATGCGATCTTAAAATAAACATGAACTCTGACGTTATAAAATATCATATATTCGAATACAAGGTAAAATTGTGTGTGTGTGTATATATATATATATATATATATATATATATATGCATGCAAATTTTATCTTAAAAACGGCTCTAACGATTTTGACCAAATTTTATATCCTACCGTTTTGGGGCACCAGAAAACCATTGGGCTAGGTCACACGTTCGAGAAAATTCGACTAGTGCAAATTAGTGGGTCATTTTGGGTCATCATGGGTCAGGGTCAAGCTAATTCTATCTAAAAAACGGTTCAAACGATTTTGACTAAATATTGTATTATACCATTTTCGGGAAGGAGAAGACTGTTGGGCTGGGTCACATGTACAAAAACTTTCGACTAATGAGTCATTTTTTGGTCAAAGCAGGTCAAGTTAAACTTTTATCTAAAAATCGGCTCTAACGATTTTGATTAAATTCTGCATCCTACAAGTTTCGGGCACGAGGAAATCATTGGGCTAGGACACATTTCCGAGAAAATTCGATTAGAAGGTTATTTTTGGTCACTGTGGGTCAAGCTAATTTTATCTAAAAAAACTATTTTGACTAAATTTTGCTTCATATGGTTTTCGTGCACGAGAAGACTGTTGGGCTAGGTCACATGTTCGAGAAAATTCGATTAGTGGGTTATTTTGGTTATGGGTAAAGCTATTTTTATCTTAAAACGTCTCAGAGGATTTGAATTAATTTAGTATCCTACAGTTTTAGGGAACAAGAAGACTATTGGGCTAGGTCACATGTTCGAGAAATTTCGATTAGTGGGTAAGTTTGATCATGGGTCATTATAGGTCAATCTATTTTTATTTTAAAAATGGCTCAGACGATTTGAACTGAATGTTGTAGCCAACGGCTTTTGGGCACGAGAAAATCATTGGGCTAGATCGCATGCTGGAAAAAATCCGATTAGTGGATCATTTTTGGGTCACTGTGGGTTAAGCTAATTTTATCTTAAAACGGCTCAGACTATTTTGACTAAATTTTATATCCTACGGGTTTCGGGCTCGAGAAGACAATCGGGCTTGGTCACATGTTCAGAGAAAATTTTATTATTGGGTCATTTTGGTCATGGGTCGTGATATTCGAACTCAAAGATAATTTTGACCGAGCATAGCTCGGTCTTACCTTCTCGTCATATATTATGATACGGACAAATCTAGTGTGTATGTTTGCCTGTGTGTGTGTGTGTGGTTATGCAAATTTTATCTTAAAAACGGCTCTAACGATTTTGACGAAATTTTGTATCCTACTGTTTTGGGGTACCAGAAAACCATTGGGCTAAGTCACATGTTCAAGAATATTCGATTAGTGGGTCTTTTTGTGGCCACTGCGGATCAATGCATTTCAATGGGAATGAAGGTTGAAACAATTATTAAGTTGTTGAACAGTTAGCATTAAACAAAGTCGCAAAGTTGACAACATTTCGACAAGTTTGGCGATATTTGGTGTAAAGTTGGCGACATTGGGGACATTTGCTGGAAAATTGATTTTACCAATGCCAAAACACATGTTTGGCGCTAAATAAAAGGCAAAAAAGTTGGATTTTAAAATCTGAAGATTTAGAACATTTCGCCAAATTTAACGATATTTAGTGAAATGTTGGTGACATTTACGAGATTTGAAGGGAAAATTGAATTTTAAGATTATTAAAGCTAAAACACATGCATGGCGCCAAATGAAACAATGACTCCAAATTTGGCAACATTTCGCGAAAAAAATTGACTTTCAGAATCTGAAGGAATTTTCTAGAAATTCTCAAAAGGAGCCAAGATACATGATTCAACCAATCCATACAACGTTCCATACAACGTTCTCGAAAACCGAATTCAACCACTCAGGGTACGAAGCA
Source organism: Maratus michaelseni (assembly GCA_963931845.1). Lineage (NCBI taxonomy): Eukaryota > Metazoa > Arthropoda > Arachnida > Araneae > Salticidae > Maratus > Maratus michaelseni. The sequence continues at coordinate 404,061,007 of OZ007587.1, forward strand.
CTTTCTGAACACATGTTTGACTACAAATGGAAAAATGTCGCCAAACTGATCAATATTTGGCAAAAAATTTGGCTTTCAGAATCTGAAAGAATTTTCTAGAACGCGGCAAACTAAAAATGTAGTTTGGAAGGATGCTCTTTCAACGTAAATATGTACGTAATGTAAAATTTAGAAATTGTACATGGTTTTATTATTGATTGTTTCTGTAAATAATACCGTTATAAAATAAAATGCTTTTTAGCAATAATACAGTGAGAATTTATCAGTAGTGTAGAGTGCGCAGATGCTGAACCAGTCAAGTCAATGTGGATGCTTAAAGAGTGCTTACAGTGGGGCGCAGCCCTTGTTAAACCTTCATCGAAAATGAAAAAAAAAAAAACTAACATTAGATTTAAATAAACAACGCACGGTCTGAATAAAATATAAGAATTTGGAGACACTGGTGGAGCACTAAAAGCTTTCCAGAGTTAGGGAGCATCGGTGTTAAATATAAACCGAGTGGCGCAATGATTATCTAATCATAATTAGTTAATTATCGCTTCGTTGACAGACCAAATGGCCAATAGAAGGCTCTTGAGGTACTAGGAGTCCCAGAGAAAGTTCAGTAGACAATTTCCTGTAACCTATAAACAAAGATCTATTTCTGTAACCTAGGGCCACATATAGAAAAATAGAGTTTAAAGTAGTGAAAGATTTCTTCTCCTGGCGAAAATAAATTCGCCTGGAGATTTTAGTAAATGTTTTGTCCTTCCCGTTTTACCGCTCGGTCCCCCATAAAGATGCATTCAGAGCCATCCTATTTAAGTGAGTCTAATATACCCATAATTCATATAACTTCCCATTCTTTTCGAAGCATTTTGTTGCCAGGAGCAAACAAAGGGGGGGGATTCAATAAAAGAAAGGGGTGGTGTCAACGGTTGTCCCCACCTGACAACGGTTTCCGCTTTGACCTCTAAACTTTAGACATGCTAAGAAAGTCATAAAAGATGAAAGAGAGCGCTCGACCACATAAGAAGCAGCGCCCACTTAGAACGCTATTCGTTTCTAACTTAACGCTTCACTTCTGTCAGCAACGCTCCCGCTAATGTTTCAGAAAAATCAGTTCCAAAGGGAAGTGTGTAAAAGTGACGTTTCACTGGAAATATTTCCAATATAAAGCGAATATTTACTAATTATTGGCATTTCAGTGTAAACATTTGCGAGAAATGCAGCATTTTCACAATACTGGACCCGAACGTTTTAACAGCCATGTCACAGTCATTCATTGTGACCAATACTAGCTAAGTCGAAATGAGCAGCAGAGTAAGTAAAATCAAACAATTTTTATTTAAAATCTTAAAAAAGGAAGGGACTTGAGAAAGCTCTGCTTAATTTGCCTTAGGCTGAAAGAAAGTCAATTCCCAAAACACTTCACTCAGGAAAATAAAGCTTCAAATATCAATAAAAATATAACTTAAAAATATCACTTACGACTTGGACAAGCGTCAAAACGTCGGTTAAGACGTTTTCAGCAAGATCTAACTTTTACTATCTAAACTAGTCCAATTCCAACTTCTAAAATGCACGCCTATGACAGTTCTGAAATCGGCACTCCGTGAGCGCCAAAACTCTATATTCAATTAGCACAAAAAATAAGGTAAATCTACTCTTACCAAGGCACGACACTCCTTCTCTAATGCAGAATCGTTGCGTCAACTAGACAGATCTTAGAGAGCCACAATGGGAAAGAACTCGATCCAAAGTTCCATTTACCCAGTGCGTACCAGTGCTTAAATATTGCTATATCGATTGACCAGATGCCGAAATTTGCATAATTATCGAAACGGGTCAAAAATCCACAAGTTCCCAGGTTTTCCCACTCATTCGTCGAAAGTTAATGAAAGACAGCCTTGATCTCACGTTTACGCAGATTGACTGTTAATGGACAAAAACTACGTTCCCAATCGAAACATCACCTACTCTTATAAGTAAGAGTAGTCGACACATCATAACGTAACGATTATAACAAATATTGAATAACTTCTAGATTTATATTAGTGATATTTGAACTTTAATTTCAAGTGGATAAAAATCAGCAAAGATTTTACCTTTCACATTTTATACATGAACAATAATAATTCTTCTTCGGAGAAACTTCTTTCCTTTTTAACTTCAATGAATAATAAAAAATATATATATAAATATATATATCCTCAAATTCCATTTCACTTTCAAAGTAGTAGCTGACGCCTAACCTAAGAAATATCTTTCGCGAGGATCTCCAAAATTCTTTATTTCTCTCATGAATTTTCCATTTTAAGATTCCTTTCGTAATGTTGAAAAGAACTTGTTCCGAAATTTCAAATAAAACCGAATGCCGATATATTTTTTAAAATGTCGCCTTATAATATGTGTACTATATGTCAGATTTCATTTTAAGAATTTATTGAATTAGGAGATCCAACCCGGGCTCCCTAGAATGCAGAGCATAGGTGAAAACTTTTATTATTATTTTTATTATTGAAGACATTTTATATTTAATATAATTGGTACTTACGTATTATCTGGTCCAGGTCAGATGCAGTTGCGCCGAGCATGGCGCCAATTATATTAATTACAGTTACACTTATGTTTTGACAACTGTATATTTTATTTATTATAGTTTATAGTTTTTTGTTATATATTTAATATTATTGTTCATTCATTATATTTTAAAGCACACAAATTAACGTCTGAATTTATTAAAGGTACACTTAAAGAACAATTTGTTATTTCAGACTTAAATACACACAAATTTATACAATAAACACGACACGAGTAAAAAAATTAGCCAGGGGCGGACTCGAACCTGGGTCTACAGCGTAAAGTGCTGTTGTTGTAACCACTGAACTAACCCGGTCGATATTAACCTCGGCTCGGCAATTTCTCACTATTAATTCGTGTTGGGGGACGTCACCGGCGAGCAATCGGACAGCACAGGATGACGGAACAACGATGAATAAATTACTATTCCATTGAAACACAGTATATTATAAAGCACATAAATTAACGTCTACTATAAAGCACATAAATTAACGATACATTAAGGGATCAGGTAACCTTTAAAGTGTCAAAAATTCTTTTTTTTTTATTAGCTTATAATTAAATATGATTCTTCAGGAACATTAAAAAAATCACATTAGAAGAGGAGTTATGTCAAAAAAAGTCTGAGCTCTTTTTATATCATCAAGGGGTAGTTTGATTTTTAATGTCAATTTTCTCAAAACGGCGATTTTGGTCATTGCGCACACGATTTCTGAAAAATGGTTCGTTAGAATTTCATGAAATTTTGATTGAATGGCTTAACTATATTTACAGATGCACAAAATGACTTATTATTATGTTTCTCAAGTAACAAGTTTAGAATTTATGACTACTTTTGAATAAAAAAAACTCGATATTTCGAATTTCTCTAATATTTTTTCTCAGGATCTACACATTTAATTTTTTTATCGTGGGTCATTTTGAAAACACATTATATCTGTACTCATTTAAAAAAAAAATGGCTAGTTTTAGCAATTCAAATGAGAAAAAACCTGCGCGTAATGCATGCAAGACTAATTCTTTTGTAAAAATCGCATTATATTTTATTTAAAAATATAATGAAAAAAATATAATAAATTTATTTTAAATTTAAAAGCTTTATATGAGTGTATACATTTTTCGAGGATTTTAATTTATAAAATAAACCTTTATTAATATGTGTTTTAAATTTTATAATTCGAAGTCAATTAGCTACGGAGTTACTGTAATTCTTATAGAGGTCCCTTTTTCACGTATTTTGTGAGTTCAAAGGTTACCTGACTTTTTAAAAATGTCCAAATAAGACTTAAAATTCGAGCCTATATTCGGGTTTTAAACGCTAAATAGAGTAAAGAATAAAACTTGAGAGATTTTTAATGCAGTTTTACATGTTTGAGCCTTCTTACAATTTGAGACTGTGCAGTTCCCTCTATTGAAGAAAATTTGAACCGTTTTTAAAATTACAGAATATAAAATTTAAGAGCTACCAGATAAAAATGTCACATTTTTTAATCTTTATATTTATTATTGTTAGGGGAACCGTCGGTAGCATAATTAATTTTCTATCTTAATAAATTGTTATATCAGTCTTCATATTTTAATATACATTTTCATCTTTCGATAATGGTAAAAAAGGTTTGTTCAGCTTACCTGAGAACTGCTTTTGCGCAAAGTAATATCCACAATAATGCACTGATATTTATCCTTCTGATTCATTGAAGTGTCGCTGTATGGGAGTAATAAACAACATTATTAGAAGAAAGTAATATTGCGTGAAGTAAGAAGTAGATCCATTTTTCTTTGAATATAATATTATTATTGTAATTCTTGGCTTTATATACACATTTAAATCGCGTTTTGGAGACTGCATAAAAGTGCTCCAATTTTACATTTTATTTGGGATATATACAAGGGCGTCTTAACTGTTCGACTACATTTTAGATTCTGAGAGATTGTTATTGAGTTCTAGCGCACGGTATCAGCTGTAGGTTGAAGTAGGGAGGTCTGCAGAATTTCTCAGCTGATCGGTTTCGACAGTGTCTGGTTTTATTCACTATGGTTTGGTTTGCAGCTGCGGTTATCACTTGAAGTACTTATAGTTAATTGGGGTCTGGTTTTTAACATGTTCTAAGTGTTCTTTCGATCGTTCACAACACGTGGAGATTATTAACGGCATAAAAAGGTTTCTCTGTCACTCCCCCGTAATCTCCTGTGTGGGGAATGGTTGAAGGTTCAGTTTCTTACGGTGTTTTTCGTACACAGGTTTGGGAGTGGGTTTAGTGACAGTGTCGGCTATCATTTCTTCACTGGGGCAGTATTGTAAATCAATTTTTCCTTCTTCTTTCACCAGTTTGATGTTGTGGAAACGTATGTCGATATGCTTGGTGATGTCAACGTGTTTCACGTTCAAAATTTTGTGCAATGCGGAGATGAGAAATGCACGTATTGTAGCGTGTGAAACAACAGGTGCGAAAGTTTGATCATAGTCAATCCCGAATCTTTGACTATATCCTTGTGCTACTAAACGCGCTTTATAGCTTTGAATATTTCCTAAGTCGTCCTTTTTTAGTTTAAAAGTCCATTTGGAACCAATAATTTTTGTTCCGGGTGGTGGATCTGTCCAAGTGTTATTTTTTCTTAGGCATTAGATTTCATTTTGTGTTGCTTTTATCCAGTTTTGTTTATCATTAATATTTTCCATTTTTTCGATATCTTCCCAATTTTCGGGAATATTTTCAAATGAACTATTTATGAGACAAACATATCTGTCAGGAGGAACGCATCTATTTGTTCTATTAGACCTTCTTGGTTCAATTGGTTGATGTTTGGGCACGGATGGTGTCTCCTCGCTGTAAAGTTTTATTTCTAAGTGATTTTCATGTCTATCCTGTAATTGTGTATTGTCATCGGATATTTTTGTGGTGTTTGTATCTCCTCAATGTTTTCTGAGTGTACATTTTCATTTTCAAGAAATTTTACCGTTCTCGCTATTATAATTTGTTTTCCTTGTGTGTGAATTCTATAACCAGTCGATCGTGTGTCATAACCTACGAACGTTCCGGTTTGAGCCCTGTTATCAAGTTTTCCTCTATTTACTTTATCGACGTAAAATAGCGCTTTACAACCGAATGTTCTTAAGTGTTTTAAATTCGGTTTAACTCCTTTCCATAATTCGTAAGGTGTTCTATTGTTATTTTTTTTTGGTCGGGAGTCGGTTTTGTAAGTATGTTGCAGTGTTTATGGCTTCACCCCAAAAATGTTTGCTTAATTTTGCTTGTGATAGCATACTTCTAGTCATATCTAATAAACTTTTATTTTTTCTCTCCGCAACTCCATTCTGGCTCGGATTATGCGGGACAGTCAATTGGTGTAAAATTCCGTTCTGTTTTAAGTATTCATCTATCTCTTGATTTACATATTCACGACCGTTATCCGATCTAATTTCCTTAGGTTTTTTACCGAACTGATTGTATATAATCGTTATATACTCTTTTATCTTTTCAGCAACTTCGCTCTTTTTAGATAATAAATATATCGTAGTATATCGGGAATAATAATCAATAAGAGTCATAAAATAAATTTTTCCGCCTAAAGTCGGTGTGTCTAGAGGACCACATACGTCACTGTGGATCAAATCCACAATATTAGTAGCTCGGTTTGTTGCTGATTTAAGATACGGCATGTTAGTTAATTCAGTTTCGATACAAGTTACGCATGTTTTATTTTTATGTTTACAATTTCTTATCTTTATTCCGTCCGCAAGTGGATTTGTTATTATTGATTTAATCGCGTCATAATCTCTGTGACCGAGTCTGCGATGCCAGAGATCTATGCATTGTTTGCTGCCACAGTTATACGTTATGTTTACATAATTTTGTGGTTCTTCCACATCGTCTATTTCCTCAATAATGCATAATTTTTTCTCATTTTTCGCCCTAATATATATTTCTTGATCAAAGATCAAATCGCATTTTTTATCGTCAAAGATTAGTTTACACCCGTGTTTAGCGGCTTTACTAACCGAAATTAGGTTCGACTCTAAGTCTGGGACATAAAGTACTTCGCGTAATTTCGTTAGTTTTTCTTTTCCTTCGGGGGTTAATGTTTTTATAAAAACTCCTCCTGAACCTAACGCTGTCAGTTTATTACCATTCGCGATCGTTACTGAAGTTTTATTATAATCAATGAATTTACTAAATAGGCTTTTATCATTACAAATATGCGAGGTAGATCCTGAATCGAGAATCCATTTATTTTTGCCTACTTTTTCGGTGATTAATGCTTTATCTTGCGTCTGATCATTTGCGTATTTTCTTTCGTTTGGAATTTTATTTTCTCTACGAGTTTCAGTCTTTTCATAACATAATGAAGATGAGAAATTATTTTTATTTTTGTTTTGATTATTACGAGGATTTCCGGATTGTACCGTGTTTCTGCTCTTGTAGTGCCAGCATTCGTAAGCGGAATGATTTTTCATTTTACAGTTATTGCAATATTTTTGTTCTCTTCTATTTTCAGTATGTGTATATCTCCTATTTGTTTTAAATGCTCTCTCGTAGTTGTTATATCCGCTATGTGATTGTTCTGACATTTCATGTCTACGATTATATTCGTCCGTTAATTTGTTTTTGATAAAATCAGGGGTGAGCTCATTTTCCGGTCTCGCCTCCAACGCAGTTATCAAAGTATTGTAACTGGGGGGAAGAGAACACAGAAATATCGCGGAAATATGTGAATCGCTAATATTTTCTCCAATGGCATTAAGTTTATCTATAATTTGCAAGATATTAGTGATATGCGTGATCATGTTTCCACCCTCCGCTAATTTAGTACTGCATAACTTCCGTAAAAGGTAAAGCTTACTGGACAAATTGCTTCTCTCATGTATGTTTTTCAGAGCTTCCCATGTTAATTTGGCAGTATCTAAGTTTTTTACATTTACGATTTGAGTATCATCGATGCTGAAGTTTATTAGAGCCCTAGTCTTTCGATCCTTTCTGTTCCATGCGGGGTCGGGTGAATCCGGTGGATCTTGTGCTATAATATCGTCGAGTTCCTCTTTAATCAGGAACATCTGCATCTTGAACTTCCATGCACTATAATTTGTAGAATTGAGTTTCTCAATAAATTGAGTATTTTCTTTTATCGCATTCATTATTTCTTTTTTATTGTTCTTTTATTTATTATTATATTTTTAGAAATTGGTTGAATTATCGTTTTTAATACTGGGATATTCTTTTTTCAGTCTTTCATAATCTTTGTTAGGGGAACCGTCGGTAGCATAATTAATTTTCTATCTTAATAAATTGTTATATCAGTCTTCATATTTTAATATACATTTTCATCTTTCGATAATGGTAAAAAAGGTTTGTTCAGCTTACCTGAGAACTGCTTTTGCGCAAAGTAATATCAACAATAATGCACTGATATTTATCCTTTTGATTCATTGAAGTGTCGCTGTATGGGAGTAATAAACAACATTATTAGAAGAAAGTAATATTGCGCGAAGTAAGAAGTAGATCCATTTTTCTTTGAATATAATATTATTATTGTAATTCTTGGCTTTATATACACATTTAAATCGCGTTTTGGAGACTGCATAAAAGTGCTCCAATTTTACATTTTATTTGGGATATATACAAGGGCGTCTTAACTGTTCGACTACATTTTAGATTCCGAGAGATTGTTATTGAGTTCTAGCGCAGGGTATCAGCTGTAGGTTGAAGTAGGGAGGTCTGCAGAGGTCTCAGCTGATCGGTTTCGACAGTCTCTGGTTTTATTCACTATGGTTTGGTTTGCAGCTGCGGTTATCGCTTGAAGTACTTACAGTTAATTGGGGTCTGGTTTTTAACATGTTCTAAGTGTTCTTTCGATCGTTCACAACACGTGGAGATTATTAACGGCATAAAAAGGTTTCTCCGTCAATTATAGTAATGAATTTTTAAATTAACGCACTATTATTTTGCTTGTCATCCTGTAATATGTCTCTTCGTGTGTGTGTGTTAATTCTATTGTTTAAGATATGAGAAAAACAAAGATCTTTGTTATTAAAACCAAAGATAAACACTTTACATATTTTATTAAAATAAAATTATTTGTTTGGTTTTTGGCACATTATTGCTTGGGATACAGTAGAACCTCAAAGGCAATTTAAAACTCACTCCAAAAGACAGTTTGGTTTTTTTTCCCTTATAGACAATGTGAAATTAATAAACCGACGCACAGTGGGGCAGGAAGCCTCCAAAGTTGGCAATAAATAGAATTTCCTTTGAACATAAAAGTACATCACACATTATTTTATAAACTTTACGTAGTAAAACTTAAAACTTTTACATAAGCTATAGAGTAATTTATTAATTAATTTAAAAAGATTTTTCAAATATTTTCTGTACAAAAATAAGTTAAAAACAAGAAATTGAGATAGTTTTATACAAATTAGATATTTATAAATCATCCATAATATCGAATTAAAAATGCAAAAAAAAAAAAAAAAAAAAAAAAAAAAAAAAAAAGGTGTTGCAAACGCAATTAATAACTTTAGTGATTTTGAAGCACACCTTAAAGTTAATATCAGCGACTCGTTTTGAAGAAGTGAATCCCTCTTTCTCTGGCAAAATGTTTGTACTACTATCAAGACAGTAAAAGCAAGCCTGTTTCTGATGTCTTAGTCTGAGGAAGAAGCATTCACTCCTTTGAAATATGTCGTTAGTATTAATTTTATAGTGTGTTTTAAAATTTTTAGAATATTTAATCCATACTAACATCTGAGTCATCATCACTGTCACTATCCTGATCACCAGATACATTGAGAGATGGAGATTTTAACAAATGTAGGGCTTCTAGTGGCAAATGTTACAACTTTTTCTTTCTTTTCATTTGTTTGCTAGTGATCACTGGATCCGAACATAAAAATAAGAAATTGAAAATATATCTTTTAGTTTTTTATCGTCTGTACTTTCTCGAGTAGTACTCTCTGTATCTTTTAGAGTCTTTATTCCTGGCTTCTTGTGCTTTCTCAGTCATCTGTCCTATGGGCAACAGAGCCGAACTTATAATTTCTGGTCCGTGAATCAAATACTTGTGTAATGTCGGGGGCATGTTGTACCATGGATACTTCAAGACAAAATATCTGGCTGTATCATGCGATATTTTCTACATGTATCTCATGTATACTGGATATTACTATCAAGATAATATGTAGTTTTTTTTAATCAAATCTACATCAATTCCTGTGATCTGAGCAGAAAGTTCTGGATTCTGAAAAAATCGCCTGGCAGTGTTGCCATCGTTTGAGTTACCGAAACCTGGGTTAGGTTTGTCCACAATTATACCACATCGGCTTCTAAATTCTTTTTTAATTCGAATTTTATTTTGAGCTACGACTTCTTTTTGTCTTTTTTTCACGAACTTGCCATTTTTTAACAGGCAGCTTATAAGACATGTGCAAAAGATATTCGAATATACGTATCCATCCATGCAGCGCTGATAGGCCGAATTTTAAATTCTCAGTTTTTACATCTCTGGATATCATTTTATCAATTTTATTAAATTGTTTTGACGTTGCGCCACATATGAAGCATCTCATAGTTGAACTTGTTTCTGTCAGAGCATTACAAACTTTACCGTCTACCATGGAAAAAATGAACTTGTGATTTATTTTTACTTTTCTTGATTTAATAGCTACATCACTACCTTGAATATTTTTATCTGTTCATTTTTTTACGCAACGCACATTTTGTTAGATTCCTGCACGAATTCTATTTTAACAGGCCTGCAATATCTTAGTTGACGCAGGTCGCGGGCTTCCCCATATAACTCTTTTTTTCACATATAATTCGAAGTGGAACTAGAGACGTAATAAACACGGCTGAATCACTGGCTTCCGAGTCACAGAAAACTTGTTTGTATGAGCTATGTCCCGAAGACCCATCGAAACCCCACTTTGATATAAAGTATAACTGCTTTAATTTTTAATTTTCAAGTGATTCGATAACAGGTTCAAGTATTTGTAACAAGCGTTCTGAAGTATGATCCAGAAGAGTAATGTAACTGATGCACTAATTTCTGTTACTGTGATGTTTTTACGATAACATTCTTTTTTTGCCTCTTGCGCAGTTTTGTAAGAGGGAAATTTTTCTGGGGCACTTCTTCTTATGACATTATACTGTTCGCGAGATAATTTTGCGTCTATTAATATAGCCAGAGCATCTTCTCCTGACAAAAGCTATTGTTGTGATTTTACAGATTTTGTATAAGCATTTTGATATTTGATAGCTCGCTTTGGACTTGTAGTTATATCTTTTAAAACTTTTGAGGTCTGAATCTGTCCTTCAGATCTTAAACTCATACATGTCGCGTACACTAACGAAGATGTAGAACTACAATCACGTAATCGTTTTGCTCTTATTCATTTTGATCGTTCAGAACACCCTTCAAACGGAATATGAGGCCGGCCACGTTTGCTTTTCGATGCCACTTCTTTTTGTTTTTCCAATCGAGGAAATGAAAGTGATTTGTCAAGCCACTCCTTATTAATTCTAAAAAACTTTTCTTTGTCTCGACAGGCTTTTGCCCATCGGAATTTATATTGAAATTTAAAACAATTTAGCTTCTTTTTTTATGTTTATAGAACTACTACATTCGAAGTTTGTCCGATTCTGGAGCTCTTTTACTAAACAATCATATTGCTTTTCAAATTTTTTTTCTTTCGAACGTTTCATGATATTCAGAAGTTCTCTTCTGGTAATATATAATGTTTTTAAATTCGTCCCTAAAAAGAGAAAAAAAGTAATCATGTTTATGTACGTATATTAACTAAAATTTGAGGATGATTAACTATAAAAATGACCATACAATTAAAAAAAAAAGGAGCAAAAAGGAGCAAAATTTTCTAAAATATTTACCATCCTAAAACTTGAACCTAGTAAAAAAAAAATATATAGTCGACACTTAATCTGCTTTAATTCATAACTAAAACTTTCAATGTTTGTAGACACTGTTAAAATTTTTAATAAATTTCACTACTACATATTTTAAGCGTCACTTTATCTATAAAAATCATATTAAAAACAAATTAGAAGTAAATGTATTTTTGTTACATACCTGAAGCTGAAGGTTCCATAGTCAAAAAATATTATTTTAAAATTATTACAGCGTAATTAACAAACGAAAGTTGAAACAAAATTATTATTATTATTATTATTTTCATTTAATCTCATCGTGCGATATGCAGTTTCACTTCTTTATTTAATGACGACCAAGATAACTTTGCACTCTTTTGAATACTAGGCAGATGTTTACTGACATCTGCTCTATTAAAGTGACGTACGTCGATAGTTCAAAATAGAATTTCATTTTTTTCGATTTTTTGCCAGATTTGAAGGCTTTTTTCCCCACTGTGCGACGATTGGATGGCGGGAAAAAATGATTAACTGTCTATGAGGGTATGTGTATGGGAATAGGGAAAAGTAGAGTTAAAACCGCTTACCTTATTATCACTTGCTTCTGAAAGCCTATACGTCAAATTGTATTATATATATATAATTCTTATTCATTGTTCAATTCAGTACTATGTAAAAGCCTAATGGCCTATTGACCTCATTTGTATATATATATATATATATATATATATATATATATATATAATAAACTTGCCAAGCAGGGCTTGTTTGTAAAGCTTAAGCCGCATGGTAGGCCACCCTGCTTGGTTGAATCTGAATCTGCTTCTTAAAGCCATAATTTCCAACAGAATTTAATGTAACTCTGCGTACATAATATGCACTTATTCTTGTGGCATAATATCATTTTAAATATAGGATTAGTTAATCGCTTTTTTTTATTTAAAAAATATATTATTTATAAAAAGTCAAATCTTTCGATATCACCCCACCAGTGGGTAAGACCGTTTGGATATGTTTATCTTACAAAGAATGAAAAAGTGTAAGTTTTTTTAGTTTTTTTTTTAAATACTTTAATAGTTTAATAATTTAAACTACGCATTACAGAGGGAAGCCATAGAAATATTTACATCAAATTCAGAAACATGCAATGATATGACCCACGAAAAAATAGATAACAGATGGCGCCATATGTTATTAGAAAAAAAAAGCAAAATAGGGGTTTTCAAAAGATTGACTGACGAAGTAGAAAACATAATATCAGTGACTGACGATGCCTGAGAGTGACAGGTGAAAATATTTTTACTGTTTTACAATTTTTAACAGATTGACTAGTTTCGTGTAGTTTTAAAAGTATTTTTTAAGACTTATAGACATATACACTGCTTGTTTATGTGTTTGAAAATAAAAAAAATGGGTAGTGCAAAGAATTATTATAATATTTTTTTATTTTACAACTTTAAAAAAAATCATAAACTTTGAACGACGTATTATTATTCTTTCTTTTCTCTGACTGATCTAAGATAACAAGTAAATTGATCTTGATTTTAGTATTAGGGTGTATCGAAATAATTTTTAATTATTTTACTTTTCTTGATTCCGTGCAAGTTTGTTTAAACTTATATAAAACATATCATATAGCGTGTTTGGCGTGTCTTAGTTCTTATTACAGTTTTTAGATGCTAGTGGTTAGATTCTTCTCTATACTACTGGTGGCCGTTAGTTCTTTGTTTGATTTCAACGCTGAGAAAAATGACACTTTCAAATCTGAGTAAATCGATGTTTTCATTTTGTTATGAAACTTTTTGTTTCAAATATGATGACCCAATGCTTTCAATTCTGAAATACCAGAAATACTCAGAATATTGAAACATGGACATACTCAAAAATGATTAGAATCAGTTTAAACTCATTTTTGAAACATGGATAATACTCAAAAATGAGTACCTAGAAGTCAGTTCATACTCATTTCTGAAACATGGACATACTCAAATATGAGCACATGATGTTTTATTCTTGAGTGTGTGCATGTTTTCAGAAATGGGTATATACATGTATATCAAACTTGAGTAATTTTCATTCGGGGCCATTTTGACTATGCGACATACTCAGATTTGAGTATTTTTTGCTCAGTTTTGAAAATGTCGTGTTTAGAGTGAAGGATGAAATCCCTCCCCCCCTCTCTTAAAATGTTTGAATTCGTTTTGAGCTGTTCGGACATTAATCCTGTTCTGACCTCCAACTTCACGATTTTTGCAGAAAGCGCTTATGGTTTTAAGGTATAGTTTAAAGAAATGCCTTAAGGTGCTTAAAATCACAACATTCGTATCACCCATTATGTGATCGCTAAAAATGATCGCGTAATTATTGAAATATGCCAAGTGAGACTTGTGTGCCTATTTTCATTAGAGGAACTTTTACTACCACAGATAATTCAAAAAGTACCAATTAAGCCACATTTTAAGTAAACTTTATTCTTATACTGCATTAGGCGAACATGAGTCTTAAATGAATGAGAAGGGCTAAAATTAATTACAAACAAATGGTGATTTAGAATATATTTTGTAGGTTTTCCGCTCATTTCAGTTTTTATTGGAAAATTAGTAATTTTTAGAAACCGTTCTTAACGAGAATTTACATCTTAAAAGTAATCACCATGCCAAATGCCAGGATTTTAAACCAACTGTATCACATAAATCACAATTTTAAACCCTTTTTTGCTCCTTCACCCTTTTAATTTTCGAATTTTTATAAAACTGTTCTAAGCGAGCATTTGCGTCTTAAAAGTAGCAGCCAATGTAAAACTTCCAGTTTCTCTCCTGAACAATTCCATAGAAAGAAAGCATAATTTAGAACGTTTTTAGAACGCTTTCCACTCATTTCACACTTTTAAATTTTGAATTTTTTAATAAACTGTTCTTAGAGAGCATTTACATCTTATAAGTAACTACTATGCCAAATTTCAGATTTCTATTTATTTCAAGTATCACAAAAATATCGTAATTCAGAATATTTTTTACTCCTACACGCTTTTAAATTTCGATTTTGTAAAAAAAAAAAACAGTGTTGTGTGTGCATTTGCGTCTTAAAAGTAGCATTCATGTCAAATTTCAAGTTTCTATCCTTAAACATTACATACAACTCATAATTTTAAACATTTTTAGAACGTTTTTGTTTTATTTCATCCTTTTCAATTTCGTTTTTTTTTAGAATCTGCCCTTTGGGAAAATGTTTATCTTAAAAGCATCTGTCATGCAAAATTTCAAATTTCTAGCCCTTTCAGAATCACAAAAACGTAATTCAGAACGTTTTTTCTCCTGCACTCTTTTAAATTTCGATTAGAAAAAAGTGTTGTGTTGATTTGCATTTGCGCGTTAAAAATAGCAGACAGTCAAATTTCAAATTTATATCCTTAACAATTCCATAGAAATTGAAATTTACAACGTTTTTAGAACGCTTTTTCTTCATTTCATGCTTTTCAATTTCGAAGTTTTTTACTTTCTTCTATCTTTACATGGATGACCACCTCAGGAAACCCGGCTTAAGCCTTAGAGTTTGTGTGCAATCCTGAGGGGCTGACACGCCTCTATCACCAGCGAGACCACAGTTACAGAATTTTACAATATAATACAGTAAAACCTCCATAACGGACACTCCCGAATAGCGGACACCTCTATTTAGCGGACACTTTTTCAATCCCCAACACATATATTGTTTGCATAGTTTTACCTCTGAATAGCGGACACCTCCAAATAACGGACAAATTTAGCGCTCCCGCAGTGTCCGTTATTCGGAGGTTTTACTGTATTACAATATTACAATACGATATAGATACAATAGAATATACAATAAATACAATAGAATATACAATAGAATATTTTTCTTCTACTCAGAAGTTTTACTTTTACATGTGATTTTTTTTGTAGTGAAAGTAATTGAATTTTGTCTGATAATAATGTTTTAAAACTTTCATACATACGGTTATTATTATTATTTCAATGTATACAGAATGTACAATTTCCAGATAAGATATTTACAAATACGGTGCAAGCACCATGCCTAGAATTATTATTGGTTAAATATGATGGGTTATTATTGGCTAGCATATTTTATACAAATACTTTACTACAATTGATGTATATGGAAAAATATGATGCACACATACAGTTATTATAATTAATTCGATTATACAATTATACGTTTAGACCATTTCCAGAATATGACTATATACAAGTACTGTGCAGACTTCATATTTAGGATTTTTGGTTACATGCGATGCAGATTCTTGGTTAAATACTTCTAATACAATTAATAATATACTAATATGAATATACAGATGCGAATACACTGAAAATTTACAAATAATATGCAAATACTAATAATATACAGATAGTGTGGTGTTAACTCTCATTACAACAGTTATTATATTCAATATTATTTATATACATATGTACAGAGAAAACAGGGCCCCTGCTAGATTGGACAAGCGGTTGCCCGACTACAGAGGAAGAGGATTTGAAAATAGAAATTCATTTTTTTCAATATATTTCATGCAGTTGATAATGCGCTGGAGAAAAACCGGACGGTCCAGGAGATATAGCATCCAGTTTTTAAGTGACATTTGTGGTGATTTTTTGACATGGAAATGTGAAGTTAGAGTGCAGTTTAATATGTAGTGTAATGATGTTGCTTCTAATCCACAGACACATAGTGGTGAGTCACTTCTGTTAATTTGGAATAGGTGTTGTTGAAATGGTCCATGATTTGTTAAAAATAGGTATAGATATCTGTTGTGTATTTCTAGTTGTTGCGAGACTTCCGGAAGGAAGTCTCTTGTGTAATGACCCACCTGTGCTGTAGACCAGCGTTGTTGCCAACTGTCTATGATTTGTTTTTTTAATTCTCTTTTGAGTGTGGACGGTGGTACAGGAAGAAAAGTTGTTTCCAGTGTTTCATCGTTTGTTGCTGACCGCGCCAATTGATCCGCAAGTTCATTTCCAGCTACACCCGAATGACCCTTGACCCAATTAAAAAAGAAGTTTTTGGAGGATAAATTTAAACGTTCTAAAATTTCCTGGACTAAATAATTATCTATGTCAAATTTTGAAAGAGCCATTAAACTTGATAAGCTATCCGAAGAGATTAGAAAGTTGACCGAATCCTCTTCCATAGCCCAGCGCACAGCTTCTCCAATCGCAAGTAGTTCGGCCTGGAAAACTGAATTGCCCGAGTCAAGTTTTGCACGCCACGTGTGATGAATTATATTATTCTTATAAGCACAGAAAGCCGATGCTGTGCCTTCAGCAGTTTTTGAGCCATCTGTAAAAATATGGAATTCCCCATTGAATTTTGAACCCGGACAGGTTTTTATTTGATCTAGAGTTGGTGAAGTTTTATATTTTGAGATCTTTGTGGCTATTGTTTGTGCATTAATACGTGTTGATGAAATCCCTAATCTAGTGGCTCTAGCAAATTCAGCTTCCGCTTCTAGTTGCAAGTCCAGGGGCGGGATACCCGTGAGTACCTGCAATGCCGCTGTTGACGTATTTTTATACGCTCTTGAGATGAGTAGAAGTACTTTTCTCTGCGCCGCCAAGAGGTGACGCACTCCATGCGACCGTCTCATACGCGTGAACCAAACCCCACAGGCATAAGCGATTTGACGCTGTAGGATTGCCGAATACCATATTTTAAAGAAATGAGTTGGCAACCTGCCCGAAATTGATGAAAATTTATATAAATTTTGTGTAGTTTTAGTAATTTCTTCCCTTTTTATTACTAGGTGAGGTAGGAATGAAAGATGTTGGTCTATTGTAATTCCTAAGTATTTTAAGGTTTTGACTGATTTTAGGTTTTGTCCTTTTAGTTTGAAAGTTGGGTCCCTTTTTAAGATATTAGGTTTGCCAAATGTAATTGTTTTTGATTTATTCAATGATATTTCAATATGGTTGCGCGTTTCCCAATTTTGAACATAATTCAGGGCAATCCCACCATTATGCTCTAGCGCAGCGCGTGATGGACCCCAAATAATTAACAGGATATCGTCCGCGTATGCCACAATCGCACAGTGCTCAAAGACAAAGTAACGCAGTAATCCCTCCAAGAGTGACAACCAGAGAAAAGGACCAAAACAGGAGCCCTGTGGACAGCCTTTTGTGAAATAATGCAAGATATTTGGGTTGTGCCAATCAATCTGAGCCCGCCTACTCGAAAGGAAGGAGATAATTGTATTAATATATTGCTGCGGGATGTCTAAGTCAGTTAGTGATGAAATTGCCAGGTCCCATGGAAGGTTGTCAAATGCCCCCATGAAATCCAGCGATATAAAAGTCGTGTAGTTGTTGTTTTCTTTATTGATATCGATATATGATAGGGCATTTTGAAGAGCAGTTTCTGTTGATTTTAACTGTGTGAAACCGTGTTGTTTATTTGTTAATCTATTGTTTTGCGTTAGTATATGATTAATTCTCCGCAGCAATAGTTTTTCAAAAATTTTGCCTATTATTGGAAGTAATGTTATCGGTCTATAAGATGTGTGTTCGTCAAGTGGTTTACCTTCCTTTCTAAAGTAGATAAGCTCCCCAAGCTTCCAGGCCACCGGGAAATAATTTAAGGAAAGTGCTGAATTAAATAAGTCTAGTAGTGTAACTGGTATTATGGCAAATATCGCTCTTATCATACGATGATCGATTTCGTCTGGCCCTGGGGCCTTGTTTTGATTGAAGCTATATATTGCATTTCTTAATTCTCTTTTTGTAAATTTTGGTTGGTCTGATTGGGGTTGTATGTTAAATGCCTGGGCAGGTTGCACTGGCATACCTGCTGAAGGCCCAAATATTCTTTCTGTAAGGTTAGCTAATGAAGTGGACCTGGAAACCGGAAAGGATGAGTCCGGTAGAAAGCTAATTAATTTATCTTGGTAATCTTGGAAAGCCAGTTTTTTTGATATGCCAAAAGGGTCAGTTTGTTTTTTACAGAAATTGTCCCACGCTTTCTCTTTTGCACAGAGGATTTGTTTTTTATATTTGGCTTTTTCTTTTTTATAATTTTGGAAGTTTATTGGATCGAAATTAGAGTTTTTTGCTTTATTATATAAAGCTTTTACTTTATTCCTCTGTGCCCTAAGGTCCGGCGACCACCAGGAAAATTTAGGTTTTCGAAATGAGGGTTTTTTTTAAATGAAGTTATTGCTGAATCTTTAATAATTTGGTAGAACTTTTCATAATGGATGTCCAGATCTTGGGATGTTTTAATTGTTTTAAAATTAATATTGTCCGTTAAACATTTATGTTGAACCATTTTTTGAAATTTATAGGGGGGAATGTTTTTTGTTTTAAATCTGCGTTTTGGTAAATCCGTTACTGTTAAAAATAGTTGTGTAATAATTGGCCTGTGGTCACCGAAAAGTTCTGGGACAACTTCCCAGTTACTGAAGTGTTGGAAGAGGGGTTGTGAACAGATTGATAAATCTGGTCGGCCCTTCCTTCTGCCCGACTCATAGGTTGGTTGGCAAGATGGTTCGTTTAAAACTACAAGGTTTTCTGCCAGCAAGAAATCTACGAGGAGTCTTCCCCTGGCGTCTTCCCGCGAATACCCCCATAGTGGGTCATGTGCATTGAAGTCCCCCAGGACTAAACAGTAGTCGCTAAGATGTTTTGCTGATCTCCAATCTTGGAGATCAATCTCTAGTTCAGCCCTTGGAGGACAGTCCAGGCTCCCAATGCTCAGAATTAAGTTCGGTAGGTCTAGATTAACGAAAACTGAATTATTGAATTTAGCTGAAAGACAGTGTTTTAAGTTTTGGTTTAAGATCAAAATATGACAATTAAGGGAGCTGGAGCTGTAACATGGCACACTCAAAGGGAGAGAGACCGGTCGGCCTTCAAAAATATAAGCATCCTGGAGGCACGCCAGTGAAAAACCCTCTTCAATTACATGATTTATAAAAGCTGCCGTATTACCTTTAGATCGTTGTAGATTACATTGAATCACCTTGAACTCGAGGCTGTTTGAGTTCTTTGTTGTGTAAAGTTCCTCTGATAAAGTTTGTAAGTTTGGCAGCAACTATCAAAACTATAATGATCAATGTCCAGAGGTCTATCCTTTCCGGAACGTTTTTCATTTGCGTCTGTGCAGTTTACACACCTTCGGGTATGGGATGTACAGTCCGATGTTTGGTGATGGCCAGCACACTTTGCACATACATCTCGATGCTTACATTCCCGCGCCATGTGACCTAGTTTTTGGCATTTGTAACATCTGGGTGTTATGATGTACTTGCGCACATCGCACCTGTTGAAGCCGATGTTGATCTTTATTTGCTCGAGTACATGTGCTTCCCTTTGTGGCATTTCTATGATTAAGTTCACTGTGTCATTGTTTCGCGCAGATTTCAGAATTTTATTTAATTTGAAATTGATGTCTTCAGTTCTTAGGGCTCTTTGCAATGCTGGGTGTAGAATGTTTTCAGAGTAATATTCTATGTTTCTCAATGCTTCGTCGTCTTCGTTTTCCGATACTGCTGGGGCTCCAAATACCATGATTTTCTGTGTTTTCGGTTTGATCTTTTCTACTGTGATTTTCGGTGCTAATTTAGTATTTTCTGTTAGCTTTTGCTGCAGCTCGATGATATCTTTCTCATCATTGCAGGTAACTACTAAGTTACCTGCTTTCGTCGGCCTGCAATTGATGTTTGGCAGAGTAGTTGTATCCACTGCTTTGTTAAGTGTCCTTCTTATTTCCTGTATCGTTAGGTTTCCATCCTTTGGTGTCACCACTAGAGATGGTCTCTGTGGAGGCCTTTGTTGCAATACTTGCGCATATGACTATCCATCATTTCTTTGCGTCAGTCTTTTATTACTTTGTGATATTGATTGTGTTTTTAGTGTTTTCTTTAGGGCATCAATTTCTTTCTTGTAATCATTGAGTGTCATTTTGATGTAAGCGCCGTGCTGTCCGAGTTTTCTTTCTACTGCTTCTTTGATTCTTGTTCCCTGTTCCTCCATGTCTTCGTACTTCTTTATTTCTTTCCTAAGCTCTAGGCACTCCTCTCTCCATTGTGATCTGTCATCTTCTGTGTCTTGTATCCACCGCATTAGCGTATCTACCTCTTTGCGGGGTTTTATTATTTTCTCATTTGTTTTCCCCTGATTTTCTTCGGGAGTAACTGCCTGGATGTCTTGCAGTATCTTTTCTACTTCAATTTTGATGTCATGTGGTGTTGATGGCTTTTGGTGTTTTTTAGCTTCCTTTAGTTCTTTTTCTAGTTCTTTTTGTTTCAACTTCAACGCTGCTACTTCTTGTCTACTTTCTTCTTGTTTTTCTACTTTCTCTTTTAGCTTTGCCATTTCTGCTTCATAACTTTGTAGTTTCTCGCTATGTAATTTTTCTCTTTCTTCGACTTCCGCATGTACTTTGTCTGTTTCAGGACGGCTGTGTTCCATGAGCTTCAGCTGCTCTAGTTCTTCTTTTAGATCCCTTACCTCTTCGTTCTGTTTCTCTACTGTAGTTATTTTTTTGTCTAGCACCTCCTTCACCATCTGCAGCTTTTCAGGGGCTCCTCTTTGCTTACTTTTGTATAACTTGTCAAACTCTGACATTAGCTCAGTTATTGTCATCTTCTCCCATTTTTGTTGTCCTGTGCGCTGTGTTTGCGGTGTCTTTGGTGTGCTTGGCTGTTCTTGTGACATCTTGTAACTTTTTCTTGTTACGATTTTGTCCTCAGTGTACCTTTGTGTCGATGGATTTGCTATTTTCTCTGTATAGTCCCACACTGAGATGTCTGACATGTAACCTGCTTTTTCCACTTTTGTTAAAACTTTTACTCTAATTAATTATCATTTTTCTTATGACTCACCGTTTTAACTTTATCCTTTCTTTCTTACACTATATTACTTTAAATTTTAAACTTTATTTTTAATCTTTAAAATTTCGAATAAAGCTTAGGTTATGTGGGAGGCTTTCTCCGGTCAAAAAAAAATAAATAAAAAGGGGGGGATGGGGAATACTAATGATAATGAGAAAAAGTTGAAGAGTAAATAACTCATGAGAAAAAAGGAAATTAAGACATAAAATGCAATATAATATTAATGTTATAGAAAGCCTTAGGGGCTAAGCAATAATTTAATTTCCTTCCCCTTTCTTCCCTTTAAATTAAAAAAAATAAATAAATAAATAAATAAAAAAAAAATAAATAAATAAATAAATAAATAAATAAATAAATAAAAAAAATGAGACCAGCCGAAGTTGAATTGAAGTTATCTTACTGTTACGTGCAAAATGAGAATAGTTATAAGAAAAGAATTAAAAAAAAAATGTCAAAAGGGCATTGATTTTGGAGTAAACTTACAGGACTGTAAGAAATTTCCCTTAAACAATAACACTGGAAGATATAAGTTATACTAGAGTGAGAAAACACCCTTTTGACTAGAAATTTTCAATGTAAGGACTACCTCCCAATGAGCCAGAAAAAACAAAAAATACAATTATTTATAGACATCACCAAAAAATTGAAAGAACCGATGAATGGAGGAACGATTAAAAGTTTAGAGGTGGCTCCAATGGGAGATGATACGAAAAGCTGAATTAAAAAATAAAATATTATGAACAAACAACTTAAAATAACTTTTAAAAGGTACTAAATAGTATTATTCACTTATACAATATAGGAACATGAAAGATGAGAGTTGTTGTAACAAAAATGTTAAGAGGGCATTGACAATGGAGTAAACTTATAGAACTGTGGGAGATTTTTCCTTTGACATTGATACTGGAGGTTATAAGATGTACTAGATGAGAGAGTACCCCTTTAACAAGATATTAACAATGTATGGACTTTCTGCCATGAAGCCAGATTATACAATGTATACAATAGTTTTTTGAAATAATATAACTTTTAAAGTACTTAAATTTTTGAATGGAGTTTCACTGGTGCAACAAAGAAAAATAAAATAATTTTAGCTACGTTTAATACAGGTATTGGTGGACATATAAAATGTAAAAGGCTTTATGGTGGGATGTTAGGTCACCAGGCTTACCAGTGGGGCCAATCAATTTGACCCATGCTGCACTTGGAAACTTGATGTTATTGGTTATAAAATTTTGTGGCATGAGCTGAATTAACACATATATGAAATGACTGGCTGACTGGGATATGAAGGCCTCGGAGACTGAGAGACCCTTTAAAATGAAAAAATAGTCAGAAAGAATGATAGAGAATGGCCCCAAATAGGGGGTCCAGGGCCCCCATGACGGGCCCAGCGAAATGCAGGGGGCTGGAAATGGGTAGCTCACAAAAACCTATTGAATGAGCTAATGGACTATGGGCAAAAAAAAAAAAAAAAAAAAAAAAAAAATGGTGCCCTTATAAGGGTCCCAGGGCCTAAAATAGAGAACGTAACATGAAAATGGCCACGGAAACGGAAAGTCCATTGGAAAAACTTCAAAATGAGGTAATATACTTAAATAACCGTGGAGTATCTTTAGAAGATAGAAAAAGTGAAAACAACTACAAGGAGGGGGGGGGGGCAAGGCCTAATCTGACTGGGCCAAAATTAAAATGGGCCACAGAATCAGAAAGCCCAACTCAAGACCTTTAAAATGAAATATTATGTTAATAAGAATGGATAATAAATAAAGAATTTCTATAAAAGATGCCCTAGGGCCTAACGCGAAGGCCTACGAGATGTGAGCCACAGCTAGTAGATCCAAAAGAAAGGGCCCCTGGAGCTGAGAGTTCATGAGAGACCCTTTAAAATGAGATATTACATAGCAAGGAGATTAAATTTAAAGAATGGGCCCTTTTAAGGGGCACAGGGCCCCCTTGATGGAATCACGAAAAGAAGGGGGCCAGAAATGGAATGCTCACTCTGGGACCTTTAGAATGAGCTATTGGAAAATAGGAAAATAGGAAACAACAAGTATGTAAACAAAAAAGTGCCCCTTTTTGGGCCCCAGGGCCTAAAAGAGAGGTCGTAACATGAAATTGGCCTCGGAAGCGAAAAGTCCATTGGAAAACCTTTAAAATGCGTTATTATACTTATATGAATGTGGAGTAACTTTAAGAGATAGGAAAAGTGAAAACAACTTCAGGGGGGGCCCAGGGCCCAACCTGACAGTGCCAATATTAAAATGGGCCACATAATCAGAAAGCTCATCTCAAGTCCTTTAAAATGATATGTTATGTTATTAAGTTTGGATAATAAATAAAGATATTCTAAAAAAGAGGCCCTAGGGCCTAACGTGAAAGCCTACGAGGATGTGTGCTACAGCCAGTATATCCTTGCTGCCCCTATGTGACATTAAACGATGTGAGATTTTACCCACAATGCAGTTGAAGTGTTTTATTCAAATTCCTTACTGCTATGGGTAAAGTGTAATGTGCTAATAAACTATATTTATTTGTGGGCTGGTTGCCATATACCAATAAGATCCACCACTCTTATGAAGGTATCTCAATTCTTTTTGAGATTGCCTGCTCAATTTTTATGTAGCGTCACCTTTTCACCAACCAACCAACCTATTGAAAATTTTGGCGTGAGTGCTCTAAAGGGGTAGCCATTTTTAATATAAATGAAAATTACATTTTAAAGCAGTGAAATGTACACTTAAAATGGTCTGAGAGTTAAGCAACTGGCATCTATGTGTAGGAAATTTAATTGTTCATGGGATACAATTAATAAAAAAGAGAAAAATATATATTTAGTAATTTTTAAGGGGGTTTGAATAAGACACACTCAAAAGTAAAAAACATAAAAGCAAGCTATACATGACAAAGTTGACAAGGTTTGGTAGAGTGCACATAATGTACATTAAATTACACAGAAATGATGCCAGAGCTTTTCTTAGAGTTTAAGAAGACTTTATACAAAGTTAAATGAAACATTAGAGCTCTCGGGAACGCTTATTTAATTAATTAAATGGGAGCTTAAAACGTAAACAAACACCCATGCCACAAGTGCTCGCTGCAACACTGAATTTATAGTATCAAGTGTGGTACACCCCTTTAAAATTTTTCCAGTGTTTCGATTTTTTTTTGAGGGTGTCGGAGCACTATATGTATGTTCACATAAAATTACAGGGCGAAATAAAAATTGGAAGTATTTTTTAAAAAATCAGAATGGTTGGAAAGTAGTGCTTTCTGGGTGAGGGTCAAATAATGTGCAAGCCGAACCCCCAACTTAAAATTACACCAGTGTATTGAAAATTTTTGAGAGTATATCGGAACACTAAATACACAATCTCACCAAAGAT
Organism: Maratus michaelseni; assembly: GCA_963931845.1. Taxonomy (NCBI): domain Eukaryota; kingdom Metazoa; phylum Arthropoda; class Arachnida; order Araneae; family Salticidae; genus Maratus; species Maratus michaelseni. Next base: position 404,085,696 of record OZ007587.1, read on the forward strand.
ATAAGAGATCCGATGATTTGAAGTATGTTAAAAAAAAATTTAAATGTGGCTCCGATGGCAGAAGTTATGAGAAGTTGATTAAAAAAAAAAAAAAAAAAAAAAAAAAAAAAATTATTTTGAACAAATAACAACTTAAACTAACTATTAAAGGCTACTGTAAAGCATAGTATACATATACGATAATAATAACAATAATAATATACACAATATATACAGTTCTTGTATTTGGGTGACGTTGAAAAACATGGCGGCTACTGAAGCTTGGATGCCATGTAACCGTGCCAAAGGGCCAGAGTAATTTTACTAAAATTGATATAACTCATTAAAAAGATGACCGATTTGGTCGCAGCTGGTCTCAAATTGTACATTAAGACTTTAAATAACTAATTTGACCGGAGAGAGCATTCCCACTTACCTTTAAACGCCTTTATCCTAGCCTGCCATGGGAGCGATTTTCAAGCGTGACCACATGGATTGAGAGCCAGTAGGGGTTCCCTTCTATCTTTACAAGAAGAAAGTATTGGATTCATGAAAATTTTCGACTTCTGGTTTTCGACGGATTTATACGTTTTAGAAGGTCCTGAACACGATTTGACTATTTTTAGAAAATGTCTGTCTGTGACTCTGTCTGTCTGTCTGTCTGTCTGTCTGTCTGTATGTGACAAAAATTTTGTGGGCGCTCTATCTCACGAACTAATGCTCGGAATTTAATAAAACTTTAGATTCAGTTAGTCCCTAATATAAATTGGTGCTGATTAGTTTTTGGTAAAAATCGCCCGGCAGGTGGCGCTGCTATGCAGCATTTTTCACGATTTCCGCAATAGCTCTATCTCAAGAACTAATGCTCGGAATTTAATAAAACTTTAGATTCAGTTAGTCCCTGATATAAATTGGTGCTGATTAGGTTTTGGTAAAAATCGCCCGGCAGGTGGCGCTGCTAAGCAGCATTTTTCGCGATTTCCGCAATAGCTCTATCTCAAGAACTAATGTTAGGAATTTAATAAAACTTTAGATTCCGTTAGTCCCTGATATAAATTGGTGCTGATTAGTTTTTGGTAAAAATCGCCTGCCAGGTGGCGCTGCTATGCAGCATTTTTCGCGATCTCCGCAATAGCTCTATCTCAAGAACTAATGCTCGGAATTAAATAAAACTTTAGATTCAGTTAGTCTCTGATATAAATTGGTGCTGATTAATTTTTGGTAAAAATCACCCAGCAGGTGGCGCTGCTATGCAGCATTTTGAAGGATTTACACGATTTTAGCGATATTCATATCTCAAGAAATAATGCACGGAATTTAATAAAACTTGAGCTTCAGTTAGATACTGATATAAATTGGTGCTGATTCATTTTTAGTATATGCGAAACCTGTGTGAGATAGAAGAAAGTTTTGGGATTGACACATCCGACTAGTTAGAATATGTTCTTAGAGAGCATTTACATCTTATAAGTAACTACCATGCCAAATTTCAAGTTTCTAGCTCCGTCATCAGTACTACAAAAATCGCAATTTTATAACCCCTTTTCGCTCCTGCACCCCCTTTGATAGTGGTAGGGACATAAAATATAACCTATGTTGGAGCAGGGATTGTCACCATCAATTTGCAACGATTGCTTTTGAAATCAGTTCGGTAGTTCCATAGATTAACCCCTACAAACAAAACAAAACAAACGAACAAACGTTACTCCTTTATAATATTAGTATAGATAGAGGGAGTATATCCTTTTAAATAACATTTTATGTTCAACAATAGGGTTGAGAAAGTACTAGCTACAGGCTTTGGTATATTAGCTTTAAAAAAAAATTATTTTGATGCAATCTAATATATTTATGTAACAAAGCTGTAACTAAACCATAGGTATAGAAATATGTTCAATTAAAAGCAATAAATTACTTTTTTAATAGTCAGATAATCATACGTTTCCAGGTATATAATAAGAAATACACACACAAAAAAAATAGATTTCCGTTTGTAATCTTTATGAAAGAAAAGGTTGAAATCTCATTTTTTTCCATGACTATATAAGATGACTATAAATATTCCCATGCCTATCAAGCTTTTCTACAGAGAAATCCGTTTTGTTAAATGCAAATACAAAATTCATTTTCCTGAAGCTTTTCCTTTAGTTGAGTTTTTCGAGCTGAGTTTTATTCTATTTTCAGTCTCTGTTTTTGGGAATATAGAGAAAGGAAAATAATTAAAAAAAATATTTAAATAAATATATTTTAGAATCTAGAGAAATGAAAATATTTTTTATTATTCATTCATTATTATTTTATTATTAATTTTCCTTAAGCTTTTACTTTAGTTGAGTTTTTCAAGATGAGTTTTGCTTCATTTTCAGTCGTCAAGATATTGCTTCGTTTTTTAAAAAAATATTTAAATAAATATATTTTGGAATATAGTGAAAGGAAAATACTTTTTAGTATTCATTCATTATAATTTTGCTATTCATTTTCCTGAAGCTTTTCCTTTAGTTGAATTTTTCAATCTGAATTTTACTCAATTTTCAGTCATCAAGATATTGCTCCGTTTTTTTAAATTGATTTAAATAAATATATTTTGGAATATAGTGAAAGTAAAATACTCTTTTATATAGTAATTATAGAAATGATAATTTCTATAAAAACTACTGATCAATCATTTTAGAGCATTTCTAGGAAATATACTATTCATATGATCTAATAGATAAAATTAAAATAGTAAGTCCTTAAGAAGTGTATAATGCTGCAAACATCTGTCTTTTCAGATTGGTATTTTTAACATGACAACCATTTGAGAACTAGTTTTATTACTTACGCAAAATACAAAATTAATAATGATAGACATGGTATTTTCAAGATATAAGCAAAATATATTATAAGTTTTGTGAGAGAGGGTTTTACTAGAAAATAAAACTTATTCGTAAAAGTACACTATAAAAAAATACAAATATTTCTTAATCTAGGAGAATATAATACAATAACAACTGAAAATATACAATAACTTCTTCCGAGTTGCCGACGACTCCAAAAAAGAAATCTTATCTTTAGAAACATCAGAAACCAACATATTTTGGAGATTTAAAGAATCCTTTCTATAAACAAAGTTTCCTTTGCTGCCACCAATTTTCGGAAACGTTTACGAGTAGTTTTATGTTGTATTAATCAGTTTTCTCAACTCGCAATATATAGGTCTGTTCTGAAAGTAGTAGGACTGGTTTTTTCCAGAGCGAACGGGCGGACGAGAAGCTATCTGCGCGCGCACGATCGATGGAGGGAGATATTGGGAATGCTGGGAAAAATCGGCAGTTGGCTCTCGGCCGTTGAAGAGAGCAGGTTGTTTGTACTGTGAACCCCTGTCGAAACACATCGTCACGGAGAATCAGGGAGCGTTTTCTGGAGCAGCGATACGCCATCAAATTTTGTGTAAAGCGTCGTAAATCGGGCAAATAAACTCACGACAAGATTAAGGAGGCCTACGGTGCTGCTGCCACTGGTAGATCAGGTGTTTTTGAGTGGGGCAAGTTGTTCCGAGAAGGTAGGGAAAGAGTGGAAGACGACGACCGTACCGGACGCCCTTCGACCATCAAAACCAAAGTGTCGCAAGTGAAAAATTTACTGAACAGTGATCGTAGGATGAGTATCAGAATGATTGCTGATGAATTGAGCATTCCTCAAACCCACGTTTTTGCGATCGTTTGATCCATGACAACGCACCGAGCCACACAGCGTTTCGCGTAGTGAAGTATTTTGCCCAGCACAATGTGGCAACACTGCTTCATCCCCCCTACAGCCTCGACATGGTAACGCCAGACCTTTTTCTATTCCCGAGAATAAAATTGACGCTCAAGGGGAAGCATCACGGCTCCGTAGAGGTGGTTCAACAGGCCGTGACGAGGGAGCGAAACAGCATTCCGGTCCAGGCGTTCCTGGAGGCGTTCGAAAACTGGAAAACTCGTTGGCAGCAGTGTGTAGGTGCGGAAAGGTGCTATTTTCAAAAATTCTAATCGTTTGTACTAATCTCATGAATAATTTTTAATTTTAAAAATGAGTCCTTCTAATTTCAAAACAGACCCTGTAAGTGTCTTCGAATAGTATTAATTCTCATATAAACATTTTCATGTTCAATAAACATGTATTACAAACAAGCATGATAAATTAATAGGATTTTCATCAACAATAAAATTAATATTATTTTTTTACTCTTGCATATATAAATTTAATTACGCAGTAGGAAATGTTTAATTGAGAATTGAGTGCATTCTAGAGACAGATATTCCGGTTTGAGAAAATTGATTAATACACTATAAAATCTACTCGGAAACGTTTCCGGAAATGAATGACAGCAAAAGAAACTTTGTTTTTATGGATTCTTCTTTAAAGCTCAAAAATATATTAGATGCTGAGATTTCTAAAAATAAAAAACGCTATTCGAAATTGTGAGTAACTGGGAAGAGGTTATTGCACATTTTCGTTCGTGATTATATTATTTTTTCATTGATTAAGAAAGATTTATTTTATTCATATTCAATGGTCGGAGTATCATAAGTAGAGATTTATTCCAACAGAGAGAAAAATGCCAGGACCAGGACTCGAACCTGCGTACTTTGGCTTGCCGTGCCAACGCTCTTCCTAACTGATCTATCCTAAAGATATCTTGGCTGGCATAATTCACTCTTATTTGTTAGACATGATTGCAAACTGCAGAGCTAATTTTATTCATCTGAGCTATAACTATAATATTTTATATGTATTTCATATGATGAATGTGATACAACACGGAAACTGCCACATACACCATGTAATTAGGTCATAATGAACACAGGAAAGTTTTCTTTTTTCAACTAGGTAAATCATATTCAGTGGTTTGAGTATCATAGTTAAGATTTTTCCAACAGAGCGAAAAATGCCGGGACCAAGACTCGAACTTGAGTACTTTGTATATTTTATATTGTGTTTGTTAACAGTGTAGCATAATTATTTCTAAAACAAAAGTTTAAAGCAAATTCGACTATTATATATATATATATATATATATCTGGAACAAATCAGGAATGAAATAGTAGCGAAAATAGAAAATGCAGAAAAAGCTCTAACAGAATTTTCGAATACATTGCGATTCTATGAAATTGCGATTCTGAATGTATTGCAAAACGCTGTGCCAAAGAAATTCCTTTTTTGTTGGAATACGTCTAAACTGCAGTTTGGCTAAAAAGATTTTTCTCTTGAAAAATGCAAAAAGAACAAACACAGATAGAATTCCTCGATTTTTGTCATACAAGAGCTTGTGTTTGCCTTTTTTTTTATCCCTTTTCCTTTTTACTTTCGGTATACATTGCTAAAGAAATTCTTTTAGTGTTGTTTAATGTTATACATGGATGTATTATACTAACCTTAGATAAATATAAAATTTCAGAATAGTTCTAATATAACAAGTAATAAAGCACTTGCATCGTGTTTTGTAGCCTTAAGCATAAACGTACAAGGTATTTTTATTTGCAAAAATGCACCAAATAAAAATGCCGTTTCATCGTAAGTAAACGCATAAAATTAATTTGCACTTTAATTAAAGTCGAATTTTTCTTTGGTAAATAATTGAAAATGATTAAAACATTTTCTACTTATTATGTCACAAAATTAAACAATTATTATTTACAATTTTTAAAAAACATATTCTAAACATTCGTAACAAAAATTTAAATTCGAAAACTTTCAACACATACGTTTGTGAAATCGTGACTGTTTCAATGATATATTTCTTAATCTCATTTAATTATATATATTTTTTCAAAACTTTAAACATATTTTCTTATAAAAGAATGTTTAGTTTATCGTGCTTATTGATCGGAAACTTTAAAACGAGTTTCATTTTTAAAATTATCAAATGTAATGTATTCAATTCTTATTAGTTTCAATGTCTAGAAAATTATCTACCAGGCGATGGAAAAGAAATTCCTAATTAGTTTCTTTAAAAAGTAATTCATTTCTTCAGACGTAAAGGTTTTCAAATTTAATTACTTTGAAATAATAAAAATGTTAATGAGACGCCATGCTTTATTTTTTAATGATTTTAATTAGAATGAAATTAAATTCGTTTGTGAAATTCAAGTTTAGATGATTAAAACACTAGGTTTGTATTTATATAGTAGTTAAATAAATTTATATCAACAAAAATTAGATACATCTCTGAGTAATGCGCGTAGAATTTCAGGCTATGAAATGGACCATTGAGTTTTTTAGCTTTAGATTATTACAAGTTTTAATTTCCAATTATTTCTTTCGGATCTTCTAATCTTCTATGGCTGATAACTCTACTTATTCATTGGAAAGTCTTGTACAAGTAGAGATTATCTATCTCTCATGTATAAGAAGATTCATGCACAGGATAAGCCGTTATCCTGGATATCAACCAGTAAATGCTGAAAATGCCTGAAATGCGCGTAGCATTTCCGGCTATGAAATGGATCGTGAATTATTTACACTGTTAAAATTTCAGCAAACTGTCCAGTCATTTGACCGTTTTTATAGAAAACGGTTGTATAACCGTAATTAAACCCTATTCTGACCATATTATTGCCCATATTATGGTTAGAATAGTGTTAAATTACGGTTATGTAATTGTTTTCTATAAAAACGGTCGAATGACTGGACAGTTTGCTGCAAATTTCTAACTGTGTAGCTTTAGATTATTACAAGTTTTAATTTCCAATTCTTTCCTTCGGATCTCTAATCTTCTATGGCTTGATAACTCTATTTATTCATTGGAAGGTCTTATACAAGTAGAGATTACATATCTCTCATGTATAACAAGATTCACGCAAAGGATCAGGCTTTATCCCGAATATCAACCCAGCGAAATGCTGATGATGCCTGAAATGCGTGCAGCATTTTCAGGCTATGAAATGTATCGTGAGTTCTTTAGCTTTAGATTATTGCAAGTTTTAATTTCCAATTATTCTTTCTTTCAGATCTTCTAATCTTCTATGGCCTGATAACTCTATTTATTCATTGGAAAGTCTTATACAGTTATAGATTATCTAGCTCTCATGTAGAAGAAAATTCACACAAAGGATAAGCCGTTATCTTGGATATCAATCGGCGAAATGCTGAAAAAGAAACAAAAGTTTGTTGAATATGCTTAAACATCAATCCCACAGAACTTTTGTAATTTGAGTAAAATGCGCAAAATCCACCCCTTGTGTAAATACGTCAACCTCGTTAACTTTTGTGCATATTGCAGCTGCAATGAATGAAACAAACCAATGTACTTTCCAATCGAGCATTGACAATAAGAGGAAAACGAAATGCTGTCTTTTAGCGCAATATTTTTCAATTCTAGTTTGAGCAGAAGCTCGTTGTCGTTACAGATTTCATTCAAATCTAAAACATTATTTTGATGCTTCAGGTTAACGTCTTTTAGCACTGCATAGTTGATATTTGTAGATTGGAGCATCTTTATCACATAGAGACTCTCCATTTTCTGTGATTGGTTGGTTGATTGTATAGGGTTTAATGGCACAAATTCCCTTTAGGGACATGCTGCGCCAAAGTAAAAGTTAAAACAAAACACAAAAGGTGATGCTGAAACATTGGCATTAAAATAAATGTGAAGAGAAATGCTATCTGGATGCGGTTTCCCATCCAGATATAGTCACACAAGTGTATAAAACGATTATCATTAATTCTTAAAACAAGTAATGTTTAAACACGATTATAGTGCAGTAAGATATATTATCTGGATGGGGTTATCCCTCCAGATGTGATACTATCATAAACTAATTTTGCTAAATGTTAAAACAATAAAATGTATAGATATTTATATCTCAAAATAAAATCCTGTATGCCGGAGAAAATTAAAAAGTAACGCATGAGGTGTTTCCCCAATAAGATTTGTCAATGTGGGTCATGGTGTATTAAAGTACATTCAATACAAGTGCTGAATGCCCGGACAGTCAGTTGTAAGATGATGAATAGTGAGAAGATCAAAGTGACATTGAGGACACTTGGCTACATCCTCCCGTGAGGATTTCTTGTGAGGTTTATAGTTCGGCCAGAAGCGGCCGACATCTTTTTAATTCTTCTATTCTTGAATTTGTCACCGTCAAGGTTCCTAAACTCTTCTTTCTTAAATCCCAGAATAAAATGGTCAACCAAAAGTGTTCTGTCCAAAAATATCAATGCGGTTGCTACAATCCAACCTTCCACCTATGCTACAGCAGAAACTTTTCACTCAGGATCTCTCTACAAACATTTACTGTAAACTTCAGAAGAGGAAAAAGGGCAACTGAAAGAACATCGGAAAAAAACATCAAAATAAAAATTAAAATAATTTTGTAGTGAAAGTTACCTGATTTTTTTTCCAGGTGTCCCCCATTTCTTATAATGTATGAATTGTAAATTAGGCAAAATGACATAATTAGAAACCCTTCTTCGAAGTTTGAAAAATTGAGCTACTTTCGTTCAATTAATTTTGCCCAGATAACATACCAGATTCTGTTGGTAAGAAGAAAAGCTGTTTAAATTGGCGTTTTGGGCATTTATAGCCCCCATCTTAACTTTCAAAATTACAGATTTTATTTATCGGGACGATATTGGGACAGTTTGCTCTATTCAAAAGGCACAAATTATGAGATGGCTTATAGCTTTTTTAATTTTGTGGAAGACGCACTACTAAGAAAGGTGTTTTTCAAAATAAAGGAAACATAGGCACTCCACATTCTGTCATCTTAAATTTAAGGCGTGGACAAATGACTCGGCATTATATCCGATAATTGATAGCTTGTTCTGAGGATCATTTAAACTGAGCCAATCAATCCAGCTGAGGAAGAAAACGTGTCAATTCAACTTTCGTTGCATAGATTGCCTCAACTTTAGTAGCACAATCCATGAGTCATCCTGATAGTTTTGATGGTGTATTTGCCGTGTCAAATACTTTGCATGTTTACCATATGCGTCCAGTTTCAGTCCATATACGTAAAATTTTACCATATGCTTCCAATGATCAGTCTTCATTAGCAATTACAAATTGTCGACAACGGAGAAATGGTATCATTCATCATTCTTACCAGAATGGAAATGGATAATTTATGACCTTGAAATATATTGTAAACGAAAGAGGCTGAATTCGAACTAAATGGAACGGTTAACATTCGAAATTACCGCAGATTTCTCAATAAAAATCCAGATGATGTTCAATAGCTACCATTGTATTTAAACTAAGATATCTCAGAGGTGTGGTTTCAGATCCACATTTATTCTATACGCAGTTTCGTAAATATATATATTTTAAATTAGACTACTGAACTTACGAAATGTTTTGTAACAACGGAAGGATAATATAATATGCAAAATATCCCAAATGAAACAAAGTAAATGCCTAGAACTATGTATCTTCTTTCAAGACTGTGAACCATCTCATATTGAACGTCACTTATTGTAATTTATACAAAAACTTTTCACCAAACACAATGTAAATTGTTGGATCTTTCTTGCATCCTGGCAACCACTTTCTTCGGTTCTTAATCGGTACAATTTTTTATTGTGAGGATAACTAAAATTTCTGATTATAGATTCCATGTCGTAAATTTGGTAGGGTTAATGCATAATAGCAAGGCATGTTAGGAACAAGATCAATTACGCATCACAATAACAATTACGATCTTCAATACACTTAAAATCAATTACGATCGACTGTAGAACTGACATATTATCGATTACAAGTTATTTATCTTGAAAATATTCCTTTATGAAGCGGTATCCTTTGCATAGATAATTTTAACATATGAATTATGAAATTAACATTCGAAAAAATTATGAATTATAACTTATAAATATTTAAATATTGAATATCTTCGAAACTGAACAGAGAAACTTGAAAATTTGTTTTCAGCAGAATTGTTTTTTGGCGCCATATTTTAGGTGATCACACATGTGTTCATTTTATGTGTGTCTGAAAAAAGCTATTTAAAGCAAAATGATCTTTTTAAAAACGAAAATACGGTTGTTTACAAAAGCGACATATAAACATTATACAATTGTCAGGTTTATTGCGATGATTAGTCCAAAATGAGACATCATAAAGGAGACACACAGACATTCCACCTTTTTTAATTCTAGCAAAACAGTTTCAAACTAAAAAATAGAGTAAGTAAGACAGATATAGAAAAGATAAAGAATAATCATAACCAGTACATACATTCACAAATCTTCCCTGAACATAATTTAAAAAATATATCATAAAATTGAATAACTTATTTTTTTAATTTTTTTTTTCAAATAAATTTTAGACAATAGCTATTACGAAGTTTTGAAAGAAATAGATCCTTGATTACACGAAAAAAATCCTGAGTAATTATTAATCAGACGGTTATTTTATAATTACCAGCTGTTAAATTTTAAATAATTCTCCTTTTTATTTATTCACTTATTTATTTGCATAAGAACAAGACAACATATTAAAATATTTAGAATAAAAACTAGAACATTTTTAGCACGGTAGCAAAATATTTTTTCTCCTAACAATGTTTCGTTGCTGCATTCAGAAATACTTTTTTCTCACTCAAACCTTCATTTTTTTGCCTGCCACACATTTTTGAAATAACAGCAGAATAACGTAACAAAGGGAAAAAAAATCTGTAAAAATCTCCGACAAAAATAGCAGATGCACTTAAATCCAACATAAGGGTAAAAAAGACTCAAAGTTTTTCGTTTTGGAAATAAACTAAATAATAAAAACACTAAAAATTACTTTTTGTATCAAGAATTTTGTATAAAATTAAAGATTGTTTTTCATGTGTGCCCGTGTGCTAGTGACAAGTGTTTACCTTTTTTTTTCAGACAGATATTTTAGGCCATTTAATGTACAAGAAAAACCTTTGCCACACTTTAGAAGCATGAACTGGTAGCGGTTTTTAAGATATTTAAATATTTTGAGTTAATTGTTAATTATTGACAACAAGTTAAACTTTTCAACATATAATTGCCTCACACATCTGAAACTTCTATTATAAATCCAAATTTTCTATACGATAAAACGTCACATTCACACTACAATTTTAATTAAAGTAATAACTAAATCTAACATGTAAGAATATCTTACAGTGTTAGATTGGCTATGAAGCCAAAAATCTTTGGACACTTTCGATTATATATATTCTCTATTTTTTAGATAAATACTAGAATAATTATTCTTTAATTTTTGATATAAAGAACATGCTTTAAAGTTTAAAAACTACTAAAATGTAACTTATCATATCACCGTTATATATTCAACTGCAGTTTCATATAAATTGCCTTTCATAGTTGGCAAATAAATTAGGAAAGAAAATGTGTTACTTTTTGCACATGCACATTAAAAATATTGTTTCTGTAAATGCTAATACATCATGTAAGTATTCATTACAAATTTCAGTATAATGTGACACCTGTACGTTTTCAAAATTTCTGTAAATTAAAAAATAGTGCAAAAAAAGTAGAATAAAAAAAACATATTTGAATCAATGTATGTGATAACATAAATGCATATACAAACACTGCACATAAAAAGCTAAACCATTTATGAAAGTAACTGTTATGAGATATTGATGTTTACAAATATTTTAAGTGGAGATAGGAGTTTTAACACGTAAACTCCAATGCTAGTGCGAATTCGCACCGATCAAAATAAAAAATCATCTGCGTTTTATGAGATGATTGCGTTTACTTTTCATTAACAAAATGAAATTTTTAATAAAAACAAATATCACAGTTCGTTTGCAAAATATGTAAAGATAACAAACGGTGTAAAAAGACATTTGTTTTACACCAAACTTAATCGAAGTGCAAAATACAAATGAAAAATATTACAACTCATAACAAGGGCTCAAAATGTGCCCCATTAGCTATATTTTTTGTAAAATAAAGGTGTTTTTACAACGTTTCTTATCTTTTTTTTTGCGTCACGGTCACTATGTAACTGCACCGTCACGATCGCGTTTCCGACCCTCAGTTCCCATGTAATTCTTGCACCTCATGACCTGACACATCCACACATGCCATTTGGACATAACCTTTTGAACCACCCTGTATACTATTTCTGATGTTGACATCCCTTTTTCTACGCACATACCAAACGTGTACGGTAATGTATTAGTTGTATTTTGAAAGGTTTTTTGATAAGGTTTTTGACGTAGCGCATTCATCGCAGTAAATTTAAAAATAATGGAAAACGTATCAACAAATAATCTCAAATTTTACAGTATAAAAGCCAAGCACGAGTCTACGGATGACGAAATGATAATCATTTGGAAATTATATCTTATAATTCTTTCTTTTTCGCCGATTTCCTAATTTTTCTTCTTTTACTGTGAATTTTTAAGAGGATAAAATAAACTTGATTAAAAAAAATATTTAAATAATTTTTAACATAACACAAGAAAAAATGCCTCTTTTTTGTTGCTTCGTGAGAAAAAAAAAAAAAGCCTTTACAACAATTTTTCCTTGTCATGTACCAAAATATGCTTTTTTTTTAACCGAAATATTTTCTTTTCTTTTCGAAGCCACATACTTTTAAAATAACAGGGAAAAACCGAAAAAAAGGGGAGCGGGGTGATAAAAAAAAAAAAAAAAAAAAAAAAAAAAAAAAAAAAAAACTCAAGAAGCTTCGACAAAGATAGTGGATGCATTTAAATTCCAGGATAGAAAAATGAAATGCTATCCCCAAAAAATTCTTTAAAAAAAATATATCTAAATAATCGCAAAGCTAAAAAGTTATTTTCCCCAGCAAGAATGTTGAAGAAAAGTAAAGAGAAAATGTTTGCTTTTCTTGAATGCCAGAAGGAGGTGTTCACAAGAATCTTTTATGCTGATAGTTGTTAGCAAGGAAAATATTTTAGCGCTATTAAATGTATATTTTTTATAAACATTTTTCCTACCTTTTATAAGAAGCATAAACGAATAGCTGTATTTAGGATAATTAAATTAGTTCTTCTTATTATGCCCTCCCCCCCCGTATAATTCGTATTATACGGCGTACAGATTTTAGATACGTATGATATGGCAAAGGCGGTTATATGTACGAGGGAAAGTCATTAAAAAAGTCACAGAAGATAATTAAATAATAACTTACAATGACATTCACTTCAAAACTATTTTTATTTCTCAGCATATTCCGTCCAATATTTATGTACTTATATCACCGTTTTATCAGTGCCCCAACACCAGCTTCAAAACATTCTTTGGGTTGCTGTCTCAGCCACATTAGGACTTCAAGTTGAACCTTTTCATCTGTGACCATCATCTTGCAACTTCTTCAACATCCACCATACAGCTTCGACTTAGCCCCAAGTGATTTTCATCTGTTTAGTACACTAAAAAACCATCTTGGAAGCAAGATGATGTTCACGCATGAGGAAAAGGTTCAACTTGAAGTTCTAATGTGGCTGAGACAGCAACCCAAAGAATGTTATGCAGCTGGTGTTGGGGCACTGATAAAATGGTGATATAAGTGCATAAATATTGATGGAGAATCTGTTGATAAATAAAAATAATTTTGAAGTGAATATCATGGTAAGTTATTATTTAATTATCTTTTGTGACTTACTTAATGACTTTCCTACGTATTATGCAAAACAATATATATATATACGGTGCAGCGTACATATGGAACTTACCCCAGCAGTTAAACGTATAAACGTTTATACGGTTCCGCCAGCTTTTTCTTCGTTCAGTGACGTAAGACTAACGATGTCCGTTGGTATTAAAAGTAAATATGTATGCTTGTAATACACGTATACTTGAATTATACGTTTAACCGATATACGCTTATACGTATGCGGACACGTTTAAACGTATCTTTTAAGGTGCACGTATTTCATACCGACGTATTACACGTATATAAGTATATCGGTTAAACGTATAAATGAAATGCGTATCGTGTCGGAAGCACTAAATTAAGTGCTATGTGTTGTTTGAGGCTACAAGTAAGGAGAAAGTGTCAAGTTTTATATAACATTTCGTATTAATACCTTGACATCGAAATCTTTTCATTCACATACGTATGTATACTAGAGATGAATTCGAGCTTTTTCTTTTCAGAGCCCGAACCCGATACCAAAAGAATCCAGTAGTAAAGTGTTAATAACATTTTAAAATTGTTTCAAGATTAATTTTCTCATTGAAAAATTTCTTTCCTATAAAATATTAATTCTATATTCTCCCGCATAACAACGTTTCGTAATATTTAAATCTCTGAAAATCTGTTTAAAATAGAAAATATGTTATTTACATCCAACTACTGGCAGAAATTTTCAATTTTTATTCTTTAATATATCATTGTACAACTATAGCAGAAAGACATGAGTTCTGCTTTCTATAGTAATTCTGGAAAAACAACACAAAAGCATAAAAACATAGAGTATAAGCTCAGGGGAAAAGAGCTAATAACTTTATTAATTAAGCTGCATAAAATCTTATAAAAAAAACACGTTACATTTCTTGGGAACACTAAGAAACTGTAATTAGTATTACATGTTTTTTGTTGTTGTTTTTTTGGCACTATCAATATAATTACGTGTGTACGAACTTATACTTTTTCAATAGCAGCATCTAACTTTTACAAAATATTTATTTTTAATGTATTTTTTTTATATCCGTATATCAAATTTTAGGTTATTAAGAAGGCCGCAACTGTTGCAAAATCTAAACATATAATATTTATTTAAATTTTTCTCTGGAGTTAATGAAGCGGTTTCAATATATTTTATATATTTTTTTTTCGTATAATGAGAACTATATATCGATACAAGCATTCAAACTCATTTTTAGTAACATTAGTTAAAAGAAAGAATGAAGGGGGAAAAAATCTCTAGAATTATAGACCCGTAACTATAGCATTCTTTATTTTTATTTTCAGCAATTCGTAGTTTATTTACTGCCAAACCTATTAACGGAAAAATGATTGAAATCAGTTCAGTAATTACAAGAGAAAGGCACTTCAGTATCAGCTGTTTTTCATAGTATTTCGCAAGTGGTACGATAACAAGACCCTCTTAAGACAGCAAGATTCCAAAATAGAAATATTTAAAATCCAAGAGTATACAATGAAAATTACCGCCAAAACCTACCTTGCGTAAAGCACAAAATAGATTGCGATGCCCTGCTACGTGAAAAAATATAGATGTTTCTTAATCTATTAAAATAAAATATAACCACGAACTGAAGTATACCATAACCTCTTCGGAGTTACTGACGATTACAAAAAATGTTTTGCAGTACCTTAGAAACCTCAGAAACTATTATATTTCCGAGATAAAAGAAGCATTTATATAAAAACGCAGTTACTTTCGTTACAACGGATTTTCAGAAACGTTTCCGAGTAGTTTTTGTAATGAATTAATCAGTTTTCTCAAACCGGAATGTAGCTTTTTTGGATGTTATGAATTCTAAAGTAAACATTATCATGTTCAACAAACACACTCTAAAAACGACATTTTCAAAACTGAGCAAAATATACTCAAATCTGAGTATGTCGCATAGTCAAAATGGCTCCGATTCAAAATTACTCAAGTTTAAAACATGTATATACACCTATCTGAAAACATGCACACACTCAAGAATAAAACATTATGTGCTCATATTTGAGTATGTCCATGTTTCAGAAATGAGTTTGGACTGACTTCTACGTGCTGATTTTTGAGTATTTCCATGTTTCAAAAATGAGTTTGAACTGATTCTAATCATTTTTGAGTATGTCCCTGTTTCAGAAATGAGTATGAACTGATCTTTATATGCTCAGTTTTGAGTATGTCCGTGTTTTTAAATATTCTGAGTATTTCTGGTATTTTAGAATTGAAAGCATTGGTCGTCCTAATTGAAACAAAAAAGTTTCAGAACAAAATGAAAACATCGATTTACTCAGATTTGAAAATGTCATTTTTTCTTAGTGCATGTTTTCCAGACAAACAAGATAAATTTGAGATTTAAAGAAGCATTTATAAAAACACAGTTTTTTTTTACTTGCATGAATTTTCGGAAACGTTTCCGAGGAGTTTATCGCCATATTAATCAGTTTTCTGTACCCGAAATACAGGTTTTTCAGATGTTGTGGATTCTCAAGTAAACAGTTCAAAGTTCATCAAAAACGTTTTATAGACAAACGTGATAAATTAACAGCATTAGCTTTAAGACTAAAATTAATATTATTTTGTTACACTTGTATACATAAATTCAATTACGCAGCTGAAAATGTTTAACTGAGAATTAATAGCATGCTAAAAACCGATATTCCGAGTTCAGAAAACTGGTTATTACACTATAAAAACTACTCGAAAACGTTTCCGAAAATCACCGACAGCAAAAGAAACTATGTTTTTATAAATGAATCTTTAAATCTCGGAAATATATAGATTTCTTAGGTTTCTAATGATAAAAAACGCTTTTCAGAATCATAGATAACTCGAAAGAGTTTATTGTATCGTTCAATGTTATGTGATATTTTCGTGCATTTAGAAACATTTACCTTTTTTAACACCATGAGCTTGACATACTTGCAAAGATGATTAATTGTAATATTTTCATAATCTCTAACATTTTTTTTTTAAATATCAACTATTATTCAAAATATTTGTGGGAACAACATTTGTGGGAAAATGAAAAGCGGTATTAGATTTATAGGCAATTAAATAGTAATGTTTGGAAACATGAATTTATTTTCTAAAATATATTCTTGAATGCGTCAAAAAGCTTCGTGTTGTTGAGCAGGGTTAAATAAAATATTTAATAATAGCCTTTAATTATATAAATTAAAAATAAAAATTTGGCGTTTTTTCATGTTGAAAACATCTTTTAAGCATTTTTAATGGATGATTATACAATTTTTTTTAAAGGAAACATGTATTATTTTTTTAAAAAGCCTGAATAACAAATATTAGAAAAAGTATTTTATAACATACAGTGTTTGCATTTTAAATACGCTTTTTCTTTTTTCTTTTTTCTTTTCCATTTTTTTTCACCACTGCCAGAAAATGAAGAAATAAAATTGAAAAAAAAATAATAATAAAGCATGTTTTAGTATAACTCCAAAAATACTCGCATCTTCTTTTATTTTACGAAAGTAAATATTTTTCGTTCAAAAAAATTTCGATGTCATATTTTAAGATTTTTTCGAACTCAAATGTTTATTTTTTCTTACACAGTAGAAAAAAAACAAAGAAAGGAGATTTAAATAAATAAAAAATATTTGTAAGAAGCTCCTGTAAAAATAGCGGCTGTATTTAAATTCCATGATTAAACGAAGATGATCTTTTTTTTTTTTTTTTTTTTTTTTTTTTGTTGAAGATATATTTAAATTATAATACATTCAAAAATTATTTTCTCGCACTCTAATGTTAAAAAAAGGAAACATTTTTTTCCCTTTATATGAGAGAAGATGTCCACAAACATTTTTTGTTATTGACGTTTTTCACGAGGAAAAAAGAGCAATTTTTAGAATGTATAATTAAAAAATAAATATTTTATGCCTTTTATATAGAAGAATGAAGCTAAAGCTGTATTTAGAAAATTAACATTTTTCGTTGCTTGCCATTACTAACAAGTAGAAGTAACGAAGTAGGACAACAAACAAAATATATTTCTACTGAACTCTGAATTCATGTTTGTGACATTACCTCCAAATTTCTTTTGAAAATAGGGCAACTTCAATCAATACACAGAAAGTAATGTAAATTTCAATGAATTCACTTTGCGACTCTCACATGACCATCATTTGGAGACTCCATTGAGATGTCACCATAACCGTTGCATTGTAACGAGTCATCAAATGACAGCGCAATGAAGTCACATGGTGACACTGAGGTAGGTTACCGACATTTGGTAACCTATTGTGAACCCAAAATGCGTGTTGCTCCGTGACAAATCACCAGATGTTTTAAACTTTGATGCCATTTGTGAACTCATAAAAAAAAAAAACTTAATCTCTAAATGATGATCACATGACAGTGACAAGGCGACATCATTGTAACGTCGCTGAACATGGTGACTCCTCATAAAACAGAAGTCACGGTGACTTCACCAAATTACGGTCACTTGAGAGTAATAAATAATGAGACGAACAAAAGATGTCACGGTTTGTTCCACCTTAATGACTGTGGCTCTTGTGACACCAAAGTAACGTTACATAGGCTAAATGTGCTAATAGGAAAGTACGTATTTTCTACACCTGCCGTTTACATCAGTTTCTTTTGAGCATTCATGATTAACTTTTATGTTCAAAAAATAGCATTTTGTGTTTCTCTTGAATTATGGACACCTCTGTACACTTATCATTATTTGCTTTCGTGTTTGGGTAAACAATAGTTACATTTTACTAGTACAAAATACAAAAAATAATAATGTTGTTAAAGATTGAAATCAAATTTTAAAAATATTATATCCGTGATTACACAAACGTCTCTTCTTTTCCTTGTTTTATATGCACTTTCATCTAAAGTAATTCGCAATTTTAAATAAATAAATATATATGCATTGTTTTTTGTGAATTTTTTTATTCATGTAAAAAATGATAAAATAAATGAAAATCAGAAAAAAATTAAACACATTTTTTCGTAAAATTATATTACGGAAAATACTGACAACTTATTTTCTTACTTTACCAGATTATTTTTTTTTTCGATTTTTTTTTAACAGTCAAGAACATTTTTTTCGGACAGAAATATTTATTTTTTACTTTCAACTAAACAATTTTTAAATAATCGTTGATAATAAAAATAACGGAGTACGAAGATTAAAGAAAAATATTCTGTAAGAAGCTTCGATAAAAAATATCGGATGCGTTTAATTCTAAGTTTAAAAAAAAATTGAGTTGGTATCCTCAAAAAAATTTTCTTCAAGAGATATATTTAAACAATAATAAATCTAAAAACTTGCTTTCCCTCGATAGAATACTGAAGAAAGATAAAGAGAAATGAATTTTTTTTTTCTGTTAGAAGAAAATGTTCGTAAGAATTTTCTTCTTTGGGAATTTGTTCCGAAATACTCAATATCCAGTCCATAATACCGCAAAGTACTTTTAAGAGGACAAGGAACGTTCAAACAGAAAATCTCCGTTTTATATTATACAGAGCAATAAACTATGCGACAATTTACGAATACACTAAACTTTCTATTTTTCGTCACTCTTTTATCCGTCAATTTTCTTCTATCCGTCTGTCACTAGAAATAGTATATGTATAAAAAACGATTGTTCATCGTTATTTGCCAATTTTCAGCCAATGTTTGGAAATTATAAAATAACTCTATAAAAAAATATTGGCGAAATCCATTCATTGAATTAAATCAAATTAATTAATTTGAATTAGTAAGCGAATTAAACAAAGAAAAATGAAGGATATTGAACTCGAGTACTAAATTTAGTTCTAAAAGTATTATTTTCGGAACTCGTTTTTTTTTTCAACGTTTTTCGAAGCATGCACCAGCTTAACTTTTCAAAAATTAGGAAAAACAAAAAATACTCACCTAAGCAGAGTGCATTTTCCTTTAAAATAACGCCTTTGGTTTAAAAACAAATTAATAAATACTTTTTCAAATAAAAGCGTTTACGAATTGTGTTTGGGGTTTTTTCGTTTTTTCTGCAATTTTTAAAAATCTGCATCCGCTTTGGAAATTGGATTGCATAAAACAGAAAACTACCAAACCATATCAACCTTCAGTTCCCTTTCGAACGGTGCAATCCGTTTTAAAAAAAATAATATTATTAACCCTTTAAAAAAATCGTTTCCTTCTTAAAATCTTAAAGTAATCAATTGTTTCATAAATTTAATTTTTACATTTTATTTAAAAGTAAAAGTTTCATATATTTATAACTTTCTGTTTACATGGGTTCTTTTTATTTACATTTTAATTACGACAATATTTTTAATGTACGCAATGTGCTAGTTTGAGAGCTAAGGAAATTGTAGAGAGATTAAAATCACATTTTAAGAATTTTATATCCATGATTACACAATTGTTTTTTATTATATTTTTATGTGCAATTTTATCCAAAATAATCCGGAATAGATATTTTATAATTACGCACACACACCGATATATATATATATATATATATATATATATATATATATATCTGTGTGTGTGTGTGTGTGTGTGTGTGTGTGTGTGTGTACCCCTGTACCAGTGGGGAAAAGTAGCTTCACTATTTCTTGGTTCTTTAAGATTTTAGCAAATTTTACTCAAAAACACGAAGCTGAAATGCGAGGAACCCGATTATACATGACTCTTTCCCAATTTTCGTCAATATGAATGAGAATTCGCCAAATTAGTCAATTACAGTCAAGTTGGCTTTAGTTACTGCGATTTATTTTTCATAAATATGATTGCTGAAGCATGACAAAAAAATTATATATATATCCCTCTATATTAAAAAAAAAGTAGCGATTTGGAAATGTGCCAGACGATTTGGAAATGGACCAATGAAAATCTGCGTAGATCTTCCCGGCTTTTTTTCTTTTCTTTTCTTCTAGAAAATAGAGATTACTGTGCGATACCGAACGGAACCGCGAAGCGGTTACGCGAGGGGTTGGAGAGCGTAACGAGCAAGGGGGCGGATCCCCCCTAGTGTATATATATAAATAAATGTGTGTGTGTCCACATTTTTGTGGATTTTGGTTTTGGGATCTGGGAGAAAAATATACCAAATATTTCCGGATTTATTTTCCTCGGAACACCTGCATTAGGCAGCTTCTTACTTTTTCTAATGGAAGTTACCTGAAATAAAAATGTATGAATGTGATATGGGATTTTCAAAAAAGTTTCATATACACAATTCATAGTAAAAATATGTTATTTCATCGAATGTTGTGGATATAAGGTCTAAAAATGACAATATTCAGCTCTATATAACGTAGCGAAAATTCCACAAATGAATTTTTTTTTTTTTCATTTTTTGGAGAATATTTATGATTTATATATACTATGTACATATTTGACTTCTTATACATGGTGATAATATTAAAAAACAAAATAATAAAAAAATGGAACACATTTTTTTTTTTCGTATCATGCGAAAAATATTCGCATCTTTTTTTCTACATACTTTACCAAAATTTGTTTTCTTCAAATAATACAACAATTCGGTTTTTTTTCCATATTCAGGAGCATTTTTTCTGACTCAAATATTTATTTTTTATTTTCGGCTAAATATTTTTTTTAAATAGCGGTTGAAAGAATAATATATACGATGGATATTAAAGAAATATAATATGTAAAAACATCCGATAAAAATAGCGCCTGTCTTTACTTCTATCTTAATAAAATGGAATGGCTACATTCAGAATCTTTTTTCTTCAAAAGGCATATTTAAACACTTTTAAATCTATAAATTTATTTCTTCTCGGTATAATACAGAAAAAAATAAAATTAAGTAAATTTTTTTGCTTTTTACCTTTTACCATACTGAAAAATAATAATTTTAGAATTTCTAACAATGTTAGAAAACATTTCTTGATCTATGCATGAAGCATATATTTTTTAAATATCACTTAAAATCTTTTTTTTTAAACTCGCTTAATTTCAAGTATTCTTTGTAACTATGGCTATTTTTTTAATAGAAAATTATACCTTTTTTAACTGATAAGTCTAATTTTAAGATTTGTAACTTGATAAGTCATGTTAATGTAGAATTTTGAAAAAGTATTTTTAAGTGTTCAACGTTTAAATATATATATATTAACTTTTTCACCAATACTAAATCTTAAAATACAGGGTAAATCTGAACTAATGATCAGAACTGTAAGTAGTGATAATGCATGCCAAGACAATGATAGGAAAATACGGCCACAAACTACTTATTTAATGAAAAACACAAAGCACATAACTTTCAACTTTTAACTGTTTTTTTTTTTAAAATCTATTTTTACATATCAAATAAATATATTTTGAACCAGAAATTTTATTTAAAAAAATTAAATCACATATGTATCACATTTCAGCAAAAAACATTTTATTTAATATATATATATATATATATATATATATATAAACAAATTTATTTGACTTGTATAAGAATTGAACGATTATCAGATTCACCTACCAAACTTGGATTTTTGTTCACAACTCTTATAATAATGAACGTATTTTAGGAAAACCTTTAAAAAATACCTTTTTTTTCCCATGAAATGTCACAGCATAAAGAGAAATCCAGAAATGTCAATCATATACAGGGTGAGTACAAATGATGGATCCGATTTTAAAAAATCATATTATCGAAACTACTGCACATACTACAATAAGTGATACATGAATTTAAAGTGAAATATACCAAGTTTTTTTCAGTTACAAAGGTTCGATGTGTGACCCTCTTGTTACACGGCATACGTCCAATCTGTAATCAGTTTGCTCCAAACATTTTGTAGCATCACTCTGTCACTGATTCTGAATGCTGTACAATTGCGTTCTTTAAGTTTTGGCAGTGTTTTCGGCATTGGTGAGACATAAACAATGTATTTGACGTAACCCCACAAAAAGAAATCACATGGTGTTAGATCTGGGGATCTTGGTGGCCATGTTTCGCATTTCAATCCCAGCGTTCAATGAATGTGCTGCCATCTGTTGATAAATGGTTTAAAAAACTTGGTATATTTCTCTTTACATTCATGTATCACTTATTGTAATATGTGCAGTAGTTTCGAAAATATTTTTTTTTTAATCGGGTCCATCATTTGTACTCGCCCTGTATATTATTTCTGTTGTTTTGTAAATTCATACAAAAAGGGATATTTTTTGTATGAATTTACAAAACGCGCAACCATGAATGAGGTGTTATTCGAGAGGTTTTTGAGCAAACTTCGGTACTAGCGTATTATCCGGGCCAGGTCAGATACAACTGAGCCAAGCATGGCGCCAATTGTACTAATTACAGTAACCCTTATTTTTTGACAAGTATATAGTTTATTTATATATTATAGTGTATATGTTTTTAGTACAATTTATAGTTTTTTTTTTTATTACAGTTTACAGTTTTTGTTATTTATTTATTATTGTTTATTTTATTTTATTTATTTACTTATTTTATTTATTTATTTATTTTATATTACTTACCATTAACATTCTTTTTATGTATTTAAAAATACTAAATTACTGTTTTGCCCATTATTGGCAACGATAAACAAGATTGGCAATTGACAACTATTTTTGGAGATCTACTTCTGACGCGGATAATAGGTAAGTACCCAAACTTCTGACATAGTATACTCACATTTCGCATTAAAACATGTTTTCTGATTAAAAATTGCAGTTAATTAAAAATTAAATCAGCATTGTTTTAATGAATGAAATGAAATATATATATATATATTTTTTTTCAAATCTATGTTGCCATAAAATAAAATACCACATTATATGCTGCTCAACAATTATTATACGAAAAATAAATAGTACAAAATAGATCTCCGTATGTTTTTATTTTCTATTTATGATTATTAAAAAGTAAATTGAACTTCAGATGTTTAAAAGAAATAGACACCATCGATTGATCGAAGCAGTGATATTTCACGTGAGCCTAAAATGTATGCTTAACCCTTAAATACCTGAATTTTTCTTTTACAATTGTGTTTTTTTTTTTAATACTTATATTAAGGATTAGTCACCAGAAATTTTAAGATAGAATTTTAACTTTATCTAGTAACATATTTATACGTTTTATGTGAATTTTACAGTATTAAAATTTCTATATAAATATAGTGATTGCGAAGAACTTGATTTATTTATTAAACGTTAAATAAAAAGTGCTTCAAATTCTATGCATTTAAGGGTTAAATTGTATTTTACATGTATTCAATTTACTTTTTTTCTGTCCCATGTTTTTCCCGAAACGTATAATGTCATCCTCGAATACAGTTAGTTAAAATACGATTGCTATTTTTTTTTCTTGCGCGCGCCTTTTGCTATCTTTGAGGACTTTTTACTGCAACTTTGATGGGATAAATGAGAAGATACCATGTCTTGACTAATGTTGTTTGCAGATAGTTTTAATCCTTAATATTTCCTTAGAAGTTTAAACTTGCATCTAAAAAATATTAGATAATGATAGAAAATATTAACTGAAGTGCGCAATCCTCGCAACATGATCACAGGTGTAAATAAATCAGTGACAACGTATGCACTGTCGGCTACCTTTTGAATTTCGGCGTATTTAGCTCAGTATCGATTAAAACTGGATAATGGATAATGGATAATGCCAAACTTTCGGGTTTTTTTAGAGTATGTTTTGAACCAGAAAATTTATTCTATAAAATGTTCGTTTTTTTTTCTATTTGGTACTTATTTCATTTTCTTAATTACGTAAAATTCCCAGTTAAAAATACATCTATTTGTATACTAATTAATTTTTCAGCAGAGCTGAAATTACGCAGTAAATTAATGAAATACAAAGGATGTGAATAACTACACAGGGTACAACTAATAAAGTGAAAACCTTTGTATTTCATTAATTTACAGCGTAATTTCAGCTCTGCTAAAAAATTAATTAGTATATAAATATTGCCTATGATGTCATACACTCACGCACAGCTTTTCTTTTTTTTTATTGGCTATAAAAAGGAAAAAAATCGCCAAATTTAGGGGATTTTTTACTTTAATGGCAACCTAGCTGTTGTACTAAGCTATTGGTTTGGCGCGAGCTTGAAAATCGCGCCAACCAAAAAGTCGCCAAACATCGGTGCGTGAGTGTAATACATCTGTTCCTAAATATTCACCGACTAGCCGCCACTGGCGACCAGTTTGGTCTCCCTTAAATGTATGTTAAACATTGCAACACGTTACATTTATTCATAATTTAATTTTCCCTTAATCCTTCGCCAAATCAGAAGATTCTAATAGACAAATCATGAACTTTTGCGATCATGGTAGCATTTCGCATATTTTTTGGGCACAAATGTCACATACGCACGTTGGCGCGATTCCCCCCCCCCTCCCCCGCCAATTTGGCGAAAACTTTGTTATGGAAATTGTTGTTTATTTACTTTTATTTTTTATTTTAATTCTATAAATTATTTTTGATATGTATATCAATATTCATTTCCAACAAACTATCATTTATTTATTTTTATTCTTTTTTTTAATTATGAGTATTTTTGTTAGCCGGGAGCAGATGATAATTCGCCAAATATCGTTCCCATCACCGTCATTCATACTACAATTAATTTAATTTTAAATTATAAACCTGTCACTCATTTCATTTAAAATACTTAACTTTAATCTAAAATGCTTATATTACATAAATTTAAAATACTTCACACTTTTCATTTAAAAGAGAAAATAAATAAATAAATAAGAAAAAATATCATAAATCAAAACATTTGATTTCAAAATCAAAGTATCATTTCTAATTTGTACACGCGATAAATAAAAGCTGTATTAGCGTTTTTAAAAATGCTAAAAATCTGATTCATTAAATATTATTACATGAGTTCAATTTACGTCAAGAAAAGGTCCGAAAGTTGAGTTGTATAGCACATAATTATGGTAAACTTTGATTGTCTCACTGGTGCGAATTATTTTTTTGACGCGAGGCAGCGGTCCAAAAATTCATTCGCGGAGAACTTGCTTTGCGAATGATTACCTCCATGATTTAATATTTTAAATGTTCACGACGAATCAATCTTTTTTTTGTTTACTTTTATGAATAGAGAATTTGAACTGCGAATCTTTCGACTGAAGTTATTGCAGAATATATACATAATTGAACGCAAGTCTTCTCTCAAATATTAATTTATTTTGAACTATCTTTCTTAAAATGTAACTTTTATGCAGTTTATTCGAAAAAATAATTTTGAATTAAAATTGCCGCTTGGCATATGAAAAAGCGATGCGGCATCCCGGAACTGTTGAGGACAGTCACATGACTTACAGTTTTATTATAGAGATACTGGGTTTAATTTGTCTCATGTATGCCACTGAAGTTGTACTCATGATTGTCGTTCCATCTTCTCCTGCGACGTTGTAGCCTAGCCATATAAGAGTGAGAGAATGCTAGACAGGATGTCGTCCGAATGGCTTAAATGGTAAAGCCCCTATACCAAGGGATCCGGGATCGATCCCCGTTCTGGACGTTTTTTCACTCTATGAGTTGTATACTGTGTAGTAAAGTGATAATTCACATCCCTTGTATTACATCTATTTGTTTTGAAAAAAAAAAACTCGAAGCATTGGCAGCTATCTATTTTGCATTTTTCAGTAAATAAATGGATTGCGATACTGGTTTCCTATACAAATGCTACTTGCTTTGAAAACTTTTTACTTCGAAAATTTACACCTGTGAACATGGGTTATCAGCTCTTTAATTTCTAATCATCATTTCAGATACACCTTGTAAAAATATTTAACGAGAAATGAAAAACGCATCCTAACATGACATAAAAAAATATCCGCATCTGTTTTTTTCGCACGTACGAGAATAAGTATTTTTTTTTCTACTAACAAGTTTTATTGTCATACTCAAAAATATTTTATAGGAATAAAAGATTTATT
This sequence comes from Maratus michaelseni, assembly GCA_963931845.1. Classification (NCBI taxonomy): domain Eukaryota; kingdom Metazoa; phylum Arthropoda; class Arachnida; order Araneae; family Salticidae; genus Maratus; species Maratus michaelseni. The sequence continues at coordinate 404,112,177 of OZ007587.1, forward strand.
TTTTCTTCGACGCTCACATTTAAAAATAACATCAGAAAAATTGTGGCAAAAAAAAATCTGTAAGAAGTTCTGACAAAAATACCGGATGCACTTAAGTTTCGGGATTTTTAAAAAAAAAAGAAAGAAAGAAAGAAAGAAAGAAAGAAAGTGAAAAGCTATCCCCAAAAATTCTTTTTTAGAAAAGATATATCTAAATAATAGTAAAACTAAAAAGCTATTTTCTCTCGCAAGAATGTTGGAAAGAATAAAAATATAAAATTTGTGCTTTTTTTTTTTCTTTTGCCTTAAAAGGAGGAGGTGCTCACAAGAATATTTTATTGTTGACATTTGTTAGAAAGAAAAATATTTTAGTGTCATTTTAAATTTTGAAAAAATATGTTTCGTACCTTTTTATGAGAAATAGAGTGATAGCTGTATTTAAGAGAAGCATAGTGTTTTGTGCCGTTTTCTGTTACTAACGTTGTAACAGCCTTGTCGCTGTTATGGGTGATGGTCAATGATGGCCAGTCGGAAAATGAGCACATATTTGTGTAAAATTAAATCACATTTATTCAAACCTTAAAAGGGCAGCGTTTTAAGAAAAGCTCTGCGATTTTCCACAGGCCGGAAAGAAATCAATTCCCAACAAAACTCCCTTCAAAGAAACAGGTAATCTTCAAACTAACAATATCAGTAACTTAAAACAACTTATGAACTTGTAACGTCAAACGGTTATTGAGCTAACCTCCACAACAGTCAATTTCACGTTCAACTCCAACTTCCAAAATGGCTAGAAATGGCACTCCGTGAGCGCCAAATAATTTTATTCAAGTAACACCGAATCAAAGTAAAATATACTCTTACCACTGGTCAAAATTCCTTCTTTGCTACGTCTTTATTCAGGCAGGATAAAGCAGATCTCAAGATACCAACTAGGGCAAGAACCGATCCAGTGTTCCACTTTCCCAGCGCATGCCAGCGCTTAAATACTGCTATGTCAATTGACCAAATGCAGAAATTTGCATAAATATCGATACGAAGAGAAAAATCACAAGTTTCGAGGTTTTCACACTCATTCATCGAAAGTTAGAGAAAAATAGCCTTGATAACTTTTACGCACATTGACTATTATTGGACAATAAGTACGTTCGCAAAAACTTCGCCTACTCTTATAATCAGAGTAGTCGACGCATCATAACGTGTCGAAATTTTCAGTACATAAGTTACAGGAACAAATTTATGGTAAATTCCTTGTTGAAGCGGTTCTCAAATAAAGTATTTTTCCCTGCTCAACAACGCCAAAATTTGTGACACATTTTCTGCCTCATTTTTATACGTAAACACATGGCACTTTGCAGGCATGATTATTGAAGTGATTGGGAATCGAATACTTTTTCCTTTTCTCGTTAAAAGAAATACAGCTTGAGTTATAAGTGATTGTTGTAACAGGACGATTTTTTTTCCTTTTTTTGTGCTGTCGCGTCCGGAAATTTGGTTCAAAACGACAACTATGAAAGCATTTTCTGAAAGGTATTCTTCCTTTATCGAAAAATAGAAAACAGTTCGTGTAAATAGTGTATGAATAAGACCCCCTGCCAAATTCATGCATTTGCAAACAAAAGTAAATTAAAACCTGTGTATAAATTGGCCAGTTAAAATTTAGGAATAATCTAAATGAAAGTTATTTTACCTATAATTATTCAAAGATCAACGTAAAACTATAAATGATTTCCATGTTATAATGAAAAGACAGGAAAAAATCGTTGTTACTGATACATCTTGCTGTACTTGAAAGTTCAGGTAATGCTGTTTTCAGAAATTTTTTCGCCTTTAAAATTTTAAACCCACTTATATAAGTATACTGGTGTCCAGAAATTAAGAGGCAGTGACCAATATCAGACGTTTCGTCGAATATCTTGCTGAAACTTGTGAGGAAATGCTCGGAATGCCCTTGAACTATGAGGCTGTAAAAAACATGTTTGACTTCCTGTTTTACTATGAAGATTTTGTCGCGAGGGCAATTAGGGGGGGATAATAATTTTAATAATAAAATAATATTTTCGATCACCCAAGTAACAGAAAATGCTAAAAATGGTTGTCACTGTATCAAATGACTATGTAGGTCCTGTTCAACATTTGTGTGCATTTGTGTAAGCCTAGCACAAATATTCGTGAAGATGTTAACGTTTCTGACAAAAATTCAAAAGGATTTTTTTATAGCATGCAAAGTTTACAGCCGAATTTAACATCGCTTTTCAAAAACTTGACAAAATATCGTAGAAATAGTATACTGTGATTAAAATATTAATATATTGAATATTTGATGAGATATAGGTATTTTTATGAAATAAATTTTAACTGCTCATGCGCAAACTACAGCAAAGATTTTTTGCCATGATTTGTTAGTCAATACTATAGGGCAACTCATATAAAAAGACCAGTGAAATATCGTGAAAACTCAAAAAGTTACAGCAATAATTGAAAAATTGAGGAGAACATCCCATAGGATTATATGGGATTTGTGCTAGTGAAATCTATCGTGGAATACAAAATGTGTATGGCAAGGAGTGTATGTCACGCAGATTGGTATTCGGATAGTGTAGGGATTTTCGCAGTTGAAGAAGCAGCACACTGACGACTGGTCACGACCTGGTAAAGCGCATGTGGTTATCACCAAGGACGCAGTTGCAGATGCACTGTAAAAAAAATTGCAGTAAAATTACGGGCAGAGACCGGCAGCAGAGATTCCAATCATACCCCGTAAAAAAAAAAAAAAAATATCCATGCCCATTATTTTGTGCAGCCCGTAATTTTACGGGGCAAAGTAATATAGCATTATAATGCACAGGATATAATGCACTTTAAAACACAATAACACTTTGCTTACTGTTCCGTAGCACGTAGCACCTTAGATAATCATCACAGAATCGCTGTTTTGGCGGGTTAAAATTTTCGAAACACGAGTAAAATGAAGGGTTACAACCTAGCAGAGAACAATGTATGGGGTCGTACCGTATGTTTGCTAACATATGGGCTAGAACTGTAAGAATATGTGGATTGCTCTTAATTTTCTAAGTATCTAAGGGATAAGGCCGCTTATTTAATGGATCAGACCGTTTTTCATCAAATAAGGCTGTTGCCCGTGAAAATTGAAGGGCAAACGCTCATAAATTTACAGATTTTTCTGAGAGTGTGTGGACCGTCTCGTGAGAATCAATCGGCGAATCACCACTCCAGAAACAGTAGAGGAAATAAATGTTTATGAGTAAAGGAAGTATGCAGCATTAATACCATTAAACCATTTCTCAAACCGACTGTAGTGCCAATTTCATTTGGGCGATCCATATATTAAAGAGTAATCCTTTCTGAACACTTTAAAACAAAATGAATGTCACTCTTCATAGTTGTTCAATATGGAATATTTTCAAAGAGATAACTTTAGAGTCATTTTTCTCAAAATGTAATTTTGGGATATTGCGCGCAAGGTAGTTAAAAAAAATTTCGAAATTTTTGTTACATATAGTGTATGGTAAGTTCCATAAAGCGGACCTAAATTTTCATTTTTACTTTCTTCTATCTTTACAGGAAAAGAGTACTGGATTCTTAAAAATCTTCTATGTCCGGTTTTCGACGCATATATAAGTTTTAGTCCTGAACACGATTTGACTGTTTTTAGAAAACGTCTGTCGGGGAGTCTGTGACTCTGTCTGTCTGTATGTGACAAAAACATTGCGGACGCTCTATCTCAAGAACTAATGCACGGGATTTAATAAAAATTTAGATTCAGTTATTCCCTGATATAAATTGGTGCTGCTTAGTTTTTGGAGTAAATCGCCTAACAGGTGGCTCTGCTATGATGCATTTTTCGCGATTTTCGCAATAACTTTATCTCAAGAACTAATGCACTGATTTTCATCAAACTTTATATTCAGCTAGACTTTGACATAAATGGACGCTGATTACGTTTTGGTTTAAATATCCCAACAAGTGGCGCTGCTATGTTACTTTTTTTCATGATTTTCACGATAACTATATCTCAAGAACTAATGCACGGATTTTCATCAAACTTCAGATTCAGTTAGATGCTGTCATATGTTATTGTTGATTAGGTTTTGGTGCAAATCTCCCGACATGTGGTGCTGCTATGCTGCATTTTTCACATTTTTCAGGATTTACACGATTTTAGTGATAGTCATATCTCAAGAACTAAGGGAAGGAATTTAATAAAACTTTAGATTCAGTTAGACCTTGGTATAAATTTGTGCTGATATTCGTTTTTAGCGTATGCAAAACTGGTGTGAGATAGAAAAAATTTTTGAGATTGGTCCATCCGACTAGTTTTTTTTTTTTTTTTTTTAAACATATTTATTTTTTGTGTTATACTGCTAAAATTTTGAAAATTTTATATAAGCAAGATACAGTTTTGTTTTTAAAACATAAAAATGCTATAAATTAAAAAAAAAATTTCTAGTTTCAGTGTAAGCGCAAATCTCTAAAGTATAATTAGACATCAAAACTTTTCTTTTATATGCAGAAGTGTCTTTTAATCATGCGCAATAAACTGTAATTTAAATTTTTTACTCTAAAAACCCCCAAAACAACAATTTTTTTTTTCCATTATGATCCGAAAAAAATATAAAATGGAAGAAGAAACGTGTATCTGTTACGGTCAGTATGATTAATCCGGTCATTATTAATAATAACCGGTTATTATTAATAATGTCCGGTTATAATGGCCAGTTATTATTAATAATAACCGCGGTCATTATTAATAATAACCGGTTATTATTAATAATGAGCGGATTAATCATATTGACCGCAACAGATCTATTACTACCTTCAAAAAATGTGTTTTTGTAATGTATACTTTTTAGATATAAAATGATAAAAATGGTCATTTTTTCCCATTTCGATATTTTAAAAGTTCTATGACCCCTTTAAAGAATTAAATATATTTACTGTTAATTATTTTAAATCATAAAAAAGATGTTATTTTTTCCCTAAATTTAAGCAATATTTCCACTTCGTTATTATTAATATTTTTAATTCAGATTGTTTGATTGCTGCTACATTTTAAAATAAAATTTAAACTCAAAAGTTAACTTTTTGCTTTTAAAAATTTTAGAGTGTTATGTTTAACATTTACACTTACTAACATGATTATCACCTCTCACAGTTCAGTTCTAATCATCATCTCAGATACTTCCAATAAAAATATTTAGCGAGAAATTAAGAAAAAAAAATCTAACATTACATGTAAAACATTCGCATCTTTTCTTTCGTACTTACGAGAATAAATATTTTTTCGACTAACAAGTTTTATTGTCATACTCAAAAATATTCTTTTTGGAATAACATTTTTATTTTTCCTTCGACACTTACATTTAAAAAATACCATCCGAAAAACTGGGGAAAAATCTGTAAGAAATACCGGATACACTTAAATTCCGGGTTAAAAAAAAAAATGATTTTCCAAAAAAATTCTTTTTTAGAAAAGATATATCTAAATAATAGTAAAGCTAAAAATTTATTTTCTCTCACAAGAATGTTAGAAAAAATAAAGAGAACAAAATTTTTTGCTTTTTTTAGACCAGAAAGAGATCACAATAATCTTTTGCTGTTGACATTTGTTAGGAAGAAAAATATTTTACTGCCATTTTATATTTTGAAAAAGTACGTTTCGTACCTTTTTATGAGGAATAGAGAAATAGAATGAGGATAGAATTAAGAAAGCTGCATTTAATTGAAGCAAATTTTATGTGTCGTTTTCTGTTTCTAAATAGTCAAAATTTGCAGTACATAAATCACAGGGACGAATTAATTGTAAATTCCTTGTTGAAGCGGTTCTCAAGAAAAGTATTTTTCCCCACTCAATAGCTCCAAAATTTGTGACGCATTTTCTGACTCATTTTTATATGTAAACACATGGAACTTGCAGGCATGATTATTGAGGTATTTGGGAATCGAATATTTTTTTCCTTTTCTCGAAAAATGAAATACAGCTTGAGTTATAAGTGATTGTTTTCACAGGACGACATTTTTAATCTTTCCCACGCTGTCGCGTCCGGAAATTTGGTTCAAACATTTGTTAGGAAGAAAAATATTTTAGTGCCTTTTTTATTTTGAAAAAGTACGTTTCGCACCTTTTAATGAGGAATAGCTAAATTTAATTGAAGTACTTTTTTTGTTTCGTTTTCTGTTTCTAACGTGTTAAAATTTGCAGTGCATAAAAAACAGGTACAAATTAATAGTAAATTCATTGTTGAAGCTCTTTAAAAAAAAATATATTTTTTTTTTCTCCGCTCAACAACGCGAAACTTTGTAATGCATTTTCGGACTCATTTTTAAACGTAAAAACATGACACTTGTTGGCATGCTTATTGAAGTGATTTGGAATCTATTTTTTTTTCCTTTCTCCGATAACATGTTGAGTTATAAGTGATTGTTGTCATAGGACGGCATTTTCTCCTTTCCAGTTCTGTCACGTCCGGAAATTTGGTTCAAAACGACAAATTTGACAGCATTTTCGGAAAAGTATTCTGCCTTTACCGAAAAACGGAAAAACTGTTAAATTAAAATTTTTGTGAATAAGAGCAGTAGCCAATTTCATGCATTTGCAAAGAAAAAAAAATTAAAAATGTCTCAGAAAGAAGCCTGTTTATTTGAGAATAACGTAAATGAATTCTTCAGCCTGTAATTTTTGAAATATCAATGTAAAAATATAAATGCTTTCCACGTTATAATAAAATAAAAAGAAATAATCGTCGTTAATGATATGTCTTGCTGTACTTAAAAGATCAGGTAACGTTAACATTTTTTTAAGAATGTTCTTTGAGAAACAATTTAATTTATTTATCTTTAAAATTATTAGACCCACTTATATAAGTATATAAAAGCCTATTTAAATAATTTTACTTTGTTAATTTTGGCGTTTTAGGAAATTAAATATATTTAATTTTAATTATTTTAAATCATAAAGGGGATGTTATATTTTCTATGAATTTAAGCAATGTTCCAAGTTCGTTACTTTTTTAAAATTCAGATTGCTTGATTGCTGCTAGTTTTTAAAATAAAACTTAAATTTAAACTCAAAAGTTTAAAATTTTTTGCATTTAAAAATTTTATGTTTAACATTTACACATATTAACATGATTATCAACTCTCACAGTTCTAATCATTCTTGCAGATATGTAAAAATATTTAGTGAGAAATGAAAAAAAAATCTAATATAACATGAAAAACATTCGTATCTGTCTTTCTCACGTACGAGAATTTAAAAAAAATTCTACTAACAAGTTTTATTTTCATACTCAAAAATATTTTTTTGAATAACATTTTTATTTTTTCTTCGACACTTACATTTAAAAAATAGCTCAGAAAAACTGTGGGAAAAAATCTGTAAAAAGTTCTGACTAAAATACCGGATACACTTAAATTCTAGGATTTAAAAAAAAATCAAATGCTATCCCAAAAAATTCTTTTTTAGAAAAGATATATCTAAATAATGGTAAAGCTAAAAATTTATTTTCTCTCGCAAAAATGTTGGAAAAAATAAAGCGAAATAAAATTTTTTCTTTTTTTTTTTTCTATTCTTGGCCCAGAAGGAGAGGAAGTGCTCACAAGAATCTTTTATTGTTGACATTTGTTAGGGAGAAAAATATTTTAGTGTCATTTTATATTTTGAAAAAAGTATGTTTCGTACCTTTTTTATGAGGAATAGAGTGATAGCTGTATTTAAGAGAAGCAAATGTTTTGGGTCGTTTTCAATTACAAAGTGTGTCAAAGTTTTCAGTACATAAAAAACAGGGATAAATTAATGGTAAACGCATTGTTAATGGCAATTTTAGGTAGCTTTCATTACAAAAAGCATAAATTAACAGCATTAACATTAACATGGAAATTATCATTATTTTCTCATTCTTGCATGTATAAATCCTTCTAACGCGGCTGAAAATGCTTACTTGCGAATTGATAGTATCCGTAAAACTGATATTCGAGATAGAGAAATCTCATTAAACTATTGTAAAAAACTATTAAGGAAGGTTTCCGAAAATAACGGGCAGCAGAATAAACTTTCTTTCAGAAATATTTATTTAAAGTTTGAAAATCTATTGATTTCAGCGACTAAATAGACCAAAATAAAGGAACGCTTTTCAGAATTGCGGGTAATTCAGAAGAGTTTATATTATATGTTGGTAAACCTTAAGAAAGATTAGAGCCAAATTCAGAAACATTTTTCTTTTTAACAGTGTATTATTACTTAAATTTTATTAAGAATGGATAAATAAGTTCGGTTTTTGTCGGTTTAAAAATATTCCTTAATTTTTTTTAATTAAATTTTAAAAATATCGCATTCAAAAAGCATTTTAAATGATTGAATCATGCAAAATATTGTACAATATTATATCGTATACTAATTTTTAATATAAGTGCATAATGAAAGCCTTATTTATGAAATGTTTAACGAGGGTATAATGCAGATTTGTCAATTTAGTTTTCTTTTTTATTCAGTAATTCCCAATGCATAACCGGAAATTCATAAAGAAGAATTTTTACTTTAAGTAATCACGAGATTCTTCTCAATAAATAAAGCTAAAATTAATTTTCAGAATTTTTGGTACGATTTAGGAATTTCTGAATAAAAAAAAGAGGCCAACGGTTAACTCTGGTTTGGTCATAATAGGAACAGATAATTTCCAAGAATACAGATAATTTTCGAAGTAATCAGCTGTTGTGTATTAAAACATCAGCTACTAACGGGTTAAAAATCCATGATTGAGATTAGAAAATGACAATTTTCTTTTTCTGCTTAAAATATAGGTTACTAAAATATTTTAACACACACTATAACACTATTTAACTAAACAATAACTCTTTTAATACTCCAGTACGCCTTCATTTACGAAGCCACTTATCAAATCAATAACAAAAAATAAATAAACAAACGCTTTTTTTCTAAATGAAAAATTTCATTTTCGCATATTTGTCATTTTAAATGTAAAAAAAAAAAAAAAAAAAAAGAAAAGAAAAGAAAAGAAAAAGAAAAATTGTTTTATTTGAACATTTTTAGTAAAAATTTAACTTCTAAATACCGTTTTATCTCTTAAAAGATATCACGTATTTCACCGTACTTATATTTTGTTCTTATTTTTCTGGTAAAAGTCTTCCGTGACTTAGAACGCTTACAATATTTATATACATTTGCCACACGCATAAAAGAAAAACCAGATAACGAAAGTAAAAAAATAAGCGCAATAAATACAGGTGTTCTTTTGTGGCTAATGGAATAGAGAGAGAGAGAAAAATGTCTTATGGAATAAGAAATTCTTTGACGGAAGAAAAATATTGCTTATCAATTTAATACTAATACCGATTACCTAGTAAGAGATTAAGATAAAGAACTAATTGGAAGAACGTTATACAGGATTCTTCAGTAGATATAATATTAACTACGTGCAATCAAGAAGAAAAATGGAGGGAAATATAATTTCTCCTAGAAAAAAAGGTGGAATAAAATCCGACATTTCTTTATATTTGATATTCCTAAGAAATCTTTCATGGAATGGTCACCATTTTTTTTAAAGTAACGTTCTATCTATTCTTTTATATATATATATATCCTAAAAAGTTGGAGGTACATTGTTATTTTGCCTCTTAACTTTTTGTATTGCATATACCAAACAAATTACAGCTTTTTTTCCGTGTCTAATTATTTTTAGTGCCTAATTTAAAGATATGAGTTACCAATATTTGATTGTAAAATCTTTTATCTATTATTTTCATTTCTTGTTGTATTAAAATATGATTGTTTTGTTTGGTAATGTATTAAAAATACGTAAAACAATAAAAGTAAACAATGTATACGTAAACAATGTTTTAAAGTACCTTTTAAGTAGTATTTATTTATTTATTTATTGGAAATATATTCGACCCCTTACTTTGAATAAAATAATAGTTTTAATATTACATCAAATTTACCAGCTAGTGTAAAATAAGATCCGTTGTTTTGCCCTGTTTTTGTTTTTTTATAACATTTTACAAATTTTAATTAAAAATTAAATCTTTTAACATACTTTTCTATGAAACATCATTTCTGGTTGGACTCTTAAAAACCCATGGTTGCAGTTAGAAAACCGTTTTTTTTTTTCATGTTTAACTAAGCTAAATAGTAGATACTAATATATTTTCACATTCGTTATGAAACACTTACTCAAAAGACGAATTCTTTTATTACTTTATTATGTAAAAAACTCTTTTTTTAGCAAAAACTTAAATTTAGTTTTTTAAGCGGAATAGAAGCTGCTAAAATATTTTAACTTGCACTACAAAAAAAAAAATAAAAAAAAAATAACTTAACCAAAAACTCATTATTTAAACACTATACAACGTAAGGGAAATCTATTACAATAAAAAAGTATTTTATTTTTTAGGAGGAATAGAAGATAAGAAAATATTTTCACTTACATTATAAGATACTTAAACAAAACCAGGATTATTATAGTACTTTAGTACATTTTTTTAAAAAAGGCTATTACAATAGAAAGTTAAATTTATTTTTCTAAGCAAAATAGAATATACTATAATATTTTAACTTACGCCACAAAATACTTAAACAAAAAATTATTGTTTAAGAACTATACAACGTAGGGGAAATCTATTACAAGAAAAAAAAAATTCTTTTCTAGAAGAAAAAGAAGACACGAAAATATTTTCACTTACATTATAAGATACTTAACCAAAAACCAGATTATTTCTGTACTTTAGTACATTTTAAATAAAGTCTTTTACAATAGAAAATTTAATTTATTTTTCTCAGCGGAATAGAAGCTGCTACAACATTTTAACTTACACTACAAAAATACTTAACCAAAAACTAACTATTTAAACACAATACAACGTAAGAGAAATGTATTATAATAAAAAAGTATTTTATTTTCTAGGAGAAGTTAGAAGATAAGAAAATATTTTCACTTACATTATAAGATACTTAACCAAAAACCAGATTATTTTAGTACTTTAATACATTTTTTAAAAAAGGCTATTACAATAGAAAGTTAAATTTATTTTGCTAAGCAAAATAAATTATACTAAAATATTTTAACTTACGCCACAAAATACTTAATCAAAAACTGATGATTTAAGCACTATACAACGTAAAGAAAATCTATTAGAATAAAAAACTATTTTCTTTTATAGGAAAAATAGAATATAAGAAAATATTTTCACTTACATTATAAAACACTTAATCAAAAGCCAGATTATTTTAGTACTTTAGTATATTAAAAAAAAGTCTATTACAATAGAAAATTAAATTAATTTTTCTCAGTGGAATAGAAGCTGCTACAACATTTTAAGTTACACTACAAAAATACTTAACCAAAAACTGATTATTTAAGCACTATACAATGTAAGGTAAATCTATTACAATAAAAAAGTATTTTATTTTCTAGGAAAAATAGAAGATGCGAAAATATTTCAACTTACTTTATAACATAGTTAACCAAAAACCAGATTATTTTAGTACTTCAATACATTTTTAAAAAGTCTGTTACAATAGAAAGTAAAATTTATTTTTCTAAGCGAAATACAAAATACTAAAAGATTTTAACTTATGCCAAAAAAAATACTTAACAAAAAATTGATTATTTAAGCACTATAAAAAGTAAAGGGAATCTATTACAATAAAAAATTCTTTTCTAGAAGAAATAGAAGATAGGAAAATATTTTAACTTACATTATAACATACTTAACCCAAAACCAGATTATTTTAGGTCTCTAATACATAAAAAAAAACCTCTATTACGATAGAATGTAAAATTTATTTTTCTAAGCGAAATAGAAGATACTAGAATATTTTAACTTACTATAAAAATACTTAACCAAAAACGACTTCTTTTTATTTTATTAATTCTTAATTTACAAAACCATGTATAAATTCAGTAACAAAGATTTAAATTTTAAAATATGCACGTGTTATTCCCAATCGACTGAAAATTTCATTTTTAGATTGTTATTATTTAATCTGAAATAACAACCAAAAAAAACTTTCCTTCAGAAAATTTAGCGAAAAATAGGAGTGTCTCTATACAGATATCTAAAACAATTTTATGACTTAAAACAAATCATGTATTTCACCTTATTTATTTTTTTTTCCGCTAAGTCTTTCGTGACTTAGAACGCTTGTAATAATTATACACATTTGCCACTCACATGAAAGAAAAAACAGGCAACGACAGTAGAAAAAAATAAAGGCAATAATACAGGTTTTTTTTTTCTTTTTTCCTTCGGCTAATGGAATAGATAAAAAAAAAATTCTTACGGAATAACGATCTTGCTTAGCAATTTAATGTGAATCGATTACCTACTAAGAGATTAAAATAATGAACTAATTAGAATAAAATAAGAATAGATTCTGAAGCTGAAGATTCTGAAGTAAGAATAGATAAGATACTGATAATATTAATTACTTGCATTTAAGAGGTAAAACCGGAAAAATGAATAAATTCTCGTATAGTAAACGAAGCAGAAAAAAAATCCAAAATGATGTGTATTTCTTTATTTTTAATGTTCCGAATATCCTTACTTTCATACTGTGGTCACCATTTTTTTATTCGTTTAGACATTTTTTTTTTCTCTTTTCCATTAGCAGAAAAAGAACACCTGCATTATTTCTTTACTTTACTTAGATCGTCTGCTTTCTCTTTCACGTGCCTGGCTTATGTATGTAAATATTGTAAACGTTCTAAGTCACGAACTACTTTACCAGGAAAATAAGAAAAACGAATATAAGTAAGATAAAATGCGTGATATATTTTAAGTCATAAAACTGTATTTAGAAATCCCAATCTTCAGTAAAAATGTTGGAGCAAAATACAGTGTCTCACATAAGTGATGGGACACTTGTGCTTTACAAAAGGAAACTAATCAAATAAATTAAAAAAACATGTACACATTTTTTTGTGGGTGTGTTTCATACTTAAATTTAGTAAAGATTATTACATAACATACATTTTGTCAAAATATTAAAATATTAATTTAATAAAAATACAAATGTTTAGAACGGAGCAAAAAATAGCTCACATAAGTGATGGGACACCATTATATATGCAACAAAAATCGTCTGAAATAAGCAATAAAAATATTTTTGGGGGTTTTATTTTTACTTAAAAGCAATTGGCAATAATTTATAAAATCGTCTGCAGTATTTCTCTCCAGTTTGTTTTGGAATTTTTGTGTTTTTTAGCTCTGTGTAGCCATGAGTGCTAAACGAAAAGAAACTTCGCATGAAATTCGAAAATTAGTTATTAATTTGCATATTGAACGTGGAAAATCTATTAGAAAAACTGCTGAAACAGTTAACTTGAGTCGTTCAACAGTTTTCAATATCATTAAACGATATAAAAAGAATCATATGATTCAGGATAAAAGAAGACCTGGCCGACCATCAAAGCTATCCAATGGAATAAAGCGAATTATCGTTCGAAATATTAAAAAAAATCCAAGAATTAGTGCTTCAAAAGTTGCTGCTGATTTACAAGCATTATATGGAATAATTGTTAATCCTGAGACTATTAGAAGGGTAATTCGATCTGCTGGATATCACGGTAGAGTAGCCAGGAAAAAATTCTTCGTAAATGAAAAGAATAGAAAACTCAGACTAGCTTTCGCAAAATCCAACATAAATAAGAATTCTGATTACTGGAATAAAGTTATATTTGCTGATGAGAGTAAATTTAATATATTTGGTTCTGACGGTAGAATCTTGGTGTGGAGAAAACCCAGGGAAGAATTTCGCAAACAGAACTTGGTACCAACAGTAAAACATGGTGGAGGAGGAGTTATGGTATGTGGGTGTATGTCGTCCGCTGGAGTTGGTAATCTTGTTTTTATTGACAGTATAATGGATCAGTACAAGTATATTGATATTTTAAAGCAAAATTTGAAATCTTCAGCACGAAAATTGAACCTTCATAACGATTTTAAATTCTACCAGAACAATGACCCCAAGCACACTGCTCTGAACGTTAGACTCTGGCTGCTATATAACTGTCCTGAAATAATAAAAACACCACCACAATCTCCAGACTTAAATCCCATAGAGAATATTTGGCAAGAATTGGAATCAAGAATTCGCAAACACACCATTTCTTCAAAACAACAACTAAAATCGGTGCTTCAAGAAGAATGGGGTAAAATCACTCCAGAAATCACAAAAAAATTAGTCGAATCCATCCCAAAAAGATTAAATCATGTTTTAAAAGTAAAAGGAAATCCAACAAAATATTAAAACCTTTTAAAAAGTAAAACTTTTGGATAAATATTTGATGGAAAAGTAAGTGTCCCATCAGTTATGTGAGCCATTTTTTGCTCCGTTCTGAACAATTGTATTTTTACTAAATTAATATTTTTATATTTTGACAAAATGTATGTTATGTAATAATTGTTACTAACTTTAAATATGAAACACACCCAAAAAATTTTTGCACATGTTTGTTTATTTATTTTATTGCAGTTTCTTTTTATAAAGCACAAGTGTCCCATCACTTTTGTGAGACACTGTATATGGTCTTTTCACATTTATTGATGAGAGTGCAAAAATAAAATTTTCAATTAATTGAAAAAAAAATATTTTTATTTTTGCTACTAATTTGATAAATGTCTTTGTAAATGGAGAAGTAATATAGTAATAAAATAAACAGTTTTTAGTTAAAAGGCGGTTTATTTTTTAAGCTAGCTCTTTTTTAGGTAGATCTCGTTAGAAATACTATCTATTACATTCTCCCCTATGTTGGAATTTCTGAAACATTTTTGCAGATCTACACCCTTTATTGACACCTAGAACCCAAAACCACCTCCAGTTCAAAACTTTATCTATCTGTCTATCTATCTATCCATATCACTCTTTTATGAACACGATAACTCCCATAATTCTGCACAAATCTCTTCCAAACTGATACTAAAATGAAGGGGAACAAAATCTCGACTAAATTCGTTGATGGGTAAAATCGTACCAAGGGGGTGGAAACGGAGAGGGTTTTTGTGAAAACAGAAAAAAACCCATAACTTCTTAATTATGATACATATCAAATCCGTTTAAAGTTATTATTACTTCTAGGAAAAGGACAGAAATTTATGTATGACAGCTTATTTGAAATAATTAAAAATGACCTCAAGGGGTGAAAAAAATAGGGTTTTAAGAAGAAAAATTTCATAACTTCGTCAATTCATAAGATATCAAATCCGAATAATGTATAATACATATACTATACATTATATATAATACATTTATATAATACACTTAATATAAATCTTCTTAATATTATCTACAACTTTTATATTGCAGGTTTTTGATAGGACCAACTCTTACAGCAAAAAATTAATTAAAAACAAACAGATGTAAAGCGGAAACCTCCCCCTCCCCCCTCCCAATAAAAATAGACTATTCCAGCGCAGCGCATTACGTGAAATTAGTACTTCGAAATCTACCTATGCCTGTAGGCCGAGTCGGGAGGGATTTTTTTTATTCTTTCTTGTTCTTCTTTTTTAGCCCTTTTTGTATTGCGTGTACCCGTCTCGTTCCTATGGTGTCGAAATAACGAATTTATAGCACCTTCTACTTCTCTAATTAATCTTTGTCTAACATAAACATATAAGTTATCGCTATTTCATGTTGTAACTCATGAAATGTTTCAATTTACTGTATTAAAAATTGTTCTTTTGTTTCATAATATACGAAAATAGCTTGCGAGAAGAATAAAATCATTATTTTCAGATACTATTTTAAGGTAATAAAGGAAGTAGTAAAAAAACACATTTAACTTTTATTTCAGATAATATTATGACTTTGTTATGAAACAGAATTTACTAACTACTGTAAAATAACATTCATTATTTTAGAATGTACTTAAAAAGCTGTATACAATATTTATTGACATATTTGCAGCGCACATAAGCATAGAAACCAGACGATGAACGAAAACAAAGCAATAATACAGGTGTTCATTTGCAGATAATGGAATAAAGAGAAAAAAAATGTCTTATGGAATAATAATCTTACTTAGCAAATTAATATGAAATCCGATAAGAATATATTAAGATTAAAAAAATAATTGGAATAAAGTTGGAAAAGATTCTCGAGCAGAGATAATATTAACTACATGCATTCGTGAGAAAAAAGGGGAAAAAAACTAATTTTTCAACAACTAAAAAAAAGGAAACAAATCGCAAAATGATTTGTATTTATTCATCTTTAATCTTCCTCAGAAGTCTTTCATGCAAAGTACACGTTTTTTTTTTAATAAAAGGTGGTTTGCTTGTTTTTCTATTATTGTTTTTTCGGTCGTTATTGTTTGACTTATTATTTTTTTTTACTCTTCCATATTTTATTGCACGCACCATGTGGTTTTTATAGAGGATAAGTAATGAATTTATACCCTTTTTCCTTGTCTAGGTTTTTTTATTACCTAATTCAAAGAAATGTTACTGTTATTTGATGTTTTGGATGATTATGTTTTCATTCTTACATTAAAATATCATTATTATTACTATTTTGTAATATGATAAAATGGCTATAAGAGAAAAAAATCGTTAGTTTTAAGTATTTTAACGATATTTTTACAAGCAATTTAAAAGGAAACTTAGTAATGTAGTTGACTTTTATACTTTATAAAATATTAATTTTAATATTAAAAAGAATTTATTGACTACTCTAAGTAAAAATTCTTTATCGTATTTAAAAAATATTAACGCTTCATAAATTTTAATTAAAAATTGCATATATTAGTACAATTGTTTTAGTAAGCATAAATTTATTCTTTAATTATTTTCTCTTTTAGTATAATTTGTTTCCTTAACCTAATGGTTGTAGTATAAAAAATAATTAGCAAAATGTAGGATACTAAAATATTTTAAATTACATAATGAAATATTTAATCTAAAAAAAAAAGATTATTTTATTACTCTATAACTTCTTTATTGACAAAGTCACGTATCAAATCAGTAGCAAACTTAAACAAGTTGGAAATTTTACGTCAAACATGAAAAATGAAGTGCATCCGTACTATAACTACTTTTATAAATATTCAGATTTTGGTGCAATACTTACTGCTTACCCTCTTATGCAAAAGTTCATGAATACAAAGTTTATTTTATGTGCAGATTTTCATGTTATTCATATTAATTTTGTTTTATTAAATTAAGTTTCAATACACATTTACAAACAATTAATTACAATTTTGTCACATTAAAATTATACTATGCGCAAATATCCAATACAAGACAATGTAAAAAAATCATCGTTATTATTTCACTGAAAATATGAATTATATCGTCTGTTATTATGATATGATTAATTTCCGCAATAAAATAAGTACATTTTATGTTGGCAACATTTTATCTTTCGTTGACATTTACTGAAAATTCCAATGGGAAACTTAAGCCTAACTTTGAAAATCTCAGAACTTGAAATCCATATTTAGACTCTTTTCCATCTACTTCTATAACACCTATCCAAAAAACTGTCGATTGAATTCTGCAACAATTATATATATTAAATTTCAAACCATTCGGTTGGATAGTTTTTGCGCTGCTATACGCGGACAGACAGACGGACCAGACGATGACTATAGGTGCTAAGTATTTATATAATACGAACGCACGCAAAAATAACCATTTTTTCATCAATTGAATGAAAATTTTATTTTTACACTCTCATCATTAAATGCGAAATACCATATAATTTCCTTTCGCGTTTTTCTGAAGAATGGTATTTCTAAATACAGTTTTATGACGTAAACGATATCACGTATTTCACCTTATTTATATTTTTTGTCTTATCTTTCTGGTAAAGTCTTTCGTGACTTAGAACGTTTACAATATATACACACATTTGCCAAGCACATGAAAAAGAAAGCAGACGATCAAAGTAAAGTAAGGCAACAATTCAAGTTTTTTTTTTTTTTTTCCTATGGTTGTAAATGGTTAATGGAATAGGGAGATTTTTTTTTTTTATCTGACTAAAGATAATCATGCTTAGTGATTTAAGATATCCTTACTTATATTTTTTGTCTTTTCTTTCTGGTAGAGTCTTTCGTGACTTAGAACGTTTACAATATTTACACACATTTGCCAAGCACATAAAAGAGAAAGCAGACGATCAAAGTAAAGTAAGGCAATAATTCAAGTTTTTTTTTTTTCCTATGGTTGTTAATGGTTAATGGAATAGGGAGATTTTTTTTTCTCTGACTTAGTATAATCTTGCTTAGTGATTTAAGATATCCTTACTTATATTTTTTGTCTTTTTTTCTGGTAAAATCTTTCGTGACTTAGAACGTTTACAATATTTACACATATTTGCCAAGCACATGAAAGTAAAGCAATAATACAAGGGTTTTATTTTATTATTATTTTTTTTTTTTTGTGGTTAATGGAATGGGGGAATTTTTTGTTTTTTCTGACTAAAAAAAATCTTGCTTCGCGATTTAAGATATCCAAACACCTTTAAAACATCATTTTTGATAAAAAATATCGATTTTTCATTTTTGCAATAATATTAAAATCCGATCTTTTATCTATCGAATTCTGCTTTAATTGTGTATGTATCTTTATGAAAACCCAGCCGTTTAAAGTTACATCTGGTGCAACTTGCCGGAGAATTTTACAACCGGAAGTATATTTCTGCAAACCGGAAATAAGCTGAAATGGATGTTTACGTTCTTCTTTTCGAAGATTTAACATTTAAATTGGATTATATGTCTAAGACATTACATCGAGTTTATAATTAAACTTTTAAAGAATAATAATTATTTTTATAGTTAGAATTGTGTTTAAAAGTTTATTTTTAGCTTTTCCTCAAAATGAAGTTTTTTAGGTTTCTACTATACGTAAAACATTCTATAGCAAAATATTATGCATGGAATGCCTTGATATTTCTTTTACTTATTTTAATGTTTATTGACGGAATGGACTACAATCATGATAATATATTAATTAGTTTTATGTTTACACTGGTATAAGTTAAAAAGTTACAACAATTTTTACAAAGTTTTCATTACATTACTACTTCTGGTACCATAGCATCTGAGATAGAGATGTTATTATAATGTGAATAGTCTATGTTCTAGAGAAAGTTATTATCTTTATTATGCTATCTACAAAATGTGAATGCATTGATTTGATTTTGAGTTATCATATTTTGCGCAAATATCAATTTTTTGCATAATTTTGACTATTTTTTATTTTTAAAAAATTACTTACACCAAAACGTAAGCAGCATCTATTTATGTCAAGGTCTAACAGAATCTGAAGTTTGATGAAATTCCGTGCAATAGTTCTTGAGATATAGGTATCGTGAAATCATGAAAAAAGTGGTATAACAGCGCCACCTGTTGGGATATCTACACCATTAACGTAATCAGTGTCTATTTATGTCAAGATGTAACTGAATCTGAACTTTGATAAAAATAAGTGCATTAGTACTTGAGATAGAGCTATTGAAGAAATCGCGAAAAATGCAGCATAGCAGCGCCACCCAAAGATTTTCCCCAAAAACTAATCAGTACCAATTTATATCAGGGACTAGCTGAATATAAAGTTTTATTACACTTCGAGCATTAGTACTTGAGATAGAGCGCCCACAAACTTTTTGTCACATACCGACAGACAGACAGTCACAGACTCACAGACAGACATTTTCTAATAAAAACAGTCAAATCGTGTTCAGGACCTTCTAAAACGTATAAATCCGTCGAAAATTTTCATGAATCCAATACTTTCTTCTTGTAAAGATAGAAGAAAGTATTGGATTCATGAAAATTTTAATAAGTAAAGATTGTAAAGATAAAGTAAGATAGAAGAAAGTAAAAATTATTAAATGTAAAAACTCTATTAGTTTTCAAATAAAATAAAAAAATAAATGGTTTTCACATATATTCTCTATTCCGGAAAGCCCGGGTTGGATGCCTTGTTATTCTTAATTTAATGATACAAGTTACAGCTGTTTGGTATTATAACTGAACGGATGCTTCAATTTGCCGTATTAAATATATATATATATATATATATATATATTGTTTTATTTTGTAATGTGCTATAAATATATAAGAGATAAAATCATATTTTAAAGTCTGTTAAGGGAATTTATGAAGTACTCAAAATAATGTTTAGACGTATATTAACTTTTGTTTCAGGAAAAAAAAAATCACAACTTTGATATTAAAAAGAATTTACTAACTACTGCTCTTCATTATTTTACAATGAACATAAAAAGGCGTATATGATATACATACGCATTTATCATGCACGTAAAAAAAATATAATAATAATAAAATAATAATAATAATAATAATAATAATAATAATAATAAGTGTTTTGCTGCTAATGAAATACAGAGAAAATAAATCCTCTCAACCAATAAAAAATGTGCTTAGAAATTTAATGAGAAATCCGTTTATCTGGTAAGAGAGTAAGGTACATAGAATAAAGAAGATTCTTTACCTGCTATTATATTACTTACTTGCATTCAGGAGAGAAAATAAATGGGCAAAAAAGAAATAATATCTACTACAAACAAAAAAAGTAGAAAAAACCCCGACGTCATATGTATTTCATTATCTTCAATGTTCCGTAGAATTCATTCATACAGTACTAATTATTAAAATAGTGATAATAATAATAAAGAACTAATTAGAATAAAGAGAAGAAAGATTCCCAAGCAGGGATAATATTAACTACTTGCAGTGATGCTGAAAAAAGGGAAAAGAAATATTTTCTCCCAGAAAAGAAAATGAAAAAAATCACCAAAATGATATGTGTTTCTTTATCTTTAATATTCCGGAGAATTCTTTCATAAATCACCACCATCATAGGTCGCCATTTTGTTTTAAGAATTAATGTTCTCGCTCTTTTTTTTTCTTTCCTTTTTTCTTTTACTAATTTGTTTTGAATTTTTAGCTTTTTCTATGGCCTATACCGTCTCATTTCTCAAGCTCTTCTTTTTTCTTTTTTAAGTCAACGTTGTTTTGAATTTTTACGTTTTACTATGTCGTCCGCCGTTTCATTTCTCTCGCTCTTCTTTTCTTTACCTTCTTTTCGTCTACTTTGTTTTGAATTTTTAACTTTTTCTATAGTGTGTGCCGTAATATTTCTTTTGCTCTCCTTTTTCTTTCACCTTTCTTTTTTTTTTTTTTTTTTGAGTGTACTTTGTTTTGAATTTTTAGCTTTTTCTATGGTGGTGTTCTGTCTCATTTCTTTCTTTTTTTGAGTCTACTTTGTTTTAAATTGTTAGCTTTTTCTATGGTGTGTGCCGTTTCATTTCTCTCGCTCTTCTTTCTCTTTCTTTCTTCCTTTCTTAATCAACCCCCTTTTAAAAAAAAATCTAGTTTGTTTTCATCTAGCTTTTTTCTATAGTGTATGCTGTCTCATATCTCTCGCTCATCTTTTTCTTTCTTTCTTTCATTCTTTCTTCAGTCTACTTTGTTTTGAATTTCTAGCTTTTTCTATGGCGTGTACCGTCTCATTTCTCAAGCTCTTTTTTCTTTCTTTTTTGAGTCTACGTTGTTTTGAATTTTTAGCTTTTACTATGGTGTCCGCGTTTCATTTCTCTCGCTGTTCTTTCCCTACTTTTAGTATATTTCGTTTTGAATTTTTAGCTTTTTCTGTAGTGTGTGCCATACTATTTCTTTCGCTCTTCTTTTCCTTTCTTTCTCCCCCCCCCCTTTTTTTTTTTGAATTTTTAGCTATTTCTATACCGTGTGTTGTCTGGTTTCCTTCTTTCTTTTTTGAGTCTACTTTGTTTACATTTTTAGCTTTCTCTATGGTGTGTGCCGCCTTATTTCTCTGGCACTTTTTTCTTTTTCTTTCTTTCGTACTTTCCTTTTTTTTTTTAGTGTACTTTGTTTTGATTTTCTAAGCTTTTTTCTATGGTTGTGCTGCCTCATTTTTTTTTTTTTTTGAGTCTACTTTGTTTTGATTTTCTAACTTTTTTCTATGGTGTATGCTGTCTCATATCTCTCGCTCATCTTTTTCTTTCTTTCTTTCTTTTTTCAGTCTACTTTGTTTTGAATTTCTAGCTTTTTCTATGGCGTGTACCGTTTCATTTCTCAAGTTCTTCTGTTTTCTTTTTTGAGTCTACGTTGTTTTGAACTTTTAGCTTTTACTATGGTGTCCGCGTTTGATTTCTCTCGCTCTTCTTTTTCTTTCTCTTCTTTTAGTATACTTTGTTTTGAATTTTTAACTTTTTCTATAGTGTGTGCCGTACTATTTCTTTCTCTCTTATTTCCCTTTTTTTAGTGTACCTTGTTTTGAATTTTAACTTTTTCTGTGTGCGTGTGCTGTCTCATTTCTTTTTTTTTTTTTTAGTCTACTTTGTTTTAAATTTTTAGCTTTTTCTATGGTGTGGGCCGTCTCATTTCTCTCCCTCTTCTTTTTCTTTCTTCCTTTTTTCTTCTTTTTCTGAGTCTACTTTGTTTTGAATTTTTAGCTTTTTCAATGGTGTGTGCTGTCTCATTTCTATGAAGTCAAAATAATAAATTTACAGCACAATTCCTTGTTTAGTTATTCCTAATAACTAATTAAAAAAATAGGCTATCGTTATTTGGTGTTATGGATAATGAAATGTTTTCATTTGTTGTATTAAAAATAATCTATTGTTTCGTAATGTACAAAAAATGTATGAAAGAATAAACTCATTATTTTCAGATCGTTTTAAAAAATATATGAAACAGTAAAACTAATATTTAGAAATTATTTTTTTTTCTTTCAGATTAATTAATAATTTTGATATTAAATAGAATTTATTGAATAATGTAAAATGATATTCATTGTTTTACAATGCTTTTAATCAAGATTAATGTTTCACAAACTGTTGTTAATAATAATGAAATATAATGCTCTCGGTAGCTTAATGCAGAATTTAAACACAAGATTCGTTATGCTTATAACTAGGATATTTATATTCAACAATTAAAAGGAAATAATAATTCCTTACCTTGTTTTTTCTTCATAGATAGCTAGTAGCTGCTCATTATTGACAGCTGAAACGATACCCTAGTAGCCAACCAATATTGGCCCAATATTGCGCCAATATTGCATTCATTGGAAATATTTCCAATAAAACGCCAATATTGGTTAAATATTGGTGTGAAATTGGAAATATTTCCAATCAATGCCCAATATTTGTGAAATATTGGTGTTAAATTGGAAATATTTCCAATCAAACGCCAATATTGTAAATATATTGGCGCTGCATTGGAAATATTTCCAACCAAATGAAAATATTGTACAAATATTTCCAATCAAACGCCAATATTGTACAAATGTTGGCGTTACATTGGATATATTTGTAATCAAACGCCAATATTTTACAAATGTTGGCGTTGCATTGGAAATATTTCCGATGTAACACCAACATTTGTACAATATTGGTAATTGATTGCAAATATTTCCAATGTAACGCCCATATTGTACAAATGTTGGCGTTCTATCACAAATATTTCCAATGTAACACCAACATTTGTACAATATTGGTGTTTGACTGCAAATATTTCCAATGTAACGCTGATATTGTACAAATATGGGCGTTACATTGGAAATATTTGTGATCAAACGCCAATATTGTACAAATGTTGGCGTTGCATTGGAAATATTTCTGATCAAACGCCAATATTGTATAAATGTTGGCGTTGCATTGGCAATATTTCCAATGTAACACCAACATTTGTACAATATGGGCGGTACATTGGAAATATTTGCAATCAATTACCAATATTGTACAAATGTTGGCGTTACATTGGAAATATTTGCAATCAAACACCAATATTGTACAAATGTTGGAGTTACATTGGAAATATTTGTGATAGAACGCCAATATTGTACAAATATGGGCGTTACATTGGAAATATTTGTGATCAAACGCCAATATTATACAAATGTTGGCGTTGCATTGGCAATATTTCCAATGTAACACCAACATTTGTACAATATTGGTAATTGATTGCAAATATTTCCAATGTAACGCCCATATTGTACAAATGTTGGCGTTCTATCACAAATATTTCCAATTTAACACGAACATTTGTACAATATTGGTGCTTGACTGCAAATATTTCCAATGTAACGCCAATATTGTACAAGTATGGGCGTTACATTGGAAATATTTCTGATCAAACGCCAATATTGTACAAATGTTGGCGTTGCATTGGAAATATTTCCAATGTAACACCAACATTTGTACAATATGGGCGTTACATTGGAAATATTTGCGATCAAACGCCAATATTTTACATATTAGTGTAACTTTGGAAATATTTCCAAATTGTTGGCCCTTTGTATGATAATCTTTAATAAATATCAAATCTGTATAGATTTATAAATTATGCGGCTTTTTTTATTTTTTTTTTATTTTTATTTTTTTTTTTATAACGAGTTATTTAACATTAAAAAAATATTTCTTATTGTCCAAACACTTCTATGAACGATACATGGTTTCAAAACCTGTATAAAAAATTCGTGAAAAAAAAAACTATATTTCGTGATAAAGTCGCTTGTAAAATGATTTTTTCAAACATCGGCTCGTTTAGTAGTTAAAAAAGTAGTTATTAATGTCTAAACTCTTTGAAATTGTTATAAATATAATGGTTTTGAAGCCTGTGTAAAATATTTATGAAAAAATATTGATGTTTAATTGTAAAAGGGCTGTGTTTTGTTCTCGCTTTTCTTTTTAATGTGTCGAGTCGTTTAATATAAAAAAATAGCTTTATTGTCCGATCTCTTTGAATTTTTTATTAGTTATATCTATAATCTGAAAAGTATAAATCTAGATAAGTATAATCTAGAATTTCGTCTGTATTCTTTTGAAAGCAAACTTATAATTTTCGTGAAAATATTTTTGTACATTTTTTTCTAAAAACATCACCAAAGACCACCCGCGTATTCACGTTATGAACGAAAATTCTGAAGATTTTATTTATTTTTTTTAAATACTTCTAATCGTCCGAAATTTTTCTAGATTTCTATACGTGATACAAATCGATTGTACGAAGAACGTGTAAAAACATTGTCTTAAAATACCGACATTTAGCATAGAAAAAAAGAGGGCGCGAAGTGACTTCGAATCGAGAATTTTTGAAAGGGTTAATATTTGTATTTTTCGTCGTAGAGAAGAAAATATTCTGATGAGTGAGTATTTTACATTCATCTGTTCATCTGTATCTCTAAAATTCAACCCGAAGTGAGCTTCGTTAAAAAAAAAAAAAAAACTATAAATAGAAATTTTTTCAAAAAATGTTTAAGGGTTAAAATTGGTATTTTATTATGTTGGTTTGCAACATTCGAAAATAAAAAGCACAAAATTTTTGAAAACGTTTTTAGTTTGTTCGTATTTTGAACAGTTCGATAAAGGCGCATTCATAAAGACTGGACGAAAAAAACATCTACAATGAACTGCCATTGTTGTACAAATATTGGCTTTACATTAGACATAATTCCAATCAAATGCGAATATTGAACAAATATTGGCTTACATTTAAATATTTTCCAATGAAAAAACAATATTTTACGCATTTTGGGTTTATTACAATATTGGCTTACATTGAAAAAAAGAATGTAAGTTGTTTTCCAAAAAACTTTTTTAACATTTAGAAAACATTAAACATTTAGAAAATGACATATTATTTTTAAACATTTAGAAAATGACATATTATTTTTAAACATTTAGAAAATGACATATTATTTTTAAACATTTAGAAAATGACATCAAAATTCGCCTTTTAATTTCCAAAGCAAGACAATTACAGGATGCTTTTGTAGAGTAGTCCGCTACAAGTCACGCACAAAATCACACATAAATTATGACTTTTACACATAAACTGTCTGCATTTGTTGCACCACGCTCTTTGGAATTTGTAGGAAAAGGGAGAACGGTATTTGATTCTTAGGTAGGGGAAGGGCGGGCAAAGTGGTTACCCTAAGATTTTGTGATTTTTTGTTACCCCTTAAAATACATATACATAACTGACAATTTGCATGGATCTAGAGTGACTACTTAGAAGTGTAAGGGTTTTTATAATTTTTACGAAATAATAATGTGGAAGTGAAAATTTGTTTTTTTCCAAAAAAGGTCAAAACATCCACTTTGCCCGACACAAACGGGCAAAGTGGGCACTCCATGCCCACTTTTCCCTACAGGTGTAAAAAGGTTGAAAACACTATTTAAATGATTAGAACAGTTTTATTGTCATAACAAATCGTATTAAATATAATGAAAGATTGACAATGGTATGAAAATCCAAAAAGAGTTTGACAAACCCAAATAAAAAATTAAAAATCAGAATCAAGCACTGCATTTTTCGCAAATGATCTCCACGTCATCTTCTTCTCGGAGTGATTAGGCCTCATTAGCCAAGAGGTGACAAACATTGCACTTGATCCAGCCTTTATCACTTGATCCAATCAAACAGCCACTATTCTGACCACTTTGCCCGTTTGGGAGCCACGACAGAAAATACGTTCTACAGTGGAAACTAATGAACAGTCATCGACCACTCACCCACCAATGTGAAGCTGGAAACATGCTCTTCCCTTACACATTCAATAAATAAATGCAAGTACAACAGGTTTTTGTTAATTGTATGCAATTTACGTCACTTACCTTAGATCACAAACTTCACAAACTGGAAAACCCGCTCTAAAATTATAAAACATGGAACCACCTTGTTCAACAATTGTATGGTTACTCACTGCCATCCAACGAAAAAGTTTGACTACAAACCACGCAGTGCCAGTGCTCTGGTGACGTCATTATATTGGGTGACCACTTTGTCCGGCCTCCCCCTACCGGAATGCGAATATTTAAAATTTTCAAGCAAATATGATGCAAATATGAATGGAAATGAGTTTGTGGATGTTTAAAAAAGAGTCGTATTGTTAATTGCGGACTTTTTTTCTGATTACACTGTTTATTAGCTAAAGCAAACAACTGTTCGTGCCCCATACACGGTATGGTATCGTGATCGCATACATATAAATAAACATGTCACTTCGTATTAAACGAAAAGTTTTATTTCAAAATCACAATTGTAAAAAAGGACATGATACAGAAAATTTAGATGATATTTACAAGACATTTTTGTACATCTCAGGAACCCCAAAAAAACAAGGTCCATCTCTCCAGAACTCAAAAACCAGACTGCTGCTCAGTGACGAAAAACTCTATCCTCCTCCCCTGTGCATAATCCACTGATCCTCCTTGATTGAAACACCCTTCTTCCATCCCCCTACCCCTTGGTATCCAGAGTTCTTCGAAATACCTTTTTTCTAGTCATGCCACTCATACAAATACCTTCCTGATACATTTTAAACCCCTTGAGTTAATATTCTTAAATATAAAGTTTACACACATTTAGCAAGGCTATACACAGCATGAAATCTTTTCAATCTTACTTGAAAATAACTAAGGATTTCTTCTCTTTAGGATAATCCTCTTATAATAGTTGCCAATCAAGACCGATCACTCCATTTTATTCTGGGATTATTTTAATCCTATCAGAATGAAATATGCTGATGGATCCTCAATCCATCACAATGGCTTTCTGAAGCTGGACTTTTATAAATTTAGATGCATGTGTTTCATGACGTGTCTTTTTATTTAAATTAATAATTCCCTACTCTTTTTTCCGTTTATTTTCACGTGGGTCACTCCTAGTGTTGCCAGAACCATTGTCACAAACAGCGGAACAGTGACTTTTAAATTGAGACATAAAAATACAGCAAATCATATGGAAGCGGAACCTGTCTATAACATAATGCTATCTTAAACGTAAAAAAATCCTGGTTTCTACGGAAGAATACCATATAATACAATTATAGCTTTTAAGATGCTAATGTGTCTGAAATGGAATCTTTCCGATTAGAAGGTTTTACTGTATTCAATATACATAATAATTTTATGCAGTAAAATCAGTGAAAGCGGAATCGCTAGAGACCGAAATAAAATTTATTTTTAAAGATGTTTCCGATTGAAAAATTATAATTTTATGATATTCTTTTCGTACGGATAAGGAATTTTTTACGTATAAAACGATATTTCGTTCTATACAGGTTCTATTTTTTCAGGTTTTACTAAACAAAGAACAGTAAAACCTGTAAAAACAGAATTGCAATGAACAAATATTCAGTCTAACACAGGTTTTCTTAACAGGTATATGTAAAATTTGTGAGAAATTCACTATACCTCATCTAAAACCCTTTTTTGTAAAGCTGTAAGCCAGGTATAGGCAGTTCCCATGTGTTTGGGATTTTCTTCCAAAATAAAACAAAGTCGGCCGGGATACTTCAAAAGTTTTACTCAATCATCACCAATCTTACTACTTCAAGGTTTGGGGACAGCTAGATGAATGGAGAGAGCTGAATGGAATCCCTTTAGTTGAGCCCGCCCGCCCCATGTATCGTGGGAGCCAAGATGACCTCAGTTATTAGAGAACGTGTGTGGGAAATCCTTTTCCCACCTATCATAACGGACTTTTTTATTACCTCATCTGAAAGACTTTTTGATGGCTGGAGAGAATCTTATTGTTTGAGGGATAACATCGAGGATAGATGAAGAAAAGACTGTTAGTTGATTTAAGAGTAAAGAGTACTCGAGGTAGGTTGCAGATTTTTCTCAACCTAAAAGACGAGTCATCACTCTGGGGAAAAACTACATTCAGGTGATTGTTGAACTCTAACAAACCGTTCTCTAACAAAAACTTTGAGATTGTTGCGTGAAAGACTTGTAAAGCGAGCGTGAACACTCCCTAGTTGTGCAGAACAGCGACTATTTTGATCCCCTTCCCGTATTCAGGAGAAGATTGACAGAATTTGTAACCCTTTATATTTTGTGAAGGATCAGACTAGCAGATCGACCCTCGACTCCCGCTCCTACATTTGAAGGGGAACATTGACTTTGTTTATTCTTTGAAAGTATAGACTATTATTAAATCTGGACACTTAGCTGATATAGAATCATAAGCTGAAAGAGCCCGAAATATTTTATTGTTGTGCAATCCTATTAATCAAGAATTTGTATTTTATTTATTTGAAGTGTTGAATGTAATAAAATCCATTTCGATGATTTACGGAAGCGGTTCATTTAAAGGTTCTACGCTACCCCTTTAATTCATAACATCTTGGACCTGTCACAACGGTATAACTTTCGACAGAATCATAAAAATTTTCCGTTTAATGCAGGTTTCGTTTATACAGGTTTTACTGCAATTAAATTCCATTCGATGCAGGCTAACAATTAGATTGGGGTATTAAATTGTACATGGTGCTAAAAGAAATTTAAAAGAATTTGTGCATCCAGAAAAATCAGGTCTTTTGACGTCCCGCGCAATGGTTACGCGGGACGGATTTTGCAAACGCCCTGAAACTGGCATAACCGTATTAGTATTTTTAAAAAACATAACACTAATAAATCAGCAAACACATTCCCAGATCCGTTAGCTGGACTTCTATTATCTGACTTTGCATAAGACAGAAACATGAAGTTCAGAGATCAAAGGAGTGTGATCAATACCACAATACTCTCATTGCAATACATATGAAGGGTGACTTGGAGGAAATTTTTTGTCTAAAAATAAATTGACCGGATATTGTTTACAATGGTTAGCTACTCAATTGCTCTATACTGAGCTTGCTTTACTATTTTGGAGAAAGAGAGACTGAGCGGCATCTTATATAAGATTATTAACACTCGACTGCATTTTAAAACAAAAATTTTGCAAATCATGTGTCATTTATTGTTCTTATAGGTCTCTATAAATCACAATTGTAAAAATTGTGAATATAAATTTCACATTTATTTATTTAAAAATCCTACGTATAAGTGGCATGTAATAAATCACATATATATCGATTAAAAGAGTGGCGAATGAATGTTTTTAGTAATTTGTACAAAGTACAGTCGTTATACCAATCGTACTGCGGGCAAATACTAGAGAAGCTTTTAACATTAAAATGCATAGATATCGGCAAATACCAAAAACTGATCCTATGTATTATCAAATAACAACAACGGCTTTAAGTTTATTTTAATTTTAGAAAGTATGACTAAAATACGGCACATTTTAACAAAAAAGGAAAGCATAAAAGAAGTAATAAACATCTTAATTCATTTATAATATTTGCATATCTTAAGGGGCACGGATGGCTTTTAAAATCAGAGCGCCCTGCGGGAGGTTTTTTGCCCTTAATAATGATAGCTTCTAAGGAAACTATTGAAAATTTAATCAAGTATTTTGCTTATTTTACGCGCTTTAGTGCACCCCACTTACGCACCCCAAAATATGTTTTTTTTTCATAATAAAATTAGAAATTTATTTACCACAGATTCTTCTTGTTTTTTCAAGTTTTGCCAAGATTTCATTATTATTTTTTTATTTATCCATTTAGTTAGTTATTAATGACAATAAAAGCACATATTAGTCCAGTTACTGCCTGATTTAATGAGCGAATGTGTACTGTAAAAACTTTATGATAATATTTGTTGTAGAAATAAAAAGGTGAATCAAATCCTTGAAAAACTATATTTTAAGAAAAATGCATATTTTCTGTCTCTTTTAAATGGTCAGAGTTTAGGATTTGCTATGATGTTAAATTTCAATTCCAATGTTTCTATTATCGTAGAGAGGAAAATAAAATATTTTTAGAAAGGCAATTAACCAAATTTAAAAGAAATTTTTAAAATGCAATGAACTTAAATTATGACATTTTTTAATAGCTATAGTTCGGCAGTCTCTGGGACTTTTAATTTAGAGCTCTGCTCAAAATCATAACTGGCTACTTTCTGACATATTTCCGAAATCATTTTCACTCAAACATGCAGATTGCAGGCATTTTATTTGAGTTGCATTGAAATCGAATAGCGTCATCCAAAATGCAAGCCGTTTGTAAAGTAAGGCAAAAGTAGGTGAACTCCTAGGGAATTACAATAACGGAAATAATTTTAGGGGAAAGGGGGCGGTTTTACTAGCCATGGCGCCTTGCCCGAAATTATTTTTTGAGCCCCTACAAATGACATAACCACCTTCCTCCTAAAGTAGTAAATTTTTACATTCCTTAGTTTTTAGAACCTCAGGTGTACCTCTCCCCCTTTCTCTCGCTCTAAAGCTGGTATTTAATAGCAAATATTAATTGAAGACTATGTCAGAAAATTTCATGCTAAGGGGCCGTTCAAGTATTACGTAAGCATATTTTTAGTCATTTTGTACCCCATCCCCCCCCTTGTAAGAAAATATACGCAAATGCTAGCCCCCCCCCCCTTTGCTTACGTAAGATTTTATGACAGTTTATACATCAAGACTTCTTGACAGATAAAAAGTTACCAATAAATTACATTATTAATCATACAAATTTATATAAATAGGCATATAGGGATTGTGATATCAAAAAATACAAAATGGTTTTAATATATTGTTGTTTATTGCATTAAACAAACCATTGTTTAAACCACCAAATTCATTGTTTAATGCTTACGTAAGAACTGTCGTGACCCCCCCCCCCCTTGTCAGAGAAAATAAGCAGACTCTGGACCCCCCCCCTCCCCCTTTACTGCTTACGTAATACTTGAACGGCCCCTAATCAGCGATTTTAAAATAATAACAGATATAATAGAATTTTTTCACCTACTAGAAGTGCGGGGGAATCGTTCGAAATGACCATTGCTGGATCGTGACCTTGGAATGTGTTTTTCCTATACAACAAGTGATTTCCGCGATGCGCAAATAGCCAAATAGCGTAAGTCTAGGTCTAGGAGAATGGCTTTTTTTTATTATTTATTTGCTATCTTGTTTTTATAAACGACCCTTTCTTATCTATTTGTTAATAGTCATGTACTTGGCTCAGTTTTTATTGTGAATTCTCCGGCTGCAAGACATTATTATCCAAATTTCATGACATGTTTTGTATCAAATGACAAACCAAACCTTCATTTGACGCCCTCTTCGCCTGAGGCATATTCCTCGCTTGCCTTCCCCCCACCCCCACCCACCCATTTAGTTTCGGCGATTATCTTATAATGTGGCTATTATTCTCCTATTGTAAAAAACTAAAAAAAAAAAGGTTAGAAATTTAAGTTATAGACCAATAAAATTTCAGCTGGGTGAGGAAGTAATTTCATTGTCTTATAATGGCAAAGATAATTATTTCCAAAGCAAGTATTCGATGATTATTTTTTGTTTGTTTACACAGATAACCTTTTTATTGTAGGATATTTCTGAGCTGTAGGGAGGTGGAACGAAAAACAGAATAAAAATTTTAAGTAGAGTTTTATTTCGTTGAAAGGTAGAAATATATATATATATATATATATATATATATATATATATATATATATATATATATGTGTGTGTGTGTGTGTGTGTGTGTGTGTGTGTGTGTGTGGCCAAAGTTATCGGACACTTTCGATTTCAGACGTTTTGTCGAATAACCTGAGAAGTAATTGACGAATTTTTCTAGAACCTCGGGAATATAAAGAACACGTTTCACCTCATATTTTTTAATGAAGGATTGATCACTAGGACAATTAAGAGATTAAAATCAAATTGAAAAAATAAATAATATTTGGGATCATTCTGTAAAATAAAATGTTCGAAATGATCTGTAGCTGCAGCACATGACTCTGCCAATAATATACAATAGGTGTGTCAATTTGTGTAGGAATAGCACTTATATCCTTTGACATATAAAGGTTTCTTTAAAAAATTCAAGAAAATTTCGTATGTTTTTGTTTATATTAAATTTAACGCCTTAATTTAACAAGACAAAGTACAGTCAGGGCCTGATTATCCAAAAGGCACGCGAAGTACTGCTTCTCCTCTAAAATTGTGCTTCATCTTAAAATATGTGCTTAATTTATAATTTTATGTGTTAAAATCTTAGCGAAACTGAATAAGATTTTAACACTTCACATAAAATAAAGTCTATATTTAAAAGAAATTTGACAACTAAGAAAAAAAATATACATCGTTTAAGATGTGTACACAGAAAACAGAAGTTAAAAATATTAATTTCCTGAGGAGATATTTTTAATATACGGATGTATCCTACGCCCATAGGTTTAACAATAGCAAGGGGAATGTAGAAATTCACTGGACGAACAGAAAAAGAACTTTTCAGTTGCTAAAAAACATTGTCTATTTCAGGAACTTCTTGGCTGTTTTAATTTTTTTGTATTTCCTTTCATATGAAAAAGCCCTTATGCCCATACTCTTGAAAACTCTAATATTAATATGCATATAAAACATTCATGTATTCGTATTCATGTTCAAAACAATCATTTTCCTCCGTTTACATATTAGATGCGGGCAGGGCTTGACAAATACGGTCGCCAGATCGCCACTGGCTACCAAGTTTTTTCATCTGGTGACCAAGTTATTTAATCTTTCGGGGTGATTTCTGTAAAAAAATTGACATAAGAAAGTAGCACAAATTGCATTTTTTATCTCCCCCTCCCCTACTCGAGCTCGGCAAGCGGTGACCTTCCTCTTCTCTCGTACTTTTAATGGAAGAACTAAATTTGAAAGGCTTTTTCCAACTCATACACAGAAAACACCATTCTTTTCAGCTATAGCTAGCTAGTATATGTCACGTGGTTAGAATGTTGGGGGAGAGTGTCAAGAAATAGTGTCAATGGCATGTGGCTTTGTGGCATCTAAAATTGTATACAATTCTCAAAAATGCTCAAGTTTCAAATCAGATTTTTGTGTTTATATAAGTTGTCAACATAATATAAGTGATTATAAGTGATATAAGTTTCATTAGAAAACATATTTTATATTATCGTTCTAAATTATGTACTATTCTAAACTATGTAACTAATAATTCTAAACTATGCTTGTTATTATTTTTTCTCAATTAATTCATAAAAAAATATTGTGTTTTATTTTAATCAATGACGGGGATGACTGGCGATTAGTATTTTATTCTGGCTACCAGATTTTCTCAAATTTGTAAAGCTATGGATGCGAGTAATAATAATAGTCTCCAGTTGTATGGAATTTGAATTAAAATATCTGAAACTTTTATGAGTGTGTGTTGAAAATTACTTGATGATTGTGACTCCATTATTAAGCGTTATCTATAAATATTCAGAGCATACATATGCACTACTTTTTGATATTAAATTAAAAGATGTTACAAGATTTTTTTTTTTTTTTTTTTTTTTTTTTTTTTTTTTTTTTTTTGTAAATATGTTTAATTACAGTAAAATTTATAAGCATATTGTCAAAAAAAAAAAATCATACTTTATTTTTCCTTCTTTAAAATAAATTCAAAAGAATGTATTCTGTAAAGTTAAAAAAATATATAATAATTTCACTTTCTTCACCCATTAAAATTTATAAGCACTTTATAATATATATATATATATATAAAAGATTATGAATCCTATTTTATTTTTCCTTCCTTAAAATAAATTCAAAGAATGTATTCTGTCAAGTTAAAAAAAAAAAAAAAAAAAAAAAGGACAACTATTTCATTTTCTTCACCCAGAAACATTTATAAGCATTTTATAAAAAAAAATAAAATAAAAGATTATGAATCCTTTTTTATTTGTCCTTCGTTAAAATAAATTTAAAGAATGTATTCCTTAAAGTAATAAAAAAAAAAAAAAAAAAAAAAAAAAAAGACAATTTCATTTTTTCCACCGTCCCGTTTTAACAAGCATTTCTTTTAACCGCATTCACATGAAAGCTGAAAATTTATCCTCCCTTAAACAGGTGTACTAATGACTTTTTAGCACCTTAAAACGATTTGCGGTATTTCTCTAATTTCAGTAATCCCTGCGAATACACCTATTAGTGGGGAGTAGTAAAAGTTATGACGCTTCTCACATTCCGCTGAAATCAGGGCTTGATTATCGAAAAAAAAAAAAAACATGTGAAGCGCATGTTTCTCCTCTAAAATTTAAAAGGGCATCCAAAATCACTGTGAAAATGGCCCTCTATTTTACATTTTCATTTTTTCTTTTTTTTTTACATTATATTTTTAATAGTTTTGGAAAAGAAAGTTTGCTTAATCCAAGAGGAAAACCCTGCAGTTCACGCAACTTATTTAACAGGGAAATATGAATGTCACCAATAGGATGTTAATAAATCATATAGCATCCTGATGTTCCTGTTAGAAGCAACCCGGGAAATTGAGCATACCTCTATATGTACTAAATATATCTGAAGTATTTACAGAGTATAAGGGTATACAAAAAAGCTGTTTAATGAAATATATGCGACCTCGGTTAAGCTACTTCCGGGAATAATGTTAGTATCATTGGTAAGTTTTCATGAATAAAGAATTAAGAAAAAAATTTCTCCAAATGAAAGAGGACCCCAAAATAATACCTTGCTTTCCCTAGATTCAATTGTTAACCAGGCCCTAAGTAAAGTAGAAACAACATTATAATATAAATATATATATTTGATGAAATATGAACATTTCTATAAAATAATTTTGAAGTGTGAATGAGCGAACTAATACCGATTATTCTTTTCATGATTTGAAAGCCAACTCTATAGAGTAAATTCATTAAAAAAACAGTGAAAATCAATAAAGATATCAGCGATAGTGTGAGCTAAATTTCAGTTGCTTTCTAAAAGTAACTGTGTTAAAAGAAAATTTTCACAAATTGTCATTTTTAATTAAAATTTTTCTTTATTTACATTTTTATTGCTGCTTGAAGTTTACCCTTTTATTAACCTAACATTTATTTTAGGTTTCTTTCAAAGTAAATTTGAAGGTAACGAGAAAACGATTTCTTTTGGAAAGTAATTTATTTTTATTCATTTATTTTTAAAACAGATGGTTGAACATTGCATCATTCTCCTTATTTACTGAATTCCACAGCTCCCCATTGTCATCACAAAAGAAGGACAAAGGTCCCTTTCTGGGGAAAGGGAGAGTTACACCCTTTTATTTGCCTGCCTGGGATTTTCTCGGAATTTAAGGAGTCCGGAATCAGGGACTGCGAATGCATACCAACTGTCAAGCTCATTTGCTTATGCTCACAAAGAAAAACTACCATTTTTATCCATTTCAAGGATAAATAAATTTAATTAAATGTATTTTTAATATATACATATACATATTGCATTTGTAAGTGAATGGAAAGAATATTTCTATTTTCTCAAGATATTCTTTCAAAATATAATTTTTAACTACACAGGGAAAAAGGACAGATATAACATCGCAGGAAAACATAATATAACTCGAACAGAAACATACAATAACCACTTCCGAGTTACTAATGATTCCTAAAAGCGTTCTTTAACTTTAGAAAGCCCAGAAACTATATTTTTGAGATTTAAAGAAGCATTTATAAAAACAAATTTTCTTTTTCTGCAACTTATTTCCGGAAGTATTTCCGAGTAAATTTTTTAGTGCATTAAACAGTTTTTTTAAACCCAAAATATAGGTTTTTTTCGCATGATTTTGATACATGCATCAATATGCAAATCATGCATCAAGCATAGATTATAATATACTTTCCAACACATCCAAAAAAGTGTAACAAAACTTCCCTGTTTAATAAAGATGACAGATGATAACTGAGTAAACAATTTGGAAAACGCAAAACACATTTGAAAATCCAATTTAAGAAATTACCATCTATAGTCGGAAACATATGTAAATCTCTGTATGTGATCTGTAGATTTCCATTCATATTACACAGTATGCTATAATTTAGTGTAGTTAAAAAGCGCAAAACAGAGTTGAAAATTTCCCTGCAACTATTTCCGTCAATAAAAGAAAATCTACTAGAATTTATTTGTGCAGCCCTGAATATGATCTAAAGAATTTATGCACACCAAGTAATATTCAAATAATTAGTTAAAATTAAGAACGCATATCACAACTGAAAACGAACTTCCAGCAATTATCGCTCATAGACAGTACTGTAACCGAACATTTTGCGTGTCCCTCTAAATGAACTATAAATACTGTGCAAACCCTATTAAACAGTAAGCATCGTGTAGTTCACCTCAGTGTTCTATACCAATATTAATTTATTTGAAATTGTGTAACATCATTAAAACATGTCGCAAACGATTCCCCACCCCCGCTCTCCATACACTATAAAGTAACGGAATTATTTTGAGTGTCCCTATAAACGAACTAAAAATACTACATACTTCATTTTCGATACCTAAAATGTCATAGTAAACTTCAACATCATATTAATTATACGGCATTTTTCGCGAGCTAGAGTGCGGAGAAGCAGGCAGACAGCCAGGAAAATCGCATTCATAAGCACTTTTAAACTATGTTGAAATGTGTTAAAAATAAATATCATATATGTATATATAATGCTCATGGAAACTCCATTTTTGTACTTTTCTGAACATTTATTAGGTAGCTTTCAATACAAAAAGCTACCTATTGCAGCCGTTCGGGGGATAGCAATTCCAAAAAATGTTGGTATATTTTCACCGATCATGACCTTCAGACCCCTAAACCACCCTCCGTTCAAATGTTCATTTATATATATTAAATCTATATATATCCATATTTGTATATCGTCAAACGTGACAAATGATGTGCGTTCGCACTATAACTAATTTTATGAATATTCCGATTTGTGTGCAATAGCTGGTGCATTCTTATGCAAAAATGCATGAATACAAAATTTATTTTATGTGCAGATTTTCATATTATAGATATGAATTTTATTTTCTAAAATTAAGTTTCAATACACTTTTAAAAACAATTAATTACACTTATGTGACATTAAAATTATAATATGCACAAATATTCAATACAAGGCAATGTAAAAAAATCATCGTTATCATTCCATTTAAATGAATTATATCGTCTGTTATTATAATATGATTAATTTTATAATAATGCTGAATTATGATTATTTGAAATAAGTACATTTTAATTTGGCAACAATTTATCTTTTTTGAAAAATTTTTGAAATTTACTGAAAATTCCAATGGGAAGCTTAAGCCTAGCTTTGAAAATTTCAGAACTTGAAATCCATATTTAGACTCTTTTTCCATTTAATACCTATTTTTCCGGAAACATCTATCCAAAAAACAGTCGGTAAATTGCTATAATTAAACAATTTTAGTATACAAATTCGGTTTCTAAATTCAGTAATATGGAAATAATATGACTGGCAATCACCATACCATGGCAACCTAGAATCATTATCTCTCATGGGATATCACTGAATTAATTACGTATGATAGGATTTAACAGAACGAAGAAAGCTTTTATTAATGTCTTTTTAAGTTTTGATTCGATTTTTATAAAATTTGAAATGACTCGACAAAATTCTGCAACGATTATGTATATTAATTTTCAAACCATTCGGTTGGGTAGTTTTTGTGAATAGATAAGAAGTTTTACTTTGGGTAAAACCTTTGGGTAAAGTCGGTAGAACATTTTCAGGACGGAAAAACAAACTTTACAGGGTGCGCCGACAATAACGCGCATGCGCCAATCTGTCACATACTTCTCACCCTTCGTTCCAACCAAACAACATTCCACTGTTCTCGCTCTTTTTTACTTACCCATCATACGTAGTATAGGGTAAGTCTTATAATCGTTTTGAAAATCGAAAAAATTTTTTTGACGGATTTACACGTTTCAGACACTGGAGATTCCGAAAAACATATTTTTAGAAAAAAAATTGTGCCGTCCGTCTGTGTGTCTGTGTGTGTGTCTGTAAACGCTCTATCTCCCGAAAAAATTGAGATAGAGACTTGCAATTTGGTATGTACTTAATATGTAATAATGGGAAGAAGCCTATTTCATTTCAATAACCTCGATTAACCGGAACAATTTTTTTCGGACTCTCGAAATATTCGTTCTGATCAAAGGTATATAAAAATTTTCGAAATTGTTTATTTTAAGAAATGAATATAAAAGACAATAAAAAAAACATAAATTTTGAATAAAGCATGAAGTCGATCGGATAATGAGTTGCCGAGATATTTGGAATCCTATTTCCACACTCTTCGATTTTTCATGACCCTGTATTTCATCCAAATTTCACTTCAAAGATATATTTTAATTGGAAATTT
Source organism: Maratus michaelseni (assembly GCA_963931845.1). Classification (NCBI taxonomy): domain Eukaryota; kingdom Metazoa; phylum Arthropoda; class Arachnida; order Araneae; family Salticidae; genus Maratus; species Maratus michaelseni. The sequence continues at coordinate 404,151,212 of OZ007587.1, forward strand.
GACGCTTAATCAGATGCAATAAACCGCTAGTTAATAGGATTATTATTTTTGGAGTTATAAGGATGTTTCTTTCAAGTAATTCCGTAATCGAGCCTTTAAAGTTTGTGACGTCATCAAGCCACGATTTTTTTTTTAATTGCAATGCACTTTATAAGTAGTTTACACATTTTTATTTTAATATTTTACATTATGCATATCCAAGATGGGTAAGTATTACGGTGGCCCCCAACGACTAGTTTTTATATTTTGCAGAATTTCCATCGCTTCATAGGTATTTATTTGGCTATTTATTAATGTTGGGGGGGGGGGGGGGGAATGCAAGATATTATTCCAATTGACACAAAAGACTAAAATTTTAATAATAGTGGAATTTTACAAATATATCTTTTTTTTAAAGTCTGAGAAAGGTTTTAATAATGTTAGAATTCATTTCAAAACATCACTTATACAAATTATTTTGTTGTTGTATTTCCTTTTAAATATGTGTGAAATTAGTATATTCACAATATCTACTAATAATCAAATATAGATTTACAAAAGCTTTGTTTTAAAAAACAAAATATAATTTCCCTCATTTCGAAAAAACAATAAGCTTTCACAAATTAATATTGTTTTGTGATACATATTATTGGCTGATTAAAAAAAAAAAAAAAAAAAAAAAAAAAAAAAAAACCTGCCTTTGTCATTTAATTAAAATTAGAAAAACAAATTTAAAGGATATGGTGCAAAAATGGAATGATGGGGTTAATAACAAAGGTGAAGTTATTCGTTTCAGAAATACAAAAGTGAAATATGCTTTACTTTTCATAAATCATTCTTATACATACAGAAAAAGTATTGTTAAAATATATGAAATGGATCTTCTAAAAATACAAACTTTGTTAACGATTATAATTCCACTTGCAATAAAAAAGAAAGAAAAAAATCGCTGTGGTGTAATTATTTTTTCAATTAAGTTTAGGGGCGGCCCGTGATATAGGGCACTTGGGGCACGGCCCCACCTATACTTCGCTATTACATTTTCTTAAATTTAACATTACTTTTTAATAAAATATCAGCAATGTCAGATAGTTTCAACTAAAGACTTTTCCAGCCTAGTCCAAAATTTTCTCTCGCTCGCTCGCTTCCATCCCCGAAGAACGTTATCATTCCCTTCCACCGGATGTCGTAAATCACCCTTTTGACAACTGGCCGCTCACTGTTCTAGTAGTATTCAGGAGGGCCCCAGAAAGCTGTGCCCGTTTCACGATAGAGCTCTATGGCATTTTGCACAACCGCGCATCTTTGCGTCTTCCTCGTATTTATCGCCAAACAGCGTGAAGGAACAGCTTGAATAGGACGCTTTTGGGGCAAAATCTGTCTGGCCCCATATAGAAAAAGACTATGTTTGTTTCAGAAAATATCAGCGTTTAAGAATTATCGACATAATTGGCGACTTTTACTGATGGGAACCAGTCTTTTTTTTTTAATAATCCTAATCTTTTTTATTTTTTTTCAATACCAATAAAAAATTCTACATTATTTATGGTGCATTTAATACTTTTTGAATAATAATAAAAATATTTTTTAATTATATTTTTGAGTTTATGTAGTTGGTATTTTTCTTCAATGATGAATGTTTTTATTTTTTAATTTAACTAGGTTTTATAGACAAGTGTCAGCCAGAAAATCTTTTGTGATCTAATTGTTAACTTGATGTTAAATAATATAGCAGTGCAATTGGATATATGAGTTTAAAACTACATATTTTTAATTTATATAGAATCTGTTAAGACTTTTTCATTTACGAAATAATTATTGCCAAAATCGACAGAATAAATGGATATAAATAATTGAATTACTATATACATTACATTTAATCTGTGTTTTAAATAAAAATAAATAATGTTTGTGGTAATCAATAATTTTTAATTAAACAAAGCTAAACTTATTTTTCGGTAATTTTCTTACTTGTGTTGCGTGATTTTTTCCCTCTAAAATTTACTTTAAACAATCGAAATTTAGTTTATGCATGAAGATTTTGGATTTGACATCTTAATTGGTATCTGTAAAAATTACCATTGGCCTTTAAAATTCTAAACGGATCGCGTTGTGCCCGAACCGAAACTGAAAATTCTGCTTAGTCTTTTCGAAATACGACAAATAAAATTTAGTCAACCCGAGACCAGTTCACTTCAACGTGAACCCGGCCCGAAAACAAATTATTCAAACCCGAACAAAGAAAAAAAAAAAAAAAAAAAAAAAAAAAATCATATTTTAATTTGATTATAGAAAAATAGTGTACAATTATATATCTTCTCAATTTGATATTTTTTTTCTATGAAAATGAAAACATTTTTCGTTCACTCGTTAATATTCAACCAGTTTACTATTTAGTTTTGTTCAGTTGAAAAATATTCAGGATTTTCTTTTGAAAAATTGGGTCAATCCGAACCTGACCCGAAAGCTTGAAAACCATCAAAGGTAGGCAACAATGAAGGAATTATTTGTGACTATTCTGTAACTTTAAAAATGACTTTTACATTTTAACAGAATAAATTTTAAATGTTTTCTCTTTTTTTTTTTTTTTTTTCTCGCGAAATGTATTAAAAAATTAGGGTGCACGTTTTACTTGAGAGGGCGGCAGACACAGGAAAAAATAGTAATGTTGATTTAGATTTTAAACCTTAAAATAAAATAATACTTTAATTAAACATCTATTAAGAATAGTTGTTTTGTTGGAATAATAGCTTTACGTTAAACATGAGTATTATACATCTTTGGTAAGTTATATAGTGGCATATTAGCAGTAATAATTCTAAGAAGTAAAAAACAAAGAGTGTTTTATTAAGTGTGGCAGTGACAACTTTACTGCATGACTGAAGATCTCATCTCAAACTTCAATTTCTTTTTCTATATTTTCAAAATCATCAAAACTTTATAAATTTTCAAAGTATGAGAAATGTCGGTATCTAGATTTTTTCAATTATCTAATACGTAAAATAAACACCCGCAATAATTTTAATAAAATGCAAAGTGTATTTTTTTTTCTTTTTTCAAAATTTAGTTGCTTTATTGTTGTGCAAATCTTGTTTTCGGGTACACACAATACTATTTGCATTATAGTAAAAAATATAGTACATGACTCCAGTTTACTGATATCTACTGCACTGTCACACTTATCATATAGGTGCCCCACCTGTGAAATAGGGCACGAGCCGCCACTGATTAAGTTGTAAATAATCATTTACTACAACTTAAGAATGGGGGGGGGGGGAGAATGCAAAATATTATTCCAATTGACACAAAAGACTAAAATTTTAACAATAGTGGAATTTTACAAATATATATTTTTAAAAATTCTGAGAAAGGTTTTAATAATGTTAGAATTCAATCCATGGTTATTAAGTATGGCTAAACATGAAAGAAAACTTTGTTATTTTAAGATTTTGATGTGAATTATTAGTGTACATTTATAAGGCGAGTTTCACTGAATAATTCAAGAAAAAATTATCTCATCATTATGCATATTTGTATTTAGTCATGCATTATTAATTATTTTAATTATTTACTTGACCTTTATTTTTAATTTTTTTATTTTACTTAACTATTTTACTTTATTGTAAGCATTCATTATAATTTTGAGTACATTGTTAAATTCAAATTATTGTTTAAAAAATGTAAACAGTAACCAGAAATCAACAAAATTCTAAAATCTGCATAACCTCCGGTTTTAAGCTATGCAGATTTAAGGCAGTCTACTGTATTATTGGAGTAATACCTTAATGAAAAATTTAATAACTTAAATTAACTGCAAATTTATAGACACAACACACATAGATATAATCTTATCTATAACAATTTAATAGTAGAATAATATTTTAAGTTTTAAGTAAATCTGAATTTGTTTGCAACAATTTATTTTTATTTAAATTATTTTGAAATTTATCTAGGAACTGTAATAAAATTAATAGAAATGTGTCTATCTATGCAGAGAAAATAAAATAAATACATGCACAGTACACAAATAATTTTAATTAAAAAAAAATCTGATTTAAATAAAAAAAAATCCGATTAAAATCAAATAAATCAGATTTTTTTTATTAAAAAAAAAATCATGATTTTTATCAACCCTGTCTACTAATAATCAAATGTCGATTTACAAAAGCCTTGTTTTAAATATATATATATCATTTCCCTCATTTCGAAGAAACAATAAGCTTTCACACATTATTGTTTTGTGATATATATTATTGGCTGATTAAAAATATATATATATACCTGTTTTTTTTTTAGAAATATTTTAGCTATTTAAGCATTCAAATTTAAATTGTAAATATTATCTGATGTTTTGAAAGGAGTTTCTACTTAAATGAAGTAATTATCTCCGTAATTTAGAATAATAGAATAAAAAATGACGAAAAGCAAAATGACCGAAAAAAAAAGTTAAAACCACCGGTTGGTTTGCGCTTACTCCCCTGTAAAGTTGTCTATTGCGCATTACTGTTCATTCTGCCGACTTGACTCGATGCGTTTTACATTACGCCTATGGGAGTGAATCTTGTTTACGGAGTAAATATTTTTTGGTTTTTGTGCTGTTATATGCGGACAGACGGACGAACCAGACGACGACTATAGGTGCTACGTATTTATATAATTACGAACGCACCTAAAAAGCTCATACAAAACATATAAATATTTTATCTATATATAAAAGGTTTTCTTTTTTTTAACAATAAAAAAATATTTTACTTTTTAAGAAATAAAAGATTTTACTAAATAAAACTGTAAGTTTATGAAATCATTTTGTCGAAGAAAAAAAATATCTGCATTAAAAAGAGAAAAAAAATCAAACAAAATACTTTTGCAAAATATGCGAAAAATTGTTGCTTTTAGGTGAAAAAAGGATTGTAATTGTCATACACTTGAAATTAAATGTTGCCAAGATTTCTCATGTTTGACACAAACTTTGGTTATGAATCCGCTTACTGCTGTTTAGCTCTATAATTAAATTATTTTAGTATAGAATACATTGCACTTAATGTGTTACGTATTTTTCAGTTACTTTTGTGTTACCTGGTATTTAAATGTAAAATATTCTATGAAATGTTCGGAAAGTGGAGTGAAGTCACTCAAGATTTTTCTAATTGATAACGTAAATCCTGGAGTAAAAGTCTATAGCGTTCCATCTTACCTTCAAGAATCTCATCTTTACGGACATTATCTAACTATTACGGACATCTATTACGGACTTCTATAACGGACATAATACTAACGGACTTTATCTCGTAATTATAATATTAAATTGTTGACATTTGTTAAAGTTAATATTTAGGTATTGATAATTGGTATACAATAGAATTCCATTATAATGTCATAAACCTATCACTGCAAAAATGTAAGTACTGTTGTCGAATTGAACTTCTTTAGCAGATTTTGGCTGTGTAATTAAAAAATGATTGATGTGGGAGGAATTTCAAAATTTTACACACGTTTTCAGTGAAAAGCATTTGTTTTTTTCTATGCCTGATAACTTAATACACATTTTACTGGAGACAGATCACTAATTATATGCCAAATGGTTGATACACTATAGTATGTATGAAAATAGCATTAAATTAAATCTCGCGTAGAACATCTTTCTTAAAAAAGAACATAATAAGAATTCTCCTTTTTAGATATATAAAACGGGACTTTATACAAATATTTATTTTTAAATTCATTGTACATATGAAAAAGAATCGAAAATTCATGGTTATTGATAGATTATAATAAATATTTAAAATTTATTAATATTGCAAATTAAGTTAATAAGTAAGTTAATAATTAATAGGTAATTAAGTTATCTATTTTGGATTTTATATATTAAACTGTAACTAAAATTGTGTTTCTCACACCAATTTGTTCAGATTTCTTCTTTATATTATTATTATCTCTAAAGTACAAAACTTACAATCTTCTTCAGGCATTATAATGTTTTTAAAAAGAGAGTAACGTAGAATAAAGAAACAGAATAAGCATATTCTAAGTATAGCTTTATTTTTATGAAATGTAGAAATATTATAAATATACATATATAGTATATTTCTCACTTTAATGACTTTTTTTTTTCTTCAGTAATTTTTATTTGTGTTTCAGTTTTTATGCACCTGCAACTCCATTTGACTTCTTAAAAAAAAAAAAAAAAAAGTGTATTAATTACAGAAAAAAGATTTCTTTTGAAAAGTAATTTATTTTTATTTATTTAAAATATTTAAATATGCTGATATAAATTCAAATTCTCAATTGGTGAAAGTATTTAAATTTAATACCTTGCAAGCCAATATACATATATATTTGGGTATATTCAAGTTATACTGTTATGTTAGATTTGTTGCAAATGTTGAATATGTTATATTATATACCAATGGCTCTCAAGTACGGCGACTGAAAAGTATTTTAAATTAAATAGAACTTTTCCTCTGTTATGTACACTTACTAAGAGTATAATATTTATTTTTAAAAATATGGAAATACTCAACTACAATACTCAATTATAATATTGAAAATCATAATTTTATTTAGAAGCCCTCTCTCTATTCCATTTATATGTAGAATTGCAACGGGTGGGAAAACCGGGTTTATTCCCGGGAATAAACCGGGTGTTTGTTAGGAACATTTTGAAAAATCTCGGGAGTTTTTAGAAAGTTTATGCAGGGATTTTTTCATTTTTTTAATTATTTCAATTTGTCTCTTTTTAACTGTAACTGCAATAGTAACTCAACTCTGCTCTCTTCTTTACTCTGTGCCCAGCAAGCAGAGTGAAGAAAATTAACAATATAAAAGAAATTAATGCGAAAATACAATTCAATTCACAAGAAAATTAATATACAGTATTCCTGATTAGTATATATGCTAGCTAGCAGAAATCAAACAATTTTCATTTTTATAGAAACATTCAATTCCTCACCAATTCACAGCCGCCATTGCTGTAAAACTAATGAGTCATAACTTTTGTATATTTATAATAAAAAAATCTAGCTGAAACTTCGCAGAAAAGTGCCGGAAATTTATTAATAGTAAAATTTTCAAATTGAAAAATTACTGGTTTTGTTTATCTTCAAAATTTCTCCGAAATTTTATATTTCCAAAAATTCCGGGTTTACATCCGTCTTCTTTTTGCAACTCACTTATGTCTTTCCTTTCTGCTTCTCTTTATCGTAACCTTGGAGGAAAATCTTATTGGAACTGTTTGAATACGTAACTTCACTACCCCTCGTCTCCTGTTGGAAGATATTCGTTGGACACAAGATAAGTGTCGGATTACACCCTCAGCCCCACATTCTCAAGAATGCAAACTGCCAAGATGCTTTGTTTAGTGTTTATGTGTCTATTTCCTGTCAGAGGAAACCGTCTTTTTAGAAGCAAGCAGAAAAAAAATCAATCACTGTTTCTTAGTGGACACAAGAAAGTATGAAATACCACTTTTCCTATAAATGTGTTATATATATATATATATATATATATAGGCACTTGAGAAAAAGGACACGGAAAAAATGGCAGTGAGATTCGTAAAACGCACATCATTAACATTGTACAAAAAATACTGATAAATTCAACTTTTTTTTTCAAAGCGGATGCCTTTGAGGGGGGGGGGGGGGGGGGGGGGGCAAGAGTGCATTAAAAAGAAATTACAGTGTATTTGTAGAATCTTTAAATTGTAATACATAGATACCTTACTTGATACTAGGAAAAAAACTAACCTTGCAAAAAAAAAAAACCGGAAAAAAATTGAAATAAAAAACCAGAGCGGAAAAAAGTGATAATGAATTGATAAATATTGAACTTATTCATAAATAAGTGTTAAAAACTAACGAGGTAACAAATGTCTGATTTATCATTTCCGTAGGCGAAAATTTGCTATAAATATTTGTGAATGCTATATTAGCAATAGTGCAAAAAGGTGAGAATAATCGCGTACGAGAATGCTCCTATTTATCACTACTTGATTTTTGTCATTCGCGAACGCGAGTACGATTACTTTTTGTCGATGTCTACGAATGTGAATATTGAAAAGTGGTGTGAATATTCGCATACGAGAATACTCGTTTTAATCATTACTTGATTTAAGACATTCACGAACGCGAATACGAATGTTTTTCGTCAATGTCTACGAATGCGAATATTGAAAATTGGTGTGAATATTTGCATACGAGAATACTCGTAGTGGGGAATACAAACACCCTAGTACGCTGATTTTCCCACTTTTTTACACTATTGCTAATAGAATTCACAAATATTTACAGCAAATATTCACCTACAGGAGTGATATAAATCCGACATTTGGTACCTCGTTAGTTTTTAACACTTATTTATCAATAAGTTTAATATTTATCAATTCCTTGTCACTTTTTTTTTCGGTTGCTTTTTTCCGCTCCTGTTTTTTCTGCCACTTTTTTCCGGTCACCTTTTTTTCCGATCACCATCTTACTTATGAGCTAAGCTCCGTATACTTTTATTTTTCTTTAAGCATAGCTTTTGGGTGAGTCGGGGGAGAGGGAAATTAAAAATAATTAAAATCCTAACTATGAAGATGTAAAAAGGTATCAGGTAAAGACGAACAGAGGTTTTTTTTAAATGTAAATAATGTTCATTACCGGGCATTTCATAGTAAGCGACGCAGAGGTGAAAAAATATCAGGTATTTTTTTTTTAGATTTCGAACATGAACGCCCAATTTTGACGTTTTTCTGAGGAATTTTTTTATAAGTAATTTATTTGTTCAAGAGGGGTCCTTTGTGGCTAGAGCATGCGAAAAGAAATATATATAGTCTATAGATTCTTTATCCTGACTACATGGATTCCTTATATATAAGCAAAGCTCCTTATGCTTTTTGTTTTATCTTTTACGAAAAGGGCCTTTCTTTAGGGGAGAGAGGGGAAGAGGAACGTGAAAGGAAAACAAAAAATAAATAAATATTAACTAAAGGGAAATAGTAACAAAGGCAAAAATCTTTTAAATGAGAAGATTTTTTACGGCTTTGACATTTTCAGTGTAAAGAATGTGAGTGGGGAATAGGAAAGACAGTAACATAAAATTATGATATTATTTTTCAGTCTTTACAAATCAGCACTAGATTTGACATTTTACTGAGTAAAACTTTTAAAAAAATTCTATATTTTTCAAGGAGGTGCTTTCGATGTATGTAAATTAAAAGGGGGTGCACAGCGCATTAAAAATAAAGACATTACAGTGTATAGATTATTTAAACTGTAAACATAGGTACCTTATATAGAAGCAAAACTCCTTATATATTTTTAAACTTTCACCAAGAAAAGCCTTTGTGGGGAAGGGAGAACAAAGTTTAAATAAATAAATAAATAAATCACTAACTACAGAAATTTAAAAAAGAATCAATGTTCCAGGTTTTCTAAAACAATATTTTAGGAAATAGATAGATTTTGTCAAATATTTTAATCTATGCATTTTGTTATAATTTTTAATGTTATATTCAGGATGTTTGCTATATATTACATAAATTAGGAAATCATTGAAAAGAATAGTAGTCAGTTATTAAGCATACATTGTAAATTTGTAAAAAAATAATTTTAATGTCAAATATCAAATTCGGCGGTTATCGCATAAGGCTTAATTATTCTTCTATTATAAGAAATGTTAGAAATTTACGTTTAACTAATTAAAATTTCAGTTGGATTAGAGCATAATTTTGTTGTTTTATAATAGCAAAGATAAAATAAGTATTTGATATTTATTTCCAAAATAAGCATTCGATGAATATTTTTTGTTTGATTACACACAGATAACCTAACAAGGATTCTGAGCTATACGGAGATGTTACTTCAAGGAAAAATAGCCCTCAAATTAATAAGTATTTTTTTTCGCTTCATTTTTCTTATACATTTGTCTGCAAGCGTATTCTCACAGAGTAAAATACAATTTTATATGTTACTTTTAAAATAAATAAATAAATAAATAAAATATGGCACAGGCATGTCAATTCTTAGTCATTTTTTTCATACATTAACTTGTTTGTTTTCTAATATATTAGTGAAAATTAAATAAAATATTTTGATTTGTTCCCCGACATTGTGAATATAAAAGTAACAGCTATTTTTCGCGCTCTATTATTTATAACAGTCAAAATTATTTACCATTTTAATGCATAACTCAATGTAAATATGTGAAATTTAGTAATGAATAAACCTAAAGGATAAATCATCGGATACTGTAAAAATATTCGAGCTTATAACTGAAAATTTATTGGGTTGGGTTGATTATTGACGGCCAATTATCTACACTTGGGATATAGGCCCGGGGAAGAGTGCCCTTCGTGGGGATCTTTCTAAGGGAACCTAACCCGTATTTACGCATGGATAAATCCACGGCTCGAAGAAAACCACGAAAACTCCGAACGATTAGGCCGACGGGCGCGATTGGGGATCGAACCCAGCACTTCCCGTCTACCAGCTTCGAGAGCAGAACCTCTCAGCCACGAAAATTTATTGGAATTTTGGATTTTTTCCTCTATTTTCAAAAAGACTAATTCATAGAAAGCCATTATAGTTATCTCTTTTCAAGATTCAAGGGAATGAAAAGTCAGTAGATTCTAGAGGTTTGCCCATGCTGAAATTTCCAGACCCAGAATCGACCAGACTCGGACAAAAGTTTTTATTGGAAGGCCCGGCACAATTTCTGCAGAAACTTACGTTATTATCAACCATTATCCAACAATCAAAATTATTTTAAAAAGGATTATGAAACATTTTTATAGAAAAATTCTAAAGTATAGTATTTCTTTTTATTTCTTATGTCCACAGTTGCCGAATATAAAATAACAATATTAACTATAACTTGCACAGTTATATGACAATAAAGAATTCAAGACACTTAAAAAATAATATTAATGTAATTAAAATGAGAGAAAAGAGATGGTTAAATAAAAGAATTGATTGAATTTCGACAAAGAAAAATAAATCAGATTTTTTTTAAAATATCACTTTGCAATTTAATGAAATAAAATAACTTTCAATTCATTAAATATGCAACTTCTTGATTCCGTTTAAGAAATGAACAAGAATACAAATTTTTAACTGCTTAAAAAGAAATATATATATATATATATATATATATATATATATATATATATATATATATATATATATATATATATATATATATATATATATATATATATATATATATATACTGCTAGCCTGACTTGGCTAGAAAAATCAGTGCAGCCCTAGTTTCCAATAGATCCCAACGTTGCATTTGATCTAACCAAGAAACAGAAAAAAATCCAGATACATAAAAATATTTTTACATGTCATTTATAGCTCCAATACTACTTTAATACTTTAATAATTATTTAATATGTATTTAATATTACAATTCTAACTGTTATATAATAATAATTTACATAAAATAATAACAAATACGAAAATAGAAAAATATTGAAATGTAAATTTTAAGAAAGACAACAGGAATAAGAAAAGTCTAATTTCTGATAGAAGTTTAACATTAAAGTAATTTTTGGAGGGACAAATTACTATTTTAAAATCTCCAGCATTCTTTTTGTAAGAATGAGAAACATTTGCAGAGAATTTGAAGTGAAAGTGACCTTCAGTTTGTTATCTTTTTTAACCGGAATGAGAACGCGATTTAAAAAAAATAAAAAAGGAAAGAAAGAAAATAGTCAGATTTTGTTGATAGAACTTGTTTAACGTATTTGGATTTCAGAGGTATTATATGTATAATATATAAAGGTATTATATATACATTTATATATTATGTTTTAGAATAGCTGATATTAGAGTTGGAATCTTTATCAGAACGCTGGGAAGAGGAGGGGGTGGGGATATTTGTACAAAGAATTCAAGAGCATTATACATGTATAAAAATAAAATAAATACTGAAATTTTACGTGAAACTGATAATTCTCAAGACAATACCTTAACAAAAACAAACTTATCGATTTTTCTTAAAAAACAAAAGACATTCGCCATTTGAAAATTAACTTTGTATACATTTGCCACCACAGCTTCCATGGGTTTTTCAGTCGTTGTACAGCTTAATTCATTTGAATTCAATAGTAATTATTTTGTCAAATTATTCAAACAAAGTGGACGTGGGTATATTAATGACAGAGTCCCCCCCCCCCTTTCTGATCGTGTAGTAAAATTCTTAGCGTTTTTGTTTTTATGGTGTGCTTAACAAGGCCATTCCTTTGTATTGACTATTGAGGTTTATTAATTGCGCACATTAGTGATTTAATGCCTTAAGCGGGGCAGATCGGTCTGGATTACAGACCATACCTTTAGCGCCCCGCCCGGGATGTTCCCCGGCACGCGGTTACATTTTTAAATCTTGTTAAGAATGTTTCTCAGTTTTAAATAATAGATTAAGAGGCTATTTCACTCACGCGAAAACACCCGCTCGCTAATGTTAATCCTGTTGAACATTTATTTTATAATATCTCGTTCTCATTTAAATATTTAATTTTTTTTTTTTTTTTTTTACATTAAATAGCTGAGGCTGATCGCTACGCAGGCCCTTTTTTACTTTTCCGATTTTGTTTTCAGATTATTTTAATGACTATACTTTCACTTTCGAAACCGGCTCCTTAACCGTTTGAGGGGCGGTGGGATATATTATATCCCACCTAATTTTAATCCGATTCGAACCAGAAACTTTTAATTAAGTTTTACTTTTTTAACATTGACGGGAAAAAGTTGAAAAGTTGCTTTTCCTTATTTTAAACTAAATTCTTTCCTAAATTCCGGTGCGAATTCAACATTACAGGAACACAAGTGCTTGCCCCTGAAAGAGTTAAGTGAAAGTATGCTAATAAAAAAATACCTGAATAAAAAATTTAAAGAATAAAAAAACGCCTCCGTAGCGATCGACCTCAGCTATCCGATGCAAAAAATAATCTTTTGAAAATATGGAAATGCAAACAAGATATTATAAAATAACTATTTCATAGGATTAACGTTAGCGAGCGGGTGTTTTCGCATGAGTGAAAGTAGCCTTTTAAGTGAAACTCCTGAAACATTAATATTATGTTGATCTTTTATTTTACTTATAATAAATAAAGTTTTCTCTAACGATGTTTAAAAGAATTATTAGGCTTCTTACGAGTCGACTAAATATATTTTGTCGTGTTCTGTTTGACTTCCAATAGAATTTTCGAGTTCGGGCGCATACAACGCGACTCATGGGAGTTTCGGGCAAATGAATTTTGAAATAAAAAGTTGCACTGTGTCATTCACATCTTATCTGTACAAAAATATTTAAACGATATTTGATATATTTTAGTATTTAAATTAGTAGTGAGCTATAGGGGCTCATGAACGCTTTATAAAAACCTGTCTATAATTTCTGATTTCTTTGTTCATGCACAATTATTTGTACAGTAATATGAAAACGGAACCAGTGTATAACGTATTCCTTCCTTATCCAGAACTTTTACTTGGGATTTGTTAATAACGCATGAAAACAGAACCTATCTGTAACGGAATTCTGCTTAAAGGAAAAAATCATGGTTTTGAGAAAAGGAATTCTCTTTAATTATACCTGCTAAGACGGAAACCTGACAAATACGGAATTTTCTGCCGGTGCTGATGCTTTTGTCTTAGCTTTTTTTTTTTTTTACTATATACTGTGTTTTTACAAGATTAAGTTAAAATTTGTTAAAATTTTTATAACTTACAACTAATTTATATTCATAAAAAAATTAGCTGTACAAAAATCTAGGACGGATAAGGGGATTGGGGTCAAGACTCAATTTTCTCTCCCTTTATCGGTGCCCTTGTCCGAGATTTAAATTATTTATGATTGTAATGAAAAGAGTACGTTGCATAGATACTTCCAAATATTTTAATTATTTGCATTTTAGTTATTTTTCCAGATATTGATTGTGATAAGAGAAAATACAACCGTATCAGAAGAATAATTCGATAAAATTGTATATTTTAATGGATAATTTTATGATAATAATATATAACGATATAAATGTGTGTGCCCAAGATTGGGTCTTCTATCTTCATTTGTGCGGCAACTGTCATCTAAAGTTAAAAAATAAATAAAATTGCAATTTCATGCATTCTATATACGAACAAATATTCGAAAATATGGATTTAGAATCGGATCCGATTTTATTAGACCAGTGGTTCAAGTCGGGTCGGTTTTCACATGGAAAGCGTTTTTACAAATTAAAAGAGGCGATAGCATCAAAAATTATGAAAAAATTTCATACAGAACACTAGGGTTGGAATCTGCTTATTTAGTAAAAAATACAGCGTGTCTCACTTCAAGTGGATCTTGTATTTCGGTCGATAAATGTAAAACAAATTAACATATTTTAGCGAAATATTCTAAATGCTAATTTTTCTTTATGTGAAATGTGATGTCCTCAGCAGAAGTGCTGTAAGTAACTACAATTTGCTTCTAAATAATATTCAAATAGACGCTCCATAATTCAGAATTTAACTGCACGTACGTTGTCACTGGCTGAATTATAATACACTTTTAAACTTCCAGAGATGTCATTACATTTCGTATAAAAAAAGTTAGTCATTCAAAAATTTCGCTAAAATATCTTCTTTTTTGTTAAAGTTACGTATGAAAATTCACGTTCAGTTTGGAGTGAGACACCCTTTATTTTTGACTGAATAAGCGGATTGCTTATCTTGGTTTCCTATATAAAAATTGTTCTCAATTCAGGAGAGCATGTCAGTTGATCATCTTAGTTTCATGAGGGCTCTTTGCCCCTCTCTTCCCCTATGTCATAGGTTATTACACTCGAATGATACATTACCCTGTACTCTGTATTGCTGTCACATTTTTTGTAACTGTTTTTAAAACTAATTTTGATTAAAACACCATAGTGGTTTTTATTTTTAAGTCTTTTACGAATGTATAACAAATTCAACCTTAAAAATAACTTCTTGATATTTTTTATCACTGGCATGCCACACACATCGTCTACTATACTGAAAGAAGACGAGGAAAAGCAGTATACAAAGTACAAACAACCTACTGTGGTATCAAAGATATGTCAAAAGACCTAAAGATAAAACGGAGATGGAGCGACGAAATTAGAATAGTGTCCGTAATTAATTAAAATAGTGGCTGGTTAACCATAGCACTCGCTACGCAATCGATGGCTAATTCTCGCTTATTCTAAACATACTGAATTTTATCAGAAAGAATAAAATTTATGATAATTTTATTCAATATTCTGGAAAAGTATCTTGTGTGACAGGAAATCCTATGAATGAATCGTTTATTTTCATAATTCCACATTTCAGCAAATCTTTAAATTTGTGCATTTTATTATCCATTTTGTTTAATAAGTGAATTATTATATAATGACATGTTTTCGCTTTGTAGCTTTTAAGATTTTTTAAACTGTCATATTCAGCATTTTTAAATTAATTTTCTACCTGTTTGAAATGTTTTATATCTCAAGTTTTTATGTCACTGTATGTTATTTATTTTTTGTTTAAGATTCCTAATCTAATTACCTTGTATACTGTGATGGAATTGTTCTACTTTCAATTTTGGCATTTAAATTTTTCTGTTCAGTTCACTTCTGTTGTCATTTTTCTGTTTGTAAATATAACAAAATAACTGCAATAATACTCAATATATTAGTATTTATATTATTAATAAATATATTAATTATTAAATTAATAATATTAATCGAATCCAGTTATGTTATTTATATATTTATTATTAATTGTCATAAATAACCACAGTTTATTCATTAATGGACAAAATTCCGATATCCAGAGGATCGTAATAAGTAAATTCAAACTTTACCTCTCGAGATTCTTTTTATCCTATTTTCTCTGAAAATGCATTCAAGCATAAAACTTTCAGATAGTGAAGACATAATTCTTGAAATTGTTTGAAAAAAAATAATACAACTAGAATCTTGCCTATTCTAAAATGTACACACATTATCCAAACATTTAAAAAAATTTCATAGTAATTTTGTGACTGATTCATGGAATTTATTTTTATTCTTACTATTTGGGAAAAAAAACTGGCTGAAATTTTTTTTTTTCTTTTCTTATTCTGCAACCGAGAGAAATAAAATATTTTCACCCTTCGAAATTAGCGCGAAACGTCCCTCACATTTTATCCGAGATAAAGGAAAAGAGGGGAGAGTTCCTCTCTGAGGTTCCAACTGATTCCAATACTGCCCGCGACCAGCAGTAATAACTGACCTTGAACAAGATGACCCCGTTGTCCGTCCTCCTACTACAATCCACTTCCAAGTTTAGTTTCCAATTGCAGGCTATTTCTCGGAAGTCATTCATACGGAGTTGACGGACGGTTCTCACGTCTTCAACAGCATTATTGACACTGAGCAGAGACTGTCTTATGGAAGAAAGTATACAACAGTCTTAAAAGTAAGCATTATTATAATTGCATAAATGTTAAAAAAAAAATAGCTGTTTGTTACTATTCTAATTTCCACGAAGGAAAACTATGAGTAACTACTTTTTGATAGATATATTAATAGGAAAACTGATAACAATTTAGAAATCAATAATTTTTTTTTTTTTTTTTTAAATTAACGTGCAAGGAGATTTTTTTTATTAAATATTCTATAATAATAGATCATTTAAAAAATTATTTTTCAAATAAATCATTTGCAATACTAAATTTACATTAAATCATTTGGTTCAGTCTATTAAAGACAAACTTTTTATAAGCTCCATAAATAAAGAGAACAATGCGCTTTACAGAAATGTTTTCAAATTTATTTAATTAAATTTCCTATTTCTTTATGGTTTCGAAAAAAAAAAAGAAATTTATTCTTTTAAAATTATTTAAAATAATTAAACATTAAGGAAAAAATAATTAAGGATTTTTCGTTGTGCATTTTGGGATGGCAGAAGGTGGGCTTAATTTATAAATCTATTTTTTATTTTCTTGCAAAAATTGCATGTTTTTGTTTGGATATTAATATAGAACTTAAAATTTTATATACTAAGGGTAATTTACAAAATTTTATCTCTTGTAAAGGTTTTAAGATCAGTGTCCATTACTGGAGTACGCTTTATTAGTCAATATTCAATAATGGAAATCCCATACAGTCATCACTAAACGCATCATTTCAAAAATGGTGATAGTGCATAAAATCTTCTTTTCTGATTCAACTGTATAACTATGTAATCAAATGTAATTTTAAAATTGCACTTACAGAATGTAATAAGAACACAGTTTTTATAAATAGCTGCTTTTAATAATTCATGTGATCAATATTTTTTAAATTTAAGTTTGATTTTTTTTCTCATAACTCTCACTAGTATATTTTTTAATCCGGCTATCAATCAAACCAATCATAAAGCACAGCATAATGTTAAAGAGCTTAGGTGAAAAGGGGCTCATGAGGATTAAACCAACACCCCCTGATTATAGTGAGTGTTGATCAAACCCTATTCATTCAAATAAAGGCAGTTTTCTAAGCCACAGGAGTTGTTAAAAATTTACTACTTCATTTCTTGAATGACTGATTATTAATCTCTGATGAACAAAATACTATAGGTATTAAGTATAAATAGTAAATGTGAAAATCAGGCATCACAAATGTCATTTCTGCAGTTCTATTTCGAAATCATTTTAAGCAATATTCAAAACATCTTTCTTTCATACTTTAATTATTAATTGCTACAAGTAGTTTTGCGAAACTTAACACTTAAGAATTGTAGCAGGAAATACGATTCATCTGATACTCCAAGATATTTTTCTGTGATCCCCCCTCCTATTATTTCAATATTTTGATAAATGTAACTATCTGGGATTCAGTATATCAAATCTTCTATATAAATTAAAATATTTAGTCGTGTGTTAATGACATTAATAATTAACTTGAACATTTAATTATTCTCATAAATATTTTATTTATTACTGATATCTAATCCTTAAAGTTACCTGAAAATGACTATATTCTTTCATTAGTATGCTTTCATAAAGTTCTGGTTCTAAATACAATTATAAAAACATTTATCTGTGACTTTTTGTAGAGTGTCCATTATATGCATGTTGGATATCCATTACTGAAATTTTGGGGGTTTTGATTTATTTCTGTTATTGCATATATTTTGGATTCACTATGGGAAACATGACTGTGAGATTTCGGTTAAATATTGCTGATAGAGTAATGTAATAATAATAATAATAATAATAATAATAATAATAATAATAACTGGAATGCAACATTTATAACTATTAATGAAAATATATTTTTTAAAGAGTGTTTGTTAAGAGAGTTTATTGCCTCAGACCTGAGAACCCGATTTTCCAATAATTTTGATTTTTCCAATAACTTTAAAACAGCTCTAAACATAAATTAGGATTATATGTATAATCATTTTTTTGTTAAATTATTTTTTGTCATGCTTTATATTTATTTTTATTTCCTTTCATTCCATATATAGCTAATGGAGATGCACCTGACCTCATAAATTCGTGATATCTGCTAAAGTTTTCTGGAACTATTTTTTTCGTCATTTTCAACTCATTGACTTAATATTTAAGGTGAGTACAGCATAAAATAATATAGAAATGTATTTTCTACTAGGAATATTTTCAAAAGTTTAAAGCCAAAATATTCATTGTTATTTTTAACATTTAAAAAATACAATTTAAGGAATACATTTTTTTTCTTTGGTACTAATCAGCAGTAATTGAATACTTATTTGTTTCCTTACAAATTATTTATATTATTTTAATATTACTATTATTATTTCAGTCATATTGATGTTTCAATTATTTATTTAACATTTAAAAATGCATATTTTAAGGAATGCAAATTTTGTTTTAGTGGTAATCAGCAATTCAATGTTTATTTCTTAAAATTTAAAACTTAATTATTTACGTTAGGGAATTCTAAAGTTACATTATGTAAGTTAATTGAATCGTTAATTGAAAAAAATGTAAGATGAAAGATACCTACTTTTCATGAAGATAAATATTCCATCCACTAATTTTAATATGTTGCACCATTTAAATAAACATTTTACAGGCATTTTTTGTTTTTTTCAAGAAAAGCTTTCAACACTATAGTCATAATATTCTAGTAGTATAACTGAAACCAAATCACAGTGGATAAAAAAAAAAAAAAAAAAAAAAAAAACTACAATCAACAGTTGATTGCAAATTTTTTATTATTATAGCATTATTATTATTTAAACTGTATTCATATGTTTTCATTCACACGTTTCATGTGATTTTCACTTTTACAGTATTAGAAAAGATAAATTATATGTGTTTCTTTTACATAATTTGTCATATTTAGTAAACTAAAGAATTTAAAGATTAAATCAGAATAAATCAAAAGTTTAAATCGGAAATATTCATTGTTGTTTAACATTTAAAAAATACATTTTAAGGGATACTTTTCTTTCTTTCTTTCTTTCTTTCTTTATTTATTTGTAGTAATCAGCAGCAACTCAAACTTTTATTTGATTAAATAAAAACTTAATTATTTAAATTAATTGGAAATGCATATTAATTATTATTATCATTTCGGCTATATTGATGTTTCAGTTATTTTAATTATTTATTTAAGATTTTTAAATGTTCATTTTAAAGGATGCAAATTTTTTTTTTTTTGGTGGGGGAGTAATCAACAGCAATTCTGTGTCTGTTTGTTTGTTTAAACACTTAATTATTTAAGTTAATTGTATCGTTAATTGATTGATAAATGTGCTAATCCACATACAAATGATAAAGAAATAATTACATCAAAATTTAATAGAAAAGAACACACTTTTAATGCAGATAAATATACCATTCACTATTTTAATTTGTTGCCATCATTTCCATAAAAAATTTAAAGACAAATTTTTTTTTTTCAAGAAAAGTTTTCAACACCTTTTTCATAAATTTCTCGTATAACTGAAATCAAATCATTTTGGATGAAAAAAATACAAGTACATTCAATTTTCCTGCTTCAACGAGTTCTGTTTCAACAGTAGATTACAAATTTAATTTATTATTATTATTACTATTATTTAAGCAATATTGATATGTTTTCATACGCATGTTTCATATGAATTTAATTTTTATATTAGAAGAGTTAAATTATATTTGGCTATTTTACATAATTTGTCGTATTTAGTAAAAAACAACATTTAAAGATTAAATCAGAAGAATGTCAAAAATTTGAACAATTATTTAAATTAATTGAAGATTAGTATTATCCAGCTATTTCAGATTCTTTGATGTTTCAATTATTTATTTAACATTTCAAATTGTATATTTTAAAGGATGCGATTTTTCGGGGGGTGATAATAAACAGCAGTTCATTATTTCTTTGTTTGATTAGAAACTTATTAAGTTAAAGACTACAGTTACATTATTTAAGTTAATTGAATTGTAAATTAATGTAAAATAAAAATTATAAAATAAATGTGCTAATAAATATATAAATAATAAAGAAATTAATTTCATCACAAATTATAGGAACTAGCATACTTTTCATGATTGTAAATTTATTATAATTAATAATAATAATACTATTATTTAGGCTGTATAGCTATGTTTTCATTACCATGTTTCATTTGAGTTTCATTTTACATTATTAGAAGAACTAAATTAGATATGTTTCTTTTACATAATGTTTCTTTTACATAATTTGTCTTATTTAAAAAATTGCAACTTTTAAAGATTAAATTAGAATAATTTTAAAACTTTAAACCAAAAATTTTCATTCTTATTTCACATTTAAAAAATACATTGTAAGGGAGACTACCCTTTTTTTCTTTAGTAACCAGCAGTAATTCAATATTTATGTGTTTGATTACAAACTTAATTATTTAAATTAATTGATTATTATTATTATTATTATTTCAGCTACTTTGATGTTTAAATTATTTATTTAACATTTAAAAATGTATATTTTTAGTGTTGCAATTTTTTGGGGGTGGTAATCAACAGACATTCAATGTTTGTTTGTTTGATTAAACACTTAATTGTTTAAGTTAATTGAAGATTGAAGACTAAAGTTAGATTATTTAAGTTAATTGAATAGTTAATTCATTGATAAATATGCTAATCAACATATAAATTATAAAGAAATAATTACATTGCAATTTAATAAGAAAGAACATACTTTTCATGCAGATAAATATTCCATTCACTAATTTGAATTTGTTGCATCATTTCTATAAAAAATTTACAGACTATTTTTTTCATAAAAAGTTTTCAATACCTTTCTCATAAAATTCTAGTATATAACATAAACTAAATCACTGTGGATTGAAGAAACTGCTGAGCATTTAATTTACCAGCCGCACTGAGTTTTGTTTGAACAATTGATGGTAAATTTATTATTATTATTATTATTTAGTAACAGTAATATTTAAGAAATATTGATATGCTTTCATTCAAAAGTTACATTTGATTTTCATTTTTACATTATTAGAAGAGCTAAATTATCCGTGTTTCTTTTATATAATTTGTCATATTTATTATACTGTATAATTTAAAGATTAAAGAAGAATTATTTCAAAAGTTTGCATCGAAAATATTCATTGTTATTTAACATTAAAAAAAAAAAACATTTGAAGGAATACCTTATCTTATGAATCAGCAGTAGTTCAACATTTATTTGTTTTATTACAAACTTAATTAGTTAAATTAATATAATATTGTTCTTATTATTATTTTAGCTATATTGATGTTTCAATTATTTATTTAACGTTTAAAAATGTTTATTTTTGGCATGCATTTTTTTTTTTTTTTTTTTTTTTGTGGTAACCAACAGCAATTAAATGTTTATTTTTTTAATGAAAAACTTATTTAGTTGAAGACTAAAGTTACATTATTTAATTTAATTTAATTGTTAATAGATTGATAAATGTGTTATCAACATATAAATCATGAAGACATTAATTACATCGTAATTTATAAGAAAGAACATACTTTTCATAGAGATTATTCCATTCACTACTTTTAATTTGTTGCTTCATTTCTACAAAAATTTTACAGACTATTTTTTTTTTTCAAGAAAAACTTTGAAAATCGTTTTATTTTAATAAAATTCTAAAATTACTAAAATTAAATCATAGTGGACTGAACGAACTGCAAAAGTATTTAATTTTCGTGCTCTACAGACTCTGTTTCAACAGGTGATTGTAAATTTATCATAGTTAACAATAATATTATTTAAGCTGTATAGTTATGTTTTCATTAATATGTTTTATTTGATCGTCTGTCATCAGATTTCACTTTTACGTTATTAGAAGAGCAGAATTACATGTGTTTCTTTTGCATAAGTTGTCATATTTAGAAAATTGCAACCTTTAAAGATTAAATCAGAATATTTAAAAAGTTTAAACCGACATTGTTATTTAATATTTAAAAAATATATTTTAAGGGCTACTTTTTTTTTTGTAGTAATCAACAGTAATTTAATATTTATTTGATTAATTACATAATTAATTATTTAAAATAATTAATTATTATTATTATTATTATTATTATCATTATTATTTCAACTATTTTGATGTTTCAATTATTTATTTAAATTTTAAAAATGTATATTTTAGGTATGCAATTTTTTTTTTAAATAACATATTTTGTATAGAGATAAATATTTCATTCACTCATTTTAATTTGTTGCATCATGCAAATTTTAGACTTTTTTTTTTTTTTTTTTTTTTTTTTCAAGAAAAGCTTTGATTACCTTTTTCATAAAATTCTATTATAACTGAAACCAAATTATAGTGGATTGAAGAAACTACTGAGCATTTAATTTTCCTGTTACACTGAGTTCTGTTTCAATGGTTGAATATTTATTATTATTATAACATTATTATTATTTAAGCTGTATTGATAAGTTTTCATTCACATGTTTCATTTGATTTTTTACTTTTACAGTATTATAAAAGCTAAATTATTATATGTATTTCTTTTACATAATTTTTCATATTTAGTAAACTGCAAAATGTAAAGATTGAATGAGATTAAATAAAAAGTTTAAATCGAAAATATTCATTGTTTTTTAACATTTAAAAAATACATTTTAAAGGATACTTTATTTATTTATTTATTTATTTATTTTTGTAGTAATCAGCAGTAATTTAAACTTTATTTTGTTTGAATACAAACTTAATTATTTAAATTAATTGAAGATGCATAATAATTTTTATTATCATTTTAACTATATTGATGTTTCGATTATTTTAATTATTTAGTTAAGATTTTAAAATGTTTATTTGAAAGGATGCAATTTCTTTTGGGGTGGTATTCAACAGCAATTTAATTGCCTGTTTGTTTAAATACATAATTATTAAGTTAATTGAATCGTTAATTGATTGATAAATCTGCTAATCAGCATAGGAATGATAAAGAAATAATTACATTAGAATTTAATAGAAAAGAACATACTTTTCATACAGAAAAATATTCCATTCACTAATTTTAATTTGTTGCATCATTCCTATAAAAAATTTACAGATTTTTTTTTTTTTTCCCAGAAAAGTTTTAACACCTTTTCCATAAATTTCTTGTATAACTGAAATCAAATCATAGTGGATTGGAGAAACTACAAGAGCATTTAATTTCCTTGCTCCAATGAGTTCTGTTTCAACAGTTGTTTGCAAATTTTATTTAATATTAATATTATTATTATTATTATTATTTAAGCAGTATTGGTATGTTTTCATACACATGTTTCATTTGAGTTTAACGTTTATATTAGAAGAGCTAAATTATATGTGATTCTTTTACATAATTTGTCATATTTAGTAAATTATAACAGTTAAATATTAAATCTGAATAATGTCAAAAATTTAAACAATTATTTAAATTAATTGACTATTATTATTACTACTATTTCAGCAATTTTGATGTTTCAATTATTTGTTTAACAGTCAAAAATATATATTTTAAGGGATGCAATTTTTGGAGGGTAAAATATATAAATAATAAATAAATTAATTACATCGCAAATTATAGGAAATAGCATACTGTTTATGGAGATAATTATTCCATTAAGTAATTTTAGTTTCTTGCTTCATTTCTATAAATGTGTTACAGAATTTTTTTTTAAAGAAACATTTTCAATACCTTTTTCATAAAATTCTAGTAGTACTGAAACCAAATCATAGTGGATTGAAGGAACTACAAAATCATTTAATTTTCGTACTACACAGTGTTCTGTTTCAATAATTGATTGTAAATTTGTTATAATTAATAATAATAATACTATTATTTAAGCTGTATTGGTATGTTTTCATTAACATGTTTCATTATTTTCATTATTAGAACTAAATTACATGTTTTTATTTTACATAATTTGTCATATTTAGAAAATTGAAACTTAAGATTAAATTAGAATCATTTTAAAAGTTTAAACCGAAAATGTTCATTCTTATTTCATATTTAAAAGTTTAAACTGAAAATGTTTATTGTTATTTCACATTTAAAAATTACATTGCGAGAAATACTTTTTTCCCTCTTGTAGCAATCAGCAGTATCTCAATATTTATGCGTTTGATTACAAACTTAATTATTTAAATTATTTGATTATTTTGATTATTTCAGCTATTTTGATGTTTCAATTATTTATTTAACATTTAAAAATGTATAATTTAAGGGTGGAAATTTTTTGGGGATGGTAATCAACAGCAATTCAACGTTTATTTATTTTTTATTAAACACTTAATTGTTTAAGTTAATTGAAGATTGAAGACTAAAGTTAGATTATTTAAGTTCACTGAATTGTTTTTGATTGATAAATGTGCTAATCAACATATAAATTATAAAGAAATAATTATATCACAGTTTAATATGAAAGAACATACTTTTCATTCAGATAAATATTCCATTCACTAATTTTAATTTGTTGCATCATTTCTATAAAAAAATTACTGTGGCAACTAAGTATCTTCAAAATAATAAAATTAAACTGTATTATATTGTGAATTTTGTTTTATAGCTTCAAATTACTATAATTGTTATCAATACATACTAGCTGACTGCGTTTGATTACAAACTTAATTATTTAAATTATTTGATTATTTTGATTATTTCAGCTATTTTGATGTTTCAATTATTTATTTAACATTTAAAAATGTATAATTTAAGGGTGGAAATTTTTTGGGGATGGTAATCAACAGCAATTCAACGTTTATTTATTTTTTATTAAACACTTAATTGTTTAAGTTAATTGAAGATTGAAGACTAAAGTTAGATTATTTAAGTTCACTGAATTGTTTTTGATTGATAAATGTGCTAATCAACATATAAATTATAAAGAAATAATTATATCACAGTTTAATATGAAAGAACATACTTTTCATTCAGATAAATATTCCATTCACTAATTTTAATTTGTTGCATCATTTCTATAAAAAAATTACTGTGGCAACTAAGTATCTTCAAAATAATAAAATTAAACTGTATTATATTGTGAATTTTGTTTTATAGCTTCAAATTACTATAATTGTTATCAATACATACTAGCTGACTGCGTTTGATTACAAACTTAATTATTTAAATTATTTGATTATTTTGATTATTTCAGCTATTTTGATGTTTCAATTATTTATTTAACATTTAAAAATGTATAATTTAAGGGTGGAAATTTTTTGGGGATGGTAATCAACAGCAATTCAACGTTTATTTATTTTTTATTAAACACTTAATTGTTTAAGTTAATTGAAGATTGAAGACTAAAGTTAGATTATTTAAGTTCACTGAATTGTTTTTGATTGATAAATGTGCTAATCAACATATAAATTATAAAGAAATAATTATATCACAGTTTAATATGAAAGAACATACTTTTCATTCAGATAAATATTCCATTCACTAATTTTAATTTGTTGCATCATTTCTATAAAAAAATTACTGTGGCAACTAAGTATCTTCAAAATAATAAAATTAAACTGTATTATATTGTGAATTTTGTTTTATAGCTTCAAATTACTATAATTGTTATCAATACATACTAGCTGACCCCCCCCCCCCCCCGGCGTTGCCAGGTCCCATGATAATAATGATAATAATAATAATAATAATAAAAACAATTTTTTATTATTTTATATCTTTAACCCGATTTTGTATGAAATTATATTTTAAAATGAAAAGTTCGTGAAAAAATATTCATATTTAGTGATAAAAGTGCTCATTTTCTTGTTTTTTACTTAGGGCAGTTTCGTAGTTTTAAAATAAAAAGTTCTTTTTGTCCGAACTCTTTGAAATATTTATTGGTGATAAATAAAAGTGTTTTACAGCACGTGAAAAATTTCGTGAAAAAATATTGTCATCTAGTTATAAAATAAATGTTTTCGTCTCGCTTTTTTGCTTGTTTGTTAGTTTTCGCGTCGACTCCTTGATTATAGCAATAAAAAAATGGTCTCATCTTCCGAACTCTCTGAAATTTGAATCAATTATAAATATAACTGTATTCAAGCTCTCTTTAAAAGTTTTCAAAAAATATGCATATTTAATAGTGAAAACATGAATTATTTTTTTTTAAAAAAAAGCTTTAGCTTTCAACCTCAGAGCAATAATATATTAGAAAGTGAGCTTTCAATGCATTGGTACGGCTTCATCCGTTTTCAATCAACTCTTTTCATTCCCCCTGGGCTAAACAAGTGAGGGTTAATCAATCAAGTTTCCCGTTTCTGAGAGTAGAAGCCTTCAAAAAAGTTGAAGCATGCGCAAAGAGACGACTTTCGTGTGGAAAAGACAGTTTGGATTTGATAGAATGCGCTTTTCGTTTTAAATATATATATATATATATATATATATATATATATATATATATATTAAATCCTACATATATTTTTATAGAATATTTATGTAAGTTTTTCTAGCGTTTTTTCTTACCTTTTTCTAAAATTTTCTTAATTTTTGACATTAAGTATGCAAAAGTATTAACAATGAGAAAGCAGTATACCACAGAAATAGGTGAAAGATGAACAAGTAAGTAAAATATTATACTATTTACTACATGGAATAGTACACATAAAAGTATTTTTTATGGAAAGCAGCAGTCAGTTGTTTATTGCATCTTGGAAATATATGTTGATGAAAGAGTACTTTTTTTCTTTGTACTTTTTGTGTCTTTCTTTCCCAGAAAATGGCATATATTTTTTAATAATAATATTAAATGTGAAAAATCAATTCTTTTGTAAAGAAACACAATTATACATAACAGATTCTTAATATATTCATAACAGTTATTCGTAACAGATAACTACTTCCATAAATCACATGTTAATTTATGGGAAAATTAAAACAAGATTTTTGGTTACCTAATCAGTTATTTAAATGTTGTTTTCATCATCAGATATCCCTTTTAGCGCCTGAGGATTTTCATGCATTTTCATATAAACAGTTATAATATCCATGATTATTAAATTTCATTTCCCAGTTTAATGCAAAATTATCTTTTCATATCACTTCATCAGAGTTTCCCCCAGTCTGTTTCAGAAGGGTGCTGCACCCTGCCTGCCCCTTGGTTTACAAAATAGCACCCTTCTTGCTCCTCATAAAACAATCAGCACCCTTCTTGCCCTCTCCAGTAAAATAATTAGCAGCCTTTTTGCCCTCAGTAAAAAAGTGCCCTTTCTCCTTTTTGCATTAAAAAAATTGTTTTCATGTGTCTTTCAATGTTGTCTTAAAAAGAGTGTTTTGACTTTGAAATATCAAAAGTGGCATTAAAAATCAAAAGAATACATGTAACAATTAAAAAAATTGCACTTAAAAATCTTAAAAGTGCCCTCAAAAATCCAAAAAGTGCCCTTAAGAATAAAAAAAGTGCCCTTTTCGCACCAGCAGCAACCTGCCCCTTTTTCAACGTGGGGGAAACCCTGACTTCATCCTATACACCTTTAAAACATGTTTCTTCTAAAAAATATTTTTATCTACCGCTGATTAAACTTGTTTGGGGGAAATAAGAAATTACTTTACAGCTGCTTAAAGGGTTGATGTCTAATAATTTTAGTTCTACTTGTTGAAAAATTATTATCCCAATTTTGCTATGCACTAATAAAATCGGGAATCTCAATTGAATATTTCCCAAATTTTCTTTAAAAAATAATTCTCCATCATTTTCAAAATGTATTGTATTTTTAAAAATTATTTAAATTATAAGCACACAATTTTAAAAAAAATGCATTGCATTTGAAATCAGTGTCTACACCGGATGGTGAAAAAGCAATTTTAATAATTTTATTAATAAATGTGCAAATTAATACATTTCCCAGAAGGTTAGCATTTGTATTTTCATTAAAATTTTCCAAAATGATAATTATATATATGTATGTATATTTTTAACAGGAGCTGTATTAAAGAGAGTTCCAGAAACCTCTCAAGTGGATATTGAAAAGAGAATAGGAATCTTCTTGGTCACTGCAGCCGATAGAAAGGGAGGAAGAAAAAGAATAAATTAATTATTGAGATAAAATATTGTCTAAAAATAAAAATATCATTGGAATAAATTGTCAATGAGACTGATAGCTTAAAAATTTTCAACTTTGATTGTACATAACAAAAGTTGAACAATAAATTAAATATGTAAAAAGCTGCAATAAAAAGCATTCCTTTTAAAATTTAAAATAAATTCTGTTGAATATCTATATGTTTTAAATAAAATATTCTACTTAAAAATATTTTTAAGTAGCATAATTAGCATTTTAATATATTTTTTCAATAAATATGCATACTTATGTAATATTTTTTTTTACTATATATAAAGGAAATTTCAATAGGTGCAAAATAAGTTTACACAAATAATTGCCAGGGTCAAAACTAGGGGGGGGGGGGCATGTGCCCCGTGTGCCAGAACATAAAACAAAGGGCAAGCAAAATGAAGATTTGGTTTGTCATTTCATACAGGGAATTTATGAAATTTGGGTAAAAATATTTTGCAGCTTGAAAATCTAAAAAATAAAAGTGAGCCAAGTACATTAAAATTGACAAATAAAAAGATTGTGGTAACTACCTTGGACACTAAAAACTAAGGAGGGGAAAATATGCAATTTAAAAATATTTTGTTTAATTCAACAATTACTTTTTTTACATCCAGATCCAGGGGGCAAGTTCTGTCAGCTGTCTGGGACACACACTAAGAGGTGGAATACTCACACAATAAAATACATAATAAACTTCAGTTTTTTTTTTTTATCACTATTATAATTTTGAAAATTATAAAGAGGAAATGTTAGGTTCAGGAAAGTATAGTAGGACAATCAGTTTATTAATAGGAAATGTGGTAGAAGTGATAGTTTCATGAAACTTGTTGCATGAGAGATTGGACCCAAAACCCAAGTATACCTACCGTGAGAAAAAAAAAGGTAGTTTTGACAATGATAATTGCCACTTTCTAATTGACAGTAACATATTTCTCAATATGTTTACATTGTTTCTCAAACTATTATCTGCACACTTTTTCTTTTTGGGTACAATCAATTTTTCAATAAAAAACAACCATTGTGTGTCACACACTATAACTGAAAACCTCAGAGTGAAGAATTATGCATGTTCAATCCGTAAGTGGTTCCCACTTAAAAAGATTGAGAAATTCTGGCCTAATGAAGACTTAGCAATTTATAATCTACTTATAATAAAACCCAAGAATTGCAAAGTGTTTGTAACAATTTTGGCAAAAACACTCCATCTAACCAACATTGTATATTTGTTAAACATAGGACATTAATACATTGTTAGTTAGATGGCTGTGTTTAACTGTGATTAATTCATTTTTGAGATTCATTGATTTAAAAAAATCTTCCATTGTTGCAGACAAAAGAAAAAATGAAACGTATTTAGATACATTTTGCAAGATAAATTTATCCACATTTGCTTCATATTTATTGTGACGTTACGAGAACATTATCCAATGGGTTCATATTATCCTTATGCTTATTGATGCTATTTTTTCACTAATATTAGATATAAAATATATTTTTATTTGAATACATGTTGGTTAAGCATCCTCAATTAAGGAAAAGAGACAGCCATCCTGAATATGGAAATAGAAAAAAGAAACCAAACAAAGAAATGATCAGTTCAAAACTTTAAAAATCTGTCTCATCTGTCCCCATTTTTACATAAAATTTGATTTACAAATGTGGTGTTAAAAACCGCAGTGGCTCTTGCATTAATCAGGTTTTGAGCTGCAGATCATG
Organism: Maratus michaelseni; assembly: GCA_963931845.1. Lineage (NCBI taxonomy): Eukaryota > Metazoa > Arthropoda > Arachnida > Araneae > Salticidae > Maratus > Maratus michaelseni. Next base: position 404,181,358 of record OZ007587.1, read on the forward strand.
ACCCGTTTCAGGTCAGTTGAAATATTTGTAACAGTTATTTCAAATTTTAAGTGAAAACCACAATTTCTATATACCGTGCTAGGACGGGCATTTACACTAATTATGTAATAAAAATGAAAATTTATACAATTTAATTACAATCAACTGATTGGTAAATAATTCATACAAGTTGTATTTTTTTCCATCTAAATGAAAATGTCTCCAAGGACTTGAAGTCAGACTCTTTTAGCATCAATTTTCAATGTTCAAATTCAGTTGTTTGGACATCCATACTCCTCCCAGTTACTCCTCCATAGTTCGATAGAGTTCCTGCAATGTTTATATTTTGCCTTTACTTAGATAATATTCCACCAATGTTGGTAGGAGATATTGACCCAATATTGGGGAGTTTACATTCTGCCCATATTTCGCCAATATTTGTAGACAATATTGCACCACTGTTGGGAAGAAATATTGCCCCAATATTGGGGTGTTTACATTTTGCCCTTATTTAGCCATTATTTGTTGCCTATATTGTGCCAATGTTGGTAAGAAATATTGCCCCAATATTGGGGTGTTTACATTCTGCCATTATTTAGCCAATATAAGTAAGAAATATTGCGCCAATGTTGGTAAGAAATATTGCCCCAATATTGGGGTGTTTGCATTCTGCCCTTATTTAGCCAATATTGCAACAATGTTGGTAAGAAATATTGCCCCAATATTGGGGTGTTTACATTCTGCTATTATTTAGCCAATATTGCGACAATGTTGGTAAGAAATATTGCCCCAATATTGGGGTGTTTACATTCTGCCCTTATTTAGCCAATATTGCCTCAATGTTGGTAGGAAATATTGCCCCAATATTGGGGTGTTTACATTCTGCCATTATTTAGCCAATATAAGTAAGAAATATTGCGCCAATGTTGGTAAGAAATATTGCCCTAATATTGGGGTATTTACATTCTGCCCTTATTTAGCCAATATTGGGGTGTTTACATTCTGCCCTTATTTAGCCAATATTGCCTCAATGTTGGTAGGAAATATTGCCCCAATATTGGGGTGTTTACATTCTGCCATTATTTAGCCAATATAAGAAAGAAATATTGCGCCAATGTTGGTAAGAAATATTGCCCCAATATTGGGGTGTTTACATTCTGCCCTTATTTAGCCAATATTGCGACAATGTTGGTAAGAAATATTGCCCCAATATTGGGGTGTTTACATTCTGCCATTATTTAGCCAATATTGCGACAATGTTGGTAAGAAATATTGCCCCAATATTGGGGTGTTTACATTCTGCCCTTATTTAGCCAATATTGCCTCAGTGTTGGTAAGAAATATTGCCCCAATATTGGGGTGTTTACATTCTGCCATTATTTAGCCAATATAAGTAAGAAATATTGCGCCAATGTTGGTAAGAAATATTGCCCTAATATTGGGGTATTTACATTCTGCCCTTATTTAGCCAATATTGGGGTGTTTACATTCTGCCCTTATTTAGCCAATATTGCGACAATGTTGGTAATAAATATTGCCCCAATATTGGGGTGTTTACATTCTGCCATTATTTAGCCAATATTGCGACAATGTTGGTAAGAAATATTGCCCCAATATTGGGGTGTTTACATTCTGCCCTTATTTAGTCAATATTGCCTCAATGTTGGTAGGAAATATTACCCCAATATTGGGGTGTTTACATTCTGCCCTTATTTAGCCAATATTGCCTCAATGTTGGTAGGAAATATTACCCCAATATTGGGGTGTTTACATTCTGCCATTATTTAGCCAATATAGGTAAGAAATATTGCGACAATGTTGGTAAGAAATATTGTCCCAATATTGGAGTGTTTACATTCTGCCCTTATTTAGCCAATATTGCGCCAGTGTTGGGAAGACATATTGCTCCAATATTGGAGTGTTTACATTCTGCCCTTATTCAGCCAATATTGCACAAATACTGGTAGGAAATATTGCCCCAATGTTGGTAGAAAATATTGCCCCAATATTGGGGTGTTTACATTCTGTCCTTATTTAGCCAATATTGCACAAATGCTGATAGGAAATATTGCCCCAATATTGGGGTGTTTACATTCTACCCTTATTTAGCCAATATTTGTAGCCAAAATTAGGAAATATTGCCCCAATATTGGGGGATTAAACTATGCCCTTATTTAGCCAATATTGTACAAATGCTGGTAGGAAATATTGCCCCAATATTGGGGTGTTTACATTCTGCCCTTAATTAGCCAATATTTGTAGACAATATTGCCGCAATGTTGGTAGGAAATATCGCACCAATATTGGGGTGTTTACATTCTGCCTTTATTTAGCCAATATTGTACACATGCTGGTAGGAAATATTGCCCCAATATTGGGGTGTTTACATTCTACCCTTATTTAGCCAATATTTGTAGCCAAAATTAGGAAATATTGCCCCAATATTGGGGGGGTTTACATTATGCCCTTATTTAGCCAATATTGTACAAATGGTGGTAGGAAATATTGCCCCAATATTGGGGTGTTTACATTCTGTCCTTATTTAGCCAATATTACACCAAATTTTGCTCTTATTTAGCAAATATTTTTAGCTACTATCGATGTAACGGCAATGTTGGTAGGAAATATTGCCAGAAATGGATTAATACAAAATATGAAGACCACAATATTGGTATATTGGCTATAAATATTCGCTAAATAAGTGCAAAATATAAACATCCCAATTTTGGGACACTCTTTCATGCCAATATTGTACCAATATTTAGCCAATTTATAACCAATATTGGCGGCTACAAATATTGGCTAAATGTTTTCAAAATGTAAACACCCCAATATTGGAGCAATATTTCATGCCAATATTTAACCAATATGCCAATATTGCCCCAAGATATAGCCAATATAGGCCCAATATTGGTTGGCTACTAGGGTAGTGATGATTGATTAATATTTTTATTATTATAGTAATGGATTATCCAATAATGGTCGGTGATCTTTGAATCTTGATTAAATAATTTTATTGTTGAAACGGATGATGAAAAGGATGAAAATAAGGATATACCTTTGAAACACACAATAATTAAATCACAAATATGGAACACATACGCTTCCAGATATTAATAAAATTAAGTATTTCTTAACAGAGGCTTGGCCATAAAAAGCCAGCGTGATGTGAAAAAAACATGTACACGTATATAAGTTTTTGAGTCCGATCGAATAAAGGAAAAATGTTTATACAGCACTTTTTACGGCAGAGTCCAAAGTCTTTTTTCAGAGTTCAATGCGATTCCAGATTGATGCTTCCATGTGGTGGCGACATCTACTGTTCACCATCGCCACTGAACAATCGAACAAAATGAATGGTATTCTTTCTCAGTTTCACTAACACAAACATTAATTTAAAATTATATATTTTCTTTTACATGTTTTGGGCTATCTCAAATACGTGGCTGAGCTTACAAAACTCATTTCTTTGTTTCTAAGGGAAACAGAAGATATATAAGAATCATTATTTGGTGTTACGGATTATGAGACGTTTTAATTTGCTACGTAAAAAAAATATCTCTTATTTCGTAATATACTTAAAATGTATAAAACATTGCATCCATTATTTTTATCTAAGCGAAATAGAGATTATTAAAACATTTTAAATTACAGTAAGAAAATATGTTTTTTTTAATGATTTTTTTATTACTGCATTAAACTTTCATCTACAAAGCAACATATAAAATAAGTAAGAAAAAATTATATTACAAATTAAATGTTCTTTTTAAATTATTAAATAAAAATTGTAGTTCTAAATTCTTATCACGAAATGTGAAAAATATCTACATATAATTCTTCTTTCATCGTTTTTAGTGAAAAGTAGAACATCTAAATGCAATTTTATGTCTTAAAAGATATCCCATAGTTCACCATACTTAAATTATTTTTTCTTATTCTGGTAAAAGGCATACGTGAGTTAGAGCTTTTACAATATTTATATATATTTGCCACCCACGCAAAAGAAAAATCAGACAATGAAAGTAAAAATAAGCAATAATACAGGTGTTGTGGAATAGAGAGAGAAAATTGCCGGAGTGAATAAAAATCTTGCTTAGCAATTAAATGTGAAATCCGATTACCTAGTAAGAGATTAAGATAAAGAACTAATTGGAATAAAGTTAGAAAAGATTTTCGAGCAGAAGAAATATTTACTACATGTACTAACAAAAATAAAATAATTTCCCCGACAAATAGAAAAAAAGGAATAAAAGCCAGAGCTGCGTATTTCTTTATATTTAATGTATCTAAGAATTCTTTAACGTAGTGGTCACCATTTCTTTTTAAGAATTAATGTTCTCACACTATTTTTCGGAGTCGTCTATAATTTGTTTTTAGCCCTTTTTTTTTATCGCGTGTACTGTCTAGTTTCTATGGAGTTGAAATAATATATTTACTAAATTTTCTTCCTGTCTAGTTATACTTAATGGTTAGCTTTGAAACATGAGTTACCGCTATTTTGTGTTATGGTAATAAGGCTTTTCCATTTTCTATATTAAAATCATTCTTTCATTTCGTATTATAAAAAGGTCTAAAATAGTAAGGTGTGAACCATTATTTTTGTTTAATCATATTAGAGTATACTAAAAATATTAAAATTTTTCACTACCAAATTATTTAACCTAAAAATGGAATAGATTGTTACCTATTACGTGTCTTCTTTTATGAATCCACATATTAAACCAGTAAGTAAAATTTATATTTAAAACAAATTTTGTTCTTCCAAATTTTGTTTTATTAAATTAAATACAAATTTAATAAAAAATTCATTTTTTACAATCTTACCATTAAATGTGAAAACCAAAGATTTTAATTCACCACTTTTAGTAGAACTTCTAAATATTTCTAATTATAGGATTTCTAAATACATTTTTTTAACTTAATGATTGTACATTACTTATACTTTTTTCTTACCTTTTTTTCTTTTATTGAAAAATACATTCCTGACTTATAAAGCTTAGAATACTTAGATACATTTGCCATGAAATAATAAAACAGGCTGTGAAAACAAAAAATAATAATATATTTAAAATATAATATCTTTTTTCAAACTTTTAATAAAAATTTCATATTTTTTTAGCACACATATTTTTCTTATACCCGTGTTTGTATTTTTATAACAATATTTTATTATAAACAAAACTAAAATATTTTAAAATGCATTATAATTTTTTAAAACTAAAATACTGATTATTTTAATACAGTAAAATCCCGTTACAACGAATTCCATTACAACGAAAAATCCCGTTATAACGAAATGCAAGCGAGTCCCGTTTTCAAATGTATTCAAATAATGTTAACATAATCTCAGTATAACGAAATATTCAATTTTTTATAATCTCGTTAGAACGAAATAATATGACACGGCAAATACTTTCAGTTGTACATTTTTATCGCTTGACAATTTTTGTTTTCGATGCCTAGTCTTAGGGACAATCAAGCTTATCTCTAAAGCAATCGCTTTTCTCCGAGCTTTGTTGTAAAATCGGTGTGCATAGGCATTTCACTGCAGAAGGAATGTTTCCTTTGTTCGCTCTCCCCTTTTCTCCACCCCTTTTTCTTGGAAGTCCAAGTAAGCTGTAACCAATGTAGACAAACTTAACAAAACGTGAAATGAGTATTGCACATTCCCCCTTCCCTCTCCTCCCTACCTGAATAACTTTCGCAAAGGAATTTCCAAAGCTCGAAATCAGTTTGAAAATTTTCATCTTACCAGTAGGTCATAAAATGGCGGCTGTTAAGCGAAAACAGTTTAGTTTGGAAGAAAAAAAAGCCATAATTTCTGAAGTTGAGAAAGGAATGAAAAAATCTGATGTTGCTAGCAAATATGGAATTTCGCCGTCTACTTTATCCACTTTTCTAAAAGATAAAGAAAGCATTTTGAAAAAAATTCAAGTTAAAGTCTTTGATCCAAGCAGAAAACGAATTCGAAATGCCCAGTTTCAAGATGTGGATAGTGCTGTTTACAAATGGTTTATGGATGTTCGTTCTAGAAACATCCCTCTAAGTGGCCCTTTAATTAGAGAAAAAGGTTTGGAATTTGCAAGAATGCTAAACATTGAAAATTTTCAAGCCAGTGTCGGATGGTTGAATCGATTCCGAGAAAGATACGGTATAGTGGCAAAATGCATTTCAGGAGAAGCAAAAGACGTCCCAGTTGAATTTGTAAATGAATGGCGTAAAGGTGAAATACAAAAAATAATCAAGACGTATAGTCCTAACGATGTTTGTAATGCCGATGAAGCCGGAATATTTTTTCAGTTAGAACCAAGGAAGACTTTAGCGTTAAAAGGAGACAAGTGTATTGGAGGAAAGCTTTCCAAACAAAGGATTACAGCCCTATTTTGCTGCAACAAATCAGGAACAGAAAAACGAAAAGTACTCATAATCGGCAAATCTGAAAAACCCCGTTGTTTCAAACATTTTAAGTCCTTACCATGCATCTACAAAGCCAACAAAAAATCATGGATGACGCAAGGATTCTTTAATGAATGGCTGATAAATTTTGATAAAGATATGCAAAAACAAAAACGTAAAATTCTTCTACTCATAGACAACTGCACAGCACACAATGATCCTCCTATATTGAATCACATTCGTGTAGAGTATTTCCCGCCTAACTGTACTGCAATACTTCAGCCTCTTGACCAAGGCATTATCAGAGCCGTAAAATCACGATACAAAACTATGTTATTAAAACGCATTCTCTGTGATCTGCAAAATAACGTAAACAGAAAGTGCAACATGAAAGAGGCAATTGATATGATCTGTGGATCGTGGGATGATATAAGCCAGAAAACAATAGCCCACTGTTGGAAACACGCGCAGATTGACCAGGATTTAAATAAAGAATCGACGGCTCAAGGATCTAGCGATGTAGTACATGATGAGGAGCAGACAGTCGAATATGAGATCGAATCCACTTGGAACTTAGTAAAAGAAAAATCTGGTGTGTCTCAAAGCATAAGCTTTAAAGATTTTTTAACTGCAGATATGACAATGCTGCAACTTGTTATTCATTAACAGAGACAGATATTGTGCAGTCTATTGTTGATGATCGCATTTTAGAAAATGATGAAGAAAGTTCTGAAGATGAAGAAAATGAGGTTTCAAAAGTTACATCTGCTGAAGCCTTAGAAAGCTTAGAAAGAGTGCGCAATTTTATTTCTTTACAGAGCAGTGTACCAGATAACATTTTTTCTAATATTAATCATGTACATAATTTTGTATTGTCCGCAGCTTCAAACTCCCTTGTACAAAAAAAAAATCACTGATTTTCTGCATTAAATTTTTTCTTGTACAATTTGAAGATCATTGAAATGGTGGTAAGTCAATTTTTCAGTTCTATAAAAAATATTATACATTGTATTATACTAACTTTACGTTATTAGAAGGTACTACTAATTTTTATTACTATTTTTAATAATTAATTATCTACTAATTTGTATTATACTACTATATATTTTTATAATTAACTATGAAATGAGGATCTGAATTGAAATGTTTAATTTTCTATTGAATTCCGTTACAACGAAATTCCCGTTACAACGAATAAAATTTGCGGTCCCGTGAAGTTCGTTGTAACGGGATTTTACTGTACTCTATTACGACATTCTTTACAAAGCCATCTATCAAATGAGTAACAAAATTTTAAACTAAAAAAACACATTTTTTCGTTTTCAAATGAATGAAAAATTTATTTTTATACTGCCATTAAAAACACATATACATTTTCCTACAGCGTTTTTACTTAAGAATGGGAGTTTTAAATACTGTTTTATGACTTAGATATCACGTATTTCACTTTAGTTATATTATCTTTTCTAATTTTTTTTGGTAAAGTCTTTCGTGACTTAGAACATTTACAATATTTATGCCCTTTTCACACGCATTTGAAAGAAAAACCAGAATACCAAAGTAAAAAAAAAAGCAATAAAGCCGGTATTTTTTTGCGGCTAATGGAATAAAGAGAATTTTTTATTCTTTCTCTGACTGAAGAAAAACCTTGCTTAGTGATTTAATGCTAAATCCGATTACCTAGTAAGAGATTAAGATAAAGAACTAATTGGAATAAAGTGGGAAAATATTCTTAAGCAGATTTAATATTAACTACATGCACTGGTGATGAAAAAATGGAAAAAGAAATAATTTCTCCTTGAAACAGAAATAAAAGTAAGAAAAACTGAAGTGGTATGTATATTCTTTTATCTTTAATGTTCTGGAGAATTCTTTTATTCTGTTCTCATCTTTTTTTTTTTCTTTTTTTTTTTTTTTTTTTTTTAAGAATTGTTGTTTTTCTTGACTTTTTAGTCACCGTTGTACTTTTTTTCCTTTTTTTTAGTTTTTCTTTAATCGTGGGTATCATTTCGTTCTATATCATACGTCAAAATTTACAGCATTTTATCCTTGTCTAGTTATTTTTAGTGCCTAATTTAAAGGTAAAAGTTATCGCTGTCACATGTCATGGCTGATCAAATGTTTCCACTTACTGTATTAAAAATGATTTTTTGTTTGTATAATATGATAAAATGTGTAAAAGAACAAAATCATTATTTTTAGTGTTTATTTAAAGTAATGTTTGAAATAGTAGAAAAAAATAAATATATATATATATTCATAAACATTTATAAACATTTACCATGCACGTAAAAAAAATAATAATACAGGTGTTTTCTTGCGGCTAACAGAATACAGAGAAAATAAATCCTCTCACCCAATAAAAATTATGCTTAGCAATTTAATGAGAAATCCGTTTATCTGGTAAGAGAATAAGATACATAGTTAGAATAAAAAAGATTCTTTAGCTGCTATAATATTACTTACTTGCATTCAGAAGAGAAAAGAAATGGGCAAAAAGAAATAATATCTCCTACAAACAAAAAAAAAGTCGAAAAAACCCCGACGTCATATGTATTTCATTATCTTCAATGTTCCGTAGAATTCATTCATACAGTACTCATTATTAAACTATTAATAATAATAATAAAGAACTAATTAGAATAAAGAGAGGAAAGATTCCCAAGAAGGAATAATATTAACTACTTGCAGTGATGTTGAAAAAGGGAAGGGGAAGAAATATTTTCTCTCAGAAAAAAAAAAAAAAAGAAATGAAAAAAACCCCAAAGTGATATGAGTTTCTTTATCTTTAATATTCCGGAGAATTCTTTCATAAATCTCCATTATCATAGGTCACCATTTTGTTTTAAGAATTAATGTTCTCACTCCTTTTTTTTCTTTCTTTTTTTTTTCTTTTTTTCTTTTACTAATTTGTTTTGAATTTTTAGCCTTTTATATGGCGTGTACCGTCTCATTTCTTAAGCTCTTCTTTTTTCTTTTTTGAGTCTACCTTGTTTTGAATTTTTAGTTTTCTCTATGGCATGTTTTGTCTCATTTCTCTCGTTCTTCTTTTTTCTTTCTTTCTTTCTTCTGTTTTGTGTCTACATTGTTGTAAATTTTTAACTTTTTCAATGCGTTGCCGTTTCATTTATCTCTCTCTTATTTTCCTTTCCCTTCTGTAGTCTACTTTGTTTTGAACGTTTTGCTTTTTCTATGTCGTGTGCTGTCTTATTTCTTTCGCTCTTCTTTTTCTTTTTTTTTTTTTTTTTGAGTCCACTTTGTTTTGAATTTTTAGCTTTTTCTATGGTGTGTGACGTCTCATTTCTCTAGCTCTTTTTCCTTTTTGTTCTTATTTCTTTTACTAATTGGTTTTGAATTTTTAGCTTTTTCTATGGCGTGTACCGTCTCATTTCTCAAGCTCTTTTTTTTCTTTTTTGAGTCTACGTTGTTTTGAGTTTTTAGCTTTTTCTATGGCATGTGTTGTCTAATTTCTCTCACTCTTCATTTTTCCTTCATTTTTCTTTTGTTTTGAGTCTACTTTGTTGTAAATTTTTAGCCTTTTCTATGGCGTGTGCGTTTTTTTTTTTCTCGCTCTTCTTTTTCTTTCCCTTCTTTTAGTCTGCTTTGTTTTGAATTTTTTGCTTTTTCTATGGCGTGTGCCATCTCATTTCTTTCGCTCTTCTTTTACTTTCTTTCTTTTTACTTTTTTTAGCCTACGTTGTTTTGAATTTTTAGCTTTTTCTATGCCGTGTGCTGTCTCATATCTTTCTTTCTTTTTTTTTTTTTGAGTCTACATTGTTTTAAATCTTTAGCTCTTTCTATGGTGTGTGCCGTCTCATTTCTCTCGCTCTTCGTTTTCTTTCTTTCCCTTTTTTTTGTTAAGTTTATATTGTCTTGATTTTTCAGCTTTTTTCTATGGTGTATATTGTCTCATATCTCTCGCTAATCTTTTTCTTTCTTTCTTTTTTTTGAGTCTACTTTGTTTTGAATTTTTACCTTTTTCATTGGCGTGTGCCTTCTCATTTCTATGGAGTCAAAATAATAAATTTACAGCATCTTTGCTTGTTTAGTTATTTCTAATGACTAATTAATAAAAATAAACTATCGCTGTTTGGTGTTATGGTTAATAAATCGTTCTCATTTGCTGTATTAAAAAATAATCTTTTGTTTCATAATGTACTAAAAACGCGTATAAGAATAAAGTCATTATTTTCAGGTCTTTTTAAAAAATATATGAAGTAGTAAAACTAATATTTAGAAATTAATTTTTTTCCTTTCAGATAAAATAATAATTTTGGTATTAAATATAATTTACTGAATAGTGTAAAATGATATGCATTGTTTTACAATGCGTTTAATCAAGATTAACGTTTTACAAACATTAATTTGAAATTTCATATTTTCTTTTACATGTTTTGGGCTATCTCAGATACGTGGTTGTGCTTATAAAACTCATTTCTTTGTTTCTAAGGGAAACAGAAGATATATAACAGAAGGACATTTTTTGGTGTTACGGATTACGAGACGTTTCTATTTGCTATATCAAAAAAATTCTCATTTTTCATAATGTACCTAAAATGTGTAAAACAATGCATCCATTTTTTTTTATCTAAGCGAAATAGAGATTATTAAAACATTTTAAATTACAGTAAGAAAACATTTTTTTATGATTTTTTTATTACTGCATTAAACTTTTATCTACAAAGCAGCATATAAAATCAGTAAGGAAAAATTATATTACAAATTAAATGTATTTTTAATTATTAAATAAAAATTGTATTTCTAAATTCTTATCATGAAATGTGAAAAATATCTACATATATTTCTTCTTTCATCGTTTTTAGTGAAAAGTAGAACATGTAATTGCAAATTTATGTCTTAAAAGATATCCCATAGTTCACCATACTTAAATTATTTTTTCTTATTCTGGTAAAAGGCATACGTGAATTAGAGCTTTTACAATATTTATACACATTTTCCACCCACGTGAAAGAAAAATCAGACAATGAAAGTAAAAATAAGCAATAATACAGGTGTTCTTTTGCGGCTAATGGAATACAGAGAGAAAATTGCCGGAGTGAATAAAAATCTTGCTTAGCAATTAAATGTGAAATCCGATTACCTAGTATGAGATTAAGATAAAGAACTAATTGGAGTAAAGTTAGAAAATATTTTCGAGCAGAAGTAATATTTACTACATGTACTATCAAAAATAAAATAATTTCCCCGACAAACAGAAAAAGAGAAATAAAAGCCAGAGCTGCATATTTCTTTATATTTAATGTGTCTAAGAATTCTTTAACGCGGTGGTCACCATTTTTTATTTAAGAATTAATGTTTTCACACTATTTTTCGAAGTCTTCTAAGATTTGCTTTTTAGCCTTTTTTTTTTCCGTGTACTGTCTAGTTTCTAATGGAGTTGAAATAATATATTTACTGCATTTTCTTCTTGTCTAGTTATGCTTAATGGTTTGATGGTGAGAAATACCACCATCTAGATCTAAACTAGCACACACTATAAAAAAAAAAGTATTTGGTTTTTTTTCTGCATATTAACAGAGTATTTGGTATCATTTTAATCAGTGAACAGTGAACAATACAAATTAATGATCCATTTTAGGATCAGCGCATACAGATAGATAATTATGGAACAAAGTGAACCACGGCAGTCAAGGAAATATTTGGTTTTCCGTTCCCACGAATGATTTAACTACACCTAATAAAAATGTCATGGAGAAAATTGTCAGAACAATAATATGACACATTTATTTATGAGAGCTTAAATAGGCACGAAGACCTCCCAAGTAAAAGCATCTTTACCTCCCAGACACAGCACGGCGTCAAGAGGAATCGCTATTGTACCGACGGACCTATGAAACACTCAAGGGGAGTACCAAATTTCTCCCGCCTGCCAATGGTCATCTCTCTAAAATCAGAGGTATGGCCGAAACATGCAAATTTTCAAGAAGTTAAAACGTATAAGGCCTTAATTTTATGTGAAAAGGGAAAAATGGTTCCATCCCTTTTTTTTTGCTCCACGAAAAGAATGTGATTTTTCTTGAGAGTAGAGATTCAAAAAAGATGGAAAAGTAGAAGGTTGACTGCTCTCTAACTAAAAAACAGATTTTGAGTGTGTGTGCCAATAGATGGAAATGTACGCGCTAAGAAAAAGCGAAAACGCGTCAGCCATTACCTCCTGCTGTCAACGTTATCTAGTAATATAAGGTAACAAACAATCTTCCTTCACCATTGTTCCATTTTATTTAATTAAGCTATATTCTTTTAATAATACGAATTTACGTGTGTATGAAGATCCTACCCCGATCTAAACATAAAAAGGCTAATCAAATAAATACTTCTAGGGTTTGGAACTCTGCCTTTCAAAATCGAATTTGTTAATTCAGTAAGATAAACTGTAATTCTCAGAAAATAAATGTTGAGAATACAGTTCTCAACTAGGATTGAATTTTTTTTTAAACATTTATGTTTGTTTTTAATTATATGTTTATAATTACCTTGTAAATAAACTCAATTTTATATTCAATTAATTTTAGTCAGTTTTCATTTTGTTTACTTAATTTATTGAATTAATATTAAGTCTTTTATTTTAGGAAATGTTTTCTTTAATATTACAATCTAGGTTTTAAAATAAGCCATTATTTATTTAACGTTACATAACTCTCTGCAGGTAACCTTTGATGATTGTAATTGGCTCAAAGAGGATCCGAACTTCAAAAATAATTCACAACGCAACTTTTTCTTTTCTATAATTAATTGATAATTTGTCTAATAAAATTTTCTAAGTATAAATTATCATATCAGATCCTTAGAGTCATAGGTGCAAAATAAATACTATACGTCTCGGATAATTTAAAATACTCATATTAATCAATAAACAGCAATATAGTGGTAAATCCTATGCAGTCAGACTTAAATTCAAATAATTTAATTGATCACTCTGTAGCATTCCATCATGGTTAATTTAGAAATATAAGTTACCGCCAGTTCGTGTTTTTATTATAAGGCGTTTCCATTTTTTACATTAAAATCATTCTTTCATTTCGTATTATAAAAAAGGCTAAAGTAGTAAAGTGTAAACCATTATTTTTAATTTCTTCTATCTGTTGAAAGTATTGTATATAAAATGTTTTTCGACTTTCGGTTTTTGACGGATTTACACGTTGTAGGTGTCAGAGATTCCGAAGAACATGTTTTTACAAAATGTCTTTCTGTCCTTATTGTATCATCGAAAAGTGTATGAAGTTATGCTTCAAATGTAACCAGTTTTTTTTTTCTATGTTTTTGGCTATGGTCAGCAAGTCCCACTTGAATTTGGGGATATTTTGACGAAAGAAGGTGCTGCAATTGCGATTTTTGTTCCATTTTTACTATTGTATCATCGACAAGTGTATGAAGTTATGCAGATAATTGAATCAAATTTTTGTATGTTTTCGACTATGGCCTGCAGATCCCAGTTGAATTTTGAGATATTCCACCGGAAGCGAGCGCTGCGATAGCCACTAAAAGATTTCAAATTCAAAAAGATGTACAAACAAATTACAAATCCTAATTTTTTTTGCTTTAAATGTTCGGCCTTGATCCAAAGATTCCAGAGCATTTTTTGTTTTGCCTCTATCTTAAAAAACGGCTGAGATATAGAAGTTTTAAATTATATGGTGTCTGACATTTTGAAACAATACAGCAGGATTCCTCCATAAACGGGTTTAATTTATGAGATTTAGTGAACACGGTTTCATCAAAATTTTCTTTCATTGTTGTAACCATCGTTTCCTAAATTTCCTACGTGCTTAACACATATTTGACAACGTGAAATTCTCACCAAGCTTGCCGCCAATTAGCGAAATATCGCCAAAATTCGCGACAAAAATACATTGTCGTATATGAAGCCAACTTGGCTGTCTGTCTAATTTGGCGATATTCTCATTCAAATCCAATATTGACGAGAATTGGGAATGCCTCTTCTGTCATAAGGTTCCGCGCATTTTAGCTTCGGGTATTTTCAGTAGAATTAGCTAAAATCTCAAAACCAATCAAGAGGGAGGCTATATTTTCCTGCTGGTACATGCCTAGATGACTTTTCCTAGTTTCGTATAATACATCGGCTGCTCGCATCCAGGCGCGGCCTGCTCCATTATAACTGAAGTAGGCCGTGATCCAGGCAACCCGAATTCGCTAGCAACTTGAAGTACAACAGAATGACGAAAAATAGTGATTTTTTGGCGGTGCGATAGCGAATTTTGAAGTATTAACATGCATGAGATAGAAGAAAGTTGTGGGATTGGCATACCCGACTGGTTGTTTAACAAATTGGAGGATACTAAAATATTATATTTTTTCCTACCAAATTATTTAAACAGAAAACTGAATATATTGTTACCTATTACGTGTCTTCTTTTATAAAGCCACCTATTTTTGCGAATAATGTTGCTAATTCCCGAAATTGAATTTTTAAATATGTTATGCGTTTTCAAAATCGTTTACTTAGATGTTATCTTTTAACTTAATAAACGGTATGATTTGTAAAAATATTTTGGAAGCTTTGGAAAGTGTTACATAATGTATGCTTGACGCATGATTTTTCGTTCTTGTTTTCTTTTCCAAATGAATGAAAAATTAATTTTTATACTGTCATTAAAAAAACATATATTTTCTTTCAGCCTTTTTACTGAAGAATGGGAGTTTTAAATACTGTTTTATGACTTAGATATCACGTATTTCACTTTAGTTATATTATTTTTTCTTTCTTTTTTTTTTTTTTTTTGGTAAAGTCTTTCGTGACTTAGAACATTTACAATATTTATGCACTTTTCCCACGCATTTGAAAGAAAAACCAGAATATCAAAGTAAAAAAAAGTAATAAAGCCGGTATTTTTTTACGGCTAATGGAATAAAGAGAATTTTTTATTCTCTGACTGAAGAAAAACCTTGCTTAGTGATTTAATGCTAAATCCGATTACCTAGTAAGAGATTAATATAAAGAACTAATTGGAATAAAGTGGGAAAATATTCTTAAGCATATTTAATATTAACTACCTGCACTGATGATGAAAAAATGAAAAAAGAAATAATTTCTCCTAGAAACAGAATTAAAAGTAAGAAAAAACTGAAGTGGTATGTATATTCTTTTATCTTTAATGTTCTGGAGAATTCTTTTATTTTGTAGTCGTCAATTTTTTTTTTTAAGAATTGTTATTCTCTCTGACTTTTTAGGCTCCGTTGTAGTTTTTTTTTTTTTAGTTTTTCTATAAACGTGTGTATCAATTCGTTCGTTATTATACAGTCAAAATTTGCAGCATTTTTTCCTTGTTTAGTTTTTTTAGTGCCTAATTTAAAAGTATATGTTATCGCTGTTCGTGTTATGGCTGATCAAATGTTTCCATTTACTGTATTAAAAAGTATTTTTTGTTTCGTATAATTCGATAAAAGGTGTAAAATAACAAAATCATTCATTTTAGGTATTTTGTTTGTTTGTTTGTTTAAAGTAATTTATGAAGTAGTAAAAAAAAAAATGTTTAGAAATATATTTAATAGTCTTTTAGATAAAATTATAATTTTCAAATTAAACAGCATTTACTAACTACTGTTACATAAATTGCATTATTTTACAATTTACTTAAAAGGGTGTACAATATTTATGCAAATTTGCAATGAACGTGAAAAGAAAACCAAACTTTGAAAGAAATAAAACAGCAAATTTAAAATGTGTTCTTTTCTCGGACGCATAGAATATGGAAAAAAATGTCTCACCGAATAAAAATATTTTGTAGCACATTAATACTAAATCATATTATCCAGTAAGAGATTAAGATAGAGAACTAATTAGAATAAAGTTAGAAACGATTCTTCAGAAGATGTAATAGTAACGAGATACACTCAGAAAGAAATAATTTCTGGTACAGACGAATCGAAAAAAAAATCAAGGAGGGGGAGGGGGAAACCACGAAGTAATATGTATTTTTATGTATATTTTTACATATATATAAATAAAGTGTATTTCATTTTTTTTAAATCTTTCTAAGATTTATATCTGTGGTAGTAATTGTTTTCGTAATGGTGTCGATCTCTCCCTGCCTCTGGTTTTTATTTACATTTTTTTTTAATGGTATGCATTTTCTTTTCTCTAGGGAGTCGAGACTATAAATTTGCAGCACTTCTTCCTTGTCGAGTTCTTCTTAATGCTTAATTTAAATATATAAACTATTGCTATTACCTAAAAATACGCTAAAAATACCTTCCTGACTTATACAGCTTAGACTATTTAGATACATTTGCCGTGAAATAATAAAACAGACCATGAAAACAAAAAGTTTTAATATATTTAAAATATAATGTGAATGATAATTAATGTAATGAATATTTAAAATATAATGTGAATATAAAATATAATGTGAGTGATAAAACGCTTTCATTTATTGTATTAAAAATTCTGTTATTTCGTAATGTACTAAAAAGATGTAAAACAGTATCCTCATTACTTTTTTTTAAACGAAGCAGCGAATACTAAAATACATTATCTTACACTTTCGAAATATATAAACAAAAAATTTCTTACTCTATAAAGTCTTCATATATGCGTATTAAAGCAGCAACAAAAAATTGTCAATTTAAAATTAGAAGGTGCATTTTTTAATTGAATAAAAAAATCACATTCTTATAATTAAAATTGAAATAAACCATACACGTTTGTTTTCGACATTTTTACTAAAAAATTATATTTTAGAAATAGTTTTATATATACCATTATAAAACTATGCTATGTTTCACCTTACTTATATTGTTTTGTTTTTTTCTCATAAAATCAGGTATTTAGGGCACTTTCGATAATTATACACATTTCCCAAGCATATTATTGAAAAACAAGAATAGAAAATTATCAAGACAGATATAACAGGGTTAAAGGCTAATGGGTTAATACTTCATATAGTTTTTTTTTTCTTACTTTCATTTTTACATTCTTATACCAAATGTGAAAGAAGAAACATATATAATGAAAAATAGAAATTTCTAAATACAGTTTAAATGACTTAAAAGATATTACGTATTTCACTTTACTTATATTCTTTTTTTCCCTTCTGATAAAAGTGTTTCGTGACTTAGAACGCTTAGAATATCTATATGCATTTGCTACACACACGAAAGAAAACTAGACTATGAAAGCAAAAATGAAAAAAAAAAAACGGAAAAGAACATGCAATAATACAGGTGATATTTTGCAGCTAATAAAATATAGAGAAAAAAATCTTGCTTAGCAGTTCAATACGAAATCCGATTATATAGTAAGATATTAAAATAAAGAATAAATTAGAATAAAATTAGAAAAGATTTTCCAGCAGCGATAATATTAACCAGATGCAACCAGAAAGAAATAATTTTACGTACAGAAAAAAGAAAAAAAGGAGGAAAACCAGGATGTTATGTGTATTGCTATATTTTTCATTTTCCTAAGAATTTTTACATGCAGTAGTCATCGGTTTCTTAATGCTCTCGATATTTCTCTGTCTCTTTTTAGGGTTTCGTTCATCTCACGAAACCCTATTACTCCCGCTTCGTTGTCTGTCTGTCAGAGAGCCGGTTCTCAGAAACTATTTAACTAACAGGCATGGAATTTTGTGTGCTTATAGCTGAATACCTGCTAAGATATTTTAAATGCTTTTTTTCATCGCTTGTCATCGCTTTTTTTTTTTTTTTTTTTTTTTAAATCTTTCAATCTCTCTCTGTCCCTCTTTTTTTTTTCTTTTTTTTTTTTCTTTTTATGACGTGTACCATCTCTTTTCTATGAAATCTAAACAATAAATTTGCAGCAATTTTTTCTTAATGTTTTAAAAGAAAAAACAGGTTTAGAAAGAAATAAAATGGAAATTATACAAGATTTTTTTTCTTTTGTCTAAAAGAATAGAGAGAGAAAACTATGTCTCATCGAATAGAAAATTTTCTTAGTAATTTTATACTAAATCCGATTACCTAGTAAGAGATTAAAATAAAGAACTAATTGGAATAAAGTTAGAAAAAATTCTTCAACAGAAATAATATTAATCAGGCGCACTCAGAAGGGGAAAACTGTAAAAAGAAATAATTTCTCGTATAGAGAAGAAAAAAAAAAAAGAAAAAACCACAAAGTGGTAGGTATTTCCTTTTTTAAAATATTCTTACGATTTTTTAAAAGCAGCGGTCATCGTTTTCTTGTTTCGTAATTTCTCAATCTCTCCCTGAACCTCTCTTTTTATTTTACATATTTTTGTGACACATACCATCTCTTTTGTATGGTAACTGAATAATAAATTTGCAGCAATTTCTTCTTAATGTTTGAAAAGGAAAACTTGGCTTTGAAAGAAATAAAAAGGAAATTATACATTTTTTTCCGTTTTGACTAAAAGAATAGAGAGAGAAAATTATGTCTCACCGAATAAAAATCTTTCTTAGCAATTTAATACTAAATCCGATTACCTTTTAAGAAATTAAAATAAAGAACTAATTGGAATAAAGTTAGAAAAAATTCTTCAATAGAGATAATATTAATCAGACGCACTCAGAAGGGAAAAAGTGTAAAAAGAAATAATTTCTCGTATAGAGAAGAAAAAAAAAAGAAAAAACCACAAAGTGGTATGTATTCCCTTTTTTTTAAATCTTCCTGCGATTTTTTAAACGCAGGGGTCATCTTTTTCTTGTTTCTTAATTTCTCAATCTCTCTCTGTCCCTCTCTTTTTTATTTTAAATGTTTTTATGACACATACCATCTCTTTTCTATGGTAACTGAATAATAAATTTGCAGCAATTTCTTCTTAACGTTTAAAAAGGAAAACCAGGCTTTGAAAGAAATAAAAAGGAAATTATACATTTTTTTTCCTTTTCACTAAAAGAATAGAGAGAGAAAATTATGTTTCAGCGAATAAAAAAACTTTCTTAGAAATTTTATACTAAATCCGATTACCTTTTAAGAAATTAAAATAAACTACTAATTGGAATAAAGTTAGAAAAAATTCTTCAACAGAGATAATATTAATCAGACGCACTCAGAAGGGGGAAAAGTGTAAAAAGAAATAATTTCTCTTATAGAGAAGAACAAAAAAAGAAAAAACACAAAGTGGTATGTATTTCCTTTTTTTAAAATCTTCCTACGATTTTTTAAACGCAGTGATAATCGTTTTCTTGTTTCTTAATTTCTCAATCTCCCCCTGTCCCTCTCTTTTGTATTTTAATTATTTTTACGACATTTACCATCTCTTTTCTATGAAATCTAAGTAATAAATTTGCAACATTTTCTTCTTAATGCTTGAAAAGAAAAACCATGTTTTGAAATAAATAAAAACGAAACTATACAAGGAATTTTTTTCTCTTTTGACTAAAAGAATAGAGAGGGAAAAATATATATCATCGAAAAAATCTTTTTTAGCAATTTTATACTAAATCCGATTACCTAGTAAAAGATTAAGATAGAGAACTAATTGGAATAAAGTTAGAAAAGATTCTTTAGCAGAGATAATATTAGCCAGATGCACCCAGAAAAAAAAATTATTTTTCGTACACACAAATAAAAAGGAAAGTGATGTGTATATTTTTATATGCATTGGTCATCGTTTTCATAATGCTCGCTGCCTCTCTCTCTCCTTTTTTTACTTTTGTTTTTTATGATGTACATCTTCTTTTTCTATGAAGTCAATCGAAAAACATTTTCATTTACTGTTTTAAAAAAATATGTAATTAAAAAAACAGCAAACTCCTTACTCATTTTAAACAAAATGGAAAATACTAAAATATATTATCTTACCTTAACAAAATATACAACAAAAAAATAATTATTAAAAGAATAGAGAGAGAAAAATATGTCTCACAGAATAAAAATCATTCCTAGCAATTTAATACTAAATCCGATTACCTAGTAAGATATTAAAATACAGAACTAATTGGAATAAAGTTAGAAAATATTCTTTAGCTGAGATAATATTAACCAGATAAACTCAGAAAAAAATAACTTCTCATACAAACAAATAAAAGGAAAAAAACCACAGAGTTATACACATATTTTAACTTACAGTGGTTATCGCTTTCTTAATGCTCTTTCTCTCTTTTTTTAACTTTTGTTTTTTATGATGAGCATCACTTGTTTTCTGTGGAGTCAAAAGAAATAAACTTCCAACACTTTTTCCTTGTCTAGTTGTTCTTAATGCTTAATTTAAATATATAAATTATCGCTATTTGACTCACTAAAAACGTATTCATTTACTGTATTAAAAATATTCTTTTATATCGTATTATACTAAAAACATGTATAACAGTAAACTCCTTACTCATTTTAAACAAACTAGAGAATACTAAAATATATTATTTCACATTAACAAAATATACAACAAAAAATTAATTATTAAAAGAATAGAGAGAGAAAAATATATCTCACGGATTAAAAATCTTTCTTAGCAATTTAATACTAAATCCGATTACCTAGTAAGACATTAAAATAAAGAATAAATTGGAATAAAGTTAGAAAAGATTCTTTATCTGAGATAATATTAACGATACACTTAGAAAAAATGACTTCTCATACAAACAAATAAAAGGGAAAAAAACACAAATTGATGCATATATTTTTACATGCAGTGGTCATCGCTTTCTTAGTGCTCTTTCTCTCTTTTTTTAACTTTTTTTTTTTTTTTTTTTTTTTATGATGTGCATCACTTCTTTTCTATGAAGTCAAGAAAATAATTTTC
The DNA here is from genome assembly GCA_963931845.1 of Maratus michaelseni. Taxonomy (NCBI): domain Eukaryota; kingdom Metazoa; phylum Arthropoda; class Arachnida; order Araneae; family Salticidae; genus Maratus; species Maratus michaelseni. Next base: position 404,202,435 of record OZ007587.1, read on the forward strand.
CGTCCTTTTTTCCTTGCCTAGTTGTTCTATATAAAAATTTAAATTTCGTAATTTTTTAATAAATGTTTTTCTTGACCCAAATCGCTTTAAAAATAATTCTTTACCTTATTTAAACCATTTTTGTAATTGGAAGTATGCAATGCATCTAGGACCAACGGTTACGAAAATAAAGGTCGGTCAGGTTATACGTGGACACCCTGTATATATATATATATATATATATATATATATATCAACATTTGAACGGAAGGTGGTTTGGGGTCTCGGGGTCATGATCGGTCAAAATATACCAAAATTGTTTGGAATTTCTTCCCTCCGAATGGCTGCAATAGGTAGCTTTTTGTATTGAAAGCTACCTAAAAATTACTTCTCATACAAAGAAATAAAAGGAAAAAAAACACTAAGTGATGCCCATATTTTTACATGCAGTGGTCATCGCTTTCTTAATGCTCTTTTTTTTTTTTTACTTTTTTTATATAATGTGCATCTTTTTTTTTTATATGAAGTCAATAAAATAATTTTCCATCCTTTTTTACTTGCCTAGTTGTTCTCAAAGCTTAATTTAAATATATAAATTATCGCTATTTAGCACGCGAAAAACGTTTTTATTTACTGTATTAAAAAATATTCTTTTATATTGTAATATACTAAAAACATGTAAAACAGTAAACTCATTACTCATTTTAAACAAAATAGAAAATACTAAAATATATCATCTCACCTTAACAAAATATACAAGAAAAAAATAATTAATAAAAGAATAGAGAGAGAAAAATATGTCTCATGGATTAAATATCATGCTTAGTAATTTAATACTAAATCCGATTACCTAGTACGACATTCAAATAAAGAATAAATTGGAATAAATTTAGAAAAGTTTCTTTATTAAAAATAGGTGTTCACCCGTTAATGTCTGTACATATATTTATTCATAAATTTTACCAATTTCTCTCAGACATTACTTATAAAAAAGCATGGTCAAAAATTTTCATTAAAAATGTCCTTCATTTACAAAATTAAAAACAGTCTCTAATAAAAACTTCCACCACCCAACAAAAGCGCTTTCACCCCTCGCCAGGGCATCATCAGTTGTGCTCTCTATCCAACTTCCTCTCCTTTATATAGATGACTGGTGGCTGTAGAGCTCCCCCTATCGGATTTCAATATTTTCTCTCTATCTCTCTCCCCCTCCTCCAACATTCTTCTCCAGCGGCAATCGAGCATTGAGTGTACCATGTCATTGCACGTTGCTTTGGATATATTTATTTCAATTGATTCTCGTAATAATGCGTTATGCAAGTTTTCGTAGTTAGCTATTTTCTTTATTTGTAGGGTATCAAGTTGTATTGGGGTTTTAAGGTTTAATCTTGCAAGAGCTGTTGACTGTTTATTTAATTTTATATCTCGAATATGTTCTTTCTTTCTTTCTTCTATTTTCCTCTTCGTCATTCCTATGTAAGTAACTTTTTCCTTTCTGCTGTTTAGACAATTTATTTTGTATATTCCTGCTGTTTGTATTTCTTCATATTTTTCTATTTCATTTCTTATGGATTTGAAGAGGGATGGATTGGGGGTTAGTGGGACTATTTTTCCTAATTTTTCTAATTCTCGTTTTATTTTCAAAGATACACCTTTTATATACGGAATAGGGGGAGTGTATGTTAGATTCCTCTGTGCTGGTTGTATATGGTCAATTCTTTCTCTTACTCTTTCAATTAGTTTAAGTATAGTTTTCCTCGGATGTCCTGCCTTTAAACCTATGTTTTCAATGATTTTTAACTCTTCCTTTAGTGATTTTTCTGTGGAACAGACATGTAGAGCTCTATTTATATATGTATTCATAAGGTGTATAAAAGATGTATCTTTGAAAATAAAACGAGAATTAGAAAAATTAGGAAAAATAGTCCCACTAACCCCCAATCCATCCCTCTTCAAATCCATAAGAAATGAAATAGAAAAATATGAAGAAATACAAACAGTAGGAATATACAAAATAAATTGTCTAAACAGCAGAAATGAAAAAGTTACTTACATAGGAATGACGAAGAGAAAAATAGAAGAAAGAAAGAAAGAACATATTCGAGATATAAAATTAAATAAACAGTCAACAGCTCTTGCAAGATTAAACCTTAAAACCCCAATACAACTTGATACCCTACAAATAAAGAAAATAGCTAACTACGAAAACTTGCATAACGCATTATTACGAGAATCAATTGAAATAAATATATCCAAAGCAACGTGCAATGACATGGTACACTCAATGCTCGATTGCCGCTGGAGAAGAATGTTGGAGGAGGGGGAGAGAGATAGAGAGAAAATATTGAAATCCGATAGGGGGAGCTCTACAGCCACCAGTCATCTATATAAAGGAGAGGAAGTTGGATAGAGAACACAACTGATGATGCCCTGGCGAGGGGTGAAAGCGCTTTTTTTGGATGGTGGAAGTTTTTATTAGAGACTGTTTTTAATTTTTTAAATGAAGGACATTTTTAATGAAAATTTTTGACCATGCTTTTTTATAAGTAATGTCTGAGAGAAATTGGTAAAATTTATGAATAAAGATTCTTTAGCTGAGATAATATTAACCAGATACACTCAGAAAAAAAATAACTTCTCAGACAAACAAATAAAAGAAAAAAACCACGAAGTGATGAACATATTTTTACATGCAGCGGTCATCGCATTCTTAATGCCCTTTCTGTCTTTTTTAACTTTTGTTTTTTTATGATGTACATCACTTCTTTCCAATGGAGTCAAAAAAATATATATATTTCCAACACTTTTTTCTTGTCTAGTTGTTCTTAATGCTTAATTTAAAGATATAAATTATCTCTATTTGGGGAGGGATAAAATGTTTTCATTTACAGTATTAAAAATGCTATTTTATACCGCAATGTACTAAAACCACATGAAACAGTAAACTAACTGATTTTTCTAAATGACATGGATAATACTAAAATATATTATATTACCATGCCAAAATATGTAACTAATTTTCTTTTCTTTTTCTTTTTTTTATTCTGTAACGTCTTTCTTTACAAAGCTGTGCATATTAAATCAGCAAAAAAAAAATTAAGTTTAAATTGAAGATGCTTTTCTTGGTTAAATAAAAATTTCATTTTCACATTCTTAGAAATAAATTTGGAATAAACCATATATTATTTTTCGACATTTTTAGCGAAAAATGGGATTCTAAATATAATTTTTATGACTAAAAAAATATGACATATTTCACCTCACTTATATTATTTTGTTTTTCCCATAAAATCATGGACTTGGGCACTTTCAATAATTATACACATTTACAAAGAATATGAATGAAAAACCAGACTATAAAAGCATCACGAAAGCTATAATAGAAGTGTTATTTTACGGCTAATAAAATATTATTTCATATAGGGTTTTTTTTTTTTTTTTTTTTTTTTTTACTTTCATTTTTATATTTGTATATTAAATGCGAAAGAAGAAATATATATTCTTCCTCAACATTTCTAATGAAATATAGAAACTTCCAAATTTAATTTAATGACTTAAAAGTTAACACGTATTTCACTTTACTTAAATTCTTTTTTTTTTCATTTTGATAAAAGTATTCCATGACTTATAACCCTTACAATATTTATATACATTTGCCACGCAAACTAAAGAAAACCAGACTACGAAAGTAAAAAAAAAAAAGAAAAAAAAAAAGAAAGAGAATGCAGTAATACAAGCGATCTTTTACGGCTAATGGAATATAGAGGAAAAAAATGTCTCACCGAAAAAAAAAAAAAATCTTGCTTAGCAGTTTAATACGAAATCCGATTACTTAGTAACAGATTAAAATAAAGAATTAATTGGAATAAGGTTAGTAAATATTTTTGAACAGCTATAATATTAACTACTTGCTTTCAGGAGAAATTAAAAGGATGAAAAAAAAAAACCTCGAACAGAACTTCGAACCTACAACCAGGAAAAAAAAAAAAAAAAAAAAAAATGAACTTATATATATTTGTTTATCTTCAATGTTACGGAGATTCATTACGGAGATAATTCTTTCATTCGGTAGTTATTATATACAAATATACAAATATATTTAAAATTATTACATCGACTTTAAATGTATTTTCAATTAAATCACATTTTTCCTGATTTGAAATTGTTATGTTCTTCGTAGTTAACTGCACTGACCTTATTGCATAAGTATATTTTTCTTTCTTACTTACGATTTATTCTGTTGAGCTGTTTCACTTAATAGACAAGCTTCACTTATCAAAATGTTATCTAAGTGAATTCTGCCCGCCAGATTTGTCCAATATAGTTCAGTTGGCAGGACATTGGCAGCTTAAGCCGTAGGTCCCTAGTTCAAATCCTGGCCTGGACACTCTTTCACTCAGTTGGAAAATTACAACTCATATGATTTATATACCGATTAGAATAATTGTGTTAAAATTAATCAAGTGTAATTACGTATCTAGCGTTTACTGGAGTTCCATTATCTGTGATTTATTCTGTTGAACTTTTTCAGATAGCAGACCAGATGTTATAAAAATTTCATCTGAATTAACTGTGTCCGCCAGATATGTCCAGGATAACTCAGTTGGCACGGCATTGGAAGCTTAAGCCAAATGTCCCTGGTTCATATCCTGGCCTGGACATTTTTTTCACTCTGTTGGAAAATTAGAATTCATATAAATAATTTTATTAAAATTCTTATAAGCAAGAAATCCTGTTTACAATGTAAATTAACTGAAAATTAAGAAAAATATATTTTGCAAGTTACTTGATTTTGGCGCAATTATAATGGAATGCCTTTATAAGATAAAAAGGTGACATACGGCAATAAAATTCCATTGATCGAGAGGATTTTGAATAAAAATTGGAGAGCTTACGATTAATGCTAAACTAATGCTTGTTTACTTCCTTAACTCGTCTAAGAGAATTCTTCCTGGCTAGTATCGTCACTTTCTGTAGTTTGGGTTGCTATGGTTTGGTCAGAGTATATCTAAGCATATGCTCTTTTAATCTGAGCATATACAGTGTGTATATGCTCAGACCCCATGCTTAATTACATTCCCTTAATTTACATTTTAAATAAATTCAAAAAATACTATTTCATACTGATCAATAATATTAAAATCTCAGCTTTTTTATAACATTTTTAGTAAATGTGGAAGTAAGTCATATGAATATTCTTTACATTACATTTAAAGATAATGTAAACGAAAAATTATTAAATCGCTATAATCAAACAAAACAAAAATATTTGTTCCCCATTTCGGATAGCAGACGATATCCCCTTATTTACTTTTTTCTTTCCTTTTTCCAGATATATGAACTAATTTAGTTGACATCTTAAATAAACTTCGTTTAAAGTTACAAAATATTAATATCTAGAAAATTAATTCAAGTTTTAAAAATCTGAGAACTTATATGACATTCACTGATACAGGCTTATAACTTCATTATAGTATTAAATTCATCATGTTTCGTTCCATATTCTAGGAATAGTAGTTATTCAATACAAATAAACAATCAGATTTTAATGTAATAGATATATACTAAAACATTACCGGTATATAGATTGCATATAGTATATATCTCGACATCCTGACTGTCAAGAATAATAAATAATATATTTTTAAAAAAATTACCAAATATAATACCAAACAAGAAAGAAAAATTATTCTCAAGTATAGATTATGAAATACTTTCCAACACATTCAAATTATTGTAACAAATTTCACCATTTAATATGGTGAAAATAGATATCAAAGTAAACAATTTAGAAAACATATAACACATTGAAAAATACAGTTTTCGAAATTACCTTCCAATGTCAAAAAAGTAGTCTAAGTATTTTATGCAGCTCTGTATATGATCAATAGATGTGGATATATAGTATGATAAAATTTAGTTCAATTAGAATATTCACATTTAGCCATTTTCGCCAATCGATGGAAATACACTCGAAATCTTTTGTACAGCCCTGTATATTATTTGATGACTTTTGTACACACCACATATTAAGCTAAAAGGCAACTTAAAACTCACTCGCAGCAATTACCAACCGTAAACGACAATGTATATTTTTCTTTGCGTAGCCCTGTATATGAATTTATTTATATTCCACGGAATTCTATTAGTCTACTAAATATACTAGTTCAACAGGAAAATGCGTAACATAATTAAAAACTACCCTTAAGCAATTCACTCTCATAGTCACTCCCAAACTCAATTCCGGCAATTACTTTCTATAGTCAAAAAAGAATTCAAATTATTTTGTGAATCTCTGTATATGATCTATATATTTCTACATAGTATTTAATATGTTTTAATATGTTTGAAATGATATAACATTACTAAAATACATTGAAAACGATTGTTCCCCGTAGATCATAATGTAATTGAATGCTTTTGAGTATCCCTGTAAACGGACCATGAATGCTACACGTTTCACTTTCAATACCGAACATGCCATAGCAAATCTCAATAACATATATCAGTTACAAAACAATCCGATTATATTTACGAGAATTAGAACTCAGACAGACAGACAGACAGAGAGACGGACAGCCAAACCGAATTCATAAACACTTTTCAACTGTGTTGGAAAGTCTTAAAAGGGCTAAAAATATACAAAAAATATTTCTGTGCTAAAATATTGTGTTCACAAAACCAAAGATGGCTTCCTTATCTATCTTCTTAGTATTTTATCTTCAATGATGTCCCACATGCATCGTTTCTCATACCGTAATTTCAGAAGAAACATGTGTTTTTATGTTTCTCATTTGTTTTTATGTCATAAAATCTTTTGTTTTGTTTCGGAATAAATAAATAAGAAACTGCGTTTAAATATTTGACCTAGAATTTTTCTTCTGCTAGAATATTTTAATGCGTTTCGGAGATCGTTTTACTGAAAATGTTTTTAGATGAAGTTTCATTATTCAATGACGTTAATACATTTGTAACATAAATACGTAATTCGTGTATATAAAGAGAATTTTCCGTTATTTGACTGTAATTTATTTTTACAAGTAACTCCACTCGGAGAATGTGATTTAATAACATTTTTAAATAATACAGTGAGTAATAAAAAGTAAAATTTAATAAAAATTATAAGAAATTGGAATGCAAATTCTGCAATAACGTACTAAGTTGAGCAAAACAATTTCTGTAATAGACAATGTTGCCTAACAGCTGCTATAAAATTTTTGTTTTAATAAATCAATGTGTATATAATATGATCCAATGTTAAAAATATTTTTAGTTTTGATGAAAAAAAGATTGAAAACAAATCAAATCTACATTATTTATTTTCGATTATACTAGTTGAACGTTTGCGTAGCTTGAATCGTCCCGTGAAATTAAACACTGTTGCACTCGCCTAAAAAATAGACAATATGTATATATATAATACTTTTTAGTTAATATCAGATAATCCAACCTAGGTCTTCAAGGCTAAATAACACACTGCCAGGAATACAGAAAATAGGTGAAAACAATTTTTTATTTAAAACTGTAATAGATGTTTTATATTTAACATGTTGATGGCGTAGGACGCGGATCCGCGTCTAGTCGCTCATTAGCGGGATGAGGTAGACGCAGATCCGCGTCCCGTTCAGTCTTAAACAATGCATTAGTAGTTTTTCAAAGCATTCACACTGACAAGGAGACCGCCAAACATGATGCGCACAGATTTTGATTATTTTAAAGTATGTTGTAGGGGTCATGCCCCTAACTATTCAGGTCAAAGGTTTCCTTCAAATGGGCTTTAGTTTTCGATAAATTTCGGATTAAAGTTCAGCATGCATTTCGAATACCGATTAGTTCGCGATCTTGAACGAAGTCTTCGTGGCTCTGTTCTAGCGCGCGCGATTTGAGAGCCGGAGTTGAGGGCTCTGTCCTCTAATGCGACTTTTACCTTTTTTAAAATAAATTTAATATATTTGTCGCGTTATAAGTTTTATGCAGAATTATGAATTCTGCATCTTTGAACTTTTTGATATTTTCCTAATAGCTTCCATTTACATTTTCGAATTTTTCGTAATAATTTACATTTTTTTTTGTGTGCAGTTTTGAAATTAATATTTCACGAAATTCCAAACTAATTTATCTCTAGATTTTGTTTATTTTTTTATTATTATTTACCCTTTATATTTTAATAACCGTTCTAAAGTAATACTTTTTTAACTTTATGAAATTTTAAATAAAATTTTATATTCTTTTATAATTTATACAAAATATTTTTTATTTCAAATCTGCTAAAGGTATGTATGATTAGGTAATTTCAACAACATATCTTGAAAGGAGTAATAAAATATTAAAACAATAACGCTTATATCGAAGTTTTAGCCAGTTATGTATATATATATATATATATATATATGTATTTTTTTTTTTTTTTTTTTAAATACATTTAACTGTAAAGTTCAAACTCAACATCATTTTTGATTTGCACAAATAAACAATAATATATTACAATTAATTTTTTTTAATTCTAACAAGTCGATACCATACAGAAAAATTCAACTAGAAATGAAAAATCGTTTATACAATAGATATTAAAAAAAATACCTGAAAAAATCGTCTGCAATGACTTTTACGGTAATATCAGAATAAATAAAATTTTCTTTTTTTCCATTTCGTTTAATCCTTTGCAGACAATTACCACGTTTTGAAGTAATTTATTTTCTAAATTTAATGCATTTTTTAATATTTATCACAATTTAAGTATTTTTAAAGACAATTACCACATTTGAAATAATTTCTTTTCCAAACTTAATGCATTTTTAAATATATTTATCACAATTTAAGTATTTAAAGAATATATAATATGCTAATTTATACATTCTTCCAATATTGTTAAAACAATTTACGTAAAAAATATATTTAAAGGCGATTTTTAATGCGGAATTTGTTTAGAATATTTTTGCGATATGTATCACACAATTAGTTCCATATTTAATAAACTAAAAATGTCGATGTCGGTAATGATAAATATTCTAGCAGTTTTTCAGCAGTTAACATATTTCAATATATTTAGAACAAATCAAATATTAAAAGGATACATTATTTTGTTAATTTTTTTCTTAATCATTTAATTTTTTTTAAAATAGAAAATGCAGCTAAAAAAGTGCATTATTTCATAAATACGATAAATAAATAATTAAATATACATAAATGTAAACAAGAATCATTTTAAAAAGACGAGATATCAAGACTTAAAATAGTTTGTATTTTCATCAACAGAAATATTAGAATAAAAATTGCGCAAAAACTATAAATTTTCACGAAAAATTCGAAAATGTAAATGGAATTTTTTGGAAAATATCAAAAAGTTCAAAGATGCAGAATTCACAAATCTCCATAAAACTTATAAAAACATATAAAATTTATTTAAAAAAGGTAAAAGTCACATGAGAGGTCAGAACCCTCGTATCCGGCTCTCAAATCGCGCGCGCTGGCACAGAGCCACGAAGACCCGAAATTTTTCGAAAACTAAAGCCCATTTGAAGGAAACCTTTGACCTGAATAGTTAAGGGTATGATCCCTACAACATACTTTAAAATCATCAAAATCTGTGCGCATCATGTTTGGCGGTCTTCTTGTGAGTGTACAAAATTTTGTCAGCATACAAATAAAGTACCCAACTTGCCGTGTTTGTCGTCGTTTAGTTATTTTTGTGTGTGTTTGTGTGATGACAAAATGTGCGACCCTAGACCAAGTGGTATTCCCAACCTTTTGCTTCTTTATGTTTATCAGAATTTTTGTTTTTAATATATCAATGTGTATATGTGACCGTATAATATGATTCGATGTTCAAAATATATTTAGTTTTGCTGAAAAAAAGAATGAAAACAAATCAAATCTGCATTGTTTATTTCCGACACTAGCGGACTCACATCGTGTCTGATAGTAGTAAAAATCAATATTCAAACTATAGTGCTACCTACGTGGATTTGCGCCCAAGTAGTAAGATGCGTCAACACGAGTTATTGTGCCATCTATGTGATAGTAATGAAATGTTTATAGCCATAATGACTTTTTCTGGCTTGAAAGTCAGACCGCGTCTAACCCGCTAATACAGACAATGCTTCCCTGTCAACGTGTTAACATATGTTTTTAACTTGACCACTAAAAACTCTGTCATAAAAATCTGTAAATTTAAACACATTTTTCAACAAATTGCATTTGAAATATATATATATATATATATATATATATATATTATTCGACCGTATAAATATTCAAATTATGCTATGTTTAGAGGTTTAATAAAATCGCAATAAAAGGGAAAGTTATTCGCCAGATCGTTGCCATCGTCAATAAGACGACAGCGTTTCCCACGCACATGTGTTTGTTTTATAAAATAGATAGATACTCTGTATCATAGGCCGAGAGGTAGAGTCACATTTGTTTAAACCAATTTTAGCATAGCTGTTTTTTTTTAAATAACTAATAATTTAGATGGTACAGATAAGCAAATGACAAGTCAGCGAGCACATCGGCGAGGAGCGTTACCACAGCAACATCGCACAGTCGATTACGAATGTTACTCCGATTCGGAGGTTGCCATCCGTCATCGATAAACTATTTATTTACTGTTGCAGTGGGCGGTGCGATGTTTCTGTGGCAACTTTCCCCTCTCCCTTGCTGGTGCGTCATTTGACTAACATTTTTTACACCTGTGTCATCTAACCTGTCATACATTTAAGAAAACAACCACACTATAATTGCTTGCCAAAATTTGATGTTGGTTCTCATACCATGCATCGTGGATGCTTTTGCGGTTATATTTCAAGACTTATGGCTTCCAATGTTGTTATAGTCTGTGTCTTAGAATCACCATCATTTTCTTTATCTCTCTCTTCTACTTCTTCTTCTTCCAGTTTTTTTATTTGTTTCTTGGCGTAACGTTCCATTAATTTCCATGTGATATTTCATCTTCTGTAACGAACTTTGCCTGGTTGGTTCTTGTTAATTAAGATTTACACTTCACAATGGATTACGTAATTACTTTATGACTTCTTAATAATATACCAAGACGCAACATTTTAAATTTAATACAAGAATATTTTAAATAACATTATATTATGGGATATTTTATACCTTTATTTATAATCTTTCAGTTCTCTATTGAGAGTCGATGCAGTTATAGAATTTTTTTTTCGAGTGAACTGTTTAATAAACGAATACTGAATGATATCAGATACAATGCTTATCATGTTTTCCTTTTTTAGTATTGAAAAAAAATCTATTATTCAGATATGATGTATTTATAAATAAATAGATAGAGACGCATCAAAATCGAAGTTTTAATGTCTTTGCTTTTATTCCTTTCGAACAATTTCCTTAAGAAAGACTTTTGATTGATCATCTGTCTCTTCGTTTGACTGATGTGCAAATTACAGATTTATGGAGCAAATAATTTTTTTTAAACTCGATATTATTCTTTTTCAACAGTTATCTTGAATCTTAAGTTATTTTATATAAATATAGTAAAAATGCTTGGAGCGTGTTGATGTTTGTTAGAGAAGTGTGTAACATTTCATTTCAATATTTAGTAAGGTTGGTGTAAAATGAGTTAAATCTAGCTATAAATATTTTAAATTGAGATTAAATTAGTGATTGTATTTTCCCATTTAAAAGCAAATTCATGTACAGTATCGTATATTCCAGAACTGATACTTTATGCTTTAAATATGACTTTTAATATTTTTAAAATGAATATTGACTAAAAATTCAGATGCATTTAATCACATTCTTTTTAAAAACAAAAAAGATATAAAAAATATAAAACATTTAAACGATACTACAAATATTTAAAGATTTTATCATCCTGTAAAGCTGATCAAATATAAAAATGGCTCTCCAGTACAGTCGTTCTAAACAATATTTCTCGAAATGTCAGTGGCAACTTACTTTTGAGACAGCAGCGGATTTTCATGATTGATTTTTTTTTTATTTCATGATCAATATCATTTCAAAGAATCATATAATCGGCTTGAATTACCATTACCCATTCTAAGAACACAGAACCTTTTGTTCCTATTAACCAAGACATTCACAGACAGTGTAGGCTACATTTTTTTTATTCAGATTGTTTGATTCCCATCAGTTTTTTAAAATAATGTGTGTGTGTAATTGGCTTTATTCTCGCATTATTTTATCTGCCATGAAATAAGGTGACTATTTCTACTTCAAAAAAATGGTTGCAATCAAGCAATCTGGATTTTTTAAAAGTTGTCTACACTTATCAGGCGCGACGATTAAGGGGTTAATTTATGCCCTTTTGTGATCTTTTTTTTTTTTTAGTCACTTAAACTTCCTTTCGTAATTCAATAAAAAAGTACTTAAATTACTCTAGATTGTCTAAGCAGCTTGCAGAAAATGTGGAATTTGAAATTATTATTTATCTCTATTATCTACGTTCAGTTGCTTAATGTCCGTTGCAAGCATAAAATGAGAGTATCAATACTCGATTTGTTAATGCAAACTGTGTAAACATTTATCTTTTGACCATATCGATAAAATCTCCCTTATATAATTTGGACCGAAACGTATAATCACTTGTGAATTCTCTAGTCATCAAATGACGGGAAAAATGAGACAACACAACTATTGTAATTTAAATATGTTTAATTTTGTGATGAGAGCAAATGACGTAAAAAGTAAAAAATCTATTATAACAAATCTATTACAAAAATATTTAACTAGAAATTTTAACAATAACACTCCCAAACTATGGCTTTCCCTGAGGTACCCTAATTACTCATCACAAAGTCAGTCATGCCTACTTCACAATAGAGACACCAAAACACGGTCATTTAAGTCACTATATCTGTTAAAGAAATCATACTTTAGCATGATATGACTGCCACATTTGTGGCCATTTATGATGCAACCGTGTCTAGACTATTAGGGTAAATGGAAACAGCGCAGCCGTTTCAGCACCTTAACTTGAGGAAGAGATGTTTCAACAAGGATAAAGTTTGAAATTCATTAGTGATTACTGAATGGCGCTCATTGATGGTTCATTGATATGATTTTGATAGTTTATGATCTTTTGAGGAAGAAACAAGCAAAGTCTTCAACGATCAGAACAGGACGGGGATCCATAGAATAGCAAAAGAACTAAATTCTATTACCAGCTCTAAGAAAAATCCTCATTTCTTCATTTTTTTCCTTTTCTTTAAGTTCTTTCATAGTGAGTCATGATGATATTTTCTCTGGACTCGGAAATACTCACTAACATTCAAAAAGGACTCTTTTTGTTACTGTTTAGTTAAAACACGCATGTGCTTAAAACCTGCAAAATGCAGGTATAGCTGAGAGCTACTATACCGAAATTAATGGCTCCATATCGAGTTCACGGTAAACTACATTCTGTTAAAAGTAACCGACAAAGGGAGAGAAAATTAAGTCAAAGGAAGCCGATGTAAATTAAAATATACTATGATAAAAAAATTTAAGACAACCTCCTATCAAACGGAACTCTAGGGTTAATTTGCACCAATACACTGTCGTATCAATCATGACAATTAAAAAAAGAAATTCATAAACAGAACTTTATTGACCCAGTAGCAATTTTGAAACCTCTTGAAACAAATTCTATGAGAAAATGCCGTGTTCAGACATATTATGAGTACAAATCCTAGTTTATCAAACAAATCAATTTTCAGATTGTTTTCTACAATTGAACATGAATTCGATACAAGCGATTCACATGACTTGCTTCAAACAATCTCTCAAACCTAGATATCTTGGCTCTCAGATTTCGACATTCATCAGGCTAGTTCAGGCTGGTTTAGGCATAATTTTTAATAGTTTTCTGTAACACCGCTCCCAGAATACTAGGCCTGCGCTCTGGTACAAAAATGGCGGCTGTCCTAGGCTGATTTTTAAGCGTTTGTACGTTTTCCTGAATTCAGACACCAGTATTTTTCAAAAATTTTCTTAGCCTTATTTAATCTCGGAAAAATAAGGCGGAGAAAATTTTCAGAAATTACTGGTATTAAAATTCAAGGGACCCTACAAACGATGAAAAAATCCGCCTAAGATATCCGCCATTTTAGCTTTACTCTAGAGAAAAGTTTTCTTGCAGATTGAAACAGTCCAAAGCCATCTATCTATTGTCAAATATTCGAACTTTTTTTTCTTTTCTTCTCCTTTTTTGTATTGTACAAAAATTTTCCTTATAAATACGTCAGTAAGTTCAATTTTTATTTATTATATTTAATGAAGTATTAAATTTTAAATTTTGACAACCCATTTGGAACACACTGTGTATACGTATGAAGTAGATTTTTTTATGCGACTAAAATAGTTTCGAAACTAATGCATACATAAAAATACAATATTACATATTACAATTTTATGATTTATTGCATTTTACGTATTAGGTATTACATATTACAATAACTCTATAAAAATCAATATAGTTAATGAAATGTACATTGTAATGTATAATTACACTAGATATTATTATGTATAATTCGATAATTAAATAAATAATTCAATATCTATAACAAAGATGAAATAAGTAACATAAGGCTTATCTATAAAGAAATAGTAAAACTAATTGAAATTTCTGTCTAAAGATGACGCTACTCCGACTTAATGTGTTAGAATATTTAAATTGACGTACAAAGCCGGATTAAAAATCAGTCAATTTGTACTCATTTTGTTTAGCCCTACACTTGAGAAAAGTTTTCTTACAGATTGAAACAGTGCAGTGCCACCTATTGACAAATACTCGAACTATTTTTTATTAATGTACATAAAGTTTCCTTATAAATAAATATCTCAGTAATTTCATTTTTTATATATTATATTTAATGAATTATTAAATTTAAAAATTTGACAACCCGTATATATTTATGCGATAAATTTTTTTTATGCGATTGAAATAGTTTCGAAACTAATGCATGCATAAAAAAGTGACATTTTTGGGTATGTCCCAAACATTACTTAATTTCATTAATAAATTCACAAAAGTAATAATGAATTTAATATCAGAACGTTTTTACAATTTCAATCATGTTCTTCATGTATTTCGTATCTTAGCCATATTTGAAATGCTCAACCATATTCTTTCAGTACTGAATTATCGTAAACTTCTCTTTGAATCACCCCATCGTTAGAACAAAATTATTTTGTAACCTCAGAAATCTTATTACATATATATATATATGTTCATATTCTCTTCTCACTTATTTTTATCCCCTCTAATAACAGCTGATTTTTTTTTGTTTCCTTATTCAGTGTGTCATTTGAATAACTGGTTATTTCAGATTAGTGATAAGTATACGATTGCGTTCGAGCTTTGGTTAATGTAGTTGACATTATTATACGTTAATGCTTAGAATGTGAAGGAAATTACATAGTCAGTGAATGTTAATGCTGTCACGTATTATTCATTTTCTAGATTTCGGATTGCATTTAATATGGTTATACATATATATTATATATTAGCTGAGGACAACCCTTTTCGATTTTTTTTGTACATCTGTGCAATTTATTTCTATATTTAATATAGAAGACGGGCATAAAGACATTTCTTTTTCTGTTTCTTCTTTTATTTTTTCGAACACTTTGGTCGAAATATGAAAATGTCCTAGGTCGACTACTTTCAACCACCATAACTCTCGCACCCCAACAGAATGGTCCTCGAACATTCCAGAATATTCTCGATCCTTCCGGTCCATATGTAAACCTAATAAAAAATATGTATTTGCATGTGATATATATGTGTAACAAAAATATATGTATGTATAAAATATAAAGAACATTTTAGTACATTCTAGAAAATTCTAGTACATTTAAGAATGTTCTAGTACATTCAAGAATGTTCTAGTACATTCTAGAAGTTCCAGACATTTTGAAAACACTTTGGTCGAAATATGAAAAGGGCCTAGGTCTAACGTTTTCATTGACCATATCTCCCACAGCCCCACAGAATGGTTCTCGACAGAATGGTTCAAAACGTTCTCGATCCTTGAGGTCCATATGTAAACCTAATAAAAAATATGTATATGTAAATATATATATATATGTATGTATAAAATATAAAGAACATTTTAGTACATTCTAGAAAATTCTAGTACATTCAAGAAAATTTTAGTACATTCAAGAACATTCTAGTACATTCTAGAAGATTCCAAACATTTTTCAGAACACTTTGGTCGAAATATGAAAATGCCCTAGGTCGACCATCGTTCTCGATCCTTCCGATCCATAGGTAAACCTAATAAAAAATATGTATATACATGTATGTAAAAAAATATATATGTATGTATAAATATAAAGAACATTTTAGCACATTCTAGTAAATTCTAGTACATCAAGAACATTCTAGTACATTCTAGAATATTCCAAAAAGTTTTTAGAACACTTTGGTCGAAATATGAAAATGTTCCAGCACTTTCAACCACCATATCTCCCACACACCCAAGCATGGTCCTCGTACATTCCAGAACGTTCTCGATCCTTCCGATCCATATGTAAACCTAATAAAAAATATGTATATGCATGTATATATATATATATATATATATACAGTCCCTGGCCAAATTATTAGACGCAGTTGTTTTTATTATAATTTATTAAATATCTGGAAAGATACATGAGGAATTATCCTGAAACTTCAGGAGTGTAAACAACATAATAAACGTCATATATTTCCGCGAAGATTTTTTCCCGAAACCCCATAAGGGGCCGTCAACAAATTGAAGAAAAACGAATATCTTTTGGATAACCCTGTAAAAACTAATGTTGCAAAAAGCATTCAAACTGTAGATTATGATTAAGTGGCTTATTGTAATAATGTGGGTTCATTTGTATGAAGATAGCATGTATAATCGAAGAGAAATTTACGTTTTTATAAAAACAGTCCCAAATTTTACCAAGTTTTTTGCTTATAATTTGCAGAGTTTTTAATATAAAAACAAGTTATTTTCAGAAAATATGACAAACAAAATTATACACAATACCCTGCAATCAGAATTAAAAAATAATAAAAATTGTATGAAAAATGAGCAGATTTACTAAATATTGTTTCACTGCGCATGCGCGATTTCAATCGAAATATACTGTGCATAATATATTAGCTTAATGTATAGACCAACTTTTATGAAAGTCTCAAAAACATAGCTTGAAAATTCTGATAGTAGTCGTCGATAGAATGAGCTCGAAATTCGCTGTTCCCAAAAGGAAGCAAAAAGATAAGGGGCTGTATCTAAATATACTAGCTTATGAAAGTTGACATAATAAGAATGAAGTGTCTCTCATTGTATATTTGGATACAACCCCTTATCTTTTTGCTTCCTTTTGGGAACAGCGAATTTCGAGCTTATTCTATCGACGATTCCTATCAGAATTTTCAAGCTATGTTTTTGAGACTTTCATAAAAGTTGGTCTATACATTTAGCTAATATATTATGCACAGTATATTTTGATTGAATTCGCGCATGCGCAGTGAAACAATATTTCGTAAACCTGCTCATTTTTCATACAATTTTTATAATTTTTTAATTCTGATTGCAGGGTATTGTGTATAATTCTGTTTGTCATATTTTCTGAAAATAACTTGTTTTTATATTAAAAACTCTGCAAATTATAAGCAAAAAACTTGGTAAAATTTGGGACTGTTTTTATAAAAACGGGAATTTTTCTTCGATTATACATGCTATCTTCATAAAAATGAACCCAAATTATTACAATAAGCCACTTAATCATAATCTACAGTTTGAATGCTTTTTGCAACATTAGTTTTTACAGGGTTATCCAAAAGATATTCGTTTTTCTTCAATTTGTTGACGGCCCCTTATGGGGTTTCGGGAAAAAATCTTCGCGGAAATATATGACGTTTATTATGTTGTTTACACTCCTGAAGTTTCAGGATAATTCCTCATGTATCTTTCCAGATATTTAATAAATTATAATAAAAACAATTGTGCCTAATAATTTGGCCAGGGACTGTACATATATATATATATATATATATGTGTGTGTGTAAAAAAATATATATGTATGTATAAAATATAAAGAACATTTTAGTACATTCAAGCGAATTCTAGTACATTCTAGAAGTTCCAAACATTTTTCAGAACACTTTCATTGAAATATAAAAACGTCCTAGGTTTTCCAACCTTTCAACCAACATATCTCCCATAAACCCACAGAATTGTCCTCGAACATTCCAGAATGTTCTCGATCCTTCTGTAAACCTAATTAAAAATATGTATATGCAAATGTGTATATATATATGTGTGTGTAACAAAAATATATGTATGTATAAAATATAAAAAACATTGTAGTACATTTTAGAAAATTCTAATACATTCAAGAATATTCTAGCATATTCTAGAAGTTCCAAACATTTTAAAAACACTTTAGTCGAAATATGAAAATGCCCTAGGTCGAACACTTTCATTCACCATATCTCCCACAACCCCACAGAATGGTCCTCGAACATTCCGGAACGTTCTCGATCCTTGCGGTCCATATGTAAACCTAATAAAAAATATGTATATGTAAAAAAATATATATGTATGCATAAAATATAAAGAACATTTCAGTACATTCTAGAAAATTCTAGTACATTAAAGTACATTCTAGAAGATTCCAAACATTTTAAAAACACTTTGGTCAAAATATGAAAATGCCCTAGTTCGACAAATTTTAACCACCATATCGCCCACACTCCCACAGCTACCGACATGCAACCACCATAGTGCACGATGGGACACTTGAGGCTACTACCACAATCAAGCACCAGTGGTCTGCACTGGGTAGTTGAGGCTGCAAAGTGAAATATAAGACAGACAGGTCTATTTTTATATTAAAAATGCCCTAGGGCGATCACTTTCAACCACCCTATCTCCCACACTCCCCACAGCTACCAACATACAACCATTATAGTGCACGATGAGAGACTGGAGGCTGCTACCACACACAAACACCAGTGGTCTGCGCTGGGTAGTTTTGGCTGCAAAGGGACAAACACGTCTATTTATATAGATAGATAGATTATGTACACAGTTCTCACATATTCTGTAGTAAGACATAAAATACCTTAATTTTAAAAGAAATCTCTTCAACCTAAAATATGGGACGCGATATAGCAATTTCGTTGCCATATTTTGATTTAGCAGTATAAAATCTATAAGAATCAATTATTATTTTTACAAGAAGGATTTTAGTGACGACTATTGATCAAACTGTGTCGTTGCATTCATCAGTACATTTACTACATTATAAATGTGCTTCCATTTCGCTCTGAGTACCAGGCTGTGTAAGAATGTTTGTCAGCCACTTGAAGGAAAGGGGCGAAACAATAGGTTTGACAAATTGATCATGATATGAAAAGAATCTAGTAATAACAACTTGGATGCCAACTTCAAGATTAAAAAATCGGAGTACAAGAATTAAAAAAAAAAAATAATAATTTAAAAAAATGGAGTACGGAGAAAACATTAGGAGCAAGATTTACAATACAAATATTTTTCTCAACCAAAGTCTCAAGTTTTTTATATGTTCTTTGTCTGAATAAATACCATATCTTTAAATTGGTAAAAACCAGTTACCAAAACATTTTCATAACGACAACTGCCTTGTCACACCGTTTTAGATTTTTTTCTTCTACATTAACAAATGGGCTGATAAGTTCCCGGTCTAATAAAGAAAAAACAACTTTTTAACATAACTTTATGACTTTATAACTTTAATAAATAACATAATTTTAATAATAAATAATAATTTAATAATAATAATAATAATAATAATTTAATAATAATAATAATAATAATAATAATAATAATTTAATAATAATAATAATAATAATAATAATAATTTAATAATAATAATAATAATAATAATAATAATAATTTAATAATAATAATAATAGTAGTAATAATTTAATAATAATAATAATAATAATTTAATAATAATAATTTAATAAATAAATAATAATAATAATTTAACAATAAGTAACATAGTTTTATAACGAAAAAGCTCAAAACAGTGCTCAGAATCATCGACTCGTTGTTGTTTTTGGTCAAAAGTCAACACGCGCGGCATCCACTTTGACAACAGCTTTTTCATAGACAAATGTTCATTCAAAATAAAACCTACAAGTTTCTTGGATATCTTCAGAGTCTGAGCTATCTCCTGCAACTTCACTTTACGGTTCCCCAAAGCGATTTTGTGGACTTTTTTTGTTTTCCGGAGTAATCACGTATTTTGTGTGGTGCATCACTGGTGTCAGTACGACCACGTTTAAATTCAGCAAACCAGTCAATAATGACTGATTTACCTGGTACAGTGTCCGGATAACACTTATAAAGCTAAACTTTTGTTTGAACGGTGTCTTTTCCTATAAAATAACAATTCTTGAAATTCTTGTTTATCCATTTTTTTTGTTTATCAACAAAGTCGTTTAACTAAAACCACTCTAACGTCTTATCGACAAGGCGAATCGTCATGACATTTTTTCTGCTACCTTTTAAAGGTTAGTATTTACTAAAAAATGCATCGGTTCGGCGATTGCAACGCCATCTGTGTGCCATACTGGGAACTTATCAGCCCATGTGTTATATAAATATTGATTTTTTGTGTTTCATAATTTTGTTTAAATAATAATAAATATGAACTAAAAATTCATCAAAGGAAACCGGCAGTGTAGAAGCATGAATGTGAAAGTAGCCATTAAAAATTCGGAACACAGAAAATAATCTTGAAAAATCGAGTTTTTTCTCTAAAATTTTTCGGAATGCAATAAAAATATCACAGGAACTCCGTTTTTCTTCTTTTTTTCTTCGCAGCTATCAAACAAGAATCACTTGCTATGCAATCAAAGTTACTTACTGATATGCAGCAGGTAAGTAAACATTGTAGGTAGAATCGGAAAGGCCATGGCAGTTAGAAGTTTCTATGACTGGTGTAAAATATTTTCCAAGTATTATTGCATTTTGGGCTTGAAGTCGTATGTGTAACCACCTTCTTCTAAATGAATCCATGATACAGAATCAGCACCCGACCTATGATGTTTATAGCTTTTATGCTCCTACAGTATTATTTTTTTTAAAAAGGTTGCAGCATATATAAATACATTTTTACATAAAAGGCATAAAAATGCTCTTAAAATTGTAGGAAATGTATAAAGGGAGTTTATATCGTTAAATATCATCTTCTGAGAAGATTGTAAAATCATTTGTAATGTTTATTGGAATTGGAGTCATATTTAGACAAAGAGACATTAGCTATCGTTTAGAATTTTTCTTTTAGCGTTTTTACAATGTAGGATATTCGAAAAGGCAGTTGGACATGAAGGACTCGTTTGATAAGGCTTCCTTTATTACTTTTTCCCAAGTTTGTTTATATAATTATTTTTGGCATACTTTAGATTCGTTATTAAAAACGTAATAGTAGCTAACTGGCAACTTTTTCTTGTTTTCTTTTCTTTCGTTCTTTATGCTGATATGGCTGATATGACAGATTATGGGAGATATGTCTATACTCAATATTGTACATATTTTAATTGTAGAAATCAGCATTAGCATACATTAAAATATACAAACTATGCACAAAATATAAAGTATGTGCGTATTGGTAAAAAAAAAAGACATGAGCACGTACATAAATTTATATGAATTGATTCAATGATCCATTGGAAGAAGAAAAAAAAGAAAACTGAATATAGAAAACAATAATTTTATATGAATCTGGAATTACTTTCCAAGATTATCATCTGTACAATTCCAATGTGTGCTTAAAAATTATAAGGGTTAATGCACTTGACTCATTAGTCCATTCACTCAGCACTAGCTCTAAACATTGTATGTCTATGAATGAATCGTAATCTTGTTTAAGCGCTGTTGTCCCTATACAACGATTCATCAAAGCAAGATTCCATTTTGATTGTTTTCGAAAAGTCGACGCAGAGATCCGTGCTTTTCACTCTAAGCATTTATTTTTTAAATGAAGACAGTTCACGTTGCGTAGACACCATTCTATTGAATTTCTCAGGAGTTTGCAATGTGCTATGTACGACAACCGTGCAAAAACCACTCTATGTCACATATACATAAATTACAATCGTGTTATTTCTATTTAAAAAGGAAGAAAGAAAAAAAGTATTTAATAATTCTTATGCCTTCAAGAGAACCACTTTTGGTAAAGCTCAAGCCCAGCATTGAGGTGTGGTGCAGTTTAAAGCCCAATGGGCCAAAGTTAGAGAACTAATAATATTTATATAATAATTAATTTTTCAACAGAGCTGAATTTACGCTGTAATTTACTGAAATACAAAAGATGTGAATTATCACTTTACTAAACAGCGCACAACCAACAGAGCTAAAAAATGTCCAAACCGGAGTTCGATCCCGGATTCCTTGGTATAGTACCTTTTCCTTTAATTGGTAAAGCACTTGGTCATCCGGGTGGGGGGACCAAGGAATCCGGTATCGAACACCGGTCTGGACATTTTTTCGCTCTGTTGGTTTTGCGCTGTTTAGTAAAGTGATAATTCACATTCCTTGTATTTCCGATAATATTTGTATGCGAAAATTATATTTATTGATTTTACAGCAGCATAACTTTCTGAAATGCAGTTTTTGAGACCAGTTATCGGACTATTCAAATAGATTTTTTTTAAGTACTTTGAAATGTAAATTAATTAATAAGAAGAAAAAATTACTGAAAAGTTTAAAAATTCCTTTAGAAACTTACTAATTTCATTTTGACAAAAGAGCACATTATATTAGCATTTTTGGAAGCGCGAAATTGGCTTTATTCATTACCGTGGAATTTTCTCGTCAATCCTGGCCGTATGCCATTATCGTCTATTGTGTGTGAGTAATTGTTTAGTTTGGTAGCACCATAGTTAGTGTTTTAACTCGCTTTTGGCGTGAAATTAACAATTAAAAATTCATTACTTTAAAATTTAATGTATACAAAAATATATATAATATTACTTTTGCAGACAAATATTATCGGTTCTTTAATTTTGGTCTATGCTTCTACAAAATGCACAAGGTCTCAATGCTACGCGCGAGCATCACCAAAAGTGATTCCTTTGTTATATCTTGCATGATTAATTCTTCCTTATTGAATAAAAAGTAATTATTATACTTACATTTTTTTTTCAGGTTCCAAAACAACAGTCCAATGAACAAGCCATTTTCTCCTCTTCACTTCCTATTGTTAAAGTCGTCAAAGTCAAGACGGATACGCACAACAAAATTATCGTAAGTGAAAACTACAAATAATTTGTGCTTTTTTATTTAAGAATTTCCATTTCAGTATACTATATATATACAGCGTGTCCACGTATAACCTGACCGACCTTTATTTTCGCAACCGTTGGTCCTAGATGCATACTTCCAATTACAAAAATGGTTTAAATAAGGTAAAGAATTATTTCTAAAGCGATTTGGGTAAAAAAAAAAACAGTTATTAAAAAATTACGAAATTTAAATTTTTATACGGTCCCCCGGTCCTATAAGTGATATTTAGTAAAAATTTACTGTGACACTAACAAGTACGACAAAGAAAGTCCCATTCATCTAACATTAAAATTGACCGAGTTATGAAACTTTCAAATGCATGACTTATACCATTTTTTTGCATCTAAAAAGAGATGATTTCGGCCATGCTTTCAGGGGTTGTATATAAAGTACTTAAACTTATTTCAAGGTATCTGCGCTTTGATAGAAATCGTACAACTATTACGATTGAGTTAATTTTTATTAGTTAAGTTTCAGATTAATTAAAATAATTGTATTTTAACATATGTTTTATTTTGAAAGGATTTGAGGCTATGATTTCTTTTAACAAAAATTGTTATTTTCATAAGGTTTTATTTAACTTGCAACGATCGTCTTTCCAGTTTAAAATTTGTACTCTAAGTTTAACTCACTTTCAAATGTCCGATCGAAGTTAAATTTTACATACTGATGACATACAATCCGATGACAATGTAATATTATTATGATTTTCGACGCTTACTATCTTATACATACTTATATTAGAGGATAACACAAAAAAATTCGGATAGATAATCGTCAACAAGTTTAAAGAAGAGTTTTAGATTAGATAACATAAACCTGCGATGGTTGTATTTTTTAACTTTTATAATTACGTTTTATGTATTTTTTAACGCTGAATAAAAAAATTACCTTCACTTTTAACCATCATGTCAGGATTTTTCGCAAATCGTAAATTTCAAGGTTAAAATTAGCGAAAAATCTCATACTATAAAATAGACGTAAGACTTTTTTATTCAGTTTAATTTTATTTAATTCAATAATGAATTCAATATTTTGGCTTATACTGGTTTTCTTACAGCTAAACAGATCAGGAGTCCGTTTTGAATTTCCCCTATCCTTATTATGTCAAAGCAGTGCACAGTACTTTTATTTTCAATACCAGTGATTAGACAAATATTATACTGTTTTTTGACTTGAACAACAACCTTTTTGTGATGATCATATCTAACTCTAAAACCTCCTTGTCTTTCTGATAGGGGATATATTCGCATCTCCATTTGTATACGGTCCCCATACTATGCATGATAACTTTGAACTCAAATTTCTCAGTGAATATTGGTCGTACAGATACGGAACTTTTTCTGTTTACAATACTTTTGAATAAATAACACGTTCCTAAATATAAGTATAGGGACCTGGGGGCTGTATAAAAATTTAGATTCTGTAATTCTTCACTAAATTGTTTTTTCGCTTCAAACTTTTTTTATCTTAACTCTGCACCTAATTTCGACCACTTTTGTAATTGGAAGTATGCATCTAGAACCAACGGTTGCGAAAATAAAGGTCGGTCAGGTTATACGTGGACACTCTGTATATATATATACATCCTTTCCAAAAGTAACATGGACTAAATATATTATTGTAATTATTCTGAAGAATTTAAGAGCAAAACCGTTTTCAATTAATGATTTGCTTTGAAATATGGGTACTTCTCTATTATCCCGTCGATCACTTTTCATAACAAAAAACTATCGCCAAACTGTAAGATTAAACGCCAAAAATGCAGTACCATTTACTTGATGTCAGAAGCATTAGAAGTGTTTGTTATGTCATCAAGTGGTTTTTAATTCGACATTTGCGGGTATTTTTCATTATGTTTTACTGATTTATTAGTTATTTCATTAATTAAAATAACAATTGTGTCCTTAAATTCTTCTATTTTATTTATTTATTTATTTTGATATTCCGATGACAAAGTTCTCCCGTTTATTTGGCGTTACAGTTTGTCGATAGTCTTTTGTTATGAAAAGAGGTCGACGGGATAATAAAGAAGTACCGAAATATGTAACATTGTCAGGCTATCTTTTTTATCATTTCTTCCAGTGTCATTGTATAGTATGCGAGATTTTAAAAAAAATTACAGTGTTAGCATAAATTAATGTCCAGATTTTAAAAAATTATAGTATTTTCAAAGCTATTACAAATATTATAATAATAAAAATAAAGAAAAACATTCCAAGTTTTTTTTTTTTCGGTTACAAATGTTCGATGTGTGACAAATATCTAATGGGTAATCAAGTTCATATAAAAACAGTCAAATGACTCGACAGTTTGCTGCAAAATTTTAACAGTGTACAAGAAATTAAAAAACGCTATAAAATCTAGTTAATGCATGTCGATGGAACTTTTTAATTAAAAGCTCCAATGGAAAATACATTCAAATTTTTCATTCTCATTATTAATAGTTTTAATCGAAGCTAAAGAATAAATTATCGCAAAATCTCTGAAAATATTCGAGTACCGAATAACGATACGAATTCAATATTTGTTTAAATTTATAAACAATGTGTGCATTTTAAAATTTATTTTGACGTAAATTTTGTAAATATTAAATCAATAGTTGAAAACTAATAAAAAATATTCTGAGTTGATTACGGATGATCCCTGTATATTTCTATCGTTTACTGTTACACATTGATAAGTTCAATAACGCATTTAAATCAAAAAACAATCATTTTTATTGCATAAGTAGAAATTGAACAAAATATCGATTAAACTTTATTCGTGTAATCGTTACTTTTTGCTATAGCGTTCGCACTAAATGAAAAAAATATGTTAATAAAAGTGCAAATTTTATTGGTAACGAGCATAATAAACTGTAACAAAAAACGTGCATTGTAAACGTAACAATAAAACTTTCTTCAGTGAAATTTGATAATGTACTAATTCTATTAAAACGAGAAGTCCATTGCCGTTGAATAACTAACAAAGAAACGTTAAAATTATAGTTAAGATACATTATTTTATTAAATTCATAATGTTATTGACAAAGTCTTAAAAAATACTCTTTTGCTTATGTATTTTAAAGCACTAACACAAACTTTTAAATCATAATTTTCGTTTAAGAGTTAAATTCAAAATATTTTGTATATATGTGCAAGAAATTTATGTGAAAATGTTACAAAATAGTATGTTTTACCTCCAGATTGCTACAATTAATTGTTTGTCTCAGAATGATACAAAACATTCAATTTGAATATTAATCTTTCCCAAGTTTAACAGTATGAATTTTCTAACATTCATCTTTTGTTTAATAAATCTTCTCACAATTCTTTTATAAGTTTATTATGAAAATAAATCTTAAAAACTGATTTAATAACGTGTATTAAGGTGTTTATACCCATTTATTGATTGTTTCATTTTCTTTATATAATATAAAGCACTCCACAAACTTTTAAACCTTATCCATTTTTATTTTAAAGATAAATTCAAAACATTCTGCACAATTTGGGCAGACAATTATGAGGAAATGTTCAAAAGCAATTTGTTTTCCTGTCAAATCGTTGCAGTTAATTGCTTGTCAAAGGGTGGCTAAAAAAATATTCAGTTGAACATTAAAGTTGCCCTGAGTATAACAGCCCGAATAGTGTGATTTTGGTTTAATAAATATTCTCATGCTTCATTTGTAAATTCATTTTGATAAAGAAACCATCAAAATTTCAATAACAGGTATTTCAATAACAATTTTTCGGTATTTTATATCCCTTAATTGACTATTCTTCTTGGTTTACGTATATTGTTGAAAGCAATTCTCACATTCTAAAAACCTACCATATTTTATTTTAAAGATAAACTGAAGAAATTTTGCTCACATGTGTGAGAAATTTGTGCAAATATTCAATATATTTGCCCTTCAAATTCTCGCCTTTAATTGCTTGTCTTAACGTAATAAAAAATATTTTGTTTCTCGAAATTTAATAGTGCGAATAATGTTATTTCTGTTTAATAAATCTTCTACTTCATTTTATAATTTCACAGTGAAAATAAAATCATCAAAAATTCAATAACAGCATCTTTTAAGGTATAACTTAATACCCACACTGCAATAAGGACTGTTGATTTTACAGAAAAAAAATTGTCAGACAGGACACCAGTGAACAACAATTTATTTTACGGAATTAATCTGTATTTATTAACAGATTTTACTCATATTTACACACGAAATACAGATTATGTCTTTAAAATCAACAGTTTTCACAGGCGTCCTGACTACCATTTTTTTCCACGTAAAATCAAGAGTTTTTTTTCTTCACAAATTTTAAAACCTTATATATATATATATATATATATATATACAGGGTGGTCATAAAATTTTTTTGCCGATATATCGAACTCTAGCGGCTGGTCCGTTCAACCGATCGAGATGAGATTTCAGATATAGTTATTCACAGGTATGAGCTCGGTATTCTATGAACGGCAACAAATTGGCGCTCACGGTTACTGTTATAGCTACAGAAACTCGAAATTTTCAAATGGCAACGCCCATTTTTTTTCATCGCAAAATGCTCAGCGCATCCGAAAATCATAAAAAAGTGTTGGAACGTATGTGTATCGCAATAAAACGGACGCGTTATACACGCACAAAAACAGCTCTGCGAACGGCCAAAAAAACACGATCAGGGCGCACGAAGGAAATTTGCATATGGCAGAGGCAAAACACCAGTCATGGAACGCCGTTCGCCAAATAGTCAGCATAGAAAACGGATAAAAAGTGGGGTGGGAATATTAGTTCTTCAGTCGGGAGCACGCACATGCCGACGAAATGAGTCTTCCAGTGACAGTTCGTGGTGAATTGGTAAACCTCTATTATCAAAATGGGATGAATGTTGCAAAAACCTTGCGTGTTTACCATCGAAACCATCGCCAAATACGTGGCCAATGTAGCTCGCAAGATCTTCGTGATTTAGTAAAGAAATTCAAAGAAACTGGCTGCACCTGTGATAGACCAACTTTTCCTAAGGATACTGTTATGGAAGTGCTTCACACAGTGACTACAGGAGACATGCAAACTGCAAGAGGTGCATCTTGTGTATTGGATATACCGAAATCAACGGTCCTAAAGCCACTGCGCTCTCTAATCCGCATGTTTCCTTACCGGTACCAGCGCGTCCAGATGTTGGAAGAGGGGGACCATCAACAACGTATAGACTCTGCTAATGAATTTTTATTCGATATGATGGAGATAACGACTGGCCTCTTCGCATATTATGGACGGACGATGCACATTTCACCTTAACTGGCAACGTCAACACCAAAAATTGTGTGCACTGGTCAGACATGAATCCGCTGTGGCACCAGTACCTTTATACGACGTCAAAGTTGCATTTCAGGCACAATTATTCTCGGGCCTTTTTGAGGAAGCGACACCAACGGGATTTGTAACTTGCTCTGTAACAGGCTCCCACTATACGGCAATGCTGCAAAATTACGTCATACCAGAATTGCTGTAGAAAAATGCACTGAATGACTTCATTTGGATGCAAGATGGTTCACCTCCACATATAACGAATTCTGTTCGCAGGGTCCTGGAATAGCATTTTGGCGACCGTGTCATCGCACGCCATTTTCCATTTCCGTGGTCTCTGCGATCCCCAGACCCCACTCCTATGGATTTCTGGTTCGGGGGATATCTCAAATCTAGAGTGTACATGTGCAATCCGCAAACTTTGCCGGACTTGAAAGATTCAATGAAACGTGAGATTGCAAACATCCCTCATGCGATGTTACGTTCGGCTGTATTGTCCACAATTGCCCACATGCAATGTGTAATTGCCTGTGATGGCACCCATGGGGAAAATGTGTAATCAAAATAAAAAATTTCTTTTTACCGATCTGTGTTGTAATCAGGGATTGGTGTACTGACTCTGTGTCATATGCAAATTTCCTCCATGCACTCCGATCGTTTTTTTTTTTTTGCCATTCGCAGAGCTGTTTTTTGTGCGTGCATAACGAGTCCGTTTCTTGCGATACACGTACGGTTCCAACGCTCTTTAGGGTTTTCGCATACGATGAGTATTTTGCGAGGAAAAAAAATGGGCGTTGCCATTGGAAAATTTCGAGTTTCTGTACCTATAACCGTAACCGTGAGCACCACTTTGTTGCCGTTCACAGAATTCCGAGCTCATACCTCTGAATAACTATATCTGAAATCTCACCTTGATCGGTTGAACGGACCGTCCGCTAGAGCTCCATATATCGCAAAGTTTTTTTATGACCACCACCCTATATATATATATATATATATATATATATATATATATATATATATATATATATGTGTGTGTGTGTGTATAGAAATAGTGAAGACCAAGCTCTTTGCCCGTCAAATTCTTGCGTTAATTGCTTCTCTTAGGACGACAAAAAATATTTTCTTTTTTCCTAAATTTACTAGAAAGAATAATGCTATTTCTATTTAATAAATCTTCAAATGCTTTATTTGTAAATTCATACTGAAAAGAAAACAACAAAAATTCAATAACAACATATTTTAAAGTATAATTTAATATCCACACTGTAAAGTAAAAAACTCTTGATTATACAGAAAAAAAAAACTTCAGCGAGGCCTCGAGTAAAAAACTTTTTATTTTACGGAAATAATCTGTATTTATTTCAAACTTTCTGTTATTTTAACAGATTTTGCACGTTTTTACGTAAGAAATGCAGTTTATGTCTTTAAAATAAACAGAGAGTTCCGGCTGACTTTTTTTTCTGTTAAATCAACAGATTTATTTACTTATTTAGAGTGCATTAATTCGCTATTCTTTTGTGTTTATTAACATAACTGAAAACATTTCACAAACTTTAAAACTTGCCCTTTTTTAAAAAAAAAAAGATACACATGAGAAATTTTGCTCACATGTGTGAAAAACTTGTGTAGAATTATTCAAAAGCAACCTCTTTGCCTGTCAAGTTCTTCCCATTAATTTCTTGTCTTGGAATGATAAAAATAATATCACTTTCCTAAATTTAATAATTTGAGTAATTTTATTTTTGTTTAACAAATCTTCTAACGCTTCATTTTTTAAATTTATTGTGAAAAACAAACCTTCAAAAATTCAATAGCAACATGTTTTATAGTAAATTTAATACCTATTAATTGACCATTCTTTTTGGTTTACTTATATAATTGAAAATACTTTACAAATTCAAAAAAATCACAATGTTTTTTTTTTTTTTAAATAAACTGACGAAATTTTGCCCACATGTGTGAGAAAGTTATGTAGAAATATTCAAAAGCAATCTTCTTTGCCCGTCAAATTCTTTCCGTTAATTGCTCGTCTTAGCATGATAAAAAAATATATTCCCTTTTTTCCTAAACTTAATAGTGCGAATAATGTTATTTCTGTTTAATAAATCTTCTCACGCTTCATTTTATAAATTCATAGTGAAAAAGAAACCATCAAAAATTCAATAACAACATGTTTTAGGGTATTTAATACCCATTAATTGAATATTCTAATTACTGTTACATTAAAAGTGCTGAAAAACTTAAGTCTTTTGTCCTGTTTTTTTCCTACTTATTTTTTTTCTTCTTCTTCTTTTTTGTTGGCAATCACTTCGAAATTCATTGCTTAAGGCAACAAAATGCGTATTATAAAATGACAGCTTATAAAAAATGAAGCGTTGGCTCTTTTTCAAAAGTTTGAACAATGTATTTTTTAATCCTCATCTCATTAATGTAGATGAATGATAGAGGCTCAGTTAAATAAAACAGATTTTCGTCGTGAACAAAAAGATGAGTTTATACGAAAAAAGAAAAAAAGGAGGATGAAAAAAACCTCTTTTGATATAAGATAATTAATTATGCTTTGGCCATCAAAAAGTCAATGAAGAGGTTAATGAAGCTATCACATTCTAATTTCTTCCTTCCTTTCTTTTTTTATATTTTGAGGCGAATATTTTTAATTCCTTTTTATTATTATTATTATTATTATTACTGCAGCTTTATGAAAAGAGGTACTTGATTTTTCAAAGTATTTTCCGCATAATTCTTTTTAAAGCTTTTAATGTATTAAGTTTTTTTTAGTGTGTAATGATATTAGGTGAACTATAATGAACTTCTGATATAAATTAAAAGTATAGTATCTCTTTTTTTATTAAAATTAATTTGTGTTTTAATATAGGCGGTGTATTTTTTCCTTATATAATGATTCATCATAACTAGAGAAAGTACATTGAGACATAAAATATAATGAACTGTTGAATTCCTATGAAATCGACTTTAGTAATTTAACCAAATTTGTAAAAATAATAGGGAATTTTTAAATACTCTAATAGAAAATTAATTCATTCCTTTACTATGTTTAATAAAAGGTGTTTTTTTTTAAAAAATGAAGAAAATTGAAAAGATATAAAAATAATTTTTAAAATAGGTTTTAAATTTATGTTTTCCGGGCATATTTCTACATTTATTTCCATTAATGTTGTATGGAGTTTAGAAAAAAGACAATATCTATTTCTAAGACAGAATGCGACAGAAAAATGTATACATACACTATTTAACGGGTCATAACTTTCTAATTTTTTTTTTTCAAAGTGTAATTAATTGGACATAATAAGTGGACCAAGATTAACTTTTTAAAAAAGAAAATTTATTGTAAAATGTTATTGTAAGCATGAAAATGTAGCAGAAGTACAAAAACCATATCGCAGGGAGTTTCAGGCAGATACACCTATGCAACTTACAATTCATTGGATAAAATATAAGTTTGTATAGATAGTATTGTAAGTTAAGTTTGTATATATAAGTTTGTATTGATATAGACAGCGCTCCAGAACCGCAATTGAGCAAGAATGCGCCACAACATCAAATGAAAAGTTTGTTAAAGTTTATGGATCAATAGCCCAATCAGTGTATTAACCAGAATGGTAATAATTTTGAGTATCTGCGGTAGGAGAAAAAGTTATACATTTTATGTAGATTCTTTTGCAATTTAAATATTAATTATATGGGAATAATAACTGGAGTTATAATCATTCAAAGCGTGTATACATTTTTCTGACGCACCCTGTATATACTGAATGTCGAGCTTTGCAAGTATTTATGGAATACACTTGTTACATAGCATTTTTCTAAATAGTAAACTCGTATATAGTTTCTAAATGCAAATAAATTTGTATATTCCTATCTGGTACATTTAGGAATCCTAATTAGTCTATATTTTAAATACCAGCATTTCGGAATCGTCACTTTATATTCACGAATCTTTACTTTATTTAATAGCAGATTGTCTACATTTGGGGTACCATTATTTTCGAGTAATATATCGCTTTCGACTAATATCTTCACTTTATTTAATAGTAGAATTTATGTGATTAAATAAGATGAATAGTACTTTTCAGAAATACTGGTAGCCAAAATATAGAATAATTGGAAAGCTTGAACGTTATTTTAAAAAGTAAGCACTATAATGATAAAATGATTTTATGGGCTAAGTTTTCCTGATTATACTAATAATAGTAAACGTTTTTTGAGTATATTTTTCAAACATACATTTGTATTTATTTAATCCATATTTTTTTTTACAAAAAGATAAGTCGCAGATAACATATAGGAACTTTCTATAATCTAAAAAAGAACGCGGACGGAGTGACGAAAATCCGATTTTTTTTTTCCTTTTATGTCATACTAGCTAACCCGCCCGGCGTTGCCCGGGCCCGAGATAATTACAATCTCAGAGAAAGGCGTTAACCCCCTCCCTCTCCATACCCGCAAATATAATGAATAATTTGTTCAAGAGAACCACCGTCACCTATATTAACGCGATCATTAAAAAAAGAATTACATTTTTCTGATAATTAGAACATAACGAAGACGCTACGCTAAAATAACCGACAGACCCCCATGACACCCCTTGCCGACCTCAATTTCAAATCTATATCTTAATTAGTTACTTAAATTTTTGTTCATTAGTAAAAATTGGCAATTATTTCCTTTCATTTTCGCAAACTAAATGGAGGGATCGGCCCGAGAAACAGATCTCTTTGTAGTTCAGTTTTTAATAAAAGCAGATCCCTGTCTGAAACTTTCTCCGATCGTTTTCACTGGCGCCGGCAGAGTTTTGGCAGTTTCTTGCATTAATTAAAAAAAAAATACCAACCGTATTTTTCAAAAATCACATAGTCAGATACAGAATATTTTTTTACATATGCTGAGAAATTTTCAAATTGATATCTCAATTAGTTTTCTTAAAATTCGCTAATTAGTAAAATAATTTCGAATTCATTCATTTCCGGTTGCAAATCCAATGCGCCAGTTCGTTTCTTTCGCCATTTTGATTTCAACGATGACAGTTTAGAAGCGATGGTTAATGAACATCTAATTAATATCTAGGCTAATTATCAAAATATTAAAATTCTGAGGCTCAGGTGCACATGGCCAGACCTTGGACTATCCACACCTAAATTTACAGACTTCTAGGTGGGTTAGATTTTGCTAGCCATCGCCAACAGACACACAGACACACACACGGACACACACACAGAGCGAAACTTTCTTTTATTAATATAGATATGCTACCATTATTACCATTAAACAAAGTTTCTTTCTTTGGCCTGGGTGGATTCGGATCTTTTTTCTGCCCATTACTGGAGGGGATGATTTTTTTTAATGGTCCTTCATTCCAAGCTTTTCCTCATTGCCTATTTCCCTGTAAAATGTTTTAACTTCGGTATCGTTACAATTCGATATGCGTCACATAAAATACATAAACTTTTAATTATTTTAGAGAAGACGAAATGGAAAATATTAATATAGTCTTTGTATCCTGTGCCAAATTTCCGAAATTCACAGTCCTGCGAAGTTTCTTATACAAAGTCCTGGTAGATTTTTATCCGTGTTTTTCACCTCTTAGAAAGACGAAATATTTTCCAGAAAAGAGTATATGAGACATAACATAAGAAGAGCTGAGTGGGGAAGGCAATTTTCATGGAATTCATTTTAATTCTCTTTCCATCTTCTAAGATTTGTCAAATTCAAAATTTCTTGTTTTAAGCACTAATAATTTTCGAGATGTATGTGTTTGACAATTTTTAACAAAAAAGATCTAATTAAAAACTTAACAAACGGTTTGCACCATTCTATGAAAGTAAGCTTAAACACTCTTAAGCTACAGTCACACGTGCTATCCTATCATAAGCAAAATCAGATACTTCCTCAAAAACAGATTTTTTGAGAGGGAAATGGTGGAAAATACATTGTGCGATAGTTTACCTTTCATAACTTTGTCAAAGACGAACTTATAGCTCTTTATATCTCCGATAATAGATATCAGCTCGTATTCTACCAACCAGAGCACTCGTAAACTACTTGTTCTCAATTGTTGAAATTTGCACTACTTTTTAAAATACTTACCAGCTATTACTCCCCAAATATCCTGCGCACTGCTTACATTTGTGGATTTCGTTTTGCCTTTAAAATAATATTACTTTCCGCGCGAAACAGAGGCTAGAACCAAACCAGAGGCAATAGCATATTTTTTAGATCGTACCATAGTACGTGTGATTTAAACTCTAGATCTCCATCCAGCGCACAGTGGAGCATTTTGACGATCCAGGTGAACAAAATTATTGCGTTGAAGTTTAATTAGGTTTTGCTGGTTTTTCAAATGTATCACTAATAAAATACTCAAACAGTGATAAATATTTGGTTTATTTAATTATTTATATTATTAGTATTATTATCGATATTATTATTATAATTTACATTATTGTTATTTATATTATTATTTATATTATTGTTATTTATATTATTATTTATATTATTGTTATTTATATTATTATTTATTTATATTATTATATTGTATTGTCATTAAAACTACACATGTATTCAAAGTTTCAGTTCAATCGGATAATTAAAAGTGATTAAAAATTGACTTTCAAAATTTGATCTAAACATTCAGATATACACTTCAAGTTAATATAACGTAATGATTCACAAATTTTCGCAGGAACTTTGTTAAGTTTCCAATACTTTAGGAATGGCACTTTGATTTTAAAAAATGCTTATTGCTTAATAATG
The DNA here is from genome assembly GCA_963931845.1 of Maratus michaelseni. NCBI lineage: Eukaryota > Metazoa > Arthropoda > Arachnida > Araneae > Salticidae > Maratus > Maratus michaelseni. The sequence goes on from OZ007587.1 coordinate 404,237,766, forward strand.
CTTAATACTATGTTAAAAGTCAAGGTAAAGTTTGTAGACTAGATAGCGCTTATTTTCAAACAACAATGGGTTAAATTTTGTGACAAACATGTGACATATCTCCAGTAAACTCGTATTTTCAAATAAAACAAAAAGGTCACGACTTGCTTTCGAATTTATAAAAAACAAGTGCAACTGTCGAAACTCCCTCAAACCAACTGCCTTTTTACTGTCGTAGTTAATCGACACGTCGGATTTTTTCGACAAAACTCGCGCGGATTTCGATAAAATAGACATTCAGCTACCAGTATACGCGGTCTTGTTAAATTCCGAGACAATCGGGAAAATGTATTTTGTCCACATAGATCATGAAAACGTTCTACTGTGCAGTGGTCTGAACGCATACATGCATTCTGGTAGAGACAAACGTACAGCCAAACATTTTATTTTTAATCCATGAACTTTTCTGAAAACAAAAGTATCATTGCTAAATTCATCAGCCATTCATCATCGTGAAAGTTTTTTTTTTGTATATAAAGGCGTAGATTCTCATAATATTAACTAATATGGCTATAAGAAAAATTAAAGCAGTGCTTTCTAAACCGCAAAACAGATTACTTTTAATACATTTGTATACTAAAAGTATAAATTGACTAAGGTATACGTTATTCATAACAACGTTACGACACTATTCGATCGCTGACTAAAACTAAAATATTAAAATAGTCCTATTAAACACGTTAGAATTAGACAATGTAGAAGGGGTACTTCTTTACAACAACTAATAAGAGGATCCCTTTATTACGTTTTAATAACAGAAAGAAGTTACCTAGACAACGGTAAATACTTTGTAACTTTTCTTGTCTACGTATGCCTAGGTAACTTCTTTCTGCTACTATTATCTGACAAGGGTAGACGCCAGTCAATTGCCCCCGAAACTATATTTGAAATGAAAAAAAAAAGATTTATCCCTTTATAATAAAAGATTGTATTCTCATAATAAGTGTAGAACACACATTAAGCAATAACGTGTCATTTATACGCATTGTTGTGCTGTGTATTGGTTTCCGCACGATTGTTAACACGTCATTAACATTTAACATATTTAATAATTACATGCGTATACTTTTTATAGGCAATAAATCTTTTACCTTTATAAAAGTACTTATTCGTTCTGTTATAATGTTGAAAAACTTAATCTACATGTAATCTTCAAAACCACAACCTAATTTGATACTCCCAAAAAGCAAATTTCTCATTTGGATTTAGTCTTGTTTGTAACTGGATCAATATCTCATACACAATAAGTTTCTATTTGATAATCAATGTATACTAACGATAGAAATCAAATAGTTCGAAATACACTCAGGAACATTGAAAATAGCGCACCAAGAAGGGAGCATCTGATTGAAATAAAATTTAATACACATAATGATACAGGTGAGAGATTCACTTGATCCTAAAATCAAGACAATTAAAGAAATTCAGTGCGTACAATTAGTCAAATATAGTGGAACTTCAATAGCGCTTCGGACCGTCGCGTCGCCTGCTGCAATACTAGCCGCAAGACGGTCCAGCATTGAGATGATTAGACGTCTGATGTTGTCCTGAGGCAGATAGGCCCACAAATCAACAGCTACCTCCATATAACGTACAGAGTGACACGGTGGCATCTGGCATTTCAGCTGGTCCCACACATGCTCTATAGGGGACACGCCCGGGAAACAGGCCGGCCATGTAAGAGTCTAAACATAACGTACGAAGTCTTGAGCAACTCTAGCTGTATGCGGAGGAGCATTATCTTGCTGAAAAAATTGCCCCTGGAAAACTATTTACGAAAGGTCCCACGTGGAGGCGAAGAATGTCATCAACATAACGCTGGACAGTTAAGGTTCCACGTACCACAATTAGAGGGAGCCTGCTATCATAGTCTATGCCCTCAGACCATTATGCCTGCTGTGTGAGCAGTGTGTTGCGCGGCAGCGTTGGTAGAATTGTACCGTTCACCAAAACACCTCCACGCGCGTACATCGGTCCCCAAAACGAACCGGAATTCACACTAAACACTACATTTTGCCAATCAGTGGCATTCCACGCCACTCTGACTTGGCACCACTGGTAGATGGAGTTGCCGATGTTTCGGTGTTAAAGGTGTAAACGAAGATTGCAGATTCGCTTCCGCAAAGCATCTGTAAATGATTTGTAGAACAACTGGCACCTCTGCATCTGATTGCATCGTGGAACGAGTCACTGTGGGATCTACGAGTGCTTGTCGCACGATACTTCGATCCTCTCGCTTCGTCGTCTTTCTGGTCACTCCAGACCCATTGCGCCGCACGTGGGTACCATCTCGTGTCTTCTGCTCCCAACATGTTCTGACCACACACTCCGAACGATCAACCCGTAGAGCAACACGGCGCATTGACCAGCCGGCGGTTTTCATGCCGATGATGAGGCCCCTCTCCAATTCGCTTAACTGTGAGAAATGTCTTTTTACACGTCTACCTGGCATTCTTTGCTTACTAAAGTCCTCCTTGAGTCAAAATGTGATCGTCATGTTCATGAATCTTCCAGTATGTGTCGGTTTATATAGGGCTCACTTCCTGATTGCAACGCTACTGCAGGGTGTGTGGTCATGCGAATTGCCACCAAACTTGGATCATTTGCATATCGGATCTCACTGTACTTATTTGCAAAGTTTCGCGGTTGTACCTTTTTTTCTTCTTGGCGCTATTTTTTCAATGTTCCTGAGTGTATTCAAAAATATTAGTTTCTTACACATTGGTATATAATATATTGAGTGGATGCAAAAGTTCGTCGAGTTTTTGCTCTATCTTCATAGACATTGCAAAGATCAAGTATCATTGTCTTTAACTTTAAAGCGTTGATGTTGTTTAAAAGAAAGATTTTCAACGAGTAATTTGAGATAAAAGAATTCGGAGTGAGTGCACTCAAGTTCCAAATTGTCTGGAATCAAACGCTGGACCTCTCGTATTGAAGTGAAAACGTTACTGTTGTAATACATGTGCTTCTGTATAGAATTGGTCCCAAAATAGTGAAAGTTGTTTAAAAATGGATTAAATACCTAATCTGTTGGCCGATTTTTACGGAAATCTATGCAGTTATTGTTCCAGTGGTCTAAATACCAAATTGTCCCCAAAAAACCGAAACTATCCATTCGACTGGACGTTATGTTTTTTTTTTCAATTAATGTTTAAAAAAATGCTTAAGGAGTCGTCTTTGTACTAAATGCTTAAGGAGTCTTGAAATTGTACAAGACTCTGAAATTTTTAATGCAAACACCTAATTTTGACATCATATTTGACTTTTACAGTAAATTTTATCAACTCCTAATGTTGAATTCACTTGTGATCGTTGCAAAACAGATTGCAATGCGAATAGTTTTTTTAAGTATAAATTAAGAATTACTTGGCAGAAAGAGCTGTAATTGTGGATTTGCATATTTGAAGCTTCTAGAAATTGATTTCTGTTAAAAATGTATAGGTTACAATTCATTAGATTTTCAAGTATATATATATTTTTTAAAAATAATTTTCGAATAAAATATGAAATGTAGCATTTACATTTTTTAACGGAAATCAATTTGTAAAAGTTTCAAATATCCGAATCCAAAATTATAGGTTATTATGCCAAGTAGGGGATGAGCTAGGGGATAAGCTTGGAAAACTAACTCGCATTGCAATCTGTTTTACAACGACTACAAATAACTTAACATTAAAAGCTCCAAACTTTAAACCTTCATAATTGTACTTGACCGAATGACTTCTCGTTTAGTATCCTAACGTAAAATTTCCCAAAAAGACGAAATATGATGTAAAAATTAGGCAATCCTATCGAAATTTTTCAGAGATTGGAACAACTTTAGTATGAAGACGACACCCATAGCTTTAAAAAATACGCAAATCGAAATAAAATACATTTTCCGATTAAATGGCTATTTCTGTTTGTTTTTTTTTTGTGACAATTTGGAGATTAAAATGTATGGGGTTTATATTTTGGCCGATTGTACTGTATTGATTAAATGGGATAAGCTTTAGTAAATACAGTATAATCTCGTTACAACGAATGTCACTTTAAGAAATTTATCAGCTTAATGAATGAATATGTTTTGGATTGTTAAAAAACGTGCTATGCTTTCACATTATAAAAACATTCAGTTTAAAGAATTTCATATTAACCATTTTTTTTAAATTAATGAATTTATTGAAAGCTCAAAAATAATGGTTATTCCAGTTTTATGAATGTTGAGTTGATAAGAAAAACATCTCTGTTGAAAAACTACAATTTGGAAATAAACTTTCGCCGGAAACTCAATGTAGGGGAAGCAGACGTCAGTGAATATGAAGCTTGTGCTGATTGTCCATCAAGTACTGAAAATTGTGTTGTACGACCAAAAGGTTCTCTATAGAATATTGAAACTCGCAAAAAGTAATTATCCGAGCAAAATAATGTTTCAAAAACATTTTAAGCAATTTGTTTTGAAAATGCATTGTCAACTTCATTGCAGAAAAAAAAGTCTGATTTTTTTGTAAAGAAATAAAGTGACATTAACGAAGTGGTGTTTTTTAATCCGTAAGGTATCTAAGATGAATTATAACTCCTTTATTATGGTTACGATTAAAATCTTTTAACTTAATGAACAAAATAATTATCTTATTTCTAACTACTAAGTTCACAATTCATTAATACTGTATATGTATGATTTACTGACATGTTTGGATGTTAACCGAAATTTAATATATTTTTATTCAATGTTCATGGAAATTTCCCTTTTTAAAAAACACCATATTGGATATTCACATTAACGAATTTTTCAGTGTAACGAATTTAATCCGTGGTCTCCAGAAATTCGTTATAACGAGATTTTACTGTACAATTTATGTGAAGAAAACGAGGCGCACTTTTGAACCAACCTAATAATAACAATAAAAGACAAAAAATATTTACTTTTTATGACTGGAATAAATTAGATATAAATAAGCAAATAGTTAATATAGACGCATTATGTATTAAATAGACCTAAAGGGAAAAAAATAGTTGATTACACTGAATGTATCCATTGATATATGGTTCCTATATATCAATTTCGATAAAAGACGTCATTTATAACTCGATATCAATATAGTAAGGCGAATTAAAGACATAGAAAGGAATTACATACCAAGAGAAACGGAATATCTCTGAGTATTCTTCTTTTCTTTATTGAAACACGGAAAAAGTAGATGTAAATGGGTAAAAGGCTCCTGGAAAAATGTTGCAATCTGAGAAAATCATTTATTATATAAACGATGGAAAAATGTATTGCACTTGGCAGTAAAATTCCTCAAAAAATGGATATACAAACAATATATTAATAGTTACTTCCTTTCTATAAAAACTATGTTCTATAATATTAAAACAATTGGGTAAATGGGCATAAATCTTATTTCTCCAAAATATCTTTTTCATAATGAACAGAGGAAAGTATATTCAACTAGGTAAATTATATCCAAGGGTTGGAGTATCATAGTTGAGATTTTTTTTCAAAACAGAGCGAAAATATTCCGGGACCTGGACTTCAACCTGAGTACTCTGGCTTGCCGTGCCAACGCTCGATGCCAGCCAGGATATCGTTGGAATAGCTCAGTAAGGAGAGCATTGGCACGGTTCCCCAAAATAACCAGGTTCGAGTTTTGGTCACGGCATATTTTCTCTCTGTTGGAAAAAATCTCAACTATGATATTCCAACCATTGGGTTGTTTTTTCAGTTTGTTCTGTTTTGTCAATTAAAACTTTAAATTTCATCTTGGAAAATATCTTAATATACATTTTTAAAATATTAGATTTTAAAGGAAATGGTTTTAGCTCTGTTGCCAATTATATATAGTAAAACCTGCCTAAAGCAACCACACTCGATTCCACTAAAAATTGACCTCTCCTAGAGTTTGGTCTAGTAACGAAGGATATGTTTAAATCTAGTTTTTGGCAATAGAAATAAAGTAAAATATAGAGTTAGGAAAAATTATCTTTGACATTTGGAAAAAATAAAAAATAAATATCAAAATAAAGCTTTTAATTCAAATTCATATGTTAATAACTACAAGAGTTTAAAAAAATGTATAAATTGAAATTTGCTGTGACTTTAGAATTTTATCTTTGCAACTTTTATTTCTAAAATCTTTCAAAGTTCTCTGAATAAATGCAAAATTTTTTCATCTTGAACAGATAATGAAGATTACATTTATCTATATAATTCTTTGAGAGTTTCTTACGAGGAAAGGGTGGGAGTTTACTAACCGGTTCACCAGACTTGTCAACAGAATTAGATTCAATGATTGGAAAGGCACAAAAGAGGTTTAAAAAGTTAAACGTTATCAGAGTAAAAAATCTAAAAAATCTAAGATTAAATGTAAACTAAAAATAGTCACAGATTGGCAGCAAGGTTGGTCATATTCATTAAAAGGCTGATATACTTATGAAATTTTACGAAAAGTGGATCTGAACATTATTTGAAAAAAAAAAAAAAACAACAAAAAAAAAAACAGTCATAGATTACTACATTAGTGGACATGTTATAGCTTCCCACCATTTAAAAATAAAATAGGAAAACGTCCCCCCCCCCCCCAACATGCATCTGCCAAAACAGCGCAGGAACGGTTCTACATTACATATATCCTCTAATGAGACATAATTTCAATTTCAATAAAAATGTCACAGTGAGACAAAATCTGAATACCACTCTGTTTGATCCTTTAAACTATGATTAACTAAAAGAAAATTACAACATTCTGAATAAACATTTCTCATTTATTAAAAAGGGTCTATGATACTTTTTCTTAATTTTATAAAGTACTTTTAAATAGAATATATTTTGTTATTGAAATTTGTGTATTATAGTTTACATATGGTTCACATTTTTGTACTCATACTGCTCCTATTTCAGCTTACTGTTTGAGCCATGCAAAATTAATAGTTGTCTTATGATTTAGTATAATTTTCATAAATTTTCTAATTGCTTTATTTTATACTTTTTCTTATATCACAATTTTTTAATATTAAGAAATGTTGTGATCTGAAATAGTACTATAAAAAGTATCTTTATACTAATTTTATTTTAATCTATTATGTGATAATCAACATCTGTATTCTAAAATATGAATTTACAATAAACATTTCCCCTTGTGGAGAAAAGTTCCTAAGCTTAACGGCTCGATCTTCACGAGATGGTGATTTCATCTCATTTGTTTACTTAGATATCATCTAGCGCTTTATTAATGATTTAATAAGGTAATTAATGATTTAGTATTATTTTCATAAATATTCTAATTACTTTCTTGTATACCTTTTCTTGTATCACAATTTTTTTAATATTAAGAAATGTTGTGATCTGAACTAGTATTGTAAAAAGTATCTTTATACTAATTTTATTTTAATCTCTTATGTAATATACAACACCTATATTCTAAAATAGGAATTTTCAATAAACATTTCCCCTTGTGGAGAAAAGTTCCTATGCTTAACGGCTCGATCTCCACAAGATGGTGATTACATTCCATTTGTTTACTTATATATCATCTAGCACCTTATTAAACGGTAAAGATTTGTAAAATTACTTTGGAAGTATTGGAAAGTGTTACATAATCTATAATTAACGCATAATTTTTTTTCTTTTTGTGGCGGGGGGGGGAGGAGAGGGAGATAGACTTGATTTCCCTCTTCGTTTTTCAGTTTGCTCAGAGAATTTTTTTCTTTTTAATGTTTAACGCAACTAATTAAATTTTATATTAAACTTAGCTCAAACTCCATCGCAATTACTTACCTGGATGCATGACCAGAATAAAAATGTTTAGAAAAAGCTAATGTTTCTCAATTTATGAAAATATAATATAACCGTGGACAAAAATATAGAAAAACCCCTTCAAAGTTTTCCACGATTCCGAAAAACCATTCTTTATCTTTAGAAATCGCATAAACCAATAGATTTTTAAGACTTGCACAAAAATTTACAAAACCGAGTTTTTTTTTTTTTTTTTTTTTGAGACGTTTTCGAGTAGTTTTTATAATGTATTAATCAGTTTTCTCAAGCCGAAATATCGGTTTTTAGGATTCTATCAATTCTCAGTTCAGTATATTCAGCTGCGTAGCTGAATTTATGCAACAGTAACAAAATAATATGAATTTGAGTATTAATGATAAGGGTATTAATTTATCATGTTTGTCTGTACGACAAGTTGGTTGATGAAAATGTTTATTTGAGTATTGACAGCATCTAAAGCATATATATTTCATATTGAGTAAACTAATTAATACACAATTAAAACTACTCAGAAACATTTCCGAAAATCAGTGGCAGCAGAAGAAACTGCTTTTATAAATATTTCTATAAATCTTGAACATACATTAGTTTTAGGGGTTTTTAAAGATAAAGAGCGCTTTTCGAAATCGTTCGTAACTCGGGAGAAGTTTATGTATATTTTCGTTTGTGGCTATATTATATTTCGCTGCACTGTAAAAAAAAAAATCTGTAATTTTGACCAAAAAAATATTGCATTTTTTACAGAAAAAAACTGTTTAAAAAAACAGTTTTTTCCTGTAAAAAATGTGGATTTTGTAATTTTTACAGGAAAAAACTGTTTTAATGAAAATATACAGATATTTTCTGTAAATTAAACGGTTTTCCACTGGCACCAAAATTGATAGTTTTTTCCTGTCAATTTGTGTGATTTTGTTTTACATTGTAGATTAAAAACAACTGTCTTTTTTACAGTGTGGATGGGAGAATTTTTGATTAGTTGATTATAAAAAAAGGAAAGAAATTTACAAAGAAATTATTGGGAAATATAAACATTACAGTTAGCAGTGGCTTGCAGTTTAAAATATGAAACCAGTTATTCGTCTTTCATGATTATAAAATCTAGCTCCACCAAATAATTTCGCCATATGAAACAAAAATTGTGCAATAACAAAGAAATTTCATTTCAACATTATGTAAGCTACTCAAGGATGGCGATACCGTTATCGAGATGTAATATCAGACGAGAAGGCCACAACCTTTTTTGAATTATTAATTAACTTTTTAATATGTAAAATAAAACCAAATTTTATCTCGTTCAAAGAGTATTATTTTTTACTTAATGGAGAAGATACGTTTAAAAGAAAAACCGTCATTTAACACAATGAAGATCACTTAAGGTACTTGAAATTCATGCGTGTCAGCAGATGATGATAACATCACACTTTTTTTTTTTTTTTCAAGATAAATTGGATAAAATGTATTTTTATCTGGAACAAATCTCCAGTTTAAAAGATCTCTTCTTTTTTATGAAATGCTATATAATACGTCATTGTACATTATTATTTCTTTAAAAAGAAAATCAGCTAAAATTTTATGCATATTTAAAATATATCTCAATTTTTTTGTGTATCCCTGTTATGGTTAAAATCGACTATGTATTTAAAAATTATTTATTGAGATGTCAGTTTTTTGTTATCCAGCAGTTCATTTACAGTTATCCTGAGAATTTACACATAGATTCTCAGAGCGTAGGTTCTCATAGATTCTCAGGGCATTTCTTTTTGGCGCTAAATTGGCGATTTTTGCCTGGCGTGGTAACCCGGAAGTTTTAGTCTGTAGACCAGGTTGCACGTTGTTCTTGAAAATTTGTGAGTTTTATAATAAATTAAATGTTATGTGTGTTTTATAATAAAATAATTTGTGTGTATTTATAATAAAAATTCTGTTTTATAATAAATAAATGTGTGTGTTTTATAATAAAATTGTGTGTGTTTTATAATAAAATGTATGTGTGTGTTTTATAAAGAAATATTTTGTGTGCTTTATTAAAAAATTGTGTGTGTTTTATTAAAACATTGTGTGTGTTTTGTAATAAGATAAACTGTTTCATAATAAAATAAAACTAGCATGTATTCGAAAAGGGGTTTTATTGTCAAAATGGTGCAAAAACAAAAATAGCGCCAACTCGGTGCGTCTGGTACATCTGTTTAGAATCTATTATGCAATCATTTCCCATGAAGTTAATTACTCATTCGTCAAGGACAATTAAACGCTTGTCAACGATATGAACTCTTCTCACCCAGAACAAATCAACATGGCCCCTAAAGTTAGGCTATTGTGTTATCAACATTACTACATTACTCACGAGGGCAACCCTCGTGAATCCTTATGCCTACTGATAGTTTTATGTGCGTTGATTAATAATATGAACAATATTTCTCCGGAACCTTTTTAGGACCTTTAAAAATTATTTATGGAGAAGTCGTTTTTTTTGTTATCCAGTAGTTCATTTGCAGATGTCCTGAGAACCTATTATGCAATCAGTTCACATGAAGTTAATTTCTTATTCGTCAAGAACAATTATGACGTTTTTTTTTTTTTTTTTTTTTTTTTTTTTTTGTCAAAGATATAAACTCTTCTCACTCAGAACAAATCAACATGGCCCCTGGAGTTAGGCTATTGTTTACATGGCATGGGGTGACCATCGTTACCTACTGATAGTTTTGTGTGCATTGACTAATAATCTAACATAAACAATATTTTTCTGAAACCTATTTAGGACCATTAGCGATAGGAATTAACGACATAGATTTCATAAAGAGATGATGACAAACCATGCTGTAAAGTACTACATAACATTCGAATACTTAAATAAAAATGCATGAAGCTGAGTAAACACCCTTGCTTTGTCACATAGCTGCAGGTTAAAGTGGTGGCGAGAGTTTTTTCGCAAGGATGTAGGTAGATAAGATCAAAATTACGGGGAAAAACATGTAGGCCTAGTAAGTCTTCCGACACCGTGGTATTTGATAAATGGAAACTGTACCTACCTAACCCAGCGCTTTCAGACCTAGTGTGCCGTCACGGCTCGACAAGAGGAATTAGAAACAAAAGCAATAACAATATAATTCACATATGTTTTAGTTTTGTTTTAATTTCAGAATAGTATTAATGAGTTTATTACATTATTACAATATAATATTTTATTTTTAAAGCTAATTTAATTTTTAACGCAATACAAATATATTTAGGCTTATCCCTTCAAAATGATAGATTAGCAATTAATATAAAACTGAATTCATGAAATACTCTAACTTCAGCTCTATAGTTTTAATATTTTACATTAAGTTCCTAAAAAAAACTTAAATAAATATAATTTTGACACTTACAATTGAAATCTATATAGATTTAAAAATGAATTAGGCTATACATATTTGTACTGTTAATAGTGTACATTATGTATCTCAGTAGTTATAATGATTATTTAATAATGAAAGCTGCCCATTTGAAAAGTAAGTTTAAATATTTACTTTTATTTTCATCACTGGATTCACACAAATATTTACTATTCAATCGGATTATGTGCCGCCTAACTCTTTTCTTTCTCAATCATTTGTATTTCAACAGATTTAGTGCCACCTGCATTCAAAACGATGTTTAAAAAGAAATACGTTTCTACAATAATAAATTATTTTAAAAAAAAAAGCTGAAACTTGAAGAAAACTGAAAGTTTTCAGTGGATTAAATTGTATATATATATATATATATATATATATACATATATCTTTGAATTTCAAAAAACATATCAAGTTCTTGTAATATTCTAATTAAATCTCCTAAGAGATAATTAGTAATAAAGTGTAGACAGAATACCACATAGTTAATAAACTAACAAGTGCAATCATAATATTACCATAGCATTTTCTTCAATGGTAATTGGCCAAAAATACTGAAAATATGAAATATATTTAAAAAAAAGAGAGATAAAAAAAAAAGATTATATAATAAACTATAAAATGTTAATAATTTGAAGTTGATATCAAGTGAATACAAATGGATTTTTAAATGAAATATGAACTAAATATAATGGAAAATTGGATAACAAGAGATTTAAATTAGAATTGGATATGAAAAACACGTGTAGATATAATCATCAGCCTGGATGTATCCACACGTGTTTTAAAAATAATATAGTATTTCATAAATATACTGGCATTTATGCTAAGATCAGATATATATATATATATTCATTGGTTTTACCTAACTTTATTTTCAAAAGGATTTTTTTAGCAACCACAACTAAATACAATACACAAGAGATAGCACAATCAAGTTTTTTTTATTAAAGGTGATTTTTTTCTTTTCCTTTTAAAGCGACATATTTTTTCAACTCCAAACGGTGAAGTGAAACTTGAATAATTGATTCGTTTTTGATTAAAATCGCTTTTCTATTTTTTTCAAACCGTAGTTTTAAATAGGGAAGAAGTTGGGAAATGGTTGAAGAAAGGTACTTTTTCTTGTAATTAAAAGAGAAAATCCCAGAATCTAAGCAATAGTTATTAGGGGTCTTGAAAGTTGAAATGAAGTTCTTCAACTTTTTTTTTTTTAAGATCACGAAATTGTTTTTAGGTTACCCTAAAAGTTTTGTTCTTGTTTTTCATTATTTTTGAAAGGAAGAACTTGAAACTGAAGATTAGAAATAAGATTAATATGAAACAAAGTACAATATTAAAATTTATTAGCCGCTTTTTAAAATTATTTTTATTGAATTTTATTATTACCAGTGGACCCATGCCAGGATTTCGCACTGCAGTCTAATAATTTTTAGTAATATCTAATATTTTTTAGATGCAGGTTTAAACTTCTTAAGAAAAAACAAGGATAAAATTATCTGCAAACAACATTAGTCAACCCAGAATAAAGTCTCTTTTATTCCTTCAAAGTTACAGTAACAACTGATTGAAAACAGCAAAAGGCACCTGCGAGAAAAAAATTAACTATAGTATTTTAACTGCACTAGAAGATGACGTCATCCGCTTCTTGAAAAATATGACACACAAAAAAATGAAGCATTTAAAATAAAATTTAATCTAATATAACAAAGCATAGCTTTTATTCTACACGTGGAATGTCATTCATTGTTAAAAATTTGCAGCAAACTGTCCAGTCGTTTGACCGTTTTTATAGAAAACCGTCACATAACCGTAATTTAACTCTTTTTTTACCATATTATTACCTATATTATGGTCAGAATAGAGTTAAATTATGGTTATGTAACCGTTTTCTATAAAAACGGTCAAATGACTGGAGAGTTTGATGCAAATTTTTAACACTGTTGCATCGATCGATCGATGGGATGGTGCCTTTTTCTTCTAAATATTTCAATTTCAATTTTGCGTTTTAACCATAAATATAAAATAAACCCGTGCGGATAAATCATACTTTATCTTTTATGTACTGTTTATTTTTTATAATCATTGTTGAGCATCGTATAATGTAGTATTATATTTTTGTGGCAACACTAACTTATGGAAAATCTTTCATTTCATTTATGAAAACAATGCCGATTTAATTTTTAATTAACTACAATTTTTAATCAAAAATATGTTTTAACGAAATGTGAGTGTACTATGTCCGAAGCCGCTTCAAAAATCTTTAGAATGATACGTCATTCGTTGTTGTGCATTTAGTAAATGCATAGAAAAAGGGATGTTCACAACAGAAATAATATATATGATTTTTACATAATTCCATATACATGTTTCATCTGCCTTGAGAATTTCCACTACGTAGTATGTTTCCTTGAGCAGGCAAACTATTGTTGAAAGCTTCTTTCCTTTCATTTCTGTCCAGGGAGGTACCATTACTTAATTGGTATTACTTGAAAGATTCTTCAAGTGTATTCTTACAATTCATTCTGGATTTGACCTTCTTTTGTCTTCCTAGGGAAATCCAGTCTTCAAGAACTTTTGGTAGACGTTCCTTATTACTTCTACAAGAATGCCCTTATCATCTAAATTTATTTAATTCGATAGTTTGTAAAACATCCTGTTTGATTTCCGTGATTTGACGTATTCTGGAATGTTTAACTTTTTACATCTTGATGATCTTGCTGATCTTTGTCAGAAGGGTATTTCAGTAGAGAGGAGTTTAAGGGAGAGATTTAAGTCTCTCCCACCAACTCCTCTCTACTGTACTCCAAACCATGCAGTATAACGCTTTGTACGATTGCACTAAAAATTAGTCATTTAATTTGTGTAGAATATTACTACTCCACAGAACAGAATTCTACCTTGGAATTGCTTTTCTGTCTTCTCCTATTTTCTTTTTTTCAGATGTTTGGGATGATCCTTCTTGTTGAATGATAGATCGAAAATATTTGAATTTTTCAACAGTTTTTATATACATATATATCCTCCAATAATGTATCGTTATTCAAACTTCTCATTAAGTACTCAGTTTTACACATATTTATATTTAACCCATTCATCATAAGTGTCTTTTAATATGTGGAACATATACGTTGCCGTTTTCTTCATCATCTACTACGATGACTTGATTACCCACGAATAATAAGTGATGGTTGTATTTACTTTCATTCAGTTTCAAGACAATTTTATGGCAATTTCAGATGTATTTCTAATATTAAACAACAAACGATTAATCCTTTCATGACGTTTAATTCTTTCATGCATGATAACCTCATGTGCGATGTTATAGAAAAAACCTTTAGAGAACTGTGAATGTTTTATATTTACTCCTTAATCACATATAAACCTCATACGAAGTTTAATAATGTTTTTTTAAATACAATAATAAATGACAGAATTATTTTAATGTCAAATATCCAGTTAAAAAATCAACAGATAATAAATCTGTGTCTGTTCTAGTTAGTAATATAGCTAGTAATATAGTTATAGACATGTTTCAGCTAAAGTCCGAATAAGGTCAATTCCCAAATTGGACAATTTTACGGTAAATTCAATATCCGATCCTTTTAATAATTCGAAATTTGGCCAGCCAGTTTGCGAAATGGCTTGGTGCGATCAGCCAAAGTCGAATGAAAAAACGATGAGGCGATTTTGAAGGTCTGTATAGTTTTATGTAATATATTATTATGTATATACAACAAAACTTCCGGAACAGATACTCCCGAATAGTAGTCAAATCTACACCACTCAAAATGCCACCTTTTCTTAACAAAGGTAATATTAAAGCGAATTTCAAAGAAGGTGTATGAAATAAATCAATTTTGTACTGTTATGTTGATTAAACTCAGAGAAAAAATCTGGATTAAATATCTTTTTCGTGGCAAATGATTTTTCGAAATCACAGTGTTACATAAATATATGACTATTTTTGTATTTTTTAACAATACAGACGATTTTTGTTTTAAGTTCTTTGTTTAGTTGTAACCTAACCCATCTGGAGAGGTTTGAAAAAGACAGACAGTCAGAATTGAATCTAATTCTTTGAATAATCAGTAAAATGTCTCAGCGAAGTAAACAGTCTGAAGTAGAAGTGCGAAAAATTTGTCTCTGCAACGGAAAAAGAAATCCTGAACGTTAAATAATTACGATTATTTATCATTGTAAAAACGCTATTCACAGTGTTTCGAGTAAAAATAATTGTATGGAACGCAGAAAAGATCTTATCAAACGCAAAAAGAAGTTATCAGATCGTGATAATAGGCAAACTTTCAAGCTGGCAACGAAACAATACCAGTCGAATCGTAAAATAGCACAACAGATAAGTAAACAAGTGTCTCATGCAACTGTGTGGCGAAGTTCACAGTCGAACGTTTGTGTTAATCTTCGAAAACTAAGAGGCAAACTACGATTATTAAAACATCATAAAGGAGCACGTCTGAAGTGGGCAAAGAATGTCATGTCCTGGTAACTCATGGTCCGTGGAAAAATATATTATTTTCGGAAGAAAAAAAAATTAACTTATATGGTCCGTATGGCACTAACTACTTCTACATGACTTAAGACCAGAATCTCGTGAGTTCTAAAGTAGGCAGATGGGAGACCGTTCCGTTATAGTGTGGGACGCTTTCTCATATGCAAGAAAATGCGATCTACAAAGAGTTGATGGCAAAAGGAAATCAATTTATCAATG
The DNA here is from genome assembly GCA_963931845.1 of Maratus michaelseni. Taxonomy (NCBI): domain Eukaryota; kingdom Metazoa; phylum Arthropoda; class Arachnida; order Araneae; family Salticidae; genus Maratus; species Maratus michaelseni. Next base: position 404,253,661 of record OZ007587.1, read on the forward strand.
ATTGTTATAAGAAGTCTGATACCTTTCAGGACATAATTAGGAGGGCTGAAATAGAAGTTCCAACAAGAAAATGCTCCTAGTCATGCATTTAAATCAACAAAAGGCTGACTTAAAAGAGAAAATATTGATATTATATTTTTGCCAAGTCTTAACGCTGATCTAAACCCCCAAAAAAATCCTGTAGGGTTATTTAACTCACCTAGTATACAAAAAAAACAATAACCTAGAACAATGATACAAACAAATTAATTGTTTTAGTGCAAAAGCTAGTGAAATACGTGACCATTAAAATGAAATATGCTTTTTTAGTGAAATGGTATCAATTAAAAGTAAAATGCAAATTTTAAACCGAAATATACATTATGTAAAGTTACACGGAAGAGCGAGATATTAATAGTTTCACAAAACCCTACGTATTCCACTAGAACAATGTGTGGCGATTAGTTTTCAAAAGAATCAAATTGATTGATTGAAAATTGGCTGAACTAGAGTGATTGTCCACCGATTTTGAAAATAATGTTCTGAAAAATAAAAATGAAAACATGCTTAAAGTTTTCGTTACTGTTTACTCGCTGTGGCGTGCTCTACTTCTATACCCCCCAAATTCTCCTTTCATTTTTTACTGTCAATTTTTAACTAATAAAATATGATTTTCCTGTGTATAAAGAGTACATTAAGGGGAAACAATAATGTCGAAATTTTGAACCGGTGAAAGAGGTTTTACCACTTAAAGAAACATTTCAGAGTTAATTATGGTGCACCATAAAGCACTCAAATAAAGATACAGTTGAACTTGGTTAATACGAAAAGCAAGGGAATTACAAAAATCCTCGCGTTAATCGTTACTTGTAATAGCTGTGAAGAGAATAAAAATCTTTAAAAAACACACACATACTTAAAGTAATTACTACTATCAATTTCTCTAATTATCTCAATGCTAAAATTATTTTATTATCATAAAGTTAACATAAAATATTCAGTCTTATCTTTGTGTCATTTTTTTAGACGGATCATTTCTTTAGGCAAAATCACAGTACTGAAATCAAATCCTTTAAAGAACTAATATTTGCAATGGACATGAACGACGTGCAGTAATGCAACTGATCATTTCCTTTTTTCCCTGAAAACATCGGCTATCATCGCCATAGTCACTGGAATTTGCAAACTATTGATTCCGCATATAGTGGGTCATCGAAAAAGGTTGAACAGATTTGAAAGAATCATAACTCTAAACGTAATTGAGTAAACGCAATTATTTTCTTTCCGAAGTACTCGGCCATTATCCAAGATTTGTCAGATGTAGCTGTTTTAAAGTCGTGACATTCAGACGATGCGCAGAATCGATGATCTGAAAATGCAAATCGCACCACACATTTGCAATTTTCTTCGATGATTTCGGAGTGGAAAGCGTATAAGTCTAAAACGACTGTAGCTAAAGAAATTGTCAATTAGAAAGCTCTTCAGCATCGTCGATTTACTAAGAAATGATCCACTATGTACCAGAATAGCCTAAGCAAAAAGTGAAAATTGCGAATGTGTGGTGCAATTTGCATTTTCAGATCACCGATTCTGCGCATCGTCTGAATGTCACGACTTTAAAACAGATAGATGTAAAAAAAATCTTAGAAAATTGCCAAGTACTTTGGAAAGAAAGTAATTTCGTTTATACAATTACTTTTAGAGTTATGATTCTTTCAAATCTGCTCAACCTTTTTCGATGACCCTGTATTTTACTGGTGCAGTAAGAAACAGGGGGAGGGGTTCTCCATCCATGAAGATTTGAAATCCATCCTAGCAGAATTGATAAATTACTACATTTTGACTGACAGTTGTAATGTAGAAAAATCATCGCTGAGAGAGAACTGTGTTTGATGAAGTAAGAGTGATAAGAAATGGATTTCTTTTCTAATTTTCCCCTACTTTTTTACTTTCTTCTCTCTATAATCGAAGAAAGTATTGTAATCGAAATTTTTTTGACTTTCGGTTTTCAACGGATTTACACGTTTTAGGGGTCAGAGATTCCGAAAAACATGTTTTTACAAAATATCTGTCTGTCCGTACGTCCGTCTGTCCGTCTGTCTGTCCTCATTGTATCATCGAAAAGTGTATGAAGTTATGCAGAGAGTTGAACCAAATATGTTTTCTATGTTTTCGGCTATGGCCAGCAGGTTCCACTTGAATTTGGGAATATTCCGACGAAAGGGGGCGCTGCGATAGCGTCTTTTGTTCCATTTTCATTATTGTATCATCGAAAAGTGTATGAAGTTATGCAGAGAATTGAACCAAATTTGTTTTTTATTATGGCCTGCAGGTCCCAGTTTAATTTGGGGATATTCCGTCAGGAGGAGGCGCTGTGACAGCCATTTAAAGATTTCAAGTTCAAAGAAAAATGTACAAAATTTAAAAATCCTAAAAGATTTTTCCATTAAATGTTCGGCCTTGATCCAGGGATTCCGGAGCAATTTTTGTTTTGCCTCTATCTTAAAAAATGGCTGAGATATAGCAGTTTGACATTTTAGGTGGCTGGCATTTTCAAACAAACCAGCAGAATTGATCCATAAACTGGTATAATTTATGAGTTTTAGTCAACATGGTTTCGGCAAATTTTGTTTCATTATTGTAAACATTGTTCCAACTCTTAAATGATTATCCCTATATATTTATATTCGCCAACGTCAAATTCTCGCCAAACTTAGCGACACTTGACGAAATATCGCGAAATTTCGCAACAAAAATAGGTTGCCATAAATGAAGCGAACTTGGCTGTAGAGGACCAATTTGGCGATATTCTCATTCAAATTCAATATTGACGAGAACTGAGAATGAATCTTCTTTAATGGGGTTCCACGCATTTTAGCTTCGTGTTTTCCAATAAAATTAGCTAAAATCTTAAAACAAAGGAATATATAAGTTACCTGTTCCTGGTGGTACAGGCCAGAAGGACTTTTCGTAGTTTAGTATACATCGGCTGATCGCATCCAGGTAATTCGACGATTCGCAAGCAGCTGACGTGCAACAGAATGACGAAAAATACTTTTTTTTTTGGCGATGCGATAACGAATTTTGAAGTATTATCATGATTCACATAGAAGAAAGTTTTGGGATTGGCACATCCTACTAGTTTGTAATTCTTCCTTGAGGAAGTGTTTTGCTCGTATTAATCGTGTTTCAGTTTTTGAAGCTCGTAAAAAGGGAGAAAATTTTAATCTAGTTTCAATGATAAACCACTCTTGAAGTGCAATTTGTCGTATTAACCATGTTCTCTCTTTAGTAGTGCTCGTATTAGACGAATTCAACTGTATGTAGATTTTTTTTATTGCGCTTAAGCGCTTTACATGCTATGTAAAATGATTCAATTTTCACACACTTTTTATATTAAAGCAATGAAAGAAAATGAAAATAAAAACCATTCTTCTAAGAAACGCATGTCGCATTTATGTGAAATTGAAAAGTACAAAGAAGATGAAACATTGTTTATTTATTTTTTCAGAAAATATAAATATCCCAGCAGGAAGTACTTTATTTTTCCGATCAGAAGAACATATGCATCTATGCATTTAAAAGAAAAAAAATGAGAAAGGAACGATGCATTTATATTCATTGTTAAAATTCTATTTTCCTATTTCTAAATTCTTGAATAATATATTCTCATCAAAATATGTTGTCGCTTCTGTAAGTAAAATACAATATATGAAAAAATCATGAAATGCATTTTGTTGATTTTTATGAGAGTTCGCATATTCTTCAGCACGCAACTTCTATTTCTCAAGGAAGCGGGAGCAGGAATCGGAATTTGAATCATTCAAAAGAACTCTTAAATCTCTTTTTTGTATTTGTTTTCTTTTGACGTAGTTGCAGTTTATTTGACACAATATTTCTATTTCTAACAGATGCCTTTTGCAAAAACAGAATAATATAGCAAATTGGAAGAGTTCTGAAAAACATGGTGCCATTCATATATGACAGAAAAACAATATTAATCACTTTTAAGTGTATTCTAGGCTGCTTATCGGAGTTATTTTGTCGAAATACATTATTTTGCTAAAGGAGCATATAGGCTTTTCGGCTTCAAAAAATACTTTTATTTTTTTTATTTTCGTTTTTTCTGTACCTTCTTAAATGTTTTCTCGTAGCCGTTTTTTAGAATTTACACACATATAGAAGTATATCCATTATTGTCGTTTAGCATTTTGTTAAAACTTTAGTGATAGGTTGAACTAACTATTGATGCTGCAGTAACTGCAACCATGAGAGGGTGAAATCTTGTTCCAATATTTGAAGCTGTGGTTTCATAGCTCCAAAATATTAGAACAAGATTTCACCATTTTATGGTTGCAGTTACATTAGTACCAAAATTTGGTTCAACGCACCACAAAATTTTTAACAATGTAAAGGAGCAAGAGGTGCCAAACTTTAATTGAGATTTTCTCCAAACAATGTTTTTTTTTTTTAATTTGGTAGCCAAAATCTATTTTCAATGGTTGAACCGACTTCATTGGGCTTTCTTTTTAAATAAAAATTTATACACTTACCTAGTCTTGATCTACCATTCTTTTCAATTCGTTCTTTTTTTTTTTTTTTTTTTTTTTTTTTTTTTTGCCTAGAAAACAATATCAGAGTTTTTGTTGAAAGCTGACCAATTAAGTTTGATAGTCGACAATTTTGTTAATAACGCAATATTAAAAAAAAAAGACCGCCAAAGATTACACTGTTAAAAGTTTTTGTGGTAGATTGAACCAAATTTTGATTCTGCAATAGCTGCAGCCATGCACTGTTAAAAATTTGCAGCAAACTGTCCAGTCATTTGACCGTTTTCATAGAAAATGGTTACATAACCGTAATTTAGTTCTATTCTGACCATATTATTGCCCATATTATGGTCAGAGTAGAGTTAAATTACGGTTATGTAACAATTTTCTGTAAAAACGGTCAAATAACTGGACAGTTTGCTGCAAAATGTTAAAATTGTAGGATAGTGAAATATCGTACCAACATTTGAAGCTATGGGTCAATCAGAGATCCAAATGTTGGTATGATATTTCGCATTGGCATGGTTGCAGCTACTGCAGCACCAAAATTTGGTTCAAAGCCTTTTTAACAGTGTAGATAATTATGCATAATTTAATGTTATTTTTTGTGGCAGTGGTTTTAGATCAAAGCTCTCAGAGAAATCTTGGGTTTCGCATTACACTACACACCACACATCAACGAGGATAAACGAGTCCAAAAAGCCGATTTTTCATTAAAAATTAAAATAAATGTGTTTTTTAAAAATTCAAAATATGTCTTTGCATATTCAAAATCCATAGTCGATTTCCCTGAGTTTAAAACGTATGTCTGCTAAATTTCCCCCGCCTTAGCCTCAATGATTTCCAAATAATGGGCCTCTAAATATATAATCTTCGCACTGCATTAATTCTATAAAGATAACATAATTGTTATTATAATTAAAATATTTCGAGTTGAGAGGTAAGAGTAAGTATTTCGTTTTAACCCTTTCCGGCGCGGAGTAAGTCTGTTTGTAAAATGATGAAATAATGGACTGCCACCAGAAATTACAAACGAATTTGTTAGAAAATAAAAACTTGCTTATTTTCCGGAACTTAACAAAAGGAAAATTTTAATTAAATTTTCTTGGTGCTGTTTGCCAGTTTTGGAATTAAAATTAGGTGTCCCTTTTTGTGACCACCGCCCGTTAAAGGGTTAAGAGGATAGAGGAAATTCAAAGAATTTTCTCTACTCAGTTAAAAGTTGTAACTGAGTAGCCGTTTTTTTTTTACCGTGTTTCTTAATCCAGGAAATGTAATATAACCGCGAATGAAAGTACAGGGTGATTCATAAGTAAGTACAGTTGAAGCACTTTATAACGAACTACGATATAACGAAAAGCACGATATAACGAAATGCTCATAACCATTTCGTTGGTCTGTATGTTAAAGAATACTGAATTCGAAACGATATAACGAAATATTTATAACGAAAAGCACGATATAACGAAAATAATTCGAGCTTGAAAATTGATAAAAAGAACGATAAAGCGAATTTTTTACTTTTTTTACTTAAAAAATGGGCGGGAAATAGAATTTCATTTTTTAAATACCAGATTTTTTTTTTTTTTTTTTCAGGAGATAACCTTCAATCTTTTTCTCTACGACCAATCACATATTTTCAATACTTCCAAGAGAGATTTGGGGGAGGGGCAGTATTTTAAGACAGACAGAGGGGCGACAGCTTAGCTGAACTGGATTTATGTTATTTTTTATTAGATGACTGATTTCATTGACATTTGCTTTTCGTGTAAATTTATCGCGTGCTAATTTTTAAAACTTTTTGTAAACTGGCTATGTCTGTCAAAAAATAAATAAATAAATAAATAAATAAATAAATAAAAAGTTTGAGTTTAGAAGAGAAAGTTGAAATTATAAAATGCGTCAAAAATAATGTTAAAATAAGTGATGTAGCGAAAAAATTTGGGATTCTAAGTAGCACTGTCAGCAATTGAAAAATTGAGAAAAAATTATTAAAATCCTATATTCTAATACGAGCAAATCTTGTGGGTGGTTTTATATATATATATATATATATATATATATATATATATATGCAAAAATTATCTTAAAAACGGCTCAATGATTTTGACGAAATTTCGTATCCTACCGTTTTGGGACACCAGAAAACCATTGGGCTAGGTCACATGTTGGAGAAAATTCGATTAGTGGGTCATTTTGAGTCATTTTGGGTCATGGTCTAGCTAATTGTATCTAAAAAACGGTTCAAACGATTTTGACGAAATTTTGTATCCGACTATTTTCGGGCATGAGAAGACTATTGGGCTGGGTCACATGTTCGAGAACTTTCGATTAGTGGGTCATTTTTGGGTCAAAGCGGGTCAAATTAATTTTATCTAAAAAATGGCTCTAACGATTTTGATTAAATTTTGTGTCCTACGAGTTTCGAGCACGATAAAAGCATTGGGCTAGGTCGCATGTCCGAGAAAATTCGATTAGTGGGTCATTTCTGGGTCATTGTGGGTCAAGATCTAAAAAGCGGCTCAATTTACACTAAATTTTGCATCCAATGGTTTTCGGGCACGAGAAGACTGTTGGGCTAGGTCACATGTTCGAGAAAATTCAATTAGTGGGTCATTTTGGGTCATTTTGGGTCATGGTCAAGCTAATTGTATCTAAAAAACGGTTCAAATGATTTTGACGAAATTTTGTATCCGACTATTTTCGGGCACGAGAAGACTATTGGGCTGGGTCACATGTTCGAGAACTTTCGATTAGTGGGTCATTTTTGGGTCAAAGCGGGTCAAATTAATTTTATCTAAAAACAGCTTTTACGATTTTGATTAAATTTTGTATCCTACGAGTTTCGGGCACGCGAAAATCATTAGGCTAGGTCACATGTTCGAGAAAATTCGATTAGTGGGTCATTTCTGGGTCATTGTGGGTCAAGATCTAAAAATCGGTTCAGTTTACACTAAATTTTGCATCTTATGGTTTTCGGGCACGAGAAGACTGTTGGGCTAAGTCACATGTTCGAGAAAATTCAATTAGTGGGCCATATTGGTCATGGGTCATGATATTTGAACTCAAATATAATTTTGACGGAGCATAGCTCGGTCTTTCCTGCTCGTATTCAAAAAGAGTGCAGTTTCCTCATCGTTTAAACGTATATGCACAGCGAAATATGAAGATGTGGAGGAAGTATTCTTTTCATGGTTTAACGAAGCAAGATCTAAAAACTTCCATATTAGTCGAAGTATTTTGCAATAAAAAGCATATGCGTTTTCCGAAACACTTCTATATAAAGACTTTCATGTAAATGATGGTTGGTTGAGTAAATTCAAAAAAAGATATGAAATTGTGTGTAAAAAATTACGTGGAGAAACAGCCTCTGCTTCAGAAGAAACAATTGAAGAATGGACGAACGGAAATTCAAACATTTTTTAGGATTACGATTGAAAAGATATATTTCATATGTATATGCCTGATAAAACTATAAAAAAAGAAACTTGTCACAGTGGAAGAAGGAGCGAAGACCGACTTTCATAAGCATTATGTTCTCTGAAAGGCGAAAACCTGTTGTAATTGGAAAAGCAAATAATCCATGGTGTATCCATAAAAACGTAATAAAAACTTTCCCTACCATGTATATGCGTAATTGAAAAGCTTGAATGATGAAATGCCTTTTTAAAGAATGGATTTTATATTTTGACGAATAGATGCAAAAAGCCAAAAGAAAAGTTCTGCTTATTTCAGACACCGTCTCAATGTCTCCTCGCATGTGAGTTCTGCTTGTAATTTATAAAACTACTTTTTTTACCACCTAATACTACATCCAAAGTGCAACCATGAGACCAAGGAAGTATTTTTTAAAATCTGATTTCCGAGTTTAAATTTGATCAGTATGTTAATGTTGATTCAAACATAATGGCAAATGCAAAATTCGAAGAAGAGAACATCATAAAAAAAGTACAGAAGATGAGGCGTGTGTTGGCAGTGTCAGTGAAGAAGAAGAATGAATTCCTCTTCCTGAAGAAAACATCCTTCTAGAAGCTGGTGAGAAGATTTTACCATTTGATATACTTGAGTATTTACAGATAATTGTGTGTTGCATGCACAATGAAAACTTGTTAACGAATTAAATTAACATGTATTTTGTCAAAATAGGGTGTACAATATTAGTCAATGTTAGTAAGAAAAGAAAGCAGAGCTTGTTAACTTCATTCTTCAAACTTATATAGGTATGTAAAACTGCCCTTTAAGAGAATTAAATCAATATATTTTTTTTTACATTTAAATTTGGCCGTTTTTTTATGTGTAGCGTAGTAAGATACATATATATACCGTTAAAATAATACAACAATGCTCCAATTATCTGAAGTTCAGTCATCCAGATCTATCATCACAAAATAAAAATTCTGTGTTATGAATTGTACATATTTATTCGTAAAAATATGATTTCCTAGAAATTCCATTTTAAATCAACGCCTTTCTTTTCTTTTCTGTTTGTAGTAAAAATGATCCTTACTATGAAGGCTTAATATAATATGAATACATAAGGCCTAGCTTTTTTTTTTTATTTATTAAACAAAAGTTATTTTAAGACTTATCTTTATGTAATAAAACGTCCTTTTATATGATTGTCTCCATTATATGGAATTCTGCATAATCAGATTACGTTCAGACCATATTAGTCAGGGTAATTGGCGTTCTTACTATATAACAAAATAATTCGTTATAACGTTCTAACGAAAGCACGTTATAACAAGCAAATCTTTGGAGCACTTTCGATTTCGTTATAAGGTGCTTTGACTGTATATAACTTCCAGATGCTGTAAAACAAGGACAGTTTAAGGTATGTTCCCCAAATGCAAGCCGTAAGGCAGGTGTACTCATAAAGTTTTTTCTCCCGCTGTTGTTCAAAGTGACATAGGCGATAGCTAACGTGTAATGCAAATATCAATAGAAATGGCTGCGTCTGCAGTGGAGAAGGCATTTTGTGTTCTTGAATTTAACAAAACGGAAACTGTCACCATTGTGCAACGGCATTTTCGAACACGATCTGGAAAATAACCTCTAACCAGAAAATCCATTTATGATTGGTTTAAAAAATTTGAAACTGTGGTATGTTTGTGAAAAGTGGAAAGAAATGGATTAACGGTTTGATGTGTGTAATGTGACTAAGGGTGCACATATAGAACATCTGTGACTGCCTTTTTGCTTTGAGGTTCCTTTCCAAATCGCGTTCGAAAATGCCGTTGCACAGTGGTGACAGATTCCGTTTTGCTCAATTCAAGAACACAAAATGCCTTCTCCACTGCAGCCATTTCTACTGATATTCGCGTAACACGCTGGCTAGCACATATGTCACATCGCACAGAAGCGGGAAAAAAACTTTATAAGTACACCTACCTTACGGCTTGCATTTGGAGAACGTGCCTTAAACTGTTTCTGTTTTACAGCATCTGGAAGTTGTATACTTACTTATGAATTACCCTGTATATGCTCTCATCTGAGTTACCCATGATTCCGAAAACCATTCTGTATCTTTAGAAACCTTAGAAACTAATATATTTTCAAAAATTAAAGAAACCTTTATAAACACAAAGTTTCCTTTGCTGCCACTAATTTTCGGAAATGTTTCCGAGATTTTTTAAAGTGTATTAATCAGTTTTTTTAACCCGCAATATAGGTTTTCAATTTTTCAGTAAACATTTTCATGTTCAACAAACATATTTTACAGACAAGCATGACAAATTAACTGCATTAACAGCTCTTAATCTCAAGGATGTTACTATCAGTTAATACAGCTGTAACAACAAAATTAAAATTATTTTGTTACTCTTGCACGTATACATTCAATCAAGGAGCTGAAAATGTTTAATTGAGAATTCATAGCATTCGGTTTGAGAAAACTGATTAATACACTATAAAGATTACTGGGAAATGTTTCCGAAAATCTGTGGCAGTCAATATATATGTATGTATATATATATATATATATAATTATAATATCTATGAATTTCAAAAAACATATCAAGTTCTATTCTACTTAAATCTCCAAAGAGATAATCAATGATACTGTGTATACAGAATACCACATAGCTAATAATTAACATGTGCAAACATAATATTACCATAGCTGATGCTTCAATGGTAATTGGCCAAATTTTACTCATACCAAAAGAATATTGAAAAAAGAAATAGAGAGAAAGGGGAAAAAAAAAAAATTATAAATTGGAGTTGCAATTAAGTAAACACAAATGGATTAACAAATTAAATATGAACCATACACAATGGAAAATTGGACCACATGAGAATTAAATATGAATTGGACATGGAAAAACACATGCACATGTACTCATCAGCCTGGATGCACCCACATGTGTTTTAAATAATAATTCAGTGTTTCATAATTCTACTGGCATAATGCTAAGATCAGTAGAATCATCCAGGTACACTGAATTATTACCAGACAACAATTGGAAATATTAAAATTTGGAAATATTTAAATAGGAAATAAAAAACCATTAAGAAAATACAATATATTTCACTCACATCGATTATCCAAAAAACTGTAATTAACACCTCACTAAATTACCACGAGATAACAGTTTTGAAATAATAAAATTGGAAATATGAACGCGTAAAGTGTAGATAAAATATTTTACTCACAATAATTATACAGAATCCTTAAAATGTCACAACGTCTACATAATATTCACATCCACATGGCAATGCATCATACATGTTAACTAAGTCGAGTTGAGAGAAATGATTTGTAAGACAAGTTGAGAGCACACTTTTTTTTAAAACACAACCCCATAAATGACACCCAATCACAAAATGATTCAAAAACACTCAAAATAATTCTGGTTTTAATACACTTATAACAAATTTATATCCGTGAATATATATTACTCCATCCAATTTTAATTCCTGAAAGTAAAATTAATATACAATCAATAGCTCCCTCTATAGTTAAATTAAATATAATATTAACAATATTATCTACAACTACCTGAAAGGTAAAGTGTCGCCATCTATTGGTATTATAATAGTTCATAATTAATATTTAGTTAAATATCCACTTTATTAGTTACATACTCACTTCATTAGATTTATTTATATAAATAAACTTTAAAAAACAATACTAACTTGTAGTTTTACTTAAAATTCAAATAAAATATAATACTACTATATGAATAAATCTACACAGAATTAATTCAACTTGCACAGCATTTCAGATATTCTTAACAAGAATATATTATGTAAAAGAGATATTATTTTAATTCAAATTATATTTGCTGCCAGCTGTGTTAATCCACTGATATTATAGACATTTATTAAATAATTAATGTTTTATTTTTACTACTACTTAAATATATATTAGACTTGTTTTTAAATAATTAATGTTTAATTTATACTACATTGTAAATATATTTTATATTTATAGATTAATTTAAATATCTAATTAAATAATTCATAAACAATTCAAAATATCTCAAAATTTATAATGTTGATAATTAATAGTATTACTACTGTTTTTCAATCAAATTAATGCAATGCAGTAATTAAAATACTTGTTAATTTTAATTATTCATAGACAAAAATAAAAACTATATATATTTATTTTTATATATATTGCAAATAGATATATATATATGAGTTATAATCACCAATGTTATCATTGTATAATTTAATTTGTTATTGTATAAGTAAATTTATAAATTTATGAAAACTGCACATCAATAATACCTTAAACAGAGGTGATCGGCAACGCACAATCACAACTATACAAAGTATAAATAATGTTCAATCAAATATTAAATTTCCTAATATGTTATAATTGTAATTATGTATGTTATATTTGTAATTTTCTACATAAAGTGTATATAATGTTCAAACAAATATTAAATATTAAATTTCCTAATATGTTATAATTGTAATAATGTATGTTATAATTATTATTTTCTATATCTTTTGTTATATGTTATCGCACACTAAAACAATAATTTATTACATACCATGTTTATATTTAAATTATATAATAAATGTTATTTAAAAGAGTTGATGATTGAATTTATCATAAAAATAGGATATCCATATATTTTTGCTTGATCTCGAATATATCTAATATTTTTGTTTTTATTTATATCTGAGCATAAGTATTTTATACGATGTAGATAATTGATAATTATTATATATATATATATATATTTCTTTAAATTTCGAATGTATATTGGTTTCTGAGACTTCTATAGATAAAGAACTGTTTTCGAAACTGTGGGTAACTTTGAAGAGATTATTGTACACTTCATTTAATTACCAAATGGTGTAAAATGAAAATTTTATAAACAGCAAAATAAGTTTTATTAGATTTTTGACATGTTTCGGCTTCATCGGAGCGATTATCAAAACAAATAATTATATAATATAATTGCACGGTCTATGAAGTTATTATTTCAAATGCCATCATTTAATTTTTCACGTACTTTTTCTAATTACCCACGTTATTTTTTATTTTTACTTGGATGTTTACTTGGATATGTGGCATGTGTAAAAATCTTAATGTAACAGGGCCATACAAAAGAATTCAAATATGTTTCCGTCTATTGGTAAAAACTGCTGAAGGTGAATTTTCAACTGTGTTATGTGTATTCTTACTAAACTAAATTGCAACATATAGCGTATATAAACAAACCTATAGATTATATACAGGGCTGCACAAAAGAATTACAGTACTTTTCTGTCTATGTCCTGTAACTGCTGAATTTTCAAATGTGTTTTGCGTTTTCTAAAATATTTACTTAGGTATCTTATTTACCTTATTAAACATCGGAGATTTGTTAAAGAATTCTGGAAGTATTGGAAAATGTTTCATAATCTATGCTTAATGCATGATTTTAATTTTTTTTGTTTACTGTGCACTATAACTGACATGAAAAAAGTATCTCTTACTAGCATATACTATATCTTGAAATAAAGTATAAAAGTTTTATGAACGAAAGTTAAATTATATAAAGAAAAAAATAACAAACAATTCATATTTAAAATGTTCTATGCGATTTCTCAACGATTCAATACTTTCTTAAATTAGACCAGACATACTTATGTATATTTGTTTTGAAGTATAGCAATTATTACTAAAATTATAGAAACGCTTTTTGCAAATTAGACAGATTTTCTCAATTCTGTCCCTTAATATTTTATTTGACAATTGCAATCATTCTTTATTTTTAACTTGGATATCCATTTATTCGAAAAATAAATCCTTTAAAATGCACGTAAAATTCGTAGTTAAATGAAGGAAAAATAATTCTCATTGAACACTTTAACCATTGTTTACAGTAAATTTTTGAAACTGAGTAGAACGTGCTAAAAATTTATGAAATCTACTTCTCCAGAATACTAATTTAAGAGAAATCCAAATATTTTAACAACAAAAAATTTAAATCAAACAATGATTTTTCTTCTTTTTAAAACTTTCCAACATATTTGAAAAGTGTTTATGAATTCGGTTTGTCTGTCTGTCTGTCTGTCTACCGTCTGTCTAGCTGTCTGTCTGTCTGCCGTCTGTCTGTCGGTCTGTCTGTCTACCTTCTGTTTGTCTTTCTGTCTGTCTGTCTGTCCCTGCTCTAACTCGCATAAATATATTCGGATTGTTATGCAATTTATATATGTTATTGAGGTTTCTATATGGCATGCTCGGTATTGAAAATGAAGTGTGTAGCACTATATTTTTTTTACAGGGACAGACAAAAGAATTCCTTTACTTTACGGTCTATGGAGAAAAATCATTTTCGGTTTATTTTAATGATATTAGACAATTTCAAACACATTGTAATTGATATATATCGATGAAATTCACTACAAGAAGCTTACTACTGAATATCGTGTGCATAGCACTTATAGTTCCTATACAAGAACACTCAAAATAATTCCTTTACATTTCGGACTATGGGGAAAAATCATTTGCAGTTTACTGACAAATGTATAATGTTTCACTATTTCAAACATATTGAAATTGACATATATCACCAATTTGCATTACAAGAGGCTTAATATAGAATATTGTGTCATTCATCGTTCATTTACAGGGACACACAAAAGAATTAGGTACTGTCTGATAACAATAATTGCTGGAAATGAGTTTTCAGACGCTGAACGCGTTTTTAAATTTAACTCATTTTTTGACTGTTATTTGGTGTGTATAAAGAGTATAGATCATATACAGGGCAGCACAAAAATTCTCGAGTACATTTCTCTATACTGATGGAAATTCCATAAGGGGAATTTTAAACTGTGCTACGCGTTTCTTAACTAAACAAAATTTAGCATTCTATGTATATACAAATCTATAAATCATATACAGGGCTACACAAAATAAATCAGATATTTTTCCGGATATTGTTGGTAATTTGTGAAATTGGGTTTGAAATATATTAGGCTTTTTCCAAATTGTTTACTTAGATATCATCTTTCCACTTATTAAACGGCAAGAATTTGTAAAATTATTTTGGATGTGTTAGAAAGTGTTACATAATCTGTGGTTGACGCTTGATTTTTCGTTCTAGTTTTTATTTGAAATGTTTAAAATTTCTCTCATTCTATCGTATCGTCAAGCTTTGACAAAACGTTTTAGTTATATTCTCAAAAAAGGTCGTTATAATATTTTTTTCTATAATATAAAACAAGTTGGAAATTTGTATGTTAAACATGACAAATAAGGTGTGTCGTACTATAACTACTTTTATAAATATTCACATTTTGGTGCAAGAGTTGTTGCACTCTTATGGAAAAAACACATGAATACAAAATTTATTTTGTGTGCAGTTTTTCATATTATAGATATTAATTTTATTTTGTGAAATTAAGTTTCAGTACACTTTTAAGAACAATTAATTACAATTCTGTTATATTAAAGTTATATTATGTGCAAATATCCAGTACAAGGCAATGTAAAAGAAATCATCGTTATTATTTCACTGAAAAAAAAATTAATTATATCGTCTGTTATTGTGATATGAGCAATTTCCTTAATAAAATAAGATCAGTTTAAGTTGGCAACATTTTATCTTTTGTTGAGATTTACTGAATATTCCAATGGGAATTGAAAATTCCAGAACATAAAATCCATATTTATACTCTTTTTCCATTTAATATCTATTTCTCCTTAAACATCTATCCAAAAAACTGTCGGTAGATTATAGGATTGCTATAATTAAGCAATTTTAGTACACAAATTCGGTTTTTAAATTCAGTAATACAGACATAATATGACTTTATCTTAATTAGGACGTAATTGCCATGGCAACCTAAAATCATTACCTATGCTGCGGTATCGTTGAATTACTTACGTATGATAGTATTTAATAGAATGAAAAAAACTTTTATTAATATTTTTTAAGTTTTGATTTGATTTTCATAAAATTTCAAACCATTCGGTTGGGTAGTTTTTGTGCTGGTATATAGACGCACAGACGGACAGACGAACGGACCAGACGACGACTGTAAGTGCTACGTATTTATATAATTACGAATCCACCTAAAAAGAGGAAATATTGCCTCATTTAAAACGTACAGTCGGCCAAAAAAAAAAAAAAAAAAAACATACAATTTAATCTTTAAATTATCGCAGAAAAAGAAAAACGGAAATAAGTATCCAACTGTAAATTTTGCTTTTTTCAATTTACGTCATTTTTTTTTTGTTTAAATATTAAAACAGGCTTAGGGGGTTCGTCTTCACGCTACAATTTTACCAAACTCTGAAATTGTGATTACGAACACTTAATTTTAACATCATATTTGGATTTTTAGATAAAATTTACCTTATTACATCAAGCAAAATATATTTCGGTCAAACAGTTTAGGAATGATGAAAGTTTATAAATTTTGAACTCCTAATGTTAAATCCATTTGTAGTAATCATATCGAAACAGGTTGCAATACGGGTAGTTGCTTGAGCATAACTGAAAAACTACTTGATGTAATGAGTTGTACTTTGATGTTCGCATATTTGAAGCTTCTTAAAACTGATTTCCTTTAAAAAAATTATAGGTTTCAGTTCATATGTGTTTCGAAAATTAATTTAAAAAAAAAAAAAATTTCTAAATAAATTTTCGAAAAACATATTAATTGTAACCAATGAATTTTTGAACAGAAATCGATTTTTAGAACTTTACAGTTTCCGAATCGAAAATTATAGCCCATTCCACTACAGAGTGTTCGAGTGATGCTTAAAAAACTTCCCACATTGCAATCTGCCTTGAAATGGTTAGAAATGAATTTAACATTAGGATTTCGAAACTTTAAATCTTTCATAATTTTTCAACTACTTAACCGAATGACTTCCCGTTTGGTATGCTTATGTAAAATTTCTCAACTACTTAACCGAATGACTTCCCGTTTGGTATGCTTATGTAAAATTTCTCAACTACTTAACCGAATGACTTCCCGTTTGGTATGCTTATGTAAAATTTCTCAACTACTTAACCGAATGACTTCCCGTTTGGTATGCTTATGTAAAATTTCTCACAAACTCCAAATATGATGTCAAAATTAGGTGTTGTTAATGAAAATGTAAGTGTTTGGTACAGTTTTAGAATGAAATTTCCCCTCTAAGTTTGTTTTTAGGTGCGTTCGTAATTATATAAATACGTAGTCATCGTCTGGTCCGTCCATTCTTCTGTCCGCATATAACAGCACAAAAACTAACCAACCGAATGGTTTGTAATTTAATATGTATTATCGTTGTAGAATTTTGTCGAGGTATTTCAAATTTTATGAAAATCGAATCAAAACTTAACCCTTTCAGGGGCAGTGGTATGTTTATGAAACCACTTTATTTTAATTCCCAAACGCCACAATGGCACCAGAAATTTGCTAAAATCTTTCCCATCTAATATGTATGTGATTTTTTGCCTTTTTTCATATTTTTAAATAAATGTCTATGTTAATTCCGGTGCCAGTCATTTATTTCAACATTTTAGTATTGAAAGTCATTTGCCCCTGAAAGGGTTAAAAATATAGTAATAAAAGTTTTCTTTATTCTAATTAATCCTATCGTACGCAATGTATATAATACAAGCGCAAGTCATGTGACTGAGGAAAACAAATACGGGCAAACCACTTCTTTTTTCCATATTCGAGACGAATTCAAAATTATTTTTTCAAATAGAATTGCATAAAAGTTGCATTTTTGGAAAGATCGTTGAAAAAAATTGTTTGTTTCAAACATGAGTTAAAATAATAATAATTATTATAGATTTTGAGATAATTTCAGTGGAAATGACGTTAACAGCCGAATATTTCAATCCATTAGAGTAAATAAACACAGAAAATTCGTTCATTATGAATCATACAAATATTAAACCATGGAGGTAATCGTTCACAAAGAAAGATCTCCATGGTGACTTTTACAGTGCTGTCTGATGTAGAAAAAAAAATCCCATATGTAAACGTGGCATACGTGATAAGAAAAAGAAAGGCATGCTCATTTCGGTCATAGCAGACGATATAATTCATTTCACTGAAATAATAAGGATGATTTTTCTTTTAAATTGTGAAACTAGTCATAAAACGAAAGTATAAATCCAATGTCAAGTTTAACGTACAATTTCCAACTTGTTTTAATGTAAATTTAAAGAAGACATAATTTCTTGTCGAATGACTATTTTCGTTTTTTTCTGTGACAAATTGGTGATAAAAAAGTTTTTTTTTTTTTTTTTTTTTTTTTTTTTTTTGTACATTATATTATTTTCAATTGAAAAACAAAATTTTCATTATTTATATACACTCAGTGCCAAAATATTGTCACTTTTATTTCTAAGAAAAGGGAAAAAAAATGACTGTCAATTGCATATCTCTATCTATATTCTTTTATTAAAATCTAGCCTTGCACATATTCACGATTTTATCGAATCCAACAATAACATCCCATTTTTATTTCACATTTCATTTGCAATCTAAATTTTGCTGAGATAGAAAATCTCGAGATGCATTTTTATTCTGTTTTTGAAACGAACAAAGTGTCTTTAAGATATTTTCTTTTTTTGTGTTTTATAAGTAACAATTATCTGTTTTCGAAAAAAAGAACATCGTAAATATTTTTTTTTATTATTATTTCTATTAGTTTTAAATAACAATCACATTCGTAATTCAGAATTAGGATAAAACACGTTTTCCATTCTCTAATGATTATTATCGAATAAGCAAAAGTTTATAAAATGTTGTATTGTGTATAAAACTGTTTGAAAAAGACTTTTCGTTAAATAAATACTTGCAGAATTTAAAAGATAAAATATCCGATTTTGTCATTTTAATAAAATATTTAAGTGACGAATAAATTTTATCATTATAATTAGTAAATTTGCAAATCACAGTCTTAACGTCAGATTTTGAAGTTATTTTATTTTTATCTTACTTTACATACTATCTAATATCTTGTTATTCGAAATTTATTTTTTATAGTTATATGTATAAGTATGTAACATTTCCTAAAATTTCTAACTTTTAATAGCTGTTACATTAAATACGACTCCATGCAATAATGTTCTAGAACTGCTTCGTATAATTTTTTAGAAAAAAAAGTACATTTCTGAAGGGGAGCGTGGGGTTTAGGAGAACTGCCCTCATCCTCAGTAATTTTACTTTCACAATTTCAAAAAAAAAGTTTACGAACTCATTTCAGGATTTGAGCACATTTACTGGTGCGTATCATACTGTAATTTCATTAGCATAAGCATTTCATTGCACAAGAGACTATATAGTATCCTAATAGCAACTTAACATCCACATCCACCGCCTCCTGAATACTAGGCCTGCGCGCTGACACAAAAATGGCGGCTGTCGTAGGCAGATTTTGCTCAGAGTTTGTACGGTCCATCAAATTTGAACACCAATAATTTCTAAATGTTTTCTTCGCATTATTTTTTCTGATATTAAGTAAGTCAAAGAAACTTTTAGAAATTATTGGTAGGTAATATCAAGGGACTGTATAAACGCTTAAAAAATTTCGCCTACGACAGCCTCCATTTTTGTGTCAGCGCTCAGGCCTAGTATCCAAGAGGCGGTGGATATGTATGTTAACCCTTAATTGCATAGTGATGTAAATTTCCATCACTTTTCATTTAACTTTTAATAAATAAATCAACTTCTACGCCACCACTATATTTATATAGAAATATTAATCCAGTAAATTTCCCGTGAACTATGTTGTTGAACGAAGTTAAAAATCTATCTTAAAATTTCTGGTGTCTAATATTTAATATATGTATAAAAAAACACAATTGTAAAAGAAAAACTCATGCAAAGAAGGGTTAAGTCGCTATTAGGATACGATACAATCTCTTGTTCAATGAAATTCTTATGCTAATGAAATTATAGTAAGATACACACCAGTAAATGTACTTAAATCCTGAAATATTATTATTTTTTAATTGCGGAGGTAAAATTACTGAGTATTAGGGGTGGATTTCAGGACCCCCCCCCCCTCCCCGTTAAGAAATGTACTTTTTATTCAAAAAAATTATACGAAGCAGTTGCAGATCATTATTGCATGGGAATTGTATTTAATGTAATAGTTATTAAAAGCTAGAAACGTTAGGAAATGTTACATCCTTATATATATATAACCTATAAAAAAATTTCGGATCACAAGATTCAGGGGACGGTGACATATCCTTCAATTATGTCACGCCTTCATGTTTAGAAGAAATTGGATAAAATCTCATGTAACAAACATTTTTAAGCAAGTGTAAACTTCTGCTACGAAACATATGTATAATTAAGAAGTCTAACATTTTCATAGTTTTTTTTTGGAGATAATAATTTTAGGGATAATTCGATAGTTTTAAAACAAAACTCTTATCTAAATAAAGCCTTATCTATTTCGATAAATGAATCATACCAAAATTACCCGTAAATAAGCTTTTTGTTAGTGAAATTGTTAAAAAAGGTGTCTTAAGTAAGGCCAACTAGAATAACTGGTTAATTTGAGGAAATTCCCACTTAAATCTTGATTAACTGCATTCATGTAACCAGGGGGAATATATTTCCAGGTTCTAAAGACACACTAATTAACATATAAACAATTAATAATAAGAATTAATAATCTTTCAAATAACATAATTCTTCATGTTGCCATGATAGAAAATCGAACTACAACAGTTGCAGATTACAGTTAGTCTTTTCAATATAAATCAAATGTATATATGACAGGTACTGCCATCTAATGAGCAGAACAAATAATATTTAAAACAAACAGAATCTAACATGGCTCTTTACAAGATTTAAAAACACTACTACTACTGAAATATTAATTTTAGAAATTTATATAAAGAAAAGTTTCAAATAAAAATAAGTTTTTCAACTTTGATCGAACATAACAATTTTTGAATTTAAGTTCTTTCAATTGTACCCGTAGTCAAGATGTGTGACAATGTTTCTCGCGGAATTATTAGTTTCAGGTACACTGTGCTGGCTGACAGTAACATCTATTAGAACTCGTAAAAATTAATTAGAAGCTCCCTGAACTTTGGCAATTTTTGTGGAATCCCACCTATACCTCATGTAAAGATCTTCAACTGTTCTTGATCACTCAGGTCCTCGAACATCAGATTTGTTTGATCGAATATGATACCTATTTTTTATGTAGACACGTCCATCTTATCTTTTTATTACATACGAACGAGGCTGGTGGTCTACTTGAAATTTAATTATTATACCTTGCTTCCAAGGCTATTTCATCTGTTGCTTAAACCAAATTTTTGTATTATTATGCAATTCTAGAAAGACATTTGCTTGCTTATTAGCATACTTACTTAGCAAATGTTTCATTTATTTAAAGCTATATAGTATATCTATAGCTTTAAAGTGTATCTTGAACAATAAATTTACGTCTCAATTGCTCTAGATGTCATGACAGGAAGGATCTCAGTATTTGATCCATTAGTAGCTGGTGATGCCATATTCTTTACTGGTTAGATTATTTAGTCGAACAATACAACATACTTTACATTTTTCTGCAGCTTTAGAAAGATAAATGTTTATTGTCTTCACTGTTCTTGTCCATTTGCTCATAGAAAGAGAGGTAATGTAATATTATGTTTAATACCCTATTATTGGAAATGTTTCGTATCAAAAGTTTAAAAAAAAGTGGTCCCTTATCACTTATATGCTCTTCTCGTATTCCGTGTGTTGCGTAGATAAACTTCATTAATGTATTGAAACTTGCGCTGTAATACTGTTAAGTGGTTTCAACTCAACATATTTAGGTAAATAATCTATCATCAACAGATGATGTCACCTTTTTTAAATAGAAGATATCACATGCGAATTTCTGCCATTGTCCAAGAGAAATGTCTGGAATCACTAGAATTTCTCTCCTTTTCTTTTTAGTCTTGCATCTTGACACAAATTCTACAAATACTCTAATTATGTTGGGCCAATGAAAATATTCTCTGGCTTTAATTTTGGTAGAAATTACACCTCTATGGGACATAGCTAATATATTTAAAATTTATTTTCTTGGTGCTTTGGATACAACTAGTCAATGTCCTCTGCAGATAATACCCTCTTTTGTAACCTATAGCTCTTCATTGCAGTGCCAATAAGCTTTTGTTGCTATTCGTGTTTTTTTTTATCAGACCACTCATTCTTTATCTGGTAAACTTAGCTTGTATCTCTGGGTCACTTGCTGTTAATTTTGCATATTATTTCCATTTTGTTAGTGAAGCTAACGTTTTGTTGGTGATTATTGCGAACCGTCAGTGAAGGCTTATTTCGTTAATTCGAAGGTGCCGCTTTCAGACACAGGCACATCTCCAGAAACTTCAGTATACCTTGTTCAGATGTGTAGTTGAGATATTACATGGTTTAAGGTCCTTCATACAAGAATCCATGAGGAGACTGAATGGTAATTTCTGTTGATTTGACATGATTTTATGTCAAATTAGGTTACGTTTGACCGTGTTGTTATGAGTTTACAAATTCTTTCCACAATTCAGGTTTATCTCCTTCAGGAGGGAAAACAAATTACACATTTTTAGGTTAATTACCACTTTACCATATTTAGTACATGAAATTACACATTTTTAGGTTAATTACCACTTTACAATATCTGGTACATGAAATTACACATTTTTAGATCAATTCATACGAGAAACCATGAGGTGCATTTACCACTTTACCAGATTTAGTACATAAAATAAATGTCACTATTTAAGGTTACATTCAGATAGGAACAGTTAAAGCAATTATACAATTAAACACATATACTAAAGATTAAGAAACTATTTACGTATTTACATATATTAATACTAGTACTGTTAATGTACTTTTCTTTACAGAGAAAGGTTATGAAACCAAACCACGCTGCGCCGACCAAGTTCATTTAGAATGGAAGTTGGTGGGAAAATATAAATTAAGTTCTGTCTAAAAATTGCATACATTCTGTTATTTTTTGTATTAGTGTAGATCTTTCTAAGATATGTTTTATCCAGTCTGTTAATTTTCATTAGTTGGGGTTTTTTACTATGGTAATTTAATGGTAGTGTGCAGTTTAGGATATAGTGCAGTGAGTTCGAGGGTGAGTCGCAGACACGAAGTGGGGAGTCCCCTTTTGTTAATTTGGTATAAGTTTTCTTGGAAAGGGCCGTGACTTGTTAGAAAAATATATAGAGATCTATTATTTACGAAAAACTGTGTTGAGACATTTGGAAAGAATTGTTTTGTGTATTGACCCACTTGTGAGTCTGTTGCCAGTTCTGGATTAGAGTACCTTTTAGTTGTAATTTTAAGGATGACGCTAGTTGTGGTAGGAAAATTGGATTGAGTGTTAGATCTGCTACTACGGATTTTGACAGTTGGTCTGCTAGCTCATTGTCCTAGACTCCAGAATTTTTACCCAGTTAAAGAAGAAATTTTTGGTTGATTGGTGGAGATGGTCTATTATGTCTAGAATTATATAGTTCGTGTTTTCAAATTTGTTAACTGCGTAGAGATCTGGAAGACAATCTGTTGAAATTAAATAGGTGGATTCTGAGTCCGACTCGGCCCAGCGAGTGCTGTCAAAATCACAAAGAGCTCCGCTTCTAAAATTGAGTTCCCCAGATCAAGCACGCCATGAGAAAACATTTTGACTATTTTTAAGAACGCAGAAAGACGCTCCGATACCTTTGTCAGATTTGGAGCCATCTGTGAAGATGTGAAATTCTCCCATGAACTGTTCGTAAGATTATGTTTTTAGTCCTTCAAAAGAAGCGTACCTCGAACCTGCATACTTCGAACATTTTGAAAAATATGACGGTGAAAAGATCGTTGAGGTGAAAATCCCCAGACGAATTGTTCTGGTGAACTAAAAAACATACTCAAATCCTTTGAGAACTTGTCCTGACGTTTCAACAAGATTTTTGTTGATCAAATTCAATCTTTGGATCAGACCAAATTCTTTAAAACAGGGTGGCTACTGGTCAGGGAAAAATACAGTCAAAAAAAGTGATAAACACCAGTATATTCTTATTAGAAAAATTTATGTTGATTATTCGATCAAATAATCAATTTGAATTTTTCTATAAGAATATACTGGTAATTATCATTTTTGTTACTGTATTTTTCCCTGACCACTAGCCACCCTGTAAAAGCTTCACGGCCATAGAAATTATATAATTCATAGAAATTATATGCGTTCTTATAACTCAGATAGTAAAGATGAACTAATTAACATTTATGCAACAAATAATAAGATTTAATAAATGCTCAAATAACATAATACTTCATGTTTTCATGATAGAAAATAAAACTACAGCAATTACTGATTACAGTTAGTCACTTCAAATATAAATCAAATGGAAATGTTAGAGGTACGGCCATCGAGTAAGCAGTAGAACAAATAATATCTAAACAAACATTTTCTAAGATATATGAGTTAATAATTGAAATTTTCCCTTCATTTATAATTTTACTTACACTGGTTTCATGTATTTTTTGTTTCTTAAAGTGTTATATGCAAAGTTATTAACTGTAAAACCACATTTTGTAATGATATCACATATTTTTAACGCCAACTTTTGTCTTGTACTCTCATTACTAAAATGTGACCTATTTGTTTTATTTGGTATTTTTTTTTAAATCAGAAATCTAAATTAATTTAACATTTTGACACTATCTTCTTTATAGGTATATGATAATTTCAAAAAGATTTCAATAAATAAAACAGTTAAAATTGTCTTATTAAATATATTTTTAAATATTATTTTCATCCTCATACTGAACACAGTTGAATATAAAACTAAACGAAAACAAATGTCCATTTATTATTAATTCTTTTTTTTTCCTTTAATCTTTTTTCAAATTTGTCATGCATTTTATTCTTCATAATTTACATTGATTTATTTTCTTTAAGTATTATGCAAACAGCACAGAAAAAAAGGATATATTTACCTACATTGACATAAAAATCTGCCACATGTTTCCGTTTCAGAAATTTGAATTTAACTTCTACATTTTTCTCTTTTATTTTATAACTTTATAAAGCTTCTTCACATCTGTAAAACGTGCTTGACAGCCATGATAAATAAAACAAGAAAATTTAGATGTATCACATTTCCTCGCTGTCAACTTATCTTTATAGTTATATTTTTCGTTTTGGTTTTTATTTCTCTAAGCTGCTTAACGTTTTAATGTCTATTGACAAATGACAGTCGACGATAAAATAAAATAAAAAAGAAACATTTAAAGTTCCGACACAAGAAAATCTATTTTTATTTTCGGTTTAGTTTTCTACGTTATTTTGGATTTATTACAGTATTTTTATATTTAATGTTATTTATTTCACATTTTTTGTTTGGGGAGCTTTTCATAGATTGTAATGAACTTCATCATAATTGTATTTCAGAAAAATACTTGTTTGTCTTCGAATAATAAATCTTTAATGTGGACTTATTTTTTTCTTATACAGTGTTACTAAATTATTGTTAAGAATTTAGTAAATTAAAATAATTTAATTATAATTTTAAATAAACATTTTGATCAATGTATAAGATTCCTTTCGGTAGATATTTTACTGTTTTATATTTAGTAATAAATTGAATCCAGAAAACTGTAATTATTTCTATGTTTTATCATAGATCAAACGATACGAAATCTTACAAATATTCTGAACCGTATTAACAAAGATTAGCCAATTAACCATTTCAGTTTTGAACTTCGTTTTCTTCGCATGTTTAAAAAAAATTGGGTACACTCTAAAAACGACATTTTCAAAACTGAGCAAAACATACTCAAATCTGAGCATGTCGCATAGTCAAAATGGCTCCTAATCAAAATTACTCAAGTTTGAAACGTGTATATACTGATTTCTGAAAACATGCACACACTCAAGAATAAAACATCATGTGCATATGAGTATGTTCATGTTTCAAAAATGAGTTTGAACTGATCCTAATCATTTTTGAGTATGTACATGTTTCAAAAATAAGTATGAACTGACTTCTATGTGCTCCGTTTTTAGTATGTACATGTTTCAATATTATGAGTATTTCTGGTATTTCAGAAAAAAAGCATTGGGTCATCATATTTGAAACAAAAAGTTTCATAATTAAATAAAAAAAAGAAATTTACTCAGATTTGAAAATGTCATTTTTCTCAGTGTTCCACTAAATTTTGACGGATTTGAAGAGGTACAATTACATTGAGATGGGACATGCAGTATTTTAAACAAACTCGTCTAGATAAATTCCTGTACACAGGTCAATGTAATTTTAAGAAAATTGTGTACTATTAAATTTTGACGGTCTTGAAGAGGTACAATTACACTGAGAGTGAACAGACAATATCTTAAACAAACATTCTTCTAGATAAACTCATGTACACAGGTCAATGAAATTTCTAAAAAATGATGCACTATTAGATTTTGACGGACTTGAACAGGTGCAATTACATTGCGATTGAGCATAAGATATCTTAAATAAACATTCTTCTAGATAAACTCCTATATGCAGGTCAATATGCAATTTCAAGAAAAGTGTGTACTATTAAATTCTGATAGACTTGAAGAGATACAATTACATTGAGAGTGAGCAGACAATATCTTAAATAAACATTCTTCTAGATAAACTTCTGTACGCAGGTCAATGCAATATAAAGAAAACTGTGTACTGTTAAAAATTATCGGTCTTGAATTATTACAATTACATTGCGATTGAGATGCGATATCGTAAATAAACATTCTTCTAGATAAACTCCTGTGTGCAGGTCAATGCAATTTCAAGAAAATTACGTACTATTAGATTTTGACAGACTTGAAGAGATACAATTACATTGCGATTGAGCATACGATATCTTAAATAAACATTCTTCTAGATAAACTCCTATATGCAGGTCAATATGCAATTTCAAGAAAAGTGTGTACTATTAAATTCTGATAGACTTGAAGAGATACAGTTACATTGAGAGTGAGCAGACAATATCTTAAATAAACATTCTTTCAGATAAATTCCTGTACGCAGGTCAATGCAATATCAAGAAAACTGTGTACTGTTAAAATTTGACGTCTTGAATTGTTACAATTACATTGCGATTGAGCATGTGATATCGTAAATAAACATTATTCTTGATAAACTCCTGTGTGCAGGTCAATGCAATTTCAAGAAAATTATGTACTATTAGATTTTGACAGACTTGAAGAGATACAATTACATTGCGAATGGGCATGCGATATCTTTAGCAAACATTTTTTCTAGGTAAACTCCTGCACGCAAGTTAACGCAATACAGCCAGAGGAAACGGATAATGAATAACCTCATTTAAAATACGTTATTCAATATCATGTGGAAATGTACCGGAAAATGTTAAAATCTCTACTATTAAAATCCGTGCGCGTATCTATGTAACCTCAAAAACTCGGAAACCACAGGGCGCAGGGCTATGAAATTTGGCACACGGGTTGCTGGTAGGAGGCCCATGAACGATTGAGGCAAAAAATTGGAAAATGTTAAATAGATTTTTGATAGATTAAATATTAATTAAAATCCATCCACAGAGAGATCTCATAAAAAATACGCTTTATTATCTTCTGTTGGTTGGTTGTATAAAATCTCCGCAGAAGTTATTAAATAAATCAATGTAGGGATCATCGCAATTGCGAGTCGAGTGTTTAAAATCGATGCGTCAGAGATTATATGATATGTAGACAATCAAATTAATTATTAACCATTTCCAAACGCTAAAAACTTAATATTAAAGGATTTTATCGACTTAATGAACGATAATTAGCTGGCTTTAAGGATTTTGTTACATGACATATATTAGTACAGAGATTATTAATACAGAAAACTTTATGTAACAGATTATTTGTTAAATTTCTCGTGATGGGGAGGGGTGGGACTAAACGCAAACATCTACAAAACTTTTTATTCTATTTATTCCCTTATTCCAAAGATATCGTTTTATCGTCTGCTGCCATAGCAACATGATAAATTAAATTTCATTAAAAAATGCACAGTAGTAGAAAAATATTTTTCCAAATCGAATAGTTATTCAACAACTCAACACTTTAACAGGGAAATTCTTATTTTTTATTTAGATATTTTAAAATTGTTTGTTGTCATTGCGTTTTTATGCTAAGTTTCGTTTCATATTCGATTATTATTATGTCTATTTGATGTGAATTTTTTACATACTACTACTTTTTACTACGGATTTCTAGTTGTGTAAATACTGATTTTTAATAGACATAAAAAATTATATTGATAAACTTTAGCTTAATTTTTATTTTAAAGTTTGGTTTTAGAATTGAATTCATGAAATCCAGGGGTAGAACGGATTAAACAGCTAGTATAAATTAAAGTGAAGAAGAAAATTTGCTAAACTAAAACAAGTATCCATTTAGTATTGATATTTTTCTTTTAGTGACAAATTCCTATTATTCTCATCACGGACTTGTCCATCGTCATCAGAACTATGTTGTCCATTTAATATTATAAATGTATCCCAAAAAGTAGTACAGCATGTTGCAGGCATAACGGTTGTAGCAACAACTTTCATTTTTATCGCTCATACATAACTTCTAATTATTTCTGTTTTTCTTCTTCTAATTTCAATTACCTGCATCTAACGCATATATTTCAATATTTATTATTAACTCTAAAGAACCTGTTATTAAGAATATGCTTTATACTTTTTATTTTTCATTTTAAAATTTTGCTTTGCATTTTATTCTTTACTATAAAAACATAAAGGGAAAAAGAAAAAAATGAATATATCTTTATTGGCATAAAAATAAGTCGCTTGTTTCAATTCCAAAAATTTGAATTTAACTCCTATATATTTCTCTTTTTTTTTTCTTATAACATTATAAAAATTTATTCTGTAAAACATGCATGATAAAAAAAAAAGAAAATTGAGATGTATCGCATTGCCTTGCTGTCAACTTACCTTTACAGTTACATATATATTTGCTTGTTTTTTTATTTCTCCAAGCTGCTTAACGTTTTAATGTCTTTTGACAAATGACAGTCGAAGATAAAATAATAAAAAAGAAACTTTTCAAGTTCCGACACAAGAAAATCTATTTTCATTTTCAGTCTATTTTTCTTATGATATTTTGGTTTCCGTGGAATATTTTTATGTTATCGTCAGTTATTTCACTTTTTTTTTCTTTTGAACCTTTTTCATTGGTCGTAATAAACTTCGTTGTAATTTCACATCAGAAAAATATTTATTTATTTTTAAATAATAAATCTTTAATTTCAGTATTTTTTCTTCTTGCACAATGCAATTCTGAATTTCATTAATTATCACTATACCTACCCATATAATTTTTTTGGTATTAGTATAATTCGTATTCCTTCAGAAATTGAATTTGATTTTTTCAACAAAAGTTACGGGATCATGAAATACATGTATGGTGTTCGGTGTATAGGTGTTCGTACATTTTTAACACGAATTTTTTTTCAATGTTTAAAATGCAAATGTTATTTTTTTAAATGATCAATCTGATAATCTTGTTTCTGAATTCTCATTTTTCGTCGTGCTTTCCATGATAGAATTTTTTTTGGAGATATTTACAGGGTTATTGTTATTTGATGTTTTCCATGCCTCTTTAAAAACTTTCCAGAGTCTATCATTCGTGATGATTTTGCGCTTTGAAAGAGCCCTTTTCAGCAGACCAAATGCACAATAAACCATCAGTGAAACGTCAGATGACTTCTTAGGAATATGTTAAAAGGTATAAATGCAATACCTGTGTGAGTTTTTATTGTCACAGTGGTAATTTCTGAAGTATAGAGGTAGCTTTTCTTTGGCGCACACTGTTAAAAATTTGCAGCAAACTGTCCAGTCATTTGACCGTTTTTATAGAAAACGATTACATAACCGTAATTTAGCTCTATACTGACCATATTATTGCCCATATTATGATCAGAATAGAGTTATATTATGGTTATGAAACCATTTTCTATAAAAACGGTCAAATGACTGGACAGTTTGCTTCAAATTTTTAACAGTGCAGTTTCACTCTTAAAAAAATAGAATTTTGCCTTCAAATATCGGTCGTAACACAATATCTTAATAATATGATGAAGTTATTGTAACATTTTTGTTCAATCTTCTTATTTTTATTTTCCCATTGCAATAGAAATTTGCGACAGACATAAATCCTTATCTGAAAGTTCGTTTTCAACCTTGAAATGGAGTCTTGTTTTTTAATATTTTTTTCCACATTTACAGTCTTTTTACTACGCATACACTGAGAAAAATGACACTTTCAAATATGAGTAAATCGATGTCTTCATTTTGTTATGAAACTTTAAGTTTCAAATAGGACGACCCAATGATTTCATTTCTGAAATACCAGAAATACCCAGAATATTGAAACATGGACATACTCAAAACTGAGCACATAGAGGTCAGTTCATACTCATTTTTGAAACATGGACATACACAAAAATGATTAGGGTCAGTTCAAACTCATTTTTGAAACATGGACATACTCAAAAAAGAGCACATAGAAGTCAATTCATACTCATTTTTGAAACATGGACATACTCAAATAGGAGCACATGATGTTTTATTCTTGAGTGTGTGCATGTTTTCAGAAATGAGTATATACATGTTTCAAAGTTGAGTAATTTTAATTCGGAGCCATTTTGACTTTGCGACTTATACTCAGATTTGAATAATTTTTGCTCAGTTTTGAAAATGTCGTTTTTAGAATGTAAGTACTTATTTCCGGAATAGCCCTCTCCGATTAATACTGGTGTTTATTTTGCACATAGAAATTTTTATACTATGCACTTTACAATTATTTTAAACTTCTGAATAAGTATATTTTTCTTCGAAAGACAAAAAAAAAACGCATCTTCCGATTCAGAGGTTGTTTGCATGCGCCATTTTGAAAGAAGAATAAATTTGAAAATATCAGACGATAATATGAATTACAAATAATAAGTTTTTGTCAAACTTTTTTCCTCAAAATACTTCTTTTTTTTTTAAATCATTTATCAAACTCGTCTAAAAATATACGAACAGCATCAGTTCAGAAGATACAGGATAAGAAAAGCCAATGAGAACTGAATTGTTCGATAAATTTGACACTTTAAAATTTACCAGGAAGTCACAATATTTTCTCTTTCTTTTCAACCCGGTTGTAAAAATTACTGTAGCATCAAAATGTCTCTATAACGAAGCTTTGTACAGAAAATATAATTAATTTGCACATTAAAATTATATTATCTTTATTTTGACACCATGTAAATGATTTCATTTTAAAGTAACTCTGAAAGATCTGACAAATGCTAAAAATATTATTGCAGAAAACAAATGTCGATTTACAATTTTTTTTATTTTTACTTAATTATCTTTAAATTATTTTTATGCATTATATTTTTCCTACTTTATACTCACTTATTTTATTTTATGTATTATCCAAACATGGTTTGAAAAAGAATAATATAAAAGAAAAATATTTACATTCATCGACATAAAAATATGTCGCTTGTTTCAGTTTCAGAAATTTGAGTTTAACTTCTACATTTTTCTCTTTTGTTTTGCAACATTATAAAGCTTCTCCACTTCTCTAAAACGTGCATGACAGCCATGATATATAAAACAAGAAAATTTAGATGTATCACATTTCCTCGCTGTCAACTTATCTATACAGTTATATTTTTCGTTTGGTTTTTGTTTCTCTAAGCTGCTGAACATTTTAATGTCTATTGACAAATGACAGTCGACGATAAAATAAAAAAAAAGAAACTTTTAAAGTTCCAGCTCAAGAAAATCTATTTTCATTTTCGGTTTATTTATTTTTTACTTGCTTTTGGCTTTCGTGAAGTATTTTTATTTTTGACGTCATTTATTTCACATTTGTTTCTTCGGGACGCTTTTCATAGTTTGTAATAAACTTCTTCGTTATTGCACTTAATAAAAATATTTGTTTGTCTTCGAATAATAAAGCTTTAATTTGGATATATTTTTCTTCGTGTATATTCTGAATTTATTTTAATTATTGCAATATTGTCTATAATTTTTTTACTATGATTGTTTTTTTTAATTCTCAACTCTTATAATTCTCAGTACAAAAATTGCATTTCTATGTTTAAGAACTGTAAAAAATATATAGCTAATAATTAACTATATTACATATAAAGCTGATGCAAGTGACTTACTTATCATGTAGGTGAGGAATTTTGTATAGTGTACTTTAAAAAATATTTTAGTTTTTTGTCAGTATATGGCGCTGCACTACCTTAAACTGTAAAAACGCTGAAATTAATTTCTTTTTTCTTTTTTTTTTTTTTTTTTTGGTGGGAAGGGGAAGCTTTAATAGTTCAATAATAATTCAATAGTCAAAATGTCTGTATAATGAAGCTTTGTACAAAAAATATCAGTAGTTTTGCAAATGAAAACTACATTATCTTTATTTTGACACCATATAAATGATTTCAAGTAATTCTGCCAGAGCTAACAAATGGTAAAGAGATTAATACTTAAAACAAATGTGAATTTACTTTTATTTTATTTTTTTTACTTTTTACTTAATTATCTTTCAATTTTTTCATGCATTTATTCTTCATACTTTATACTCACTTATTTTATTTTAAATGTTATACAAACAGGATTTAAAAGAGGATGAAAGAAAAAGAAAATATTTACATTCATCGACATATAAATATGTCGCTTGCTACAGTTTCAGAAATTTGAATTTAGCTCCTACATTTTCTGTTTTATTTTGTAACATTATAAAGCTTCTAACTTCTCTAAAACGTGGATGACAGCCATGATATATAAAACAAGAAAATTTAGATGTATCACATTTCCTCGCTGTCATCTTATCTTTACAGTTATATTTTTCGTTTGTTTTTTGTTTCTATAAGCTGCTGAACATTTTAATGTCTATTGACAAATGACAATGGACAAAAAAAAAAAAAAAAAAAAAAAAAAAAAAGAATGAAAGAAACTTTTAAAATTCCAGCTCAAGAAAATCTATTTTAATTTTTGGTTTATTTTTTTTTTCTTTACTTTCTTTTGGCTTTCGTGAAGTATTTTTATGTTTTACATCATTTATTTCCCACTAGCTTACCCGCCCGGCGTTGCCCGTGCCAACACAACCTTAAATGTACCTGAAATCAGTGTTGAACATTTTTTTATTATTAAACAAATCTAATGTTGGGGGCCCCACTACCTTAGACAGCAAACACTGGGCGTGCCATACACACTCCCATATATTACCGTAAGTCGAATCGAAAGAGCCATATCCCTTCATGATCCAGCCCATAGAACCAGAGATAGAAAAGCACCCCTGGTTGTGAAAATCGAAAAGCTCTATCTATGTAGAGTCGAATGAGCCATACCCCGTCGTGATCCAGCCTATAGAACTAGATATAGGAAAGCAACCCTTGTGGTGAAAATCCGAACTAAAATCAGTCAGCTCTATCGATGTCAAGTGGAAAGAGCCATACCCCATTGTGATCCAGCCCATAGAAACAGAGATAGGAAAGCACCCCTTGGTGGTAAAATTCAGAACTAAAATAGGTAAGCTCTATTGATGTTGTGTCGAATGAGCCAAACCGTGTCGTGATGTGACCCATAGAACCCGAGTTAGCTGCAAAATCCTTTAGTTACACCTTCCACCGCCAGGGAGCACAATATGTTCTATACGATCATAACTGAATTCATTAAGGTTATCGATGTCGAGTCGAATGAGGCATACCCCGTCATGATCCAGCCCATAGAACCAAAGATACGAATGCGCCCCCCTGTGGTGAAAATCCAAACTAAAATCAGTAAGCTCTATTGATGTCGGGTGGAAAGAGCCATACCCCGTCGTGATCCAGCCCATAGAAACAGAGATAGCAAAGCACCCCCTGGTGGTGAGAGGAAGTTGATGTAGAATAAATGTGATATTTAATAAAAAGTCGTTCCCACCACACCCCTTTTATCTCGCCATTTTCGCTAATTATTACAAATGTACAAATGTTTCTTAATTACATCTAATGTCCCGATCTGATAATGGGGTTTCCCTATCTACCTATCCTAATCCGCTTTTCCCTATCATAATAGTAAAAAGCATATTTTATCAAAGAATCGCTGGCAAACGCAAATTTCGTCAAAGGTTCGCAAGAAAAACACGAATTTTATCAAATAATCGCTGAAAAAACATGAATTTCATAAAAGGATCGCTAAAAAAACATGAATCTCGTCAAAAGGCAGCAGAGAAAACACGAATATTGTCAAACGATCATTAAAAAAGCAAATTTCATCAAAGGATCACGGAAAATGCGAATTTCATCAAAGGATTGCGGAGAAAACGCAAATTTTGCCAAAGGATCACAGGAAAAATGTGAATTTCGTCAAAGGATCGCTGAAAAAAAAAACACTAATTACGTCGTAGGATCACTGAAAAAACATGAATCTCGATATAAGTATGTGGAAAAACACTAATTTCGTTAAAGGATCACAAAAAAAGCAAATTTCGTCAAATGATTGCAGGAAAAACTTGAATTTCATCGAAGGATCGCAGAAAAAATACGAAATTCGTCAAAGGATTGTGGAAAAAATGCAGATTTTGTGAAAGGTTCACAGAAAAAACTTTCGTGAAAGGGTCGCGGGAAAAATGCAACTGTCTTTATTAAAAACAGCACACAAACAAACCCCGTCATGATCCAGCCCATAGAACCAAAGATACGAATGCGCCCCCCTGTGGTGAAAATCCAAACTAAAATCAGTAAGCTCTATTGATGTCGGGTGGAAAGAGAGGTCTTCCACAATTTAATTTGTAAATATGAAGTTAAAAAAAAAATCCCTGTTTTCTCACATATTATGAGTTTTATCAGCAAGTTAAAACATTAAGTAAATATGAATGATTTGCGGAGCTGTTTCTATCAAAAATTCAATCACATCGCCCAAAAACCCTCAACAAAAATAATTATAATGAGTGCGATGACAACATAAATTTGCATGTCCGTTCTTGGGCGATTCTTATAAAACACAAAATTTGTCACAAATGGTGATTTTTTTACAACATGCTTACAAATTAAAATGGTTTATAATTATTTAAAAAAAAAACTCGGCCAGAAATAACATTGATTTTACATTTTTAAAGACTTATTCTTTATAATTATTTTGAAACAGCTCCGCAAATCATTCATATTTATTTATTGTTTTACTTTCTGATGAAACTCATAACGTGAGAAAACGGAAAATCACAAAATTGATCAATCAATAGTTGAAAAAAATCTCAAAAATCATCAAATGGTCTCGGTGGGGGGGGGGATGCAAATATCGGCAAATAGCTTTAAAAAAAATCACAATTTGTCAAATGATTTGGGGGGGGGGGTAATTGTGAAATGTACCAAATGGTTTTGAAAATAATCAAACGACAGCAGGGGTAAAAAATCTTTTTTCAATCAATCATCACAATTGGCGAGTGTGACTATTAAGATGGCCAGTGGTGGCAAAACAGTCAATCGACAAATTTTTAGTATTACTTGCAGATTGGTGAGTGCTAATTTTGTCCTATATGTGAGTGATTCTTATGAAACTCATGTCACAAAATGCACATCATAAATATTTCACGGACTGGGAATTTATAATCAGTTCATCAAAACAATTTAATAATTACCGTCAAATCTCGTTAATCCGCCCCCCTAAATGCGACGGAAAATCGTAAAATAACCAGGGGGGGGGGCGCTTGCACGGTATTAGAATTGTATTATATGATATTTATGGATGGTGGTGGTGGTGGTTGGATGCTACCGGCCGATCGTCGCAAAGTATGCATTCTATAAAGTGACAAAAGAAACAAATTTGGAAAAAAAAAATCCGTTCTCAGGTGATTAAGATTTAATAATTATTTACTGAATGTTTTCATTTTATTCAAAGTAAAGTTCAAGAAAAACATTAGATTCTTGGACAACTAAAAAAGTTCATAAATCATAAACATCACTCAAAAACGCCCCAACAAAAAAATCATGAATATATAGAAACAGCTCAGAAAATCTGTTTCATTAAGAATATTTTTCTTGGGCGACTAAAAAAGTTCTTAAATGAAACTTCTTAAATGGAGTTAAAAATGGTTCTTAAATGGAGTTCAATGACAAATCTTAATGAGAACATACATCTTAACAATTTATCGCATGTTATGAATTCATCAATCTCGGGAACTAAAATTGTAGTCCAAAACAATTACAGGAAAAAAATTGTAAACAATAAATTACTCAAAAATTTAATGTAAATTGTTTGTTTCCATCAAAAATATTTAATTTGTAAGTATGAGGTCAAAAAAAAATCACAATGGATTCCTAACCGCCCAAGAACTCAAATTATTTACTGAATATTTTCATACTAAAAATGCTAAAAAAATGAAACAAACTAACTAAAAATACAGTCAAAAACAGTTTTTTAAAATATTATAAGCGTTGCACAAATTATTTACTGAATATTTTCATACTAAAAATGTTAAAAAATGAAACAAACTAACTAAAAATACAGTCAAGAATAGTTTTTTTAAATATTAGAAGCGTTGCAGATACATGAAGATATACTTTCTGTTCAGTGAAGTGTAAGATGAAATAGGCCTAAACCCCAGTGACAAAACTAACTATCGGGAACTTAATATGATATATATTGCATATTTCAAACTATTTTTGAAATATTATTAGCGTTGCAGACACACGAAGATAGTTCTGTCACTGGGTTTAGGCCAATTTCATCTTACACTTCACTGAACAGAAGGTAAATAAATCGTCGCTGGTAGCTAGATCCATAGAGTAATGGAATATCTTTAATCTGTGGCTAGATCCTGGATGCTGCACCTGCTCTCATTGGCTGGCTGCTTCGTTGCAACGGATGGTGTTGCCGAGGCTATTTCATGGGAGGAGCTTGAAATAGCCTCGAACCCAAAATTCCATATACACGTTTTAATTTTTTTTTTAAATCTAAATTAAAATTTAAAAATCCGACCGTGAGGTATACTGTCCGGTGATAACATCTACACATGACAAAAATTTCTGAGTCCTAGGTGGTATAATTACGGAGAAATCCGCGGGCAGGGAGACAGACACTTACTCTTTTATAGAGATAGAGATTTGTTTCTTCGGGACCGTTTTCATAGTTTGTAATAAACTTCATCATTATTGCACTTAATAAAAATATTTGCTTGTCTTCGAATAATACAGCTTTAATTTGGATATTTTTCTTCGTGTTTAACTCTATTCTGAATTTATTTTAATTATTTCAATCCTGTCTATAATTATTTAACTCACATTATTTTTTTATTATCAATTCTTATAATTCTAAGTAAAAAATTGTGTGTTCAAAAATTTACGTTTCGCAAACTTTATAGTGTCATAAATATCTGCAAATAAGTCTAAGATGCAGGATGTTTTATAAAGGACTCCCTAACTTTAAAATTCAATAACTATAAATATAAATATATATATATATATAAAGCTAGAAATTAACTATAATAAATATAAAACTGAGGTAAGTGACATACTTATCAGGTTCGTCAGGAATTTTGTATAGTGTAATTTAAAAAATATTTTATTTTATTGTCAGTAGATGGCACTGCACTACCTCAAACTGTAAAAATACTCAGATTAACTTTTTTTTGGAGTGGGGGGGGGGGGGAGATTAATAGTTTAGTAAAATACAAAGTAAACATTAAGCTATCTCTTATACAATTTTCATTCAGTTGACATTATTTTGAGCATACTTTGAGACATCACAGTGCCATCTAGTGACGAAAAACTGACGGATTTTTAAAATTACTGTGCACAAAACTTTTGAATTACTTCAAAATTTTTTCACTTATTTTATCTTTATATTTACTATCGTTAATGAATTATTGAATTTTAAATTTAGGGAGGTCTTTATGAAACATCTTCTTTTTTTTTCACAGAAAGTAATTTATACTCACTTTTCTTGTTAAAAACTGTGAAATTCATTTTCGCAAAATAATTCGATAACTTTGATTTTTGCTATTACATATTAATCTTGGAATTGAGATTTTGAATTTTGCACAGTATTAAACATTCATGAAAACTTGATTTTTCCTTTCCATAAAATTAGTCTTAAAAGGTCAAAGATTAAAGCATATATTTTTCGGTTATTTAGATTGTTCGCACTACAATTATGTTTTTCTCACAATAGTTTAACAAAATAGGAACTCTAACCTTGAACTGTATTCCGAATATCTAACACCTTTCATTTATAAATTCGTGTCCTAAGCTCTAGTGAGGATTCTGGACACAAATCCTCGCAAATATTCCAGAAACTAGTTTCTCCATTCTAAAACGTATATTCGAATTTTGAAAACTTTCGAGAAAAAATTGTATATTTGTTTTAATTGCATAAAATCTCAAAAAGTACTAAAATAATTTATAAAATGATTATTTTCAATTATAAATTGTGATACAGATGAAAATGTTTGTAAAAAATTTTCAAGATATTAGATACACACAAACAACGCAGAAGCACATTATATTGACTTATCTGTAAAGGTGTGATCAAATCAGGATTACCAGTTTGCTTTTCTTTTTTACCTTTCTGAATTAAAAAGGAGGCCAAACGGGCAACCCTTGAGCAAACGAGGATTAGTATGGTTAAGTTAAAGGCTTAATTGAAAACTAATGAAAATGTACATATATTCTTGTCTTTTTCTGTACTTTTAAAAGTAGTATAAGAATGTATACTTAATATACTATACATTACAGTTTATAACGCACACTTTTGACACAAGAAAATTCATCAAAATTTACCAATGCGCTTTATACTCAGAGAATAAAAATTTGCATTAAAAAGGAAGAAAAAAAGGCATAATAATTGAGATATAATGTGCATTATCGAATAACATAGAAAAGTTTTCACGTTCTTCCTTTATGTTCTCTGGCACATCAATGATTTTTGTTTCATCCTCAACATCAGTGTCGCTATCATAAAGCCATTTATAATAAGCGTCTATTTTGTCTAGAGAATTGAATATAAAACATTTTTAAAATGATTTTTGGCTTTCTTTCATTCCATAGCATTACTGAATCTACTCTACACATTATTTCTTATAGCGGTTTGACGCATTTATCCTCCCTTAGTAAATGTTTCTTTTTACTTCTTACATGCACGTATTTCAATGCCATCTTAAAATTTATTTGAATGGTTCATTCACAAAAGCAGCTTCAGATCGAACTAATGCCATACAGCTGTAATAATTAGTGGACGATTTCAAAGACTTCAAGAGGATTTAAGCGCACAAATGAACAACAATATCGTATGTTCTACCTCCGAAAGTATATTTTTATCACGTTTATAAAGCAGACACCTGTATTGTGAATTACAATATTATAAGTCGTACCGCACCCATCACGCGCTATAAAATATCTCAAGGGATTAATTGAAGCGCATATGTTGGTGACATCATGTAAACCTATATAAAATGCACGACATATGCTCGTGATGTTCATTAAACATGCATCAGTGTTCAACATTTATGACAGTTTTCATGAAATTTGGATTCAAAATGAGAACGTGAGAGTAGCATCAAGGTGAAAACGCGAACTTTTCTAAATAGTAAGGGCAGTATTAGGATAGCAATCATTTGTTTTATTACAGAACTCAATTCAGCGGCAGGAGTATTTCATCCATAATAATACTATATAACATTGGAGTTTCTTAATTACATAATAAGATCACTAATTATAATTAAAGTATAGATAAAATGCTTAAGTGATACAAAGATTAACACAAAAGCATTATAAAAACCTTTTAATGATCGACATATGTTTCAGCGCTCATATACGGCACCATTTTCAAGATATATAACGATAAACAAAAGTATTCTCGCAAATTTTTGAATTTAGACACTATATTTTGATCATACTTTCTTGATACCATTATATCTGTTTTTTTTGCCAAATTTCTTCGTTTTCTTCATTTTTATCACCTTATTCCATATTTCTAGACTATCTCACAATACGAGTTGTAATTTTCCAACTGGACGAAAAATGTCCGGGCCAGGATTCGAACCTGGGATCTCTTGGCTGAAGCTGCCATGCTCTACCAACTGAGCTATTTTTCGTCCAGTTGGAAAATTACAACTTGTATGATTTCTTTACCAATTTGAATAATTGTATTAAAATTAATCTAGTATCTCACAATACTCTCAAAATACGTTTATTATTATTATTATTTGTTTGCAAGTATGATGACATTTCGTAAAATAATTTTTGTCTATAAAAACTATTCGCAGTTACTTGAAGTTTCTCTTTGTATTCGGTTTACAGGTTTTAAACAATATCAGGGTGATTTATTGCCCCAAATGTAAATAGTATTGTTCTTAATTATTAGTTAATAGTTCTGTCTGTGATCTTCAGAAAAACACCTGTTTTAAGCTCATTCGTCCATTTAGAGGACGCAATTCCATTTATGCAAACTGTCTAGTCATTTGACCGTTTTAAAGATAACGGTTACTTCATCATATTATAAACCGTATCTCATCATATTATTGATCATATTATGATCAAAATAGAGGTAAATTATGGTAATAAAACCGTTTTATATAAAAACGGTTGAATAAGTGGAAAGTTTGCTGCAAATTTTTAACAGTGTACAGTCACACAGAAATAACAGATAAAATATTTTTGTCTGTCTGTCCGGAATAGGTTCAAAACCGCTTGCATAAGAAACAGTAAACTTTTCAGCGGCAGATAGAAAATGTTTCTGGCAGTTTTTGCAAAAACAGAAAAAAAAGTATGATCAATCAATCAATCAATTTTTCAATTCTCAAAAGCTCGGTAACTAATTCATCAATTTTATGGAATCTTACGGTAATTGAAAATTCTACTTAAGACTTTTAAATGATAATTCTGGCTACAATATGCAATTTTTTAAAACCTCAGTAACTAATTCATCAATTTTATGGAATCGTACAGTAATTGAAAAGTCTACTTAAGACTTATAAATGATAATTCTAGCTACAATATGCAATTTCTAAAAATCTCGGTAACTAATTCATCAATTTTATGGAATCTTACGGTAATTGAAAAGTCTATTTAAGACTTATAAATGATAATTCTGGCTACAATATGCAATTTCTAAAACAGTTCGTGAGAAAACAGAGAAAAACCGGGATAATCTACCAATCAATCAATCTTGCAATGCTCAACTAATTGCTCAATTTTAAAGAATCTTACGGCGATTGAAAAGTCTAATTTAGATTTATAAATTATAATAACTTTAATTTAAAAACTGGATTGGTAAGTATTTTTCCCCAAAAGTCAAAATATCTTCCAAAATACAAATGAACACAACGGGTTTCTAAGCAGATATTTTATTAATAAAAATGTTTATAATTTTATTAATGAAAATGTTATTAATAAAAAAAAATTATTACATACAAATAATCCGTTATTGGCTGGAAAATATTTAAAATGAAAAATAAATCACTTGCTTATAGTGAGATGTTGAGTAACAATATTGTTTAAACTCTTTTTATCTGTACTAACATAAAATATAAAAAGAATGAAAATGAAGTTATTGACCACAAGTTAGAAAACTGAAACGGCTTCATAAAGTAAATTAATAAATAAATAAATATGCATGAAATATTTAAACTTTGAGAAAATCTCAAGGGGATATTCTCGTTTGAAAGGTTAAAAAAAAGTCCTTCCGGT
The DNA here is from genome assembly GCA_963931845.1 of Maratus michaelseni. Classification (NCBI taxonomy): domain Eukaryota; kingdom Metazoa; phylum Arthropoda; class Arachnida; order Araneae; family Salticidae; genus Maratus; species Maratus michaelseni. Next base: position 404,295,338 of record OZ007587.1, read on the forward strand.
CTGTACCGGGAGGAAAAGGTATCTCTCATAATCCATGGTTTTAAAAATTCCACACATTTTACTCAAACACCCGAAGCTAAGTTGCATGGAACTCGACTATAGAAAATTCAATCCCGGTTTTCGTTAATACTAAATTTGAATGTGAATTTCAGCATGAGAATTCCAGCATAATAAAAATGAGATTGTTTCAAAATGTTAGCCATTCTAGAATTTCACACTGTCATATCTCTGCCATTTTTTAAGATAAAGCCAAAACAAAAAAAGTCCTTCGGGCCTGTACCGGGAGGAAAAGGTAGCTTTCCTATATCTTCGTTTTAAAATTTTAGCTAATGTTACACGAAAACAGCAAGTTAAAATGCAAAGAAAACGTTTACAAAAGATTTGTTAATATTGAATTTGAATAAGAAATTCGCCAAATTGTTGAGCAATAGCCAAATTGGCTTCACTTATGAAGACTTATTTTGGTCGCCAAATTCGACGATATTTCGCCAAATGTTGCCAAGTTTGGCGAGAATTTGGCGCTAACGGATATGAATATATAGTTTTATGCGTATGATTGGAAAATTATTACAACAATAAAAATTTTTGTAATGTGCTGTCTTGTTTCAAAATGTCAGCCATCCTAGAATTTCAAACTGCTCTATCTCAGCCATTTTTTAAGATAGAGGTAAACCAAAAAATGCTCTGGAATCTTCGTATCAAAGCCTAACACTTAATTAAAAAATAAATTTTAATTTTTAACATTTTTGTATATTTATTTTATTTTAAATTTTTAAGTGGCCGCCATCTTGAAACAAAATGGTGGACCAAGTTGGCCAACGAACTCGGTCAAGACATTGGTGAGCTTAATACACACAATTAGTTTCATCAAAATTGATTTATAAATACGAGCGTTATCGTATGACATAGGTCAGATAAATATATATATATATATATATATATATATATATATATATATATATATATATATATATATATATATATATATGGATATATCTATATATATAAATCAACATTTGAACGGAGGGTGGTTTTGGGGTCTGGGGGTCATGATCGGTGAAAATATATCGAAATTTTCCGGAACTGCTTTCCTCCGAACGGCTGCAATAAGTAGCTTTATACTTTTTTGTATTGAAAGCTACCTAATATGTTCCGGAATCCTTGTATCTAACACTTAACACAAACAACGTTTTTAATTTATATTTTTTTATGAATTTTTTGAATTTTTTAAGAAATTAAAAAAAATGAACTTGCCGCCATTTTGAAACTCCGTCGAGAACTTGGTATGTTCTGTACAGATGATCAGTCACATTCATATCGGTTCATAAATACGAGAGTTACAGCATAACAAATATAAGATTGTTTCAAAATTTCAGTTACCCTAGAATTTCAAACTGCCATATCTCAGCCTTTTTTTAAGATATAGCAAAAACAAAAAATGTTCCAGAATTCCCGTATCACGTTCTAACACTTAACAGAAGCAATCTTTTCAATTTATAATTTTTTTGTGCCTCTATTCAAATTTTTAAAATTTTTTTTTTAAATAACTGGCCGCTATTTTGAAACGAGATGGCGGATGAAGCTGGCCAGCGAACTCGGTCGAGATCTTAATATGTCCTATACACATACTCAATCACATCCAAATCGGTTCAGAAATTAGAGAGTTACAACATTATATATGTCAGATATAATCCTTTTAAATATAATTCCTTCAGTGTCCATCCCATTGCTTCTTATAGTGTTTTATCCTTCGTTCTTCACATGTGTATTAATTTATATATATATATATATCCATATATAAATCAACATTTGGACGGAGGTTGGTTTGGGGGTCTGGAGGTCATGATCGGTGAAAATATACCAAATGTTTTTGGAATTGCTTTCCTCCGAACGGCTGCAATAGGTAGCTTTTTGTAATGAAAGCTACCTAAAAGAGAAATTTTTATTAATTATTTTGTAATGCAAAATATAGGTTTACAGCTCTAATTTCGTACCACTTTTTTATTGACTTTTTAATTGTCTTTTTACAAATTTAACTAAAAATTTTTAAATATATATAAAGTTATAACCACTAATGTCATGTTAGGTGATAGGTTTGGTAGATTACGATACTCATGATTACACAGTTGTCATGCAACTAAAATTAAAAATCAAACTTTTTTCATAAATAGAAAAATTTGTCTCTATAGTACGTGTAAGAATTACTTAGAAAAAAAAAACGTTAAAAAAAGTTATAATAAAAATGTTAGATTAAAAAAACATCATAACTTTTATCGGCTATAAAAAATAAATTTGTTACAAATCATTTTTATTCTTAGTCTGTAGTTTTATTATTAGTCTGTAGAATTGGAAATAAAATGATCTGTTGATTTTTAAAGATGAAACTTTTTAGATATGTTCTTAGTCAGAAACTTTAAAATAAATGTTTTGGGAAAAACGGAATTCAAATTTTGAATAAGATCTTTTAACTGATTCTGTGAATGTAATGAATTTAGCACACAGTGACGAATCGTTTCTTCATTAAATCAACTATTTTACAGCTGAAACCACGCAGTTTTATTTCATGGTTTTTAGTCGGGATTTTCATTTTAACGTATCATACCTGTTCTTCATACAAATTCATAACTCCACTTCTCTTCTATACCCCGACACGTTCTGGGATCTACCACCAACCCCAATAATGTATACTTTATATATTAGCACGTAGTAACAAATCGTTTTTTAATTAAATCAACTATGTTATAGCAGAAACCGCGCAGTTTTATTTTATTTTTTGTAAATCAGGATTTTCATTTTAACGCATAATATCTGTTCTTCATACAAATTCACAATTCAACTTCTCTTCTATAGCCCGACTTGCTCTGGGATATACCACCAACCCTAATAATGTATACTTTATAATTTAGCATACAGTGTCGAATCGATTCTTCATTAAATCAGCTATGTTATAGCTGAACCACACAGTTTTATTTCATTTTTTTAAAGTCGAGATTTTTATTTTAACGTATAATACATGTTCTTCATACAAATTCACAACTCAACTTGTCTTCTATAGCCCGACTCGTTCTGCCATATTCCACCAACCCTAATAACGTATACATTATAAATCAGCATACCGTGACGAATCGTTTCTTCATTAAATCAACTATATTATAGCTGAAACCGCGCAGTTTTATTTCATTTTTAGGTCGGGATTTTCATTTTAACGTGTCATACATGTTCTTCATACAAATTCACAACTCACCTTCTCTTCTACAGCCCGACCCGTTCTGGGATCTACCACCAACCCCAATAATGTATACTTTATAAATTAGCATACAGTGACGAATCTTTTTTTCATTAAATCAACTATGTTATATCTGAAACCGCACAGTTTTATTTCATTTTTTAGCTCGGGATTTTCATTTTAACGTATCATACATGTTCTTCATACAAATTCACAATTCAACTAAGTCTTTTATAACCCGACCCGTTATGGGATCAAAAACCAACCCTACTAATATATACTTTATAAATTAGCACACAGTAACGAATCGTTTTTTCATTAAATCAACTATGTTATAGCTGAAACTATGCAGTTTTATTTTATTTTTTGTAAGTCGGGATTTTCATTTTAACGTATAATAACTGTTCTTTATACAAATTCACAACTCAACTTCTCTTCTATAGCCCGACCCGTTCTGGTATCTACCACCAACCCTAATAATGTATACTTTATAAATTAGCACACAGTGACGAATCATTTCTTCATTAAATCAACTATGTTATAGCTGAAACCGCGCAGTTTAATTTCTGTTTCTCTAAGTCGAGATTTTCATTTTAACGTATAATATCTGTTCTTCATACAAATTCACAACTCAACTTCTCTTCTACAGCCCGACCCGTTCTGGTATCTACCACCAACTCTAATAATGTATACTTTATAAATTAGCATACAGTGACGAATCGTTTCTTCATTAAATCAACTATGTTATAGCGGAAACCGCACAGTTTTATCCTTTTTTTTTTTTTAAGTCAGAATTTTCATTTGATCGTATAATACCTGTTCTTCATACAAAATTCAAAACTCAACTTCTCTTCTATCATTTCAAAATACAAATGATATTCTAAACGCATTTGTTTCTTTCTTTTATTTCGCTGTGTATATATTGTACGTAAGTTATCAACATTTATTTTTCATTCTGGCGATTCGAGAAACAGTTCTTTATTTATATGCAATTCACGTCCCGCAAAAAAAAAAAAAAAAAAAAAAAAAAAAAAAGAACAAAAAAAAAATCATAACATGATATACACGCCAGGAATGAAAAAATAAAAAAAGAAGGAATAAATTTAAATTCCTTTTTGAAGCATTTAGTATGGGAGTTGTGAGGTTCGGGGGTAAGATGTTAGGGTTGTGTGCCAGGCAAATAAACTTATCTCTGTTCCTGAGATGGGGATCTGTTTAGGAATTCCGGATGAATCTCTTGTTCCTAGCATTCACCCTCAATTTAACCGATGGAACTCCCGTCCCAGAGTTAAGAAGGATCAGACAATGCTATCACGTGCGAAGAATAAATTGTTGGGATATGAGATGACCAAGTGTGCTACATTTGGCGGCAGATCCTTGATGATTTCGTTTCAGCGAGTGTTGGAGAGAGAAATAAAAATAGCTTAGAGAATTAAAAAAACATATTTTCTAATATTTGAGTGTCTCATCATTTTTAGCGAGAATGATTATTGTATATGTTTTTAGTGCTTGAATACTATTAATTTTATCTTGTGAAAAATCATACGAGTTGTATTTTTTCAACTGAGTGAAACGGCGTCCAGGCCAGGATTCGAACCAGGAATTTTTGGCGTAGGCTGCCAATTCTCTACCAACTGAGCTATCCTGGGCATATTTGGATATTCACCCAGAGAACCTTGTTAATTATGACATATGATCTGATATCTGAATCAGATCAACAGAATAAATTGTATGTAATGGAACTCCAAAAAAATTTGGATACGTAAATACGCTACATTAATTTTGAAACAATTGTTCTAATTAGTAAATAAATCACAGGAGTTGTAATTTTCCAACTGAAGGAAAAAGTGTTTAAATCAGAATTCGAACCAGGGACCACTGGCGTAATCTACCAATGCTCTGCGAACAGAGCTATCCTGGACAAATCTTTGGGATACAATTCACCCAGAGAACCTAGTTGATTATGACATCTCGTCTAATATCTGAACCAGCTAAACAGATTAAATTGTATAATGGAACTCCAAGAAAACGTTGTATACGTAAATACACTATATTAATTTTAAAACAATTATTTTAATTAGTAAATAAATCACACGAGTTTTAGTTTTCAAACTGAGAAAAAAAAATGTTCAGCCCAGGATTCAAACTAGGCACTTTTGGCGGCGTTTGCAAGTTGCAAATGTTCTGCTAACTGAGCTATCCTGGACAAATCTGGCGGACACAACTCACCCAGAGAACTTTGTTAATTATGATATCTGGTCTAATATCTGAATCAGCTTAATAGAGTGAATCGCATGTAATGTAACTCCCAAAACAGTTAGATACGTTATTACACTACAATTATTCGAATTGGTAATTAAATCACACGAGTGGTGATTTTCCAACTGAGTGGAAAAATGTCTAGACAAGGATTCCAACCAGAGACGCCAAAGGTCCCTGATTCGAATCCTTATCTGGGCACCTTTTCACTCAGTTGGAGAATTACCACTCGTGTGATTTTTTTTTTTACCAATTAAAATAATTGTGTTAAATTTAATATGTTGTGTCAAAGCATTGTGAGGTGATGAAAAATACCAGCTTATTACAATCCTGTTAAAACTCATCTTTTCGGCAATATTGAAAATTTAGGAATTAGTCACATTTGATCTTTCTTCTATTGCGTTATTACAACTTCATCATTGGTATTGTTGTTTTACTTGAAAATTATTTATTGACGTTGTTCAGTAATTTTTATGCCATGTTCTTTGGCAATATGTTTTATCGTCTGCATTCTATTTGGACTGTGAGATAACGCTGTTGTAATTGTAATATGGATCTGTTACGAGAGTTATCTATGAGCGAAGCCTTCTTGTTATCATGAATAAAATTAAACATAATTGGCGATCGAAATGGTATGTATTCAGTAAAGAGTTTGTTTAAATTATTGAGTATTTTCTAGATGTTCATAATTATTTTTTTTTCACGTATATGTGCAATACTTTATAATTTTATTTAATTTATTTTCAGTTCATTATTAAAATTAAGAATTGAAATAAACAAATGGCATGATTAGTTAATTAGTAAACTTATTGTTATTTTATTAAAAATAAAGTATAACTAATAATTCAACCAAAGTCTTCGTATATTTACTGTAAATGCATTATCATGTAATTTTACATAACTACGTGCATGTAATTTCTCTAATAAAAGTTATGAAAAATATAAATATTTTATGAGAACATACTTTAGTTACATATACTGCTGATATTTAAATCCATAGTCTGTTAACTGTATATTCATCGAACACTATAAATATCTTTTAATTTACATATTTAATTGAAATCAACTTTTTTTTTCTCAGAAGTACAATACTGTCTTTATTATTAATTAATTACTAAAAATTTAAACGCAGGCTTTTTCTTAAATAGAACGTTATTTAAATACGAAAATAAAGACTGAAATGAATTATTTTTATCACATAGGTTCGATAAAAACAATGAGAATTTTTTTAATTATAATTATATTTTTGTCTCCATTGATTTTCTATTAAACATATTAAGAATTTAATCATAAATGCGGTTTTTAAAAATAAAATTTGCATATGAATTGTTTAAATATAATTGGCGACTTCTTTTCACATTGAAATATTTAATAAACTAATTAAAGAAAATATTAAGATTTTTAAAGTTGATCTTATTTATTAATTTAAATACTATTTGTAATTTCGTAATAGGTTTTATTAAAATAGTATTTCAATAAATTTTAATTAACTTATTTGATATTTTGTTACTTTCAAATATATTCAGGATATTGTAACTTAAATTACACAAAGCCTCCTTTTATATGGAAAAACTGTAATTATAATTAATTTTATGAATTTTATTTATTCTTTTATCCATTATTAATTCAGCGAATATATATATATCTACATATATATATAATGCGTGTGTGTGTGTGTATGCATATATATTTATGTATCTATATCACTGGCCCCCAGCTAACCTAAAAGAACCGTTAATTTGAGTAAACTACTTATTCACCATTTTTTTTTAAATCGTTCTTTCTTCGTACATTTAAAATAAAAAATCATTGTATTCTGTGTACGATTCTGTGTATGATTTTAAATATCGTTTTTATAATATTGCAACTAATGCTTCGTATATTATTTATTTGAAAATTTTGAACTTTACAATATTTTTTTTTATTGCTCATACCATTATTTTACAGAATATTGAAGGAAATATGAGAGTGGATTTTAACTTAGGTAAATTGTGTTTTATTAACGAACACATAGATTCAAATACATAACAACAACAAGAAATAAATATTATTAGACACGCATATATTATGACATACTTTCCAACATTAAGAGAAAATTTTTACAAAACGTCTCCATCCCACAATTGTTCAATTTTAATATTTATCGCGAAAATATTAAATTTTCGAATTACTTTTTTCTACTTATTATTTGGGGATGAGGTTATTAAAGATGCATAAATATATCATAATATACACTTTTCCATAAAATAATAAAGTATTTATATAAACTAACTTTATTAGTATCAGACGTATCATGTAATCAGTAATTTAGTTTTGTACATTGCATTTATTTTTTTTGCAATTGATATCAAAAAAAGATATTTTGTTCTGGTGAATGTATAATATTAAAATCTGACCGTTTGCTTCTATTTCACATCTCTTCCTCCTAAAATATGGAATGCTGCTCGATGAAATAACACCTATTTTTGTGTGGATACGGGGATGTGATGTAAGCTCTTAAAATTTTACACATTTTTGTTGTTGTTGTTGTTGTTGTTGTTAATGCAATATAAAAGCTCTTCAACATTACTACAAATAATTATTGTCATCAAGACAACGTTTTGCACAGCTGCGAGGTAATTCTGAGAAAACTAACGAAATTCCAATGCGTTCAAATTATCTGGACTCTGTAGTTGCTTCTGTAACCAATGTAGTGAAGTTTTTAGTGTAACACAAGGTATAGTATCAAAGATTATGACTGCGTACAGCAAGACTAAAATACCCGTGTATATCAAACACCATTATGGACGGAAACGTGTGGTAAATGACAGAAGTAGACGAACTTTGCCTAGAGTTATAATTTAAAAAGTCCTTCCGGCCTGTACTGAGTGGAAAAAGTAGTTTCCCTAATCCTTGATTTTAAGAATTCAGCTAATTTTACTCAAAGAACACGAAACTAACAGGCATGGAACCCAATTATAAAAGATATGTAGTTTTCGTCAATATAGAAATTTCAAAAAAATAGTCAGGTATCGCCAAGTTGGGCTTCATTTATGGAGAGCTATTTTGTTTTCAAACTGCTATATCTCAACCATTTTTAAGATAGAGGCAAACAAAAATGTTCCAAAACCCATGTATCATGTCCGAATACTTAAAGGAAAAACTTTCTGAATTTCTATTTCTTTTGTAATTTTTTTTTTATTTGTAATATTTAAGTGGCCGCCATTTTGAAACAAGAGGGCGTATAAAGCTGGCCAATGAACTCGGTTGAGACCTTGGTAAGTCCTGTGTATATTCACATCTAAATCGATTCGTAAGTACGAGTGCGACAGCATGATAAAAATCAGAATGTTTCAAAATGTCAAACTGCTGTATCTCGGCCATTTTTTAAGATACAGACAAAACAAAAAAATATCCAGAAATCATAATTGTATCAAGACCAAACACTTTAAAGAAAAAAACTTTTTTAATTTCTAATTATTTTGTACATCGTTTTGAATTTAAAATGTTTCTAGTTTTATCTTCAGTCTGCCATTTTGAAAAAAGATAGCAGATGAAGCTGGACAACGAACTTTGTCGCGACCTTGGTATGCTCTGTATACATATTGAGGCACATCCAAATCGGTTCACAAATACGAGTGTTACAGCATGGAAAAAAACAGTTTTATATCTATATATATAAATCAATATCTATATATATAAATCAACATTTATACGGGAGGTTTTGGGGTCTAGGGTTCATGATCGATGAAAATATACCGAAATTTTCTGGAATTGCTTTCCTCCGGATGGCTGCGATAGGTAGCCTTTTAATTTTTTTGCTATATTTATATTTTGTTTCTAAAAGAAGAAAACTATCACTTCACATGTGATTGCTCAGCTGACTATCATGCTACAAATTCTACCAGTATCAAAACAGTCCGAGGGGAACGTCACAAGTAATGTATTTATAGACGATGCCATTTCCGAAGCCATTCATCTAAGATAAAAATGCAATAAAGAAGAGACAGTGGCTCCAAAGTGATAAAATAAGGACTGTGAAGCAAAGGAAAAGGGTGTTTTGATGAGATGAGTCCAGTTTTATACCGTATCTGACCTAATTTACATCTGGAAATGCCATCTGAAGCTTACTATCATTATTTGCTAGCAGGGGTTTAGTCATAGTGTGAGCAACCATATCATGGTGTTTATTAAGATTCTTCAGTATGCTGTAAGATCACGCCACTTGCAACGACGATATGAGCATTTTTTCAAGGACCAGATCCACACCATGATGCAGAGTTCGTTTCCGGATAGTTATGCTATTTTAGAGATCAGTTCGGGCTCTTTTTTTTTTCTGGATCCGAAGTCGGACGATCTGATATCCGAACCTGCTCGAGCCCAAAAAATTTTGCGTCATCAGAACCAAGACCATTTGTGCAAATACCAAAAGTGTCCAGAATTTTTTTTCATAACATTTGTAAATTGTTTCAAGATTATTTTCCTCATTTAAAAATATCATTTAAAAATATCATTTTATATAGAAATAATTATTAATTCTAAATACTTACACATGACAACATTTCGTGATTTTCATATCTCTAAAAATATGTTTAAAATAGCACTTTGTTACTTATACCCTACCACCAAGAGAAATCTGGCAAAAGTAGCAATTCTTATTATTTTAAGGTAACATTGTACATCTATGCTAGAAAGACACGAGTTCTGTTTTCTAGTAATTCTGAAAAAGAACTTCAAACAGAAAGAAAAGATAGACAAGAGACAATCCCCGCGGCTTCATTATGTTACTAACTCTGATCGTGCAAAGGCTTCAAAAACAGATTAGAACATTTCTCATTATATCCCATCAATACCAATTCAATTCGTTTTTAACGAATTTTAAAGGATTGTGAAACACCTTAAGAAACATTCTCGTTTGCTAAATAACGAGTTTCCCCCCCCTTTTTTAGGTGCGTTCGTGATTATATAAATACGTAGCACCTATAGTCGTCGTCTTGTCCGTCCGTCTGTCCGTCTGTCTGCATGTAACTGGGCAAAAAAAACCCAACCGAATGGATTGAAATGTTATATATATAATTTTTACAGAATTTTGTCAAGTCATTTTAAATTTTACGAAAATTGAAGCAAAACTTAAAAAGATATTAACAAAAGCTTCTGAGGATAAATTGTCAAGCGACCGAGATGTATCGCCAAGTTATCTGACATGTATCAGTTCACCTCATTTATCACGTTTGACGTGCAATTTTCAACTTGTTTCAATTTGTAAATAGATAAAATTTTAACTTTGAGCCCAAGTTCACTCATATCTGAAGGCTAGTGTAAAAATCGAGCATGAGCCTGTGTCGTGTTCCGGCGGATCCCGTCTCATCTCTATACTGTATATCAAGATGTGAAAACGCCTATTCACACAGCTCGTATCGTCCATGACTGGTTTTCTGAGCAGCATGATGAATATCCACATCCACCATGGCCTTTACAATCAATCAATATCAACATTATTCAGCCCGTGTGGTTAGATTTGGAGACAAATATTTGAACATGCTAATAGCACCTCCATCATAAACAACAGAACGAGCCAATGTTTTTATGAATGGTCAAGATTTTCGGTAAATTAATTAAAAGACATACAGGATGTCTGGTCAAAAATAAACCAAGCAATTCTGACTGCTAAAACTAGTCATACGCTATGCTAAAATTAGTCACAGCTGTATTATTTTGCGGAGTGTTTCGATATTTTTGCTTATATGTTGCAGCAGCACTGAGCTCAGAAATCGCATTTATTAAATTAAATATTTCCAAAATCTATTTTTATTTTCAATTTATTTTACACTTCTGAAAAAGAAAAACAACAACATAAAAACAGCCAATATCGAATTTAACATACTAGGACGAACTAAATGTGATTTAAGCTAAATTCATTATTTTTCAAAATTCAAATACATTAATTGGAATGAAAAACAAATATATTTTCTTTCTAAACAGTTACGCTCGATAAAATATGAATTGTGGTTTTTATTTTACATTTTCAGTAAATTTAAATTATTTACAAAGCGTTACTGCAGCCTTTTTTGTAAAAATTATTTATAATTTAATTTTATTGAACAAAGCTTATTTATAATGCAAATACAAAACTCTTTGCATAGCATTTTTCCTTTTTGTTCCAAAATAATGAATTATTCATTAAAAAATTCTCTTTGTATCTCAAGTGGTATAAATATTTCGTTAATGTATATTTTTTAAACTACTTGTTTAAAAACGTAATAAGATAAATTTGAAATTTAATTATTGTTTAATTAGATCTTTCATTTTTTAATTACAAGAATGAAACACTGTTTTGTAGTATTATAAGAATCTAATGTCACGTTCATTATTTTATTTTATTTTTTTGTGAAAAACTTAATTAAGTAATTAACTCAAATAATTATATTTATAACGTATATTGACTGAATTTTAACTTAAAAATAATAATACACACTACTAAATAATATCGCAAAATTATTTTTTTATATAATTTTAAATTGAAGTAAGTTTTCAGATGAAAATATATTTGATCTTAAAAAATATTTCGAGTTTTCGATAACATTATTTTTAAATACCTAATATTTATGAATAATTCCGCATTCTTATTTAAGTTTGTATTTATCTTCTATTATAAATACTCCAGTTTTATCCAAAAAACTTTCAATTAAACAAAGCAAAATATAATACCACTTTATACAATAACACTCATCAAGTAAAGTTTAGAATAAATGTTAAAAACAGGTGTTCATTTGTTAATGTCTGTAAATTTACTATTTATTGTCCATGTTACCAATTTATATTCAGACATTATCTAAAAAACATGGTTAAAAATTTTCACTAAAAACGTCCCTCATTTCAAAATTTTGAGCTTCGTAGCAGGTATTCAGTTATATATACACAAAGTTCGAACTCTGTAAGTTATACTGGTTGTGATAACGGCTCTGGTGACAGACAGGCAATGGAGCGGGAGTAATAGGGTTTCGTGAAATGAACGAAACCCTAATATTTAAACTCTAAGAAAATAAGTAAGTAATGGTTATGATAATAGCTTGTTTGTCAAAATTCTAAGTTCTGATTATAAATATTGAGTAACAGGTGAATTTTTTTAAAAAGAAGTAATGGAAGTGAGTACCTTACTTTTTGTTTCAAATAAATTATTTAATTTAAAGTTCACTGCATATTTGCTGCTAAATCTGCTATTTCGCTATTACATGGATTGGAGAGAATTTAATTGTGAATTTGATGTTTACTTATATCTGCAAAAACCTAAATGTACAAAAATTACATCTTTCTAATTCTCAAGGAATGACTTCCAATTGATATCTACGTCACTGGGAATTAAAGCTAAAAATGCTTTTTCTCTGACATTTAGACGTATCACTCCTTCCATATTACTCTTTTAGAGCCCCTATTAAAAATACTCCATTAAAACTGTTTTCGCTAAACAAATCCTATAATACCATGTTTGTAAAAATCAGTTTGATAAATCAAAAGCTATGACAGAACGTATGCGATTTGTATACACACAGATATAAATCGGATTAATTTCTTAAACCTCCTTTTTGTCTTCTGCTTATTCAAATAAAATATACATTTATACTTTACCTGATTATTCAGATAAAATATAAATAACTGTTCTGTCTTATCACGGTTAGACATTTTGTTCTTAGATTTAACCAAGTTTTGGTACTGCAATTACTGCTACCATAAGATGGTGAAATCTCGTTCCAACATTTAAAGCTACACACCAAATGTTGGAAAGAAATTTCATCATCTTACGGTTTCAGTTACTGCAGTACCAAAGTATGGTTCAAGCCAGGAAAAACATTTTAACAGTGTTGTAACAGTATATGTAATAAAGATCGTAAGTCATTTTTTATTTGTATCGCGTATGAAGATATGAAAAATTTATTCAACTACATCTATACCGAAACTTCTCCTAAAAAGTAATTTTATGCCATTATTTTCTGATTTACTCAGACATCTTCAACTATCTACAGGGTACTTATAAAATTACTCTCTCTATTTGAATTCACCTGTAGCTAAAACTAATGCGAAGAATGAAACCACATTTTACATTTAGTAATTTGATAGTAGGGGGTGATGAATTTCAGGAAAACAATTGTATCCAAATAAAGTACCAAGTCTTCTAGAACCAAAGTACAACAAAATTAGAGATGTACCCAGCGGAATTAGTCTGTTATTCGCCAGACATGCTTCCAATACATTTTCAGTTGAAATTAGTGACACTGGTAGCACGTGCATACAAAATTACCATACATTTATTAGAAATTATGGCAAATATCTGGCTGCTTTAAACCACAACAGTGCCCAAATATCCAGTATTTGGCTACTTTTGGCACTAAATATTTTTTGGAATTCATCTCCCCATGCCTTCAAAAGTATAAATATAAAATGTGGTCTCTTTCTGTTTATTCATTTTAAATAAGCATACCTCCAAGCAGGAAAAGTTTTTTGTAACCAACCTCTATATAAAATATTATATCCTGAATCATTTGAACGCTCACAACTATTTCTGTAAAATATATTTCTAAAAAAAATATCTCAGATTCCCATAAATTATTTTTGACAGTTTTCGACAGAAAAAGGATAACATCATTTAATCTTCTTCATTTATAATTGCATTTTTTCTGCATTCTAAAATCAGTAATTTATTAACAAACTGCTTATAATTTGATATTTCATAATGTCATAATAAATTTTCAGAAGAAAAAGGAAAATATTGAAATTATTTATGCATGCGTTATTTTTTTTTCCCTTTTCAGTTCATCCGAGCTTTTAAATAGGAACTTCATCATTTATTTTTTTTCATGTGATTTATTGTTTCAGTTTATATTTATTCAAAGGCATTAAATTTTATTTTGTTCTAGAAAAGAATATGCAAATAAATATTTAATTTACTATGTTATAGTTATTTATTCATTTTCATACCGGTAGATTATTTTTATATTTATTAATGTATTGATTTAAGTGGGAAAATAGCATTTTTTATGTTTCTACTCGTGAAACAGTTTAATAAATTACATTTTAAAGAATGCTTTAATAGAATTAATTAGACGTTAATGAGAAACAGTTAAAATTATTTTTAGCGTGTAAGTTAATAAATTTTCAATTATTTAATATGTTATTTGCGAGAATATTTCATAGAATTAAAAAATAAACTTGATTCATAAAAATATGTTTTGTGTTTTTTGCCTTGAAACAGAATCAAAACTGTTACCTAGATATTACGTTTCTAGATTATTTTTAAATTTAAAGATGGACAAACATACTGCTGCTAAAGCTGCTTTGGTAAGTTCCATCTCTGATATCAGAGAACCTTTAAAAGAGATAAGCGACACATGCACAATGTGCAGTGCATGCTCAGATTTAATGTTTTTGTCGAAATATGACAATCCACATTAACTAAATTCGCGAAATGAGGAACGAATTCATCTGTGAAATAATTTCGCTTTTAACCCCTTGAGGGGCACCGGTATATAATATATACCAGTTTTTCATATATAACTTTGCCACCAGTATTATTAAATAAAAATATTTATTATTATTTTTTGCAAGTTGAGAAGGTAAAAATTCATTATTTAAAATTACTGGTGTCACAACATCGCAAAATCTAGCATTTTTAGATCACGTGCTTGCCCTCCAAGGGGTTAAAATTGCCACTTTCAACTACTAGCTTGGCTATTATGTCAGGCTTCATAATGCCGCTAAGTTTTGTCAAAATTATCTCGTCCAACTAAATTTTACAACCCACACGTCAACAATCTCTTAACAAGGTACTCTATTCTATAGTGGGCATATTTTTTAAAGCATCATATATATCTGTGTCTTTGGTGCGTTGCTCTCCCTAGTATTTTGTTTTATTCGTAAGCTACGTCTGCCACAACACACACTTCTTGCAAACCATCTGTTCCTCGTTTATAGTGCATTTGCTTTCAAAAAGTTGGCCTACATGCATCAATTCTTTCGTTTGTTACTAAGCTGCATCTGTTATAATAAAATATTCAATAAGGCTAGTTGAACTTACCTTTGGTACATTCATGTTTTATTTGTTACGCTAGATGAGCGTTAGAGCATCTAAAATAAAACTTCTTAAGAAATGCATTATTTTGCTGCCTTTTTGCCTTCAGTATTTTAATATAAGAAAAATTTCAATATTTAATTTTCTCTTCCTGTTCTAACCGCTTCATAAATCGTTAATATCACATTCAGAACGAGTGAAAAAGACATACTGCTTGGTGTTTATTCAAAGTTTTGTTGTGATGTTTGGCCGATTTGCTTTTTTAATTAGTGAGTTTAAATAGAAACCAGTGGACTGGTCCGAGGATTTAGCACTGCAGTCTAATATATTTTAGGTGCAGGTATAAACTTCTAAAGAAAAGTTAAGGATAAAAATATCGGCAGATAATATTAGTCAAGCCAAAATATCATAACTTAATTGCATTACAGAATGACGTCGTACGCTTCGCAAAAAATACTAGAGAACAAAGAAAAATAAATTGAGTACATATAAAAGACAAATTAATTTAATATAACTATGATGTCGCATCATATATTATTCAATTTTTGCAATTTTAGTAATTATTCCCCTCTCAATTAATTCCCTTTTCCAAATTTGTTCCCCTTTTTCATTATTTTAACGCTCACTGTTCTACAAAAATACTTTTTCATTTTCCTTTCCCACCCTTTTGTTAAATTCAGTGCAACAAATTTAATTCCGTTTATTCTAATATCCTTTTAATTCAGTTACACTAAAAATATTTCTATTCTGTGCTATGTAAAGGAAAACCGCTACATTTACCCTTTCAAATAGCTAGCATAAGATTTACCATCTGCCATCTCCTTATTTGGTCACAAAGTTCTGTTGCTAACTGATTTCTTCATACACACCCTTTTTAATTACAATGATTCCCAAGCGCATCTGAATAACTCCGGTCCAAAAATATCTAACGTACTTATCAAAGTCATAACAAATTATAAGGTTCGCGGGTTCAAGAATGCGAAAACTCTTTCGAGCCCCATTTGTGTGGTTTTGCATTCCCACACATGTTGGCTACCGCCGGAATAGTCGTTAGGAGGATTTATGCCAAAAATGGCTCTGTTCTCAAAATTTTTAATTGTCTTTATGCTCTGTTTGGAGAAATGATCGCCATATTGTAACCTTTTGGCGAAATGTAATTTTCATTCGACTTCATGTCATGATACAAGAAACAATCACTTCTCTCACTAATCATCTTGCTTTCAACATGTAACTTTTTTTCACGAATTGTGTTACGGGCCCGGGTGCCCTGCGCTGCCGTGGGCAGCCAACCTTTCCCTGTACTTGTACAACATCTATAGAACCTGGGATTATTAAAATACCTTCATCTACTCATGTCTGCCTGTTTTTCCAAATGTGCCTATCCTTATTTCTTCTGAATTTCTAGATTTCTTAGAAGGTAATGATGATTTTATTCATCGAAGCACTCATCGTATCAAATCCACTTTACCACGACCAAGAACTTCACATTACAATAACATTTTAGGTTACACGTGATATACCAAAACAGGGGAGTTCAATTAACCCATTTTAAAGTATTCTTGAAAACTTTTCTAATCAGGTTGTTTGAATAATCACTTTTCAGCAGTTTAAACCTGACAATTTTTTTTTTGCCATATTACAGAGGTGTTTATGAGGAAGTTTAACCTGTTTTGAAATCATTTAACATTGGAATATCTTTTAAGGTATTAAATAAATTGAGTTCTTTTTTAAATAGCCACAAGTTTAAATATGACAAAACAAAATTAACTGGTGCTGTGTATATGATTCCGTGCAGTGATTGCATGAATGTATATATAGTTGAGACTGGAAGATCAATGAAGATTCGTCTTAAAGAGCATAAAAGCGCGTTTAAGAATGGTTAAATTCAAGATTAGTCCAACATGTTTTCGAGTCGGACCATACCCTATCTTTCAAGGATTCATCAATTTTGAAAAGAAATTGTAGGGATTATTATTTAAGATTATTTATGGAATGTTGGTTCACTGGGTTTTACATGTACCAACCTTGATGGGTTCAGGTATACACCTTGAACGATCAAGGTGTACACCTTGATCGAATCAGGCTCAATTCCAATGGAATATTACTATTTAAAACGTAATGACCTCAAAGGTTAACAGAATCCATTTTTGTTCGACATTTTGTTTTGTAAGCTGATGTTAGTACTGATGAGGCTATGCGATGTCTTGGCGAAACGTATACTTTATTTATTTTTTTAAATGTTTTTATGTATTTATTTTAATTTATATATTTTTTAATATAGTAAAGTCAGTCTAATGTATCATAGTTAATTTTATATATTGATTTAATTCAGACGTTAAAATATATGTATATCTTAAAAATACTCCTCAGGTGTATAAATTCGATCACAAACCTTGGTTGAAAGAAAGATGTAAAATGTACAATAAAATGTGCTTTAATGATGCAGGACTTTTTCTAAGTCCGTTAGGTCTGAGTTTTGTTGGCCTAATCACGGAAAACATGCGTTTTGAAAATTCAAAGTACGGGGTAGTTATAATTAAAGTTACATTACTCAGACCGACCTGCGGCCCGTTATGATTGACGGATTTCATTGAAACTTTGAATATACTTTATATAGATTACGGTGAAGAAAATTTCAAATAAAAATAGCTCAAATGTCGACCACCAGGTGAAAGAATGGCGCATAAGGAACCAGAAACACAAATTGGAAACATAAAACTTTAGTTAATCACAGCATTTGTTAAACGTGCATTCCATTTCTGTCAATGACATGTTCAAAGCGTGTTAAAACATGTTCATCAGAAAACAAGCATAACACGCCATGTCGCTTCAATTCCTGAGGAATCACTTCCTGATTTTGTTAAACATGTTTTAATACGCTTTGAAGATGTTATTGATACAAATGGAATGCACATTGAACAAATGCTGTGATTAAAAGAAAAATTAAGTTTCCAATTTGTGTTTTTGATTCTTTAGGTGCCATCTTTTCACCTGGTGGTCGAAATTTGAACTATTTTTATTGGATATTTCTCTTCCCCACGGTACATATAACGTATATACCACGTTTCAACGAAATCCGTCAACCAGAACGGACTCAAGATGGGTCTGTGTAATGTTTAATTACAACCACCCTGTATATCGATTTATAAACTATATTGTAAAATATGAAATAAGGGGAAAAATTAGCTCTCAAAATAACAGCATACAAATAACAGTGTTTGAATTATTTTGTCCAACATTTGTAAATACGAGACTATTTAATGTGCAAGAATATTTTCTACTAACAAACAAATACAGTAGAATCTCGTTACAACGAACCTCGTTTTAACGAATTTTTCAATTTAACGAATATAATTTAGACTGTAAAAAATGTCATATTATTCTATATTTCAGTATAAAAATATTTTCACTTTAACGAATATTTCATTATAGCGAATTTAATCAGTGGTCTCCAGAGATTCGTTGTAACGAGATTTTACTGTATATGTTTTTTGCATTATACTGATATCCAATTTTGCGCAATATATTTATCAGAAATATTTCTCATGGAATACCAACAATAGTTAAATATTGGTTTTATATTGGAAATTTCGGCAATGAAAAGCCACTATTAGAGGAAAATTAACTTTGCATTAGCAATATTTGTAATGAAATTCCAATTTAGCAGATACATTCGCAATATCTTTGAAATATTAGCAGTAAAATTATGAAGTATTTTTGACAATATTGAAGCAGTATTTGTAAAATATATGTACTTCAATTTCGGAGCATTATTCCATGCCAATATTGTCAAAGATGTATAAAATAATACGAACGGCATTAACTCAAAGTTGTTTCTTTATCTTCAATTCATCATAAATTACGGGGAAACAGAAGTATTGGGAACAAAAACAAAGGTCTTTTAGTGCAATCCTGTGCTTTATGAAGTAGTTTCCAATAAAATTTAAAACCTACAATATAATTTTTTACACCTAAGGTTTTAACTACTTTAAAAAGATTATGTAAAAATACAGTAATATGGCGATATTGGATTCTCTTCTATTTTCAAAGATAATAATTCTATGTAGGATTTGTCTAAGTTATAGAATGTCTTCGAGGAAAAAAATATTTCAAGAATTCAATTCATATTCAGGCTGAATCACAAGAAAACCACCTTCAATTCCCTCTAGATATATCGATACATTCTAGCAATAACATACATCAAAAAGGACGCAAACCAGATTCTGGAATCATACACTTGCGTCATGGGCCAGAAGACGTGTTAAAATATTTTGTTTCGTGCTTTAGGGGGACGTTTTGAAATTTTATTTCTTATATCCTATGAACTATATCATTTATACGAGCGAAATTCCAAACATTAAATGTGCAAATGTAGCAAAATATATAAAAATTGAAAAAATATTTTTAGGAATCAAAAACACAAAAGCTACATATTTAATTTTTATATTCGTACTAATGTTTTCTATGTAGGTATATAGTAAGGCTTCATTAAATCGTCACTTGCTTAAAACATCACCTTGCACATAACGACAGTATTTTACAATCACGATCAAAGATTATGAGAAATACATACCTGCCAATTTCTCAGTATTCTTTCGTAAAATGTGGGTCAATTTGACCCAGGTTATATACGTTTCGAACCAGAATTTTCTGTTAGAAATAAAATAAATTAGTTCCACGTAGAAACATGAAATTAAATATAAAAAAATGTATTAAATAAACTTTCTGGTTCGAAACATGTTTATCCTGGATCAAATTAAACAGCCCATTTTACGGAAGAAATGTTGGAGGGTGGCAAGTATGGAAATATAGGGCTGTAAAATATCCCAATAAATCGGTACCCGAAAAATACGAGACCCGGTTAAACAATCACTTCCAAATTATACTTTTTTTTTTTTTTTGTTTTTTTTTTTTTTTGTACAAATAATATCTACTGCAAAATGATAGAAGAAAAAATAGTTGACAATATTTGAAAGCGACAATGAAGTCATTGAACAGAAACCAACAACACTCAAACTTCCAAAACGCTATAACTGGATTAGGTACTTTTTCCTAAAAATCTCGAAGTGTATTTTGTAATTCTAATGAAATTAAAAGTAGAATTGAATCAATGAAATGAAATGAAAAACCAACTTCTTTGAGAGATTCTTCTTAGATAAAGTTTTATTTGTTTGCTAAATTGTTGTACACTGTAACATATTTTAATAATCGTATAATGTTATAATTTTGCATCTAATAAGATTTTAAAAATTACATATTTTGTAGTTCTAATTTTGTTATCTTCTAATATTTCTGTTTTCGCTATATGTATTATAAAAGAAAATTACTTACCTTGTTAAAACAATCAAAAATTAAAGCTCATGAATAAGCTTCAGTATCATGCTAATTAAAAACTGAAAATAATAAATTTAACTATAAATAAAGCAAGTCGCTTATACCGCCATCTTGATTATACCACCATATTGCTTAAAGCATCGCAATGGTCGAGCCATAATTGGTAACAGCTTAACGAGGTTTCACTGTACATAGTATTTAAAATTTCCCGTCACTGATTTTTCCTGACAATAGTTATGTCTATACATATTATTCGAAATAAGTAATACAACTTAGAATGTATAACACTGTACACTAATAGGCTACAATACATATTATGAGATTACGTAGATTGCTAAGGAAATAACCATAAAGTTTTATCGTATCTCATACGTCCTTTTTTAACACTTTCCAACATAGTTGAAAAGTGTTTATGAATTCAGTTTGTCTGTCTCTATGTCTGTCGTCTGTCTGTCTGTCGTCTGTCTGTCTGTCGTCTGTCTGTCTGTCTGTCTGTCAGTGTTCTAACTCGCGTAAATATATTCGGATTGTCATGCAACTAATATATGTTATTGAGGCATTTTTGGTATTGAAAATTAAGTGTGTAGCGCTTATAGTTTTTTTTTTTTTTACAGGGACACTAAAAAAAATTCTGTTACATTACAGACTATGGAGAAAAATCATTTGCGGTTTATTTTAATGATGTTACACAATTTCAAACACATTGAAATTGATATATATATCACTGAGGTGCACTACAAGAGGCTTACTATAGAATATGGTGCGCATAGCACTTGAAGTTCCTTTAAAGGGACACTCAAAAGAATTCCGTTACATTACGGTCTTTGGAGAAAATCTTTTGGTGATTATTTTATTAATGTTTAGCTATTTCAAACATATTGAAATTGATACATATCACTAAAGTGCATTACAAGAGGCTTACTATAGAATAGTGTGTGTATAGCTTTCATCGTTCAGGGACACACAAAAGAATTCGGTACTGTCTGTTAACAATAATTGCTGGAAGTGTGTTTTCGAATTCTGAATGGGTTTTTAAATTTATCTCATTTATTGCCTATTAATTCGAGTGTATAAATTCTATGGATCATATATAGGGCAGCACAAAAGTTCTCGAGTACATTTCCGTTTACTGATTGAAATTCCAGAAGGGAAATTTAAACTCTGCTACGAGTTTCCTAACTAAACTAAAACTTAGAATTACATTAGTATATATATAAATCTTATATATCATATACAGGGCTGCACAAAATAATTCAGATATTTTTCCAAATATTTTTGGTAAGTCTTGAAATTGAGGTTTTAAATATATATGCGTTTTCCAAATTGTTTTCAAATTACTTACTAACCAAATTGTTTATATTGCCATCATATTTCACCCTATCAAAAGGTAAAGATTTCTAAAATTATTTTGAAAGTGTTGGAAATTGCTACATAATCTATGCTTGACGCATGATTTTTCGTTCTTGTTTGATATACAGAACTTTAGTTTAATTCCATTTGTCTTCAAATAACTGGTGAACCGATTTAGTCACAGCCATGAATCTAATGTCAATGTATAGTAAAATGGATAATCACATAATAATATCTATCTTACTCCGTGATAGATATATTCTACACGATCAGGTACCTCGCAATGATCCCTAATGGTGCTAGAAATTGTATCTCGTAAAGTAAAGGCCATGCGACCTAAATTTCAATGACAAAGTTCATGCAGCAAATTCGATTCAGTGAGAAAAGTCATTGTGCACACAGATAAGACAAATTGTTGTCTGTACAGACTCGTGTCTGACACTGATACAAGAAGTTTTACTTATAAAAAATGTGAATATAAAGCGAGTTAAGAAGTTTCTTAAACATATATAAACATAATTTTAACAAATAAGAATGCAGCCATATGAAAATATGAAACAGTAATTGTGACGTAGTGAAAGCAAGGAAAAAAACATAACCGTCTGTTACTTTTATAATTAAAATAAAAGTTATTTTTTAGAGATCAGATATTTCTATAGTCAAACGCGAGTGCTTTAAACTGTAAAGAAATTTATCGTCTACTATTATTTTTTTTCTCAAACGAAAGATATCACAGTCGCTTGGTATAGTTTCACCTGTACAGGTGATTTTTTCTCGTATTAGTGTGCACAGTACGTCTTTTCTTACTAAATCGATGATACTCTGAAACTTTGCCCTTGAACTTTCGGTTGTATAACTTTTATAGGATCCTTTCATGAGGTACGATCTTTAATTCCCGAATTTACCGCTAGTAGCGCTGTCATGTACTTCATTATGCAGCACACACCCGTTTTACTATACCTAAACACCACATCTACATCCATGTTGTTGCAAAATTCCGGGTCGTGTAATGCATAGTCGAATAAAAACAGTCTTTTGAGATGTCATACTATATTTATTTTACGAATATTCTATCAGAATCAGAGATTCACTGAAATAAATAAGCATAAACAGTTAAATCTTGTAGATACGCAGTAACAATCAAAATGCATAAAACGCTAGAATTTATCGGATAACCTGCTTGAGTTGGTTTATTGAATCTAATTTCGTTTTTGTCTATCTCTCATCGCTGTTTTCAGCTCAACTATGCTCTATGGTCAATCTGTGTCATTTTAAACTAAACTAAAGTCCGGTGCCGAAAAGTCAGGGCTGTAGTAGAAACAAGCAAGTCGTTTCGCCAAAACGATACCAGAAACCTTTTCTGATGACGGACTAACTTCTGAACAGTTGGAGGACACCGTCTCTTGAATGGAACGTTGCTAAGCCTCTTAAAACTATGCATCTTGGATTCAGCGATTATTGTAGGCATCAGATAACGCACCTTGTGTTCAAGAACTTACATGGGTATCATGCAGGCCTATTTTTAAAAAAGTACTGGACCACTTGCTTTGTGTTTTAGCAGGTGTCTGTTCACAAAGATAAAATGTTTTAATTAAAAAATAACATTATCTTTCAATATATATCTATCTATTTTAGGGCAAGCAAAATACCTTTAAAAAAAATAACCAGATTCCATACATAAGATATCTTTGGGCCACTGTGCATAGGAACAAAAATTGGTGACACTAGCTTAGCCCGTGACGCATTATTCAACTAACAGAATGGCCCGGCCTGCTTATGCTGTGCAAAATTATACTTAATAAAGTACAAATTTCTTAAATATTGCATAAAAGTATATAAAAGCATAACAACAACAAATGCAGAAGCGGCAATCCTAAAACACACACAACAACCACAAGAATGCTACAGTCTTCTTCTACTATACAAATTGATTTATATATTTTTAAAGTTACAAGCATTTTCATATTTTTGGCAAATACGTTGAAGTACACATGTTACATTCCTGAAAGTTTTCATGCACTTCAGATGTATATTTATGCAGTTTTTTTTTTCATTATTTCCAATGGAAACATAGTAAATAACGTTTAAACTTATTATTTATTGCCGTCATTTTCCTAATAGACTAAACATAAGCTTTTGCAGATTATGTTACATAGAAATAAATTTTTATGTTTAAATCCATTGAGGTTTTAATGTGCCATAAAAATTTATTAAATTACTTGTTTTTACAAGCATAAAATTTTACATAACAGTTGTTCACAAGAGTGCTACACACAAGAATGCAAGCTCGGAAATAAATTTAGTGCATCGCGTTTCATAAAGATATAGAAATATTCAATCCTTAAATATTTAAAAGATCCTCTCTGATTTTAAAACTTTTTCAGTTTCCTGAAAAAATTACTTTACTTTCCATTGATGATAATTTAACTGCTTTTATCTAAGTATTTTTTATTCTCTCCATGGAGAACTTAATAAAAATTTAATCAATATGAAAGAGATTTTTTTGGCAACATATGCCTTTGAACTGATCACTTATCGATAATCCGAATTGAATTGGCCGTAATATTAAAGAAAACCTTTGAAAAATCGTTCAGATGAAATAAATGAGTGTGGGTTAAAATTATTCCATTGATAATATGCAGATTAAATAATAGTTTTAAGAGTGTTTTTCTTTTGTGCCTTTATCTTTTAACTAGCAGAATCACCTGGCTTTGTCCATGTTAACCACGTGGGCCTTACTGATAAAATAAATAAAAATGAAATAATATGGCGATCGCAATAACAGAGTTCTGTACATTCCAGAACATAAATCGTTAAGACGGTCTCGAAAAAATGAAGTTACTTTGGCACAATCATAGAAAAAAAATCTCTGATTTATAAATGAGAATGTGCATGTAAAAGAAAAATATACAATTTCCCTGACAATACGAAAAAAAAATCATCAACCAAATGCATTCAGCGAAACTCTCTTTCGTATAGTATCCACATATATTTAAAAATTAAAAAAAAAACCCTTTGGAAAAATGTTTTATTCAAAATATGTAATAAAAAATTACCGATAGTTGTATAGTTGTCTTATTCGCCTCATTTTCCATAATCGGGTTCATAGCCGCTGTTGGCGACGAAATCGCTAAAATATCCTTAAAACACTGAAATATGTGCTTAACTATTTCTTAGCAGATTGGTTTAGTTGAATTTTATGCTCCTAAATAAAACTGCGGCTAAGATATGGAGAAATGTCTTAAAATTTCGATCCCCCCCCCCCATTTAACTCTCTTAGGGGGAGAACTTTCAAAATTACTTTCTTATAGCTTGCCTAGGTCATAACAGGAACTGACCAAATTTCGTAATCTTGACTTTAGTAGTTTCAGCTCTGCGTTGATGAGTCAGTCAGTCAGCCAGCCGTTCTCTATTTATTATATAAGTATAGATTTATTTAATGCATTACATTTTAACTGATAGACTAGCTTGGCTATTTTTAACAGTCTATTATATAAAATAATGCATTTTTTCAACACGTGTATGTTCTGATGATGAAACATTCATATGCGAATTTCTTTTTCACTTTCCAGCATCATTTGATTTCTAGATTCCATTTCTGTTCCACTTTATTAAATTAGTAAGTCCGTTCTATTTGGCATCATATATCTTTAACATATGTTTATGGTTCTTAATATATTGAGATAGGTTTGACTTATTAAGATGTTTTTTTTTAATTATACCAATTATATAAATATTATTACATGACATTTATTAAGATATTCGGTATTGCTGTTAAACGAGCTTGTATGCTAGGTATATTATATATGTGACATTCTACAATGTTTTGCTGCCTTGTGCGAATTTGTTTGGAATGTATTTTTAACACTTTTCAACATAGTTGAAAATTGTTTATGAATTCAGTTTGTCTGTCCGTCTGTCTGTTTGACCGTTTGTCTGTCCGTGCTCTAACTCGCATAAATATACTCGGATCGGAATGTAATTGATATATGTTAGTAAAGTTCATCATAGCATGTTCGGTATTGAAAATGAAGAGTGTAGAATTTATAACTCATTTACAAGGGCACGCAAAATTAATCGCAAAATCAATACATTTCAATATGTGCACTTTCCGCTACCCGAAACAAATTTAACCATATATTAGTCATTCGATTTTTTTTTTCGCAGTACCACAAATGGGTTTATGTATCAGAATGCAAATTTTTCCCCATTCACTCTCCGAATGATTTGAAAAGTCAATCACAAAAACTGTATCTTAAGTATTTTTCCCTATTTTCTCAATTTATTTATCCCTCTTAGTTGCGTTTCCAAGATCTCACCCCACAAATGTCCCCCTAATAACTTCCCAATTTTCCCCTATCAAGTGCTGCAAAAATCCCTTTCGGAAAAAAATGTCTGAATTCAACAGCGTTGGCTACGGTTTCGTACCATTTTGTACAATCTGCGAGTTTGGAATCTGTAAGTATTTTTCCTTATTTTCTCCATTTATTTATCCCTCTTAGTTGCGTTTCCAAGATCTCACTCCACGAATGTTCCCCCAATAACTTCTCAATTTTCCCCTGTCAAGTGCTGCAAAAATCCCTCTCGTAAAAAAATGTCTGAATTCAACAGCGTTGGGTTACGGTTTCGTACCATTTTGTACAATCTGCGAGCTTGGAAATTCGTAATTAAAAAATACATATATTAGAATAGAAATATGGTAGTGCTGTGTCTTCTTGAAACATAATTTACAAATTCACATGAGACATTTGTGGTACGGGAAAAAAAATCTAATTTATAATATACGGCTATATTTTTTTCGGTTAACGTGAAGTGCAAATATTGAAATGTATTGACTTTACGAAAATATACTTTAAAACATCCGTTAACAAATCTATACATTTAAAATTGCTGTATTATGTATTTATTTCTTATATTAATTTCTAAAATGTATAGTGGTTCTTTCAGATATCCTGTGCATACGTTGCAAACATATTTTTGTTTAATTATAACTGTTGTTTTTTTTTATTATTATAACACTACGAGTTATCACACGAATGTATTATACAAGAGAATTTCATTAAAAGATTAATTGGGTCACAAAATTCAAAGTATCGTTAAAAACATGGAAAACATAGAAATTACTTCTTGAAGTTTAAAATTTAATTCTTCATAAATCTTTTCCACGTAAATATCGTAATACACAAACATTTTCAAAATCATAAAACTATTCGTTTACCTACGAATGTCTCAGAAATCTATAATTAATGTGCGTAAGATGAAAAAAGAAGGAAAGCAAATCAAAAACATCTTGATTCATTATATTTTCAGAAATGAAATATGTTATTAATCTAATTAAGTATGTTATTTTATTCTTCATAGCTTAATTATGCCAAAAATCTTCAGTAACGTTAGACGATTTTACGACATTTTCAGTCGCATAGTTCTTATCTAGTGAAACCCAATTAAATCTATCTCAGCAGCATACGATACGATTATCGGCATTTCGTAGCATTTCGAAAATATCCAATACACTGAAACGAGAGCAGTGAGCCAATTAATAAAAACTATAATTTAAAAAATGTTTAAATATACGTTGAAATACGTTGTTGGCCTTTTTTTTTTTCTTTTAGTAATTACTACCAAAAAGAAAAGACTACGGTCGATAAGACGCCATTGCAACATTCATATAAATTTTAAGTGTATAGTAGAGAACAATTGTTAACTAACAAAACGTAAATTAAAGTGTAATTACTGATTAAAGTAATAAAAACATAACACAAAAGGTTTAAAAATACCTTTTAAAATATAGATGACATAATATGACATAATTTTATCATTTTGAAAAACTTTGCGAAAATAGTTTATCATTTTGATCTTGAAGAAGTCGCCGTTAAAGCGGATGAAACATATGTCATCTGTATATGTACCCGGTGCGCCATAAGTTCGTTAAAACTTTAAAAATTCATTAAAAAGAAACAAATGATTCTAAAAAAAATGCGGTTTGGAGGTATAGGATTAGAAATAAATCGATTTTTTTTAATAACAATGAAAAAAATTGGTTATAAAATTACCAACAGATGGCGCTGCATGCACAATATGAAGTAAATTTGTGCAAATCAGGCTTGTTAGACGCTTCACAGAAATGAGTCTTTTACTATAACCCTAATTTGCATACAGCTGTTTCAGATTATGTATGCTAGCGCCATCTGTCTGTAATTTTTTAACCACAACTTTTTTGTTATTAAAAAAAACGATCTTACGCTAATCCTACTCCGTAATTTTTTTAGCATCATTCGTTTATTTTTAAAGAATTTTTTTAAGTTTTAACGAGCATAATGAAAATAAATATTAATGAAAATAAAAAAAAATGATTTAATATAAATTGATACTACATAAAAAAAAAAAAAAAAAATCTGGAGTAATTCCATTCGACATTCCAAGCATTGGTGTAAAAAGAAGAGGGGAAGGGGGATTATAATTTTTTTTCACAATGGAATCAGCTGGATTCGAACGCTATACCTCCCGTTTTGAAACTGTAGACATTACGTCTCCACTACTAATGCTTTATTACATCTCCACAATATTTATTACTTTTACTCTGTCAAACTTTCTTGGTGCTGTTCCCGATATATTCAGTCGCCGCAAAATTGTTTAATAATGGATTAAATAACTAATCTCTCGGCCGAGCTATACGAAAATCTATACAATTCTTGTGACAGAGGTTTATAGAATATTTCCCAAATGGAAACTGAATCGAGAGTGCCGTTTAAGAATTATCGTGTTCATACACATACACACACAAATCTTGATTAAAGTACTTTCCTTACACTATGTGTTCGGAAATTATTACTTTCTTCCATCTTTACAAGAAGAAAGTATTGGATTCATGAAAATTTTCGACTTCCGGTTTTTGACGGATTTATACGTTTTAGAAGGTCTTGAACACGATTTGACTGTTTTTAGAAAATGTCTGTCTGTGAGTCTGTGACTTTGTCTGTCTGTCTGTCTGTATGTGACAAAAGTTTTGTGAGCGCTCTCTCTCAAGAGCTAATGCACAGAATTTAATAAAACTTTATATTCAGTTAGCCCCTGATATAAATTAGTGCTAATAAGTTTTTGGTGAAAATCGCTCAATAGGTGGCGCTGCTATACTCGATTTCCACAATAGCTCTGTCTCAAGCAGTAATGCACTTATTTTCATCAAACTTCAGATTTGTTTAGACCTTGATATAAATAGACGCTGATTGTGTTTTGGTGTAAATATCACAACAGGTGGCGCTGCTATACCACATTTTGCATGATTTTTACGATAGCTATATCTCAAGAACAAATGCACGGAACTTCATCAAACTTCAGATTCTGTTAGACCTTGACATAAATAGATACTGTTTACGTTTTGGTACAAATAGCCCATCAGGTGGCGCTGCTATGCTACTTTTTCTTTATTATCACGATAACTATATCTCAAGAACAAATGCACGGATTTTCAGCAAACTTCAGATTCCGTTAGACTTTGGCATAAGTTGTTGTTGATTAGGTATTCATCTAAATCTCCCAACAGGTGGTGCTGCTATGCTAAATTTTGCAGGATTTATACAATTTTAGCAATAGTCATATCTCAAAAACTAATGCACGGAATTTAATAAAACTTTAGATTCAGTTAGATATTGATATAAATTGGTGCTGATTCTTTTTAGTGTATGCGAAACCTGTGTGAGATAGAAGAAAGTTTTGGGATTGGCACATACGACTAGTATAAATATATTAAAGATTGCAAAATAATTGCATAAAAACATTGCATACTAAACTTGATACTGTAAAATATTCATATTCATACTGTATATTGTATTGATGCTGTAAATGAAAAAAATGTTTATTTTTTCAAGTATGAGCAAATTAGGTTGCATTATATTTAAATGTTTTATAAATCCATTTACGTTCAACATAATATGTATCAAAATTAAAATGGTAGTTTCGTTCTCTCTGTGTAGAACAAAACGGAAAATAAAACTTGAAAAATGTAACGAAAAAAAAAAACGTTTTGTAGAAGTGTGAACAAAGTGAGGGGCTTGTTTTATTTTAATGTTTTAGAAATCTATTTACCTTTAACATAAACATGTATCAAAATGAAAATGGTACCTTCATTCGCTTTGTGTAGAAGAAAAACGTGTAATGAAACGTGAAAAATATAACAAAAATGTAAAAAAAACACAAGTATGAGCAAAATGAGGTACTTGTTTTATATTAATGTTTTGTAAATCCTTATACATCGAACATATATGTGTGTGTGTGTGTGTGTGTGTGTGTGTGTGTGAATCAAAATGGTACCTTCGTTCGATTTGTGCAGATAAAAATAGATAAAATATTTTTTAAAAAAAATCAAATTTTGCCACCGAAAAAAAAAATGTCTTTAACAACTGCAGTGAACTTAAATATTATACAATATTTAATATACATAATAAACAGTTTAAAAAGTTTTATATTCCCCATTGAAAGGACATTTCTATAGTTTTATTGACCCTAGTTCTTTTAAAGTACATCATAGAAAAATAATTATCATTTTTTGCTAGACAATTTAAAAAAGATGCAATACAGATATTTAACAATTAAAAAAAATTAAATATTCAGAAATAAATTTCTACTATCAAAAACATGAAACAAAACAGTAATTTTTTGAAAAATTCATAGTTACCTTTTCTATAAATGTTTTTCTTCTATTTTAAGTCACTTGTAAAAAATAAATTTTCTTTTTCTTTTGTTTCTTTTTTTTTTTCTTTTTTTTTTCTTTTTTTTTTCTTTTTTTTTAATTACCTGAGAAAAAGTCGGTTTATAAATAAACATTCAGGAAGAATTTGACTTATTAATTGTCAGCTGTAGAATTTTATTTTCTGAAATAAAATAATAGCACGATAAAATTTAAAATAAGTATATATATTTTTTTTCATCTAATCAATAAATTCTCCCCTTTTCCTCTAAATCCTCTCTGGGGGCCACAAAGCGATCATTCAACTTTCCTGAGGAATTTCACGCTTTATTTGATGAATAATAAATCTCCATAACGTCGGCTAAATTATTTTCAGAGACTCAAGAGCCCCTAATTAAATTTGCTTCAAATGAAACTGCTGTGTTGTTTTCAATCATATCCGTCATCGTAATGGATGGTCCCTTGAACTCCCAGTAATATCTCTTACATTTTAAGTCACTAAGTAAAGATAAAATGGCTTAGTAATATAATAATATCTTTTAAAAAGAATAGGAAATTGTTTAACTTTATCAATAGATTTTGTCGTGTATTGAATTATGCTTTTTTCTTCTTTTAAAAATATTAAAGTTTATTGAATTGAATGTGATTCAATATTTGTTTCTATTCAAAAGAAGATTCATTAACAGTTATTTTAAAAGAAATTTCCGTCCGTTTGATAAATGTACTTATTTGTAATATCCTGTGATTATAATTTGGTGACCATTTTTTTATACGGTTGTGTATTTTCATTTATTTTTAACAAATTGTTCAACATATAATGAAAGAAAGAAACAATTATCCGCAGAAAGAAAAGGATAGAATTTTTTCTGTTGTAAGATGTTTCATTATTGTTTTATTGTTCTACCTGCATGTATACTGCTTTTCTTTTCTTTTCTTTTCTTTTTACCAATATAACTGTTTATGATTTCGATCTATATATTACTTTATTTACATTATACTTTTTATAAAAAAGGTTTGAAAATTATGCATGCTATTGAAACAGGCGATTGAAAATGAACAATGGATGCTTCAATATCAAATCTGCAAACATTAAAGGTGATATAATGCTTGACAATAAAGAACTTTTAATAGAAAACTAATGAAGCACCGCATTTATTCAATCAAAAATAGAAGTGTGAGTTTTATATCAATCCCAACTAAAGACCTGCACAGGCCGGGTTTTACTCGACCCGAACCGCAAAATTCTACTTAAAGTTACCACAAACCCGACAAAAAAAATTCGTCAACCGGCGACCCCAACGAGCCTGAACACGAAATATTCAAACCCGATACCAACCCAAACCCAAAGTGGAAGAAAACTAATCCATATTTTAACACAATTACGGAAAAGTGGTCTACAATTATATCTGTAATATCAATTTTATCTTTTTGTATAAAAATGTATTTTGTACAAAACACATATACGCTCATTAGTATTCAAATATACAGTTTTTCATTACAAAAATATTGATAGTATTCTTTTGAAATGCCGGAACAAACCGAACACGAAAAAAAAAACGGAAAACTTCAACATATTTACATTGCTTTGTATGAAATACGAGGACATCATAAGAAACTCTGAAAGTGCACAGTAATTCAATAACATCGTATGTAATTAAAAATATATTCCGAAATATTGTACCTCTGGTTCAACTCTGCTAGTCATTTTAATCAAAATACTGAAATTATTACATTTCGCACAAACAAGATAAGCTTAATTCAAATTTCCTTAACACGAAATTAGTATTCGCAAAGTTATTTTAAAAATTTGGGCTATGATTGAAGACGGAATTAAGTTTTTGACTGAATGAATGGATGTTCCTATAAAAAAAAAATTGATAGCACTAAATTTGTTTAAAATTAAGTTGTTGCGCTCTCTTCAGTCATCTTAGTTGATTTAATTCATCCATTCTTTGCTGGAGTATGCTCGACTCGTATGAAACTCTTTTCATGTGGTTTCTATTTGCTTCTCAGTTCCTTCTGAGTTTAGCTTTAAATTGCTATTTAGATTCCAGTTTAATGACACTAGAATTGATAATGCAACTTGCACGTGGCTTTGTGATAAGCTTTGTAGCTTGCCCTATTGGTAGATTAGGTTCATATTCTCCTAATTAGATAATTCAGCTAAATAGATATTAAATTAGATAATTCTGCTAGACATTAATAATGAATTCAATAGTTCAACTAAACATATTAATGTCATCTTTGATGTTCACAAACAATATTCATTCAAGCAGAAATTTGTATATTTCCTCAGATGAATCTGTTACTTAAATAAACTGGTGTTTACATAGAAATTATACCTCAAAAATTTATTTTTATAAAATAATAATAAAAAAAAAAGAAGTTAATAAAATGTATGGGAAAATATGTTTTTTCAACTTAAGAAAGAGGAAACCAATAGAAATAAAACTAGTTCATGTTCAAAGGGTTCAGAAAGAAGAATTCTGTAAACTTTTTTAAGTGAAATGTTTATCCATGAAAGTATCCTGGCAGCATCATGGCAAAAATAGGGCCGAAATTTAAATTCATGGGGACCAAAATGCAACTCTTATTATCACCATTGCTGTCATGCAGCGTAGATGATTAGGCATATCGAAGTCATTGTATGTTGTGACGAGTGGCACGTGACTAAAACAAAAGCGGTCACGGTGACAACACAGTGGAGTCATGAAGTGACGGACAGCTGATATAGTCATAATGTGACGAATTTCAAATCTATCTTTCGTTGACCATTGTTACTGTGATCACTTGTGACCACTATACTGTCACAGGGGACATCATACTCACTGGCTGTGCTACTAAAGACAGGATTTGTCATTTTGAGATAGAGAATTCGGGAATGAATACCGAAAAAACTGTAATAAATTGCAAATCGCAATAAATAAGATTTATATTTATTAAGGATTTTCATATACTTGGCCGTTTATAAATCCTGTTTGATACGGCTCGACGTTTAAGCTAACAATTGTTTCCAGCAGCTGCAACTCTATCAGAAGGTGAAGCAGTTTCATATAGCATCATCTAAGTAGCTTTTGCTAAGCAATCATTAGCTATAAAACATTTCCCTTTAGCCTTGCTCTTAGTACGAAGCATTGTCTTCATTCTTTTAGAATTTAAATGTGAAAAGAAGTTCTAATTTACCTAAGAAAAATCTAATTTACATAAACAAAATGTCTAAAAGTAACTTTAAAACACAACAGAATAAATTTAAACAATTATCTTATAATACATTTACGGAACCATTAAATCTAAGCATTTTAAACACTCTACAGAAATGAATAATAGGTCGCTTTAACTCCTGTCAAATTATTTTGAAACTGAACAGGAAATCATTAAATTTGTTTAAAATTAAGTTGTTGCGCTCTCTTCAGTCATCTTAGTTGTTTTAATTCATCCACTATTGTAATAGATGGATCGAAATTTCTTTCCACTCTCATAATTACATTTGAAGAGTTGGATTAATTCTAGTGTAAAATGATCGCTTCTTGTTGAAATTATCGGCTTACAAAAGAATATTAAAAGATGAATAATGGTGTCATTAACGCTAACCATAATATTATGAAACAGTAGTTTAAATGTATAAAACTTTTACATATTTTCAAACATCAGTGGCATCATATTGACTGACTGTGCTGTTAAGGACAGTATCTGTCATTTCAAGACAGAGAATTTGGGAATGAATATCGAAAAAGCTGTAATATAATGCGAATCGCAATAAATAAGATTTCTATCTTATAAGGAATTTTATAGACTTTTTACATTTCTAAAGCCGGATAGGCACGACGTGATGTTTGAATTAACAATTACTTCTAACAGCTTCAACTCGAGCAAAAAGTGAAGCAAGGAATCTGTATAAATTTCACATAGCATCATCGCAAGACATTTTTCTAAGCGTTCCTGAGCTGTAGAAATTTTCCCTTTCTTACACAAGTAAGACACCTGATTATTTTGTAAATTAAATGCAAAAGAAAAATCTAATTTAGCTAAACTAAACGTCTAACTATAATTTTAAAACACAACATAATAATTTCAAACAATTATCTTCTAATACTTTCAGGGAATCATTAAATCTAAGCATTTTAAACACTCTACTGAAATGATTAATAGGTCGCTTTAACTCCTGTCAAATTATTTTGAAACTGAACAGGAAATCATTAAATTTGCTTAAAATTAAGTTGTTGCGCTCTCGTCAGTCATCTTAGTTGATTTAATCCATCCATTATTGTAATAGATGGATCGAAATTTCTTTCCACTCTCATAATTACATTTGAAGAGTTGGATTAATTCCAGTGTAAAATGATAGCTTCTTGTTGGAATTATCGGCTTACAAAAGAAGATTATTAAATGAATAACGATGTCATTAAAGCTAAACCATAATATTATGAAACAGTAGTTTAAATGAATAAAATCTTTTACACATTTTCAAACACTGCTGAAAAGTATAAATTTAATCAGTTTAAACATTCTCGTGCAGACGCAGAATTTATGTATGTTACTTAGGTTGATTACGATACCTCTAATAGCAAATTGCCCAAAATATAACCAAAATTTAACTGCATTGTGACAAAAAGGGTACTCTTATTACCGTCTTTATTGTCACGTAACAGGGAAGTTGAGTCGCATCCGTGTCAATATAATGTCCATTTGCCTCATTTTGTGAAGTGTTGTAAATGACTAAAAAAAGTCAACGTGACTTCACACTGAAGTCATCAAATAACGATCACTCAAGAGTAATTATGTGACTAATTTGAGAAATCAGATTTTGGTCATGGTTGTAATTGTAACACATGTGTCTATTTTTAATGTCATAGGGACGTCACTTCGACTGCCTGTGATATTTCATGGTATTTATTCCGTTTTATGTTCGTTTACAGAGATAGCCAGAAGACTACATAAGGAAGCCGTTCATAAGAAAGCTTAACCTTTTAACCATTTAACCTTTTAAAGCGAATGTTTTTGTCGCTTTTTTTTTACATTTTTGGTATTTTTAAAAAAATTATTACGTATTTGAGTATATAAACTACATGAACCAAAATAACACATATCTCATTTGATAGCGAAATGTTAATGCTTTGAATATACTATGTAAAGAGATTTCGGTTCATCAAATTCTTCAGTTCGAAAGAAAAAAATCTTTGCGGAGTCCCATTAATGTCCATTCCCTATGCCGAGGCTAACGAAAAAGAAAGGCTACCGCGGTGCTTTACGCGTATCTTTTTTACAGACAGCTAGAGTGACGTGATGCTCTTTTTGTACACCTTCATTGGTGTACTCGAGCATCACGTGACTCCGGCGGTCTGTAAAAAAAGATACGCGTAAAGCACCGCGGTAGCCTTTCTTTTTCGTTAGCCTCGAGCGGCCTGTAAAAAAAAGATAAGTGGAATGCCCCGCGGTAGCCTGTCTTTTTCGTTAGCCTCGTGTCCATGCGTGATTACCTTGTGATAGAGAACCTTTCTTCATCAGATTAATGACATACGGCCTGTAAAATTGATTGGACAACCCTAAATTGAAGAATTTGTCATTATCGCCAAGCTAATGTTTATTTACAGATCTAAAACTCATCCAAGCGTATATCATCAAGTTATTTAATTCAATTTGCTATAGTTTTGGAAAAAAAACTGCTAACATGAATATGTATCGCTACTCTTATAAATAAAGGTACTCTAGCTCTCAAGAAAATAAGCGCAAGAATTGTAGGATAGTGTGTGCATATCACAACCGTGTTGCAGTATATGGGTTATTTGCGACATTTTTAAGCTAAGTGTCGAATGTGGACAAACACTGCTTCAATAAAATAATCTAATATCGAGTCATTAGATATAAATTTTGCAAATGCTTAGTTAAAACTTTATTTCTATTAATAAAAATATAACTTCTAATTATTTTATTTCGGTAAAATTAAAAACGTGTTTACAAATAACTATATTTTCATTACTTGTCAATGTGTATGTGACTTTAGAAAAATAATGTCATATGGCATGGACTATGGGCGAAAAGAGGAACTTATGAACCCTTCTTTTTTGCATGGGTGGACGTGTGACTTATTTTTTGCGCCCTGCAGTTGCACTATTACAAATTCAAGACATTGCATAATAGTAGGCATTTTAGAGAACGTTACCTTTTTTATGCTTTTAGCTACTATGGCTGTTGTCTCGAATGATCTTTATTACATAATCTTTTGAGCATATACAAGTCTTGCTACAAATTTATTCTTTTATTTTACATATATATTCTTAATCTTTTTTTCCAAAATCCATACACGAGATGACAGATCCACAGGACAAGATAAGTACAACCGCGAACTTCTCACTAGGGGTATGCAATGGAATCATTGGTACCGCCACCATGACAAATGAACGTCCTGACGTGCATAACAGTACAAACAAGGGGGGGGGGGAATGCTAATGAAGCTACTCATGTATATAATAAATGAACAGTGAAATTTAGCTGCGGGATCCCAGTAGAAAATCTGCAATAAAATAAAATACTTCCTAGTATTTGGCGCAAAATGTAGCGATTTGGCTAGCAACATTTTTTCTTCACTAAAGGCAAACGATTTTAATTTATTTTGAAATTGCTTGTAAAATGATTATTCGAATGCGCAATACTTAATGAATTTAAA
The DNA here is from genome assembly GCA_963931845.1 of Maratus michaelseni. Lineage (NCBI taxonomy): Eukaryota > Metazoa > Arthropoda > Arachnida > Araneae > Salticidae > Maratus > Maratus michaelseni. Next base: position 404,332,899 of record OZ007587.1, read on the forward strand.
CTTAAACGATGAAAGTTTATTATTTTTTGTATAATTTTTGTATTTTCAACTATCCATTTTTAAATTTCCAAATATTTCTATAAGATTTTTGTAAAATTTGAAAGCGTAAAATTATCAATAGCTTAAATATATATATATATATATATATATATATATATATATATACTAATGGGTTAATTTTAGGGCTCATGATACCACACCCTCTCATTCAGAATCGTTTGCAGTTTGCGGTCAACATTTTCAACTCTCTGTACGTGTGCAGTAATATTAATTTAAAATATTCTTTAAATCAGATTAAATAAATCATTCACGTTTTTTTTCTCTATTTATTCCTGATTGAATGAAATTTTGCTATTGGTTTATCCCCCATTCCACGATTTTTTCTAATTTAAACGGCTTCACCGGTTATATAAGTAATTTTTAAATGTAATTTTAAAAAGAAAAGCCCGACGACAGACGAATTCGTTAAACATTTCCATATCGAAGAAGTCGTTGTTTCCATAGCAACAATACCTTTTCCTTGAACTGTCAATGTTCAGAATCGGGCTTATTTTTGAGCTTGAAACAATTTCAATTAATTTAAATTTTGTTTTAAGTCGTAAATTACGATCTTTAAATTTCATTATATACAGGGTGATTCATAAAAGATGGGCAGAATTTTAAGGGGTTATAGTACACTTAAAGACAAATAATATTAAATAGGAGACTAAGGGTCCCAGACGTATTCCCAAGGAGATAGGGGGCATTAAAGTTTAGGGTCCGAAATTTCAAATGATTATAAAACATGGAAAAATTGGTCGATTCGTTTGCGGTTTTTGCAAAAAATTTTCTTTATGCCAGTATTTTCTTGAAATAAAATTTTAAAGTTCAATTTCAAAAAATGCCGATAGGGGGCGCTTTAGACTTTGGAGTAACAAACAACTATTTTTTAACGTTATTTTTTGTATTTCTTTAAATGATTTCGAAAGCTTAGACTTAAACTTAAATTTTGATCTAAAAATCTGAGTCCTAACGAGTAGTTAAGTAGCGTAAACTGAAATTTGAAATTTGAAACCCTTCTCCCCCCAGAACAAAAATCAGTTATTCCCGATCTTTGTGTCGTAGATTAGGCTCTAACTACTGCCGCGTTTTGCTAAAATTATTCTTTATGTCAGTATTTTCTTGAAAATAAATTTTAAAGAAAATTTTCAAAAAATTCCGATAGAGGGCGCTTTAGACTTTGGAGTAACGAACAACTATTTTATACCGTTATTTTTTGTGTCTCATTAAATGCTTTCTAAAGCTTAGACTTAAATTTTCAGCCCAAAATCTGAATCGTTAGACGTGGTTAAGTTTCTGGGGAGAGGGGTTTGAAATTTCTACTCCTGAGCACAGTTCAGTTTACCATGTCCACACATTGTGTGCTGTGATACGAGGTAAAAAGACACAAATTAGGATTATGTTACCAAAGCATATTTATTAACATGTAATCACAATAAATGTTCAAAATTGTGACCACCAGAGGTTATGCACGCAGAACAACGGCGACGAATGGAACGGCGAACATTCGCGAAAACATCAGGCTTTTCGAGCACTTCCCCTACAGCGGCGGAAAGTCTGGCGACCAGTTCCTCGGGGGATTCAATGGGTGTCTCATACATAAGAGCCTTCAATCGTCCCCAAAAAAAGAAATCGAGGGGTGAAAGATCTAACGAGCGAGCAGGCCAAGCAACAGGACCACCTCGACCAATCCATCTGTTCGGAAATGTGATGTCCAGATAGTTGCGGACGTCTCGTACGTAATGGGCTGGCGCTCCATCGTGCTGGAACCACATGACCCGCCGGATGCGTGGAGGAACAACGTTTAACAGGTCTGGCAGCACATGTTGCAGAAATGTGAGGTATGTTTTACCGTTGAGGCGTTCAGGAAGAAGGTACGGTCCGATTAGGTGGTCTCCGAGGATTCCTGCCCAAACATTGATGGAAAAGCGTCTCTGATGAGCATGTGGATACGTAGCATGTGGATTGACATCCGCCCATACATGTGCATTGTGTGTGTTAAATGTACCTTCACGTGTGAAGGTACATTCATCGGTGAAAAGCACAGTTCGTCCAAAATGTGGATTTAGCGCGTTCTGCTGCAGAAACCAGCGGGCGAATTCAATACGATTTGGATAATCCCCTGGAGACAGTTTCTGGACTCGTTGCACATGAAACGGGAGCAAATGTTCATCCTTCAGTACCCTCCAAGTCGTGGACTGTGAGGTATCCACCTGGCTAGCCACTGTTCGTGTACTTGTACTTGGCTGCGCCGCTACTACATCCAGAATGGCTTCTGCAACAACTACTGATTCGTCCTTTTTTGCACGACCTGCATTCGACCGGGAAGCGAGAAATGATCCCGTCTCACACAACTGTCTGTGCAAGCGCTCGAAAGTTTTGCGGTTAGGCAACCGCCTGTTAGGAAATCGCTCTCCGTACATTCGTTGTGCCTCTGCACCATTTCCATCTGCCGCTCCGTAAATTAAATGCATCTCAGCCTTTTCCTTATTCGTGAAGGGCACCATCTTCCGATTCATTACTACAGCGACTTACACTTGACTCACCGTTCAGTGGTTTTTATGCCTGAATCGTGTCGAAATTTTGCATACGTGTTCTTCTTCTTCCCCATTTGACATTTGCATACTTTCTGTTTCCTTCTTCACCCGGTGACTAGCGTCAGGAATGGAGCTTTAACGTTTGCATGAGCGACGTTTCCAACTGTGCCAGTGCCTTTATGAGTGAATTCCGACTATGCAGTCCTTGACGAAAGTTGTATTTTTGCCTCGTATCACAGCACAGAATCGTTGGGCATGGTTAAGTAGTGCAAACTGAACTATGTTCAGAAGTTGAAATTTGAACCCCCTCCCCTCGCTACTGAACCACGCTCAGCGATTCAGATTTTGAGCTGAAAATTTAAGTTTAAGTCTAAGCTTTAGAAATCATTTAATGAGACACAAAAAATAACGGTATAAAATAGTTGTTCGTTACTCCAAAGTCTAAAGCGCCCTCTATCGGAATTTTTTGAAAATTTTCTTTAAAATTTATTTTCAAGAAAATACTGACATAAAGAATATTTTTAGCAAAACGCGGCAGTAGTTAGAGCCTAATCTACGACACAAAGATCGGGAATAACTGATTTTTGTTCTGGGGGGAGAAGGGTTTCAAATTTCAAATTTCAGTTTACGCTACTTAACTACTCGTTAGGACTCAGATTTTTAGATCAAAATTTAAGTTTAAGTCTAAGCTTTCGAAATCATTTAAAGAAATACAAAAAATAACGTTAAAAAATAGTTGTTTGTTACTCCAAAGTCTAAAGCGCCCCCTATCGGCATTTTTTGAAATTGAACTTTAAAATTTTATTTCAAGAAAATACTGGCATAAAGAAAATTTTTTGCAAAAACCGCAAACGAATCGACCAATTTTTCCATGTTTTATAATCATTTGAAATTTCGGACCCTAAACTTTAATGCCCCCTATCTCCTTGGGAATACGTCTGGGACCCTTAGTCTCCTATTTAATATTATTTGTCTTTAAGTGTACTATAACCCCTTAAAGTTCTGCCCATCTTTTATGAATCACCCTGTATACATATAAATGTGTACATAAAATTGTAGTTATAAAAATTTATTTATTATATAAGCTAAACTTACATAAACAAGTTCAGCATGAAAAAAGTATTTCCTTAAAAAATATTTGTCAGAAAACCGTTTTTTCTTTTTTTTTCTTTTTTTTCCGTCGCCAACCGGTGATAAATCGCCAAATAAACGAAATTTTCATAATTGTTTTACGGACTAACGTCCGTAAAACTAATACGTCCGTAAAACGTCCGTAAGACTAATAAAAAATATCGAGGTTCCGCAAAAAAAAAAATTCTAGATGCATATATCCTCACAAGAAGAATATTTTGTAATTTTTTCAAAATTTTCTGAGTATGCGCTTATGGAGACCTTCTTTGTAAGAGAAATGTTAGAAGAAAAAATAGTTGTATAAGTAGTAAAAATTGAATTTTAATTTTTAAGATCACGATTATTGGACAATTTCCGACGATATGCTCGCTGAGATATTAAAGAAGAGAGAACTTTGAATTCATCAGCGTTAAGCAGCGAATGCCTCCTAAACCATAACTGCAAATAGTCTGCACAGTTTGGTAAAAAGTTTTATGAAGTTCTAAACAAAAATTGCTTTTGAACTCACGAGGTTGATATTTAGTGATGATAAAAATCGTACTTTTGTTATGTTATTTTAGTATAGCGTTGAACTTGAATTTAAGGAAAATATTAGTTATAATTTAGTTAGACTAGCAATTTTATTTTTGAGATTTTTTTCAGAACTTTATTGACTTTAAAATCTGTCTGTCATCTTTTTGGACATTAGTTAAGTTTTAAATATAACAGTTGTTGAGTTTTAAACTTGTTATTGAGGGTCTTTGGAAATATATAAACCATGAGTATGCAACGTTACAAAGACAATGTAAACACGTAGATGGTGATATTGTTGAAAATTTTACTATTATCTGTGTATGGTGTATATGATCTTTCTTTCTTATTTTGAAGTCTAATTTTAATAAAGAACACACAGTAATAATGTATGTTAATTATAAAATGACTAATAAAAATAATTTAAAAATTATATGAAGTACAAAGAATTTTTTTTCATAACTATAAAAAGCAAGCAGTCTGTTAGTATGACATAAATTTTGAAAACTTTTTATTTATAATATTTAATGTAAAGCTTTTTGAATAAGCACATTTATTTTTTAAATGCTGCATTTATAAAAAAAAATACTTTCCAAAAACTTCTTTTTAATATTTATTCATTCAAATATATTCCGTATTTTCGTCTAAAATAAATATCGCCTCGGAGGAAACATTGAACGTTTTTCTTCATATTTAAAATATATAAAACAAAAACTCGGTCTATTTTTCCGATAACACACATCATCTGACACAATAAATAGAGTGAATGTGGTGTAAGAATGCAGTTTTAAAATATTTCCTGTGAAAAGATAAAGATCTGGAAATCTGTAATTAACTTACAGGAACTATTAAATGAATATGCAAAATGTCTCTAATTTCTAAAACAGTGACACATTTCAGAAATTAATGTAAAAAATAGTGCATAAAATGACAATTTGAAATATATAAAAATTTGGTGGGAAATTTACATCTTACTGCTTTTAACTATTGAAATGGTAGCAATGAAATGGTAGCTGTTATATAAATAGAGTGAATGTGGTGTAAGAATGCAGTTTTAAAATATTTCCTGTGAAAAGTTAAAGATCTGGAAATCTGTAATTAACTTACAGGAACTATTAAATGAATATGCAAAATGTCTCTAATTTCTAAAACAGTGACACATTTTAGAAATTAATGTAAAAAATAGTGCATAAAATGACAACTTGAAATATATAAAAATTTGGTGGGAAATTTACATCTTACTGCTTTTAACTATTGAAATGGTAGCACACTAAAATTCAATATGTAACGATACGAGATAATTTAACCCTTTCGGGTCCATTTTTTTTTCAATTATGGGAAAAAATTACTTTTACATTTATAATATTAAAAGCATATATTCGACTCACAACAGTTAAGGTTTGCGGAAATTTAACAATTACTGAAATCTAACAATAGTAATTGTTTTGCGGATTATTCATGTGACAATAGACTAAGGAAGAATTCTTGAAGACGTTTGGAAAATGTCGTATTATAATAAGCTTAAGCCGACATAAAAACTTTCTAGTAATTTTTTTATGTTTTATCACAAATTGTTTGTTCAGAAAAGTAGCCCCTATTTTAAATTTAAAGAGTGAAACATGTATTTGAAATAAAATAATCGCCAACAATATGAAGAGAAATAAACAAACTTTTATTATATTATTATTATTGTTACTATTATTACTAAATATATATACATAATAAAATCATAGTAATGAATGTATAGACATATAGTAACATTACAAGATGCAGATATCGACAAAAATAAATGTTAAGACAAAATAATGCTCATAAAACTCAAATAAAACATGTACTATTAATAGGACGTCAGACCTGAAAGGATTAATTTACCAAAATTATGGGTTGAGTTACTCCATGGTTATGAGTATGGAATTAAACATCGGAGTAAAAATAACAAAATGGAATAAAATTTCGAGAGTTGTATTCGAATGTGGGAAACATAATTGATAGCGTTTCAAATCATTGCATTACAAATTGTGCAGCTGTAATTCTCATTTTTCTTTAAAAATGCTTCGGTAAAGCCGAAAAAGGTGGACAGTTTGTATATATATATTTTTTTTACTGTTTTATTGAACACCTTTTAACAATTAACGAAGTACGTGGAAATTTTAAACTCACAGATTTGTTATCTATTATATTGGAGGATATTTTACGAGTTAAAGTCAATAAATTTCAATGCGTGCGTAAATTTCAATATTGTTGCACGAAAATCATTTAGCTTATATTTAGTTTCAAATACCAGAATGATTTCAGTAACATATGCAATTGAAAAAGTTTTGCTTGTTTTTAATAATTTTAACATTTATAGCTTTTGAGATAGAAACTTTGACAAAACTCCAAACAAAAACATCAGCAGGTGTTAATATGCTATAAACTATGGTTTTAGGGATTATTTTAATTTTGAGATGAATGGGACCGTTGCTATTTCAGATTGATTATTTGATTTCAGATTTTTTTTTTTCATGTGTGTTTTTAGTGCCATTTATTCGTCATCTTATTGTGAATTTGTAATAGTACCAATTATCATGGTACTTAAAAAAGAACACTTACATGTCTATAAACTTGAATTTTGACTCGCTTAACATTATTCAAAAGTCGCTATTTTAATCAAGCTGTGGTCTACAATAAATAAAAATTAAAAAATAAAATAATTTAAAATAATAATAATTTTTTTAAGTTAAATAAAATAAGATTCTAACAAAGGATGGGAATTATCACTTAGTATAAAGATGTCCAGACCGGGGATCGAACCCGGAGCCCTTGATGAAGTAAGTTATACTTCACATCCTTTGTTATGTTCATTAATTCCCAGCGTAATTTCAGCTCTGTTAAACAAAAATAATTATATAATATATTCACCGATCCTGGGATTTAATTCGTCTCATTCATGTCACTGAAGATGTGTGCTCATGATTGACTTTCCATCTTGTCCTGCAAAATTGCAGCCTTGCCAACATGTAAGAGTGAGAAATGCTAGACCGGATGTCGTCCAGATAGCGCAATTGGTAGAGCATTGGTGCGTGATACCAAGGTTCCGAGTTCAATCAAGGTCTGTGGACATATTTTCACTGTGTTGGTTGTATGGTGTATAGTAAGTGATAATTCACAACCTTTGTTATATTGCATAATTTCAGCCAGGCTAAAAAACAAAATTAGATAAAATAAGGTTGTTAAAGAAATGAAAGAACGATTTTCTGGAAGTTGTTGTGGGATAATTTCCAATTAATAGGATAATATTTTAAAAGAAGAATTAGTTATCGGTAATATAATATTAAATAAACTCAAATCTACTACCAATATACTTTTAAAAATAATAACTATTAAATATTTCACACAAACATGAATTTTTTTAACATTGATGATGTCCATATTTATAAGTATAAATTGTTTACTTAGACTTCATCTTTTAGCTTATTAAACGGTGAAGTTTTATCACATCATTCTGAATGTGTTGGAAAGTGTTTCATAATCTATGTTTGACGCATGATTTATCTTTCTTGTTTTTATTTACATTATTTCCCTCTTTCTAATGCAAACCAAACCATGAATTCTCATAAACACACAAAAACTTTTTCAAACCCAATAGCAAAACAAAAACTTTTATTATTATTATTATTGTTATTTGCAAACAATTTTCGCATTTCGTATTTTATTTCGACGAAAATTTTGTAAATATAAAAAAATTGGTTCAAAAGTAATTAAGAAAAAACCTACTGACTTGATTATGGCGCAACCAGAACATATATAATTTAATCCTCAGTCTTTTTTCCGGAACTTAAGTATCAAAACATTAAATTAAATCTAAAACAAAAATCACATTAGTTAAAGACGTATTAAATACATAATTTATTTCTTGGAAATCATATTAATCATTTTTTAATTACTCTCTGTTAAAAACCAGAAAACAAATATTTATAAAAAAGATTTTGTTTTGAAACAACAAAAAGCACTCTTTAATTGCGTAATATTATTAATTAATTATGCTTATCTACTCCCTAATAATCTTTTGCAAATTTATTTGTTTATTAATCTACTCTCGAGAGAGAGAGAGAATAAAAAAAATCAATGAAAAAAACCTATAATATTTTCTTCATTATTACTTATCACAGAAACAAAATTAATGCGCCACATAACTCTCTTTATTAATATTATTATCATTATTGAGAATTACATTTTTTTATCCTCTTTGTGGAAAAGAAATCTTTTTGTTTGTTTGCTTTTATGATAAAAAGGGTAAAACGCAGGAAGCTGCTTACGATTATTTATTTCATCTTCAACATAAGGAGTAAAACAACTGAAAAAAAAGAAGGAGGAAAGAATATTTGTTCCGCAATTTTGTTTTATGATTTTTATTTTATTAAAGCTGCATGTTATTGAATAATTAATACATATTTAAATTTGGTTTTGGTTAGGCAAAATTATTTACCGCAAAGATCTATTAATTACAAGGGAATTTTTTCTTCCACGTTGTGCGCATTAATAAATTTTACGTAAAGGAAATGTTACGTACGTAAAAGAAATTGCATCTTTTAATATTTCCATTTTTATCAGGGATTTTGCATAAACTAATTTGTATTAAATAAGAGTAATGTGGTTTATAAATTTAAACATCAGTAAATACATTTTTGTGAAGTGAATAAATTTCTTTAAAGCTGAATATATTAATTTATTTTTATTTTATGTGCAGCCATCCTAATAATACGAAGTATTTTTTAACATAGCAAAAAATATTATAATGTTTATTTTCATTGTAAATCATGCTGTTCTTTATTGATATTAATCAGTATGAAATTTAATTTTAAAATACTATAACAATTATATTAATTTGAATACTTTTACCTGAGTACTTATTGTTTCATCGTTCTTAATTACGTGAAAAGTCAATGTGTTTAAATTTTTTCAAACACTGAATTTCCCTGGAAATTAATTACAATATCTTAAATTATCAATAAAAGAATTACACATAAGATCTTTTAATTAAAAGGTTCTCCCAATATACGGCCTAATTTTAATGTCATTTTCGGGAATTTATTTTGTAGTTGTTGTTGTTTTTTGTTTAAAAAATGGTTTTCGGGATTGATTTTATTGTACTTTTTCATGAATGTGTGGATATTTATACTCTAATTAATTTTTCAGCAGAGCTGAATTTACGCTGCAAATTAATGAAATACAAATGATGTGAATTATCACTTTACTAAACAGCGTACAACCATTAGAGTGATAAAATGTCCAGACCGGGGTTCGATCCCAGATCCCTTGGTATAGCGCACCAAGTGCTTTACCAATTATGCTATCCAGACGACATCCAGTCTAGCATTCTCTCACTCTTAAATGGTAAGGCTACAACCATGCAGCACAAGATGGAAAGTCAATCATGAGCACAACACCGTTGGCAAGCATGAGACAAATTAACACAGTAACGGTAAAAATTTATACACTAATTATAGGCTGGATGTCGTCTGGATAGCTTAATTGGTAAAGCACTTGGTGCGCAATACCAAGGGATCCAGGATCAAACCCCGGTCTGGACATTTTTTCACTCTAATGATTGTACGCTGTTTAGTAAAGTGTGTGAATATTGTCATATAAAAATGTTGATGTCTTAATAGGCGTTTGTGCCTCACATGTCCTCCCACAACATGTACGTGGGTACGTAACACACGCATCGGAGTACGCTATTGCGTTCTTAACAATCATCTGAAACGAGAATTCCTTATAAAGGATCCCTGAAATACATTAAATTAATTCGATACCAAACTTCAAATTTATCAGATAATTCAAAATTTGCAAAAAGTTTGAAGTTTGAGGTCAATTTTTGGCACTAATGTTTCATCATCGATATTGATTAAAAAAATCAAAATAATTAAAATTTTCAATTTTTTGAAAATTTTTTGAAGTTTTGGCTTCCAACTAAAAAAAGTCTAGCTTAATTTGCAAAAAACTAAACGTCGATAGCTTGGATTGTTTGAAAACGTATACAGATTCAAAATACTTGTTTTATAAAAATGAGCTTGAAGTTATTGATCAGCAAGTGTTTTCAGTGTGACACCAGTCTGTTAAAGTGGCTGTCACGACTTAAATATTGGGTGGATCAAAAACTGTTTTAAGAGCACTTTAGTATTCAAAAGGTCGAAAAAAAGAAACACTGATTTTTTTAACGTTTTCTGCGAGAACCTCCCCTTAAGATCATCAAAATTAAATTTCCCTCCTATGTATTGAGTTCAATGGAGTTTTCTGCATTGGCTCATTTAGATTTTAGATGAGACAACAATTGGTCAGTAAGAGTGTGTCAATAAAAAATCCCTGACGGCTCGGCCTACAGGCACAGGTAGATTTCGAAGATGCAGACCGTGGGGCGCCTGTTTGTCGGGAATTGCGGAAGAAATGACCTTTTTGTGATGATGCGGCAGTTGGAACCGCCTACTTCGAAACCTAACTTGTTTGCAAGCGGAGCCAGCAGGGATTTTTTTTTTTTTTTTTTTTTTTTTTTTTTTAATTTATAAGAGTTGGTCTTATAAAAAAACTTGTCAATATAAAAGTTTTAGATAATATTAAGAGAATTTATAATAAATTTAAGCGGATTTGAAATCTTGGGAATTGACGAAGTTATGAATTTTTTTCTTCTAAAACCCCCCTTCCCCCCCCCCTAAGGCAATTTTTAATTATATCAAAAATCTGTCAATAAATTTTCGGCCCTTCTCCTAGAAGTAATAATAACTTCAAACGGATTCGATGCGTATCATAATTAAGAAATTATGGGGTTTTTTTCTGTTTTCACAAAAAGCCCCCCATCCCCCCCCCCTTGGTTCAATTTTGCCCATTAACGAACTTGACCGAGATTTTATGCCCTTGATTTTATGTATCAGTTTCGAAAAGATGTGGGAGTTGGAACCGCCTACTTCGAAAAATAACTTGTTTGCAGGCGGAGCCGGCAGGGATTTTTTTTTGTTTTTAATTTGTTTTTGCTGTAACGGTTGTTCCTATAAAAAACTTGTCAATATAAAAGTTTTAGATAATATTAAGAGGATTTATAATAAATTTAAGCGGATTTGAAATCTTGGGAATTGCCGAAGTTATGAATTTTTTTCTTCGAAAACCTCCCTTCCCCCCCCTCCATTAAGGCAATTTTTAATTATATCAAAAATCTGTCATACATAAATTTTCGGCCCTTCTCCTAGAAGTAATAATAACTTCAAACGGATTCGATACGTATCATAATTAAGAAATTATGGGTTTTTTTCTGTTTTCACAAAAAGCCCCCCCATCCCCCCCCCCCCTTGGTTCGAATTTGCCCATTAACGAACTTGACCGAGATTTTATGCCCCTTGATTTTATGGATCAGTTTCGAAATGATGTGGGAGTTGGAGCCGCCTACTTCGAAAAATAACTTGTTTGCTGGCGGAGCCGGCAGGGATTTTTTTTGTTTTTAATTTTTTTTTTGCTATAACGGTTGGTCCTATAAAAAACTTTTCAATATAAAAGTTTTAGATAATATTAAGAGGATTAATGATAAATTTACGCGGATTTGATATCTTGTGAATTGATGAAGCTATGATTTTTTTTCTTCTAAAAACCCCCCTTTTTCCCCCCTTGGGGCCATTTTTAATTATATCAAAAATGTGTCATACATAAATTTTCGGCCCTTTTCCTAGAAGTAATAATAACTTTAAACAGATTCGATACGTATAATAATTAAGAAATTATGCGGTTTTTTCTGTTTTCACAAAAAGCCCCCCCATTTCCCCCTCCTTGGTTTGATTTTGCCCATTAACGAACTTGACCGAGATTTTATGCCCCTTGATTTTATGTATCAGTTTGGAAGAGATTTATGCAGAATTTTTCCAGTTATCGTGGTCAGAAAAAAGTGACATAGATAGATAGATAGATAGATAGATAGATAGATAAAGTTTCGAACTGGGGGTGTTTTTGGGTTCTGGGAGTCATGATCGGCGCAGATCTGCAAAAAATTTTCAAAATTTCCAACTTAGGTGAGAATGTAATAGGTAGTATTTCTTACGAAATCTACCTAAAAATGGTCACTTTTCATGTTTTGTGTATTCCGTACAATGTTAGAAATTATAGAAACATTTCATGATATGAAAGCTATACATCATATAATTCCACGATTCTGAAAACTCTTCCTTTATCGTAAGAAATCTTTAAGAATAGAATCAATTAGAAATAAATAGAAATCAATTGATTTCCGAAAATCACAGAAACTACTTTTCCAAACTTATGGGTAGTAAAAAAGGTTATTTTATTCAAGAAACGTTTCTGTAAACCAGGAAAACCTATTGTTTTCTTAGGTTTATGAAGTGGTGGAAATGGATTCTGAAGATATTGTAAATGTTTCCGAAATCCTGGTTCATTACGAGGTGATACTTAAAGTGGGTTTTTGTGTTTTATTGGAGCAGCATTCAGAAATACAGTATATCTTGAAAATGTGACTCCTACGATGTACATGTACAGGACACGCGGAATGAAATATGAGAACATCGCCAATGCTCAAATCTCATTTTTAGGGTTCCATACTTAAACAGTAAAAACGGAACCAATATAAGATCACTCCTGTGTCTGTCTGTCCATCTGTTAGATTCCCTTTTTCTCGTGAATTATGGACATGGAAAGTGCTAACTTGGAAAAGTTATAATACCTTTTTACCCACATATTTTGCAGATTATTATCCATTCGTAAATATGTTTAGGAAAAAATTATATGGCTAATTAAGTTACTTGAAAAAAAAAAGTTTTATTTTTGTCTGTCATGTGGGGTATCGTGTGAAAGATCTCGTAATATCGCACTCCAAAATATATTTGATTTAATTTTAGGTATTAAATTTTCAGAGATATCGTCAAAAATGTACCGCAAAAATAAGTCCCCACCTCTATTTTCGAATCTACTGGAACTAAAATTATGAAAAAATTAGGGGTAGTAGGAGTTTATTTAAACGTTGCAGGAAAACTATAGCGATTTTCATAAGTAACTTAGTTTTTGAGAAAAACGCATTTTTCTGTTACACATAAACTTTATTTTTCAGGCGGTCATCGGGGAAGTTCATGAGCATTCGATGTATCTATCGATGCAAAATTAGCCAAGGATATTTGACAATCGTTTTCGAAAAAAATGTGCGTAATTAGCCGAGATATTAATTAAGTTACTTGAAAAAAAAAACTTCTTTCAATATATCGTGCAGGATATCGTTCGAAAGATCTCGTAACATCGAACTCAAAAATATATTTGTTTTAATTTTAGGTATATTTTCAGAGATATCGTCGATAGTATACTTGAAAAATATGTCTTCCCTCCTCTTATTTCCGAATCACTGAAACTAAAATTATGAAAAAATTAAGGGTGGTGGGAGTTTATTAATTAATAAATAATTAATAAATTTAATCTAGGGAACCCTTTGAGCGCGAGTTATACTCGTACTTGACCGATTTATTAATTTATTCTGTGTATTAGAGTCATGATTTCTAAAAAGTGAATATTATCAACGTAAACCCACTACACATTATAAAAATCACAAAATACCAAATTTGTGTTCTTTGCACATCCGGAGCTTCTTGAACATGTTTCGTGCAGTTTTTAGAAAATAAAAGTTCTTTATATCTGGTTAAGTATTTTTACAAATCAAAAATCGCTATTTTTTGACACGTTCAAGAAGTTGTTTTTATTCGTAAATTCACGAAAGTTTCATTTATTCGTCTTCAGATACCACGAAGTTAAATTGTCTTTTCGGCTAAATGCGTGAATAGTGTCATATAAAAATGGTGATGTATTAATCGATATAAACTATTCCAAAATTTACTACGCACGTACTGCACAGTAAATCGGTTGCGATGATCGGTTGTAAATCGTTTGTGCTTCCCCAGAATGTTTCGTGCAGTTTCTAGAAAGTAAAGTATTTTTACAAATATAAACTCGCTACTTTCTGACACATTCAAGAAGGGGGTTTTATTCGTAAATTCATGAAAGTTTCATTTATTCTTATTCAGATACCACGAAGTTAAATTGTCTTTTCGGCTAAATTCGTAAATATTGTCATATAAAAATGGTCATGTAGTAATCGATATAAACTATTCCAAAATTTACTACGCATGTCGTACACAGTAAATCGGTTGTAAATCGTTTGTGTTTCCCAAACTTGTTTCGTGCAGTTTCTAGAAATAAAGTTTTTATATCTTGTTAAATATTTTTACAAATCTAAACTCGCTACTTTCTGACATATTCAAGAAGTGGTTTTTATTCATAAATTCATGAAATTTTCATTTATTCTTATTCAGATACCATAAAATTAAACAGCGTTTTCTTTTTTCTATAAAGCCAAATTATCTTTCAGAAAATGTTCTGAAATATAACATTTTAAAACGAATTTCGAGACACAACCATCAGAAAAAAGACATATTTGTTTGGAATCGATTATAATTCATTATATAATGCTTTTGTAGTAAATGAAAATCGCTACTCGATTCCAAGATATTTTAATAGTAATATTTGCAAATTGCCTGTATTTACTTCAAAAAATAATTTTGTGAATGTGTCGCAAAAAGATTCTGATAGCATTGCGTGGAAAAAGAAAATTTGAGAACTCCCTTTAAATCCTACACTAGTCCTGCAAAGACACACCCCAGCTATTGTTAAGCCAATGGCAACATTCTTATCAAATTTCCCGTTTGCATTTCAGTACTATTAAAGGTTTTAATTATTTATTTAGTTTTTCGTAGGATATTTGAGGTTTATCGCTAACTTTGAGAATGCTTATAATTTTGGAACCAGTTCCGTAATAGAAAGCGCTCTCGGAAAAAAGAAAGCTGCAACCAAAATCGAAAAAGTGCAAAAGTACAACATGAGACATGGATCTCAGATGTCCTATGCAAAAGAATTAGTTAAATATTTTGAAAAGCAAAGAAATTTTTGAAAAGAACGCTCTCATAGGCTTGTGAATGTCGTCGTGTGACTAATGTAAGCTCTTAACACGAAGATACTCGCAAGCTAATGTTAAATAAATGGCAGCGTTCTTTTTTAAATTTCTTGCTTGCATTTCAATATTTTTATAGATTTTTTTTCTTTGGATAGGATATCTGAGGTCTATGTCCAACGTTGTACATTTGTACTTTTTCGATTTTGGTTGCAGTTTTTTTTGTTAGATAGATACTTTCACTTTCAAAACCAGTTCAGTAATTGAAAACGCCCTCGGAAAAACAACGAAAATCGAATTAGTACAAAAGTACAACGTTAGATATGAGCCTGGGATCTCCTAGGCAAAAGAAATTATTTGAAAACATTGAAATGCAAATGAGAAATCTGAAAAAAAAGCTGTCATTAATTTAAACTTAGCTTTCGAGTGTTTGGGCTTGACTAGCATAGGCTCTTAATGTGGTTCTCAAATGACCTGCATAACAACACAAGACTTTCTGACACATTGTCACTCATTTTTGAACACAAAGTCATAAAATTGTTGAATCAATTTGGAATCGAAATGAGTTTTCAATTTTTTGATACATAAAGTATTTATCGAGTTATAAGCGATTCGTGTCAGGTGACGACACGTTTTTCTCCTTCCTCGTGCTGCGGCATCGGAAATTCGGTTCAAAACACCGACTTTGACAGTATTTTCTGAAAGGTCTTCTGCCTTTACAAAAAAAATGGAAATCGTCTTTCGAATACAAAGTTTCTGAATAAGACCACCTGCCAATTTCTTGTGTTCCCGAAAAAAAATGAATTAAAAAAAATGTCATAAAATAGCCAGTTTGGATTTGAGGACAGTCTTAACACTATGTTCATCAGGAACTAAAGTCAGAAAAGTCAAACTAACGCTTGCATTTGGCTAGTTTTCAGACTCTTAAAAACAAAGCTAAGCAAGACACTATAATGCGTAGTATAGCTCCTACCTCTCATTTTACTTTTAACTGTACTGTTTTAAAATTATTATTATTTTTTAAGTTTATGCTTTCTTTAACCCTTACAGTGCATGAATTTTTCTTTTAGAATTGTGTTTTTTTTTTATACTTATATTAAGAACTAGACACCAGAAATTTTAAGTTATTTTTTTAACTTTATTTAGTAGCATATTTATGTTATTTTTACAGGATTAATATTTCTATATAAATATAGTGGTTGCGAAGAATTTGATTTATTTATTAAAAGTTAAATAAAAAGTGTTGCCAATTGGATACACTATGCATTTAAGGGTTAAATAGTTTACAGACACAAAGTTGCTGTAATTTTCAAACTTTAGGCGAAAATGATATTTTTTTTTTCTTTACTCCACACTTAATTTAAATTGTGAACTCATTATAACTTAATAATCACTTATTTAAAAGAGCGATATTATTGTTTCAGACAAAATATTTTACTTCCTTTTATTAGATAATTTCCTTTTTTTTTCTTTTAACAAATTAGCAAATGAAACCATTACCAAAATTAGAGGCAATTCACGTTTCAACTTATAAATGCATTTGATTGTTTAAAGCAGACGATATTTTTTTTTTACCCTAAACCATTTCATTTTAAACTCTTACGATTTCGGAAAACTAGACTGCAAACAAAAGCAATAAAATATCGAACAATTTGAGGAAATATTAAATACATATTTCCTTAAAAAAGAAGTACTCCGATTAATTTACTGTTACTCCGGACATAAAAATTTATGTATATATATAGATGAAATAATTTCGTTTCGTTTCAATAGATATTTTTAACTGTCAATTTAAATGAAATATTACTCTATTTAAATAAAACGCATCACTGGATAAAAAGGAAATATTTAATTCAATCAATTCTCCTTTCATCTAAAATGGAAAACTGGAGGTTACTAATGAAGCAATACATTTAAAATTAAAGTAGAAAAATGTAAAATAATTTTCTTTTGCGTTCATTGGAATTTCGATTGAGTTTGACAGAAAAAGAAATATAAGATATTAAATTTATCTAATGCAATTTTCAATTAAAAAACATTTCAACCAGGACAAAATAATTTGCGAATAAGAAATGGTATTCAATATTCTTCCTTAATTCAATTTGATTTTTTTCTTCTTCTTCAAAATTTAATTATGCTTTGGAAAAATTAATTATGTGAAATATAGATTTCGAGGAAATGGAATTTTCATTGATGGCACGTAATTTTTGTAATAGTTAATTCTTGATTCAAGGCGCTTTTTTTTTTATATTCAGTTATTTGGAATAAAAAGTCGCTAAGTAATAAGAAGTATTTTTCAAATAATTTTTTATCGCTATTAAAATTTATATCCTGTACAGTGATTGTTTCGTGATTCCAAGAAAGAAATATGCACATCTTAGTTGAAAAGAAACCAATGAAAGGATATAACTAAATTAAATATGTATTTTTTATACTTTCCCTATTATTTCCTTTATTTTATTGTTATGTTCTTTCTCTATATACTGTATGTGCATTTTAATTAAATTTCAGGAATTGTATGTTTTACTATAAGATGTTAAAACTTGTTTTTAATTTAAATTTTTCAAGAAAGTTTTCATCTTTTTTATCAAAATGTATTTCACACAGAACTTCTTGAGACGCAAATGTTTTGTTTTAAAATAATTAAATTTTAAAAATTTTCTAATGCTTTCTCATAATGTGTTTTTATAAGATTTTCAACAAACATTTAACTTAAAAATGTAAATGAAAATATTTCAGAAGTATCCTTTATCGCTGCATCAACTATTGCGGGAGTGAGTTTTATTTTTTTTAAGGATAAAGTTATGCTAACTATGTGCTAAAACTTTAAATATTTGGGATCTACAGCAATCCTACGTGCAGCCTATGGGGAAAAAATGTTTTAAAACATTTCCAATAAATGGCACTATAGCTTCTGATAAACTGCATATACAATTTTAATCTTACTTCAGTAAAATATGAAAAGATATATACCCGGGCATACTACATGGGTTACGAAAAAAAATTGTATCTGCAGATATACTTCTGAAAAGATTTTTTAAGTCTTTCAAAAAGTGATCATATCAAATATAATTCAAATTTCATTCTAAATTATTATATACACTCAAAATGTACGAATTTCGAAATAAATTACAAATAAAAGGTAATTTTTAACAAAATATGAAAGCGATTGTTTCTAAATCCAATTGTTTCTGCTTGCAAATGTGTAAAAACACTCATATTATTACCATTGCTTATATTTTCTATTTACTTATAATACGTCAGTTGGCGGGTTTTAGAGAGTGTGGTTTGATCCCAAAAAAGTGTATTTTCTGATAATATCCATATTCAATATAATTTAGTTTGTGGCCAGTAAAGTGCTTTTATAAATAAAAGAGTGGTGACATTGACCTAAGGCGCATGCTCAGATTGGAAGTTTTTCTGCGAACTATGGTAACCCATATTCCAGAACTTGACATGCTCCACCTGCTTAAGTTCGATTAGACAAGTGAGACAAGTCAACAAACATTTTCTAGTCCATAAAGGTACATTCACCATGTTTACTCCAAAATCCTAACGACCAATCAAATTTTCTTGGTAGTATGTCAACACTCTCTTATTTTAAAGGCACTTTAATTTCCAGTAGTGCTCACGTTTAACTTTAGTTACAAAAATCACAGTTTATTTCAGGTTTAAATCGGATTTTTTTTCAGCGTGTGTAACTCTGAATTTGACAAGCAGTACACAATTATATATTGAAATTGTTTACGTAACCTATTTAAAAAAAGACTATACGCGACATAGTAACTATTTATAGCTTAAAACTGCCCTTGGTCTACTAGAATTGTAGTGAAAGCGTTATATTCAAATCTGCTCCGTGGTTGTTGAGAACATTGCCAACATACACACATACATACGTAATGGTAAAAAAAAAAAAAAAAATAGAAGAAGCTTCTTCTTTGAAGTCGCTTAACAAGGTAATGTTTCGCAATTTCCCAACTCGTAAAACTATTATTTTATTTCACAGCTGTATTGTCGTTTTTTCCAGAGTTTTGTCATTGTACCAATAGATTTCTTGGCATACAAAATTGCGAAACTATCCAGATTCTGCCATTCTATAGGAAAAATTGTTCACAAAAGTGAAGTTTGAGGGAATATAGGGGAGATTAGGGAGGGATGGAACACTGGGAGGGATAGGACATCAACAGTAATGCTTAAAGTATGCTTTATTTTTATTTTATGACTCTTTCACCAGAGAGAGTATTCATTGCATCATACTTGTTGCTGAAAATATTTTTAGTTGCAAGCACCTATGAGTTTGTGAATTAAAAAGACTATTTTACCATACCAAAAGTAACTAACTACTCAGACAGATGACTACTCCCTCAGATGAGGGAGGGATGGGACATTTTTCTTGTTAATTTAATTGGTTTATTAACCTAAAATTTTAATTATTATCATCAAATTTATATTTTTTACATATGTTAAAATGTTTCAAGATGCTATTCTGAAATTTTCGATTTTGTACTAGCGAAACACATTTTGTAAAAAATATTTTTCTTAAAATTGTCCCATTCCTCCCTAATCTCCCCTAATCATAATGCTGATAGGTTTCGTTTCCTATGAAAACACATGATGAAAGTAATATATTGTTTTCGTGAATCGCAACAAGATGCTATTGTTTGTACACCTTTCAGTTGACGAGTTTATTTTATTTTATTTTATTTTATTTTATTTTTTTTGCACGGGCAGGTGCATGAAATATTTTCTGTGAACGTTAGTTTCGAAATTGCAATTCCAGTATATTGCATAATAATAATAAGAAACTTGTTAGAAAAGAAATTTCTAATTTTAATTTTAGAGACATTTGTGACGACAAGTTTCTGAAAAATTACGTTTCTCGCAAAATTTACGTACTTGTTGGAAGGTTAAACATGTTACTAGTTAAAAGAAAACATGGCACATTGAATCGTCTGCTTGTCTTAATGCATTTTCTACCAGGTTTAAATTCTTACAGTATAAAATAGAAAGTGGTGACAACATTCTTGTTTTGTTTTGTTTATCCTAATTCACTTGTCTTATTACACTTTTGTTTATTTCTCGACATTCTAGTTTAATGCTGAAAATGTGTAAAAGCTGTTTACTTTCATCATCACAGGATTCTTCGTTCATATTTCCACTCTATCTCACCTCTTGCCATAACTTCAGTACTAAAATTAACATCAAGGGCTATCTCATCGTCGATATAAATCAAATTCCTTCATTACTATCTAGTTCATTATCACTAATATGTAAATTAAGAACTTTTTGAGATGAGGGAAAAAGTACGGTTGACACCGACAGATTATCATGAATCCAGTAAATACGGCGCATTATAATCGGAGAACGCTATAAGCAATATTACAGTAATATGCAGTTTATGACTTAAACGTTAAAGATGCATAATAGCAAAAGTAATAATAGGCATTTTAAATGGAAATTTTAGGCATTTCTCAAAATTAAGTAGAAAAAAAAGACATTTTACTTACATATTTATTTAGAGAAATAATCTGTTATGCATAGGATTTCAATCGGGACCACGCCTCTGAGTACCTTGTAAGCGGACGTATGTTGTATCCCAGATACGTTATAACTGGTTTCTATGTATATCCTATAACAACGTCATACACAAGGAATTTGTTTTAAGTGTTAAACCCTTCACTTTGTTTTTTTTTCTATTTTCTAAATAAAACTCCCAATATATGGAATATTTTAAAGCCCGTACTTGACAGAGGAAATAAAAAATTTGAGATAGAAAGTACACATTTTTATTTGTTCCGTCTATTCAGCCCCGTATACTTGGTGTCTATTTTCCATTTTTTTTTTATTATTATTAAATGTTATATGTTTTTATTTATATCTGTGGTTCAATAATCCACTCATGTGCATTTGATGAATAATCTTTTTGATACATATAAATGCTGATAATTTTTTGGTCCAGTTTAATTTTACTTTTGTTTTATTGTTTTTCATCGAATAAATTATGATAAAATTACATTATCTGAGCTAAAATGAAAATAACTCTCACTTCAATACGTTTCATTCATTTAGATCATAATGATTTTATCTACTTTTTACTTATCCATTTAATCAATACATATGGGTTTTTTCCCCTCGCGAGTAACAAACGTATCGTACGTTATAAATATTTTGATAATATGCAGGTAGCGTAAATTAAAATGTAATGCTTGTCAATTTATATACAACTAATGTAAAAATTAATTAATGATGTCATTACATAATTTATATAAATTAGGTTGTAATTATAGATAGTATTAAAAGAAAAAATTAAACGTGAAAAAAATGTTTCCCCTCACTTTTCTGACTACCCTGTGTGTGGCCCTGTATCAGAATCAGAAATATAGTGAGCCGCAATATAACGGAGAACTAATCTACTTATTACTTTTTTTCTTAAATTTCAAAAATATCAAAGCCAAAATAAATGTTTACAAATCAAGAATAACTGTTAGAAATAAGCATAATTCTTATAATTAATTTAAGATTCACGGTACTGCTAATCTTGTTAATGAAATTAGTGCAATTCTCGTAAAAAATTAATATACTAATTAGCTACGCGAACAAGTTGCTTACACCTGCAGGCAAAAGGAACGAAGGAACAACGAAACAATAATTTGTTTAGAAATCAATTACATTTGTACTCCAGTGCAAGATAAAACAATTGTGTATGTATTAGAAAAGGATTTAAAAATGTTTATCATTATTAATTAAAGCAAAACAACAAAGACGCTTAACTTAAATGTATAAACCAATGTTATTTTCAGTGCTTTGAATGAACTGTATTTCATATTATAAAATGTCAAATCGTGTTTTTGAATTCTCAGTCAAACTGAAATGGTATAACATAAACTAAATAATGTTGCTGAAACTAAAATAGGGATTTACTAGGGGGCTCAGCCCCCTACTCGCTAACGCTCGCCAACCCCCCGTGAATTGCGAAGCAATTCACATTGAGACCGCTACGCGGTCACAGTTCGCTTCCCTCGCTCGCCCCTTTTTTTCAGCAATTCTAGCCGGAATGAGTTCTACGATAAAACATTTGAACCTATGAAATTGACAATTTTTTTAATGTAAAAAAGTAATTCTCCGTTGAAAACACAACTGAAAATGTATTTAGTTGACACTACCAATGAGCATATAAATCTTTTAAATACTATGAAAAAAGGATATTTTGTACAGCACGACTTAATATCATTAGAAAAAAAAAAACTACGTAGAAATTATTTTTTACTTCCTCAATTCATCAACAGATGGCGCCAGGTGCAATCTACAAAGTTGATTTTTTTCTTCTCTGACTTTTGAGTGAGTTAAATTCGTAAATGAATTCAGAGTTGAGAATTCATTTGAAATTAACGATATTGCTCATAATTAAAATGAGGAATCATCTCAGACGCTTTGGATTACGTACATGTTATTTTATTTTTAATAATTGCTAGTTTGAGCTTCATTCTATGGTTTCTTTCAATGCTCTCACACTGACGACCATATTGGAGGTGGAGCTAATCTAACACAATCTAGTCTGTTCATTGGTCTGAGCTCTGGAAACTACGGTTGTTGCCAAACCATAAGTTACAAATTCAGCCCTATTTTCACGCCACGTAAGACAAATATATATATAGATTGTAGATTTTGAATACTAAGCCTTTCATCAAATAGACATTTAACTTGAAATATGAATTATATATATGAAAAATGAAGCGCTTGGGATGAATGTAAGCTGTGAAAAATATAAACGTTCATCTTAAAATCACAAGGAAGCTTTGTGTTACAAAAAGCGCAATACCGTATTGTATATATCACATAATAGCATTTGAAACACGCTTTGTCATTTTTCGATAGAAAATAAAAATTTACATAAATGCTGAAATGCTCCTTTGTTAATGTTAGGGAATAGTTTTCTAATTTTGTAAGTGTCACAAATAAAAATTTCAACATCTATAACTAATTTTCAGATTTAGAACGATTTTATTTCAGAAATAGATATTTTCCTTCGTCGAAACTTTAATTCATAACTTTTCAAGCTTTTGTTATTTAAATCGAAAAATATTTCTAAATTTAGGTCAAAGTAAGAAAAACATCATTTTTGAAAATTTCTAAATGCTTCAACATGAAATTTAATTATATTTGTTCTCCTAAAGACTGAATCATTTTTTAACACTTTCCAACATAGTTGAAAAACATTTATAAATTCTGTTTGTCTGTCTAACACTCTGGTCGTTTGTTGTACTCTAACTCTCGTAAATAAACTTGGATTGCCATTTCATTTTTATAAGTTGTGGAGGTTTAGTATAGAAGGTTTGATATTAAAGAAGATGAAGCGTGTAGCTTTCATAATTCATTTACATAGGGACACACACAAAAAAATATGTTACATTATGGTATAAGGTAAAAAACGTTTATGGTGCATTTTATTAATGTTACGATATTTAAAACATAATGAGATTGATATGCATCACTGTGCTTTGTGGCGGACTATACCATGCTTTCTCAAGAGTATATAAAATAGTATATCAAGAGTATAAAAATAAAGAAAAGAAAAGGGTAAAGGTTGAATTAATAAGTAGCAATTATAGTTCGTTTACAGGGTCACACAGAATAATTCCATTACAATATGAGCTTTGGGAAAAATCGGTTCAGGTAAATTTTAATGATGTTATGATACCTAAAACATAATGAAATAAAAAAGGATCACTGAGGGTCACTACAACACGAAATATGTAGATTATTGAGTACGTAGCCTTTATCGCCCGTTTACAGAGACGCACAAAATAATTTGGTTACAGGACGGACTATGATCGATAATTGTTGGAAGTGCATTTTCCAATATGGTATGCATTTTTAAACCTATATAATACGCCATTTTGTGTAATCGTAATGAAATATTTAAGTTTTCATGCTTTTATATGCAATATTATTTTTGCAGGATAAGCCATTGAAGTAAAAAAAAAAATAATAATAACACGGCAGTTGAAATACGGGAAGCGGCAGCGTTAACTTCTAACTAGGTGTCCCAAAAAGATTTAAATGAGTTTTTAACGTTTTACCTGTTGCAGGTACGCAGGCAATGCAGATCACTAAATAAATAAATTTAAGATAGGATTTGAGATATGTTCATGAAATATACTCTCAGAAAAAACTGTAAATTTATGAGCGTTTGCCCTTCAATTTTCACGGGCAACAGCCTTATGTGATGAAAAACGGTCTAATCCACTAAATAAGCGGCCTTATCCCTTAGATACTTAGACAATTAAGAGCAATCCACATATTCTTACAGTTCTAGCCCATATGTTAGCAAAAATACGTTACGACCCCATGCATTGTCCTCCGCTAGGGTGTAAACCTTCATTATACTCGTGTTTCGAAAATTTTAACCCGCCAAAACAGCGATTCTGTGATGATTATCTAACGTGCTACGTGCTACGGAACAGTAAGCAAAGTGTTATTGTGTTTTAAAGTGCATTATATCCTGTGCATTATAATGCTGTATTACTTTGCCCCGTAAAATTACGGGCTGCACCAAATGATGGGCATGGATTTTTTTTTTTTTTTTTTTTTTTTTTTTTTTTTTTTTTTTTACGGAGTACGACTGAAATCTCTGCTCCCGGCCTATGCCCGTAATTTTACTGAAATTTTTTTAACAGTGTAGTCCTACCATTAATTTTCAAACAGTTACAGTTTTACATATTTATACGGTCCGTAGATCTCATAAGTTATGTTTTGAAAAAAAAATCTCCATACTCCAACAAGTAAAACAGAAAAATTTTCATTATTGTACGACTAAAACTTACCTAGTTATGATGTTTTGCATTTTATGAAATTTTCGAACGTTCCGGCTTGAAAAATAAGCAGGAGATTTTTTTCTTAGTGTCAAATAGCTCCGGAATTTTCTAAAATTCAAAATATCAACACTCGATGAGTTTTGGTTATAGAAAAATGAATTTTTTACTGTTTTTTGGCCGAAAATAGAAAAAAATGTTTCTAATTGTAACTGATAGGAGCTATAGAGAGTGTGAAAATTTAAAAAGTATATTTTTTGAATATTAATTTAAGGACTATTTTACCAGTGTAATAGTAAAGTCGGCCTCAATTTGGATGCTTTTGCAATGTGCATTGCCTGCGTATCGCCAACAGGTTTAAAATTAAAGCGTGTTTCAATCTTTCACCCTGTAAATATATGTGTGTGTGTGTATTTAGTGTCCTGGTATAGAGTAAATAGATCATTTCCCATGAAAATAAGAGGTAAGTTAAAACGTGAATATATTTTTTGCAGGAGATATTGCATTAATATACATTCATTAACAAGGCTATACAAATTTGATCAAATCTGGTAGCAATCACAAAAATTACTGTTTGCCAGTAAAAAATATCTACTCCCCCCCCCCCTCTTCCCCCGTTTTTTTTTAAATTCCTACTATTAGCTCACACTCTCTCTATATATATCTTGTTCAAATTTTCAATTGTTAATAAAATATTTTCTATTCATCCACTCAAGTTCAAATAAAAAATTTTTAACTTGTAGTGGATGACACTTTATGTTAATACAGTTTTTTCAAATATTAATTCATTAATTAAATTTAATTAATTAATTTTAGTTTTAAATGGGAGAAAAAAATTCCTCCCATTGTTTTCATAAATGAAATGAAAGATTTATCTCAAATTAGTAATGCCACAGAAATAAAATACCGCAACGATGAATATAAAATAATGTTCAATAAAGATAACGTGGACATTAATGTTGCAAGGGTTTATTTTATATATTTATGATTAAAAAGTAGGAATTGACTTAAATTTTTGTTTTATAGTAGTTGTTTTCTGAATTAACTGAGAAAAATAATAACAAGCATAGTTTAAACTTCTTAGTTACATAGTTCAGAATAATACATAATTTCGAAAGATAATTTAAACTAAATTTTCTAATAAAACCTATCAAAATTAGAATTATCTGAAAAAAAAAAGAAAAGAAAAGGGTAAAGGTTGAATTAACCGGAGTGTTTCGAAAGTGCTGATTGTCGAATGCTTCAAATGTCTGGATAGTTGTTTGCTACAAAATCTATGTCTGATAAGGGGGACATCGATGAAAAAAAAATGGGAAAAAAATTACCGATTTTCCTTTCGAAGTCACTTATAGAATTCTGATTTTATTATTTTAAAATTTGCATTTGATGGACTTATTTTTGGCAAAATAAAAATAAAAGTTAGATTTTTCTTTCTTTCTTTTTTTTTTTTTTTTTTTTTTTTTTTTAGTATGGTGGGAGAAATAATTCCGTTTGTTATCATTTCTTTGGTCAATTTTTGTACCAAAAATAAATAAATAAATAAATAAAAATACAGAATAATAACTTGGTCATCAGATAAGAAAAAAAACTTGTTCGCCACTGGCGACCTGGCGACCGCATTTGTCAAGCCCTGTTCATTAACATACTGAATCCAATCAATTTATACTAATAACGATATATAAAATAAATATTTAGACATTTAATAATATTTGCTTTTTTCTGTTATTCGCAAAATTCCCAAACACACATAAAAATGTAAAACCTTTCTAGTTCTGTTCAATATTTTATGAATTCTACAAAATATATTCATGATTCTCCCCCAAAAATGTATTTTAATATTTTTATCCAGAAATTTAAAACAAGGGGATTTATTTGCATATCGTTTTTGTATGTGTTCAAGCACAAATATAAATGTGTTTCAAATATCTCGCGCCTTTTTCTCTGCAAAAATATCTTTAAAACGGTACACGCAAATGCTTTCTTCCTTGCCGTGTCATTTTTCGTATAAAAACCAATTTTATTTTGCGATGTATTTCGAACTTATATTTTAGATGCATGCAATTCAATTTTTGGTTTTTC
The DNA here is from genome assembly GCA_963931845.1 of Maratus michaelseni. Lineage (NCBI taxonomy): Eukaryota > Metazoa > Arthropoda > Arachnida > Araneae > Salticidae > Maratus > Maratus michaelseni. The sequence goes on from OZ007587.1 coordinate 404,359,967, forward strand.
TAAAAGAATAGATTTTATTATTGCATGTCATATTTATAATGTTATGTTTTTCAAAATAAATATTGTAATATAGACTTTTTATATAATAAGGTTTATCTGACTAACAATGAGTGCTCTTATAAATAAGCAAAAAAGTATTATAATTTAATGTTAAACCAAAATAATTTATGCTATATTTGATTGTCTAAAACATTACATTTTATTCATGTTTGTCATATTTATAGTGTATGTATTTCAAAATAAATATTCTTATATAGACTTTTTTTTATATAATAATGTTTATCTGACTAGCAATAAGTGCTCTTATAAATAAACAAAAATAATAATATAATTTAATGCTAAACTAAATTAATTTATTCTATATTTGATTATCTAAAATATTACATTTTATTCCTGCATGTCATATTTATAGTGTATGTCTTTCAAAATAAATATTCTTATATAGACATTTTTCATATAATAATGTTTATCTGACTAACAATGAGAGATATTATAAATAAACAAAAAGTAATACAATTTAATGTTAAACCAAATTAATTTTTGCTATATTTGATTGTCTAAAATATTACATTTTACTCATGTTTGTCATATTTATAATGTATGTCTTTCAAAATAAATAAACAAAAAGTAATATAATTTAATGTTAAACCAAATCAATTTATGCTATATGTGATTGTCTAAAATATTACATTTTATTCCTGTTTGTCATATTAATAGTGTATGTATTTCAAAATAAATATCCTAATATAGACTTTTTATATAATGAGGTTTATCTGACTGACAATACGTGCTCAAATAAACAAAATAATATATTTTAATATTAAAACAAATTAATTTATCCTATATTTAATTATCTAAAAGATTATATTTTATTATTGCATGTCAAATTTATAATGTATGTCTTTCAAAATAAATATCGTAAGACTTTTATACAGTGAAGCTTCTTTCACTAAAAATAAGTAATGTAACAAGTAAACAAAATATAAATGTATTTAAATACTGAAACAAATTAATTTATTCTTTATTTGTTTTATAAGACATTATATTTTAATCTTATGTACCATTTATATAATTTATCTTTCAAAATAAATATCGTGATATTATATTTGGATGTCCAGAAAGTTCGTGCCGGTTGAGAAAATCAATTCGTACCGGAAAACTTTATCATTTAATTATTAGACATTGATTCCGATATCTAATGTTTAATAATTAACGGGCAGAATTTTCCGGTACGAAATGATTTTCCCGACCGGCACAAACTCCCCGGACAACCCAATACAATGAGGTTTTTCTAACTAACAAGTAATATAAAAAATTTAAAAAAATAAGTCAATTCCTACTTATGTCAACAAAGAAAAATTTTATTTTAGTTACTTTTTATTAAAAAAAAACTATATTAAGATCAAGAGTCAGCCACTATAAGTTAAAAATGTATTTGAACTTGAGTGGATGAATAAAAAGCATTTTATTAACGAATGAAAATTTGAACAAGATGTATAAATATATATAGGGAGAGTGTGAACTAATAGTAGGAATTGTAAAAAAAGAGTAATGTAACAAAAAAAAATGTATTTTAATATACAAACAAATTAATTTATTATATATTTGTTTTTCTAAAACATTATATTTTAATCTTGCATACCATATTTATAATTTGTCTTTCAAAATAAATATCGTGATATTATACAATGAGGTTTTTCTAACTAAAAAAGAATAATATAACAAATAAATAAAAAGTAAATGTATTTTAATAGTAAAACAAATTAATTTATTCTATATATTTTTTTCTAAAACATTTTATTGTAATCTTGCATAGCAGATTCATAATTTATGTCTTTTAAAATAAATATCGTGAGTTTATACAATGATGTTTTTCTAACTAAAAAAGAGTAATGTAACAAATAAACAAAAAAATAATGTATTTTACTATTAAAACAAATTAATTTATTCGTGAAAATTAATATACTTATTTTATATAAATATGCTTTTGTAGTTCTCAACAGATACACTATTTAACTATATTATAAATATGTTTTTGTGAAATTTTCAAAGTAAGTATACGGAAGTTGAAAAAATATTTTTTGAGAGTTCTACGCTAGACGATAAAATGTGTTTTAAAATAAAAGTCTTTGGATACTTGTTGTTTGACTTATGCACTTTATGACGTCACATTTGGCTTTATTGTTTATTTATCATTGCGTTCTTTTTACACATGTATGTACAGAGGCGGTATTTCCAACAACTCAACTGCAGTCCATAGAGCTACCACAATTTATAAATAGTAAAATTAATCTTATTCAATGACAGCAGTTCTGCAATTACGCAAAGTAAATATTAATATTTGGAAATAGTGGTAGCTATTCTGACTGCAGTTGAGTTGTTGGATATCCCTAGTGTAGAGGAAATAAGCGGTTTTCTATGAAAATAAACGAAAAGAGAAAAATTAGGTGCATACTTTACTGCATGTTTTACTAGTTTTTAGGACATACAGTCGAAATCATATAATACGAGCACGGTTAAAACGTCGACATTATGTGCTGTTAAAATGAGCACATTTTAACGTGATGTTAAAACAAGCAATTTGCACGTTGAGAATGGTACATATTTTAAACTATGGTTAAGATGATCACTCTTTTTACGAGATAAAAAACAGGACCACCACTAATTAGAGCAAATATTCTGTTCATTTTAATGTGATTTTAGGCGAAAGGTAGAGTCGAATTAGGAAAGAAATCTCTTTCTTAACGAACAATGTTCTCTCTTAGCGATATTTCTATATTACAATCATCTGTCAAAATGTAATAATATATCAGTTTTACGCGTCAGAATTTCAACCTTCAAGGAGACCTCGCTGCTCCATACACACAACCAAGAAAATGCAAAGGAATGACCTGAGGTCTTAAAAGAATGAAAGAAGAAAGTAAAGATAAAAGCGTTTCAAATACCGCCATTTATAAAATTTCTAACTAAGCCATGGACAAAAGAGCATATAAGAAAATCTTTATTTATTTATTTATTTAAATACGGATTCTGGGTCATATTAACCAGTCTTTTCGTGTCTCTTATTGACTGTTAAAATGAAAAAGATATGTGCTCAAAGATTGCAGTGACTATTTCAATATTAGCCGAGTTTTTCAGAGAAAAGGGAAGTAATCAATTGTATATTTTCATGTCTTTTGGGGTAACTAGTTTTTTAGAGGTTTTGATTTCAGTACTGTGCTTTGGTCTAAAGAGAAGTCACATTTAAAGAAAATGATACTCACAAAAATAAGACTATATTATTTGTTAAATTTATGATATGAAGTTAATTTTTGACATTGACATAATTAGAGAAAATAATAGCAGTAATAAGTTTAATTATGTGTGTTTTTAATAGTTGTATTATCTTCACCGGTATTACGAATAACGGTTAATACGAAGGCTTTTACAATACTTTTGCTTCTCGTATTAATCGAATTAGTCTGTATTTGCATATGGCATCATTTTGCCATTACCATACCGGGTGCGCCAAAAGTTAGTTAAAACATTAAAAATTCATTAAAAAGAAACGATACTAAAAAAATGCGGTTTGCAGGGATGGAATTAGATAAAGATCCGTTTTTTTTTTTTTTTTTTTTTTTTTAATTACGAAAGATTTTCAGCTCAAAAATAATTACCGATAGACTTTGCATGCATAATATGAAGCATATTTATGCCAATCAGGCTGTCAATAAAATCCCTCAATGCACACAGATTCTTCATACAATGCCAGAAGTATGCTATCATTACCAGATCAAGCGCTGTTGGTTAAACTTTTTTACAAGAACGGGGAATCGGCAACTGGAGCATTGCGAAAATTCTGCACGGTAAAATGACTGAAGACAAGACAACGGCCTATTTCGTGTGCTGGGATACTGAAGCTTGTCAGAAGCTTGTTACTGAAATGGGTCTTTTTACTATAAGCCAAATTTGCATACATCTGCTTCATATTATGCATGCCGACGCCATCTGTTAGTAATTTTTTAACCACAACTTTTTTTGTTATCAACAAAAATCCTATCCACCCTCTAATCCCATTTATTTTCTTTTTAGCATCATTTGTTTCTTTTACATAAAATTTTAACGTTTTAACGAACTTTTGGCTTATCCTGTACTGTATATAATTTGAATTATTCTTATAAGGAAAGATAATAGGAATCTTTTGACATATTTCTTAAATATTTGCTGACTTTTTTTTCAAAACAATCTTAAAACGCGCATAAATGCGTAAAACCTTTCCAGGTTTGTTCAATATTACATGAATTTTACAGAATATATTCACGATTCCAAACACACACAAAAAAAAAAAAAAAACACTGCATTTTAGTATTTTATTTCAAGAAATTTAAAACAAGGGGATTTATTTGCATATCGCTTTTGTCTGTATTCAAGCACATATATAAATGCATTTCAAATATGTCGCACTTTTTTTCTCTGCAAAATATCTTTAAAACAGTACATGCAAATGCTTTTTTCCTTGTCGTGTCATTTTTTTGTATAAAAACCAATTTTCTTTTGCGATATATTCTGAACATATATTTTAGATGCATGCAATTCGATGTTTAGTTTTTCTCCTCAAAGAATGGATTTTTTTTTTCCTCGCATGCCATATTTCCAATGTATATTTCACAAAATAAATATTGTAAGATAATATTTTTATGTACCAACGTTTCCTTAACTAAACATTTGTGTTTTGAAAACAAAATAAGGACGAAAATAAGATTGTCATATTTTAATCTTAAAATAATTTATTTTGTTAGGAAAATTAATGGACTTTGAAGTATCTTTTAAAAAATCCGTTTAGTGGATTTATTTATCTATATAGAAAATGAATTTATGTAAAAATCTTCATAATAGATACATACAAGTTAATAAAATAACTTTAATAAATATTCTTATTGAGAACGAAAGTAAATGAGCATTTTATTTTACCGTCTTCACGCAGTTGTGTGAATTGTACGTTTTAACGATAGCATATTTTAAAAATCCCAGCTGGTTTCATTTTAATGCTCGAAATGCATTTAAGAGTTATGTTTGTCTTTCTTAGTATCTCGCTAAATGGATGGGTATAAAGTTGTCTGACACTTTTGCGCCTAAAAGAGTTTTGCACTGGAAGGACTTACAGCTAAAACTTTTTTTAAAACTTTTTTTCAACATTTATTTACATTAATAAAGTAACGTCCATTTTCTAAAACACTATTTTAATAATCAATAAAAATGTTTCTATTTATTGCAGGTGTGACGCGGCCGACTTTAGTACCGCCCGAGTAAGCTCTTGTTTATTTCTCCCGCCTTAGGACGCAGTTCATGATGCCAGGTCACGTGATCTCCGGTGGACCCAATCGACTGAGAAAGCACTTGTTTGTTTTTTCCCCAACATAGGACGGCTTTCTCGGTCTATTGGGTCGGCAGAGATCACGTGAATTTCAGGTCATGAACTCCGTCCTAACTCACTGTAATTACAAACAAGAGCTTGCTTTATGTGACGTTCATGTCACACTCGCAATGCCTAAAAAATATTTTTTTTTAAATATGAAAAGTATGTTCTAAAAAATTAATGCTGCTGTAATTGAAATATTTAAATGTTGGTTTAGTATAAAATTATTTAATTTAAAAGTTTTTGCTTTCAGACCTGTAAGTACAAAGGTAATTTAAGTAAAAAATACTCAGAAATGCCGCTGTGGATTGAGCCATCTGTTTAAAAATTTAGACTGAATACTTGGTATAATTTTTTAGTTCTCGACGAAATATTGTAAAAAGTACTTTTAGTGAATTCTGTAAGCAAGTTTAAAATAAACATAAATAAGTATTTTCTATATTATTTATTTATTACTTTGTACATCCTTTATTCTTTATAAATATTTATTTTAAAACAATCAAAACATAAATCTTCTTCTTTTATAAATTGTACATACCGAAATGAGTTACAAAAAAGGGTTAGGTTTTAGTTAAAGAAAAGTTAATTTGTAAACAAAAGTTTTAAAAAGAAAAATTGAGCTATTTCTGTAATTGTATTAACGCTTTTTATCATAGTTGAAACGGTTTTATGCATATGATTTGTCTGTCTGCCTGTCTGCCATCTGCCGTCTGTTCGTATTCTAAATCTAGAAAGTGTACTCAGATTGACATTAAATTTTTATGTGTTATTTATGTTTACTATATAATGTTTGGCATTGAAAATGAAGTTTCTAGCATTTATAACTCTTTTACAAGGACACACAAAAGAATTCCGTCACATTATGTCACATTATGGTCTGTCGGGGAGAAATCGTTTCCGATGAATTAAATGATGTCGCAATACTTCAAATAAAATGGAATTGATATGAATTACTGAGGTGGACTAAAACATGCTTTCTCTGTAGTATAGAATAAGTGGCATTTATCGTTCGTTTACAAAAACGCACAAAAGAATTCCATTCCATTACAATGCATGGAGAAAAAATATTTACGATGCATTTTAATGATGTTATGATACTTCAAAGATAATGGAATTTAAAAAGATCACTGAGGTACACTACAACATGTTTTCTTATAGATTAAGCTATGCGTGGCATATTTATCTTCATTTACAGAGATGCACAAAAGAATTTCGCTGATGCACCGACTATGATAGAGTTCATTACATGAAAAAATGAAATTTCTTAATAATATTCTGGTAATGTTGGAAAATGTTTAATAATCTATGCGTGATGCATTATTTTTCGTTATTTTTATAAATTATAGACTAATATCGTTCCTTTGTAGATCCCCATCGTATAAATTAATCTGTTAATGTTGGAAAGTGTTTCATAATCTATGCGTGATGCATAATTTTTCGTTCCTGTTATAAATTGTAGAGGTACTGATAGCATAGACTAATAGCGTTCTTTGTTAGATACCGATCGTATCAATTAACATTTCTTAGAAAATAAAATCTTGTGTAACAATATATGTTACAAGTTTGCTTCCGAATCGTAAGCTCCTTATGAAGGTAAAACATGTTTTACAGGCTAGGTGGGAATCATACAGTAGAAAAGGTTTAAAGACGTGTTTGTTTAAAGATGCCGTATATGTACCGAATAAAATATACAATTCGCCATGCTTCACATAAATTAATAATGAAAAGGTAACTACTAAGTAAGTATTTAAACTCTTAATCATAATATGGCAGTCAGCAGAATAATACAAGATAAAATATTTACAGAGAAGCACAAAAGAATTTGGTTGATGGATCGACTATGATAGAGTTCATTGTATAAAAAATTTAATTCCTAATAATATTCTGTTAATATTGGAAAGTGTTACATAATCTATGTGTAGCGCATGATCTTTTGTTCCTGTAATAAATTGTAGAGGTACTGATAGCATATACTAATATCGTTCCTTTGTAGATACTCATTGTATTAATTAATATTTCTTAAGAAATAATAAATTGAGCATCGACATACGTTGCAAGTTTGTTTCGGATCGTAAGCTTCTTATGAAGGTAAAACATGTTTTACAGGCTAGGTAGAGAATGTAGAGTAGAAATGGATAACGTCTTTGTTTAAAGATGCGTATATGTGCCGAATGAAATGTACAATTCGCCATACTTCATAGAAATTAATAATGAAAAGCTAACTACTAAGTATTTATTTAAACTCTTAATCATAATATGGCAGTCCGCAGAATAATACAAGATAAAATATTTACAGACATTTACAGAGAAGCTCAAAAGAATTTGGTTGATGGATCGACTATGATAGAGTTCATTGTATAAAAATTTAATTCCTAATAATATTCTGTTAATATTGGAAAGTGTTACATAATCTATGTGTAGCGCATGATCTGTTGTTCCTGTAATAAATTGTAGAGGTACTGATAGCATATACTAATATCGTTCCTTTGTAGATACTCATTGTATTAATTAATATTTCTTAAGAAATAATAAATTGAGCATCGACATACGTTGCAAGTTTGTTTCGGATCGTAAGCTTCTTATGAAGGTAAAACATGTTTTACAGGCTAGGTAGAGAATGTAGAGTAGAAATGGATAACGTCTTTGTTTAAAGATGCGTATATGTGCCGAATGAAATGTACAATTCGCCATACTTCATAGAAATTAATAATGAAAAGCTAACTACTAAGTATTTATTTAAACTCTTAATCATAATATGGCAGTCCGCAGAATAATACAAGATAAAATATTTACAGACATTTACAGAGAAGCACAAAAGAATTTGGTTGATGGATCGACTATGATAGAGTTCATTGTATAAAAAATTTAATTCCTAATAATATTCTGTTAATATTGGAAAGTGTTACATAATCTATGTGTAGCGCATGATCTGTTGTTCCTGTAATAAATTGTAGAGGTACTGATAGCATATACTAATATCGTTCCTTTGTAGATACTCATTGTATTAATTAATATTTCTTAAGAAATAATAAATTGAGCATCGACATACGTTGCAAGTTTGTTTCGGATCGTAAGCTTCTTATGAAGGTAAAACATGTTTTACAGGCTAGGTAGAGAATGTAGAGTAGAAATGGATAACGTCTTTGTTTAAAGATGCGTATATGTGCCGAATGAAATGTACAATTCGCCATACTTCATAGAAATTAATAATGAAAAGCTAACTACTAAGTATTTATTTAAACTCTTAATCATAATATGGCAGTCCGCAGAATAATACAAGATAAAATATTTACAGACATTTACAGAGAAGCTCAAAAGAATTTGGTTGATGGATCGACTATGATAGAGTTCATTGTATAAAAATTTAATTCCTAATAATATTCTGTCAATGTTGGAAAGTGTTACATAATCTATGCCTGATGCATGATTTTTCGCGTTTGTAATAAATAGTAGAGGCACTGCTAGCATATACTAATATCGTTCCTTTGTGGATACTCATTGCATTAATTAATATTTCTTAAGAAATAATATTTTGAGCATCGACATACGTTACAAGTTTGTTTTCGGATCGTATGCCTCTTATGAAGGTAAAACATGGTTTACAGGTTAGGTAGACATTGTACAGTAGAAATGGATAACGTCTTTGTTTACAGATGCCGTATATGTGCCGAATGAAATATACAATTATCCATGCTTCATAATAATTTTATAATTAATAATGAAAAGGTAATTACTAAGTATTTATATAAATTCTTAATCATAATATGACAGACAGCAGAATAATACAAGAATATATATATATATAATTTAACAAATTACAATAACCATTGGAAAAATTTTGATAACATTTCGATAAACATTGGTCGCTTGGCGATTCATCCTTGGGGGCCGCTATAACACGACAGTACCAGATTTACAATATATTAATGACAGTAGAAACAAAAAATGTATAAGACGACTTCTCATCCGACGTCAATTTTTGAATTCAGCTTTTTTTCATATCTGATAATTTGCATCTTTCCCTTTTGTAACGTTAAAATTTTTTTAACGATTTTATGCATTTCTATTGCCTATTCAAAGAAAAATTCTTCTAAAGTTACAGAATTTCGTTAAAAATTCTTCTAAAGTTACAGAATTTCGTTAAAGACGCTTAAAAACGCTTAAAAACGCTTAAAAAAATAAAGTGACGACGTCAAGAGGTCCATTCTTGACCGAAAACAACAACCATTTTCCCAATGGTTAATAAAATATTTATAGACGTTTACGGAGATGCACAAAATAATTTGGTTAATGGATATGTTATGATGGAGTTCATTGTATGAAAAATTTAATTTCTTTAGTGTTACATAATCTATGTGTGATGCGCGATTTTTCACTTTTGTAATAAATTGTAGAGGTACTGATAGCATATACTAATATCGTTCCTTTGTAGCTACTCATTGAATTAATTAATATTTCTTAAGAAATAATATTTTGAGCATCGACATACGTTACAAGTTTGTTTTTGGATCGTATGCCTCTTATGAAGGTAAAACATGTTTTACAGGCTAGGTAGAGAATGTAGAGTAAAAATGGATAACGTCTTTGTTTAAAGATGCGTATATGTACCGAATGAAATATACAATTCGCCATACTTCATAGAAATTAATAATGAAAAGCTAACTACTAAGAATTTATTTAAACTCTTAATCATAATATAACAGTCAGCAAAATAATACAAGATAAAATATTTACAGATGCCCAAAATAATTTGGTTGATGGACCGACTATGATAGAGTTAATTGTATGAAAAATTTAATTTCTTAATAATATTCTGTTAATGTTGGAAAGTGTTACATAATCTATGCCTGATGCATGACTTTTCGTTCCTGTAATTCATTGATTTGAAGTTGTGCCCATGATTGACGTTCCATTTTGTGCTGCAGAAGTTGTAGCCTTACCATATAAGAATGAGAGAATGCTAACCTGGATGTCGTCCTGCTGGCTTAACTGGTAAAGCACTTGGTGCGCTATACCAAGGTATCCGGGTTCGATCTCCGATCTGGACATTTTTTTCACGCTTGTGGTTGTACGCTGTGTGTAGTAAATTGATAATTCATATCCTTTGCATTCATTAATTCCCAGAGTAATTTCAGCTCTGCTGAAAATTTAAGTTTAATCTATTTTAAAATAAAGTTTGAACTGTCACCTAACAGTTTAAGTTACCAAAGAATGTATGATTTAGCTATAAATAAATATATTTATACATAAACGACCTTGCTGAAATTTTTTAAACAAGAAACTGAATATAACAATAATTTCAGATTCACAAAATTGTGATTACTATTTTTTTTTCTTTTTTTTTTTAAACAAAATCTCAAAAACAGGACCAGACCTCTACTTGAATACCTTATCATTGCAGAAAAAATATTTTTTTTAAATAAAGATACATAATATATAACATGGCATTTGGAATGTAACATTCTATATTTTTGGATAGACAGTAAATTGATGCAAAAACTATAAATATTCATAGATATTTTTTTACATGTACATTCTGATTCGTTTACAAAAAAATTCTAAGCAAGAGAAGAAATATTTGATTTCTCCAAAATTTTCTCTTTTAATTAAAATTTAAAAGAATTGAATTTCTAAAAGATTTTTTACGGCACAAAAGAAACAAACGACACACTATTAATTAAAAAAAAAAATACAAAAAAAGTAAAAAAAAAAAAAATCACAGAATTTCTAAAGAATGTTTTAAAATGTTCTGTTTAAAAATGTCGCTTTCTAACTTTTAATTAATTTTTTTTGTTGTTGTTAAATTGTTAAATTAAAATAGTGCTCGCCTTAAAGCAAGTATTCTCTTTTCATTACAATTTTAAAATATACAATTAATTGACGAAGAACGGTGGAAAAGTAACTAGTTTTATAATTATTTTTGGTTACACGAATAAATTTCGTGGATAAAATAAATAAACAACCATAGACGTATCCAAAGTTTTGATAAACAAAAAGAAAGCTAAAATTAATTTAAAAATACTAGAAACTGAATATTATTTTATAAAGATTTATAATACAGTTGAAAAGTGTTTATGACTTTAATACTCTGCCTGTTTGTCTGCTCTCTGACTTTTTTTTAAAAAAAGCTAGAAACCCATTAAAATTATACGTTTTACTGGAGTACATTACAGTATGTCCGCTATGGGAAATATTTTTTATATTTTTTTAGTATCTGTAGTTGTTATGCAGTGCTCCACCAATACATTATTACCTTATGAGTGATATTTATTAAAAATGTTTAAATACTAGTATAACCAAGGTCTGATTTTCGCCTATACTGTTAAACATTTGCAGCAAACTGTCTAGTCATTTGACCGTTTTTATGGAAACTGGTTACATAACCGTAATTTAACTCTATTCTGACAATAATATGGACAATATTATAGTCAGATTAGAATTACGATTATGTTATTAAATTACTATTATGTAACCGTTTTCTATAAAAACGGTCAAATGACTGGACAGTTTGTTGCCAATTTTTAACAGTGTATGATAGTAAGGATAGTCCTAAGATAGTCCTTAGACCTAGGCCCCCAATTCGAAAAATGTCCCTCTTAGATTATGATAAAAGGTTTATTTTCATATTAAATGGATTAAAAAAACATCAAAATAAACAAATAGTGAGGAATAAGAAGCTAAAATTAATTAAAAAACCTTAGAAACTAAACATTAATTTTTTAATGATTTATAATATAGTTGAAAAGTGTGTATAACTTCAATTAATCTGTCTTTTTGTCTGCTCTCTGATTTTTTAAAAAACCCAAAACCCATTAAATAAATATGTATAATATTTAAAAAATTTCCAATCTCCGTATACAAATGTTGGCAAATTATACTTAAAATGTATTAGGGGTATACTACAATACAAACAGAAAGTAAAAGAGAGTGAGAAGTCCCGAAAATCAATGATGTATACCATTTCAAATTCGTTGAAATTTTTGCATGCTATTGAAGAGCTTTATAACAAGCTCCCAAAACCATTACACGCATCTTTTACAGTGCCATTAAAAATTATGATCATACATGTGGTATATTGGTGGTAATTATTTTAAATCACGTGAGCTGAATTTTTTTCCAACTGATTTAAAAAGTGCCTAAGCCGGGAGTCGAAAATAGGGCCTTCGGATTACGTTGTCAATGCTCTACCACTTGAGCTACCCAGTTTCAAGAATTCTTCATCTCCAAAGCAATTTCGGGGCACAAAGGCGCTGTATATTGATGTAATATCGATAATTATCCCATTGAAAATACCGTATATACTCGCGTATAAGTCGGAGAATTTCTGACAATTTTCGGCAAGCAAATTGTGGGGGGGGGGGGGGGGTGACTTACACGCAAGTCAATTAAAACAACAAAAAACAAACTTTAAATATATTGCCGAAATTCTGTTTTTTTTTTGTGTAATAATAATAAAATAATATTTAAATTATACAAAATATACTACCGGTTGTATAATTTACCATTAAAAAATATTTCATTGATTTGTTTATGTTTACTTACCACTTTTTCGTATTGGCGAATCTCTCCTACCATATGGAGCGCGCATTTTTCTCCCATCTTTTCTTCTGATTTTCTTGATTTTATACAAAATTTAAGTAAAAACTTAGGGGGTTGACTTATACGCGGGTTTTTGATTTTTTGCAGAATTTGCTTTTAAAAGTTAGGGGGTCGACGAATACGCGAGTATATACGGTAGTTAAAAATTTTTGTAAAATAAATAGCTCAGCCATTCTAAGAAGCTTAAACTGTTCGAGCTATTAGATTGTTAGATGAAGTGCTAATAACTATGAGACAAAATTAACTAATCTGTTTAAATTTAATTTGGCGCTGATTCTTCAACTGTCGTAAGGTCTGTTTTGGATAATTTCAGTTCAACCTTGCACCTACCTATCAGTCGCACCTTCTTTTTATTTTAATAAATATTCAAAATCTAAGTAAAGATAGCGTCGGAGCACAAATTACTTATTTCGAGCAAGTTAAGACATATAGTGAAAGCATTAGTGAACATATAGTGAACATTTGTATGTTGCATATATAAGTTTATGCTTGATTTTAAAAAGGATCAGGGTCCGTATTTTTGGCCCATGAAATAAGCCTAAACTCGATTTTGTTATACTGACTTAATTATTTCACTTTTTAATAGTAGAAGGTTTATCCTGTACGATTTCAACAATATTTTTTGCATTTTGTTCGGATTTATATGACTGACACAAGTTCAAAGTTCGTATTATTCGTAGTTTTTGATGAAAAATACGCAATTTATCCTAATTTTACGCCAATTATTTATATGAGCGCAATCGTGCAACACTTTCTTCTTTACATACATTATAAAATACATCAAAATGTACAATATATGTAAAAATAAAATTGGTGCAAAGCTGCGCTCATACTAAAATATTAAAAAATATATTAAAAATTGAGGTAAAATTAGGCGAAATTGCGTATTTTTCATCAAAACCTTCGAATAAACTTTGAGCTTGTGTAAGTTATATAAATCCAAACAAAATTCAAAAAATATTATTGAAATCGTACAGGATAAACCTTCTAATATTAAAAAGTGAAATAATCAAGTCAATATAACAAAATCCAATTTTAGTCTTATTTCATGGGCCAAAAACACGGCTTATGGTCCCTGATCCTTTATTGAGTAAACGAAAATTTTATCGAAATGTATTATTTTTATACCATTTTTATGGATAATTTTTTGTGACATAAAAATGCTTCATGAAAATCAATAGCAACTGAAAAAAGAAATATTACAATTGAAAAATATCTTGATCGGAAAAAATATTTCTTTTTTAATTTGTCATAAAACGTTAAAACTTTTTCCGTATTTTCCAAACTCATTTAATATTTTATAAGGAAATAAATAAAGTTTCATGGGAATAAATAACAAATAAAATACTCAAACCGTAAAAATTCTGCGAGCCTCAGGTGGTTCATTCATTTTACTCTGATAAGAAATAAAGATTTAGATATTTCTCATTTCTCTTTTGAAATCGGAAAACATATTTCAAATTTTTAGAGTGTAAAAAACTGTTATTCTGAAATATAAAATTCGATATTTTATGATTCAATGTCGGATTTTTCTTTTTTTTTTTTTCAACAGCAGAAATTGTTTTCTTAAATTGTTTGACGAAAAGCTATATATAAAAATTTGTACTGGTAAAAATAAAAAATGGTAAACCTTGAATATGGAGAAATTTATTTCTTCCAAGCATGTGCACGTGAAAAAATTTTGAAAAATTGCTATGTCACACAAGAAATATAAAGTTAAAAAATATGTATACAAATGATTCTACAAACAAAGTTGTAGCGTTATATTTTAAATGTTAGTTCTGTATTTGTTTTACAGCAGTTTTTTCTTCTAAGAGATAAACATCAATTTATGTATCGATATCGGTTCAAAATCGGCTTTTGGTATACTTTGTGAAACTTAATATGGGAGACAGTCATAGACGGTATATAGTTATACACTACACTGTAAAAAATGACGAATGTTTCTAAATCTACGAAAATATAATATAATGACGAATAAATTTATAATATAAACTCATCCTTGTTAACCATGGTTCTGAATAGCGTTTCTTTATCTTTAGAAACCTCAAACATCAATGGCATTTCCAGATTTAAAGAATCATTTAGAAAAACAAAATTTTTCTAGCTGCTCGTAATTTTCCGAAACGTTTACGAGTAGCTTTTAAAGTGTATTAATCAGTTTTCTGAGCCCGGAATATAGTTTTTTTCCGATGATATCCAGTCTCAAGTAAACATTTCCATGTTCAACAACTATGTTTAACAGACAAACATGCAAAATGAACAGCGCTAACATTAACATTAAAATTAAAATTATTTCTTTACTCTTTCATGTATAAATTAACTTATGCAGCTGAAAACGTTTACTTGAGAATGGATGACATTCGATAAATAGGTATTCCATGCTGAGGAAACTGATTAATACTCTATAAAAACTATTCGGAAACGTTCCTGAAAAATACGGGCAGCTAGAGAAATTTTGTTTTTATAAATAATTCTTTAAATTTTGGAATTGTATTGCTTTCTGGGGATTCAAAAGACAATGGAACACGCTTTTCGGCATGTCGGATAATTCAGAAGATTATATTATATTTTTGTTCGTGGTTATAGTATATTTTCATAAAATAAGAAACATTGATAATTTTTTACAGTGTAGTGGGAAAACTAAAACAGCAAAGATAAAAACTAATGTAACTTGAATGATTTTGCAGCTGAAAACAAGTAACTTGCCTTTACTTTTTTTGTCTAATATGTCTTCAAAATTCAGAATATCCTATTTCTGCACACACACACACATATATATATGTGTGTGTGTGTCCACCGCTTTAGCTAGACAATATAGTAAGGAGCAGTTGCAGATAGATTTCAATAATAGTAAAATAATTTTTCAATCAAGAGCTTATTTCCCATCCATTATCCGTGAATCTATAGAAATATATTTGCGAAAAGATTGCATTTGTAACGATACCGTTTCCTGTGAATTTGCTAAAATTTGGCACGCGATGATCGATAAATGGAAAGGCAATAAAAATAAAAATAAATAATAATTATTTCACGTTTCCCAGTTTTGGCCAAATTAAGCACCTACTAACTTTTGACATGCGATCTCGTGGTAGATGTTTTAATATTTTCAAATATGCGAGAATTTTGTAATTATTATTAAGATCTGAAGATGTCACCGATAGTTGTGCATGAAACATATGTTATCTACATTAAAGAAAAGGGTATTTTAAAATATTCTGTGTTATGTTTTTTTTTATCACTTTAAGCATTATTGGACATTAGTTTAAAGTTAACAAGTGATTGGATTACATTATTGAATACTATAAAGTTAATAAATAATTAACCAATTCAAACATCAAATTTACTGAAGCTCCAATTAAGAGACGGCACACAGCCAAACATACATAATGAGACGGCACACAGCCACACATACATAATAATTTTAAAGAAAAATTAAAAAACATACATTTAAATTCATAGAAGATGCCAGAAGAACAAAAATGAAATTTAGATATCAACTGATAGTAAAATGGAATTGGGAAAAAAATTAAGACATGGGAAATGCATTATATATAATACCATTGGAAGCATTAAAAAGACCCCCACGGAGGGCATTCCACCCAGGGCCTATATCCCTCGTGTTGATAATTGGCCGTCATAAATCAACCCAACCCATTGGAAGCAAAAAACATCAAACAAGTTCTATAATTGAATTCTGATCCAAACGCCAATTTAAACATGGCATGTAGTAAGTGAGTAAAGAATATTTTTAATTTAATAAATAATTTATAAATTGAAAAAAAAAATTATCAAATTACCAAATTAGGGATGTCATAGTAATGCATACATAAGTTTAGAGAAAATCAGAAATATAATAAATAAATAAAATGATAAAAGATGCAATAAAAGTAAAATAAATAAAATCCAATCATAATTTAAATAAAAAATGGAATTTATATATCAAATGAAATAAAAATGGAATTCGAAAAAAGACATGTGACCATGTGTAATCATGGGTTGGCAGCACATGTCACATGTCAAATGAAAACGCAATATTTCATAGAATATGCTGGCATATTTGCCAAATTAGTTTATTACTGCCAATATATTGCACTAATACAAGGAAACAAAAGGAGAAAAGTTAGGAAAAAGTAAAACAAATTAACTCACAAACCATGCGTTGTATGTCACACGATACAAAAACAGCATCTTAACTACATTTGAATTGAGCACATGAGATCGCCAAAAAGTTGTATGGCCAAGTTTACAGTGATTGAAAGTGAAACATTATAGATAAAAGAAAATCCATAAAATATTAGAAAAAAATTATTAGAATTAAAAACACAGAAAACTATAATAAAACCATTTTAAATTTTGACGAAAAAATAGTTATTTGAAAGAATTGTATAATTATTATCTAGCAAGAAATACAATAGAACATGGGCGCTCTGTGTAGCCCAATGAAATATTAATAGCTTAAATGATTTGGTTTTGCATAGTTATACCATCTGAATATTTAAAATAAAATATAAAGTGCTATTTCCACGTTTTCCAGTTTGACCAATTTAAGCACCTGCTTAGATTAGACATGTTATCTCGTGGTCTGTGTTTATCCTTTTCAAAAACTTTAATAAAATAGTTTATTTATCATTTTGATCTTGAAGAAGTCGCCGTTAGAGCGCATGAAACATGTGTCATCTATATATTAAAAGGTATTCTTAAGCCTTTTGTGTTATGCTTTAAGCATTAATTGCACTTTAATTTAAAGTTATCAAGTGATTTTATTATATTATTTGAAACTTTTATTCTTTCAAAATTAATATTCTTAATTAAAAATCATCTTTAAAAGTTTTAAAAAAAATTTTAGTGTAAAACAAAAATTTTATTAAGTGCAAGATTTTTCACCTGAAAAATTATCTTACCATTTACTTCCTTCCATGTTATCTTATGGCAAAGCTACCCATTTATTTATTGCATTTAACTTTATTGTAAAATGCTCTTTTCCAGTATTCATTAAAAATTAATTTTTAAAAATACTTTTTTTTTAGCAATTTTTTTAGTAATTCTCCCGTAAATCTCGTTTTTTTTTCATCATTTTAGATGTTTTTTATCGTAGTAATTAAGGTAATAAGCTTCTGATTTTATTTTCTAATTCTATATTTTTCTTTTGGACTGAGATATACTTCAGACTCGGTTATCTAGTTTCTAAAAAAATAAGTTTAAAAAAAAAAAGCAGAATGAGTCAATTTGGTCATTTTTTTCCTTTAAAATTTAGGAGAAAATATTTAAACTTTCAAAAAAAAATTTTCAAGTATTTTCAGTAAATAATAAAAAGGTTCTATAGTGAAAAAAAAAATCTAAATAGCTGTTTTATACAAAATGCAGCATACATTAAAAGTTCTTTTTTTTTAGCGATTCTCTCGTGAATCTAATTTTTTTCTCACTTTATTTTTTTTTTAATTTTTTTTATCGTTGTAATTAAAATAGTAAGCTTCTGATTTTATTTTTCTTTCGAACTCAAGTATAAAAAATAAAGAAAAAGAAAAAGAGAGAGAAAAAAGGAGAGAGAGAGAGAGAGAGAGAGAGAGAGAGAGAGCAGAAAAAAGTCATTTTTCTCATTTTTTCCCTTAGATTTTAAGAAAAAGAAATTAAACTTTTATTTTTTGCAAGTACTTTCAGTAAGTTATTAAGAGTTTCCATGGTAAATTCCAACAGCAGTTTTATACAAAATCCAGCATTCATTAATAATTATTTTCTAAAAAAAACATTTTTTTTTTTTCAGAAATTCTATGCCACATCTCGGTTTTGTTGTTGCTGTTATTGTTTTCTAATTTAGGTATTTTTTCAGTATTAGTAATTACAACAGTAAACTTTTGATTTGATTTTTCTGATTATACATTTTTCTTTTGGACTTATACTTCAAACTCAGTTATTTAGCTTTTAAAAAATTAATTTAAAAAAAATAGAGCAGGAAGAATCATTTTGGTCATTTTTTCGAATGACCGGTCGAATTTAAGAAAAAGAAATGTAAACATTTTTTTTTTTTTTGGCAATAATTTCAGTGTAATTGATAAAGAGACTCTATAGTAAAACTAAAAAAAAATTCAAAACAATAGTTTTATGCAAAATCCAGCACTCATTAAAAGTTCATTTCTAAATACATTTTTTTTTTCAGCAATTCTCTCGTAAATCTCGTTTTTTTCCCTCACTTTAGCTTATTTTAATTTTTTATCGTAGTAATTAAAATAGTAAGCTTCTGATTTTATTTTCCTTTTAGACTGAGGTATACTTCAGACTCAGTTGCTTAGCTTTTCAAAAAAGTTTTTTTTTTTTTTTTTTTTTTTTTTTTTTTTTTTTTTTTTAACAGCAGAGATAGTAATTTTTGTAATATTTTTTCTTAGAATTTAGAAAAAAAGAAATTAAATCCTTCAATTTTTTTAATTACTTTTAGTAAGTGTTAAAAACGATTTGTGGTAAAATTTAAAAAATTCTAAATGGCAGTTTTATATAAAATCCAGCATTCAACAATTCATTTCTAAAATAAAAGCTTTTTTTTTTTTTTTTTAACAGCAGAGATAGTAATTTTTGTAATATTTTTTCTTAGAATTTAGAAAAAAAGAAAAATTAGATCCTTCAATTTTTTAATTACTTTCAGTAAGTGTTAAGGACGATTTGTGGCAAAATTAAAGAAATTCTAAATGGCAGTTTTATATAAAATACAGAATTCAACAATTCATTTCTTAAAAAAAAAAAAAAAAAAAAAAATCAACAATTTTCTCGTACAATTCGTGTTTTTTCTTTATATTTTAGCTTATTATTTTTTTTTATGGTAAATTTCTGATTTTATGTGTCAGATTCTATATATTTTTTTTCTTTTGGACTGAGGTATACTTCAGATTCAGTTATTTAGCTTTTAAAAAAATAAGTTTAAAAAAACCAATAGAGCAAAAGCAGTCATTTTGATCATTTTTTTTCCCTTTAGAATTAAAAAAAAAAAAAAAAAAGATTTTACTTTTTTTTTGTTGCAAAGTACTTTTATTGTAATTGATAAAGAGACTATATGGTAAAATTAAAGAAATTCCAAATAGTAGTTTTATGCAAAATCTTTAAAACGCACGAAATCGGGATGGCAAATTTCTCAATTGAGAATTTCTGTATTTGTACAGATATGTAATTAAAACATTCAACTTACGATAGTTAACGACAAAAAAATCAGATTACAAAGAAATTTTTGAACACAAGACATTTTTAAACATGATGTCCACTTGTCATTGAAAAATCTAATTAGACTTAGTTGACACAGTGTGGTCTTGGAGACTGCATCGTTTCTGTCTCGGATTAAGCCTTTCGGAATAAACCAATTCTTTAATCGATTAATCTGATGTGTTTGCATCGATATAAGTGCAGTACGCGTACTCATTGTGGATATGTGAAGATGATCTAAAAAGCAGGAGTTCCCCAAACTTTTATATTGGCGTACAACTAAATCGAAATTCATAATTTAGGTGTGTCATCATTAGTAACGGTAATGATAATATATAAATTATAATTATTATTTCACTAAATTGCTACTCCAATTATTTTTTTTTATTTTTTTCAAATAAAAAGTGACACACTTATTATATTTTTAATAAAATTCATTTAATAGTTAATAAGAAATATTACATAAAATACATTAAATAAGAACTTAACTGGTAAATTTGCAGAAATTATTTTATCAAGATTTATTAATGATATTCTTTGAAAAAAAATCCATGTTATTCATGCCTTATTAGCATATATTGACATACTTACCTTGAGAGTAAGGGGGGGGGGGGGCTCTCTATATCTAAAATCAGTTTTCAGTTGTTTAATACATTTCCACATAAACTTAGCGTACCAGTATCTGACAGTTTACGTACCAGAACTGGTACGCATGCAATAGTCTGGTAAACTCTGATTTAGAGGTTACGCAATGTATCTCTGTTCAAAACTAGCATATGACGTGGTGCAGCTAAATGCATCAGTAAACAGGATTTTTCATTTCATAGACAGCATTAAAAATAAAATTCTAAAGCACACTGAATGTCGAAGATGATTTGCGACTCTACGTCAACAAAATAATACCAAACATGCAAAAAATATATGCAAATGTGAAAAAACGAAAACGTCACATTAAAAAACTTGCTCTCTGTAAAGCTTATATTAAATATGGAATAAGACTTATGTTTATTTGCATTCATTCGTTGTTTTATTTGTTTCCATTTTTGCAATCAAGATTCTTCCAGATTAGAAAATAGGGGTACGCCAAGCATGCGCATTTCATCAAGAGGTACGTCAGAAAGAGAAGTTAGGGGACCACTATTACATAGGTTTAATAAACAAATGAATACCTTAAGTTGCTGACTGCCAGTCTCGAAATTTTATGTCCAAATTCTGGTTCAGGCTTACATGCTTTTAAATGGCTACGAATCAACTCTAGACTAAAGTTTTCAATCTGTTTTTGTATACAAAAATTTTGTAAATTGCCGCATCTAAGTAAATAAATCGTAAACTAAAGAATGATTAAGAAATTATTAAATAACTTCATCTAAATAATAAATTTATATGTAATGATCTACACAATTATTAATTACAATATACGCTTTAAAAATCGTAATAATGGTCTATTTTATATGCTAGATAAAATGTACTTATTTGCTTGATCTGCATATTAATTTTCCGGAATATGAAACCTTCGCGTGTTCTTTAATATACACATTAATAAAATTCATACTTTTAATTATTTTTATTTTATTAAACATTATTACGTTCATATTTACAAGAAAAAAATAACGAGAATATATTTAGAAAAACAGCTACTTGCAAAGTTATTTCCGCCAAAAAAAAAAAAAAAAACATACTTTGTTTATTAATGAAATTTACGTTAATGTTGAACTATAATTCTTCAGCAGAAAAAGATCGTTGTATAAACATTTTTCTAAACAATTCTGTTATTCTTTTTATCTTTGTAATGTAGTTTTATCTTTTATTTCAGTTAAATACGTTACTGTAAAAAAGAACAGTTTGTTTTTATTTATGTAGAAATAAATACAACTAAGTGGAACAAAAACAGTTTATTTTTTTTCGTTTTTTCCCTTTATTTATTTTTTTTTACTCGGTATCTTTAAAAATAGCTTACTTAAAAAAATAACATTTAAGGAATATTTCACAGTTTCGAAAACATAAATTAAATCATAACTTAAAAAAAAATTATACTTACAAAACTAAGTGAAAGCGAAGTTAGGAAAAAAATATATAAATTAAAGACACATTCGCAACACTTTTTTATTCACAGTACATATAAGCTATTACAATGCATAGAAATCGTTTTAAGTATTCAATTAAAGAAAAACAACTTGTGGACAGAAATAATTAACTCCTTTGAGACGGTGCAAAAAAAAACCTCAGTAAAAGCAACTAAAAGAAACATAAAATAAAAATACACGCAAAAAAAAAGAAAAAGGTACGGCACTCGCCTTTATAAAAAGTGTAAGAATTAAAACAAATTAAGAGAGCGAAAACGAATATAGAACTAACCCCTCTTCCCCCCTCACAGCCTAAAGAAGTGATAGAATCTAAAAGTAGGAGAGAGTAAAGTACAAGAAGAAAAAAAAAGCGTAAACACTCTAAAGATTACTCGGGGTTCTGGAATTAAAACTCTGAATAACAACCACACTTAATGCAATTTATTCACTTAAAGCTTGGAGTATTTATTCTCTTTCCTTTTTCCCTTTTTTTTTCTCTTCTCTCTTCTCTTTCAGCTCATATTAAATTACGTGTTCAACTCTTTTGTTTCCTAAACCGGAAAATTCCGCTAAAAAGAGGGGGAAGAAGATTTCTAAAAGAGGGGAGGGATATCGCAAAGAGGGAAAACTGCTTTTATTTTTATTCATTTCAGGATATGAGAAAGTGGTAATTGGCGGGCGAATGCAGAAACCATTTCTGTTGATGTGCCAGCTAATAATGTCGCTCCAAATCAATTAGTATTCATCGACGAGGGTCTCTGGCGACTAATTAAAACGTAATTAGCCGTAATTAATTAGCTGCATCAGTCACCTCATCCTGTTTGTGTTTTTATTGTTACTGGATGGGACTTTTGTGCGTGAACAAGTGTGTGAGAGAGAGAGGTGCGATATTGAAAGCTCGGAGAATGACAGGATTTCTCCGGCTTCTAAATAGATAGATCAAAAGAGGAATGAAGAAGCTAGTAGATAAAGGAAAAAGGGAATCTACGTTTCATCGGATCAAAAAGTGATGAAAAGATAACTTTTATTGATAGTGTGTTTTCTTTTAACTGTATACATGATACAATGAATCTAAAGTACGGTAATTGTTGAAAGCAGATATTAAAGAGTTGTTAAGGGGAGTTTAGTGAACATTTTTAAAATCATTTATATTTGTTTTTTGGGGTATCTTTCTGAAATTTTTAAAGTATTCTTTATGACGTATTTTATTTTCATGCAGCTTAAAGAGCTATAAAATAAAATCAAAGTAAATATTATTTCCATGTACTTCAAATATATGGATCAGATGATAGTAGAATGTTAGATGAACAAATAGATAAAGACGTTTTTAGGAAAACTGATCTATTTCAGCAAATGGAACCACGGCGGAAAAATACAACTTTTGTTAAAGCATGTTATATGCAATAAAATGGATCTTTAATACACTAATTATTTAAAAGAAATATTAAGGAATTGTTAAGGAAGTTTTATGAACATTTTTAAATCATTTTTATTTGAAATTTGAGGTATCTTTCTGAAAATTTTTAATGTATTCTTTATGAATTATTTTATTTTCATGCAGCATTAAAAGCTATATAATAAGGATCAGAGAACACATATGATTTCCATGCATTCTAAATAGATCAAATGATAGTAGAATGTTAGATGAACACATAGATAAAGACGTTTTTTAAAAAACTGATCTAATTCAACAAATGAAATCACTACAGATAAAGATAACTTTCGTTACAGCGTGTTTTCTTTTAATTTTAAACGCGATAAAATGAATCTTACGTACAGTATTTGTTTAAAATAAATTTTAAGGAGTTGTTAAAAGAAGTTTCGTGAACATTTTAAAATAATTTTTATTTGCAATTTGGGACACTATTTTGAAATTTTTTTTAATTATTCTTTATGACTTTATTTAAACATTTCATGCCGCAGGAAGAGCTATATAATAAAATTAGAGAACACATTATTTATACGTATTTGAAATAGATAGATCAATTGACAGTAATTGACAGTAGAATGTTAGATGAACAAATGGATAAAGGCGTTTTGGGGAAAACTGATTTGTTTCATCAAATGAAACCACAACAGAAAAATATAACTTTTTTATATCGTTTTTATTTTAAATTTTATACGCGATACAATAAATCTTAAATACAGTAATTTTTAATGTAAATGTTAAAGAGTTGTTAAGGAAAGCTTTGTGAACATTTAAAAAAAATTTTAAACATTTAAAGATACTTTTATGCATTATTTTCTTTTCTGACCGGATGGGAAGTTATATTAAAGATTTGCAGTACATTAATTTTCCCAGCTTTGAAATAGATCTGAAGACTAAGAAAATCTAGATAAATAAGTAGATAAACAGATTTATAGGAAATAGATCTACGTTACTACAAATAATATTGCAATTGAAAAGATAACTTCGATTTACTTCGATTTTTTTAATATAATATATTAACATTAAAGTACTGCAGTTCTTTATATGTGATTTTTCTGATATTAAGCACTTTCTTCATGAGGATTTTAGAAACTTTTTATTAATATTTTTAAAAATAAGAATCAAATATAAAATTAAGAGCTTAAAAAATTACGTCTTTCAGCTTCTAAAAATATGGATTGAAAAATGATATGGTACAGATATGGAGGTTTTCAGATAAAAATATCTATATTTTATTATATTAGATAACAATGAGAAGATAAATTTTATCGATAGTATGTCTACTTTTAATTACGTACATAATATAGAAAAATATTGTGTTACAATAGTAGTGAATTTTTGTGTTCTTGAAGTTGTGATTTTTATTAGAACTATGAAAACATTTTATGAAAACTTTAAAGTCATGCTTACAAAGATTATATGGAAAATTGGGAACGCTAAATTCTAAGCTTGAGGAATAACAAGATTTATACAGCTTCTAAATAGATGGACCTTAAGTTAAAAGATCATCCTGCTTTAAATCTTTCAGAACACAGATAACAATTATAGTTAAATATGTTTCTATTGTCAAACACAGTATGTTTCTCACCGAACACGGTATATGCAATGTATATAATGGAAACGTTACATGATTACATAAAGGAATTTCGGTATCTGAGGTAAGGCAACATATGATAAAATAACATATACAAATTACTTAACAAAATAATAATAATAATAATAGCTAAGAGAATAGAAATTGGTGCTAAAATGCCGCACAGGGCCATAAATAAATTCAAAATCGTTTTCATTATTTTAAGATTTCTTCAAAAAATCTCTAATAGTCAAAATGATGAGTTTTGATAGTAAGTGGAAATGAATTAGTATTTTAGGGAAAGCATGGTTCGTGGGATACCACATGGGTGAACTTTTTTGAATCCCAGTGCAAAACTGAAACATTTATTGACTGAACTAATTAAATAATAATTGTTAAAAAAAGGAAAAGAAAAGAAAAGAAATAGAAAAACGCAATTATTTTTATTGTGAATAGTACATTTTTCTTCTCTAGGAAATTGTTTCGACGGGATTTTATTGAATTGAAATGTCTTTATATGTATTAGGCTTTTATATGAATTCTATACCCTTCCTGAAAGACACTTTATCATAAACACTTAGAATAATCACAAAAAAAATTCCTTTTTAGCACAATATTAGATTGTGTGACGATTTTTAATTCTTTACACAGCATAAGAAAAGTATAAACTAAAATAAACTATTATGCATTTACTCTACCCAATAAGAGTGACCTAAACAAACTCTAAGAATATTAATCTACACTTATGAGACGTTATGCTCGGACAGAGTGTAAATTTTGCTTCCAAACGTTGGCCAGAATTTTCGAAAATATCGCCAATGTGCGATTAAAAATTCATCGTGTCTTCCTTTAAACTTAATTCATGCCTATACTTTATAATTTTTGTATTTAGTTCTGCAGTTCGTTTAAATGTATAAGTGGTATATTTTTGTAATTTATTTTTCATTTTATACCAATCTCTTCATGATTTGAAAATTTTGTTGTTGTTGTCGTTGTTGTTCCGAAAATTTAAAATGATTTATACCACACCAGTTTTCTCATCTAAGGCGTCTTCCAATATTTTAGCAATTCAACATTATTTTATTTGCCATATTCAGCCCAGCTGTTTTCGTTTTAGAGTAAATTTAATGAACGCCAATTAAATCCCATTTTTTGAAAGGGTGAGATTTTCTTCTACGATAATCTAGGCACGAACTAATGCTAATCCAACCATAAGCCCCCTTTATGTATAATATATCTCTTTACATTACAAACATTATTATTAGATTGAAATTGCGAAATAAATATCTTCTAAACGCTTTTCCCTTCGTACCATGATACATGTTTATTTCAATTACATTTTAATTACATTCTATTTACAGAGTATACATTTAATTAAATTTTATTATGTATTATTACCTTCATATTTATAGAAAAAAATAATGCTTACACATTTAGAAAAACATGTATTTGAAAATCTATCCCGCAAGGAAACTTACTAATGAAATTTACGTTAATGTTGAACTAGAATTCTTCAACAGAAAAAGATCGTTGTATAAAAATTTTTCTATACAATCCTGTTACTCTTTTTATCTTAGCAATGTAGTTTTATCTTTTATTTCAGTTACATGTGTTATTGTAAAGTTACACATTCTATTTAAAATGTTAGTATAAACTTTCAGGTGTGATAATACACGCTTGCACAAACAAAATCCACTTATTCATAGAATATACTTATACAATGTACTTATTCAATCTAAAATACAGGTTACAGCACTCCAAGCTGAATACAGATTAACTTTTATATAGACAGATACATAAAACATAATTTTTGTTTTTGTTGTTGTTGTTTCTTTCTTTATTTGTTTGTTTATTTTCTTGTATACCGCGAATAATAATGATGAACGTTGCATTATAAACACATTTTGTTTTCTAATATATTTTACGTTATGGGAAATGAGTTTCTAGATAAAGCAAATTTTAGGCTAATAAAGATGCAGGGTGATCCCGAACTCATGGTACAAACTTTAAGGGTTGGTACAGGACACTGTAACAATCATTTATTGTATAGGAAACCAGAGTCAGAAATCCATTTATTTAGTCAAAATTACAGGGCGTTTCACTCCAATCCGAAGTCGCTTTTTCGTTCATAACTTTAACAGTAGTGACGATATTTTAATAAAATTCGTAACAGACTCATTTTTGTATGAATTATACGCATATTGTAAGGATTCCATTAAAGTACCTTCATTACTATTAAAGTTATGAACGAAAAAGCGACTTCGGATTGGAGTAACACTTTGACTAAATAAATTCAGACGGATTCCTGACCCTGGTTTCCTATACAATATTAAAGTTATGAACGAAAAAGCGACTTCGGATTGGAGTGAAACGCCCTGTAACTTTGACTAAATAAATTTCTGACGTATTTTTGACTCTAGTTTCCTATACAATATTAAATTTATGAACGAAAAAGCAACTTCGGATTAGAGTAAGACGCTCTGTAACTTTGACTAAATAAATTCTGACGGATTTCTGACCCTGGTTTCTTATACAATATTAAAGTTGTGAACGATAAAGTGACTTAGGATAGGAGTGAGACGTCCTGTAACTTTGACTAAATAAATTCTGACGGATTTCTGACCGTGGTTTCCTATACAATATTAAAGTTATGAACGAAAAAGCGACTTCGGATTGGAGTAACACTTTGACTAAATAAATTCAGACGGATTTCTGACCCTGGTTTCCTATACAATATTAAAGTTATGAACGAAAAAGCGACTTCGGATTGGAGTGAGACGCCCTGTAACTTTGACTAAATAAATTTCTGACGTATTTTTGACCCTAGTTTCCTATACAATATTAAATTTATGAACGAAAAAGCAACTTCGGATTAGAGTAAGACGCTCTGTAACTTTGACTAAATAAATTCTGACGGATTTCTGACCCTGGTTTCTTATACAATATTAAAGTTGTGAACGATAAAGCGACTTCGGATAGGAGTGAGACGTCCTGTAACTTTGACTAAATAAATTCTGACGGATTTCTGACCGTGGTTTCCTATACAATATTAAAGTTATGAACGAAAGTGCGACTTCGGAGTGGAGTAAGACTACTTTGACTAAGTAAATTCTGACGGATTTCTGACTCTGGTTTCCTATACAATATTAAAATTATGAACGAAAAAGCGACTTCGGAGTGGAGTGAGCCTACTTTGACTAAATAAATTCTGATGGATTTCTGACCCTGGTTTCCCATACAATATTAAAGTTATGAACGAAAAAGCGACTTCGGAGTGGAGTGAGCCTACTTTGACTAAATAAATTCTGATGGATTTCTGACCCTGGTTTCCGATACAATATTAAAGTTATGAACGAAAAAGCGAATTCGGATTGGAATGAGACGCCCTGTAACTTTGACTAAATAAATTCAGACGGATTTCTGACCCTGGTTTCCTATACAATATTAAAGTTATGAACGAAAAAGTGACTTCAGATTGGAGGGAGACGCCCTGTAACTTTGACTAAATAAATTCAGACGGATTTCTGACCCTGGTTTCTTATACAATATTAAAGTTGTGAACGATAAAGCGACCTCGGATAGGAGTGAGACGTCCTGTAACTTTGACTAAATAAATTCTGACGGATTTCTGACCGTGGTTTCCCATACAATATTAAAGTTATGAACGAAAGTGCGACTTCGGAGTGGAGTAAGACTACTTTGACTAAGTAAATTCTGACGGATTTCTGACTCTGGTTTCCTATACAATATTAAAATTATGAACGAAAAAGCGACTTCGGAGTGGAGTGAGCCTACTTTGACTAAATAAATTCTGACGGATTTCTGACTCTGGTTTCCCATACAATATTAAAGTTATGAACGAAAAAGCGACTTCGGAGTGGAGTGAGCCTACTTTGACTAAATAAATTCTGATGGATTTCTGACCCTGGTTTCCCATACAATATTAAAGTTATGAATGAAAAAGCGAATTCGGATTCGAATGAGACGCCCTGTAACTTTGACTAAATAAATTCAGACGGATTTCTGACCCTGGTTTCCTATACAATATTAAAGTTATGAACGAAAAAGTGACTTCAGATTGGAGGGAGACGCCCTGTAACTTTGACTAAATAAATTCAGACGGATTTCTGACCCTGGTTTCCTATACAATATTAAATTTATGAACGAAAAAGCGACTTCGGAGTGGAGTGAGCCTACTTTGACTAAATAAATTCTGATGGATTTCTGACCCTGGTTTCCCATACAATATTAAAGTTATGAATGAAAAAGCGAATTCGGATTGGAATGAGACGCCCTGTAACTTTGACTAAATAAATTCAGACGGATTTCTGACCCTGGTTTCCTATACAATATTAAAGTTATGAACGAAAAAGTAACTTCCGATTGGAGGGAGACGCCCTGTAACTTTGACTAAATAAATTCAGACGGATTTCTGACCCTGGTTTCCTATACAATATTAAATTTATGAACGAAAAAGCGACTTCGGAGTAGAGTGAGACTACTTTGACTAAATAAATTCTGATGGATTTCTGACTCTGGTTTCCTATACAATCAAGGTTTCCTATACAATACAATTTCCTATACACACCTTTAACGTTTGTACCATACTTTCGCAATCACCCTGATCCCGAATCATATACAAACAAACAAGCATAAAATATACACAAAGACATGTATATATTAAATATATATTATAACCATATTACAACCATATTTCATTTTCCACTTAACCCATTTCAGTCGGGATATTACAATTTTATGTCAGTAACTTTACACTGCTACAAAAATATTGCTTAGGAAAGTTACATCACTAACTCGCATTTATACGTTGCTTTCTTTTAGTCCGCTCAATGAAGTTAGCAAAAAAATTTTCAGAACCGAATGAAAAAAAAAATAGTATGAAGGAAAAGACAAACTGTTCCTCCACAAGAACATATTTATTTAGTTTTTATTTATTTTTTATCTCCACCATCAATTCCCCTTGCTTTCGACCCCCAGAAATAAAGAATTTTCAGTTTTATTCCCCCCTCAACAATTTTCTACCCCCACCCCCTTTTCTTTTTTTTTCTTTTTTTTGACGTAATAACAGAAGAGTTCTACGCTCCGTTATTAGGTACTTTTATATCTTTCTCCTTTAGTCATTCTCTCCGGCGAGTTCTCTCTCTCTTTCTTTCTATCTCTCTCTCGCTCCATATATATGTATCTGGAGGATTTTTATATATATATAAAGATAGATTTATGTATATATGCCTTTTTCTTTTCATTTCACGTTGGTTAGGAACGGAAAAATCAATACGAGAGAAGGAATTGTTAGATATAAATTTGAAAGCAGCTTTTTAGATAAAAATGAAAAAAAAATTCCTTCTTTGTGCTTATTTTTATATTTGTTTCGCTTCAAAAAATTCGAATTTTATTTATTTACGTGACATAAATGTGTATGTGTACTTTTTTTTTCATTATTTTCCAAGGTTATATATGTGCTATTTTTTTTTTTTTGTTCTGCGAGAGTATCTGTACTTGTATGATTGCAGTGTTTTTCTTCTGCTACAGCTTTTTTTTTTTTGTATTTATTTGTTTTTATTATTTACGATTCGTCTAATTTTTTTTCTCTCTCCCTCTTTTTTCCGAGCCTTAAATTTCTCTTTAAGAAATATTTACTATTTTTATTCTGTTGTTAATATCGCGAAACTTTTTTTCATGCTATGTGTGTTTTAACGTTGTTGTATAAATAAGCATTCAATAAAAAAAATGTCTATGCAACTTTTTTTAAAACATTATATAAATGAAACTATTGATAAAATTATGTCGTATTTTTACAAAACTTAATTTAATTTTCCGCTTGATTTTTAAAAGATGTGTTTATATATTTAAGGATTTATGAGGCACTGCATTAATTTTTTTCTGTGAAAAAATTAAATAAAATTTATGTTTCGAAAAAGATTATAACCAAAACTTATATTAAGAGTTTTTTTTGTGTGTGTGTGTGTGTTTAAATATTTATTTTTCATATGATAAAATATTCGTGTAAAATGTTTTGTTCAAATAATCTTATTAATAAACTAAGTATTTTTATTTGCTTTGGAAAAATATATTATTTTTTTAACAGAGTGGTGTATTATCAAACTGTGAGAAAAAAACTGTTATTGAAAATATTCAAAATCCTTTTAAAAATAATAAAAATAAATAATAAAATGTCCATTTTAATGAAATGGTTGATTTTTTTTAAGTGTTTAATAACTTTATCATTGGTTGTTATTTTTTAAAATAAAATATGATTTAAAAAATTTAAATCGTTTTAACACACATTTCTATGCAACTTTTAAAAATTTCTTTTTATAAAGAGTCGTATTATTTTTTAAGGGAAAAGTGAAAAGCAAATATGAACTTAAATCATAGGTAAATATTTTTAAGAAACTGTTTTCCAAACATTAAAAAACCCTTTTTTTAATATTTTCTTTAGAATAATTAAAAATCCACCTTAAATTTTTTACAAATAGGTTTTAAACTTAGAAGGAAGCTTTAAAAAAGATTATTTTTAATAAATGACAAACTAATTTCGAGAATTTTTACACTGATTTCGAAAATACATATTTTTCAGGTGTTAGTTAATGAATAGGGGAAGATGGAACGCTGTCGACATGGGAGCACAGTGGACCACTTCTTCAAAATTTATTACATTGTTTTAACTTCATATTAATACTCATAATCGACAATCTAGTAAGGAATATTTCCAGACTTAAATAAAATGCGCAAAGCAGAATTTATTCATTTTAGAGGAAGTCATTAGATTTTAGATACAAAAGGTAAAACTTTGCATCTTTAGAATTTTAGATTTCTGTCTGTAAAGATTAGAAATATAGAAGGAAAAACAAATGAAACTTAAAGATAAGACAATCATTTCTTGCTATAGCCATGGACAATTTTCTTTTGCGAATCAAATTCAATATTTAAGAGCATTTTATTTTATTTCATGTCTACATGGGATACATTTTACAGTCTTGTAAAGGGGGCATAGTGAACCATTCTTTTATACAATGAAATTAACAACGGTTTAATAGTGAAATTTTCAATAGCAAAGCTTAAATAGTTATAACAATGTTTCTATTTTTTTTTTCATCTGAATTTAAAACTGCAGTTAAAAATATGTTCAAGTATATTTTACTATTTTTTGTTAAATATTCAAGAAGGAAAATAGTTCAATTACTTTTATTTTCTAAACTTTTTTAATATCTTATATAATATGGTTACTAATTCATGTTAAATCAAAAAAAATATTTAGAAGGCTATTTGCTTTTTTTTTTCAATATTAATATATATTTTTAAGAACATAAAAATTATACTATTTAAGTTATAAATAGCTTAGCCTATTTGGGTACTATTTTAATATGCTCTATCTGTAGTCATCAAGTTATTGCAAAAAAAATTGCTTAAGACTATCTTATTTACATATCACTTAAAGCATGCTAAATAATTTTCAAGTAAAATTTCGATAAATATATTTATGCATGTTATGTCATAGTTCATAAAAATATTTTTAAATGATTTTATCCGTGTGGAATCCAGAAATTGTATTGTTATATTCGTTGAAAATTATGACTAAGAGTTTCTAACAAAGAACTTTCGCCTTTTTAAATAAGTATTATTATTACAATTTATCTTTTACTATGCAGAGTTTGCAATACTCCTTGCTTGGTGTACAATGGGACACATTTATAAGCTTTAAAAAGCATTTTTTCTTTAATAAAACGTTAAGACTTACACTTTGCGAAAATTAGCAAATGAAGAAGAGGTACAAAAATATATTAATAAATTCTAACATTTAAATTAATCTATAAATTCCAGAAGAAAAAAAATAAAAACTTCCGCAAAGTGGTCCACAGTATTGTCTCCTATTATCGTAAACCTCGATGTAGTCAAAAAACTTAACGATTTTCTGGATAACTTAGCAATCATATTTAGCTCTTCCTCATTTAGAAAATTTTAAGAAATATAATGCCTAGTGACAATAGGAGCCGAGGTATCGAGAGTGTTTTAGGCATTCCAAGATAACATCACAGAATTTTATCTATGAGACATTTTCACCAATGTCATAAACTAAACAACTTGAATGCAAATTAATTAGAATGTTTGTTTAATCTTTTGGTTTAGACGGAGAGGAAAGGTGCTCTGAATACCACTAACAACATAACGTCATTTAAGTTTTTTTTTTTTTTTAAACTTACATTTTCTATTACTTAAGCAATAATACTGCATTCCAATGAAAAAATTAAATGTTGTATTTATTTATGTGGGTTTAATGCTTTATTTTTTGCTTCGGGAGATTAAAAAAATATCTAAATCAGTAAATTAATTAATAAAATCTTTCCTTCACATATATCTAGAAAATTGAAGTAAACAAAGCTTTTGCATGACGTATAAATAAATGTTTTTTTTAATATTTCAAAGTCCTCTGATACATTTTCCGATATTTATATTATAGAATAATAATGAATACTAACATGAAAGAATATTAAGATTAATTCATATAAAGGAATACTAATTTTTATAAAGGATTTTTTAAACTAATTCATATAAAAGAATACTAATATTTAATCAAATGATTAACGGAAAAACAAACCAAAAGACATGTGGCATGGCTAACGACATGAACAGAAGGGTTAAAACTCGTTTTTATGCATGCAACGTCTCCCTTCTATAAAGCTTCTTGCATTAAAAATTAGCAACGGTTACATTGTATGGTTTAGTAAATAAATATTACAATTATTTTATTAATGGTATTATGTGCACCAATTTTGCATTGTATGCAATGGGTACTAATCAAATGTTTAATGTAAGCAACAATTGTAAATAATTATATTTTGCATTTTTAAAAAATAATAAAAAAACAAAGACGTTTATTTTTTAAAGTCGTCCAACACAGTTACATCTTTTATCTTGATTTCATTAGTGTTACCTGTGGACATAAATAATTTGAAAAATATATCAAACCAAAAGTAAAATCGGAATTTTTGTTTTGTTGTGTTTTGTTTCTAATGACACTCTATTGATAATTGCAGAAGAGAAATACTCCCAAAGTTTATTATTATTATTATTATTATTATTTATTTAACTTTAAAAAAAAAATATTTCAAAGCATATCACAAAATAATTTTTCCCATACTAATGCTTATTTCTAGAGTAAAAATTCAATATCAAGAATGCAAAAATAAACTAAGTGAAGAACTTATGATGTCATTTATTCAAAACACCGTCCTAAAAAAACCTTACTGTACTTAAGATAAACACGACTAAACAAATAATGCATAAAGACATGCATACGATGTTTCATCACAAAGCTTATTTAAAACATGCAACTTGATTAAAGATTAAAAAGAAATATTAAAAACTATTAAAACTCATTAAAACTATTAAAACTAAATAAAACGTCCGATTTTGAGAGATCGGCCGTATATATAGTAAAATACACCTCGTGTAAATAATAATATTGTTAATGTTTTTCTGTCTTTACTAAACAAATTTTCCAAGTGAAACTAAGTTAACCAGTTTTCGTTAATACGGAATTTGAATGCGAATTTCAGCATGAGAGTTACAGCATAACAAAAATCAAATTGTTTCAAAATGTCAGCCACTCTAGAATTTCAAACTGCCGTATCTCAGCCATTTTTTAAGTTAAAGCCAAAACAAAAAATGTTCCGGAATCCTAATATCACGATCTAACACTTAACAAAAACAACTTTTTCAATTTATAATTTTTTGTACATCTTTTTTAATTTTTTTTAAAAATTGAATTTTTTTAACTGGCCGACATTTTGAAACAAGATAGCGGATGAAGCTGGCCAACGAACTCGGTCAAGACCTTGGCATGTTCTACATACATACTCAGTCACATCCAAATCGGTTCATAAATAAGAGAGTTACAGCATGATATATATCAGATATATATATCAACATCTGAACGGAGGGTGGTTTGGGGGTCTGGGGGTCATGATCTGTGAAAATATACCATAATTTTTTGGAATTGCTTTCCTTCGAACGTCTGCATTAGGTAGCTTTTTGTAATGAAAGCTACCTACCACACTTCATGAAAATAAAAACAATTTCAATGTTTTTCAGTCTTTACGAAACAAGCTTTCCAAGTGAATCTAAAATAGTTTTTTCTCATACTAATGCTTATTTCTATAGTACAATTTCAATATCAAGAGTGTCTGTCAGCAATAAGCTAGGTGGAAAACTTAATGTAGTTTATTCGATTAGCCTTTCTAAAAAACCTTTCTGTACATAGGATAAAACCGACTAAACAAACATACATGCAATGTTTCACCGCAATGCTTGTTTAAAACATGCCTTTTGATGCATAGCATTAAAACTAAATATGACATTCCATTTTGCGAGATCGACTGCACATATAGTAAAATACACTTCATGTAAATAAAAATATTCTTAACGTTTTTTTTGTCTTTATCAAACAAACTTTCATTGTGAATCTAAAATATTTTATTATTAGAGTACAAATTTAATATCAAGAGTGTCAGCAACAAGCTAGGTGGAAAACTTAATGTCGTTTATTCGCTTAACCTTTCTAAAACCGCTTTCTGTACATAGGATAAAACCAACTAAAAAATCATGTATACGTTTCACCGCAGTTCTCGTTTAAAACATGCCATTTGATACATAGCATTAGACATTCCATTTCGCGAGATCGACTGTACATACAATAAAATACACTTAAACTAAATAACAATAATCTCAAGGTTTTTCATTTTTATAAAACAAACTTTCCAAGTGAAAGGAAAATATTTTTTTCCCATTCTAATGCTTATTTCTAAAGTTTAAATTCAATATCAAGAAAGTCAGCAGCATTCTAGGCAGAAAACTTAATGTCATTTATTCGATTAGCCTTTCTGGAAAACCTTTCTGTACATAGGACAAAACCGACTAAACAAACATGTATACGATGTTTCACCGCAATGCTCGTTTAAAACATGACATTTAATGCCTAGTATTAAAACTAAATAAGGCATTCCATTTTGCGAGATCGACTGTATGCATAATAAAATACACGTCATGTAAATAAAAGTAATCTCAGTGTTGTATGTCTTAAAAAAAAACTTTCCAAACGAAACGTCAATATTTTTTTTTTTTCCGTACCATCGATTACTACTAAAGCGCAAATTAATTCTCAAGTGTGGCACAAGTTACAAGTTATATGAAAAATCCCCAATGTTGTCTATTTGATTCGTATTCAACTCTTCTGTACAGAAGATAAACACAAGCATAAAAACATATGTTCGATTCTGCACAGCGACGCTTGCTTGAAACACACCATTTGGTGCAATGCATTAAAACTAAATAAAAAAGTTAATATGGCGAATTGAACTGTATATTTGGTAAAATACTTTCAAAGTTTTTTTTTCTGTTTTAATAAACTTTTGAAGTGAAATAAAAATATTTTTCCCATACTAGTACTTATTTCTAGAGTGCAAATTCAGTATCAAATGTGTCACAAGTAACAAGCTACGCTAAAAACTTACAATGTTATTTATTCACATTCCTTTTTTTTAAAATAAAAAAAGCCTTCTTGTACGTAAGATAAACCCAAATAAACAAACAATGCATAAAAACATACGTTCGATGTTTCACCGCAATGCTTGTTTAAAACATTTCATTTGATGCAAAAGTATTAAAACTAAATAAGACATTTTCCAAGGAGTCAAGAAAGAGTATCTATATTGACACATCAACACCATGAGATACATATTTACATCTAAAATAACACGAACAAAAAAAAATAAGAAGTGCCAAAATAAATAAAAATGGAAGGAGGATATAAATTTTTATGCTTTTCCGCAAGCGTGTATAGATACCTTAGGGTACGATTTCATTTCTAATACTTTTGATGTATTGCGAACAAATTTTATTGCATTTCAGCATTTTTCAGTTTTTTTTCTATATTTTAGTGTTTATTCTCCCGGGTTACCCAGTTTTCATTGTGCGTTCGCGTGATAGCGATTTCTTTTTGTTTTATTCACTTCATTGTTTATGGGAATGAAAAAATAAATAGAAATGGTACAGGAAGAGGAAAAAAAATGGGGAAAAAATCAGTAGCCATCTGTAAAGACGAAAAAGAATTGTTTGATATAACATTGGTAGGTTTTTCTCCTTGTATTAGTTGTTTTTCTTTTTTTTTCCTTTTTTTTATCCTTCTTTCTTTGGCTATTATTTCTCTTTTTCTTGTCTAAATCCATTCCTATTCGACGCGGCTTTTCGTATTTTCTTTCTTCGTGTTTTTGTTTCGCTCCTTTTCCCCCTTTTTTTTATTATTATTTCTTTTTCTCCCCCATCTTCTTTCCTCCATCCCCCTTTTCCACTTTATTTGTTGTTTTTTTCCTTACTTCCACGAGGCTGGCGGAGCAGCAACATCTATCTGCTCATCTTCCTTCTCTCCGATTTTTCTCCTTTTTTCTTCGTTTTATTACTCGTAGTTTTCCCGTTTTTTTTTTTTCCTTCCATTTTTTTTTCCTGGAGAGATTGAGAGAGCGAAGGAGCAGCAAAGAAGAACAGAAAAATAACGGCGAAATACAGAGTTACATCAAACGGAGAAAAAATCAATTGTTGGCTAAGAGAGGCAAGCATGTCGCGCATGCGCCGCATCGGCTCTTGCCAACTTGCTTGGAGCAGCAAGCAAGTGCAGAGGTTCCACCATGCCCAGTTTTCTCTATCCTTCTAGGCTCTAAACACGGAGGATTTACAAAGGTTTTTCAGTGGATATTTAGAATAAAAAAAATAAGTATAAAAATGTGTACTTCACTTTACTGTTTGTTTGTGGAATTAGGAGCAGTGTTCCCGAACTACGATTTAGTACCCAAAGGGTTACATGCCCATGTTGTTTGAAACTGTGTCTTCTGTTTACGTTGTGAATATTTTTGGACCGAAGATGCTTTGAAGCAAATATTTTTTATTCGGGGCCTTGAATTCGTTGCATTTTCCCCCCTTTCAGTGGTGTTTACAGAATACATATTTATGCTTCGTCTTTAAAGAATTATTTTACTTTTAAAAGTGAATACTTTTTTCGCTCTTTGACACATGTTGGATTATCTGCAAAAGATGTTGTTATTTACTTTTTTTTCCCAAATAACTTCTATGGGTTAATTTTAAATTCCACCCACGATTATATAAAAAGTTGTCAACTAGTATTCTACAATACTTTTTCCTCATTATTTGGGGGGAATTTTTTTTTTATTTATTTAGAAAAACCTCATTTTGTTTATACTTTTTGTGCATGTTAAGGCGACAAGAATGTTACTGTAAATAATAATAACATTCAGTTAGTTATGCAGTAAAGCAAGAAATTTCCAAATTAACCTTCAGCATTAGAATTAAAAACCAATAGAAAATTACTCACAGAAAATTATGGATAACTATGACATAATTGTACCGGTCATCAACTTCAAGTATTGTCGATATAAAACAAAGTGGAATACTTATAATCATTTTTTATTTCACTTTAAGTTGCGAGTTCTCAGTGTATAAGTACTTCGATAAATGTTATATAACTTCAATTTCTCCACTTAAAGAAGAAAACGAAAATTCTCCAACTTTACTATCAACCGAAAGAGTCGGTCAAGGACGTGGAATAACATGGATTTACTCCACCGTAGTCGGTTATGCACGGACGATGACGTAATTACTAAGTGAAGCCATAACGGACTCTTATTGGTTGATTAATCTCTAGTGTTTTGATTTGCATTCAGGATCCGATTCGCTTAATAACGGGCCAATGAGTGAAGAAGAAAATCAGCAGGTGAGTTACACTAAGTAAATAAAACTACTTTATATAAAAAGGGAGATTATTTAAAAAAATTAATCACATTTAACGTTTTTGAAAACATTTTATTTTTAGATATCTGTATACATGCGGGACATTCATAGTGCAGCTATATTGTTACCAATTATTTAAAATTAACTTTAGCAAAAATTTAACAAATTTTAGAAATTTAAATTTTTAAATTGTATAATTAATTTAATTAATTTAATTAATACATGAGATATACGTTGTATATCTCTTTTATTTTTAAAACAATTTGAATATTTTAAAAGTTTGAAACAAAATTTCCTAAAAATTGCATATGAAATTTTTATAAACTTATTTCTTTAAAAGCTGTAAAAAACTGAACTACATGATTTAATACTTCTCAAAATGGTTGTAAAGTGTTTATGACTTCAGCTTGTCTGCCTGTCCGCGCTCTAACTCTAAGTAAATATACTTCGATTGCGTATTTAGTTTTTCACTTGAATTAAATATATTACTATACTGTGGTGTGTGTATAACAAAGAAAAATTAACATACAAGGCTGCACATAATGAATGATACATTAAAGTCTACAGATGGTTATTGCCAAGAAAACGTTTTCTTTTATGCATTTTTTTGCTGAATTGAATTTTAATTTCAAAATGGGGTACGTATAAACGTCTATAGATCATATACAGGGCTACACAAAAGAATTCACATCCATTATCGCATACGGACAATAATTGCTAAAAATCGGTTTTTAACGGTGTTATGTGTTTTCTAATTTGTTTATTTAGATATATCCATTCATTATTTCAAATTTAAAAAAAGAAAGAAAAAAAAAGAAAAAAAAGAAAGAAGTTGCGTAACAGTGCTTACTCTGATGGTGTTAGAGATGATTTCATTATCTATACGTGATGCCTAATTTTTCGTTTTTGTTTAATAAAAAAATTTCAAAGCTAATTGAAGATCTGTCATGAAATTTTCAACAAAGTTGGAATTAGGACCTGAGCGCAAAACATACTTCCGCTAAAAATTTTAGACTGTGGATTTGCCTGCTAATTTAAAGAAACTCGTTTTTCTTTCTAATTATTATTATTATACCTAATATTCCATCATGCGATTTATGTACTGAAATTTGAAATAAGATTTTAACTGTCTGCTGATTATTATCAATGTTTTGTACTTCTGCATCAAATTAATGTTAAAGCACATATTTATTTAAATATGTATTTATATGTTCATATGTGTATCTTAAGGCATCAAGTATTTCCGTGACAATTTTAGGAAGGGGAAGCGCCATTTGAACATTAGACACAGATACGCACTTCGACTGCATCGGACCATGCTTGGAATAATATTATTGTAATAAAGGTTGATATTTAAAAAAAAAATAGAGCAAACAATATATAGACTAAGTATAAAAAGAATCATGAAAATGCAAATAATAATACTTTGAGTTATATCTGTCAAAACGAAAATATCATTTTTGAAAAATGTATTGCATATAAATAAAGCATCGTATTTTTGCATTTTGATGTATCCTTGATGCTATATTTCGTAAATTCGATTTTGTTTACTAAATAAATTTTCAAAGCTATTTAAAAATCTGTCATGAGATTTTCAACAAAGTTGGAATTCAGACCTGAGCGCAAAACAAAGATCCACTAGAAATTTTACACTGTGGATTTGGCGCCCGCTGATTTAAAAGAATTGCCATAATTTAAATTAGTTATTAACCTGAATATTTTAATTAATTTAGACAAAATTAAACTTTGTTTTTTTTAATAAATTAACTATCTGTTAAATGACAGAATATGTTAGAGAACCGTCGGTAGCGTAATAAATTTTCTATCTTTATAAATTGTTATATCAATCTTCATATTTTAATTTACATTTTCATCTTTTGATAATGGTAAAAAAGATTAGCTCAGCTTACCTGAGATTTTCCTTTTGCGCTTAGAGTAATCCACAGTATTACACCGATATTTATCCTTTCGATTCATTGACATATCACTGTTTTGGAGTAATAAACAGTATTAGTAGAAAATAATAAATTGGGTGAAGTAAGTAGATCCATTTTCCTTTGAATATAATATTATTATTGAAATTCTTGGCTTTATATATACATTTGTATCGCGTTTGGAGTCTGCATAAAAGTGCTCCAATTTTACATTAAATTTGAGGTATTTACATCATATTTACATGAGCGTCTTTACTGTTCGGTTACATTTTAGATACTGAGAGATTGTTATTGAGTTCAGTTCACACGCGCGGTATCAGATTGTAGGTTGGAGGAGGGAGTCTGCAGTATTTCTTAGTTGATTAGTTTCGGCATAAAGTGCATCTGGTTTTATTCACTATGGTTTGCAGCTGCGGTTATCACTTGATGCACTACAGTTAATTGGGGTCTGGTTTTTAACATGTTCTAAGTGTTCTTTCGATCGTTCGCAACACGTGGAGATTATTAACGGCATAAAAAGGTTTCTCCGTCTGAATAAAACAAATTTGGGGATAAATAATTTAAAGGATAATTTAAGCTAAATTAAATAATATAAATGATAATTTAAGTGATAATTAAGTTCCATGCCATAATTTAATGAACCAATTCATGAGTATTAAATTCTGTTACACAAAAAGATAACTTCCTTATACTTGTTATTTAAGTTATTCTATGTAATAGATTTATATGCTGATGAATATTCATTATGGTTGTTCCAAAGTTTGTAGTAGTATTTTCATAAGGGAGAAAGTGGATTAAAAAGAGACAGCGATAATAAGAGGCAAGTGTAAAAAAAAAAAAAAAAAAAAAAAAAAAAAAACTTAAACTTAAGTGTATAGTATTAAAAATATGCTAAGATATAGTTTTTACCTATTTAGTTTATATATATATATATATATATATATATATATATATATATATATATATATATATATATAAACTAAAATATATATATTTAATTTTTGAAAATGGCTTGACTTCAAACTACTCACAATAATTCACCTTTTTCACAATAAAATTTTATAGTGTAAAAGGGGTTAAAAGACAAAATAAAATTGGTATGCCAACTTCTGATTAATAAAATGTTCATTCCTAATCTTTTTTGTAAGTTATAAGCTTTTTTGTAAGTTAAGTTTATTTTTTGTAAGTTTTTTTAGTTACTTACTTTCATTTATGCCTTTTGTTATTCCAGAGTTTTTATATATTTATTTATTGTCTGGGTAATAAAAAATAAGTATCTGATATTGTCTCTCTATTAACCTCTGTATAAAGTTGTTTCAAATTTAGTCCCTTATTTCAGTTTATGCTTAATGTGCATATTTATACTTTGCATTAATCATACTTTAGAGCAGTATTTAATTTTTAGGATAAATGGAGAAAATGTTGTGTAATTCGAAAAATTTACACACAGAAAAAAATTGCTGTAAATTACAGGCAGAGGCCGGCAGCAGAGATTCCATAGTCATACCCCGTAAAAAAAAAAAAAATCCATGCCCATCATTTTGTGCAGCCCGTAATTTTACGGGGCAAAGTAATACAGCATTATAATGCACAGGATATAATGCACTTTAAAACACAATAACACTTTACTTACTGCTCCGTAGCACATAGCACGTTAGATAATCATGACATAATCGCTTTTTTGGCGGGTTAAATTTTTCGAAACACGAGTAAAATGAAGGGTTACTTCCTAGCGGAGGGCAATGTATGGAGTCGTACCGTATTTTTGCTAACATAGGGGCTAGAACTGTAAGAATATGTGGATTGCTCTTAATTTTCTAAGTATCTAAGGAATAAGGCCGCTTATTTAGTGGATCAGGCCGTTTTTCATCAAATAAGGCTGTTGCCCGTGAAAATTCAAGGGCAAACGCTCATAAATTTACAGTTTTTTCTGAGAGTGTATCTTCTAACATTCTGTAACTCAAAGATAATTCGTTTTTAAAGATTGACAATACAATCAAGCTGAGTTGAATGATATTTATATAAATGCGTTATATAAATGCACCTTCTATAATTTCATTCAGTTTAACATAGTCTTTAAACGAATTTTGAGAGACTATTACTACACAGGGAGAACTAAATCCCTGTATAGAATAAATACTGCGACGAGAGTTTGTTAGTTCTCTAGGATTTCTTTTTCAAAATCTCTGTGGTTACTTGAGACCTTTTTATTGTTCTTCAACGGTTTCAAAGAAGCAAAATTCACAAAATCAACAAAATTAATTAGATCCAAGGGAGGTGATAAACATGTCGGGGACCACTACTCCACTACTGTCGCATTCACTTGCCGTGCGACAAAATAATGATCACATAAAACAAGCTGAAAAGGATCCCACACTTCATCGCTTTGATGCTGAAAAGATTTCGGTAAAATTAAAAAAAATAATAATAAGTACCAAAAACTGGAAAATTAAAATTTTGAAAGAGTGTTTCATAGTTTCATGAACGTTATGTAATGTTTTTTTTTTTTTTTTTTTTTTTTTTGTTTTTCAAGATCCTTTTCACATTAAAAAAAATCTTGTTACCCCCTTTGTTTCGTATTACCCCACCTTCTTCTTTAATTTTTTCTTTAAGGTTACTAATTCAATTTACTCATTATCTTGTTTTTAGCAGAATTGTGGGATACATCTAACATCCAAAATATTTTTTACCCCATTGAATAAAATGCATCTTTTACCCAAATGAAAAGGGGACTACCGACACTATGGTCACTATTGTATGTCTCCTTTTCATTTGGGCGAACCATATATGTCCTTGAAAAAGTTATTAACTGGATCATAGTATCTGCGTTGCTATGAAAAGTTACTAATTCAATTTACACATTTTATTGTTTTTAACCGCATAGCGGGATACATCCAACAACGGGATACGTCTAACATCCAAAATATTATTTATCCCATTCAATAAAATACATGGTTCGCCCTAGTGAAAAGGAGGCTACGGATACTTACGGACGCTACAATAAGTCTTCTTTTCATTTGGGCGAACCATATACGGTTTGTTGAAAAAGGTTACTAACGAATTAATAGTAACTACAAAGTTACAAATTCAATTTATCCATTATATTGTTTTTAGCCGCATAGTGGGATATGTCCCACATCCAAAATATTTTTTATCCCATTCAATAAAATACATGGTTCTTTTATTGTTTTTAACCGCATAGCGGGATACATCCAACAACGGGATACGTCTAACATCCAAAATATTATTTATCCCATTCAATAAAATACATGGTTCGCCCTAGTGAAAATGAGGCTACGGATACTTACGGACGCTACAATAAGTCTCCTTTTCATTTGGGCGAACCATATACGTTTTGTTGAAAAAGGTTACTAACGAATTAATAGTAACTACAAAGTTACAAATTCAATTTATCCATTATATTGTTTTTAGCCGCATAGTGGGATATGTCCCACATCCAAAATATTTTTTACCCAATTCAATAAAATACATGGTTCGCCAGAATGAAAAGGAAGCCACGGATACTTACGGCCGCTATAGCAAATCTCTTTTTCATTTTGGGCGAACCATATAAGTCGTTTTTTCACTTTAGAATTTCCTA
Organism: Maratus michaelseni; assembly: GCA_963931845.1. Lineage (NCBI taxonomy): Eukaryota > Metazoa > Arthropoda > Arachnida > Araneae > Salticidae > Maratus > Maratus michaelseni. The sequence goes on from OZ007587.1 coordinate 404,404,564, forward strand.
TCAATCTTAATGTATGTTTCATTAAAGCTGTAGCTATTTTTATTAAAATTGAGGAATAGAAATTTTTAATAAGTATTTTTAGATATTATTTGTAAAATAGTTTGCCTAATAACATTTTTTTTTTCTTTTAGTGTGATACTGCTGAAGAAGAGAAAAAGGTAAGTTTTTTCATATATAGTATCTGTTTAATTCTCAAACTTTTTAAATAATCATTCTCTAAGGATAAAATTAATTTATTTTTTGTATTAAAATCATTTACTCTTAATAATAAAATGCATGAATTCCTGTATATTTATGTAAACTGCTTGAAATATTTTCAGTTCAAAATATCTAAATAAAGAATAAGACCGCTTGTAAAAGATATACATGAATATCATTTACAATATTCTCGGGGTGAGCGACATGAATTCGGAAATCGGTGACTGTCAAATAGTTTTTAGTTAGAAGCAAATAAGAAAAGGAATTAACCAAATACAGTTTACATATCTGATAAAAATAGTAAGCACAGAAATCCAATTATGTGTATATTTTCTAAAGTTTATTATGGAGAGAAAGCTACAATTAGTATAATAAAAGTTAAAATTAAAAAAGTTAAAAAAGAAATAGTCTGTAACGATGTATTATCATATGATATCCACGCAGTCTGGAATGAATTAATGCATAATTGATTACCTTTCCCATCCCACCTTATTTCCAAACCCTTGAAGTAAAATAGTTTATTCCGGGCAAGCAAGAAAACGCAAAGAGATAACAACTCAACTCAACAATTTAGTTTTTCCACTGATGATGACCGGGTTTCGGTTGAAAAAGTTTTGGAATTTTTAAAAGGACTTTAATGTGCTTTTAAATGTTTTTATGTATGTTTTTACGCAACTTCAAGCAATATATTTACATTTAGTTGTATCTTAATGAATTTTAGTTACAATTAGTATATTTCTTATTTCCCTTGAACAATTCTAGTTTATGGCATAGTCTTATTCAGAGCTCGACAAATGCGGGCATCAGATCACCATTGTGTGACCAAAATTTTTTTAATGGTGATTGGAAGCATCAACATTGAATGATGTAATGATGATTCATTTGGACAGCCCTTCACTTAGTATCTATCAATCAGAGAACGCTATTGATAGGTGGCATTTTGGATTAAAAAATAATCCGGGGATATATAAAGATATAGCAAATGACAGTAGAAAAGAAGCAAATACGTTTCACTGAAAAATGTATATTACTTTTCGAAGTTAATCTATTAGCAGATTTGTAGATTAGGGATAACTCAAGGTACACTATTACTAAGTTCGTGATTATTCTTTTTAATCAATTCATAAAAAACTTCAGTGTTTCATAAATCCATTTTTCCATTAAAAAGGGGAAAAACTGACATCGGTGTGTCCGTTGTATTGATGGGGTTGAGGGATAAATATTTTGTTACTGGCTACCAGAAATCTTTGCTGGCTACCAGATTTTTATCCACTTTGTAGAACCTTGGTTTTATTTAAAAGACCAAGCACAATATTTCCTGGGCAATGATACCTTTCACTTTTTTTAATTTCTTGATTTTTTTTTTAGTTCTTATTGACTTTTATTCCTCAGTTTCCAATGCACCCTCTTTTTTTTTGTTTCGTAATTTTTAAACAAATTGCCACAGGCCAGTTCAGGCCCATCTGTTGACTTCTTCGGGAACGAATGAAGGTGTGTATATTTAATCAACACTTTCTATTATAAAAAAAATGTTTTTTATAACTTTCCAAATTTAGTTGTGCCCTTTTGACTCGAGGCACTTCAACGTTGCCCAAGTTTTTGTGTTTACCATGACTTGTAAAAGGTGAGTACTTCACTGTAAAAAAAATTCCATTGATTGCCAGTAGAATTTCCGGATTTTTCCGATTTTTTTTTCTCCGGTGATATGATTTCGTAGATGTATCAGAAATTATGGAAGAAATATTTAAGACCAGCCTTGACAGATAATAGTGATAAAAGTGTAGTTAATTTGTCGTTTTCGCTAAGGCTTTGTATTTTTTATTTTATTTTTTATAGTTTTATACTCTAAAAAGAATTTCGGGATTTTGACCGTACAATTTCTGGATTTTTATGGATTTTGTTCTTTCGCAGTGTAGCAAAAATAAATCCCACAGCTTTAGGGAAAAAAAAAATACCATTATCTGTCAAAAATATTCTCAAATTCACACTTTTTGACAAATTCACGAAAATATTTTCATCGGAAAAAAAATCCATAAGAAAACGTAAATTGTACTGGCTATCAATTTAAATTTTTACAGTGCTTCTGTAATTTTTTTTTCAGAATTTATCCTTAATATAATAGTTTTAGACGTCTTGTGCATGAAAATTGTCAAAGTATTGTTGCTCTAATGCATAATGCTCACTGGAGTGTGCAGTATTATAAAAACGATATAAAAACAAAAAAAAATAGATATATTTATCTTAGCTGAAAACTAAATAACTAAAAACAATTGAAAAATGGAAATATTTCTCCGGTAAATTTCATGTGGAAACTGAAGGGTTAGTAATAATTTACTGGATGTGTGTGTGATAAATATAAAGACATGTTACAATCAGTTTTTCTACATATAATTTCACATATCTATATAAAGGGTATGTATTATGACAATGACGAAAAATACTAATGGACTTCGATAAATCTAACTGTATATTGAAATCAGTTTTTCAACAAATAACTTAGCACATCAAAGTGAATTGTAAGTGTTATGACAATGATGAAAAATAGCAATGAACTTCAATACATCTAAAGATAAATTACAATCAGTTTTTCAACACATATCTTCACACATCTATGTGAAGAGTATGTTTTATGACAGTGACAAAAACTAGTAATGAACTTCTATAATATACAATAATTTGACTATAAGTAATTAAATATCAAAGTTATCAATAAAAAAAGTTATAATGTTAATAGTAGATTAGAAGATAACTAATAATAAACATTTGTAATAAGTTGTAATAAAACAATTTAATACAATATTGTATGCAAACTTTATTAGCCATGCTAACATTTTCAACCTATTCATTTATTATATTCATTTATTATAATCATTCATCTATTCATTTATTAGAATATTTGGCAATGATGAAAAAAATAATAATGTATAACTAACTCTATTAATATTTTCCACCAAATATGTGATATGGCAAAGATAAAACCTCTTTCATCATAAAATGTAATACAAAACTATAAAAATTATCCTTACTATTTAAAGTATTTGGAATATTTAGTGTATTTAAATAGCAAACTCTTTTCTAATAAACTATTATATGAAAGCGAAAACTTCCGCATCTGGAGTATTTGCGCCATCCGCTACTTTCCCTTGCTTTCACTGGAAAATCCCACAAAGATTTTAAATCATTATAATAATATACTATAGTAACGCATATTTTAAGTAAAATATTTTATTTTGGATGACAAAAAATAATAATCTTTGACATGTAAAAAAAAACAAAAACAAATTGTTATATCTTTTAGCCATTTAAATTGTTTGAAAATATATTTTAATCAATTACTAATTTATGTTCACTTTTAGTAATTCAACAATAGAGGTAAATATTCTTTCATCGGATGTATTTTCATCGTGTCTCTAACGAACTTTCTCTGAAACGGTTCCCGTGGACAAATAAATCATTATGTATCTGTATAACGATCTCTCTTAGAAAATGTTAAAAATAATTAGTATAAAACTTTTAATGTTATATAACAAAAAAAAATAAAAATAAACTTTAATAATAAAGAATACATTAAATTTGCTATAAAAACTCTTTTACATTTTGTCTTTTCTAATTATCTAAAAATGTCAGCTTTTTTCAACTAATAATTAATTTCTAAATTTCTACTCATTCTCAATCTATAAGGTTGTAAAAAATTATCAATCTAGAGTATTTCACATATGTTCCTTCAACTCATTTTCTGCCATAGCATTATATGCCAGTATATAAAGTAATAACAATATTTAATTAAAAAATATATAGATAAATAATTAATTATTTACTATACAAATAAATTATTTATTTTTAATATACAAAGTATTTAAAATAAACTTTTTGTCAGTCAGTAATTTATTTTTATTCTTTCGTAATCTAAAAGTAGATAACAATTCTTTTAACTGAAATATATACATCCGTTACTCCAAAATCCACTTTTTCTGAAAAGTTTTATAAGAACAACCGTAGCGTTATATGTTTGTTTTAACATGTCTTTAAAAAGTAATAACAAAACTTATTTTTTTAAATACAAAATGAACTAATATCTTTTAATATACAAGTTAATTAAACATAAATCTTTGTCAGTTAGTGATTTCTCTTTATTCTTTCGCAGTCTAAATGTAGATAAAATTCCCATCATCTTTTTGAAATATTTACATCCAAAATTCCACTTCATCTGAAAAGTTTAATAAGAATTGCATTGCATTATATCTCTCTTTTAATAAGTTTTTTTTTTTTTTTTTTTTTTTTTTTTTGTAAAATCATAATGACCTGTGTAAAAAACTGTAATAAGAAACTGTAATAATAGTTTTTACCATTCAAAGTATTTCTAACAATTTTTATAGAATTTATAAATAATTTGTATCATTTATTGTAATCTAAATGAGGATTTGAAATTCTTTCATCAGGAGTACTTACATGTTTCCCTGCAACCCACATTTAATGAAAAGTTTTTCAAAGACAGTCATTGAATTCTATGTCCGCTTTAACATGCCTTTGAAAATTGTAATAATTTTTGACAATAAACTATAATTACAAATAATAGTTTTTATCATTCAAAGTATTTATAACAATTTTTATAGAATTTATAAATAATTTGTATCATTTACTGTAATCTAAATGAGGATTTGAAATTCTTTCATCAGGAGTACTTACATTTATCCCTGCAACCCACATTTAATGAAAAGTTTTTCAAAGACAGTCATTGAATTCTATGTCCGCTTTAACATGCCTTTGAAAATTATAATAATCTTTGACAATAAACTATAATAACAAATAATAGGTTTTACCATTCAAGTTTTCTTTTTTAAATTCTTAGTCAATTTGTAAAAAAAATTCTATTCTTATTCAACCTACAAGAAAGTAAAATTTCTTTCATCAGGAGCATTTATATTCCTTAGTCCAACCCACTTTCTCTAAAATCTTTTCTGAATACTTCCATTGTATTTTATATATTTCTCTTTGAACAAAGATTTGGGAAAAGGTAATGATACCTGATAATAAACATTAATAACAAACTGTAGTAATAGGATTTTATATCCAAATTATTCCAACAGAAATTTTTCCATTAATCTTATTAAATATTTTCTGTCATTTCTCAATGTACTAGCAGGCAAAAATTCTTTCATTTAGCGTATTTACTCCGTTACTCCAGCTCACATTCTCTGGGAGATTCACGAGTACAGCCAAATCATTATATGTCTGTTTTAACATATGTCTCTTAGAAGATTTTTACGCACTAAAACGTCTGAAAAATAATCATGTTCTTTGTTAATAAACTATAAGAAAAATTATAATAAAAGTTTTACCATTCTAATTATTATTTTTTATTTATTAATCAGCAAATAACTTTCATTTTTACGTAATTAACTAGCACAAAAGATTCTTTTATTTATAGTGCTTACATGTCTGTCTCTACATATCTTTGTAAAAAAATATTGATACATGATAATAAATTTTAACAACAAACTGCAATAATAGATTTTTCTATTCACATTATTCCGACAGAAAGCTTCTTAGCCAATCTTAATAAATATTTTCAATCATTTCTCAATGTCCTAGTAGGCAAAAATTCTTTCATCTAAAGTCTTTAGTCCGTTACTCCAAACCCACTTTCTCTGGGAGATTCACGAGTACATCCAAATCATTATATGTCTGTTTTAACACGTCTCTAGAGGATTTTTGCACACTAAAACGTCCAAAAATTAATCATGATCTTTGGTAATAAACTATAATAATAAATTATAATAAAAGGTTCGCCATTAAAATTATTCTTTTAATTTATCAATAAGTAAATAATTTCCATTTTTACGCAATTAACAAAGAAAAAAATTCTTTCATCTGTAGCACATACACGTCCGTCTGAACATATCTTTGAAAAAATATTGTTACATGATAATAAAATTTAACAACAAACTGCAATAATAGGTTTTTCTACTCACAATATTTCAACAGAAATCTTCTGAGCCAATCTTAATAAATAATTTCTATCATTTCTCAATGTACTAGTAGGCAAAAAGTCTTTCATCTAGAGTATTTACTCCGTTACTCCATCCCACTTTCTCTGGGAGATTCACGAGTACAGCCAAATCATTATATGTCTGTTTTAACATGTCTCTAAGAGGCTTTTTACGCACTAAAACGTTTGACGGCTTCTTTTTGGGAGAAAATAAACTTGAATAACTGCTCCTTAGCGATCGGTGTCATGTGTAAAAGTGTTTTTGCCGTCTCGTTTACTCTGTGAAACGAAAGCCGAATAGAGGAGAAAATCTGAAGGATGACATGTTCTTTTTTTTTTTTTTTTCCTGGACTTCACCGAATCCTTCATGGAAACATTATATAGATACAGCGGAAACTATTTTTCCTAAAGTGGCATTTGCATGCAGATTTATCAATTCAACAATATGTCGATATACAAATCGAAGAAAAATGAACTAGTGTAAAATATCGATTTATCTTAATTTAAATAATAATAATAATAATAATAATAATAATAATAATAATAATAATAATAATAATAGCAATAATAATAATAATAATAATAATAATAATAATAATAATAATAATAATAATAATAATAATAGCAATAATAATAATAATAATAATAATAATAATAATAATAATAATAATAATAATAATAAATAATCAAGAAGCGTTTCTTTCAACTGTTGCATTGTTATGAATAGAATAAAAACAGAAATAAATAATAATAATTAATAATAATAATAAATAATAATAGAAACTTTTTCTATAAAGTTTTTTTTTTTCAAATTTGTCTATACAATGTTATTTCCATTTCCAGATTTTGAAATCGATTAAATTTATATATTATAGAAAATTTTATTTTTGTAAAATCATAAATAAAAAAGAATAATTTAGGTAAACAATATGCACAAACTTTACTTTAACAACTATACAGCATTCTGAAAGTTTATATGTGCTACATTTAAAAAAATTTCAAATTTTATTTTCATTTAAATTCAAAAGAGGAAATTCTAAAGGTTTTGTTGATTAAATGTAAAAAATATATGCAGTTTATAGAAAAAACTTTTTTTTTTTCAATAAGTCTCTTTTTTTTTTTTTTTTAAGTTATTAACATGTCGAGATTTATTCTACTATAAAGGTTACATTAATTTTATTTTAAACATAAATAATTAATAAATTAATTAATATTTAAAACTTAACAATTTTCTGAAAAATAACACAGAATCGATACTGTATAGTATACTCTATAATTTCAAAGTATATGTTACGAATTATTCATACAAATAGAAATTTGTATTATCTAGATAATTTTCAGATAACAACTATATCTGTGGTTTATATAGATGCCTTATGATATAATGCATTCACATTCAGATAAAGATTTCATGACCTCGTTATCTGTTACTCTATAATTACGCTTAATTTAACAACTATTTATCAACTAACCATATACTTAATTGAACTCGCTATTTACTGCCAATCATTTCTGAAGCTATTATATACCATTCTCTTTTTACAGTTATTTATTACTGTCATCAGATACTAATGAATTGAAATTATATTTTATTGAAATCCCAATTGCCTTCGTTAAGAACATTTTAGTTGACTAAAATGTAACTTATTCAAATCAAATATGTATTTAAAAATTCGATTATCTATTATTTTCTAACTATATTTTACGTAACTATAATGAATCAGACTAATTTCTGAAGTTAAGAAATTTAAACAATGAAATTCTTAAACAAATATCAAATATAATAATCACGATTTAAAAAATATATTATTTCTTATTTTCCAATTAATTCATAATTATTTTAGAATCGTTTGTCAATAAATAATGGATTTTTAAATTTCCATCCTTCGCTGCTAATTTCGTAGATTGAATTTTCTGTTCTTTTCCTAAAAATTATACGCACGTGGAATTCCTTTTAATTAAATTTCATTAGCATATTTTTCAAAACGATAAAGAGTTTCTCTTATAAATAACATTTATTAAAGCTCTCGAAATTAATATATTTTTAAAAAAATATTTATTTTTCGCAGATGAGGAATTAATATAAATGGCGTATGTTTAATAATATTTATTTTCAGAGATAAAATGAATTTTATTGAACTGAAGATTAAAAGGATATCAATTGAAGCGTTCAAATAATCACTTTATTTAAAGAAATGGTTTTTTAAAAAATTTTCGTCTGCGATGAACTTGTTATCTAATTATTTGGTATTCGGAAAATTTATTTGGAAAATAATTGTTTCATTCAAGAGCTGTTATTATTATTTGTTTTTTTGCAGACGACTTTATGTTGATCTTCAAAAATTTATTTTACCTCGTCAAATATTTTCAGCATTGCTTTGTTATTAATGCAAGATTTTAGTTATTTAAATAATTGTTACAGAATTTGCAATTAGGAAATTGTGACATTTTTCAGTTACGATAAAATTTAAAAATTTCATTTAAATTTACAGATGTTTAAAAATTAGAATTACTTTGTTTTTGGCGATGGTTATAAAACTATAAAAGTTTGAATTTCTTGTTAGTTCTCTAGTGTTATTTATTGCATGTTTTATTATAACTTGGGAGTCTAATAAATATTGTCTAATAAACGACTTTATGTTGATCTTCAAAAATTTATTTTGCCTCGTCAAATATTTTCAGTATTGCTTTGTTATTAATGTAATATTTACGTTGATTAAACAATTGTAACAGAATTTCCAATTCGAAAATTGTGACTTTTTCAGTTACGATAAAATTAAAAAAATTAATTTAAATTTACAGTTATTTAAATATAAGTATTATTTTGTTTTTGGCGATAATTATAAAACTATAAAAGTTTGAATTTTCAGAGATTAAAGATTCTAAAAATTGATTACTGTTTAAAAAAATTATAGATTACATTTAACATATTTTTTTTAATATGTCTTCGGAAAAATATATTAATTGAAATTAATTTTCGAAAAAAATATATATGAATTGTAACTTTGTTAGTTCTCCAGTTTGTTCTCCAGTGTTAGTTCTCTAGTGTTATTTATTGCATGTTTTATTGTAACTGTAACTGGTCACAAATTGAGAATCTAAGTATACTCTAATAAACGACTTTATGTTGATCTTCAAAAATTTAATTTTCGTCGTCAAATATTTTCAGCATTGCTTTGTTATTAATGGAATATTTTCGTTGTTTAAATAATTGATACAGAATTTTCAATTAGAATATTGCGATATTTTTCAGTTACAATAAAATTCAAAAACTTCATTTAAATTTACAGATGTTTAAAAGGGACAATTAGTTTGTTTTTGACGATGATCATAAAACTATAAATGTTTGAATTTTCGATTAGTTCTAACGTGCTTATTGCAAGTTTTATTATAACTGTAACCGGTCACAGATTCATAGTCTAATAAATAACTTAATAAATGTAAATTTCATGTAAATTCGTCTGTAGCTTTGAAGATACAATAATTTGTTGCAATAACCAAACCTCTGACTTAGAAACACTTTGAGCTATCTCTCCATCATGATCGTTTATTCTCTCTTTATTTTATTTTGCTTTTTCTTTATTGTTTTCCATGGAAAATGTAAAAAAAGAAGAAGAAGTACATCGAAAACACGGCAGTAATATAGAGAAAACGGTACAAAGAAACAATCTGAAGAAAAAAAAAAGAATGAAAGAAAACATTATAAGAGGTGAAGGAAGATAAATGAAGGAGAAGGAAAAGAATTATTGAAAGACGAGGATATTTAAAAAATATATTACAATATCTAGAAATAAAATTAGAAAAGGTATATTTAATATATAAAAAATTAAAATATTCATAACAAATAGTAATGCGAAGAGGCAAGTACTGTCGGCGAAAAAGAAAACAAAAGGAACACTCACATTTCATTCACAAAATTGTCCTAGGAAAACGAATATAACCATTCCACTGGAAATTATGACTTCTTTTAATTTATGTTTTTAAAAATACTAAGCTTAGGTGATCGTCTGTATACTGAAATTGTATAAAACTCTGAAATTTCCAAATAGAGACACCCAATTATCACATCATATTTGGCTTTTTTCAGTAAATTTTACCTTCGGATACCAAATGGGAAGTCGTTCGGTCAAATAGTTTAGGAATTATAAAGGTTTAAAGTTTGGAACTCTAATGTTAAACTCATTGTAAATAGTTATAACTGCAATATATCTATTTTTTGTTCCAGCACAACTCAAAAACTACTGGGCAGAATATGGTGATATGTTAGATTCGCATATTTAAAGTTTCTAAAAATCGATTAGAGTTAAAAAAAATTATATATTACATTTAACATATTTTTTTAATATTGCTTCTAAAAAATATATTTATTGAAATTAATTTTCGAAAAAAATTCATATGAATTGTAATCTTTAATTTTTTAAAGATAAATCGGATTTAGAAGCTTCCAATATGCGAATCCAAAATTACTGTTTCACCGCCAAGTAGTTTTTGAGTTATGTTTGAAAACATATCCTGATTGAAATCTGTTTTACAACGATTACAAATAAATTTAACATTAGGAGTTCTAAACTTTAAACTTTCATAATTCATAAACTACTTGACCGAATGGTTTCCATTCTGTATCCTAAGGTAAGATTTTCCGAAAAGGCCAAATGCGATGTCAAAATTAGTTATTTGTATTGCAAATTTCAGAGTTTGATACAATTTCAGAATGTAGACGACCCCCTAAGATTAATTTTTTTAAATAAATTGAAAGAAGACATAATTTTCAATCGAATGGCTATTTTCATTTTTATCCCATTCTTTTCATTGACTGTAGATGCACGTAATAAGTATACATAATAAAAATAACCAAAACAATAAAATAAAACAGACTTGAGTCTTAAAATAAAATGGGACACTTTATTTACTTTATAGCACTTTATACTTAATAGCACTTTATACTTTATATATATTTGTTTCAATTACTCATTATATTAAAATAAAATAGAGTCAAACTCATTAAATGGTTTAAAAAATGGGAAACGTTTTAGCCATATTTTAAATATTTCTAAATATTAATTTAACTAAGACAATATTAAATGCAAACGCATTTTATAATCCCATTCTTCTGTTTAAATTTGAAAACCCACTTTCTAACTATAACTTTAGAATTTCGTATTTCTATCGACTTTTCATGATTAATGCGAATTTCAAACAATTTTATAAATATGAACAACAATTCATTTAAATTGCTTTTACTTTGATCGGAATCATTTTTCATTAAAATTAACTTCCATTGCAATATATTTCATCATTAAATAAACGTATTCGACCTAGAAATTGCAATTACCTAAGTAATTTCCGAGCACGTGTGTAACATCGCTGTATTATAAGAGATTTGAATAATTACCAAATTTAATGATTTGATTAACTAAACGACGTGAAAAGAGAAAAAAAATCTTTTATTATCGTTGCATTAAACATAATTTTTAAGTATCAACTGGGAAACGGATATATTTGATATTTTAGAACGTTCGAGTAAATATTTAAACTGAATGATTATTTAATGCGATGTTTTAGACATTTAAATCATATTAAACGGATAATCTACATAATGTATTTTAATTTTCTGCAAGTGTTCAGCGGAGTTCTGGGATGTATTTATTCATTTGAGGATTAAATTCGAAATAGGAAACTCAGATATTTTAAAGAGTCATTTCATGGAAATATGCATTATTTATAATTGAGTTACTATGTGGAATTTTGCATCAATGGTTATTTGTCGTATGACATCTATTTCAATGCTCCGGTGAATTTTGCTCTTTTCAAAATTTAAGTGAACAAATCCACTTTATGAATTCTGACCACCTTTAATTGAAATTTGGTTCTAGAATTTCATTTAGTTTCGTGATATATACAGTTATTGTATGCTTCTTTCTGTATTTTCTGGTCGTTCCTTCTAATGTACAGTCAAGTTTTCCCAATTCTTCGATATTTTATCGGTTTTATCGTTGTTGTCGTTGTTAAGAAAATACTATAGTGTAAATCTTTTTTTTTTTTTTACATAATTGTTTACATTTTATTACAGCGCTTTTTTATTTTGTCTGTACTGTATATGATTTCACATTTGTTCAATTGCTATTGTGAATTTTGCTCTTTTCTAAATTTAAGTGAACAAATCCACTTTATAAATTCGGACCACCGTTAATTAAAATTTGGCTCTAGAATTTCATTTATTTTTATGATATGTGTGGTTATTTCTGTCTTTTCTGGTCGTACCTTCTAGATGTACAGTCAAATTTTCTGAATTCTTCCAAATTTTATAGATTTTAATATTCTTGTCTCCTAATATCCTTGTGTTAAGCAAATATTACAACGTAAATATTTTCATTTTTTACATGATTTTTTTATATATCAGTTCAGTACTTTTTTACATTGTCTGTACTTTATATGATTTCGTAACTGTTTAATTGCTATTTTTTGGCTTGTTTTTGCTTTTTTTTTTTTTCAATAACATTTCACTTTTCTTGTTTTCGTTTTTCATGTGTGCGGATCCCACTTATAATTTCAGTGAAATAAGAAATTACGCTCAAATTAGAATTTCTTATTTTTTAGATTCATATACAGCGTGTTAGCCCTCTATGTTCTTTTCACGTGACACAAGTCATCGGTTACATTGACTGTTGATTTAACGAATAACACTCGCATCCAAAATACGTACACATTTTTATACAATGTGCTTCTGCGTGATATTGTATTAATGGTTATTTGTCGATGACATCTACTTCAATGCACAGGTGAATTTTGCTCTGTTCAAAATTTAACTGCTCAAATCTACTTTATCAATTCAGTCCACCTTTAATTAAAATTTGGTTCTAGACTTTCATTTATTTTCATGATATATACAGTTATCGTATGCTTCTTTCTGTCTTTTCTGGTCATTCCTTTATAGATGTACAGTCGCGATTTCCAAATTCTTCCAAATTTCATAGTTTGTAGTGTTGTTGTTGTTAAGAAAATATTATAATGCAAATATATATATATATATTTGCATAATTATTTACAGCTCATTTCAGTACTTTTTTACATTGTCTGTAGCTTATATTATTTCGCAACTGTTCAATTGCTATTGTGAATCTTGCTTTTTTTTCAAAATTTAAGTGAACAAATCCACTTTATGAATTCTGACCACCTTTAATTAAAATTTTATTCTAGAATTTCATTTATGTTCATGATATATACCGTTATTGTGTGCATCTTTCTGTCTTTTCTGGTCGTTCTTTCTACATGTACAGTAGCGATTTTCAAATTATTTCAAATTTTATGCGTTTTATTATTGTTAAAAAAAAATATTGCAGCGTGACTATTTTCATTGTTTGTTTGTTTTTTCATGATTGTTTATATCTGATTTTAGTACTTTTTTGCTTAGTTTGTACTGTTTATGATTTCCCAACTTTGTTTGCTTAGTTGCTATTTTTTTCGCAATAAAATTTGGCTTTCGTTGTTTTGCATTTTTGATATATGCGCATCGCACGAGACTCTGCTGTAATAAGAAATTATGCTCATATTTGAATTTCCTATTTTTTAGATTCATACACAGCTTGTTAGCCCCTATTTTCTTTTCACGTGTAACAGTTCTTTGGTTACATTGTTTGTCAATATAATGAATAACATTCGCATTCAAAATATGCATGCTTTTTTTTTTGTAATTGAGCTTTTGCATAATATTGTATCAATGGTTTTTTGTCGTATGACAACTATTTCAATGTCCCGGTGTTGAATATTTCCTTTTTCAAAATTTAATTGAAAACATCCACTTTATGAGTTTTTACCACCTTTAATTAAAATTTGGTTCTTGAATTTCATTTATTTTCATGATACATTTACCGTGTGTTTTTTTTCTGTCTTTTCTGGTCACTCCTTTTAGATGTACAGTCGCGATTTCCAAATTAATCCAAATTTTATGTGTTTTATTATTAATGTTGTTGTTAAGAAAATTTTGTAACGTAAATATTTTTCATATGATTCTTTATATATGTTAAATGCGCCATTTCCCATAAAGGAGATGCTGTAGGGAACTTCGATAACATATTTGAGTTTTGTTATGTTTCATATAATTTAATAGTATTATAATGAAATTCAAAACCGCAAAATATACGAAATATTTTGTGTCTTTAAAGCTAACCATAAAAGCTGTGTCACATTTTCAATACACAACATGCTGTAGTAAACTAGCATATTATACAACAGTTAATAGATTAACATCATATAAACGACGTTAAACAATTACCGCACATAGCATATAATGTAATTGAATTATTTTGTGTATACTTGTAAAAACGAGCTATGGATGATACGGACATCATTTTCAATAGGAAACATGCTGTAATAATCCTTAATAACATATTTAAATTTCATAGAAACCATGTATATTATTGAAATTTACAGTAAAAACAAACATGCATATGTTTGTATATATTTCCGACTAACGGAATTGATAAACACTTTTCAACTGCGTTGAAAAATGTTAAAATATTTGAAGCTATGCATTAAATAACAATAATGCAATCTGTATATTAAATTATAATATTAATTAATATTCATATACATTAAATACATGTATTAAAATGTTTTTCGAATAATAGTGTCAAAAACAAGTTGTATTTCCAAATTAATTACAAATATTTAACCATTTTAAATCATGCGTCATTTACGAAATATAATTTTAACCACACACCAATTTAATTTCTATATTATCCCTGAACTGAAATCTTCCGAACAAATTCAGCTGGGATGCATTAAAATGCATTGCAAACATCTAATTAATTCCTAAATATTTACGAAGCTCTAAATATTAAACAGTGTTTATGAGTAAATTATGTGACAAGAATATTTTTCGTTTTAAATGAAATGCTTGAATCTATAGATAATAAGAGAAGAGCATTTTAAGTGTTTGTGTTTATTTACAAACAAGAAATTGTAGTATTATCGCTCCATCTTTTTTTTTTAATCACTGTTTAAATTTGTTTCTGAAGTTTGTTCTCCAAAATAAGTATTATTTAAATATTTGTTTTTCCTTTAAAAATTATTTATTTTCCTTGGTTACTTTTAATCTCAGATAAATGTAAATTTGAAAATTAGTAGTGTTTATTGTTACATGCATTGTTTCTAACGGTAAAAAAAAAAAAAAAAAAAAAAAAAAAAAAACATTTTCAAACATTTTCAACATTTTTTTACAAACATTCTCTTGCACGGAAATTATATTTTTTGAGAATTTTATTTATTTACGTTCTTATCCCACTGTGTATTAATGTTTTGTTTTTCTTTCTTTATTTTAAAACGTGTTTGTTTACAGTTTGTAATTATGTATGTATGCCCAGTCCTCGAAAAAAAAATATAAATATTTCTACTAATTCCTATTCAAATATTTGTAGGAAAACTTAAACCGATGCTAGTCGGCTCACAATAATATCAATTTTTATTTGATTTGAAAAAATTAAGGAAGGCTGTGTCCATATTAAAAGAACACACACCCAGAAAAAGGAATTGATTAAAACTACAAAACATGTTTTGTTGAGTACATTTTGGTTGTTTTAGCAAAATTCGAGTAAAATTGAAACCATTTTACTTGAATTAACAAAACATTTTTTGCTGACGATACAAATTTTTTTTTTGGATATGCAAAAAAAATATTTTTTGTTGATTCAAACAAAATTTCCATTGACTTATATTTAAACAAAAAGTTTTGTTGGGTCAACCAAATTTTTGTTGATTGAACAAAACTTTTTTCTGGGTGCAAACTTTTCGGCACTAACCCTTAATTTCACACAACAAAAAATTCAACACACTTCAATTAATAAAAATACAAATTTTAATGACCTATCCACGGTTAATTTCAAAGTTTTAACTATTTCATAAAGTACGAATTTCCAGGTTTCCTAAGAAATTAAAATCTGCTAAAAATTCTCTGTACACTGGACAAACGAAAAATGTTAGCTATATTTAAAAACATAATAAAATCATACTTAAATGAAGTTGGTCAAATTACTTGAAATTGAATATCTTAACATAAATTTAAACGTTAAAATATTGGCGTTGCCATTGGAGATTTAAAAGTTATTTCAAATTTTAATCCAAATTTCCATTGACCTATATTTAAACAAAATTTTTGTTTAAATATAGATCAATGAAAATTTTGTTTGAATCAATATTTTTTTTTTTTTTTTTTTTTTTTGCAATTTCAAAAAACATTTTGTATCGTCAACAAAAAGTGTTTTGTTAATTCAAGTAAAATGGTTCAATTTTACTTGAATTTTTACTAAAACAACCAAAATGTACTCAACAAAACATGTATTGTAGTTTTAATCAATTCCTTTTTCTGGGTGTACGAAAATTTCACGTTCTTTTAAAAATTTGAATGAATTTGCGATCTTAATTTTTTATTATTATTTGGGCGGGAAGGGGATGTTAAGGATTCACATGGGGGTTCTCCATAAGGGAATAAAAAATGTAACATTGGATGGATAAGGTATAAAATATATATTGAATGATGTAAAACAAAGTCCTCATTTTCGGCAAAATGTGAACTTAAAAAAAAAAATCGCTGTACACATTCCAAATAAATTGTATTGAAAAGAGAACCATATTTACTCTATTGGGAATACAGGAATCTGGATTGTTTATATGTATAGTATTATAATTTTTAAAATCCAAACTCTAGGTTCAGATGCATTCTAGCCTATTTTCCTCTATCTGGAATCAAATTTGCAGGCATCTACGTGCAAAATATTTCCTCAGCCATCGCAAATAGACACAGATAGACCAAATATCAAAAACTTTCTGTTATCAGTATAGATATTTTTTAACATTTTATATATTAGTGATTTTTCTGGCGACGTGTTTTATTTTTGATTACAGTAACTCAACATACTGATAGTTTTTAACGTGTAAAAGACTATTATATTGCAAATATTTAATAGTTAAAATAAATGAGTTTAAAAAATGAATTAAAATCGAATTACTAATTACAGTTATCAGTTATAAAACAAACTACCAAAGCTAAATTTTGAAATATTTACACATAATTTCCTATTGTAAATAAAATTTTGCAATAATTTCCTATTACTTTCATTTATTTTGTTGTTGTGTAATCAAATGAACTAACTTAATGAATTTTAACCATTTTTGTAACATTTTAAACCTCAAATTTTAGAATGACGCAAAGAGATTTTTATTCGGTAAACGAAATCCCTGTGGTTTTTATTTACTCGCTGCGTACATATCCCCTGCAGTGTATATTTTCACAAGCTAATAAAATTTTCATTCGTCTGAAATGCAAAAGATTAAAAATATTTTATATTTGAGGCCTTATGCAACAGACTATTACGTGACTTATGTTTCGCTTTTATAGCCAACAATTTCTTTTTCTTTTTCGGCTGCAGAAGAAAATTGCTTTTTACGGTAACATCGAAAATATAATTTCTGTTATAAATTTAAACATATTTTCGATTTTCCTCATTTCGAAAGTGAATTTTATTATTGAAATATATAATATAGGGATGTACAGTGCACAAAAAATAACGAATAAAATAAAATAAACAAATAGAATTTTTCATAATAATTTTTCAGATGGTTATAATAGATATTGCAATGTATGCAAGTTAAGCTAAAAGAACAGCCTGTGTGTAATATTATCAAATATTTAATTTTAAAAGTATCATTTGAATTTTATTATAAAATATTTTGTTTTTATGCACGCTAAAATGAAATAAATTTTCTAATTTAAATAACTTATTCTATACAAAAACAAGAATATTTTCATTGCTTCTGCTCGATTTTTTTTTCCATGCGAATTTTTTTATAAGAACAAAAACAAAGAAAGGAATTTAAAGAAATGTATTCAATGTGACATTGTTTTAAATACGGTAGAGATCGTCAACTTTTGCACATTGGTATTTTTTAAGCATATCACAAACCACAATTGACATATTTGCACACGTGTGCGTGTATTGAATATATATTTCACAAACATACACAGTCGCACATGTGAATGTACATAGACGTATATCTGTAAAAAAATTTCAAGTACAAGAAGCAATAAGCTTCTTTACAACTGCCAAAAATGATAAAGAACGAGACAATGTCTAAATATCTTTCTGTCAATATGTTGTACTCAGCATACATAAGAAAACACTGTATATATAGCAAAACTTTTTTCATCTATCAATGAAAATCAGTACTTATTATTCATGGCTACAAAATATGTAGCTGTACGTATAAACTTATAGAAGGATCGTGTGCTCAAACAAAATAATTGGAGGACGCAAGCGTGCTCGCGAACCCATGGTTAAGAATTCCTAACATATGATAGATTTTTCTTTTCTTTTTCAGTTTTAGATTCTTCGAAATTGTGAGAGGAAAAAGGGACTATATCTTTCGCTTATACTCTTAAAAAGCTTCTCTTGAATTTATTCCCTTTATTTTATTTCTGTTAGCGTAATTAAATATCATTCTATGTCATTAATAAGCAATTTTCGTTTTTTTTTAATGTTTAATAAAAATGGATAAACATTTTCATATCTTTGGGGCAGAATTCCTAGCTACTCTCTTATAAGGGGACTCTAGTAGATAAGTGAGTTTTGAGATTTTGCTTACGATCGTCATGTGCTGAATTCTAATATTTGTGCATGATGGAGACCTACTCTCTCATTTTTTTAAGTTTTGCAAAGTACGTATGGAATCTTGTGGTCACGGTTATTTTTGCAATGATATGTTAATTAGGTAACTGTGGTTGTGTAGTGGTTATTTATAGTGTGGAAGACAATGGAATCAGTGGATTTCCAACGCCTCCTGCCCTCGAGTTTAGGAGTTCTCTCATGAAATTGATCCGCGTAAGGAGTTTCCCATTAGCAGTATGGAGAGAGTTTTCGACAATGAAATTTCGCCAATTTGATAAGAAGTTGAGCTCTCTTCTACGAATAAGTAGTCATCTCAACCACAGGATTCCCTTTTATAGGGATATTATCTACTAAAGTGAATTTATTAGGTTCCTGCAGAACAAATGGGAGATTGTTTGAATCCGAATTAAGATTGTTAAATTTAATAAGTTTTAGGAAAGAAATTTCCCCTTTCCAGTCTTTCATGATATTGAGCTTATTTTTTACTGTCTGCATTTAAATCTACCCTCGCCACTGTTACTCCCATGCTTACTGATATAAATAAATTGTTGTGTTTGGTTAAATCTGTGTCGTGGCCTCCTTTTAAGTGAATGATATGACACATCTTTATTGTAAAAAATTAGGAAAATACTACTAATAACTTTATCATAGTAATCATTCTACGTACCAAACTATGATCTAGGAAAAATTCCTCCTCAATAATTTGACTCGTTGTTATATAAAGGTTGATTAGAAATTTATATATAATAATAGTGAAAATTAGATGGATTTGTTTATCAATATATTAAAACGGTAGTTACAAGGGATTTTAGTAAAATATTTACATCAATATCTAGATTAATGAACACAATTTTTTTTTATCTTTCAATTCATAAAAAAAAATAGTTAACGTAAATATATTGTAGTTAATCTAAAAAACAGATTTTTTGTGTGTATAAAATATTTAACAGTATATTTATTAACAGTACGTAAACTATCCCATACGTAAATGATTCAGAGAACATAAACTTTTTAAAATTATTTTTTCCCGTAAAATTGCCTGATAAACAAAAGTATTTTACGTGAAATATAAAATGTATTCTTATTAGTAGGCTTACTAAATAAACGTTTTATTAAATTTTCTAGAATGAGGCTTTTAAGTACTATGAAAATAGGAAAGGTTAAATATTAAATTAAAAATAATGTTGAAATAAACGTTGTGTCTTACATTTTTCTACTGATACTTAATTTCATAGTCATTAACATAATTGCAATAAGATAGAAAAATACTGAAAGAGAACATAAAATATACTTTAAGATCATTTTTAATAATCCAGTCTAGTCTTTAAAATGAATTATTAATTTATCTAACAAAATGTAATTTTAAGTGGGACAGCAGAACGTTGTGTTTTATTTTCACATTTTGCTTCTGATATTGATTTCCGTAATTATTACCTGAACTACAATAAAATAGAAAAATACGAAAAGATAACATGAAATAAGATCCTTTTTAATAATGCTGTCTCATCTTTAAAATACTGAAATATCTAACAAAAAATCTCTCGAAATGTAATTTAAAATATCAAAACAGAATATTGTGTCTTATATTCATATTTTGCTTCTGATACTTATTTTCATAATTCTTAACTAAACTACAATAAAAGATAATATAAAAATGTACATTAAAGTCATTTTTAATAATTCTTTCTTGTCTTTAAAATAAATTATTAAAATATCTAACAAAATTTAATTTTAAGTAAGACAGCAGAACATTGTGTTTTAAATTCACATTTTGCTTCTGATACTTATTTTCATGATTATAATCTAAACTACAATAAAATAGAAAAATACTAAAAGAAAACAAAATAAGATCCTTTTTAATAATGCTGTCTCATTTTTAAAATAATTTATTGAAATATCTTGCAAAATATCTGACAAAATGTAATTTTAAGCATGACAACGGAGCATTGTGTCTTATATTCATATTTTGCTTCTGATACATATTTTAATAATTAATAACTGCACTGAAATAAAAGAGAAAACTACTGAAAGAAAACACAAAATACAGTTTAAAAACCTTTTTAATAATGCTGGCTCATATTTAAAATACATTATTAAAACATCTGGCACAAAATCTAACAAAATGTAATCTTAAGTAAGAAACCAGAACGCTGTGTCTTAAATTCATATTTTGATTCTGATACATTAGAAAAATATTTAAAGCAAACATAAAATATATTTTAAGATTATTTTTAATAATGCTATTTCAACTTTAAAATAAATTATTAAAATATCTAAGGTAATGTTAAGTGAGACAGCAGAACGTTGTGCCTTATAATTCATATTTTGATTATGGTACTTATTTTTATAACTATTAACTGAACACAATAAAATATAAAAATATTAAAAGGGAACATAAAATAAGATCCTTTTTAATAATGCTGCCTTATCTTTAAAATAATTTATTGAAATACCTAGTAAAATATTTGACAAAATATAATTTTAAGTATGACAACAGAACGTTGTGTTTTATATTCATATTTTTCTTCTGATACTTATTTTCAGAATTATTAACTGAACTACGATAAAACAGAAAAGTACTAAAAGAAAACATAAAATATATTTTAATATCATTTTTAATAATGCTGGAAGATTTTTAAAATAAATTATTAAAACATCTAGTATAAAATGTAACAAAATGTAATCTTAAGTAAGAAAGCAAAACGGTATGTCTTATATTCATATTTTGATTCTAATACATATTTTCATACTTATTGACTGAACTATAATAAAATACAAAAATACTGAAATAATACATAAAATATACCTTAATATTCTTTTTTAATAATGCTATCTCATCTTTAAAATAAATTATTAAAATATCTAACAAAAAGTAATTTTAAATAAGACAGCGTTGTGCCTTATATTCTTTTTTTACTATTTTGATACTTATTTTCATATCTAATAACTAAACTACAATAAAATAGAAAAATACTAAAAGAAAACATAAAATATATATTAAGATTCTTTTTAATAATGCTATCCCATCTTTAAAATAAATGATTAAAATATCTAAAAAAAAATGTAATTTTAAGTAAGACAGCAAATGTAGGATCAATTTTCATCTTCAGATAATATGCTCAAGAAAATTTTTAAAAGTAAACATACACGAGTGTTTCACGGAAAAAAAATAATTAATTAAACTTGGCAACTTACCGCATATCTGAAGGGATTGTATTCCAAAACCCTTTCATAATTTCCCGACATAAATATTTTTAAGGTGAAATAATGAATTTTACCTTGATTCAATTTCGTAAAATGTTAATAAAAAAATAAATAAAAGTATTTTGTAAATTCTTTCGAATTAAATAATCATTTGGTAGAAAGGAAAGAAAAAAGGGGAGGGAAAGGATTAAGAGTCATTGTGACTCAATTAAGGAGTTTATATTTTACAAAATAAAAGCAAGCCGGTGGAAGAGAAAATATGATTTACAAGTAATCTGTTCATTTAATAAGCCGCTTTGAAGTAATTTATTTTGAAGAAAAAAAAGAGCAAGCGATGATCGTAAAAGGGAGATTGTTATTGATTACATTACTTTTTTTTTAAAAAAAGTGTGTGTGGAGAGGGGTGGAATCAAGTATTAAGTTACAACGGGAAAGCGTGTTTATGCATTTAATGGACTTTTATTAACCAGGCGCAATCATCCGTGGAAAATTTGCCTTGCTGTGTAAAAGATAAAGTAATGAATTTTTTTTTTCTTTGAACATATGAAAAGGCAAATCCCGTTTCTCGAAAATATTTAAATTCATTTATAGATGCTGTCGAAATTAAAATGTTTATACATTTAATTTTTGAATTTTGTTTAAAACAAGAGCACGTCTTAATTCAGATATACATTTTATAAAATATCAATAGGTTTTTTCCAACACATTTCCTACCCTCACTTCTGTAAAACTGGATGATAATTCGATACAGAAATGAATGAGTCATTATTTTTCTATTTTGAAACACATTTTAGTTAACAGAATATTCTCATAAAAAAATTTACATAAATCTTTTTATCACATTTAATATTAAACTAATTTATTCCGCAATAAAATTTTGATTTTTTTTTTTCATGTTCGTGAATTGTACAAGTCTTCATTTATAGTAATCCCAGTAATCCCAGAAATAACCAGTTACGCTCACATTTGAGTTTCCTATTTTTTTATATTCATATACAGCGTTTTATTGTCGACTTAATTCTAAGCTCCTACTTTTTCGGAAAACTGACACTTCAAAGATTGATGACGCGAACAGTAAAAAGTACAAGCACAAGTTTTTGTCAACTCCTGGAACACTACGATATTCCAGCATTATAAGAATCTAGACACTATCCTTTTAATGCAGGATAGAATCACTGCAGATATCTGATTGCTATTATAAGCAATCTTTTGGTACAATTTCTATGCCAATCATGTCAGCTTGATGAGTTATCTGTATCCGTTTATTTCATTTCAACCCGTGTTATTTCTAGCTGTTGAGGTTTTAAAAGATGAGACACTCTCTGTGTCTGAGCTGAAGACCATACTTGTTGAGCTTCATTGAAATTCATTACGAAACTCCGTATGTGGCATTCGATAACACAAAACAGAATTTTAACATAATGGTTAACAGAGGGATACCCACATTGATATTAAAACTTTATAACTTTGGTTTTGCTTATGGAATAAATCGTTAACAATTTCTTATATCATTGTCATAATTATAACGCTATATTTACACTTGGTGATGAACATGTGGACTGTTTCTATATTTTCTTAATCGTTTCTTCGCCTAAATAACACTTATCAAAAATTTCATATACATCCGTTGATGTAGAGTTACAAAATCCTAGAAATAAGTGGTTTAAAAATGGAAATAAACCAGCACTTTATGAAATAAACCTGGTAATAAACCAGATGTTAAAAATTCTAAAGTGATTACAATAGACTCTAGAAGTTTCCGACCGCCATCAAGTTGAATTATATTCTCCTTGTACCAGAAATTATCAAAATCTGCACTGTAGCATGAAAAATCTAAAATCATATATTGCATAATATTTCCCCCATTTATTTAAATTGTTTTAAACAACAAGCCCTAACTCAAATGAAATCTATTAAAGACAATTTTTTAAACTAATTATATTTCTTAGACGCATTTAATTAACGATATGTTTCATGCGCTTCTTCACATGATGCCAGAAATTTGCGAAAACATTTTTCGTGCAAGTGACCTCGGTGAAGTTAATTAACTTTTTCTTTTAACGCTTATCCAACCAAGTTCATATCGTTTTATGTCAAAACATTTTAAATAAAAAGTAAAAAATTTGTGTTCGTAAAAGCTTTTAGAAAATAGAAATGGTTTTGGAAGTTCGAATTTAGAGAATATTTTTAAAATAGAAGTGGAAGCAAAAGAAGAGAAATGAAAATGTGAAATAACTATAGCTGTAGTAAATAATTGTCTGTCAAAATGTTTTTAATTTTCATAGATATATTCTTAAATGGATAAAAGAGGACGGCATAAAATATTTGAGATATTATAATGCAAGAAAAAAATGAAAGCTAATGCTCGAATAATCTAATTTATTTGTTTCTCATAAATTTAAGGCAGAAAATAAAGTATTCGTGTCTTATAAATTTAATAACATTTTTAATGCAAGGTGCGCACTGTAAAAGAAAAACTAGTCGTTGGGGGCCACCGTAATACTTACCCATCAGGGATATGCATAGTATAAAATATGAAAATAAAACATGTGTAAACTACTTATAAAATACATTGCAATTCGAATAAAATCGTGGCTTGAGGAAGCAATAACCTTTAAATGTATTACTCTAAAATTGATAATCATATTAACTAACGGTTTACTGCGCCGGATTAAGCGTCTCCTTTCCAATTAAAATATATCTTTGAATTGAAATTTGAATGAAATACAGGGTCAGGAAAAATCGAAGAGTGTGAAAAATAGGATTACAAATATCTCGGCAACACATTATCCGATCGACTTCATTCTTTATGCAAAATTCATGTTTTTTTTATTGTCCTTTTTATTCCCTCCTTATAATAAACAATTTCGAAAATTTGTATATACTTTTTATCAGAACGGATATTTCGAGAGTCCGAAAAAAATAGTTCCGGATAATCGAGGTTACTGAAATTCAACAAGCTTCTTCCAATTATTACATACTAAGTACACACCAAATTTCAAGTCTCTATCTTGATTTGTTCTTGAGATAGAGCTTTTACACACGCACAGATAGACAGACGGACGGCAAAGTTTTTTTTTCTAAAAATATGTTTTTCGTAATCTCCAGTGTCTGAAACGGGTAAATCCGCCAAAAGAAATCAATTTTCAAAACGAATACAAGACTTACCCTATACTACGTATGATGTGTAAGTAAAAATCTGTTGAACAGAAAGGAAAAACTGTCAGCCAGGACGCCAGTAAAAAGCTGCTTATTTTACGAGAATAATCTGTATTTATTACGAACTTGCTGGCAAAATCTCTTAAAATAACAGAAAGTTCGTAGTAAATACAGATTATTTCCGTAAAGTAAGCAGCTTTTTACAGACATCCTGGCTGACAGTTTTTCTGTAAAATCAACAGATTTTATGTTTACAGTGCGTACTCTCTTTAAAATGTCTAAGAAGTACAAGTATCTTACACTGTTAAAAATTTGCAGTAAACTGTCCAGTCATTTTTTTTATTACAGAAAATGGTTACATAACCGGAATTTAACTCTGTTCTGACCATAATATGTGGAATAATATTGTCAGAATAGAGTTAAATTACTGTTATGTAACCGTCTTTTATAAAAACGGTCGAATGACTGGACAGTTTGCTGCTGTTTGTTGATTTTTAACAGTGTCGATTTGAAAAAAATACATTTAATATTTCAATTACAGAATTCGTAACCACCACATTTATTTAATCGTTTTATTTTTCTGCAATTAATTGAGGCAAAATATTCTATTCAAAAGTTCTGGTAGAAGTGTATGCATTCTATTAGTATTTCGGTCCTTACAGAGTGACATCTGCTAAGGCACAATCGCAAGAGACCGTAAATAAATTCTGTTTTTAGGTGGTTTTCGTTTTAGAGGATATAATTTTAAGGGGGTATAATTTTTCCATTTACGGCAAGATTCCGTTATACTCAGGTTCCGTTTTTAAAGGTTTGCTGCAATGCAAATCATTGAAGCCTGTTAATTAAAAATGAATATATATATACCAATTCATCATATAATGTTTTCCCCATTTATTTAAATTATTTTAAATATTCGAGTGCTTTACAACTCTTCGTATAGAAATAAAAGCTATTACAGATAATTTTTCAAACTAATTATATTTCTTGGCGCATTTAATTAACAATATGTTTCATGCGCTTCTTCACATGCTGCCAGAAATATGCGAAAAATTATTTCGTGCAAGTGAGTTCGGAGCAGTTAATTAACTTTTCTTTTAAGGTTTATCCAGCCAAGCTCATATCATTTATGTCAAAACATATACGAAATAAAAAAGCAGAAAATTTCTGTTCGTAAAAGCTTTTACAAAAGAGAAATGGTTTTAAAAGTTCGAATTTAGAGAATATTTTAAATAGAAGTTGCTTTAGTCTTAGATAGAACGGAAAAGAAAATAAGATTGTTACTTGTTTGTCAGAATGATTATAATTTTCATAGATAATCGACGAAAAAATGAACAGTATAAAATATTTTTAAATGATTTCGAAATAAGACAAATTGAATACTAATGCTCGAATATACTACTTTATTTTTTTTTCAGAAATTTACGACAGAAAAGTAAATATTCGTGCCTCAAACATTAATTAATATTTTCAGTCTTTCTTTCATTATAGTATAAATTACTAAACTCAGTCAATTAAAAGAAAATATCATCATAATAAAAATATTATAATACGATTTGTCAGAATGATTATAATTTTCATAGATATTCTCTTAAAGAAGAAATGAGAAATGTATAAAATATTTAAACATTATTTCGAAATAAGACAAATTGGAGACAAATACTTTAATGTTCCACTTTATTCGTTTTTCGTAAGTTTAAAACAGAAAAGTAATTATTCGTCTCTCAAAAATTAATTAATATTTTAAATATTTCTGTAATTGTAGCATTAAAATTTTAAAATCTGTCAATTAAAAAAAATTATCATAATAGAAATCCAATAATGCAATAAAAGAAATATCATTTAATCTTATATATTAAAATCTCAATGCTTATATTTAAAATCTACTTTTTGAGAATAGAACAATGCGCAATTGAAAATAACATAAATTATTTGCCAGGATCCAATAACGTTATAATAGATCTCGAAATTTTAAATTTTAAATAAATTTTCGAAATAGCCTTTTTTTTTTTTTTTCATTTTAGTAGTAAATTGAAATTGTAGCATTGGTTTGTTAATTTGGGGCGGAAACGGGAAATAGTAGGTATTATTATGACTTTACTGATATTATTTTCTCATTAAAATGGAAAAGAATGTTTTTTTTTTTAATTTTAGGGTATAAAAGCGTAGCGTTTGACAGTTGTAAAAATCAAAAGAAAAAGTTATAAACTTCAGTTCTGTGCACAATTCACCTTGAATAAATAATTTATATCACAAAAAGATGTACAAATTGCAAATGTACTCATTACTTAAAGGTGCGAAGATATGTTGATTGTTGTGAAGATGTTAAAAACACTAAAACACATATTCCAAACGTTATCAACCAAAACCAGGTCTTCTTCTTACAAGGTTGTCCCTGAAGACGACCGTGTTTCGGTTAAAAACGTTTGGAATATGTGTTTTTAGTGTTTTTAACATCTTCGCACCTTTAAGTAATCAGTACATCTATTATTTGTACCTATTTTAGTGATATAAGTTGTAAAAATGGCAATATTGTAAAAAAAACTGTGCGTTATATAAAACTAAGCTTTTTCACATATACAATTGGAACCAAATAACGTCGTTTTTAATCCAACAGCTTCCAATTTATAGGCAAAATCTTTGAAAGACGAAGCAATTTTTTAATAAATGACTTTATCTTTAACAAATCGTTAATAAACAATTTCTTTAACAAATGACGCCATCTTTGGAAATGACGTTATTGAAATCGCCAATTTCCATTTAAAAAACTGTCATATTTTACTATAACTGCAAGAAAATTACGTGATTTTCGAAATTTCCAGTTATTTTTTTTCATTTAGCCTACTCTGTAAATATGATTTCCTACTTATTAAAACAAATTAAATATTGTTGTAAATCTGGTCTAAAGTGTACAATATTTCCTCCTAAAAAATCAAAAAATGTCATGCTACGCAAATGCAAAACATCGGGTTACCTCAGAGTTAGAGTCATATATCATTTTCTTCATTTATTCGAAATATTTTAAATGACTGTTTCAAAAACCTTCATACAAAATAGAGCTATTACAGACAATGTTTTAAACTAATTATATTTGTTAGGTGCATTTAATTAGTGATATACTTCGTGGGTTTTTTTTTTTTCACATCACGGCGAAAATATTCTAAAAATCATTTTGTGTTACTAAAGTCTTTGAAGAGAATTAGCTTTCTTCTGAAGTTTATTTCGCAAAGCTCGCAACATTTATACCAAAATATTCTAAAAGTAAAAATACAAAATTCTTGTTGTTAAAAGCTTTGAGAAAAGAAAAATGGTTTTGAAAATTCAAATTTACAACGTATTTTAAAGAGAGGTGTCTTTAATCTTAGCAAGAATAAAAAAAAACAAAATGTGGAATGAATAACAGAATATGGAAATTTCAAGCTCTTTAAAGAGGCATATTTTTCACAAGTACATTTTCTTCTCAAAAGACCATCATAGTGTAACGTTTTGAAAAATTTGTCGAATGTTACTTGTATTTTTTAACTACTACAATTTAAGGTTATGAACATTCTCATTATAATGAGTGCATAAATATTACATATTTTGCAAATATCAGTCTTTTTTATAATATGTACATACGGACAAAAAAAAAGAAAAAAAAAAGAGAACATCCCATTAATTATAATCTCAAAATAGTCACAGAAAAAAAAAAGGAAAAAGATGTTTAATTGCAAATTATATCTTTTTTCAATTTATGTTGAGAAAGTAAGCTTAGGGGGTCGTCTTCATACAGAAATTGTACAAAACTCTAAAATTTTCCATACGAGCACCTAATTTGACATCATATTTGACTCTTTTCAATACATTGTATCTTAGGATACCAAACGGAAAATCATTTGTCAATTAGTTTAGAAATTAGGAAAGTTTAAAGTTTCGAACTCCTAACGTTAGATTTAATTGTAATCGATTCAGAAGCGATTGCAATGGGCAAAATTTTTTAAGCATGACTGAAACTACTTGGCGAAATGAAAATGAGCTGCGATATTGGATTCGCATATTTAAAACTTTTAAAAATCAATTTCTGTTTACAAAAAAAAAGTTATAAGTTACAAATCCTAATTTTTTTTTAAATAATTAAGAAAAAAGTTATTTAAATTTTCCAAAAGCTTTTATTTGTAAACTTTGAATTTTTTAATAGAAATCCATTTTTAGAAGCTTCAAATATGCTAATCCAAATTCACAACTCATTCTGCCAAGTAGTTTTTGAGTTATGCTTATAATGCTACACGCATTCCAATCTGTTTTGCAATGATGATTATAAATGAAATTAAAATGAAGTGTTCCAAATTTTAATCATTCATAATTCCTAAACTGCTAGACAGAATGACTAGTATACCCTAAAGTAAAATGCATTTAAAAAAATCTAAATATTATGTAAAAAATAGGTGCTCGTATTGAAAATTTCTGCATTTGGTACAATTTCAGCATGAAGACGACCCCTAAGCTTATTTTTCAACATAAATAAAAAATATGTATTATTTTAAGTGGCTAAGTGTATAGAATGGCTGTTTTCGCTTTTCTGGAAGAATTTTTGATTAAAATGTATGGGGTGTTTTTTTTTTTTTTTTTTTTTTTTTTTTTATTTTACCGACTGTGCACCTAGAGTTCGTTTGAGGCAGATAAAACCACAGTGGTGCAGATGTCATTTTCTTACATGTTAAAACAAGTTGGTAATTGTACGTCAAACGTTACAAACGAGGTGCGTTCGTACGCACGTTTTAGAATTAAATTCATGATATCCCGTGCGTAGAACGGGTTAAACAGCTAGTTAAGTATATATTTTATGACACTGTTCATACAAATATCTTAACTAGTTATATAAATATTCAAATATATATGTATCAGCTAGTTATATAAATATTCAGATCTTGATGATTTTTAATTCTGTGAAATGAATTATATCGTCTGCAGATTAATTTCTGTAATTAAAATAAGTATCTCGGTCGCTTGACGATTTAACATCTATCGGAAGCTCCTATAACAAAAAAGCACCGATTTAAAAAAAAATTCAAATTTCTTAATAAATATTTTTATTAATATCTCCTAAAGTTTTGATTCGATTTTAATAAAATTTGAAATGTCTCGACAAAATTCTGCAAAGATAATATATTTTAAATTGCAAACCATTTGGTTGGGTAGTTTTTGCGTTGTTATATGCGGACAGACAGACAGACGGACAGACAGACAGACAGACAGACGGACGGACAGACGGACGGACCAAGCGACGACTATAGGTGCTACGTATTTATATAATTACGAACGCACCTAAAAAGGCTTTAACTAACAGAAACAGTATAATGCATCCATCACAGCATAATATAACTTAGTGCTATCTACAGGGATTTTTGCGAAAGTATGGCTTATACTGCTATTCCTATTAATAGATTGATATGTCTAGATACACTCTAAGCACAAAGCGCTAATTTTAAAATGTGGTGATTTACACAATGACTTTTACGGAGTTACAAGTAATCGATACTCTTCATTATGCGAAAAATGATGAGAACAACAATTTTCCAATTATTTGTGTAAAATGTAGTTAGACATCCTTAATATATTCTGGCGAAGTTACGTAAAGAGCCGATGATTATAAATGTGTGAAAAATGTTTTTTACTGAATTCATTTCTTTTTAAATGTATCATAGTTACAATCTTTAAACTCATTTTTCTCAGTTAAATGTTTTTTTTTTTGTTTTTTTTTTACATTTTACTACTTATGAGTTGTAATTTTCCAACTGAGTAATAAAGTTGTCAAGCCAGGATTCGAACCAGGTACCTCTTGGCTTAAGCTGTCAATGCTCTGCCAACTGAGCTATCCTGGACGAATCTGCAATATTAAAAATATGCAGGAAATTGTCCAGTCATTTGACCGTTTTTAAAGATAACGGTAACTTAATTATATTATTAAGCGTATCTAACCATATTATTGACCATATTATGGTCAGAATAAAGTTACATTACGGTTATATAACCGTTTTCTATAACAACGGCCGAATGACTGGACAGTTAGCTGAAACTTTTTAACAGTGTGGCGAACAGATTTCACACAGATAAGCTTATTGATCATGGCATCTGGTCTGTTATCTCTGAAACAGAATAAATTGGAGGTAATGGAACTCCAGAAAACGCTGGATACGTAATTACACGTGATTCATTTTAACACAATTATTCTAATTAAATGAACCCTTTGTGACTCAAAAACCCCCATTTGAAAAATATTTATTCAGATGTTAGAATTCATCATTTCAAGCATGAAAAAATAATAAAAAAAAAAAAATAGAACATAAAAATAAAAATATATATTGTCTAAAATGTACTTTTTTCACATCTACAATAAGCAGAAAATAACATACTTCTAATAAATATTGTAAATTTTCTAATGCAAAATTGTAAAGTATACGAATTTACCTCTATAAAAAAATTATATTTGGACGTCTCCAACATTTTAATTTGACAAAATTTACGAAATTCATTTTAGTAATAACGACGTGAAACTGATCAAACAATAAATAATATTTTTGCATGAAAAATTAACTCAATAACGCGGTTAGTTGAGAATTTTATGAACAATTTATATTAACTGCTGTGTTGGAAGATAGCAGCAATGATTAAAATCGTCTTTTAACCCTTTCAAGGGTCGGTGGCCTTAAACGTGACCACTTAATTTTAATCCCAAACTGCCAAACGACACCCAGAATATTTTTAAAGATTTTGCTTTTATAATGAACTTGAATGAATGTGAAGAAAAGAAAGTATTTATTTTCTAAGAAATTCGTTTGTAATTCTGGTGTGAATCAATCATTTCACCAGTTTGCAAACAGAATTATCCTGTTTAAACTTTAACGAATATGTAAGAAAGGACGTATATATTTTTTACATAATCAAAAAAGTTTTAGGCATGGATTTTACAATCGAATGAATATGAATTTTTTTTTTCAGTTGTGTTTGTCACTCAATTTTAGCATAGATAAGGACGTTTCAATTTTTTTTTCTCATAAACTAATGGATTTATATGGACGTATATGTTTTTTACATAATCCAAAAAGTTTTAGACATGGATTTTACAATCGAATTAATACGATTTTTTTCTGTCGTGTTTTTTACTCAATTTTATCATAGAAAATGACGTTTCAGTTTTTTTTTCTCATAAAGCAATGGATTTATATAGAAGTATTTATTGCACCCATTAATTATTTTTCATTAGATCTTTTAATGACATCTCTTATAAAAATCTTCGTATGTTTGAAAAAATCTGTAAGATCAGTTTTATCTGTAAGATCAGTTCTGTCTAAAACGTTCTCCTAAAAAATACAGTTAATATACAGTTAAAGAAACTTTTGTTACCAATATTAATTTATATGATTGTTAATCATATTTATGTTGGTTTCTTTAGAAATAAAAAAATAAAAGTAATATTATTAATATATATATATATATATATATATATAGCAAATCTTGTCACTATGCGATAACGTCCATAATACTGAACCAATACAAAACCTATTTGGGACAATGTATTTATCTTACAAGTATCTTCCATGTGTTCACTAATCAAATACGTATCTCCTTGTGGCTTGTTTACAGGAAAACACAAAAGGAAAAAATATGCAGACTCTTTCAATTCCTAAATTTATGAATAATACTCCTGTGAATATAAGAGAAACAATGTTTAAAAATATTAAAAATTCAAAAAGTTTAAAAATTAGAAAATTTTTGTCGGTTTTTAAAAAATATATTTTTTTTTAATGTAGCCATGATATTATATTTTTTATTGTGAAAATTATTTTTTTAACAATTTCATTTTATGTTATATAAAGGGAGTAAAAAAAGGTATAATTTAAGGGGAAAAAAAGATCAAAGGAATCCTTTTATTTGTACAGCAGTTTAACATGCGTTCCTAAATCTAACAGTTTTGTTCGCAGTTTATGGAAATATTTATTTGTTTATGAACTTGTAATATAATTATGTAGTAGATTTTCTTTTATATATGAATTATACTTATGGATTTTCTGTAAAAACTATAAAAATGAAGTGTTCATAGTTCATCAATTAACAACCGAAAAATCTTTTCATATTTAGGCATTATTATAGTTGCCTATGTTAGTCTATAGAATTGAGATAGATTATGACAAAATGCTTAAATGAATTTTCAAAATATAAAAACATAAAATACTTTAAATGACTCTGTGCTTTAGATTGAGGATAGTATTAACAATGTTACAAACTAATTATACTACTTAGACACTTTTAATTAATATTACACTTCGCGTGCTTCTTCACATTCTTCCAGATATATTCTAAAAACTATTTTGTGAGCTCAAAGAATTTAATTAACTTTTATTCGGGGCTTTATTCAGCTGAACTCAGATCATTTATGTCAAAATATTCTAAAGGATAAAATTTTAAATCCCTGCTCTTGAAAGCTTTGAGAAAATAGAATTGAATTTGAAAATTTGCACTTAGTGAACATTTTAAAGAGAATTTGTATGAGTTTTATCTTTTAAACTAAGTTATTTTAAATGACTATTTTCTTTAAACTAGAGGTATGGGAGACAAATTTACAAACAAATCATACTTTTTACGCCCATTTAATTAACATTATAACACTGTGCTTCTTCACTGAGAAAAATGACACTTTCAAATCTGAGTAAATCGGTGTTTTCATTTTGCTATGAAACTTTTTTTTCAAATATGAAGACCCAATACTTTCAACTCTGAAATACCAGAAATACTCAGAATATTGAAACACGGACATACTCAAAAATAATTAGAATCAGTTCAAACTCATTTTTGAAACATCGAAATACTCAAAAATGAGCAGATAGAAGTCATTTCATACTCATTTTTGAAACATGGACATACTCAAATAGGAGCACATGATGTTTTATTCTTGAGTGTGTGCATGTTTTCAGAAATGAGTATATGCATGTTTCAAACTTGAGTAATTTTGATTCGGAGCCATTTTGACTATGCGACATACTCAGATTTGAAAATGTCGTTTTTAGAATGTTCATATGCTTCCACATTTATTCGAAACATTACTGTGAAAGTGAGCTGAATGAAGTCAATTAATTTTTCTTATAGATTTTATTCAGCTGAGCTCACATTCTTTATATCAAAATATTCTAAAAGAAAAAAATGCAGAATTCCTTTTGTTGAAAGCTTTGAAAAAAACTAGAAGTGGATTTCAAAGTTTGTATTTAGAGAACATTTAAAAAATAATATGTATCAATCGTATCCAGAATGTAACACAAAATAACAGGATAGGAAAAATAAATTTTTTTAAAGGTATATTACTTATCCATCATAAGTAGTATAGGGTAAGTCTTGTCATCATTTTGAAAATCGAAAAAAAAAATTGATGGATTTACATGTTTCACACACTGGAGATTCCGAAAAACATATTTTTAGAAAAAAAAATTGCCGTCCGTCTGTCTGTGTGTGTGTGTGTGTGTGTGTGTGTGTGTGTGTGCCTGTAAACGCCCTATCTCCCGAACAAATTGAGACAGAGACTTGAAATTTGGTATGTATTTAGTATGTAATAATGAGAAGAAGCTGATTGAATTTCAGTAACCTCGATTATCCGGAACTATTTTTTCGGACTCTCGAAATATTCGTACTGATAAGGTATATAATTTTTTTTTTAAATTGTTTATTTTAAGGAGTGAATATAAAAGACAATAAAAATACATAAATTTTGCATCAAGAATAAAGTCGATCGGTTAATTAGTTGCCAAGATATTTGTAATTATATTTTCCACACTCTTCGATTTTTCATGACCCTGTATTTCATTCAAATTTCAATTCAAAGATATATTTTAATTGGAAAGGAGACGCTTAATCCAACGCAGTAAACCGTTAGTTAATATGATTATCAATTTTGGAGTTATAGAGCATTTAAATTTTATGACGTCATCAAGCCACGATTTTATTAGAATTTCAGTGCATTTTATAAATAGTTTACACATGTTTATTTTCTTATTTTATATTATGCATATCCATGATAGGTAAGTATTACGGTGGCCCCCAACGACTAGTTATACTTCTTAAGAACTTTTAATTAACCATAATATTTTATATGCTTCTTATGCTTCTAAATATATTTTAAATATTACTTCGTGATAGTAAGCTCAGTCGGGTTAATTAACTTTTCCCCTTACATTTATTCAGCTGAGCTCATATCATTTATGTCAAAGTATTCTAAAGAATAAAATGTAAAATATACGCTCATGAAAGATTTGATAAAATAGAAATGAACTTGAAAGTTCCAATTTAAAGAGATTTTGCATCAATCTTAGGAAGAATGTAAAAGAAAGTGTAAGCAAGTAACGGAAAGAAGCGATTTTAGCTCTTTAAAAAGGTATATTATACTTCTTAGGTACTTTTAATTAACAATATACTTCATTCTTCTTTTTGTGCTTCCTGATATATTCGAAATAGTTCGTCATAGTGAGCTAATTAACTTTCCTTATAAAATTGATTGAGCTAAGCTCATATCATTTATTTCAAAATATTCTGAAGGATATATTATAAAATTCATACACCTGAAAGCTGACTGGATTTCAAAGTTTGGATTTATAGAATTTGCGTCAATCTAGTAAGACTATAAATCAAAATGTGAAATAAATAATGGAATAGTATGAAATTAACTCTTTAAAAAAATAATCTTCTTAAATATATTCAATTAACAATAAAATTCATGTTCGTCTTCGTATGATTTCAGAAATATTTGAAACAGCATTTTGTGAAAATAAGCTCAGTGAAGTTAATAACATTTCACTCCAACATTTATTCAAATGAGTTCATATCATTTATGTCGATATATTCTGAAGAATAAAAAATGTAAAACTCATGCTTTTGAAAGATTTTGGAAAATTGTAGTAGGTTTGAAAATTCGGACTAAGAGAACGCTTTAAAGAGAATTTGCGTCGATCTAGCAAGGCTGTAAAGCAAAATGTGAAATGAGTAATGGAATAGTGTGAAATTTAGCTCTTCTAAACAAGAATATTGTGCTTCTTAAAAATTTTTAAATAACAATATATTTCATGTTCGTCTTCCTGTGCTTCGAGAAATATTTGAAACATCATTCTGGGAAAATAAGCCCAGTGAAGTTAATTAACTCTTATTCTAACATTTATTCAGTTAGATCATATCATTTGCGTCGGTATATTCTGAAGAATTAAAATTTCAAAATTCATGCTTTTGAAAGATTTGGAAAAACAGAAGTGAATTTGAAAGTTCGGATTAAGAGAACAAGTTAAAGAGAATTGGCGTCAATCTACCAAATGTATAAAGCAAAAAGAGAAATAAGTAATGGAATATTGTGACGTTAAGCTTTTGAAAAAAGTATATTATGCTTCTTAAACATACTTTTTAATTAACAATATTTCATGTCTTCTTCGTATGTTTCCAGATATGAGGGGTTTAGAATGACAATGGAGTAAATCAAAAATTTGAAAAATCTAGATAATTACATTTTCACTGAACGTATATAAATTTGTTCAATGCGACAGTCAAATAAGTCATAGTTCCCTTAGGGA
Organism: Maratus michaelseni; assembly: GCA_963931845.1. Taxonomy (NCBI): domain Eukaryota; kingdom Metazoa; phylum Arthropoda; class Arachnida; order Araneae; family Salticidae; genus Maratus; species Maratus michaelseni. The sequence goes on from OZ007587.1 coordinate 404,441,349, forward strand.
GCCGCTTGAGGGCAAGCAAGTTGGACCACTTAATGCAACGGAAATACGACAAGTTTCACAAAACTCACGTTTCTCACATTTTTCAAATTACTAAATATGGATTTACTCCACTGTCATTCTAACCTCCTCATATAGTCAAAACATCATTCTGTGAAAATAAGATCAATGAAGATAATATTTCTTCTAACATTTATTCATCTGAGTTCACACCCTTTATATCAAACTATTTTAAAGGAAAAAAGTTCAGCATTCCTTTTCTTGAAATCTATGAGAGAAGTAGATGTTGTTTTCGGAGTTCGTATTTAGAGAACAATTCAAAAAGAATATGTATCAATCATACAAGAATAACACAAAATGTGAAGTAAGTAACCGGATAGTGAAATTAATTTTTTTAAAGGTATATTATACTTCTTAGGCACTTTTAATTAACCATAATATTTTATGTGCTTCTTCTTATGCTTCTAAATATATTTGAAATATTATTTCGTGCTATTGAGCTCCGTTGGCATAATTAACTTTTCTTCTTACAATTATTAAGTAATGGCTCATATCATTTATGTCAAAATATTCTAAAGAATAGAATGTAAAATATGCGTTCTTAAAAGATTGGAGAAAATAAAAGTGGATTTGAAAGGTCTAGTTTAAATAATATTTAAAGGGAATTTGCATCAATCTGAAAAATATGTAAAAGAAAACGTAAACAAATAACGGAAATGAGTAATTTTAAGCTTTTTAAAAAAGTATAGTATTTTTCTTAGATACTTTTAACCAACAACATACGTCATGCGTTTTTTGGCTTTCGGATATATGTCGAAATATTATTTCGTAATAGTGAGCTCAGGGAAGCTAATTAACTTTCCTTCTAAACTTTACTGGGCTAAGCTCAAGTTATTTATGTCAAAATATTCTGAAGAATATAATGTGAAATTCGCTCTCCTGAAAGCTTTGGTAAAACTAAAATGGATTTGAAAGTTTGGTTGTAGAGAATTTGCGTCAATCTAGCAACACTTTAAGGTAAAATGTGAAATAAGTAATGGGATAGTATGAAATTTAACCCCTTGGGGACGAGCGACACGTATACGTGACGCATAAGATGCTCAGAATCCTCGATTATTCCCACCAGTTACTTTTTATTGTAAGATTTGACTCGTTAAATCTTAGCATTTCTGCGATTCAATTAGGTGAAATTTTCTGTTTTGAAAAACCGGTGGTAAAAGATTAAAAATTCTGTAAAGGACGCTCGTCGCGAAGGGGTTAACCCTTCTAAAAAAAGTAATTTATGTTTCTAAAAGATTTTTAATTAACAATAAAATGCATGAACTGTGTAAGAACATTTATTTTTAATAAAAAAGTGCAAATATACATATAAAGGTTTTTAAACCATAAAAACCCGTCAGAAGATGAAAAATCCGAGAGCTTTCAACCTACACTAAACAGTCATCATCAGGTGAAATTCGGAAAGTGTGAAAGTTCATGAATGTACGTTGGTTAAATAGCCACAGACGAGTCCATTTCAAAAAGGAGGGGGAGGGAACTGAGGAAGAGGAGGGTGGGGGGGATATTATAGTTAAGTTTCAAAATCGCCAGAGATATTTAGTGCACTATATCAGATCCTGGATGTATTGTAGGAGAGCATATCATTGCAAGCGTTAATCATTGAATTAAAATCTATAAAAATTCTCTGATAATTGATGCGTAGTAATTTGAAGTATGGGCTATGATTCTTGCTTTACTGAAATCTATGTCTATGTCTTGTTTTTGGTTTGATCTTGTTAGAGCTGTTGAAGGTTTACTATACTTTATGTCTGAGATATGCTCTTTGAGTCTGTTTTTAAATTTCCCAGATGTCATGCGTGCGTAATTGATTTTTTTCTGATTTACCTTATCTGTAAAAGGTATCATATATATGCCTGAAGTTTCGTCGTTAGGAATTGGATCTATTTTCTTGTGTGCAAAATCTATCAATTTGACAGATGGTTTTGCGAATACGTTAATATCATATTTCTGTAATGCATATCTAATTCTTTGAACTAATTGAGGTACGTAATTGAAACTGTAAAATTTGAGATTATTTTAGGATTATTTTTAATTCCACTTTTAATTGACTCTTTATGCTGGATGTCGAAAATTAATTTATTAATATTATGAGGGGGGAAACCTTTTTCTATAGCAATTTTCTTAATAGTTTCTTGTATGTATTCTCTCGTACAGAATTCGATGGCTCTTTTTATATAAAACATTTAAGCTGTAGATTTGTATTTAACTGGGACATTGCTATTATAGGATATTGTATCATTTGAATTTCATGGTTTTCAAATAGATAGGAAGGTTTACCTTCTTATCTATTTTGTATGTTGCATCTATATATGTATATTGATTGCTGCTTGCTGCGTCACTTGCATTTATATGCTCTCCTACAATATATACAGGATCTGGTATAGTGCACTAAATATCTCTGACGATTTTGAAACTTAACTATAATATCCCCCTCACTCTCCTCTTCCTTCCCCTCTCCCTCCTTTGAAATAGACTCATCTCTGGCTATTTAACCAATGTATATTCCTGAACTTTCTGACTTACCAAGTTTACCCTGATGATGCCTGTTTAGTGCAGTTGAAAGCGCTCGGATTTTTAACATCTTTTGACGGATTTTTATGTTTTAAAACCTTTATTTGTATATTTGCACCTTTTTAGTAAAAATAAATTTTCTTACACATTTCATTTAATATTCAAGGGGAACATGACGTTTAAAATTTATAGTTAAGCTATATTTTATATTAATAAAATTTTTATTCGTCTTCATATGCTTCCAGAAATATTTGTAACAGTATTCTGTGAAAATAATCTCAGTGAAGTTAATTAACTTTTATTATAACATTTATTCAGTTAGTCCATGTAATTTATACCAAAATATTTTGTAGAATAAAAATTACTAAATTCATGCTTTTGGAAGATTTGGGAAAATAGAAGTGGATTTGAAAGTTCGGACTAAGAGAACACTTTAAAGAGAATTGGCGTCAATCTGGCAAGTCTATAAAGCAAAATGAGAAATAAGTAATGGAATAATGTGACATTAAGCTTTTCAAAAAGTATATCTCTCTTCTTAAACATATTTTTTAATTAACAATATTTCATATTCTTCTTACTATGTTTCCAGATATAGTCAAAACATCATTCTGTGAAAGTAAGCTACAATGAAGTTAATTAATATTTCTTCTAACATTTATTTAACTGAGTTCACACCCTTTATATCAAACTATTCTAAAGAAAAACAATTCAGTATTTCTTTTCTTGAAAGCTTTGAAAGTAATAGACGTGACTTTCGAAGTTCGTATTTAGAGAACAATTCAAAAATAATCTGTATTAATCATACAATAATCTAACACAAAATATGAAGTTAGTAAGCGGATAGGGAAATAAAAATTTTCTAAGTGTTTTTTACTTCTTAGATCCTTTTAATTAACCATAATATTGTATGTGCTTCTTCTTATGCTTCTAAATGTATTTGAAATATTATCTCGTGATAGTGAGCTCCGCTGGGTTAATTAACTTTACTTCTTACAATTATTCGGCTGAGCTCATATCATTTATGTCAAAATATTCTAAAGAATGAAATATAAAATATGCGCTCTTAAAAGATTGGAGAAAATAAAAGTGGATTTCAATGTTCTAATTTAAAGGACATTTTAAAGAGAATTTGCAGTTTTAAGTAATTTTAAGCTTTTTAAAAGATATAAGGAGCGTTCAAATGAACAGGTGACTTTTGATGTAACACCTTTGTTTCTAAACGCAGTCGGTTAATGTGTCTGCCGAAAGATGGAGCGACATTTTTCACACTTGTGCATCTGTGCTGAACGGCTTTGCCTCAGTTTATTCTTTCTGGAAAAGTTGTTTTGTGTGATCAGATGAATGATGGATTCTTCTGAATTAGCGCAAAGAGCTGTTGTTCAATTTCTTCGCGCAGAAATAAGCGCAGAGGCAAGCTTACTAAAGGAGCAGTGATACTGCATGATAATGCTTGGCCATTAAGACTCTCGACCTGCTGACAAAATTTCAGTAGAAGGTCTTGAACTATACAGCCCCGATATCTCCCTATGTAACTCCCATATTTTCGGCCCCTTAAAAAAATCGCTGATAGATCAACGGTTCACATGTTAAAAAGAAAGTGCAAGACATGGTGGAAAACTAAATCCGTCAGCAACCCTGGAGTTTTTACACTGAAGCCATTCACTCCCTTCCTACGCGCTGGGATCAATGCATCAATGTCAATAGCAATTATATTTAGTTGGAATGTTACATATGAACTTAAATTACAAAATTCTGTAATTAAATTATTCTGAAATTAAGTATGCTTTAAATATAAATGTAGTCTCCTGTTCATTTGAACGCCCATTATATATTGCATTTCTTAGGTATTTTTAATTAACAATACACTACATGCTTCTTTTTCAGCATTCAGAAATATTCGAAATATTATTTTGTAATAGTGATCTCGGTGATGTTAATTAATTTTCCTTCGAAAATTTATTCAGCTGAGATCCTATCATTTATGTCAAAACATTCTGAAGAATATTATGTAAAATTCATGCTTCTGAAAGCTTTGATAAACTGAAAGTGGATTTGAAAGTTTAACTGTAGAGAACACTTTAAAGAGAATTTGCGTCAATCTAGAAATAGCATCAAGCAAAATGTTAAATAAGTAAAGGAATAATGTGAAATTTAGCTCGTCAAAAAAATCATATTATGCTTCATGAACATTTTTAATTAGCAATGTATTTCATGTTCGTTTCCATATGCTTCCAGACGTATTTGAAACATGACTCTGTGAAAGTATGCTCAGTAAAGTTTATTAATATTTCTTTTAACATTTATACAGCTATAAAATTCAATATCAACATTCTTGAAAACTTTGAGGAAATATAAGTGAATTTGAAAGTTTGGATTTAAAGAATACTTTAGCTGAGCTATAAAATTTAAAATCCATGCTTTTAGATGCAAATGTAAATATTCCCTTTTTCTAATAAATATTATTTATGTCAAAATATTTTAAACTACAAGACATAAAATGCATGCTCTTGAAAGCTTTGAGATAAAAAAAAAATGGATTTAGAAGTTCAAATTTCGAAAAATTTCAAAAATAATTTCCGTCAATCTAGCAAAAATATAAAACAAAACATAAAGTAAGTAATGAAAACTGGTAAACTTCTGGTAAGTTCTGGTGTTTTCTTCCCAGAAAGTATATTGTACTTTTTAAACATTTTTTTTTAACAATGCATGTCATATACCTCTTCGTATGCTTCGAGATATATACGAAACATCAATCTGTGACAGCGAGCTCAGTGAAGTTAATTAACTTTTCTTCTAACATTTATTTCGCCGAGCTCGTATCATTTATGTCAAAATATTCTAAAGAATAAACTATTATATTCATGCTCTTGGAAGCTTTGAGGTAATAGAAGTGGATTTGAAAACTCGGATTTACAGAACATTTTAAAGAGAATTTACGTCAATATTAGCAAGAATATGAAACAAAATGTGACCTTAGTAACGTAATAGGTACCTTTTAAGTTCTTTAACCCTTTATATCCTGAATTAATTTTCCAGCTACTTTTTAATTGTATTTTTGCATCATTGGATAAGTTTTGGTGCAGAATAAACATAGGAAAGAGGAAAATCATTTTTATAGTGTTTTAGTGGTTAATTATGCAACTGTAACCAACATAAATTTTTTACCCTATGATATAAAATAAAATAGTAAATTTCAAATAGTAAACTTCAAATAAAATATAGGAAATGTTCATCTATAGAGTATAGAAACCAATAGAAAATAATAGTACTAAATAACCGGTAATAAACCACTAAAATTACTCAAATGAAGAACAGCATGCATGTCAATTCTATTGCAAAATGGATTTCGAATGTAGCGTGGCAAATGTAAAATCCCTACAATGCAAAGAAAGAGGATATGTGCTTGAATTTGCCATCTCCTGCCTGCTGTCAGAAATACACTCTTTGTGCCATTGTAAATAGCGTTAGGAAAAACGGTCATATTACGATTATATAGGTGTTTTATTAAAGTGGTACTTATAAGTACCGTCAGGATAAAAAGGGTTAAAACGTTATTTTTTTCACAAGTATGTTTATTCACAGAGGTTATATCAGAGGTTTCACTAAAAAGTTTATCAAACTATAATGCATGGTACACAGTTAAAAAATTTTTTTAAAGAATTAAAAAAAAAATAAAATCTAAAAAGTTAGTAGTTTTAACACATTGACGGACAGTAGGAACAAGTGAAGTTCGAAAATTGACACTATATATTTTTGTAATTTTTAGAATATTAGAAGCATAGTTTTACTCTTTCTGCTTAAATAAACTTAATTTTGATTAATTCAGCACCTTTAATTAGGTTGTAATACTCCCTTCACAACCACGCCAGGGTGGCTAGTCGTCAGGGAAAAATACAGTCAAAAAATGTGATAAACACCAGTATATTCTTATAGAAAAATGTATGTTGATTATTCGATCAAATAATCAATTTGAATTTTTCTATAAGAATATACTGGTAATTATCATTTTTTTTACTGTATTTTTTCCTGACCACTAGCCACCCTGCACGTGCATACTGAAGCTGCAACTCGTATAACAGGTGGAAAACGAACTTCAACCTAAAAAATTGTTTCCAAAACATGACACTGGGCTTCTACTTGTACGCCGGTAAATGCACATTTGTGCTGCTATAGCCGTAGTGTCTAAAAACGACCGTTTCGTTTTGGGCGGCTATAGCCGCAAGTTTCCGTCAACGTGTTAATATACAGAGGGTCGTTCGCACGTTATGGAAACGATTTTCACAATTAATTTCTGAACATATATGTCATAATCTTTGCGATAATTTTACTCTACTGTATATTCCTGACTCTTGATTATAACTCTGGATCGAAATTTCCACCATAGTCGATTTTTCTCTTACTACAATCATATAAATTTTCTCCCACTCCTCTTGGAAAACTTTCCAAAGTCTTCGAATGTGTTGTGGATAGCGCTTTCTAACGCACGCTTTAACAAACACATAGGTGGTGATAAATAAAATTTTATCGTAACACTGGTTGAAACATGGCTTTATTTAAGTGAGTGTATCAAAAGAAGGGCAATTTTTATTAATTAATAGAAAAAAAGAAAGAAATGGGTGGGTGTATGTAAAAAAAAATTCAAAAGAATTCATGATTGCTGCTGGATTTTATTATAAAATTAAATTAAAGCTAAGGTGATTTCACTTTATTACCAGTCAAATATTTTAGAACCCATTTTTGAAGAAGAAATTACAGCTTTGTATAAAAAATACATTAACTGAGCTTCATATGAACAACGTCTCCCAGCGGCTCTTCCTTAACTCAACTGACGCATATTTAGCAAAGAAAGAATCTCAAACGGAAATAAATTGTGTATAAATTGAAGAAATACATGTAAAATCACCTGACGTACTCCTCCCTCCATCATCAATGGCCTTTTTCTGCATTTGGATTGTTTAACTGAATTTACGAACATTGAAAATACTTTGGGAAGTTTTACATGAGGTATAGGGAAAAATTGACATGGTGACCGTAAAAAGGAAATTCTACTATCATAGAAATTCCGAGCCAGAGCTATAGCCAACAGTCAAGGCTATCCAACAAAGTCAAATTGTTGCAAAGAATATGTCATTTATGCGTATAAATTAACTTTTAAAATTGTTTCCATAAAGGCGAACGACCTTCTGTATTGGTGTAGATAAAAAAAAAGAATAATATTGAATAATACACTGTTAAAAATTAGAGGTTATTAAAATTTGGTAGGTTGAACCAATTTTGGTGCTGCAGTAGCTGCAGCCATAAGATGGTGAAATCTCGTTACAATATTTAGAGATCCGGTTGAACCATAGCTTCAAATGTTTGGACACGATTTCACCATCTTATGGTTGCAGCTACTGCAGCACCAAAATTTGGTACAACCTGCCAAATTTAAATAACGTCTAATTTTTAACAGTGTATTATTCAATATTATTATATTTTACCTACACCAATATTTTAAAATTACTAATTTTTTAGCTTTAATTTTTTTTTAATTATTTTTAAAAGAAACATTTTTTTTCTGCAATACCGACATTCATTTACATAGACACATATATTAGCATCAATAACTCTTAAGAAATTAAATTTATTTACAATTTACTCAAGATTAACGGTATCTTTATAAAATAAAAAATAATATTTTACTAGCGTTAAATATATGTTTCCATATACTTAGTGTATTAATAATATATTAATAGCATTAAATGTTTGTAGTAGCATAATATATTTGGGAAAAGAAAGATAACACCTAAAGATTATTCGTACACTTTTTTTTTAAGTTTGTTTAAACACCATATTTTTTTTCTAATTGCTTGAACCATGCTATTTTTCATTATCTGTTTAAAAAGTAATTTTTATACAACATTAAATGTTGAGATATAAAGATAAATATTCTTTAATGAGAATAAAATTAAACCTATCTTACACACAGTTATAACACTTTAGTCGAAAATACAGTTATTTTCTTTCTCGTAAAAGCGTTTTTATCTTTATTAGAAACTCTGGCTTTTAAAAATAATCTTTTTTCTCGCTCTTGTTATTTTTTTTATGGGAGGGCATGGAGAGGGAAACTTTTGTATCTTTATACTTTTTTTTTTAGCTTCATCCATTTTATATAACTTTTTTTTTCTTTTGATAAAGAGAGAAAAAGATTTGCAAGAGAGAAACAAGATTAAAATGTAGAACTTAAGAGCAGTGGCTGAAACTAAATAAAGAGAATATTTTTTTCGCTTATGTATTTATATATATATATAAGCATACAAGCGCAAAACAAGAAAACTTATAAATCTTTGCTGATATATATACATATATGTATATATATATGTGTGCGTGTGTGTATTTTTCCCATTTGTGTATGATGAATAATAATGTCATCTATGTTATATGGTTATACATGTGCGTGGGAAAGGGGGACGGAATTTTGAAAAACGTCAGAAAAACGGCCATTTTTAACTAAAATTAATAAAAATTAGGTAAAAGAACAATTGTTTCCTAAGAACAGCCAAATGGTCTGCCATTCCATCATAATTAATTGTAAAAAGATTTACTAGATAGGTTAATAACATTTCCCTCCTTACAACGGACCAAGTTTCTAAAAACTGACAAAAACGTCCCTTTTTTACTAAAATAAATAAAAATTAGGAAAAAGGACAAATGTTTTTTTTAAAAAACGGCCAAATGGTCTACCATTTCATAATAATTAACTGAAAAAAAATTTAGCCAGATCGGTTAGAAACTTTTCCCCTTCAAGACGGGCAAAGTTTTTCAAAAAACCGCAAAACAAGATATTTTGATACAATTTTATAATTAATTCAAAAATACATTTCGTTAAGTACTTACATTGTTGATTGTTAGTTATTCATTAATATATTATGAGTTGTTTAAAGCTTCATTCAGTAAATTGCATCACCTTGTAAGAAAAAAAGGTGTGAAAAAGGCCTGGAAATTGCGGGAAAATACTTAGAACGTGTCGCGAAAAAACTAGGCTTATCAAAGAAAAGAATTTTAGAAATGGAATGAATTTAATACAGAAAAGATAAGATACAAGGCGAAAAATTGAAGAATTTCGAGAAAAGAAAATGCAAAAAAAAGTATTTAAGGTGGGAATTAGTAAATTAAATGTGAATAGAAATCAGAAACTTATTATCCTTATATTAATATATATATACTTACACACACATACACACACACACACATATATATATATATATATATATATATATATATATATATATATATTCCTGCTAATAACAAATCGCAATAACCACAAAATTTTCCCGTATAAGGCAGGATTTTGTCATACATAGGTATATATATATATATATATATATATATATATATATATATCTGTGTGTGTGTGTTAAGAAAATGTTGAAGTGTATAAAGAAACAATAAAACATGTTTCCGATAATATTTTTAAATACTTATAAATATAATGAACTATTACAAAAATTTTATTATTTTCATAAAGCTATTACAAAAATCTGATAACATTTTGATCATACACGGAATATCCTTTTATGATGACGATGTATGTGGACTAGCTAATTTATTTTACGATGTTAATGCAGATTTAAGTGATAATGCTAATTTCTTTGCATTGGCTAATAACATGCACTTAAGAAGGATTTTCTTTCTTATTTTAACTTATCCCGAAAGCTTATTTTTCGTAAATTAGTCTAATTTTCCTAACTTATTTGTGCGAGTTTTGGCTAACCATCAAAATTTCCTTGAATTATCTCTCCTAAATTTTCTCTCCTAAATTTTCTCTCCTAGTTCATATTAAACGTAAAAAAAAAACTTTTCTTTATTTTCTTAATGATTCCTAAACATTTTTGTAAATTCCTTCAAAATATATTATCTTTAATATAAATTAATTACTATTGAAAAACACTGTATCACGTGTAATGAATTTGCTCGTAAAAATCAAACTAATAAATCTATGTTAACTCACTGTTAATTTAAGATACATCTATGCATATAAAATGAAGAATTTTAATCGAATAAATACTTTTGGGACATACTAATCAGAAATTAATATTTAGACTTTGGGAAAAGTATTTATATTCATATTAGTTTTTTAAAGTTACAAGTTCCTTTAATTTCATTTTATGAATGCGGAATTTCTAAAAGTGATATATATTTGTTGTTTATGCTTTTTTTCACTAGTGCTTCTTCTAATAATTTTATTAAATGACAATTCCTCTAGCCAATGCATAAAACTATTACAAAATCTAATAATCTTTTAATGATAGATGAAATGTCCTTTTGATGATTACGATGATGATGATGATACATGTCGACTCGCTAATTTATTTTACAATGTTAATGCAGATTTTTCTGATAATTCTAATTTATTTACATTGACTAATAACATACACTTGAGAAGAATTTTCTTTCTTTTTATTTTCTTTTTACTTTTTCCCCAAGCTTATTTTTTGGAAATTAGTCTTATTTTCTTAACTTATTTGTGCGATTTTTGGCTAACCACCAAAATTTTCTTGAATTATCTCTCGTAAGTGATGAGAATTCTTGTGTTTATTAATCCATTTTATATTAAACGTCATAAAAATTGTTCGTTATATTTGTTAACCGTACCTAAACATTTTTTTAAAATTACTATCTTTGAAAATAAAAATATTTTATTAATATACTCGTACATAGTATAATGCATTATCTTGCAAATAATTATGCTAAAAGCCCAAAATTAATTTAAGAGACCTTTAGGTATATACAAAGCAGAAATTTAATCAAATAAATACTGTTGATTTATACTTTTAATCAGAAAATTTCATACTTGATGCTTAGACTACTATAAAAGCATTTTATTAACATATGATTTTAATATATAATTTCAATTTACTGAATTTCTAAATATGGCATGTTTATGGTTTTGATTTTTTTCTGTGCTCACTATTTCTACTTTTATGATTATTTTTAAATGGTAATACCCCAGAAAATAAGTTATCACAACTTTATGAACACTTAATAACCTGATAGAATACGGGTTGGTTTCTTTCTTTTCAAAGCATTTTCGCAATATTTCAGCGGCATTTATAACTCTTTTATCTTTTTATAGGATTATTTCTAAAATATTAAATTGATATTCAATGGTTAGAGTATCGTAGTTGAGATTTTTTCCAACAGAGCGAAAATATGCCGGGACCAGGACTCGAACCTGGGTACTTTGGTTTGCCGTACCAAAGCCTTGCGTTTTCGCTCTGTTGCGTTTTTCGCTCTGATGGAAAAAATCTCAAATATGATACTCCAACCCAAGACCTCCTTATCATAGTATAAGACCTCTCAATCAGCAAGTTGCCTTTGACCGCTATACTTGTCCTGCTACTAGCGCCATCAATCGTCAGTAATAGTATTTACGACACGAAATCACACGAAATTTTTTCACAGCTCCATTTGTTCTATGCATTTGCTTATGAACTAGTAGTTTTTCTACCACTAAAATTTTATAGTAAATTTTTTCTTATTAAATTGACAAGATCGTGTGATTACATGACGAAAAAAATTCTATTAAATTTTAGTGGTAAGAAAAAAGCGTAAGAGTTGGCAGCTATGCGGTAGCAGACCAGCTAGATTTTTCTATTATATTTTTGGATACCAGTTTTTTAGTAGAGACAATTTTGTTTTGTTTGATCGGAGAATTCTGGGATTTAAAAGAACAACATTTTCTCTAAAAATATACTGGTGTTCAAAAAGCCCGAAACATGGCAACTGTGCGGTAGTATCCACCAGGCGGCGATACTTTCCGGAGAAAGTCAATTAATAAGTTGGCAATTACCGCGGACATTTTCTCCCATAGACTTTCTCCGGATTATCAAGTCTGATCTATGATAAGGGAGTCTTGCTCCAACCATTGGAAATAATTTACCTAGTTGAATATACTTTCCTCTGTTCATTATGACATAATTACATGGTATACAGGAGTTTCCGTGCTATTTTAAGATTCATCATGTAAATGCTATAGTTATAGCTGGGATGAATGAAATTAACGCTGCAGTTTGCCGCCTTGTCCAACAAATAAGAGTGAAATATACCAGTCCAGGATATCGTCGGAATAGCTCAGTAGGGAGAGCGTTGGTACGACAAACCAAAGTACCCAGGTTCGAGTGCTGGTCCCGGCATATTTTCGCTCTGTTGGAAGAAATCTCAACTATGATACTCCAACCATTGGATATAATTTACCTCGTTGAATATACTTTCCTCTGTTCATTATTAAATTGATTTTTTTTTAAATTAACTTTCATAACTATAAATTGTCCCAGTGCATTATTTTAAAACTAATTTTATCACTTTACTTATATTTCTACTGTAGTGTTTAAAAAAGAAATTCATTGAAATTATAGACAGGTAATACATTAAAAAATAACTGAATGATATGTTATTAAACTTCAAAATTACTTTTGCAAAACTCCTTTTCTATTTCTCACAATTAATTTCTGTATTATCAGGACTAATTTCTGTCTTTTTATTGAACCCTAATCTAAATGATATACAAGTACCTTTACGCAATTTGATTTATACATAATTTTTTGATACAGTGCACTTTATTCTCATAATCGCAAAATAAGTATTGGAATGTTCTACCATAAAGAGTATCACTTGGCGAAAGCTGAGGCTGTATTGAATTGACGTTGTACGCACTATTTCTGCAAATGTGTTGCTGGAGCTGAAGATTTCAATCGGAATTTTCGGAGTTTAAACATAAACGAACTCCTGCTCGAGAAGTAAGTGTCTATGAAGGTCACCTGAATATAAAAATTATGCTTAATGTATTTTGTATTTTTCCGATGTTTCGGAATTAGATCTCGATAAATTTGCCTGGGATATCAATAGCGCTAGATTTAAGCCATAGATTCGCGAGACCATATCTCTTTTATTTTTTTTTAACTCTGTTTCTTTCTTTTCAACTTTATTTTGATGATGAGTGTCCTTTTTAAATTTTGCTGATGACATTTCAGTTATGTGCCAAATTCACAAAAAAGAAATAAAGAAAAAAATTATATTCCAAATTACACATACTATTTAATACTTTCTACTTCGATATTAAAACATGCTATTTGTAAAAGCGATGATGTATCACAATTTAAGAATAAAGTGCATTTTTCAATGCTACAATGTAAATAAATGAATTTTATATACGTAATGTGTTAATCTCGATGAAAATTTTAAACGCACAAATGAAAAGAATAAAATAAAGTCAAAATAAAATGGATTATAATTTAATTACGGTCGCACAATACACAGATCTCCCTAATTCCTTTGAAAAGCTAATAAAGTCAGAATAAAAAGTGAAAAATAATTCTATTAAATAGAAACGAATTCCTAACCGCTTAAAAAAGTAGCGCGCTATAAAGAAATTAGCTTAATAAATAATTAAATATTTATCAAGCGAATTTTCTTCAGCGTAACGTTGTAAAATTTTCAATGTTATTTGATGCTAATTCTTCATTTACATTTAGCAAGTTACAAACTTACCTCATGTTTACGCTTTGGCTTGAAAGATTCTTATTTAATTAATTGAATAAAGCCTTTTCTTCTCTGATTTTAATGCATTTGCGAGATATAAATTTAATTAATATCTTATTATGATTAAATTAAGACGACATTAAGTAACACGGAATAATAAGTAAATGAAATAAATATGTTTATCTCATCTTTTATTTATTTTTTTCCTTTGTCGGAAAACATTCGTGTTAAATAAACGTGATTATTAATTTATATGAAAAGGAAATTTATTGCATTTTAATTAGGGTTGAAGGATACTCCGCATTTTATTTAAATGTCTAAAGTTTGGAATGTAATTATGGCTGATTAAATTAATTCTGTATATTTCTTTTAAATACAAATTGTTATTGCTGTTAAAATTTCGTGATAACTAATATCGGGATTGCAATTGAAGAAAATAAATAATTTTATTCCTTTATTTTATTTGCTAATATGATGCTAAATTAACTCTACTTGTACAGCATCCTTTTGAAAGAAATATTACACTATAAAAAAAGACAGGTGTTTATTAATCTGGAAAATTATTATGTAACCACGAATGAAAATATACAATAACTTCTTCCGAGTTACTAACGATACCGAAAACCGTTCTTTATTATCTTTAGAAACCTCAGAAAAATATATTTTAGAGATTTAAAGGAGAATTTATAAAAACAAAGTATCTTTTGCTGCCACGGATTTTCGGAAATGTTTCCGAGTAGTTTTTATAGATTATTATTCTGTTTTCTCAAACCGGAATATCGGTTTTTCGGATGTTATCAATCTCAAGTAAGCATTTACATGTTCAACAAACATATTTTGTAAAGAAACATGATAAATTAACAGCATTAACATTAACATTAAAGTTAATATTAATTTGTTACTCTTGCATGTATAAATTTAATTACGCAGCTGAATATGTTAAATTGAGTATTAATAGCATCTCAAAACCGATATACCAATTTCGGAGCAGGGGAATATACGGAATAATTTGGAAGGTAAGAGCCAATTAACCGTATGATAATTACAATATGACCAGTGGACCCGCGAGAGGATTTCGCACTGCAGTCTAATAATTTTTAGCAATAGATAATTTTTTTTTTCCGATGCCGGTTTAAACTTCTAAAGAAAAATTAAGGATTAAAAATATCCGCAAACAACATTAGTCAAGCGAGAATATCATCTCAATTATTCCATCAAAGTTAAATTTTTCTTCTTAACATTTCAATTTTGCCTTTTAACCACAAATATATAATAAACCCGTGCGGAGAAATCATACACTATCTTTTTTGTACTTTTTTTTTTATAATCACTGTTGAGCATCATATAATACGGTATTTTTTTTTGTGAGAAAAACCTTTCATTTCATTTATAAAAACAATGCTGATTTAATTTTTAATTAACGACAATTTTTATTCAAAAAACATGTTTTAACGAAATGTGAATGTACTATGTCAGAAGCCGCTTCAAATCATATGGTATCTCATTCATCGTTCTGCGTTTTGTATTTGCTTAGAAAAAGGGATGTTGACAACAGAAATAATATATATGATAATAAAATTGGAAATAGAAATATATGGAATAATTTCACAATAAATATTCAAAATGTAATTTAAATGAAACAAGGAACAGATATTTTACAAAAATTTAGGCATATTATGCAAACGTTAACAAATATTGAACTGGTTTCAATGAACCAACTGTTTCGACCAACTAACCGTTTTCCCGGAACAAGTATAACAGCAAATATTCAGTTTCCATTGATTATTCAAGATGCCGAAAGATACGGAATTCACAAAAAAAAAAAGGAAATTTTAAAGATATTTTAAATGAAATCGAAAAATAAACCCGTTATTGAAATTTCTAGAATATTAAATCGTTCAAACGAAGGGATATATTTGCTAGAAATAACAATTTCGCCAGAAAACCAAGATGCAGGCAGTCACGTGTAACAAGTGTTCAGACTGGTCGAAAAATTGAAAGATTGATGTCAAAGCAAAATATGTCCATAAGGCAAATTAAAAATAATCTCGGTGTCAATGTCACAAAGAACACAATACATAGAAGCATAAGACACTGCAAGAACATTGTTTTAAAAATATGTGTTTTACTAACCGCACCTAAAATTACACAATAAACAGGTCAGAATGGATTGAGCTCGAAAGTCCATGTCGTACGGGGATAGCTGGCTCAACGTATTATTCAGTGATGAAAATAAGTGGAACATGAATGATAATGATGACTGGAATTGTTACGGGTATAAACTCAGGAAACAGCCACTTACTTTTCTTCAGTAGACGACAAAGTGGTAAGTCTCTGATGATTTGCAGGGCGATTGGCTTCAATGGCTAAACCTGCGTTGCATTTTGCCATGGAAAACAAAATTCAAAAAAGTATAAAAACTAGTCGTTGGGGGCCACCATAATACTTACCCATCATGGATGTGCAAAAATATAAAATATGAAAATAAAACATTTGTAAACTAATTATAAAATGCATTGCAATTCGAATAAAACCCTGGCTTGATGACGTCATAAACTTTAAATGCTCTATTACTGAATTGCGTAAAAGAATCATCTTTTTAACTCCAAAAATGATAATCATATTAACTAAGAGTTTACTGCGTCGGATTAAGCGTCTCATTTCCAATTAAAATATATATTTGAATTGAATTTGAATGAAATACAGGGTCATGAAAAATCGAAGAGTGTGAGAAACATGATTACAAATATCGCGGTAACTAATTACTTCATTAACTAAATCGACTTCATTCTTTATGCAAAATTTATATTCTTTTATTGTATTTTATATTCACTCCTTAAAATAAACAATTTCGAAATTTTTTATTTTTTTTTTTTTTTTATCAGAACGAATATTTCGAGAGTCCAAAAAAAATAGTTCCGGATAATCGAGGTTACTGAAATTCAATAGGCTTCTTCTGATTATTACATACTAAGTACATACCAAATTTTAAGTCTCTATCTCAATTTGTTAGGGAGATAGCGCGTTTACAGATACACGGACACACAGACTATTTGGTGACATTTTAGGGAGTGTCTTGAGAGGAGATTTCAGCACGACAATACTTCAATCCACAATTCACTTAATACGAAACAAGTGGCATTCCGTCCCACATATTAACGTTTTAGTTTGGCTAGCTTTACGCCTGGACTTAAAACCAATTGAGAACACTTGGGTATCTGCCATCAATAATATTTCAAAACTAATTAATTCAATGGAAACAAGATTATTTGAAGTTATCTGGAACCAGGGAAATACTATTAATAAAGAGCATCATGTAAAAGTGTTATATGATGTATTTTTCCCATTGTACCGAAACTTTTGAGACACTATATACTAGTTACAGACTTTTATGAATTTTTATATAAAGTTTTGATAATAAACCCATTTATTTATTCATTTCCATATGATGCATTTAAATAGTTTTACAGAATCCAATAAGTAAATAATATGTTTTGTTTAATTCTGCATTGTAATTTCATAAACGACGCGACGTTTTCTTCTTGTGTCTAAACATTTGAGAAACACTGTATCATTATTACTCATGGTAGCATTTCTTTAAAATGACTTGTGTTCGAGAGTCGAGGTATCACCGTACATTTAACAAGTTTCTGAAGTGTTACATGTCAGTGAACTTAACTCATTAAACACAATATACCATGAATAACTCTTTCATAAGCGAATTTATTTGGGTGAGTTCCACCATCAATTTATCTGCCTATTAATATAAAAGCATACGATTTACAAAAGTGATAACTGAAATGCGATCTAATAATTATTAGTATTTTTTCGATGCTACAATAAGAATAAATGAATTTATATAATATACATAATACTGTAAATAATACACTTAATCTGTTAAGGCTGATCGTCAATAAATTTCCCGATTCCCCTCACTAATGTTAATCCTACGGGCGTAGGATGAATTCGTATATTTAAATTATCTGCTAAGGAAATTAATATTTTTAAGTTCTGTTTTCTGTGTACACTTCTTAAAGGATGTCTCTTGTTTTCTTAGTCGTAAAAATATGTCTAAAATATGTGCATAATTTATAATTTTATGTGTTAATATCTTAGAAAAACTGAATAATATTTTACACTTCACATAAAATGAAGTATATATTTTAGAAAAAATCGGACAACTAAGAAAAAAAAGGTATTCTTTAAGAGGGTACGCAGAAAACAGAAGTTAAAAGTATTAATTTCCTGAGATATATTTTAAATATACTAATGTATTCTAGGCCCGTAGGACTAAATTAGCGAAGGGAATCGGGAAGTTCACTATCGAGCAGCCTTAAGCAACTTCCACTGAAAATCTTAAATTCACAATAAAAACACAAAAAAGGGTAAACACTAAATGGATTATAATTAAATTTCATACAGTAGCATCATATACAAATTTCTTTTTCATACCTTTAAAGGCAAAATTAAAAGTTAAAAAAAGAAAATAATTCCTTATCGCTAAAATATAGATCCATATAAATAAATTAGCTTAACAATTGATTAAATATTTATCCAGCTAACTTTCACTGCCTTCAATGTAACGTTGTAAAATTTCCATTGTAAATTGAGACTAATTCTTCATTTGCGTTTACTAGGTTACAAACTTCCCACTTGTTTACGCTTCGGTTTAAGAGATTCTTATTAAGTTAATTGAATAAAGTTTCTTCTTATGTGATTTTAATGCATTTGCGAGATTTAATTTAATTAACATCTTATTATCCGTAATTTAAGATGACGTTAAGCAACACAGAGTGATAAGTAAATTAAATAAATATGTTTATATCTATGTGGTGTGTTTTTTTTCTTTTATCGGAAAATGTTCGTGTTAAGCAACCGAGAATATTAATTTGTATGAAAAGAAAATTTATTGCATTTTAATTAGAGTTGAAGGATTTTCAAGGTTGAAGGATTTTGTTCAAATCAGAAAAGTTTGTAAAGTAATTATGGCTGATTAAATTAATTTATTTTCAATATAAATTGCTCTTGTTGTTGAAATTTCTTGATAATTAAATTTTAGATTCTAATGGGTCCAAATGAATAAATAAAATGTCCTGATTTGTACTTGAGTACTTGATGCTAGATTCATTCATCTTGTTGAGAACATAATTGAAAAAAGCATAGCTAAAATATTATTTCATGTGTATTATTATTAATTTTGATAGAACATTTGGTTTCTTTGGTCAACAAGAAAAGAAAAATATTACGTGAGAAACATAAAGATGTAATACATTTTTCTTTCAATTAGTTAGAATAGAAGTTAATAAATAAATTATATTTAATTTATAGTTTATCAACAGTTATATTGCATTGAACTTAACACATGAAATGCGATATAGTATAGATAATAACTTTTTTAGAACCGAATTCAAGTTAGTAAAAACCGTGATCTATTCATCTATCAATATAGATTCACATTATTTGTTAACTTTATAAGTGTAACGCTTTCTAATAATAAAACTTTTTTTCCAAAGTTTGAATGAGAACAATTAAATTTTCTATAGAAAATTTGTTAAATATATCCCATTGAAAAGCTAAAAAGCACAAATGAAAAGCAAAAAAAGTAAAAAACAAAAAACGGATTATTGTTTAGTTACAGACACATACTACAGAAATCATCTTAATGTATTCGAAACTTTAATAAGGGCAAAATAAAAATGGAAAAGTAATTCTTTTAAAATGAAGCGAATTCCTTATCGCTTAAAAAAGGACAAAAGGACTGTAAAAAAAAAGAAAAAAAAAGACTCGATCTACTAAAAAGTTTTTAGTTTTTCTCATTGATCCTTGCAATTACTAAAAAAATGTTTGTATTCTTACTCAGGTACAAGAAAATCTGTAAGAATTACTAGAAAACAGCTAGCAATGATTCCGGTTTATAATACCGATTACTAAAAAATTCTGTGGAATACAAATTTACTAAAAATATTTTACTAATCTCTTTTTTTTTTTTTTTTTTTTTTTTTTTTGTACAGTGTAATAAATGCTGTAAAGAATTTGGCTTAAGAAATAATTAAATATCTATCAAGCTAATTTTAGCTATCTTCAGTATGACGTTGTAAAATTTCCAGTCTAAGTTCAGGACAATTCTTTATTAATGTTTACCCAATTTCAGAATTACATCTCATTGATAAATCTATATAAATATCTCTAAACTATAAAATCGCGAAGCCACTTTCTCTCTTGCTTTAAACTTTGAAACTTTGATTGTTCCCTTTAAACGTCATTTGGTTGAGTCACGTGCAATTTATTTATTATTATTATTATTATTTTATCTTTTAAAGAAATTTGTCGGTGGGGGCCACCGTAATACTTACTCATCATAGATATGCATAATATAAAACATGAAAATAAAACATGTGTAGACTATTTATAAAATATATTGCCATAGCTGCCAGCTTTTACGCTTTTTTGCTACCACTAAAAATTAATAGAAGATTTTGCCTTATTGAATGACATAATTTCGGTGGTTTAATAAAGTGAAATTTACAATAAAATTTTAGTGGTAGGAAAAAAGGAGTAAAAGTTGGCAGCTATGCATTGCAATTCGAATAAAATCCTGGCTTGATGGTGTCATAAACTTTAAATGCTCTGTTACTGAATTGCGTAAAAGAAACATCCTTATAACTCCAAAAATGATAATCATATTAACTAAGAGTTTACTGCGTGGGGAAAAAAAGTATTCTCCATCGAAATTAACCTTTTTACTACGGAGTTGGGACACCATATGTCCCAGCACCTATTTTTTTTTCTTTATTTATTTGTACCACCTTTTGAAAAATAACCTCTGCCATGCACTTGTACTAGGATATTTTCATGAGATAGCACAAAGAAAATGCTTTGTAACTTGTGGTACGATTAAGTATAAAAATAGTCATCAATCGTGGCCCGTACTCAAAAGGTTATTAACATACAATTATGCTTGCTAAGACAGAAATTGTCTTAATCTCTTCCAATGTCTAGCGATTCCGTATTAACAGCTATTTCTGGATCTGAAAACGAGAGAATTGTAACACAATCTAATAACAAAGTGTGTTTTTCTGTATCATAATAAGAAAAATGAATATTCTATACACAATCTGTTAAGAAATTCTCACTGAAAAGATTAAATGCACAAATAGAAAATAAGAAATGGCAAAAGACTCAATGGATTATAAATAAAATTCAGTCGAACAATGCACAATTTTCTTCAATGCCTTTGTAAATTTAATGAAGGAAAATTAAAAAATGAAAAATAATTATCTTAAATAGAAATGAATTTCTTATATGTAGCTTAAAAAAAAAAGAAAATATAAATAAATGAACTTGATAAATAATTAAATATTTCTTAAGTTAATTTTCTTTATGGTAATTTTCTTTAATGTAAAGTTCTAAACTGTTCGCTGTAAATAGAGGCTAATTCTTCATTTACGTTTACTAAGTTACAAACTTGCCGCTTGTTTACGCTTTGGCTTAAGGATTCTTATATAGTTAATTGAATAAAGCCTCTTCTTTTCTAATTGTAATGCATTTTCAAGATATAATTTAATTAATATCTCATTATGATTCATTTAAGATGATGTTAAGTTAAATAAATGAAATAAATATGTTTATTTTTTTCTTTCTTTTTTCTTTATCGGGAAATATTCGTGTTAAATAAACGAAAATATTTATTTGTATGAAAAGTAAATTTATTGCATTTTAATTAGGGTTGAAAGATTTCGGCATTTCGTTTAAACTTCTTAAAGTTTGGAATGTAATTTTGGCTAATTAAATTAATTTTCTCAATTTTTTTCAAATATAAATTGATTTTGTTTGATGATATTTCATAGCAACTGATCTTTGGATGGTAAAGTATCAAAATGAATAAATGAATAATTTTGTGTATTTGTTCTTATACTAATAAATTCTGTTATATCGCAGAAATGGTACACGAATTAATAGATATTCATATATTTTAAGAATTTACGTTAATTTTATTTCTGTTTTTAGCATATTATAAAATCATTATGCTCTTTTTTTTAATCAAATGGTGATTTAATATATATATTAGTTTTTTTCATATATAAAGGTTTAAAATTGTGAAATTTTTCGCTGATAAGCTGGTTAAATTATTTCTTTCAATTTATTTTAAACACAAACTGTCCTTGTTGTTGAAATTTCGTGATAATTAAATTTTGGTTTGTAATGAAATTTCCGAGTCTTCGTTCTCATTTATTGTGTTCTTGTCATTGAACTTTCGTGATAATTAAATTTTGGTTTGTAATGAAATTTCGAGTCTTCATTCTCGATTTTATTACGTTTTGTTGTAGCAAATGAATGTATAACAAATTAATTGACATTTACATTTCTCTTAGAATTTATGAGCAGTTCATTTCTTCTTTAAGCCCATGATAAAGTCACCTTTTTAAGTCCCAGGATCATTTTAACATATATTAGTATACTGCACATATTTAAGGTTACAGTAAAATTTCAACGGTATAAAACTGTTTAAAAAATGAAGTGTTAACAGTAGAAGTACCGCGTTTCTTGCATACCTAGAAATACCATGGATTTTCGTGATGTTATTCTTCCTTTGTACGGGAGATACACACACACAATAAGGTTTGGTGTTTAATACAACGATTTTTAATTAATGTTTAATAAAATTTAGCTTCTAGAATATTACTTAATATAAAATATAATGATCAGATAACATCAAAGAAAAATTTAATTTCTAATGTCAGAAACGATAAGATTTTGACAACTTTTATAAAATGTAAAATATGAAAATCTTTCAAATACTATACATTTAATTGTAAATTTTAATTTCATAAGGATGTTCCTACAGATTAATAAGATATTAAAACTGTATAAAAATTAAATACATATAGCTCCATAATTTTTTATACATTTTACGCATGGTAATTCTAGGTATACCTGTAGATAAACTAGTCGGATGTGTCAATCCTAAAACTTTCTTCTATCTCACACAGATTTCGCATAGACTAAAAAGAATCAGCACCAAGTTATATCAATGTCTAACTGAAGCTCAAGTTTTATTAAATTCCGTGCAGTAGTTCTTGAGATATGACTATCGCCAAAATCGTGCAAATCCTTCAAAATGCTGCATAGCAGCGCCACCTGCTGGATGATTTTTACCAAAAACTAATCAGCACCAATTTATATCAGAAACTAACTGAATATAATGTTTTATTTAATTCCGAGCATTAGTTCTTGAGATAGACCTATTGCGGAAATCGCGAAAAATGCTGCATAGCAGCGCCACCTGCCGGGCGATTTTTACCAAAAACTAATCAGGACCAATTTATATCAGGGACTAACTGAATCTAAAGTTTTATTAAATTCCGAGCATTAGTTCTTGAGATAGAGCTAGTGCGGAAATCGCGAAAAATGCTGCATAGCAGCGCCACCTGCTGGGTGATTTTTACCAAAAACTAATCAGCATCAATTTATATTATGGACTAACTGAATCTAAAGTTTTCTTAAATTCCGAGTATTAGTTCTTGAGATAGAGCGCCCACAAAATTTTTGTCACATACATACATACAGACAGACAGACAGACAGACGGACAGACAGACGGACAGACAGACAGACAGACAGAGTCACAGACAGACATTTTCTAAAAATAGTCAAATCGTGTTCAGGACCTTCTAAAACGTATAAATCCGTCGAAAACCGGAAGTCGAAAATTTTCATGAATCCAATACTTTCTTCTTGTAAAGATAGAAGAAAGTAAAAAGTATTCATTGGATTTCAACTAAATTCAAGTTAATGCATTATACTGTATATTTAGAAAAAAATCAAGCAATTTCAAATTTTTATTCAGAAAAACAATAGTGATACAATCGAAAAGTCACGTCTTGGGTCATAAATGACCCACCTCGGTACTTCTACTGTTAAAAAATGTCACACTGAGAAATTATTCTGCCACTGGCATCTAGAAACTAAATTGTGACTCTAGAAAAAATAATTTCCTGTCATCCTTATAAATTCCAGTTCCCTTTACTTGAGAGATCTAGTCTCCCCTATTAAAATTCAAGAGCATTTTCCTATATTATCGTGGTCAAACTTACTTTAAAATCTCTGCAAATAAATGTGAACACAAGAGCTGCTGTCCAAGTACTGCCAAATTTGGCGAGTACGGCGGATGTGGGAGGCACTTGAAGCTTAGGTCGTCGATGGTTTTAATGGTTGCTCGATCAGTACTTGGACAGGCACTCCTGTACTAATATAATGTATTGTTTCATCACCTATCTCAATTATTCCGTCTATTCAGTTTACAATTTTACCTAATTCGCATAGCTCAGAAATCTATATTTCTAATTTAGGAATTCAGAAAACGACTACATATTCGTTCTAGATGAAGGCGGAAGGCGGTATAAGTTTTCTGTCAGTGTAGCAGAAAAAAATAACTTCGCCAAAATGACGAAATCTATAGCACTATTTACATTGAAAATTCTAACTGTTCATGTATAAAATAATCATATCAGAAATTTAATAAAATTTTAAAGAAAAATGAAATTTTTTTTACCGTAATATAAGAAAATACTTTGACATTTCTTGTTCTTTGCATTAAGATTTTTTTAAAAAAAGGGGGGGGATTATATCTGTGGCGAATTAAACTCGCTGCTGTATCAAAATTTTCACTTCAATTCAAAAATACACTATTTTCAAAACTACTTGTCTTAACACAATCTAATATTGAAATATTTTTCAATTCTAGAATTAGAATAAATGAATTTTTTATACATAATCTTTTAAAAAATCATCATTGAAAAGCTTAAATGCGCAAATAAAAATTAAAAAGTGTAAAAGAAAATGGATTATAATTTAATTACACTTCCACAGTACATAATTCTGTTTAATGCCTTCGAAAGCTGAATAAAGTCAAAAGAAAAAGTGAAAAACAATCCTTTTAGGAGAGAGGATCAAATGAAAACCGCAATTAATTTTTTAAACTATTTTATTGCAGGGATAATGTTTGGTGGTACACTATTTTTCTACATAGTCCCCTCCCCTTTCAATGCACTTACGCCAGTGAGCAGGTAGCGAGAAGCTTTTTGATTGGCTGTGTAGTCAACGCAGATTAGACGTCTTCATTAGACCTGAACTTCTGGTCTCCGAGGTGATCCTTTGACGGACCAAAGATGTGGAAATCTGATGGTGCCAAATTTGGCGAGTACGGCGGATGTGGGAGGCACTTGAAGCTTAGGTCGTCGATGGTTTTAATGGTTGCACGATCAGTACTTGGACAGGCACTCCGTCATACTACCAGCTCATGAAGACTTCACGGACAGTGTCTGGCAATTCCCAATCACTTAGAACGATAAAAATAATTTTTTGTGACACTTTTACGATTTTCATTTGATCCCCCACTCGTTAATAGATACGAACGCTTTATCGCTTAAAACATGTAACTGACTGTGAAAGAATTCGCTTAAAATACAATTAAGTCATTGTCAAGCTAATTTCAGCTAGTATATTCAATGTCACAATGTTAAATTTGCAATATAAGTTATTTCTTCATTTATGTTTATCCAGTTTTAGACTTACCTCTGGCTGAGAAAACTATAATGTTATCTCTAAATCATGAAATCAAAAAAACACTTTCTTTCTTGCTCTTTACTTTAATTCATACCTCACAATTTCATTTCATTAATTCACGTTCAGTTTATTTAAATTCGAGTTTGGTCAAATCAATGACGGATTAGAATAACTTCTGAATAAGAATTTTATCTTCAATATAAAATCATTCTACGGTACAACCTGTGGCAAACAACAAAAAACAGAATTGACGTATAGGACGAAATTTTGCTGTATCTTCTATAGGACGAAATTCTGCCTTAAAAGATGAGTTACATGGTCCCGGTCAAAGTAGTAGCATGCAATTATGCTTGCTAAGAGAGAAATATCTGGATTGCTTCCAATATCTACAATTCCGTCTTATTTAGATAAGATCCACCGTCTATTTATCTGTATATCACTATAAAATCATATTATTTGCAAAAGAGATAACTATAATGCAGTCTAATAATATAGTTTATTTTATCAATCATAAAATGAGAATAACTTTCTATGCGTAATCTGTTAAAAAAAAATTCCTATTTAAACGCTTAAATGCACAAACACACACAATAAATGCAAAAAATAAAATGGATTATAATTTAATTTACAGTCGCTCAATGCACAATACACAAATCCCTTTAATGCTTTAGTAAATTTAATAAGGGTAAAATAAAAAGTGAAAATCAACTCTTTTAAATTGAAATAAGTTGTTTATCGCTTTAATAAAAAGTAAAGCGCCATAAATAAATTAATTTAATGAATAATTAAATATTTATCAAGTTAATGTTTTATTCTTCTTCCAGTGTCAGTTTCTAAAATTTTCACTGTAAATTGAGGCTAACGCTTCATTTACGTGTGCCAAGTTACAAACTTGCGGCTTGTTTACGCTTTGGTTCAAAAGATTCTTATTTAGTTAATTGAATAAAGTTTCTCCCTTTCTTTTTTTTAATGCGTTTGCGAGATATAATATAATTAAAATCTTATTAGGATTAATTTAAGATGACGTTAAGTAGTACGGAGTGATAAGTAAATGAAATAAATATGTTTATTTATCTATTTTTTTTTCTTTATCGTAAAACATTCGTGTTAAGTAAAAGAGAATATTAATTTGTACGAAGAGAAAATGTATTGTATTTTAATTAGGGATGAAATATTTCAGCATTTTGTTTTAACTTCGCAATTTTGAGAAAGCAATTTTGGCTGATTAAATTAATTCTCTCGATTTCTTTTAAATACAAGTTGTTTTTGAAATTTCATGATAATTAAACTTTGGAATGTAATGATTCAAAATGCATAAATGCATAAATTTTGCTGTACCAAATAAAGTGCTAAATGAATTAATGAATAGTTAGATTATTCTAAGAATTTATGATACTTTTGTTTATGTTTACCACCTATTAAATTGTCATTATATTCTTTTTCGTCAAAGGGCGATTTTGCATATATTAATATTCTCTCTATATATAAATTAGATTTAAAATTTGAAATTAATTTAAAGCACAATCTAATCAAATTAATTATTTTAAATCCCCTTTTAATTGAAAATTTCTCGTGTTGCTCAAATTTCATAGTTTTTAATCTTTATATTGCAGTGGATCAAAACGAATAAATACATAATTTTGTGGTCTTTGTTCTTATTTTATTATGTTATTTTGTAAAGAATGCATTGCTAACGAATTAATTGATATTTAGATTATCTAATAATTTCATAACATTTGATTCCTGCTTTTGGTCTATAGTAAAACCATTATATTCACTGTCCCATGGATATATTTATCTATGTTAAAATTAAGTAAAGTTTTTTAAAGACCATCCATGGTTGTAAATTTTACTTAACTTATTTCGTGTTATTTTCTAAAACTTCAATACTTTTGGAATTCGATCCCGATACCTCTAGCTGTAAATTCTAAAGCTTTATCTTTATATATCTAAGCCAATTCAATTGCAATCTTGTTTTCACTTTTCCTTTCCCCTTTTTTATGCTTTCAACTTTATTTTTGGGATTTTCTTGCCATTTCTTTAATTTAGTTTTGATTTTTTATTGTTAGTATTCTTTGTCAAATTTTAAAGAAAAGAAAAAAATACGAATTATGTCACAATTTAATCTCGTCTCTGTATTAAATTTTTTCACTTCGATAAAATATTATTATTTGCAAAAGTGATAGTTGGAACACAATCTAACAATAAAGTGTATTCTTTCAATCCTCGAATGAGAATAAATGATTTTTCTTTACATAATTTGTTAAGAAATTTCCACTGAAAAGCTTAAATTTAGAGTGAAAAAATAAAAGTGGGAATGTATTATAAATTAATTATAGTTCCACAATACAAAATTCTCCTTAATTCTTTCGTAAATTTAAAAAGGGTAAAATAAAAAGTGAAAAAGAATTCTCCTCTAAAGCAGAAACGAATTCCCTTTTGCTTAAAAAATAAAGGGTAGCGTGCCATAAATAAATTAGCTTAAAAAATTATTAAATATTTACAATTTATTTTACTTCTGTATAACGTTGTAAAATGTTCAATGTAAGTTGGCTAATACTTTGTTTGCGTTTACCAAATTACAAACTTATCGCTTGTTTACATTTTGGTTTGAAAGATTCTAATTGATATTGTAACACAATCTAAGAATATACTCTTTTATTTAACTCAACTTAGTTTTATATGTAAATATGGAATTTTGTAATCTCTTTTATCTCACTTCCTACTGTTCTATAACTATACAAATTATGTATATAGATGTGTTTCCAATGACTATGCAACATTTTAATGTTTTTAGAACTTAATTACAGATTAATAACTTAATTTTAAACCATTTTTTCATTCGATCACCACAGGTGATAAACCGCCTAATATTCTTTATAGTTACAATTGTATAAGTGTCAAAACAATAATATATTTAATCATACGCTAAACCATTGATCGCTGAAAAAGGACAACTGGCTGTGAAGCTGCAAGAATGAAATATTTTAATCACTAAAAAGTAGAAAATATAAAAAAAATAAAGAGTGTAATATATTTTTTTAATGCGCTTTAATCAATTAATAGTTTCACATAATAGAAAGGAACTCTTTATCGCTTAAAATATGTGACTGGCTATGAAGGAATTCGCTTAAAAAGCAATTGAGTGTTTGTCAAGCTATTTCAGCTAGTACCTTCAGTGTCACACTGTTAAAATTGAAGTATGAGTTAAGATTATTTCTTCATTTATGTTTATCCAGTTTCAGACAAGCCTCTGGCATAGAAAACTGCTACGTTATCTCTAAATCGTGAAATCGAAATAACACTTTCTCTCTTCCTTTTTACTTTGATTCATTCCTCTCAATTTCATTTCGTTGATTCACGTTTAGTTTATTTAATTCTGAGTTCGCTGAAATCAATGACGAAATAGACTAGCTTCTGCATACAAATTTTCAATTCAATGTAAAATCACTCTACTGTACAACCTGTGAAATACATAATCTGTATCTGAAAAAATTTTGCAATAAAAGGAAAAGTTGCATAATCCCGGTCAAAGTAGTAACATACAATTATGCTTGCTAAGAGATAAATCTATCTGGATTTCGATATACCGATTCCGTCTTATTTAAGTACGTTTTGTCGTCTATTTATCCGTATTTCAATATAAAAGCGTATTAATTGGAAAAGACAGGATTATAACACAGTATAAATATTAATAATATAGTCTAATAATATAGTGTACTCTTTCAGATATAGGATGGGAATAAATTAACTATTTATGCGTGATCTGTTAAAAAAAATTCCTATTTAAAAGCTTAAATGCACAAACACACACAATAAATGCAAAAAGTAAAATGGATTATAATTTAATGACAGTCGCCCAATGCACAATACACAAATCCCTTTAATGCTTTAGTAAATTTAATAAGAGTAAAATAAAAAGTGAAAATCAACTCTTTTAAATCCAAATAAGTTGTTTATCGCTTTAATAAAAAGTAGCGCGCCATAAAGAAATTAATTTAATGAATAATTAAATATTTATCAAGTTAATGTTTTATTCTTCTTCCAGTGTCAGTTTCTAAAATTTTCACTGTAAATTGAGGCTAATGCTTCATTTACGTGTGCCAAGTTACAAACTTGCGGCTTGTTTGCGCTTTGGTTCAAAAGATTCTTATTTAGTTAATTGAATAAAGTTTCTCCCTTTCTTTTTTTTAATACGTTTGCGAGATATAATATAATTAAAATCTTATTATGATTAATTTAAGATGACGTTAAGTAGTACGGAGTGATAAGTAAATGAAATAAATATGTTTATTTATCTATTTTTTTTTTCTTTATCGTAAAACATTCGTGTTAAGTAAAAGAGAATATTAATTTGTACGAAGAGAAAATGTATTGTATTTTAATTAGGGATGAAATATTTCAACATTTTGTTTTAACTTCGCAATTTTGAGAAAGCAATTTTGGCTGATTAAATTAATTCTCTCGATTTCTTTTAAATACAAGTTGTTGTTGCAATTTCATGATAATTAAACTTTGGAATGTAATGATTCAAAATGCATAAATGCATAAATTTTGCTGTACCAAATGAAGTGCTAAATCAATTAATGAATAGTTAGATTATTCTAAGAATTTATGATACTTTTGTTTATGTTTTCCACCCATTAAATTGTCATTATATTCTTTTTCGTCAAAGGGCGATTTTGCATATATTAATATTCTCTCTATATATAAATTAGATTTAAAATTTGAAATTAATTTAAAGCACAATCTAATCAAATTAATTATTTTAAATCCCCTTTTAATTGAAAATTTCTCGTGTTGCTCAAATTTCATAGTTTTTAATCTTTATATTGCAGTGGATCAAATCGAATAAATACATAATTTTGTGGTCTTTGTTCTTATTTTATTATGTTCTTTTGTAACGAATGCATTGCTAACGAATTAATTGATATTTAGATTATTCTAATAATTTCATAACATTTGATACCTGCTTTTGGTCTATAGTAAAACCATTATATTTATTGTCCCATGGATATATTTATCTATGTTTAAATTAAGTAAGGTTTTATAAAGACCATCCATGGTTGTAAATTTTACTTAACTCATTTCGTGTTATTTTCTGGAACTTCAATACTTTTGGAATTCGATTGCGATACATTTGGCATTAAATTCTAAAGTTTTATCTTTATATCTCTAAGCCAATTCAATTGCAATCTTGTTTTCGTTTTTCCTTTCCCCCTTTTTATACTTTCAACTTTATTTTTCTGATTTTCTTGCCATTTCTTTAATTTAGTTTTGATTTTTTATTACTAGTATTCTTTGTCAAATTTAAAAAAAAAAAGAAAAAACTACGAATTATCTCACAAATTAATCTCGTCTCTGTATTAAATTTTTTCACTTCGATAAAATATTACTATTTGCAAAAGTGATAGTTGGAAGACAATATTACAATAAAGTGTATTCTTTTAATCTTAGAAGGAGAATAAATGATTTTTCTTTACATAATTTGTTAAGAAATTTCCACTAAAAAGCTTAAATGTAGAGCGAAAAAATACAAGTCGGAATGTATTATAATTTAATTATAGTTCCACAATACAAAAATCTTTTTAATTCCTTCGTAAATTTAATAAAGGTAAAATAAAAGTGTAAAATAATTCTCTAAAACAGAAACGATTTCTTTTTTGCTTAAAAAATAAATGGTAGCGTGGCATAAACAAATTAGCTTAAAAAATTATTAAATATTTACAATTTAATTTACTTCTGTATAACGTTGTAAAATGTTCAATGTAAATTGGCTAATACTTTGTTTGCGTTTACCAAATTACAAACTTATCGCTTGTTTACACTTTGGTTTGAAAGATTCTAATTGATATTGTAACACAATCTAAGAATATGCCCTTTTATTTAACTCAACTTAGTTTTGTATGTAAATATGGAATTTTGTAATCGATTTATTTCCTGCTATGCTATAATTATACAAATTATGTACATAGATGTGTTTCCGATGACAATACAAATTAATAACTTAATTTTAAACCATTCTTCCGTTCAACCACCACAGGTGATAAATCGCCTAATGTTCTTTATAGTCACAATTGTATAAGTGTTACAGCAACAATAGATTTAATCATACGCCAAACCAATGATCGCTAAAAATGGCCAACTGGCTGGGAAGCTGCAAGAATGAAATATTTTAGTTTTAATTGCTAAAAAGTAGAAAATATAGATAAAAACGTAAAGAGTGGACTATATTTTTTAAGAATGCGTTTTAATAAATTGATAGTTTCACATTAAATAAAAAGGGACTCTTTATCGCTTAAAAAATGCAACTAGCTATGAAATAAATTCGCTTAAAAAACAATCGAGTGCTTGACAAGCTAACTTCAGCTAGTACCTTCAGTGTCACACTGTTAAACTTGCAGTATTAGTTAAGATTATTTCTTCATTTATGTTTATCCAGTTTTAGACTTGCCTCTGGCATAGAAAACTGCAACGTTATCTCTAAATCATGAAATAAAAAACACTTTCTCTCTTCCTTTTTACTTTGATTCATTCCTCTCAATTTTATTTCGTTGATTCCCGTTTAATTTATTTAATTCTGATTTCAGTGAAATCAATGACGGATTAGACTAGCTTCTGCATACAAATTTTCAATTCAATGTTAATCATTCTACTGTACAACCTGTGAATACATAACCCGTATCTGAGGAAATTTTACAGTAAAAGGAAAAGTTGCATAATCCCGGTCAAATTAATAACATACAATTATACAAACATACTAAGAGATAAATCTATCTGGATTGTGATCTACCGATTCCGTCTTAATTAAGTACCTTTCGTCGTCTATTTATCCGTATTTCAATATAAAAGCGTATTAATTGGAAAAGAAATGATTATAACACGGTATAAATATTAATAATATAGTGTAATAATAGTCTAATAATATGGTGTATTCTTTCAGACATAGGATGGGAATAAATTAACTATTTATGCGTGATCTGTTTAAAAGAAATCCTATTTAAAAGCTTAAATGCACAAACACACACAATAAATGCAAAAAGTAAAATGGATTATAATTTAATGACAGTCGCCCAATGCACAATACACAAATACCTTTAATGCTTTAGTAAATTTAATAAGGGTAAAGTAAAAAGTGAAAATCAACTCTTTTAAATTTAAATAAGTTGTTTATCGCTTTAATAAAAAAGTAGCGCGCTATAAAGAAATTAACTTAATAAATAATTAAATATTTATCAAGTTATTTTTTTATTCTTCTTCCAGTGTCAGTTTCTAAAATTTTCACTGTAAATTGAGGCTAATGCTTCATTTACGTGTGCCAAGTTACAAACTTGCGGCTTGTTTACGCTTTGGTTCAAAAGATTCTTATTTAGTTAATTGGATAAAGTTTCTCCCTTTCTTTTTTTTAATGCATTTGCGAGATATAATATAATTAAAATCTTATTATGATTAATTTAAGATGACGTTAAGTAGTACGTAGTGATAAGTAAATGAATTAAATATGTTTATTTATCTATTTTTTTTTCTTTATCGTAAAACATTCGTGTTAAGTAAACGAGAATATTAATTTGTATGAAGAGAAAATTTATTGTATTTTAATTAGGGATGAAATATTTCAGCATTTTGTTTTAACTTCGCAATTTTCGCTGATTAAATTAATTCTTTCGATTTCTTTTAAATACAAGTTGTTGTTGAAATTTCATGATAGTTATACTTTGGAATGTAATGATTAAAAATGAATAAATGCATAAATTTTACTGAAGTGCGAAATAAATTAATAGATAGTTAAATTATTCTAAGAATTTATGATATTTTTACTTATGTATTCCGCCTATTATATTGTCATTATATTCTTTTTCGTCAAAGGGCGATTTTACATATATTAATATTCTACATGTATAAAAGTTATTTAAAATTTGAAATTAATTTCGAGCACAACATTATCAAATTAATTATTTTAATTCCTTTTTAATTGAAAATTGTGTTGTTAAAATGTTATGGTTATTAAACTTTATATCGCAGTGGATCAAAACGAATAAATACGCAATTTTGCAGTCTTAGTTCTTATTTTGCTAGGTTATTTTGTAACGAATGCATGGCTAACAAATTTATTGATATTTAGATTATTCTAAGAAATTCATAGCATTTATTCCTGCTTTTGGTTTATAGAAAAATCATTATATTCACCATCCCAAGGACATGGTTACATATGTTAAAATTAAGTAAGGTTTATATAAAGATCCCCCATGTTTGTAAATTTTACTTAATTCATTTTATGTTTTGACTTGAATACTTTCGGAATTCGATCCTGATACCCCTGGCTGTGAATTCTGAAGCTCTATCTCTAAGCCAATTGAATTGCGAACTTGTTTCCACACTTCTTTTCCTCCTTTTTAATGCTTTCAATTTTAGTCACTGATTCTCTTGTCATTACTTTCATTTAGTTTAGAATTTTTTTTTCCAAATTTAAAGAAATTACTGAAAAAAATTTAGAAGAAACGACGAATTCTGTCACGAATTAATCTCGTCTCTGTATTAGAATTTTCAGTTCGATGTAAAAACTGTTATTTTCAAAAGTGATAATTTTAATACAATCTAACAATAAAGTGTATTCTTTCAATCCTAAAAAGAGAATAAATGTATCTTCTTTACATAATTTGTTAAGGAATTTCCACTAAAAATCTTAAATGTAGAACCAAAAAAAAAAGTAAAGTAAAAGAGAAATGTATTATAATTTAATTACAGTTACACAATACAAAAATCCCTTTAAAGTTTTCGTAAATTTAATAAAGGCAAACTAAAAAGTGAAAAATAATTCTCCTCTTAAATGAATTCTTTTTTACTTTAGAAAAAAGGTTGCGCGCCATAAATAAATTACCTTAACACATTTTTAAATATTTATCAATTTAATTTACTTCTGTATACCATTGTAAAATGTTCAGTGTAAGTTATCTAATACTGTGTTTGCGTTTACCAAATTACAAACTTATCGCTTGTTAATGCTTTGGTTTGAAAGATTCTAAGTGATATTGTAACACAATCTGAGAATATACTTTTTTATTTAACACAATTTGGTTTTTGTGTGTAAAGATGGAGTTTTGTAATCGGTTTTAACTCAACTCCTGATAGGCTAGAATTATAAAATTGATGTACACAGATGTGTTTCTGATGACAAATTAACATTTTAATGTTTTTAGAACTTAATTACAAATTAATAACTTAATTTGAAACCATTTTTTCATTAGCCCACCACAGATGATAGGGAAGAAATATAAAAATTATGTACACAGATGTGTTTCCGACGACAATACAATATTTTATTGTTTTTAGAACTTAATTATAAATTAATTACTTAATTTTA
The DNA here is from genome assembly GCA_963931845.1 of Maratus michaelseni. NCBI lineage: Eukaryota > Metazoa > Arthropoda > Arachnida > Araneae > Salticidae > Maratus > Maratus michaelseni. The sequence continues at coordinate 404,476,361 of OZ007587.1, forward strand.
AGGAATTTTTCCGTTAGCCCGACGCAGGCGATAAATCGTCCAATATTTTTTATGTTTACAATTGCGTACGAGATACAACAAAAATGGATTTAATGATGCGCCAAACCACTCTTTCTAAAACAGGCCAACTGGCTGTGAAGGTGCAACAGTGAAATATTTTAAACACTAAAAAGTAGAAAATATAAAAAAACAATACAGTGTGACACATTTTTAAAAAATACGTTTTAATTGGTTAATAGTTTCATATTAATCCAATTGTGACTATACGTTGAGAAAACAATTTAGAAATCCTGAAAACATAGTTTAAATAATGCTTTATTTCCTGTTTCCATATCTTGAAAAAAAAATGAGATAAAAAATTACAGCATTTTTAATGAATTCCCTAACTTGTGATTTCTACCAATTGTGGAGGGGGGAAAAAGAAAAAAAAGCGAATTTTCCATAATCGGCTTCGGTCTGAAAACCAAATTAACGTATTCTAGCGTATTTAAAAAAAAAATAAAAATAATAATAATAATCAGGAAAGTGAATGTGATTTTCAAGTTAAACAGTGAAAGCTTATAAAACAGAGAAATTTTCATAATCGGATTCGGTGTCCACACCAAATTAACGTATTCTAACGTATTTTTGGAAAAATAAAAAAATAATAATCAAGAAAGTGAGTGTGATTTTCAAGCTAAACAGTGAAAGCTTATAAAACAGAGAAATTGTTATAATCAGATTCGGTGTGCACACCAAATTAACGTATTCTAACATATTTTTGGAAAAATAAAAAAATAATAATCAAGAAAGTGAGTGTGATTTTCAAACTAAATAGTGAATGCTTATAAAACAGAGAATTTTCCATAATCAGATTCGGTGTCCTCACCAAATTAAAGTATTCTAACGTATTTTTTTTGGAAACATAAAAAATAATAATCAAGAAAGTGAATGTGATTTTCAAGATAAACAGTGAATTCTTATAAAACAAAGAAATTTTCATTATCGGATTCGGTGTCCACACCAAATTAACGCATTCTAACGTATTTTTGGAAAAATAAAAAAATAATAATCAAGAAAGTGAGTGTGATTTTCAAGATAAACAGTGAATGCTTATAAAACAGAGAATTTTTCATAATCAGATTCGGTGTCCTCACTAAATTAACGTATTCTAACGTTTTTTTTTTTTTTTTTTTTTGGAAAAATAAAAAAATAATAATCAAGAAAGTGAGTGTGATTTTCAAGATAAACAGTGAATGCTTATAAAACAGATAATTTTCCAGAATCGGATTCGGTGTCCACACAAATTAACGTATTCTAACGTATTTTTTGGAGAAATAGAAAAATTGTAATCAGGAAAGTGAGTGGGATTTTCAAGATAAACATTAAATGCTAATAAAACAGTGTATTTAAAAAAAACATTTTTTTCTTTTATACTTATTTCAATACTGTAATAGGAATAAATGAATTTCCCACTCATAATGTGTTAAGAAATTCAATTTGAAATGTTTAAACTCACAAATGAAAAGAAGAAAAAAGTAAAAATAAAATTAATTATAATTTAATTACGGTTGCACAATACACAAATCTCCTTAATTCCTTTGAAAAGTTAATAAAGTCGAAATAAAAAGTGAAAAATAATTATCCTAAATAGAAACGAGTTCCTTACCGCTTAAAAAGTAGCGCGCTATAAGGAAATTAGCTTGATAAATATTTAAATATTTATCATGCTAATTCTCTTCAGTGTAACGTTGTAAAATTTTCACTGTTATTTGATGCCAATTCTTCATTTACATTTACTAAGTTATAAACTTGTTTACGCTTTGGTTTAAAATATTCCTCTTTAGTTAATTGAATAAAGATTCTAATTCTCTGATTTTAATGCATTTGCGAGATTTTATTTAATGGATAGCTTATTATGATTAATTTAAGACAGAGTCAAATAACACGTAGTGATAAATAAATGAAATAAATATGTATTTATCATCTTTTTCTCTTTCTTTATCGTAAAACCTTCGTGTTTAATAAAGAAGATTTATTAATTTGTATGATATGAAAATTCATTGCATTTTAATTAGGGTTGAAGAATTTCAACATTTTGTTTAACCGTACAATGTTTGAAACATAATTTTGCGTTTAGAATTCTTATTAAATTATTTTTCTCAATTTATTTTAAACATAAATCTTTCTTGTTACTGAAATTTCGTGATAATTAAAATTTGGGTTGCAACGAATCAAATTGAATAAATGCATAATTTCAGATATCAGTTCTTTATTTATTATATTCTATTGTAATAATTGAACAGCTAATGAATTCGTTAATATTTATATTATTCTATGAATTCGACAGCATTCCATTCCTAATTTAAGCAAAGTCATAATATATATATATATTTTTTTATTACAGAATAATTTTACATATATATTTACCTGTTTGGAATTGATTTGAAAAAATTCTTGCATTAGGACCTCAATATGGAAGGGCTTGTAAATTTTGAATGCAAATAAAGTTGGGAAACAGCAAATAGTCAATATCGACTAAATTTTCTTCGTGCAACAAAAGATGCACATATAGAAATTTATTTATTTTATTGAAAAATTAGAATTACATCACCTAACAAATCTGTGATTTTCAATTTTCTCATGTGTATATTAATTTCCGTATATAAATGGCATCTTCCGTGTATAAATGGTATGTTTGAAATGTTGACGGCATAAAATTATTCAAAAATTTTAAAAGCGATAAACGCTTCGAAAAAAAAAGGGAGACAATTACAAAGAAATCTACTGACAATATGCAGGCCACCTGTTTGGAATCGATTTGAAAAAAATCTTACATTAGGACCTCAATATGGAAGGTGTTGTAATTTTTGAATGCAAATAGGGAATTTGGGAAACAGCAAATAATCAATATCGACTAAATTTTCTTCGTGCAACAAAAGGTGCACACATGGAAATTTATTTATTTTATTAAAAAACTAGAATTATATCACCTAACAAATCTATGATTCTCAATTTTCTCATGTGTATATTAATTTTCGTATATAAATGGCATTCTCCGTATATAAATGGTATGTTTCAAATGTTGACGGCATAAAATTATTCAAAAATTTTAAAAGGTATAAACGTTTAGAAAAAAAAAGGGGGGGGGGAGAAAATTACAAAGAAATCTACTCACAATTTGCAGGCCACCTGTTTGGAATTAATTTGAAAAAATTCTTACATTAGGACCTCAATATGGAAGGGCTTGTAAATTTTGAATGCAAATAGGGAATTTGGGAAACAGCAAATATTCAATATCGACTCAATTTTCTTCGTGCAATAAAAGGTGCACATATAGAAATTTATTTATTTTATTGAAAAATTAGAATTACATCACCTAACAAATCTGTGATTTTCAATTTTCTCATGTGTATATTAATTTCCGTATATAAATGGCATCCTCCGTGTATAAATGGTATGTTTGAAATGTTGACGGCATAAAATTATTCAAAAATTTTAAAAGCGATAAACGTTTAGGGAAAAAAAGGGAGGGGGGAGAAAATTACAAGGAAATCTACTGACAATTTGCAGGTCACCTGTATGGAATTGACTTGAAAAAAATCTTACATTAGGAGCTCAATATTTAAGGGTTTTTATATTTTGGATGCAAATAGGCAATTTGGGAAACAGCAAATAGTCAATATCGACTAAATTTTCTTCGTGCAACAGAAGATGCACATATAGAAATTTATTTATTTTATTAAACAACTTGAATTACATCACCTAACAAATATGTGATATTCAATTTTCTCATGTGTATATTAATTTCTAAAACATTTCAAGGTTTTTTGAAGCACCCTGTATATTGTGGTAATTTGGCAAAGGATCAGGGTCCATAAGCCGTGTTTTTGACCCATGAAATAAGACTAAAATTCAATTTTGTTATACTGACTTAATTATTTAACTTTTTAATATTAGAAGGTTTATCCTGTACGATTTCAACAATATTTTTTGCATTTTGATCGGATTTATATAACTTACACAAGCTCAAAGTTCGTATTATTCGTAGCTTTTGATGAAAAATACGTAATTTCTCCTAATTTTACCTCAATTTTTAATATATTTTTTAATATTTTACTATGAGCGCAGCTTTGCAACACTTTTATTTGTACATATATTGTACATTTTGATGTATTTTATAATATATGTAAAGAAGGATATGTTGCACGATTGCGCTCATATAAATAATTGAGGTAAAATTAGGAGAAATTGCGTACTTGTCATCAAAAACTAAGAATAATACGAGCTTTGAGCTTATGAAAGTGATATAAATCCGAACAAAATGCAAAAATTATTGTTGAAATCATACAGGATAAACCTTCTAATATTAAAAAAGGAAATAATTAAGTCAGTATAACAAAATCGAGTTTTAGTCTTATTTCATGGGCCAAAAACATGGCTTATGGAACCTGATCCTTTGCCATATCGTTATTCTAATGACAGATAGTAATTTAGAAAACATTTACACATTAACAAATTCTTTCGGTACATCTTCTAAGACATTGTATGTAAGATGTGTCCATAAAATTCTACAATAATAGGATAATATTGTTTAAAAATATATGTTTAAAAGTAAACACATTATTAGCAACAAATCTTCTTTCCAAAAAATGCATTGGAAGTGAAAATGTATCTGTCTTTAGACACTGGGACATCCCAGTTATATAATCCCTAGTATTGATTATATCCTGGCTATATTACAGTCAATATTATCATGAAATATTGCTTCAACATTGGAATGTTTATATTTTATAAATATTGCATCTTTATTACCAAGAACAATATTACCAATTCAGTGACAATATTTAAGCAATCCTAGCATTTCATTGCAGACAATTTCATTTTAAAAGCAATATACCTGTAACAGTGGCTATTCATTCCAAATATTTCTATTCTAAAGGCAATAATATCATTTCATTAAAAGTATTTCTTATGAATGCAATACTAGTGCTACATTGGACTACTATATAACGAACATAACCAATATCATTGTGCAACTAGATTTAAAATAATTGTATTTCTAATCCGTAGAGACAAAAACAAAGTTGTTTTTGAAAGGAAAAAAAATGCTTACGAAATTAGAGAATAATATTAAGTTGTAATCTTTGAGCCATTATAAGCCAGATATACAAGATTGAATTTATTTGATATTACGAAACACGTATTGAATTTGCTTAAAATCTTAGAATGTTTCCGAGAAATGTGCAACCGCAATGATAAAAATCCAACCCATATCTATAGAGCAGCATTTATCAGCATTGCGGAGCTATATAGATAGATATGAAATATCATTCAAAATATGTTCATAAAATTTCGCAACAGCAGTATAATACTTTGATAAGAGTTGTAATTTTCCAACTGAGTGTAAAAGTGTCTAGACCAGGATTTGAACCAGGGAACTCTGACTTAAGCTGTCGTTACTCTGCCAACTGAGCTATCATGGACCTGAGCAATGGCAGCTTAAATCAGAGGGCTCTGGTTCAAATCCTGGCCTAGACACTTCTTCATTCAGTTAGAAAATTACGATGCAACCGCAATGATAAAAATCCAACCCATATCTATAGACAGCATTTATTAGCATTGTGGAGCTAATAAAATATCATTCAAAATATGTTCATAAAATTTCGCAACAACAGGATGATAATGTTTTGATAAGAGCTGTAATTTTCCAACTGTGTGTAAAAGTGTCTAGACAAGGATTTTAAACAGTGACCTCTGACTTAAGTTGTCATTACTCTGCCAACTGAGCTATCCTGGACCTGAGCAATGGCAGCTTAAGTCAGAGGTCCCTGTTTCAAATCCTGGCTTAGACACTTCTTCATTCAGTTACAAAATTACAACTCATATGATTTATTTACCAATTAGAATAAGTGTGTTAAAATTAATCAAGTGTAATTACATATTTACCTGGAGTTCCATTACCAGCGATATAGTCTATTGAGTTGTTTCAGGTAGCAGACAAGATGCCCTTATCAAAATGTTGTCTGAGTGAATTGTGTCTGCCAGATTTGTTCAGTATGTATCAGTTAGAAGAGTATTGGCTGCTTAAACCAAAGGTCCCTGGTTCAAAACCTGGCTTGGACACTTTTTCACACAGTTAGAAAATTACAACTCTTGTGATTTATTTTCCAATTAGAATAATTGTGTGAAAATTAATCAAGGATAAAGGTTTTGAGTTATCTGTTTGAGACAGATCATAATATTAAAAAAATCTGTTTTGAAAAAATGCATTGGAAATGTAAAAGAATCTTACTTTTACACTGGAATAATTCAGCTATGTAACCACAATAACCATAACTAGACTTTTAATCCACGTACAGTCGAAGTAGACTCTTTCGGAAAGAGAAATGAGAAAATATTATCAAATCAAAGGTTAATATTATTTTGTATTTTTTTAGTCAAAATTGACTGGATATCTTAATCTGATATTTCAAAACAATTATTTGATAAAGCTGTTTAGGAAAGAGAAATAACAAGATTTTATCACATGAAAGGATATTAAGTTGTATTTTTAGAGCGAAAATTGGCAGTATATCTTGATTTGATATTGGCTCAATTCAAATCAAGCAGCAAATGCAAAACATATTTAATATAGCTATTTTTGAAAAAGAAATACGAATTTTTTTTTCAAATCAAACAATTATTTGACAAAGCTGTTTTGAAAAGAGAAATAAGCAGATTCTATCACATCAAAGGATATTAAGTTGTATCTTTAGAACGAATATTAGCAGGATATTTTCACTTGATATTGGCTCAAAATCGAATCGAGCAGCAAATGCAAAACATATTTACCATAGATATTTTGGAAAAAGAAATACGAAATTTTTATCAAATGAAAGAATAATATTAAGTTGCATTTTATGAGCCAAAATTGGCTAGATATCGTGATCTGATAATGCAAAACAATTATTTGACAAAGCTGGTTTGAAAAGAGAAATTTGAAGATTTTACCACATCAATGGATATTAAGTTGTATTTTTAGAATGAAAATTGCAAGATATCTTGATTTGATATTGGCTAGAAATCACATCAAACAGCAAGTGCAAAGCATAGCTATTTTGGAAAAAATATATATATATATTAAATCAACGAACTATATTGAATTGTGTCTTTTGCGCCAAAATTGGGCCGAATATCGTGAACTGATATTTCAAAACAATTATTTGAGAGCTTCGAGAGTAATACATGGTATATGACATTTTTTTATTAATTTGTATCTAACTTTCATGTAAAATTATTTAACTGCATTCTGACATACTTTTAAAACTAATACATTTATTTATTATTTAATAGATGACATCACAGTCAAAGATACATGTTAGATAGAGCAACGAGTCTTTGTTAGTAATTTTAATAAGTTCAATAAAATGAAATCTATCAGATAAAAAATATTCCAAATATTGCACATAATTAACTGAACGTTTAATCTTAATAAATCAGTCTTTTAAGAGGAAGAATTCATAAAAAGGTTTGGCAGTAAATGTTTTTATTTTATTTTTATTTTTATTTATTTATTTATTTATTTATTTATTAGAAAAACTAAATAATATTAAATATCTTGAAATTTGCATTTTATGAGTTACCTTTTCTTGTTACGTGAGCCATTCATTCAATAAAGCTATTTTGTGAATAGAAATAAGAAAAACTTTTCACATCAAAGGATGATATTAAGCTGTATTATTTTCCTAACCAAAATTGTCCGGATATCTTGACTTGATATCGCAAAACAATTATTTAACATGGCTTTTTTGAAAAGAGAAAAAAAAATCTTATCAAATCAAATAAATATTATTAAGTTGTATATTTTTATTAAAAATTGGCCGGGTGCCTTGATTTTGTATTGCAAAACAATTTTTTAACACAGCTATTTTGAAAGAGAAATAAGAAAATCTCATCACATCAAAGGATAATATTAAGCTGTATTTTTATAACCAAAATTTGACAGATATCGTGACCTGACAATGTAAAACAATTATTTAACACAGCTATTTTGGAAAGAGAAAACAAAATCTTATCAAATCAAATAATAATATTAAATTGTATATTTTGATCAAAAATTGGCCGGGTGCCTTGATTTCATATTGCAAAACAATTATTTAACAAAGCTATTTTGGAAAGATAAATGAGAAAATCTCGTCACACTAAAGCATAATATTAAGTTGTATTTTTACAACCAAAATTGCCGGATATCTTGGATTGATATTGTAAAGCAATTATTTAACACAGCTATCTTGAAAAGAGAAAAAATAAATTCTTATCAAATCAAAGAATAATATTATGTTGTATATTTTTATTAAAATTTGACCGGATGTCTTGATTTGATATTGCAAAACAATTATTTAAAAATATACTTTGGAAAGTGAAATAAGAAAATATTTTTACAGTTTTATTTTTACAACCAAAGTTGCCTGATATCGTGGATTCATATTGTAAAACAATTATTTAACACAGCTGTCTTGGAAAGGGAAAAAAGAATTTCTTATCAAATCAAAGAATAATATTAAACTGTATATTTTGATAAAAAATTGGCCGGATGTCTTGATTAAGTATTGCAAAACAATTATTTAACAAGTATACTTTGTAAAGTGAAATAAGAAAATCTTATCACAGAAAGGGATAATATAAAGTTTTTTTTTATAACCAAAAATTGCCTGATATCTTGGATTGATAATGTAAAACAATTATTTATCGCAGCTATCTTGGAAAGAGAAAAAAGAAATTCTTATCAAATCAAAGAATAATATTAAATTGTATACTTTCATCAACAATTGGCCGGATGTCTTGATTAGATATTGCAAAATCTTATCACAGCAAGGGATAATATAAGTTTTTTTTTTTTTATATATATAACCAAATATGCCTCATATCTTGGATTGATATTGTAAAACAATTATTTAATACAACTGTCTTGGAAAGAGAAAACGAAATTCTTATCAAATCAAAGAATAATATTAAGTTTATGATCCAAAATTGGTCGGATGCCTTGATTTTATATTACAAAACAATTATTTAACAAAGCTAATTTGGAAAGAGAAAAATCTTGTCAGACCAAAGGATAATATTAAATTGTAAAAGTTATTGCTTTTAAAACAAAATTGCCCTAATATCTTGATTTAATATTGCAACACAATTATATCACAAAGCTATTTTGTAAAGATAAGTAAATAATTCTTAGAAAACCAAATGATAATATTGAGTTATATTTTTACTTACCCATCATACGTAGTATAGGGTAAATCTTGTAATCGTTTTGAAAATCAAAAAAAAAAAATTTGACGGATTTACACGTTTCAGACACTGGATATTCCGAAAAACATATTTTTAGAAAAAAAAAATTTCCGTCCGTCTGTGTGTCTGTGTGTCTGTGTGTCTGTGTGTCTGTAAACGCTCTATCTCCCGAAAAAATTGCGATAGAGACTTGCAATTTGGTATGTACTTAGTATGTAATAATGGGAAGAAGCCTATTTCATTTCAATAACCTCGATTAACCGGAACAATTTTTTTCAGACTCTCGAAACATTCATTCTGATGAAAGGTATATAAAAATTTTCGAAATTGTTTATTTTAAGAAATGAATATAAAAGACAATAAAAAAACATAAATTTTGCATAAAGCATGAAGTCGATCGGATAATTAGTTGCCGAGATATTTGGAATCCTATTTCCCACACTCTTGGATTTTTCATGACCCTGTATTTCATTCAAATTTCAATTCAAAGATATATTTTAATTGGAATTGAGACGCTTAATCCGACGAAATAAACCGTTAGTTAATAGGATTGTCATTTTTGAAGTTATAAGGATGTTTCTCTTACGCAATTCAGTAATAGGGCATTTAAAGTTTATGACGTCATCAAGCCACGATTTTATTCGAATTGCAATGCATTTTATAAGTAGTTTACACATGTTTTATTTTCATATTTTATATTATGCATATCCATGATGGATAAGTATTACGGTGGCCCCCAATGACTAGTTAGATCTAAAACTCGTCTGATCATTTGGTTTGATACTGCAAAACAATTATTTAACAAAACTATTTTGAAAGAGAGAAAACAAAAATCATCAGAATAAATGATCGTGTTGAGTTGTATTTTTTAAAAGGAAATTATTCTGATATTTGATTTTATATTTCATAACAATTATTTCACAAAAATATTTTGAAAGAGAAAACAGAAAATCTTATCAGATCAAAGTATATATTAAGTTAAATATTTTGGTCAAAAATTTTACTATGTCTTGATTTGATATTGCAAAACAATTATTTCACAAATTGAAGTTGATAAGAGAAACAAGGAAATCTTAACAAATGCTCGGTTGTATTTTTTAAACAAAACTAATCTGATATTTTATTTTATACAGCATTAAAATTATTTAACAAAGATATTTCAAAAGAGAGAAAAAAGAAAATCTTATCAGATCAAAGAATAATACTGAGTTATATATATATATATATTAAAACAGTACTAGTCTGATATCTTGTTTTTATTGCATAATAACTATTTAACAAAGGTATTTTGAAAATAGAAAATCTTATCAAACCAAAAAATCAAGTTGTATTTTTTGAACCATTATCGGTCAAAATTTTATATTGCAAGACGTCCTCTTGCAATGCTTACTTGATATTGCAAGAAGGTTATTTAATTTATTTGAACTTTAATATTTCCTAGAAATGTGCAGTTGCAATGATGAAAATCCTGTCCTTATATATAGATCAGCATTTGTCAAAATAATGGGGCCATGTATAAAGATATGAAATATCATCCGGATAATATAGTAGATATGCTTACACAACATTTTGAATATAGCGTCATGAATAAATATTCCAGATACATTAGCATAGTATTGCATAATGCGGTAATAAATTATAGATAAAAACAATGTTATGCTAATGTAATATTTGATATATGCTCACACGTATCAATGGTCTTTAGGGATGAAAGCAGACCATAAATTGGGTTCCACTGTTTTTATGCTCTATGAATAACATTTTGATTAGTGAGTTTTTTTATTAGTGAGTTCTTATTAGTGAGCAGATATACAAGGCATTTGTAGGATTAAAAAAATAGCTAATTCTAGAAAAGATTTCTGTAATTTATTACTTCAACAAGTTTTCGGCAATGTAATTAAGTGGAGTTTGTTTTATAGAAGTATGCTTAGCACAAAGCATTATTCATTTACTTTCTAATTAGTATCATTATCAATACTAATGAATTTTTACTTTGAATTTATTTAAAAATAACATGCTTATTCAATTAATTATTTACCGTTTATATTTCATTGCATTTCTTCTCTTTCCATCTTTCCCTTTTATTTTAAAACAAACTGAAAATCAGTATCCGAGTGATTGTGTAGAAATGGCCACATGGACAATTTTAAAACTGAAATAACAAATATATTTAGCTTTTTATAATTTTATCAAACACGTCCTCCCTTTTAAAGTTACAGCTTTTTGTAATTAAAACTGTCTGTCACAGATATTTCAAAAGTTACGCGTAAACTAATAAAATTCTAAATTAAGAATCAAAGGAAAACAAAAAACAATCGATATTCGAAGGCGGCGATGCAAGATTTGACATTCCAAACCAGGTTTTGGCCAAGATGGAAACTCAAGAAACCTGGTACGCAAATAAAATGTAAACAAAATTTTCATTTAAGGATATATGGATTTTATTATGGTTGGCATTTTGATGGCATTTAATACGAAATGATATACAGCTTCAGTTATAGATGGGAAAGAATTAGCGTATACAACTTTAATCACAGGGCAATTTGTTAACTGTTACTTGAAGAAACGGTACTTTCGTGTTAGAGCGGCCCCCCAGGATGAATGGCCAAGCAACCAAGATTTATCGCCAAATTTTAATGCTTATATGACATTACATTTCGGGATGTATACGGCCAATTTATAGTCATATGTGACCCATGTGTGACGTATATATATTACATGCGTATAAGACGTATATGATGTATATATGACATATAAGACATAAATAATATGTATATAATGACGTAAATGACACATATATGAGTGTTTGGAGTATATATATGAATATATATGTGCTGTATATGATGTATATATGACATATAAGGTGTAAATAATATATATATATATATATATATATATATATATATATATATATAATGAGGTATATGGCACATATATGAGTGTTTGGAGTACATATATGCATATATAAGCTTTGCGATGATTCTTGGCGAAATCATGGCTGCAACCTTGGAATAATTGTAATTGTGAGCGCCGCTATAATACGAAAGCACCGAAAAAACTTCCAGTTCACTCTTATTAGCTTTTCCTTCCTTCTCTTTAGTTTTACAAAGTCATTTTAGGAATGTACTTCCTACGCATAAACATAAATATTTTTCTTATTCATTATTTTTTCAAATTTTTAATATATACATATAGTTTCATGATAATCTAGGGCAGACGTTTCATAGAACGCACATTGTAAAATAAGAAGTAAGAAGTAAATGTTGTACGACTTCTTCATTTTTTAAATATACAAACATTCTACGTCTGAATTCCTAAATTTCCCTACAAAAATAAATAAAATGAAATAAAATGACTTAAATTAAAAACATTAAATGACTTAAATTAAAAACAAAATAAAATGACATTACATTACATACATTAAATAAATAAAATGACTTAAATTAAAAACATTAGGATAACAATACTATTCATTACAATTAAAAACAAATGAGACGTTTCGTGCTGTAAACCTAGCACCTCGTCAGTAAAGCATCAATATCTACAATTGCAAAAGAATCAGTCATTCAAAGTTACAGTTGAAGTTACATATTGAGAAAAACTGTATATTCTTCTGGAACGGCGCAATCCTCATTCAGGTGTGATTTCTCTAATTTAGAATACCAACCTTCTACGTCTGAATTCCTAAATTTTATTATAAAAATAAATAGTCAGACTTAAATTGAAAACATAAAAACAACAATAAGATACATTAAAATTAAAAACAAATTAGACGTTTCGTGCTATAAACCTAGCACCTCATCAGTAAAAATATCAATATCAACAATTTCAAAAGAATCGGTTATTCAAAGTTAACGTTGAAGTTACATATTGAGCAAAACTGTATATCCTTCTGGAACGGCGCAATCCTCATTCAGGTGTGATTTCTCTAATTTAGTATACCAACCTTCTACGTCTGAATTCCTAAATTTTATTATAAAAATAAATAGTCAGACTTAAATTGAAAACATAAAAACAACAATAAGATACATTAAAATTAAAAACAAATTAGACGTTTCGTGCTATAAACCTAGCACCTCATCAGTAAAAATATCAATATCAACAATTTCAAAAGAATCGGTTATTCAAAGTTAAAGTTGAAGTTACATATTGAGCAAAACTGTATATCCTTCTGGAACGACACAAGCCTCATTCAGGTGTGATTTCTCCAATTTAGTATACCAACCTACTACGTCTGAATTCCTAAATTTTACTATAAAAATAAATAGTCAGACTTAAATGGAAAACATAAAAACATCAATAAGATACATTAAAATTAAAAACAAATTAGACGTCTCGTGCTATAAACCTAGCACCTCATCAGTAAAAACATTAATATCAACAATTGCAAAACAACCAGCCATTCAAAGTTAAAGTTGAATTTACATATCGAGCAAAACTGTACATTCTTCTAGAACGGAAAAGCCTCATTCAGGTGTGATTTCTCTAATTTAGTATACCAACATTCTAAAAAAATATTTCGCTAGCATATATGTTGTTGTCTGATTTTAAAACAGTAAGCATTCGTAAACTCCGGAGTGTGATCTGTTTCCAATGCATGAACGACGATCTTTGAATTTAGAGTGCCTTTCTGAAAAACATATTCATGTTCTTTTAATCTAGTCTCCAGAGATCGGCTAGTTTCACCAGTGTAAACGAATTGTTTGATCATTTTTGTTTAAACCATAATACTGTTTATAAAATCATTTAATACATTAATTTTTTTTAAATATTATTTTTTTTCTAGAGATAAAAATGCTGCACACATTTATACACAAAACATAAACACGTTTCCATTTATTTATTTATTTATTTTACTTTGCATTTTAAACCATACACGACAATGAAAATTATTAAAGTATCTTTTTTTATCAAAAAATAAAGGTAAAATTAATTAAAGTTTGCTTATTTCCTATCCAAAAAATACGCTATGTTAGAAATTTCATACAAAAAAATTCTTAAATTAAACTTGGTAAAGAATCAATATCATTGCACTTTATCAAATTACTACCTCTCGTATTTTTTGCTTTCCTACCATCACTTTGTGAAAAAAAATTTACTCTGTTTCAAGGAGTTGCCATCTTTTTTTATTAGTTCCATGAATCGCTTTTTTTTTTTTAACTCTTAGATAAAGAGCAGTTAAAAATTCGTAAAAAGTTTGTTTATCAGGTGCTTACATTTGCAAAAAAGAAAAAAAAAATGTATGTAAATAAGAAAAAATTATGTTTGCATATATTTATATCCATATTAGTGTTTTTATGAATAAGTTATTAATCATAAAATTAAAGATACATATGCCAAAAGATTTTTCTAATACAAATTTTGCAGATATGTTTCTGTCTTCAAATAGAAGTAATAAATACATAAACTTCAAACCATGCTGCATTCTTTGTAAAATGTCAGAGATAGAAAGTCTTACATACTTTCATTGAAAGCAAATTGATGATGCTAAAAGCATTGAACAACCTGTGACTTCCTAAGTCAGTAGTTTTATAGAACGTGTATTTTTCAAAAAAAGAAGCGAATGCTGCTCGGCTTATTCATTTTTCTTAAAATAATAATAATGTTTTCAAAACTTACTTATTACATTAAATTATTTTTAAATTTTAAAACCTTTTTTTTTTACACATAAACGCATTTTATAGAATTTTTACGAAAATAAAACTGCATCAAAAACATGTTATCATTGATTTATCTCTTTTTTTTTTCTTTTTTTAAGTTCACATTCTAAACCGTTCACGAAAGTGGAAGTTATTAAAGTATCTTCTTTTATCCAGAAAAAGAAAGTTTAAAATAAATTAAAGTTTACTTACTTCCACTATAAAAAAAAACGATATGTTGCCAACTTCATCCAAAAAATTTCTTAAATGAAAACTTGGTAAAGAATCAATATTTATCATTGCACTTTATCAGAGTACTACCTCTCGAATTTTTTTGCTTTCCCACCAGCACTTTGTGAACCTTTTTTTTTTTTTTACTTTCATTCGTTTTCTAAGAGAGGTTTTTTTATTAGCTTCATGAATCACTTTTTTTTAAGCCTTAGATAAAGTAAAGTTAAAAATTCATCAAATTTTTTGTTTATTATTTCCTCCCATTTTTCATTAATGCATAAAGAAAAATGTATAAATAAGAAAAATTTATGTTTGCCTACATATATATCAATATTAATATTTTTATGAATATGCTCAGTAATCATAAAATTAAAAATATAGATGCCAAAAGATTTTTTCATACAAATTTTGAAGACTATTTTTTCAATTAGAATTAGTTTCCTATAGAAGTAATTGTAACAGTAAGAATTGGTAAAGGCAGAAAAGCAATTGTAATGTTGAATTCTGTTCTGTGGAGTAGTAATATTCTCCGTAAAAGGGGCAGACCAAGGATGACTTGGAAAACTTCAAGATTCAATGAAGTTGTATAAATTAAATGATGATATTACCCTGGACAGGAAAAAATCTCTCAAAAACATTTTTATGGGTTGAGGAAACCCGCTGTTTTGTGGAAATTATTGGAAGAAAAAGAAGAAGATAGAATTAATTAATATATAGATATCGAGTTGTGTTGCAAATATCGTGTCCCAATTTTCAGGGGTTCCAAGACCTTCCCGTGTAACCAATGCGCGGGACGCAAAAGTCCCGATTTTTCATTTTAGTACCATGCTATTCGTTAGTTTTAATCCAGTGGAACTTAATAGAGTAAAACCTGTGAAGACAGAACCTATCTTTAATGAAAAATTTGTATAGTCCCTTCCAAAGAAATACCTTAAAATCTACGTGACTATAGACGGAAACTTGTCTAAAACGGGAATTGTTTGCGGTTCTTAGCGATTCAGTTTTCACAAATTTTACCGTAGTTTGTTCCGTAAACCCTGTGAATACCTAGGAAACTTTTTATATCGGAATTCTGTTTTAATAGTAAAAAATCAATTGTCCCTATGATATGAAGACTATACATTTATACCTGCTAAATTGGATTTTTGTTTCAGTCCATAGAGATTCTCTTTTTTTACTGTATATGATTGTTATGTTTATTTCGTATAATAAAACCTTCTAAGATGGAATCGCATGGGACAGAAGAAAAAATATTTTTTAAACAGGCTTTCGTATTAGCAGGTATGATTGTAGGGTTTTCCTACGGTAGCGACAATGGAATTTTAACATTTTAGACAGGATTCCGTTATAGACAGGTTGTGGTTTCACAGGGTTAATTGTATTTTTATGTCCCGATTTAGACGCCATTGTCCCACTTTTTTTGTCTCCCTGTCCTGCTTTTGTAACATTGGACCAGGTGACACTAGTTTCGAACAAGTATGCGGGCGTTATTGAGTCTCAAACCTTACAGACTTTGAGAGCAAGAGCAAAGGACCAGGCAGAAGTTATATGGAAATATGACACCGGTGGCATTGGCTAAAACTTTGGTATGTTGTAGTTCATGTTATGCTTATCAAATGTCCATAATAAGCATAATCTTAAAAAATCGCTGTTTTTGATCGCTGTTTTCGCCATCAAAAAATCATAATTGAAGTTAAATTTCTGCTAATCTACCATTCTTTTTTTTTCAGAGTCAATTAAATATAATTTGACACAGAAAAATTATTTAACGAATTGTTTCCGGCTTCTTTGTTGTTTTTCATTAGCTTTTACTATTCAACAAAATTTCTGATTTATTTTTTTTTAATAAAAAAGGAAACAACTATGATGTTATGATGCAAATATTACAGTTTTTCAAATCAAATTAAACCATACATTTTATTAACTGTTACCAGCTATGGAACTTGAGTTATGATTTTTCGACGCCATAGAATCAAAAACAGCGATTTTTCAGGAACTGATAAAAGCTAATTAAAAACCACGTGGAAACACGAAACAATTCATTAAATAATTTTTCTGGTTCAAGTTATGTTTACTTGACTTTTTGAAAAAAAAAACGAAAAGTTGGTATCTATGTTGTTTGGATTAAGATTTCCCGATGGTCATATCCTCAAAACTAGCCACTTTCAAGATTGTATTCATTGAGACATTTGATCAACATCGCATAACTTGAAACACATCTAAATTTCAGCCAATTCCACCCGGTCTTCATTTCGATATAATTTGTGCATGTTCCCTTATGGAACTCAACATATTGAACCGTCTGTAACCAAAATCGCGAGAATTCTGGAAATGTTGCTAGCTAATAACATCTTTATAATAATATGGTAGTGAAAACTATGAATAAAAACAAATTGAAAAGAATATTAGTGTATTGTAACACAAATAATCTTTTTAAAAAGATAAAAACAAACTCTAAGAGGTGGTAGTAGAACAAACACAGTTTAACAAACACTTTTTGTATAGGAAACTTTTGTCACAATCCACAGTCTCACACAGTGCTAAAATCGGATTTTCGATGATAACTTTCAGAATAATGAATACGATTTTTTCAATACACTGTGAAATGTGATGACAGCATGAGAAGTGCTGGAAATGACCACCATTCACGTTCAAACAGCACTGAGTTAGACGCTCACCAGTAGCACAAAATGGGTGGGCCAACATGTACTACAGTAATAAATGTCCACCTTGCCGTATCATTAGCCAACGAACCATTTGACAACAAAGTCCCTACAATAATCTAACCATTCACTTCTCAGACACTCTCCAAATTAAAGAGATCTCTGCATCTACCATTTCCCACCCATTTGACAACCTTACTATTCTCAATCCTACTATTTTCCACCCATTCTCCAACCCTACTATTCTCAATTATACCATTCCCCACCCATTTTCCAACCGTACTATTCTTAATTCTACCATTCCCCACACATTTGCCAACCCTACTATTCCCAAACCTACATTTCCCAACCATTTTCCAATCCTACTATTCATAATCCTACCATTCCCCACCCATTTTCAAGCCCTACTATTCCCAATCCTACATTTCCCAACCATTTGCGAACCCTACTATTCCCAATCCTACCATTTCTCAACAATTTGCCAACTCTACCATTCCTAACCCTAATATTTCCCAACCATTTGCCAACCCTAATATTTCGGAACATAGCTAAGCTGCCACTCAGTGAGTTACCATGCACATCTAGAACTTCTCATGATGTCATCACATTTCTGTTGATAAATGTGATAAAATATTTTCATTGTTCATGAAGTTATGATAAAAAGAATGGATTTTGGCTTGAAGTGTTTGTTACCTTTTGTTTTTTTGACAGATAAAGTGGATTACTTCACTAGTTGGCAATATAAAAAAAGAGCTTGTATAGTGTATTCTATCATCTTTTAAAATTTACCTGCTACCAACTTACCTCTGAGATAAATTTCTTTTGTAAGATTCTGTATCAAATATGATAGTTAATGAGAGGCATCATACAAAAATTCTCATGGCAGAATATGGTCAGCTGTGACAGGGAAGAATACCGCTTGATCAGACAATCACCTTCCTCGATTATTTTTAGTTATAAAAGACTATTTAAAATCTCAGGCATTTCAACCGAGTACTGTCTAAATGGAAGAAGCTATTCTGTCAAGAAATAAAAACTATCAGATTGCCGGAATTGCTAGATTCTGTTCGCTTTTACGTTGCATGTTCTTTTCATCTGCGTATTTTACACTCTGTAATTGTATACGCTGTTAATCACTTGCAGTATATAATAACCTATGCTGGAAAATATACGAAACACTTTATGTCAAATGAACCACAATTTTCAAAAAACCTAGTTTTCATTATTAGCTGTATATTTTACGTCATTTTTTCTGCATATGCAATACCTGTTGGTGATAAACGTAACTATCCTTTTTTAAATTTTTGTCGAAACAAATTTTTTTGCTTACATTATTTACCAGTGATCATCATAAACACAACTAAAATAATCAAAGAAAAGTCCATATGTGCAATGAAATCGCAAATTCTTGTTGAATTGTTATTTTCAGTAAGACTATAGGGTTTATTTTTAATTTTTACGCTGTAAAAATAATCCTGTCAAACAAAATTATACCGTCAAAATAAGCGCCGTTTTTACAGTATAAAAATAAAAATAAATTCCACAGCCTTAGTAAAAATGACAATTTAACTAAATTTTTAGCATTGTTATCTGTATTCATATTCCCAAAGCCATATTAGTTACTTTCTAACACATTTACGAAATCATTTTCATTAAAAAAAAATATTCGATAAAAATACTGAAATTTTTATTGACAAATAAGTAGAATTATTTTTACAGAATATGTTTCTCATTTATCAAAAAAATCTTTGATAATATGTGAAAAGATACTTAACGAAGAAAGTAAAATAAAAATTAATTTGCAATAATGAGGATTTTTAAATTAAGAGAGAAACAATTTTTATCAATACATTTACAAATATTATCATTTTTAATTAAAGATTTTTATTCCCTATCATTTCTAATCATCTTAAAAAAAAAAAACAATATTCTCCTTAAAATAACAAAGCTAAAATGCAATTATCACTAAATAGAATTAGCATAAAAACAAACGAATTTTATCGAGCATTATTTCACGTTCCTAACATTAATTACAAATTTTTGTTAGGAAAATAAATCTTAACGAAAATTGCAAAAAACAAATGTCTTTTTCCCTAAGGACATTTAAAATCTTTTTTAATTTTTTTTTCTGGTATGTAATGTTTAAAAACATAAATATTTCTTTAGATTTTTATTCCATTTGAAGACTTAATTGACTGTAAAAAGAGCTTTTTTGCCTTTTTTATAGTCTCTTATACAACAGCGAAACATTTTTATGGGCATTAATAATATGTTCTCATAATTGAATTTCTCTAGAAAAGGGTTTGAATTACGCTGAATTCTTTTATGGCTGAGGGAACTTGAGTTTGTTTTACTTTTATATAATAGACACTGAATGCTTTTTTAAGCTTACATTTTGCTTGAGCAAGTCAAATAGATGGAGTGTATCTAAGAAGTTCTAAAAAAAGCAACTCCATCTATAAAAATGAGATTTTTTTTCCCTCTTTTTCATTGTAGAAAATGAAATTTATGTGATTTTTTACTTTTGCTTACAATCGCTCGGGAAAATAATATTAAGCTGTCATTGGATAACAAAAGACAGTTTAGTGCGGTTAGTACTCTTCGGTAATAACCGTTGAAAAATAATGAAATAAGTTAAGCATAATGATTTATTAGTTAATGGTCCAAAAGGGAAAAAAAGTATTTCTGCATTATTGAAGATGGTTAGTCTGAGAATTTATTGTAGAGATAAAGGAAAATACGAGATTTTGAGTAGAAATAATGGCAACTACATTTCTTTTTTATATAATATACGACCATTTGCAAATTTTAAAAGTAACAGTCATGCCAAATTCCTAGACTAAGCCCTGACAATTCCAAATAAATCGTAATTTAGAACGTTTTCCACTCATTTCACTTTTTTAAATTTTGAATTTTTTAGAAACTGATTTTAGCAAATATTTATATCTTAAATGTAACCATCATTTGCAATCTCAAGCTTCTAGACCCGACATCATCAGTAAAAGATCATCGCAATTTTAGAACGTTTTTTGCATGTTCATACCCTTGGAGTTAGTGGTACTGACATAAAATATGACCTATGGTGTAGTAGAGATTATTACCATTATTTTGACACCATTATTTTTAAATGGGTTCCGATAGTACATTTTACAATCAAAACAATTCTTCCTTATTATAGTATTAGTATAGATAAAGGGATCGCAATATCAGCATGTATATACGAGTACTTGGAAGCTTCTTCAAATCAGTACATAACTGTGGTCCAAAGTTCTTGCGCAGCACATGCAATTCGCAATTCCTAGGGAGTGGAAGCTGATGTAATGTAATCAGAATTCTAATATCAGAACAGCATTGTGCAGATCAGGACCTCCTTATCATAGTATCAGACCTCACAATCAGCAAATTTCCTTTGACCACTATACACGTGGTTAAAAACCACATGGTTGTCCTGCTACTAGCGCCATCAATCGTCAGTAATAGGAGTATTTACGACACGAAATAACACGAAATTTTTTCACAGCTCTATTTGTTCTATGCTGCTTATGAACTAGTATCGGTAGTATCCACCAGGCGGCGATACTTTCCGGAGAAAGTCAATTAATAAGTTGGCAATTACCGCGGACATTTTCTCCCATAGACTTTCTCCGGATTGTCAAGTCTGACCTATGATAAGGGAGTCTTGGTGCAGATAATGATTGTGTTATCTATATCTTGGCTATCTTGATCAATATTGGCACGAAATGTTGACATTTTTTCAAATATTGGTGCATTATTGGCAAGAAATATTTGGTCACTTCATTGACAGTATTTCAAACTTAAAGCCTTTCGGCAGTATTGGCATTTCAATGTAAATAGTTTCTGTGTGAAATCAATATTGGTGTAATAATGTCACTTTATTGCTAATATTACCAACGTAAAGCCAAAATTTAACAAATATTGGTAACTTATTGGAAATATTCCAGATTAACACAATATTTGCACAGAGCACTAATATAAGCAGTACAACCAATAATTGTTCTGCTATGATTGCTCAAAGTAATAAATCACTGTGAGGCTAAGTTATTGCACAGAGCGTGCAAATCTGCAAAACGAAATTTAACAAAAAGTAGTCAAAAGTTAAATTTCTATTATGAAAACTATTACTTGTGAGTTACAGTTTATTTTTAGTCACACATTTGATGACATTGTAGGCCACTAATAAATATATGGGTACTTTCTGGTTAGACGGAATCCAGTTGCAATTTCTCGCCAAAGCGCCACATGCAGTAAATTGGCTATATCATATCCAAAACTGTTGAAACCTAATTATTAATCGTGACTTATAAACTATTTTTTTTAATTATGTTCACAAAAGTACATGATAAAAAATATTTTCGTGATTTCAAAGCACTTAAATGGTGCTATGGCCAAATAAATATTTTCATGCGAAACGTGATTTTAAAAATTTGCCGTACATTTAATAATTGCGGTTCAATTAATATATTCCTGCTGTACATTCAAACATTTCTGTGAATATTGTGTGAATCATATATATTTAAATTCTTATAGTGACAGTGGCATAAAATAAAGATATTCCCAGCAAATAAATAATAATAATGAATAAAAAATGAATTAAATAAAGAATTTTAAGAAACTTGGGTTACTTTTTTTTCTTTTATTTATCTTTAAACACATCGAAAAACAGTAAAATTTAAAACATCACATATTACAAAATTATAAATAGCAACAAAATCTAAATTCACCATCTGACGATAACTCTAATATCAAATTCGCATTTATCATTTCTAATAGGCATTTATTAAACATTAACCGCTCCCCAAAGAATCCCGTATTTACTTCTTTAAAAATTTAAACGTGAAATGTTAAAAATAAATTATGAATATCCGCTGCAAAATCTTTATTGCTTTCAATATTTATGCTCCTCCCATACTTTTTTTATTCATTTTTCTCCAGTGATAGAACATCAGAAAAAGATATATTTCGGAATTCTGGTGAAATATTGAATATATATCATCATTTTTCAACCAAAGTATTTGTAGAAAGAATTTTTTATGATCCTTCATTTCTCCGGACAGGGACGGGAGGAAAAAAGGACAGAAGAGAGATAGGAGAAAAAATAAAAATAGAGTTTGGTATCTCCGATCTTCATTCAATTTATAAATATTTGCCAGGGTAAAATATGTCTTCAAAGAAATGTTGATGTTGAGATGCATATTCAGTGCTCCGCTCGAAATAAAACTACACAAAATAAATGTATATACTTTTTAGTATATGTTTCGAGTACACGCATGCTTTTTATTTTCTTTTAAGAAAGATTTAAGACTAGTAAATTTACAAAGAAAGAAACAATTATTAATGAAAATAATCGTTTTTTTTTAAGAGTCTCTGTAAATAAATCTGCACTCTTTTGTGCATGATTTGACTACACTCGTATGATTTTGTTTTAAAGATTAAGCGTAGCTTATTTGCAATGAAAGAAACATTAACTAATTAAAATATTACCTGACAAATATCTCAACAAATATATTTTTTTGTAGAATAGGAAATGAATAAGAGACCTGAGATGATGCTTTAAACTAGGCTTATTTTTATCTGTTAGTGAGACACCACAGCGCCATCTATCGGCGATATCTGGAACTAAAATAAGGAAGTTTAGTAAAGAACTTCCTAACTTCACACACTTTTTTCATGCAAGAGTAATTTCAATAGCTGTTAACGTTTGTTATTGAATTTTAAAAAGAATCAGTCTATTGTAGGGCTCACTTTTGCGTGTGTATATATATATAGATGTGTATATATATATATATATATATATATATATATATATATATATATATATATATATATATATATATATATATATATATAGAGAGAGAGAGAGAGAGAGAGAGAGAGAGAGAGAGAGAGAGAGGAAGGGGAAGAGAGAGGAAAAGGAAGAGATATATGGGGTGAGAAAGCGATAAATATATAACTCATGTATGCATATACGCATGTGCTGTCAAAATGTATTTTTCTTTAGCAATATTCCATCCGTTATTATCCTAAAATCCCATAAGACCCATAAAGACCCAAGACATGTTTTCAGAAAATGGACGTGTTTCCAAATCGCAGGCCAGCAGAATCTAGAAATCTGCATATAGGTGATGTCTGACAGTAAAAATTTAAACTGCGAAGCTAGAAGCCACTGTGTCATTCCTGTTGGGAATTAAACCAGTCTGAATTTACTGAGAGTGTAATGTTGTTGACGATCACGATCTTGACGGCTGAGGCTTAATGAATTATATAATTACTTTGTCTCATTATATCCTTTCCAGTGGGTTATATCATAAATATTCCTATATATTTGTATAAGATGCGTACCTATATGCCTATGTATGCATGTATATATGAAATTCATTATATGGCTAAAAGTCGCCGATATTTTCGATTTTACATATGTTTTCCCATATCTAGATAAAAGTTTGACGAATCGTTCTTAAATTTCAGGAATGAAAAGAATATATAATTGACAATGCATTTTTCAGTGAATCTTTAGTCACGAGGACAATTAGGAGACCAACAGTAAATTGAAAAAACATATTTGCAATTATCCTCTAACACAGAATGCTCGAAAAATAATCTGTCGCTGTAGCAAATGATTATCTGGACCCTGTACAATGTTTTTATGCATTTGTATAAAAATAGCTCGTTAGCCATAAAATTGCAAACTTTTATTTAAAATTTTTTAAAAATTCCGCGTGTTTTTTGCTTATAGCATGAAGGGTTTTCAACAAAATTTAACGCCATTTTTAAGAAAATTGACAAAGTGTAGCAGAAACATTTTACTGTAATTAGAATAGAAAAAAATTGTTTAATATTTGATGAGATATGAGCCTTTATATGAAATAATTTTTAACTTCATATAACGAAGAATAGAAAAAAAAATCATAATTTGGTAATCAGTTATGACATTCAACTTATAAAAAGGCCAGTCAAATATCGCGAAAGTTCAGAAAGATATGTATGATGCAAAGAGCTGAATTTTAGTTGATTTTCAAAAGTAGCTCCATGATAAACGTTTTCCACAAATTGTCATTTTGATAAATAAACATAGCCTTTTTTTACTCCGGATTTAACGCAGGGGTCGGGAGTAGCGCGCTACAAGTAGTGAAACTACTGTAGTCTCTACTTTTTGCAGTAGTTTGTAATGTAGCGCGCTACATTTTGAACAATGTAGTTTTGAACAGTGTAGCGAGTAGCGCGATACAAAAAATCAGTAGTTTGTAGCGAGAACCGACGCTACTTTTAACGCTACTTCAGGAGAAAAAAAAGTACCATTTTGCAAATCACGTGGTTGAAACTCGTTTCTTTTGTGTATAATTTATTCTGCTCAAAATTTACCGAATTGCAGTGGCAAATGTCAGCTGCAGTGTATTGCAACGCATCGCATGAAGTTACAGATTTTTCCATTAACACTTGCTGCTGAAATCAAATACTAACCCACCAAAGGAATTAATTTTATTGTTGGCAACACTTGCCAATTTACTTGTTAAGATGTCTTCATGTTTTAACGCCGGATTTCTTTTTATTCGGAATTTTTGGATTAACAGATTTATTTATTGTTTGCATTTCGGGTTGTTTTTCTGTAATTTTCTAGATTATAATATCTCTCTTAATTTTGCTACGAAATTTGTTAAGTGTGTATAAACTAACGTTTTCGAGATGTGCGCAAAACATTTCGAGTGACCCCTCGTTATATTGCGTCTGCAGGGTTACAATTAAATAAATGCGACATAACCGAGGGCATTAAAACATTAAGAAAGATACCATACAAGGAAATGTTTTGTGTTCATCTCGAAAACGTTAGTTTACACACACTTAACAAATTTCGTAGCAAAATTAAAAGAGATGTTACAGTCTAGAAAATTACAGAAAAACAACCAGAAATGCAAAGAATAAATAAATCTGTTCATCCAACAATTCCGAATAAAAAGAAATCCGGCGATGAAGACATCTTAACAAGTAAATAGGTAAGTGTTGCCAACAAGACATTTAATTCCTTTGGTGGATTAGTACTTGATTTCAGCAGCAAGTGTCAATGGAAATATTTGTAACTTCATGCGATGCGTTGCTATACACTGCAGCTGACATTTGCCACTACGATTCGGAAAATTTTGAGCAGAATAAATTCTACACAAAAGAAACGAGTTTCAACCACGTAATTTGCAGAATGGTACTTTTTTTCTCTCCTGAAATAGCGTTAAAAGTAGCATCGGTTCTCGCTACAAACTACTGAATTTTGTATCGCGCTACTCGCTACCCTACATTGTTCAAAATGTAGCGCGCCACACTACAAACTACTGTAAAAAGTAGCGACTACAGTAGTTTCGCTACTTGTAGTTCGCTACTTCCGACCCCTGATTGTAACCCTGCAGACGCAATATAACGAGGGGTCACTTTATTATTTAATCTGTGTTTTCAATTTCTAGTGTAAATTGAACACTTTGAAAAAAATTGAAAGTAGTGAAGTAGTGACTGCTTTTGAAAAGTAGTTTGTAGTCACTACTTTTTAAAACAAGTAGTTGTAGTTGTAGTTAACTACATTTTCGACAAAGTAGTTGTACAAGTTGTAAATTTCCAACTGGACGAAAACTGTCCGGGCCAGGATTCGAACCTGGGATCGCTTGGCTGAAGCCGCCACGATCTACAACTGAGCTATCCCGGTCGAATCTGGAGGGAATAATTCATCCAGAATTCATCATACGGCTTCAGGCAAGCGATCCCAGGTTCGAATACTGGCCCGGACATTTTTCGTCCAGTTGGAAATTTACAACTTGTATGATTACTTTACCAATCTGAAATAATTGTGTTAAAAATAAACCAAAGTAGTTGTAGTTGTAGTTCGCTACAATAAAAAAGTAGTTTTTTCGACCCCTCATTTAACGTATATGGGGAAAACATCAGAACGAGTCCATTCCAGCAAAGAAAAAAAAATATATCAAAATCGAAAACTCAGTTCAAAAGTTACGCATAGACATATAGTAAAAACATACTGCGTTTTTGGAAGTCGATTAATAATTTAAAAAACAAACTTTTGTAAAAAACCCTTATCATCAAACTGCTTTTAGAAAGTAACTGCAATTCAGCTCACTATAACGCAGATATCTTTCTGAAATTTTATGATATTCAATTGGTATTTTTATATAAGTTGCCTTATATTCATGACTGTCAAATTATGAAAAAAAGTCTTCGATATCGCTTGCTTACCATTTTTTCATACAAATGCTTATATTTTATCCAACATTTAATATATTCATTTTCTAAATACCATATAATGTTTCTACTGCACTTTGTAAAATTTTCTGAAAGTGACGATAAATGTGGTTAAAAACTTCACATGCTATAAGCAAAAAACTTGCTATTCTTGTTTTAAGGAAACGTTTATATTTTCATGAATACACGTGCTATTTTTACATAAATGCATACAAATGTTGCACAAGGCTTACATCGTCATTTGCTACAGCTGCAGATCATTTCGAGCATTTTATATTAGAAGCTGATCACATATATTATTTTTTTATTCAATTTATTGTTGGTCTCCTAATTGATATCGTCACTAAATCTTTACTGAAAAATATGAGCTCAAGTCTGTTTTTTTTTTACATTTTTGAAGTAAAATAACGATTTGTCAGGGGTTTCTTTAGATATTCGAGAAAATGATTAAATTCGAAATTTGTATGAGACTTTTGGCCGTATAGTGTATATACAAAAAAAATGTACTCTTTAAATCAATAATAATAACATGCGCTCACACATACATTACATTATGTATATCTATACAGGGTGTCCGAAAAGTCTGGAAACGATCGAAGAACTTCAGAAATATCCATCGGATTGAAAAACAGAAAATATGTCTTTTGCTTCTTGAAAAATATGTAATGTATGGAAAATATGTAGTCTTCTTTCGGAAAATATGTAGTCTTCAATTGGAAAATAAGTAGTCTTCTTTTTGAAAAATCTATTTAGGGATATCAAAGTTGCCCCCCCCCCAACTCTGGCACCTTGGGGCGAAAGGGGGGGGCAACTTTCAATTCTTAAACAATAACACCCCTTTTTTATTACAGATTCGTATTCTCCGGGAAAAAATTCGTAACTTTTGTGTTTAACATTTTCTTCGGAAAATCGTAGAGGGCGCTGTAATCGAGTAAAATGCAGTGATAATTGTTTCCATCGAAAAGTCTGAAAACGGTCGAATAACTCGAGAAATATACATCGAATTGAAAAATGGAAAAATGCACGTTCAATATTTTTGAAAAATCTATTTTGGGATATCGAAGTTGCCCACTCCAACTCTGCCCCCTGCGGGGAAAGGAGAGAAACTTTGAAATATTAAATGATAACCTCCTTTTTTTATTGCAGATTCGGATTTTACGGGAAAAAATATGTAAGTTTTATATTTAACATTTTCTTTGGAGAATCGTAGATGGCCTATAATCGAGTAAAATGCAGTGAGAATCGTTTCCATTGAAATGTCTGGAAACGGTCGAATAACTCGAGAAATATATATCGGGTTGAAAAAAGGAAAAATACTTGTTCAATGTTTTAGTAAAATGGCAACTTTGATATCCCTAAATAGATATTTCTAAAATATTAAACACGTATTTTTCTGTTTTCAATCCAATATATATTTCTGGAGTTATTTGACCGTTTCCAGACTTTTCAATGAAAACTATTCCCACTGCATTTTACTCGATAACAGCGTCATCTGCGATTTTTCGAAGAAAATGTTAAATACGAAAGTTACGTATTTTTTTCCGTAGAATCCAAATCTGCAATAAAAAGGGGGGGTTATCACTTAAGATTTCTAAGTTGTCTTTTTTACTCCAGGGGGCAGAGTTGGAGTGGGCAACTTTGATACCCCAAAATAGATTTTTCAAAAATTTTGAACGTGTATTTTTCCATTTTTCCATCTGATGTACATTTCTCGAGTTATTTGATCGTTTCCAGACTTTTTGGACACCCTGTATATCAAGAAAAATTAAATTGATTAAAATATAACTATACCTATATCTAGAAATGTAGTCTAATTTTCTATCTAACTATCCATATGTATCTCTTACTATAGATCTCTCTCTCTCTCTCTCTCTCTCTCTCTCTCTCTCTCTCTCTCTCTCTTTCTCTCTCTCTCTCTCTCTAAATATATATATATATATAGGCATACTGAATATTTGACATTTTTTCTTATTCGACTGTTTTTGTGTGTTAGTCTCGTGAGTGTTTTCAATTCTGCTTTGTAAATGTACGATTTCATATTGAATTTTTCAGGTTTTTTGAAAAAAAAAACGAAAGTAGTGAAAAATTTATATCTCCAGTCATGTTTTCGAAGATTGTGTTTTCTTCAGAAAGAAATTTCGTTGTCCAAGAAAAATAGTTCAGCGTATTTTAAGCATATGTATCAAACTTATTTGCATTTGCTTAGTATTGAAACTGGGGATATTTGATATTTGTTTTACGCTTATGTGGAATATATTGGGAAAAAATATTAAATTCCATTTCTTTTACTTAAAATAAAACGACTGTAATAAAACTGTAATGTTTTTAAAGTAATATACAAATGCAGTTAAATATTAGAAATTTGAAATCGACAAAATAATAAGTTTTAAATTTCTTTATTTTATTATTAAAAGAGTATTTTCTTATACAAGGAGTCAAGAAATAAATTGCGGTTGGATTAAAAAATACAAGGGATGAACTTCTAAAGATTTTAAAATGTCATTTAAAGTGTATTATTAGTGTTTAACAAAGTCATTATGGAATTTTATTTTACATATTTTTATGCAGGGAAAGTCGGGTAGCCGCGGAGGGTGGGTAACCGCGGACATTTCAATTTCTAAGAAATTCAAAGTGTTGCGTAAATAAAGAGTTATTGTAAATGAACGCCCTCTAAAGTCAAAATAAATACAGTTTAATTGCGACATGGGCGCCGAGTAAGTTAGTCGTGAGTGAGGGTTTTGTTTTCGTCAATAAATTTTCGACAAAACGAGACAGAATACATCATATGCGGAGAAACATTTGAAGAATACTGGATTCAGTGCTAGGAATGCAAAGACTGGGTCCATGAAGATTGTGTTTATATAGATGCATCGGATTTTTATTATAATTGTGATGTTTGTAAGGCCCAAAAACGGTTGGAACACCATTGATTAATATGTCCAGGGCTACCCGCCGTTTCTTATGACGCCAAGAAAATAAGGCCAAACTATTTTCAGTATATTTCGTTAAATAATTCGCTATTATTAGCAATGTTTAATTAAATCATTAAATAAGTTCGTAATTTTATTTTAAGTATAAATAAAGACAGAAATTTCATCCATTTGTTTTTTATTTGCAATTTATCTGGTGGTTTTTAAATCTTAAAATTAAGATAGACATTTTAACGAAGTTATCATAACATTTTAATTTACTTAATTTCATATATCAATGTTTTAATTTGTGAAATACCTTCCCGTAAAACCACAAATAAACATAATAATTTATTTTTACTTCCAATGCTACTATTTCATGGATCCTTCAGCTGAACGGCATATAAAACCTGAAATTAGACGCTAGACGTTTTAACAAAGTCATTATGAAATTTTGTTTTACATAATTTTAAATGTTCGAAATTTCAAATTTAGAATATCTTTCTGTAAAATCACAAATGAATAAATTTCTATTTTTACTTTCAAATGCTATTGTTTCTTCGAATTTTAAGCATTTTATTAAAATAAATAAGGCATACGAAGGCTTATAAGTTCTGAAACTAAAATAGACTTCAGCAAATATGAAATTTGAATAGGAAAATTTTAAAAGCTAAATTCAATAAGTTTAAGACATCGACCAGCGGGTTCGGGCTTACCGGGGTGTTTAATATATTGCACAACTGTAACGGCTTCGAAATCATGAGCTCTTTAAAAGCAATGTTTTTTTCTTTATTAGATTTACATGATCTTTGAAATAGTTAACCCATATGTATCATTGGCGTGCATTTCAGGAATTTCTTTTTTGTTCAGAAATTCCGAATTTATACCAGAAATTCTGAATAATAATTTTTGCTGCATTTAATGACATCAAATGTTTAGTGATTACATAACGGGAAAATTCTTCTTTTGGAATTTTCGATATAGATTCGGAATTTCTGAACTAAGCAGAAATTATTGAAATCGCCGAGCTTATAATTTAAATTGGTTAAACTACAGGAAAATGGGAAATATAATTTTCTTTTGCAAATATGTACGAGCTTAAGTCATTTTTGAAAGCGTACCGTAATTATATTTTGAAATTGCAAGCTTTGTTCTCTTCTCCAGACATAAACAAGTATAACAAAAACATGCGTTAAGCATAGATTATGAGACACTTTCCAACATATTCAGAATCCTGTAACAAAACTTCATAGATTAATAAAGTGAATGATATCTAAGTAAATAATTTGGAAAACGCATAACATATTTGAAAACACAATTTCAGTAAATACCATTAATAATTAAAAATGTTCGAATTGTTTAGTGCTGCCTTGTATAGAATCATAAATTTGTATATATAATACAAAGCATGCTAAAATTTAGTTAAGTTAGGAAACGCATAACACAGTTAAAAATTCCCATTCGTCATTTTCCGTCATTGAACGGCAATATATTCGAGATCTTTTGTGCAGCCCTGTATAAAATCTATAGAATATATACACACGAAGCAATACACAAAAATTTAGTTAAATTTAAAAACGCATGCAACAACTGAAAACGCACTTCCAGCAGTTGTGGTTCATACTCGGTACTGTAACCGAATTATTTTGTTTGACCCTGTAAATGAACGATAAATGTTATGTACTCCTTCCTCTATAGTCAACTTTCCTCAGTAACGATATCAGCATCTTGTTGAATCTATGCCAAGAAGAACTATATCGTCTGTGATCAGAACTAATGGTGAACCAACTCGTTATTAGAAGGTGTCTCTAATTTTTTGGCCACTCAGTGTATACTGTTAAAATTAAATGTTCGTACTGAAACTTTTTGAATTTAGTACAATTTTAGTATGAAGGCGATACCCCTAAGCCTATTTTTAAACATAAATTGAAAGAAAACATATTTTCCAGTCAAATGGCTATTCATATAAAAAATTTCGTAAAAACAAAATTTCATTTAAAATTACTTAAAGGTGTTTTATTGTACACTGTACAATATATAAACCAAGTGCTTTCGAGCATCTGGCATGCTCATCATCAGTGTTAAAATCGTTAAAACTAATGAAAATGTTTTAACGATAATAACCCTGATGATGCCAACGTCAGAAACTTGAAAGTACTTGGTTGATACCGGATGGTTATAATATAAGTATCTCTATTTGGAGCTGTCTGTAGCTTGAAGGAATGACCGAAATGGAACCAAAATCGGTAGACTTACTATTCAAGAAGGGGGAAGAAGAATGGAACAATAAAAAAAAATAATTGCAATAATCACCAGTAGATGGCGCTTTTGAATGTGAAATGTAATGTGTAATATTGTGCACCATGGAGGTGTTGCAAACCTCAGTGACTTTACCGCATAACACAACATGTGAGAAACGTCACTCCTGATTTACATTGCGAGGTTGAGCACGTCGTGCACCGCCTGGATTGTGTCCTACAGCACAATGACCATGTGGAACCTGAACATGATCGAAACCACCATGCAAAAACGTAACCACGTTCACTGTAACATTTTCCAATAAATTAGGTGGGCCATCCAGTTTGACACTTCGATTCTTAGCTCTTGTATTACAAATTACATTTCACACTCAGTAGCGCCATCTGTTGGTGATTATTGAAATTACTTTTTTTATTGTTCCATTCTCCGTCCCCCTTCTCGAATAGTAAGTGTACCGATTTTGGTTTCATTCGTATCATTCCTTTAAGCTACAGATAGCTCTAAATAGAGATACTTATATTATAACCAACCTGTATTTTGTACATTGTACAATAAAACACCCTTAAGTAATTTTCAATGGAATTTAGTTTTTACGAAATTTTTTATATGATTTGTCACAATAAGGTGAATTTTAAGGATTGAAGAAACTTGATATATATTGTATCATTTTCACTTAGCAAAAATGGCAAATTTAGTTTTTTTTTCTTTTGAGACAACTAAAATGTGTGGAGGTTTTTTTTTTTCGGTTGACTGTACCAACAGATTTTCACAAAGACATTTTACAAGTGCAATTTTATATTGAGTAGCTTCATATGACGATATTTTGAATGGAACAGCGTTCTTGGAAATCACAAATACATTAAATTCCATTTTTACTTCCAGTTCTGTGTTAATACTTCTTCAAATATTTATCTAACGAGTTACAGATTCTAAATTAAAATCCACCTCAGAAAGTGATAACCTTAAGCGGAACTCTTATTATATTCATATAATTTTTGAAGTAGTTAAACATATATTCACTAGAGAAGTATAATTTATCCTGATATGCATAAACTTATGTCATTTTTGAAACTTTCTCTAATTCTCTAGAATTGTGTTTTGAATTGCAAACTTTATTCCAGTCTCTAGATATATAAAATGCATGATTAAGTATAAAAGACAATTTTTAAAGAACTTAACGTGTCAGTTTTAATGCCTGTTTAAAAGTCTTAACAAAGTCATTATGTAATTTTCATTTATATATCGTTATTTACAATCTTTCAGATTTGTATTTTTTTTCTTTTTTGTAAAATTAAAGATAAATAAATTTCTATTTTGACTTCCGATCCGATTATTTCTGCGAGTCTTATACCTTTATCCGGCATCTTATACCTTTATCCATCTAAAATGAATTATTAAGTATAAAAGACAATTTTTAAAGATCTTAAAGTGTCAGTTTTAATGTGTATTTAAAAGTCTTAACAAAGTCATTATGTAATTTTCATTTATATATCGTTATTTACAATCTTTCAAATTTGATTTTTTTTTCTTTTTTGTAAAATTAAAGATAAATAAATTTCTATTTTTACTTCCAATGCAATTATTTCTGCGAGTCTTATACCTTTATCCGAAATTAGGAATTAGGAAAATTTTCACCTTCAATAATATTTTATCTTATTATTTGTTAGTGTGTAAAAATTATGCTACAATAATATGATATAACAAATTATAACACCTTGTAATTTTATACTCCTTTTAATTGCTAAAAGGCGTAAAATAAAAAGATTATAAACAGTAAAATAAGTTTTATTAGACTGTTGACATGTTTCAACTCAATCTGATCCATTATCAAATCAGATAAGAATGTTCTACAATTACACTGTCTATGAAGTTATTTGAAATACTATCATATAATTTTTTTACGCACTTTTTAAAACTATGCACGTTATTATTATATTTTTTTGGATGGTTATTTCTATATTTTCATAATGAGTGGAAACATGTCAACAGTCTAAAATAAAACTTATTTTACTGTTTATAATCTTTTTTTATTTTACGCAATTAAAAGAAATATATACAATAATATGATATTTAGAAAGGCTTCATTCGTTAAAACTGACTTACACTGTTAAAAATTTGCAGCAAACTGTCCAGTCATTTGACCGTTTTTATAGAAAACGGTTACATAACCATAAATTACCCTATTCTGACCATATTATTGCCCATGTTATGGTCGGAATAGTGTTAAATTATGGCTATGTAACCATTTTTTATAAAAACGGTCAAATGACTGGACAGTTTGCAGCAAGTTTTTAACAGTGTATAAAATTGATAGTACAAACTTAAAAAAAATATTTACAACAATACTCAAATTAATTAACAAATAATATTGATTTTGAAATCCTTATAAAAAAATAATTCTAAATATTTTGTGATTTTATCTGTAAATGAGATTTTTTTAAGGGTAAAATTTTCCACTACACATCTTTCAACAGTACCGTAACAGTTACACTGTGAAAAAAAATAATAATTAGGTGTTTCTTAATCCAGGAAAATATAATATAACTATTAACGAAAATATATTGGGTTGTTCGGAAAGTTCTTTCCGTTTGGAGGAAAGTTGGTTTGTACCGGAAAATTCTATCATTTAATTATTAGACATTACTTCGATATCTAATTATTGATGAGAAGAATTTTCCTGTAGGAATTGGTTTTCTCAAACGGAAGGAATTTTCCGAACAATCCAAACTAACGATTGTGGAAAGTGTTCTTTATCTTTAGAAATTTTAGAAACCAATATATTCGAGATTTAAAGAAGCATTTATAAAACAAAAATTCTTTTGCTGCCACTGATTTTCGGAAACGTTTTTGAGTAGACTTTATAGTGTATATATCATATTTCTCAACCCGGTACATCGGTTTTTCGGATGCTATCCAGTAAACATTTTCCGGTTCAACAAGCATGTAGTACAGACAAACACGATGAATTAAGAGCATTAACATTAACACTAAAATGAACTTTATTTGTTACTCTTGCATGTATAAATTCAGTTACGCAACTGAAAATGTTTAATTGAGAATTAATAGCATACTAAAAACCTATATTCCGGGTTGAGAAAAGGATTAATACACTATAAAAACTATTCGGTAACGTTTTCAAAAATCAGCAGCTGCAAAAGAAAGTTTGTGTTTTAAAATGCTTTTTTAAGTCTCGAATATACAGGGTGGTTATAATTAAACTTCCCCTATAAACAGCATTCTACAACGCAAACGGGTGAACGGAATTCAACGAAATTTGGTATATAGACTATACACGAGATGCGCTCACGGAATTTCAAAAAAAAAAAAAAATAGTTCCAACATATCCACCAGAGGGCACCTAAAAATTATTTACAATCCAGAACAAGAATTGTGAGTAATGAAATGTAAAACCGGCAAAAGCTGTCAGTTATAGGGTTAAAATGTCGAGATTTGCATGCTTGCGAAGAAGAGGAAGCTTTATGCACAACAGGTTAGGGTATAAAACTTTTGCAGACGTTGTCATGTTTTATGTCGATGTTTTCGGCTGTAATGATGACGGTATCTTTAGTTATACGTGCGTTATTGGTGAAGCTGTTTTACTAAAACAAGGGGAATGCTTCTGCTGCAGTTCGTGAATTTCGTCGTATAAAGAACCTACGGCGTGAACCAATTTGAAGAGACTGGGAAAGTAGGAGTTCAACCTGAAAGAGGCCGTAAACCTGTCAAACCGGCACTTGTTAATGCCGTCAAGACAGCTATTGAACGCACAGTTACAGATATCAGAGTTTGGGGCCAGTAGCGCACGAGCAGTTTCTCGACAGACAGGCTATTCTTACAGCACCGTCCGAAAGTGCTCAAAAACATAATGCACTACTTCCCATACAAGATCCGCCATACCCAAGAGCTGTTGGATAGGGACAAGCAACAACGTCTCTTATTCGCAGTCAGTTTTCTCAACAGAATGAGTGTTGATCTGCCATGCCCTTGGAATATTCTGTGGAACGACGAGGCTCATTTCCACCTCACTGGCACAGTCAACACACACAATTGCCACATTTGGGCTCAGGAAAATCCGCGGAGGCACGCTGAAATCCCTCTACATTCTCCGAAGGTGACTGTCTGGTGGGGATTCACGGCGACATTCATCTTTGGGCCATTCTTTTTTGAGGAAATAACTGCACGTGGTCCTGTCACATGTTCCGTTACAGGCCGTCGGTACCCTGATATGCTGCGCACGTTTGTTGCGCCGCAACTACAGCAAAGGCGGGTCCTTACATCGACCATTTTAATACTATTATAAACCCCCACATATCCATGAATCCGTGAAGGCGCTATTGCTCCAGCACTTCACAGACGAACATGTTATTAGTCGCTTCTTTCGTAATACAGGGCCACCACGTTCGCTGGATCTAAATCCATGCGATTTCTGGTTATGGGGCCACTTAAAAAGTCTGGTGTATCGTGGAGGTGTTGCGACGTTGAATGACTTAAAGAACTCCATAACACTTCATGTGCGAAGCATCACAACTGATCAGTTACGATCTGTTGTTGAACACACTGTCCATCGACTTGAAATTTTGCAGGTGAATGAGGGTGGTCATATGGAGCATCTTTCCCTACATCGTCCTGGACACGATTAACAACTGCTCCTCTTGTGCAATTTCGTCCTAATCTGTTCTTGTTTCTGCAAACTGAGCTTTTTTTCTCAAACAGCGTATTGTTATTTTTTCCTTAAATTTACTTAATGTGGTTCGATGACAAGGTGATCAGAAAATAGTCAGTAAATGTTAATATTGTTTCTGGGTTCTGTTTTGGCCGTTTATTGTGTAAAATTTAATGTTTTTCCTGAAAAGGCGCCCTCTGGTGAATATTTTGGAACTAAATTTGTTTTCTAAATTCCGTGAGCGCATCTCGGTATAGTCTATATACAACATTTCGTTGCTTTCCGTTCACCCGTTTACGCTGTAGGATGCTGTTTATGGGGAAGTTTAATTATAACCACCCTCTATATATTTTTCTTCTGAGGTTTCTAAAGATAAAGAGCACATCTCGGAAATCGTAGGTGAGTTAGTGAAAATTATTGTATATTTTCGTTCGTGTTTATATTATATTTTTGTATATTAAGAAACATTTGTCTTTTTTGTGTGCTTTCGTGCTATAGCGGCCTCCAAGGATGAATCACCAAGCGACCCAGATTTATCGCCAAATTATAAAGCATATAGGACATTATAATAATATATGGTGTATATAACATTTCGGGACGTATATGGCCAATTTATAGTCATATATGACGCGCATATGATGCATATGTATGACGTGTGTATAAAATGTATATGATGTGTATATGCCATATGACATCAATAATATGTATATAATGACGTATATGGCACATATATGAGTGTTTGGAGTATATATATATATGCGTATATATGATGCATATATAAGCTTTGCGATGATCTTGGCAAAGCATACCTGCAACCATAAATAATCGTAATTGTGGAGGCCGCTATAAGAAGAAAGATCAAGTATTTTAACAGCGTATGCATGTATAAATCTCTGAGAAAAAATCCATTTTTAAAAATTATTAGCTTCGTAAAATTGGCTGAGTATTCTAAAAATGGTAAAACAAAGTATATTGCATGAAATCCAAAATTGCCTGTTACTAATAGCGTATTAAATAAATTTTATATCAAATTATCTTTAATGGGACTTTTATAAAAACTCGTTGGGTCATAAAAAGTTAAGCTGGCGGATTATAAAACCTAAAGTTAAGATAGGCATCAACAAACTAAACTTCTTAAACAAAATAACTTTATTAGATTGACATGATCTTTGAAATTGTTAAACATATATGAAATTGAGAAACAAAATTTATCCTAATATGTATAAGCTTAAAGTCATTTTACAAAGCTTACCGTAATTCTCTTGCATTATCTTTTGCAATTGCAAACTTTATTTCATTCTCTAGACATCGAAAATGCATGATTTCACATAAAAGACAGAGCTCGTCTCAATTTTATATTGATGATCAAACATTTTGTTCGATATTTGACTTTTTATTTCGTTCCATTTCTTTTACATTCTTTCGGATTGAAGTGTTTTTCAATTTGATTCATCTTTTTTTCTGACTTGAATAGCCTTTGTTCAAACACAAGAGAGAAGAATTTATATCCAGGAGAAAATCCTTTTTGATTTAGTTTTACTTAGATACATATTTCTTGGTTCTTATACAATGATTGAATGTTACCACGTTAACCCATATTCATATTTAAAGAGAGGATGACAGGATTTTACTTCCATTTATTTTATTTCATCTCGATTCTATTCAAGTAAGAATGCGATGCACGTGAGTTTGAAAAGAGTTGCATTTAAGCAATTTTATTTACATCATTTGATTGCATAGCAATCGCGAAAACTTATTTTTGTCGGTTATTGAATTTATTTCTTATTTATTTATTTATTTATTTCAACAAAAAAACTAAGCTACTACGATTTTGGATATAATGAAATAGAAATTCTCAAATTGAAATATGAAATTTGAAATGTGAAAAAATAAAAATATGAAATGTAAAGAATGATTCCAAATCTCGCAAATTGTTCATACATAAGTTGTTTTATTATTATTATTATTATTATTTAATATTGCTTTTAAATTATTTTCAAGAAAAAACTATAATCCGTTCATGATAAGTTGACCGATAAATAGCACAAATGTACATAAATTTATTCATTAATAAATGTGTAAATTATAACTAGCAACTAGCAAAATTCAGTGTTTTATTTTTAAAAAATGCTTTCTTTTCGCCATTTATGTCCGTTAGCAACTTTCTTTCCTCGCAGGATCACGAACTCTTCCAAGGTCATCGGCCAACTTATCTTCGCCGGAGTATACTTGCGGCATAACTGTCTAGTGTGTACGAACTGTCATACAAAAAGTCGTGGAAAGAAAAAAAAAATATGCTAGCAGGAAAGCCACATCAGATCTTCCCGTCCTACCACTAATTATGCTTTGCGTAATTTGAACGAAAACAAATTATTAATGAACCTTATCTGGACAATGCAAAGACTTACACATTGATAATTAGTATAATAATGAAAGTCATTATGATACTAATTGAATTGCATATCATATAATGAAGTTCGTTTCATAATGAAAGTCAATGATGAGTTATACAACACGTGTAATTTTTGTATAATTACATTAATATTTACTATATGTTTACTAATTTTTATGTGTCTCTCAAAGAAATATAATGTTACAATGTAAAGAAAAATGAAATTCCGATATTTTTATTTTTTTCAGCTAAAGGTGACGAGGTGGCTATAAATATTCCTTATATAAGAATAACTTTGGATGATTATGTGACCGATAAATTCATAGCAGGTCTGAGGTTATAGGGACCTCAAGACGAGGAGCCGTGGACGAAGGTGGGGCCCGCTTCGGCGTTGGTGGTTCTCGCCATTGGATGATCATAAGTTTCTAGATTGGCTAACATATAGTTATTGGAGAACTGATGTGGTTCTTTGAATTAGGGGGCAAGGTAGTTGTGGGGCACTGTGTTGTTTACCTCAAAGAATATAGTACCATACAAGAGAGAATTTTACACTTCTCGGATTTGGATTCAGATTTCTGACTTCTGACGTTACTCTTGCAGTTCGCTCTTGACTGAGCATATTTTCGTAATGAAGTCTTGCAAATAGCTGTATGCGTCTTAGGATGTCCTACGTATTTAATTGGAGTCTTGTACTTAGACATGGTTTGTATAAAAAGTCAATTTTCTGGATTACTATTTAGTGATGCTTATCTCCGAATGGAGTAATTTTACAATCAGTTTGTACGCTGCTAATTAAGAAACTGTTGTCAAATAAGTTTGAACAAGTTGTCCTTATGTAAATACTATTTTTAAATTTGTGTGGTCGATGTTCCAATGTGCAGCATCTCCGCTCCAGGACACCTCATGCAAGAGAGAGTTTTACACTTATCGGATTTGCATACGGATTTCTGACTTCTGACGTTACTCTTGCAGTTCGCTCTTGACTGAGCATTTTAATTATTTACATTAAAAAAATTTTAATATACATGAAATAATAAAATCAGTTTATTAATTTCATAAATTTCATTTAGCTCGTAAGTTTCATAAGGCGAGTGAACCAAAGGTGGCCAGTGTCCCTAAGGTAGCCCACCTCTCAAAAGTAGAATTAATTTAATTTTTAATCACAAAATGGTGCTACTGCAATGTCAATAATGTATCTGCAGTGAACGTGGCTGAATTTAAAGAGATCACCTTGATCCTTTGACACTTTATGCAGTGATTTCATTTTTGAGGAGTAGTCGTTCTAATTTCCAGGGAAGAAGATATTTTAATTTACACGTGTTTAAATTCTTATAACTTTGAGGTATGATACTTTACTTCAATTCTAAGAAATGTATCATATTAAAACATTTACGTCGTACAAATGGCGTCCATACGCATGTTCCCAAGGTGGCCACCTTAGAAAACAAATGTGGAAATCAGTATAGTAAGGATGATTTTCAAAATTTCTACATAAATATCTGAAAATACTTATTACCATTTATTGTTGACACCAGAGATCACTCAAAAGAAGTCAGTAACTCCTAGAAGAAAATCCCTGAACTACCGTGCACAAAAAGTGCTTCAAGGTCTTTTCGTGTCATAAGATAAGGAGATTAAGAAGAAAAACTCGAAAGATATCAAAAGAAAGAAAGGATAATCCGAGCATAATAGTAAGCAAAATAGTTTGCTGACTTTTTTTCATATTTTAAAAGTGATTTCAATACATGGGCCACCTTTAAAACGGTATGCATCAAAAGTAACCCACGAGCGATAATTTTAAAATTGTGTTATAAAAGTGATTAAAAAATTAGAAATTAAAAGTGATTATTAACTAAAATTTGTATTTTTATTATTAATAAAAATTTTCATATAATGATAATGATGATTATATTTTTAATTATATTCCATTAGTGGACAATTTTGATAAACATGAAATAAAGTTTTGCCTATATCACCTCATTCACTGTTTTGCGTATCATATTTATTTTATTTTAAATAAAAATAAGGGCGTCTATGGATGTTGATTTCTACGATTTGACCATTGCTAAAACTGTAGTTCTTTATATAGAGTTTAATTTTCTAATTTAGGTCTTATTCAAGATTTGATTATCGTATTCGAGTTGTTTTAATATAACTGTTATGTGCTAGATTTGGAATGTTTATATATTTGTTTCCCAATTTACATTTCTGACTTTGAAAATATTTTTGATATAGTTTGATATTTTTCATTGTAGATATCATATATGTGCAAACCAATTAAGTTTAGAACCAAAAATTAAGCCTAGAATATTATAATTATGAAACCGATGTAATAGTTTTATTACCTAATTTGAAAATTGGATGCCGTTTGTCGCACGTATATCTACCAAAAAGTATTGTTTCCTATTAAATAATTTATAAGGGTTCTTATTAATATTTTCAATAAAATATTACAAAGTCTCAGAATGTACGCTCATTTTGAAGCCACATATTTTTACTGATATCGCAACATTTTCTTATATATGCCGGATTAAAATGCAAGAACCCGAACGCACCTATAAAATTTATAAAAGGCGCCATTATGCTGCATTATTATCCCCATAGTAATTCTGATGTGGCTTAACGATAAGGCTTTCACGATCTTTGTAAGTGCTTGGAAACACTTTTATGGTCGAGTCTAGCAGTATTTATACTTAATAAAGCTGGCATGATATTTTTTTCTGCGCGGTGTAACATTCAACATTTTACAACCTCGATATTAAATCATGTTCAGTGTTGGGAAAATAAATATGGAATTATGGATTGTCTGCATGATTTACAATAACATTTTAATTCCGTAATTCCTTAAAGTGAATTAAGTTCGTAACAGTACATTCCCAAAATACAAAAAGTTTTTTGAAAAATATTTTCCTTCAGTAACTTGGTGTTTAATGTCTTCTCAAAGAAAAGAATTTCCTTCTCCTCATTTTCCAGCAAAATATATATTTTTTAATCCTATATAAAGCATTCTCGAAAATAATTTTAATTCTATTATTTTCTACGCGATAGCTAACTTAGATTATTCATATTGTTCTATTTTGTAGATGTTTTATTTGGAAATACTCCATATTTTCTGGGTAAACTTCATACTATGGGAAAATTATGAAATTATTTCTGATCGTCTGCATTATTTGTGAAAGCATATTTATTCAATAATTCTTTAAATCAAATTATGTTAGTAACAATAAATTTTCAAAATTCGAAAAGAATCTTGAAAAACCT
This sequence comes from Maratus michaelseni, assembly GCA_963931845.1. Lineage (NCBI taxonomy): Eukaryota > Metazoa > Arthropoda > Arachnida > Araneae > Salticidae > Maratus > Maratus michaelseni. The sequence goes on from OZ007587.1 coordinate 404,518,879, forward strand.
TCTCTTACAATAATGTTGTATTTAGTGTTCCCTCAAAGAGGAGAATTTTAATTTTTTCATTTTCTAGCAAAATAATTTTCTTTATCCTATATCAAGTATTCTCAAAAATAATTTTATTTCTATTATTTTCTATGCTATCTTTAACATAGATTATCCATGTTGGTCTATTTTGTAGATTGTACATTTCGAAGTACTCCATATTTTCTACATGGACTTCATACCATGGGAAAATTCTGAAATTATTTCTAATCGTGTGCACGATTTGTGAAAGCATTTTTATTCCATAATTCTTTAAATTGAATTGTGTTTGTAACAATAAATTCCCAAAACGCAGAAACTAATTTGAAAAATCTTCTTTAATAATTTGGTGTTTAATGTTCCCTCAAAGAGGAGAATTACTTTCCAGCAAAATAATTTTCTTTATCCTATATCAAGTATTCCGGAAATTAATTTTACTTCTATTACTGTCTACGCGATCTTTAACATAGATTATCCATGTAGATTTTACATTGGAAATACTCCATACTTTCTCGGTGAACTTCATACCATGGGAAAATTCTTAAATGCTTCCTGATCGTCTGCTTGATTTGTGAAAGCATTTTTATTCAATAATTCTTTAAATTGAATTATGTTTGTAACAATAAATTCCCAAAATATATAAAATTCTTTGAAAAATCTTCTTTAATAATTTGGTGTTTAATGTTCCTCAAAGAGAAAAATTACATTCTCCTCATTTTCCAGCAAAATAGTTTTCTTTATCCTATATCAAGTATTCCCAAAAATAATTTTACTTCTGTTATTTTCTACGCGACCTTTAACATAGATTATCCATGTAGATTTTACATTGGAAGTACTCCATACTTTCTCGGGGGACTTCATACCATGGAAAATTCTTAAATTCTTCCTGATCGTCTGCTTGATTTGTAAAAGCATTTTTATTCAATAATTCTTTAAATTGAATTATGTTTGTAACAATAAATTCTCAAAATGCAGAAAATACTTTGAAAAATCTTCTTTAATAATTTGGTGCTTAATGTTCCTCAAAGAGAAGAATTACTTTCTCCTCATTTTCCAGCAAAATAGTTTTCTTTATCCTATATCAAGTATTCCCAAAAATAATTTTACTTCTGTTATTTTCTACGCGACCTTTAACATAGATTATCCATGTAGATTTTACATTGGAAGTACTCCATACTTTCTCGGGGGACTTCATACCATGGAAAATTCTTAAATTCTTCCTGATCGTCTGCTTGATTTGTAAAAGCATTTTTATTCAATAATTCTTTAAATTGAATTATGTTTGTAACAATAAATTCTCAAAATGCAGAAAATACTTTGAAAAATCTTCTTTAATAATTTGGTGCTTAATGTTCCTCAAAGAGAAGAATTACTTTCTCCTCATTTTCCAGCAAAATAGTTTTCTTTATCCTATATCAAGTATTCCCAAAAATAATTTTACTTCTGTTATTTTCTACGCGATCTTTGACATAGATTGTCCATGCAGATTTTGCATTTGGGAATACTCCATATTTTTTCGGTAGACTTCATATCACACTCTAAAAACGATATTTTCAAGAATGGCCAAAAAATACTCAAATCTGAGTATGTCGCATAGTCAAAATGGCTCAGAATCAAAATTACTCAAGTTTGAAACATATATATACTCATTTCTAAAAGCATGCATAAAATCAAGAATAAAACATCATGGGTTACTATTTGAGTAAGTCCATGTTTCAAAAATGAGTATGAACTGTCTTCTATGTGCTTATTTTTGAGTATTTTCATGTTTCAAAAATGAGTTTGAACTGATTCTAATAATTTTTTAGTATGTCCATGTTTTAAAAAGGAGTATGAACTGACCTCTATGTGCTCAGTTTTGTGTATGTCCGTGTTTCAATATTCTGAGTATTTCTGGTATTTCAGAACTGAAAGTCGTCCTATTTGAAACTAAATGTAAACATCGATTTACTCAGCTTTGAAAGTGTTATTTTTCTCAGTGCATGGAAAAATTAGGAAATTCTTTCTGATTGTCTGCATGATTTGTGAAAGCATATATATTCAATAATTCTTTAAATTGAATTATATTTGTAGCAAAAAGTTCTCAAAATACAGAAAGCACCTGGAAAAATCTTCTCCATCAAAAATTTGGTGTTTGAATTTCCTTCAAAGAGGAATATTTCCTTCTCTCCATTTTTCGGAAAGATAATTTTCTTTATCCTACATAAATATTTCTCTGAAATAAACGTTATAATATTAAGTGATTTCGACAGAATATCTGTATGTTTTAATTTGCACGCTGAAATATTTCATTAGCTACAGGTATTAGAACGCATGCGGAAAAGAATGCGTTTTCGCTCATTGAAGCCTAATATGTCATAAATTTATTTTCATCATTCCAGCATTTATATAGACAATTCCTTCTTTAAAATCTTTAATATGCATTTAATCTAAAATAAACACTCAAAAAATTCAACCTTCAGAAATGAAAGCAAATTTGAATTTTAAAAACTTTTAAATGTTCGCAATTTCGGTGTCTATTAAAACATGTATCGTATTAATATGATATATAACATGGAAGCTAATTGTAGTGGTTTGAATCAGCGAGAATATATCATATTTAGCAGGATATTAGTTTAATTGATATTGCATTAAACAGATTCAGCTGAATGGCTGTGTGTTTCAATTTGTATTCTATGACATATTTCATTATCTACAAACATTAGTACGCAATAGGAGAGTAACGTATTTGCTTATTGAAGCATAAGCTGTCATAAATTTATTTCCATCATTTCAGCAATGAATCAATTAATTCCTTATTTAAAATCATTAACATACGTTTCTATCCGAAATTGCAACATTCACATTAAATGCATATTCAGATGGGAAATGAAATTAAAAGTTAATGTGTAACATCTCGGTGAAGATGCTGATCGTAATGGCTCTATAATTGCATTTTTCTTACACTGCGAGAGGTTATTTCATGTTTAAATCAATATCAGGTTATTGAATCACTCATAAATGCCATCTAATTAGACAGGAATAGGTGATGTTATTCAATTAGCGGTACGGATGGATTGGGTGATGTGGGAGGTGTTAACTGGAACACTGATTCGGTCATTCCATGACGCGAAATGATTCACTAATTGATTCCCCAGTAAATATAATTACTTTTGATTTATTATGACTTTATAAATTAGCATAAAAATGCTAAGATTGCGATAATAAGATTCAATTATTACTAACAGATATATTATTACTATTGCTATAATATTACTATAATATTATTTATTATGACTTGATAATATGATACTAAAATTCTAAGACAGTAATAATAAGATATGCCATCCGCACATAACACTTGTCACTTTAATCAGAAAACGGAAAAAATATTTATTATAAAAAAATATCTAATTAATAATTAACTATTTTATCATAATAAATATTTTGTTTCAAATTTGTATAGCCATGCAAAAAAGTTACAAAATGTTTTCCGATGAGTTTTATTTTTTGATGAATGTTTATAAATATTTTAGTTTGGAAGAGTTATTTTAATGAGAATGTCAATTATCCTCTACTACCAACTCTAACAAATTCTCGAAAGAAAAATTCAAATTTTTTCATGTTTATTTCTTTAAAAAAAATAAAAATTAAATAAAAAATTAAATAAAATTAAAAAAAAATTGTATTTTTCTATCGGATTTCGGATTTTAATTCCTAATTCCGTCACTTTTTAGAGGCTGTTTCAAAAGAGTTTTTTATGCATCAATTTGAAATCAAACTTCATATGACAGAAAAGTACTTCTTTTTTAATATCGGTAAAATTCTGAAGATGAAAAAAATATTAATCAAGAATGCGCTTTGTTTTTTTTTTTCAAAGTGTACTTTTTATTTATTTTTATTTTTTTGAGGAGGGAAGGAAAGGTTTTTAAAACTACTCTTATCTCTAACAACAAAACTAAAAACTATCGACAGTTGAAAATTCGATTGATAATAACATGAAAATAAGTTATTATTTTGCATTTTTCTATTACAAAAATCTATTTTCAAATACTATGAGCTATCATAAACAATAAATGATCAATTAAACAAATTAATGCAGAAAACACTGTGTACATAAAAAATGAGAGAGCTTTTCTCCCCTTAGTTGAGGTAGAACTGCAGACATATCTACTATATATATATATATATATATATATATATAATGCAAACAGAAATTTCGTTCCGACTGCTTATAACTCAAGTTCTGATGAATGGATTTTGATGGAACTTGTACTGTTCGATAGATAGTTTTTTTTTCAGTGAAGGTTTTAGTATCTACCATATCGTTCTACGTAGATTAGTTATAGAATAATGATGGAAAGTTCTGTTATGTTGGACGAAAAGGTTACCATTGCTCGTATTTCATATAATATATTTCATACACTCATATACAGGGTGGTTCAAAAGGTCATGTCCAAACGGCATGTGTGGGTGTGTCAGGTCATGAGGAGCAAGAATTACATAGGAACTGGGGGTCGGAAACGCAATCGTGATGGTGCAATTGCATCGTCACCGTAGCGAAAAGAAAAGATAACAAACGGTGTAAAAATACTTTTATTTTACAAAAAAAAATAAAGCTAATGGAGCACATTGTGTGCATTTCTTATGAGTTGTAATATTTTTCATTTGTATTTTGTACTTCGATTAAGGTTTTTTGTAAAAGAAAAATCTTTTAACAACTTTTTTTTTTTTTTGGCGTCATGGTCACGATGTAATTGCACATCACGATCCCGTTTTCGAGCCCCAGTTTCTATGTATTTCTTGCTCTTTATGACCTGACACACCCATACTTGCCGTTTGGACATGACCTTTTGAACCACCCTGTATAAATGCTCACATGCATACACATACGCATACAACCTAATGCATATATGCTTACATGAACACGTACATGGATACATACAATACATACACATAACCCTACTCAAACAGATATACATACATATATAGATGCACACATACATATATAGCAGTGCACATTAGTATACACACGTACATATAAATATACGTGTATGCAATTATTGTATACTGTATTAATTCATATTTCTTAATATTCAAAAAATTATCTCATTTCTAGGTTGTTGTTTTTTTTTTTTTTGTTTGTTTGTTTGTTTGTTTTAAACACTAGATGTATTTGACGTGCGTTATCATAATTTTTACTTAATTTTACAAAATGAATGTGTATAGATATGTTCAAAAATGTTTTAAAAAAGGGAAAATTCAAAACTAATTACAAAAATGTGCATTATGCAAATTGAAGCTTTTTGAAGCGTACTTTTAATCTAAAAATTATTATAAATTTGGATTTCTATAGTAAATCTAAATCGCCGTTCAACTATTTTTTATTATTATTATCGTTATTATTAAAAATGTAATAAAACTTTATCTTTCACTTTCAGGGCATTATTTTGTTCCATTTCATTTATTTAAAAGCTACAGTCGCACTGATTACTGAGCTCCTACGAAAGAGATATCTCTCTGAATTATTCTACTTAATTATTTGTCACGTTTAGGAAAGATATTTAGAAGAACGAATAAGACGTGTAATGAGAATTCATTTTATTCCTTAAAGACAGTTAAGGCGAGTTGTGTTCTGATTTAGACTTCTGTAAAAGATTTAATATTTCTGCATGAAGTGTAAGTTGTCCTAATTTTACTAACATTATTTATTGAAATTATTAATATTTCACTTAGTAAACTCAATTAAATTTTATAAATTTTTAAACACAGTTAAATATTTCCATGTATTTTTAAACATTTTCCATTAGAATTAATGTATTTTACCTTAATTACTACCTAAAAAATAAACGATTTAAAAGTTTTACTTTAAATATATATAAATTGGAAATTTTTCAGTTTTAACTAATTAATATATTATTTAATAATGTCAACTATTAGGACGATAACAAAATCAAAAATTATTTTGTGATTTTCAAATAATTATTTTATATGTTATTTATTTATTTATTATTTTTTATATATTTACGAAAAAAAGTATTGAAGATGTCTTATCGTTTTTTGGTGGAGTTTAATATTTTGGGATGTTCTGAATGCGATTCGACTATGTTTTACTTTGTCTGTTTTTCTGAGTGTGTGTTTGTCCTTTATCGATATTGTTATTTTGTTAAATGCAATAAAATTTTCATCTTTCGCTTTTAGCGTTATTCTCTTCACTTCCATTCGTTTAAAAATTACTGTCGCTCATTACACATCACAGTGATTACTCGTCTCTATATCTATTTGTTTGGCTGTCTGAGATGTGTATCATTTATTGTTATCGTTATTTAAAAAAAATAAGAAGAATTTCATCTTTCGCTTTTGGTATTATTCTCTTCGCTTCCATTTGTTTAAAAGCTACTGTCGCTTATTACACATCACAGTGATTACTCATCTCTACATCTATCTGTCTATATGTCTGTCTGAGATGTGTGTCCTTTATTACTATTGTTATTTTTAAAAGTAATAAGAATTTCATCTTTCGCTTTTAGCATTATTCGCTTCATTTCTATTTGTTTAAAAGCTACTGTCGTTCATTAGATATCACAGTGATTACTTGGCTTTATATCTATCTGCCTGTCTGTCTGAGATGTGTGTCTTTTATTGTTATTGTCATTTTTAAAAAAATAATAATAATTTCGTCTTTCGCTTTTTGCATTATTCTCTTCACTTCTGTTTGTTTAAAAGCTACTGTCGCTCATTATACATCACAGTGGTTACTCGGTTTCATATCTATCTGTTTTTCTGTCTGAGATGTGTATCCTTTATTGTTGCAGTTAATTAAAAAAAGTAATAAGAATTTCAACTTTCGCTTTTAGCGTTATTCTCTTCACTTCCATTTGTTTAAAAGCTACTGTATCTCATTGCCATCACAGCGATCACTCAGATTCATATCTATCTGCTTGTGTGTCTGAGATGTGTATCATTTATTGTCATCGTTATTTTTTAAAAGTAATAAATAAGAATTTCATCTTTCGCTTTTAGCATTATTCTTTTCACTTCCATTTGTTTAAAAGCTAATGTATCTCATTGCACATCACAGCGATTACTCAGATTCATATCTATCTGCTTGTGTGTCTGAGATGTGTATCATTTATTGTTATCGTTATTTTAAAAAAGTAATAAGAATTCCATCTTTCGCTTTTAGCGTTATTCTCATCACTTCCATTTGTTTAAAAGCTACTGTCGCTCATTGCACATCACAGTGATTACTCGGCTCCAAATTTTATGAAAAGTATATCTCCTTAAATTATTCTATTTAATTGTTTGTCACTTTTAGGAGATATGAAAATACATTCAAAATAAGACAACTAGCGTGCATTTATTTTCTTCCTTTAAGACGTTTATTGTGAATTGTATGTTAATTTAAATGTAGCTAAAAGATTAAATATTTCTATATGAAGTGAAACTTACCTTAATTTTTACAAAAGATTATACCGTGTACGACAGTTATCATATAATTAGTGTATTTTACATTAATGTCTGTATTTAAAAAAAAATCAAAAGTTTTACTTTAAACATATATAAATTGGAAATTTTTCAGTTTTACTATTTTACTAAGTAAACTGGAATATTATTGCCAAACGTCAGTTGAGGCTTACTGCTGAAACCCGAAAAGTTTTTGGTGTCTGTTTGTCTGTATGTCTCACGATAACTGCCCGTAAAATGCATCCGATTAACTTGCAATTAAGTAAGTATGTTGGTGAGGTACTCGGAATTAGTTGTATAGTTTTTGGTTAAATTTGGTTCATTCGTTCAATAAATATGGAATATTTTCTTTTACGCCATAATGCTTTTCATTGGGAATTCAGACGATTTTTATATTTGCCGAAACGTCAGTTAAGGCTCACTGTGGAGACCCGAAAAGTTTTTGGTTTCTGTTTGTCTGTCTGTTTCGCGATAACTGCTGTAAAAAACATTGGATTAGGTTGATTTTTGGTGGGTATGTTGGTGAGGTACCCGGAATGAGCTGTATAGTTTTTAGTTACATTTGGTTCATTCGTTCGAAAAATATAGAACATTTCTTTTTAAGTCATAATACTTTCCTATGGGAAGGCAGACGATATTCAAATTTCATTTTTAACGGAAATGAAAATCGCATATTTGAATAATGGATTTAAACGTAAAATTACGGATACTAAATTTTTGATATTAGTGGTCTTAAATATATGCAAAAGCTTTGAAAATTTGCCGATACATCTATTAAAATTTAGAAATTAATTGTTCAAATTGTTGGAAATTTTTTTGCAACTGTTCGGAAAGTATAAAACATTTCATTTTCCTATTTTTTACAAATTTTAAAATGCATTTATTTTCCTTTCCTCTTTCTTTTATTAGTTGCTTAGAAACCATATTTCAAAGAATATCGAAAAAAGAAATGCATTTTCTTATCTAAAAAATTCCAAAAATAAGAATTTCATAAGAATTTTGGAATATCATTGCAGAAATCGTGTTTAATTTAACTTTTACAATTTCTGAAACCTCCGAAGTATTTTATAGGCCTATAAATATGTATGTAATATAAAAAAATTAAATTGCGGATTGTAAGATGCTAAATAATATGAAAAGTGAGATTAAAAAACAATGACTTTCAGCGCTGACGTTGAGGCTCCTGATCTGCAGATTTATTAGTTTATCATACACTGAAATTAAAATTGTACATTTGAATAGTACATTTAAATGTTACATTATTGATGTTAAATTTTCGCTATGTAATGTCTAAAAACAATCAAATCGGTTTGAAATTTTGTCAATAACTTTCTGGATCATTTCTCTGTTTAATTTTCAATAGTTCAAAAAATATAAAGTATTTTTATTTATCATTTTTACAATTTTGAAAAATGTCTTTTTCTGTTTTTTTTTTCCTGTTTCCAAATAACGATTCTAGCAAGTGAATTTCATGAAGTGAAGCATATATGAACGAGAAAAATAAATAAAATCAGGATCATTTGACATTCTTAAAAATTTGATTTTCTGAATCTTTGGAAAATCTTATATGCTTAGAAATATACAAATAATCTAACAATATTAATTGCGGATTTCGGGCTATTAAATGTTGTGTAAAGTTAGACTGAAATTAAAATGGCTTAAAATGGCTTACAAAATACACGTTGAGGTCTCTGATATGAAGATTTACTAGTATATTTTTTTATTTATTTATTTATTTTATTTTATTTATTTATTTATTTATTTATTTTTGTGAAGAGATGGCATCTAAAAAACATTGAAATTTTCATTCTAAACAGTAAAGCTAAATAGTTGTTCAACTATTTCTTCTTTATTTTATTTTTTTAATTTTCATATTAATAAGTTGGGAATTGTACGTCAAACGTGCCAACTAGTACTATAACTAGTTTTATAAATATTCAGATCTTGGTGAATAGCTGTTGCACCCTTATGCAAAAATGCATGAATACAAAATTTATTTCATGTGCAGATTTTCATACTATAGATATTAATTTTATTTTATGAAATTAAGTTTCAACACACTTTTCCAAACAATTAATTATAATTCTGTTACATAAAAATTATACTATGCGCAAATATCCAATACGAAACAATGTAAAAAAAAAAAATCATCATTATTATTTCACTGAAAAAATGAATTATATCGTCTGTTATTATGCTATGATTAATTCCCGTAACAAAATAAGTACATTTTAAGTTGGCAACATTTTATCTTTCGTTGACAGTTGCTGAAAATTCCAGCTTTCAAAATTTCGGAACTTGAAATCTATATTTAGACTCTTTTTTCGTTTAATATCTATTTCTCCGGAAACATCTATCAAAAAACTGTCGATAGATTATATGATTGCTATAATTAAACAATTTTAGTACAGAAATTCGGTTTTTAAATTCAGGAATACGGAAATATTATGACACCATCTTAAATATGACGTAATCACCATGGCAACAAAGAAACATTACCTAAAACGAAACATTTTCATGGGAGAGAATTGAATTAATTACGTATGATGGGATTTAATAGAATGAAGAAAACTAATATATTTTTAAGTTTTGATTCCATTTTCATAAAATTTGAAATGACTCGACAAAATTCTGCAACAATTATACTTACTAAATTTCAAACCATTCGGTTGAGTAGTTCTTGCTCTGTTTTATGCGGACAGACGGACGGACCAGACGACGACGATAGGTGCTACGTATTTATATAACTACGAACGCACCTGAAATGTAATCAGTGGACTCGTGCGAGAATTTCACACTGTTATCTAATATTTATTTTAGATGCAAGTTTTGAACATCTAAAGAAAAATTAATGATAAAAATATCTGGAAACAACATTAGTCAATCCAGAATATCATCTCATTTATTCCATCTAAGTTACAGTAAAAACTGATCGAAGATAACAAAAGACACGCACGAGAAAAAAAAAATAACGATCGTATTTTAACTGCATTATAAGATGACGTCATCCGCTTCTTAAAAACATGTGACAAAGAAAAATAAATTGAATACATATACAATATTATTTAATTTGCTCTAACAAAACATACATTTTAAGCTACACGTGAGATGCAACTGCTACGATCGATCGATGGCGTCTTTTTCTTCTATGCATTTGAATTTCAATTTTGCTTTTTAATCATAAATATAAAATTGTGCAACAACAATGTCCCACTTTATCTTTTTTTTTTTTTTTTTTTTTTACTATTTTTTTTTTTTTTATAATCATTGTTGAGTACGATGAAAAGCGGTGTTTTATTTTTGTGGCAATATTGATTTGAGAAAAAACTTTCATTTCATTTAGGAAAACAATGGTGATTTAATTTTTAATTAATTGCAATTTTTAATCAAAAAACCTGTTTTAACGAAATGTGAGTGTACTATGTCAGAAGCCGGTTCAAAATCCTTTCGAATGATACCGCCTTTATTGTTGTGTGTTTTGTAAAGACATAGAAAAAGGGATGTTGACAACTGAAATAATATATATATTATAGATACTTTATCTTCCCATTTAGCCTTTTTCTGTTCTCTTCCATTTGTTTGAAAGTCAATGCCACATATTTTCTAACATTATGATTCCTGGACTCCAATTCTTGCGAAAGTGATAGTTCCCTGAATTATTCTACTTAATTATTTATAAATCACTTTTAGGTCACTTTTAGATCCAGAGATATTCAGATTAATGGAATTAGACGGTTAATCTGAATTCATTTCCTTCCTTAAAGACTGTTAAAATTAATGCGTAAAAAATCCTGTAATCCAGAGATATTCAGATTAATGGAATTAGACGGTTAATCTGAATTCATTTTCTTCCTTAAAGACTGTTAAAATCAATGCGTAAGAATACTGTAAATGCGTAGAAAAAGGGATGTTGACAACAGAAATAATATATATGATAAATACTTTATCTTCCACATTTAGCATTTTTCTGGTTCTTTTCATTTGTTTGAAAGTTAATGTCACGCATTATTTAATACTCTGATTACTGGGCTCCAAACCTTTCGAAAGTGATAGTTCCCTGAATTATTCTACTTTATTGTTTATCAATCCCTTTTAGGTCCCTTTTAGATCCAGAGATATTCAGATTAATGGAATTAGACGGTTGATCTGAATTCATTTTCTTCTTTAAATCGAAGTTAAAGCGAAGTGTAAGTTGATTTTGATTTTATCAAAAGGATAAAATATTTCTACATAAAATTAAAGATGTCTTAATTTTTACACGACATCACATTGTTTTCTACAATTAATAATTTTAAAATGTTTTACAATTTCTTTTTCAGTAAACCCGAATATTATGAATTTGCATGAAGAATTAAACATTTCTATGTATTTTTAAGAATTTTCCATTAAAATTAGTGTATTTTTTTTAGCTGTATTAATGAAAAGTACATTCAAATTTTCTTTTATTATACAGTAAGAAGAAGAAAAATAATACTCTATGATTAATATTTTAAGTTAATATATATAATATAAATGATGCGATCTGTTGACAGAAATTAAACTTAAACAAGTATACAAAATTAATTTATATACTTTAGCTAAAGTAAAAATTAATTAGAAATTTTTAATCAGTGACATAAAAAGTTTTATTACTGTATAATGAATTAATCATAAAATAATAAATTTATTCCAGTTTAAAGAACAAACTGTAACAAAAAAAAAAGCCAATTAACATCAGATGAAAAAAGAAATAAGTACTCTAAATTATAATATTTTAGGTTTAATAAAGTAGAATTGTTGTCATTTGCAGGCTAAATCTATATACTTAATTATTATAATCAGAAAATTGAAATAAGTAAGAAAAAAAGAGAAAATATTAAATAGTTATATAAATATATAATTAGTAATAATAATCAATTTTATCAAATAAAAAAAATAATTATCGTCGGAGAAATAAAAATATACGTTATGATTTATATTTAAGGATTAAAAAAATGCATAAGTGCTATCCACTTTAGACTGAAATGATAAAATTAAAAAAGAAAATGAAAATAATACTGATTGATTCATAATTAGAATATGAAAAAATAAAATATATTAACAATGAATGATACTTAAAAATTAAACTATAATTTAAAGCAAAATAATATAAATCAAATAATTTTTTATTACAAACAAATGGAAATTATTAACCTAATTAAAATAAAAATAAAAAGATGAATTAAAAATTAATGAAATAGATTCTTATTTTCTTAATGTATTAATGTACTTCTTTTCTTAATTCTTAATTTTTCTATATTAATTTCTGTGTTGAAACAATTAATAATTAGTAAGAACGTAAAATAAAAAAATAGGTAATCAAAATTTAAATAATATAAATAAATTTAATAAAATAAATTATAATGAAATAGAAAAGAGACAGTATAAATAATTTAAATCTAGGTAGAAAAAGTTAAAGTATTAATTTTAAAATTAAAAGTTATAAAGTATTAATCTAAAAAGTTTAGAGTAATTAAAAAAATTAGCATATATACAATATGTTTATAATATAATGTAACCATTATTACTGTAAGTTGCAATAAAATACATTAAATTCAACACTCATTAAACCAATGAACAATTATAATTGTACAAGATACCAAGTATTACTCTTTTTATTTATATCTTAACTGTGTAAAATAAGTAGAAATATAAAGGCAAAGAACACCACATAACTTCCTTAAGCTAACATATACCCACCCTACCAACCATTAAGAAACCAAACAACACTTCCCAACCTCCATAACCTGTCATCTACCCATCAAATCTACCATTTTAAGAAACTAAACAACACCACAACCTCCATAGTCGATCTTCCCACCCTACCAAACATATAATGAAACCTAATAACACCAGCCAAATCCACCCGACCAACTTTTTTTCATTTAGTGATAAAACCATATGTGTAATAATGATTTTATGAGATATGTAAGGTATCCATAATTTATAGCTTTTTTAGAAACATATTTTAAAGTGTAAACTTTATATTTATTTAAACAAAGGTGTAGCACAGGAAACGTTAAGTAAAATATTAGCATAGACAGATTTATGCAACCAGGAATGTGGAATAAATTTACTTTCAAAGGCAAATCATTGCGCTAATCACAAATGTCAAATATAAGATTGTTTTATTCATTTATATTTTTTTATTTTCACTTAATTGTAGATTTTTGTGATAACGTACAGGTGATAAATAGACTATTGACGTTTCATATAAAAGAGAATAATGCAACTAATGTTCCTGTAGAAGAACATCCATTTACAAAATTATTTCTTTCGTAAAATTACAAATATAAATCTGCCAAAAATACTAGACACTTTTCCATCTTGTAGCAAACTGCACATTGCTTGTAAATAGTATCATCGAATATTATGCAATTATGGTTTTGGACGACCCTAGCTAATGTTTTGAACTAAAAAACTGAAATAGGATGGTTTAATTTTAGACCAATTTTTTTCTAGGTTTTAACTGTTAACTTTTTAATTTTTTAAGACTAATTTTTCAATTTTAGTCTTATTTTCTTTGAATGCCAGATTAATAATTCTAAACAAATTTTTATATCAATATTATCAAACAAATCATTAAAATAAAAAAAAATAATGTAATGCAAGTTGAAAACTGTTTTTTATGCCATTTTTGTCATATTTTTTTGTGGAAATTTCATACAATTTAGTGCGTAGAGGGAATGTTAAATTATTTGCTTTGTTATTATAAGTATTATAATAATGTCACTGCAAAATTTTGTTGGATTCATGTGAAGTTTTGGTATAATAACAATATAAGAATAATTATAGCTGTAAGATTTCACGTTTAATAATTTTTAAAATTGATGTATATGTCTATGTATTATTACTATAGTGAGAGAAGTTATTTAAAAAAAAGTACTACTATTAATAGCATTAAAAATCAGTTGTTTATAAAAAATACTTCCAAATAATAGCAAAACTATTATGTAATTTATCAACGTAAGGAGAATATGACTTTTTAATTGTTTTTATATTTGTTATTATTAATTTGCAAATATTTGTAAAGTTCTAAATTTAATTTACCTAAAACAATATATTTATATTCATGAAAATATTCAATAGGTTTGTTATAATCAAATAGAATTTTGTAAATAAAAAGATCTAAGTCTAAATTGAATTACTGTAATAATCAGTTAGCAGTATATTTAGAAGGAAAGCGAAACTATGTTCCATTATTCATAAGAAAACATAAGTTATCATATTTTCTAATATTTAAATCGCCAATAATAATGTGATTCTGATGTGAATGGATTTAACATACTTTTTATACGTTGATCATTACAGGAACAATGTGGATTAACAATAGAAGATTTTTTTTAACTTATGTTAATTAAATACATGTCGTCTTAATGTAACATTGCAAGTTTTATCTGTATTCTAGTTTTTAATGTGAAAGAAGTTACTATCATTATTTATTATATTCTGAAGATTAATATAATTAAGTATAGGATAGGTAAAATGATCTTTATTTGGATATTGTTAGTTTTGTAGAGTTTTTTTAATTTAATTTTATTATTATTTTTTAAATTTATTTATGCGTTAAGAAGAGGTGTCTAATAATAGAGCTATTTAAAGTAAGCATCGCTGAAATGTTAGGAAAACTTACAAGAATTAAAAACTTTAAAATGCAGGTTTTTCTGTTTGATAGAAAAAAATATGTTTTCTTAAATCAAACCAGTTACAAGAAATAATAAAAATATTTTCGAAATACATTAATTCCTTTTTAATACGTTTTCTAGAAGTATATTGAGAATGCTGTTTATGTTTACCCCATTTAGACATAGTAGGGATTTTTTTTTTTTTGTTAACTATATGATTTAACTCCGAATAAATATTTCTATATTAAAAAATACATACATAATTACATCTGGATAATTATTAACTATTAATTAAAATATACAACTAGAGACATTTAATGATAAAATACACTAAAAACATTTTAAAATACAGGTTCATATAAACGTTCTTTCGAGTACTTTTCATACTCCTCATCAGTATACCTACATAATTTACGAAACACCGGAGAACCAAAACAATGAAAACAGTTAAAACTACAGTTTAATTAGGACATTGTATTCAGCCGGGACCTGGGAAGCCTCATTAATTGGAGATTCAGCTAGAACAGTCAGCTTTATTTCTATATTGGCCAAATTTAGTAGTATTACATTATACAACATGCAGTCGATTGAAAACACTTGAATCAAGTGTATATGGGCAAAGTGAATTACAGGTTTTTATGCATATTGGTTCATATAGGAATCTATCACTGAGATTTTTATGAATACTTATAATATCTTTATAGTAATATTATTAAAATCGTATAGTTCAAAAGGCAGATATTCAACATCGTTAGAAGTATTATTATTAATATTCGATCTGTGCTATATAATTCTAATGTGTAAAGGAATACACGTTTGTCCAGTGTATTTCATATTACATAAATTGTATTTAATTGAATATATTGTATTAAATGCCGTGCAAAATTAGTCATCACGATAACATCCAAAATACTGAACCAATTCTAACTCAATTGAGAGAATGTATTGATCTTGCAAGAAACTTAATGAGTTGGTTAATCAAGTAACGAGTGATTATAGTTAATTCACAGGGATACACGGAAGAATCCCGTTACATTATGCTCTAGGAGAAAAAATCGTTTGAAATGCATTTTAATGTTCTTACATTATACAAGTCCTTTCAGCGAAGAGTAATTTAATTTATTTTAATTCCTTTCTTTCTTAAGGTAAAATATCTTAGTTCGTTAATGAAGAGGATGTTGTAATTTGTTCGCAAATAACCAACACTTCTTTGAAAATTCGGTTCATTATTAATATATATTAAAAATTTTCGATTTCGATAAAATTTTTGGAAGTTGTTTACTTTTATAGGGGAGATATATTAAAAGATTTCGACATTCAATGGCATTCGTTGAATGGTTTAGACTCGAACCTCGTTCGAGCACCCTAAGTATATTCCCCCTATCGCCGATTTTTAAACTATGATTTCAATAAACGTTTAACATTTTCATTGCAATTACCTCATATCTGTTCAATAGCATTTCGCAATCCAAATTTAACATTTCTCTATAAATTACCTTTATCACCTAAACACAGAACCAGAAAAAAAAGTACTACCAATTTGTTTAATTTGTATTAAATCTAACAATTGTACCTTAAAGTAAAAAGGAAGAAAGAAAGAAAGAAAGAAATCTACTCTTCCTATTTAGCTTGAAGCACTTATTTAGCTCTTTATTTTATTTTATTTTATTTTATTTTATTTTATTTTATTTTATTTTATTTTTTTGCTATTAAAAAAAATTAGAAAAATATAAAAAGTGAAAAAATAGTAGAAGAAAATGCACGCACATGCATAATTAATACAAATGACAAATGCATGTACGTAATATTATGCTTAATTTTACGTACATGCATTTGTCATATATGTTTCCTATTTAGCTTGAAGCACTTGTTTAGCTCTTTATTTTTTTTATTTTTATTATTTTTTTTTTATTATTAAAAAATTTTAGAAAAATATAAAAAAGTGAAAAAAATGAAAGAAGAAAAAGCACGCACATGAATAAATAAGCGACTTCCCTTCGGGGCTATATGACGTGTATTCCGTATTGACTAAGGAACAAAATAGACTCGTCACCCGTAGACAGGTTTACCTCATTATCGGGATCAAGTCATTGTCTGCGGTCGAGTGATTTTTCTCTCGATGCTCCTACGCCCCGGCACGTGACAGGTCCAATAAAGGAGTGGACGTGCTGACGTCATGGTTCAGTCTGATTAACGGATCTATGGGATCACGGAACATTGAATTTGTATTACACTTGTGCTGAGTGATGCCTGAAGTTGCCAAAGATTTGATAATACTCGATTCCTGTTTTATTTGTAGAGAAACATAAAAATGAAATCAGAGATTTACGAGTAATGTGAATTCTGTACGTGTAAAAGACAACGGAAATACATTCTGCGATCAAATGAAATTTCGGCGCCAACTTAAACAAATTCCTGTGGGTACTGTACAGTAGAAATCAAAACAGATATTAAGATTTTTTTTAGGCAAAACTCTTGTCATATATTACTTACCCATCATATATAGGGTAAGTCTTGTAATCGTTTTGAAAATCGAAAAATTTTTTTTGACGGATTTACACGTTTCAGACACTGGAGATTCCAAAAAACATATTTTTAGAAAAAAAAATTTGCCATCTGTCTGTGTGTCTGGATGTCTGTGTGTCTGTAAACGCTCTATCTTCCGAAAAAATTGAGATAGAGACTTGCAATTTGGTATGTACTTAGTATGTAATAATGGGAAGAAGCCTATTTCATTTCAATAGATAAAGAGTTACCGAGATATTTGGAATCCTATTTTCCACACTCTTCGATTTTTCATGACCCTGTATTTCATCCAAATTTCACTTCAAAGATATATTTTAATTGGAAATTTGACGCTTAATCAGATGCAATAAACCGCTAGTTAATAGGATTATTATTTTTGGAGTTATAAGAAAAAACCTCTTTCAAGCAATTCAGTAATCGAGCATTTAAAGTTTATGACGTCATCAATCCACGATTTTATTTGAATTGCAATGCATTTTATAAGTAGTTTATACATTTTTATTTTAATATTTTACATTATGCATATCCATGATGAGTAAGTATTACGGTGGCCCCCAACGACTAGTTTTTCATTGTAAAGACAAAATTAGGAAAAATAATACTTTTACCAATCTAATAAAAAATGTTTAATTTTCACAAATTTCATTTTTCTTATTCATTAATTGAAAAAAAATGAAAAGCTTTTTTTTTTTTTTTTTGCTTCTATTATAACTCCACCCCGCCCCTTAACATTTTTCATGAATTTAATATTTCGATATCGAAATTCAAAATAGTAATAAATAGTTTTACCTCAAAGTGTGCTCGTCTCTTGTTTCTAGTAACACAAAAAAAAAACAATAGCAGAAAGAATGCCATTAGTATATCTATCTCTATCTCTCTCTCTATATGTATATACAGGGTGATTTTTTTTTAAAGTTGTGAAAGTAAAACCCTATAACGAAAGAACCACTGATCCAAATGACGGAAATTTCACCAGTATGCTCCCAAAGCAATGGTAATTTTTTAGGCATGGTTAAAAAAAACTTAAAATCTCACCGACAGATGGCGCTGTATATGCAGTAAAGTCGGGAGAGGAGCTTGTGTAAGACACACGCACAGTGGATACTCTTCACTCTGTTGTGGAACATGCTGTTTCACGTTTCCAACTCGTAGCTGAAAACATTGGACAGCACACTGAAAATCGTATGCGTTAGTTGCGCAGTTCTGTATGAATGTTTTACTCCGTATTTTTATTTCGTATTGTTTCTGCAGCCGTTTGCAGTTCCTTTTCCCAATTACTGCATTCTGTATGTTTTTGATATACAGAATGCAGTAATTGGGAAAAGGAACTGCAAACACCTGCAGAAACAGAACGAAATAAAAATACGGAGTAAAACATTCGTACAGAACTGCGCAACTAACGCATACGATTTTCAGTGTGCTGTCCAATGTTTTCAGCTTTGAATTGGAAACGTGAAACAGCATGTTCCACAACAGAGTGAAGAGTATCCACTGTGCGTGTGTCTTGCACAAGCTCCTCTCCCGACTTTACTGCATATACAGCGCCATCTGTCGGTGAGATTTTAAGTTTTTTTTAACCATGCCTAAAAAATTCCCCTTGCTTTGGGAGCATACTGGTAAAATTTCCGGTCATTTGGATCAGTGGTTCTTTCGTTATAGGGTTTTACTTTCACAACTTTAATAAAAATCACCCTGTATATATATATATATATGCGTGTGTGTAAATAATATATCGTATAACAATTATCCGTATCTCTATTTAAAATATTTTGCATTTTATTGTTATAGTAAAAGATATATGTTTAAAAACATCCTAATAACAATAACCTACCAGCAAATGTCAAATTTATTAAAATCATGCGTGTTTTTTTAAAACGTTGATGAAATCAAATATTAAATGAAATAGACAAATGAAGAAAAATTAAAATTTAAATAATAAATTGAAACAAAATGTAATATAAAAAAATAAGATGATGATGGTGGAAAAATGATTATAATTCCTTAAATGTTCCCTATATATTATATAGAACAAAATTTAATATAAAGATATAAGATGATGCTGGTGGAAAAATGATAACAATGCCTCAAATGTTCATTATATAGAACAAAATGTAATATAAAGATATAAGATGATGATTGTGGAAAAATGATAACAATGCCTCAAATGTTCTCTATATATTATATAGAACAAAATGTAATATAAAGATATAAGATGATGATGGTGGAAAAATGATAACAATGCCATAAGTAAATATCTAATTATCAGTCGGCTAGAATGTTCACGTGCACCAAAAATATATTAATTATTTCATTTGAAAGACAAGCATATTCCAAAAGTATTATCTCACTAGCCGATATAATGCAAAGAATAGAAGTAAAAAATAAGATTTAAAACAAATTAATGAATAAAAAAAATCAAATATAAAATATAGGGAAAAAATAATAAAAATATAGTACTTATGGCCATCCAATCCATGTGAGTTGCTTTTATGTAAGTCGAATTTAATAGCTATTACTACGGTTTCAGTTAAGAGACGAATCAAACAATCGAGATGCTTAATTACTATGGTTACAGTTAATATATGATACAAAAAGTCAAATTGTTTATTAATTGAAAAATAATCATGAGTAAATTATTATTCAATAAACAAAACTAAATATAATATAGATATTTATTTACTTAATTCTTAATACTATTAACCTATTGTAAAAATAAGCAGGATAATATTTTCTAATTAAAGAAGACTAATTAGTATTGTCATCTATCATCGAACTAATATATTTATTTAATATATCCACTAATTTCACAAAAGCATTTTTACCCATAAAAACTTTACTGTAAGCATTATTACTTACCCATCATACGTAGTATAGGGTAAGTCTTGTAATCGTTTTGAAAATCGAAAAAAAAATTTTGACGAATTTACACGTTTCAGACACTGGAGATTCCGAAAAATATATTTTTAGAAAAAAAAATTTGCCGTCCGCCTGTGTGTCTGTGTGTCTGTGTGTCTGGATGTCTGTGTGTCAGTAAACGCTCTATCTCCCGAACAAATTGAGATAGAGACTTGCAATTTGGTATGTACTTAGTATGTAATAATGGGAAGAAGCCTATTTCATTTCAATAACCTCGATTAACCGGAACAATTTTTTTCAAACTCTCGAAATATTCGTTCTGATAAAAGGTATATACAAATTTTCGAAATTGTTTATTTTAAGAAATGAGCATAAAAGACAATAAAAAAACATAAATTTTGCATAAAGCATGAAGTCGATCGGATAATGAGTTGCCGAGATATTTGGAATCCTATTTCCCACACTCTTCGATTTTTCATGACCCTGTATTTCATCCAAATTTCACTTCAAAGATATATTTTAATTGAAAATTTGACGCTTAATCCGATGCAATAAACCGCTAGTTAATAAGATTATTATTTTTGGAGTTATAAGGAAAAACCTCTTTCAAGCAATTCAGTAATCGAGCCTTTAAAGTTTATGACGTCATCAATCCACGATTTATTTGAATTGCAATGCATTTTATAAGTAGTTTACACATTTTTATTTTAATATTTTACATTATGCATATCCATGATGGGTAAGTATTACGGTGGTCCTCAACGACTAGTTTTTTAAATGTACTTATATCTATTCTGTACATGCCCATAAAATTTCAATCGTAAAAGCAATAAAAAATATTATAAAAAATTCCCCACACGCAATATAGAATACGGAAAAATGCATAAAAAGAAGAGAACCAAAGAATCGGCATAGTAAAAAGAATCTAGATCTGTTTGAATGGGTCATGAAAGGATGTTCAAATAAAAGAATAATTTGGCATCCCTTTATAATTCAATATAAAAAGAATAAATAAATTTAAATAAATTTAAAAACTGTTACGAAAAAATATATCTAACTTCAATAATAAAGAGAATAAATCTTTAAACAAAATACAAATAAAGAAAAAACTATACAGGGTGTCCAAAACGTTAGAAAATTACTCTAATTTTTTATCTATAAGAGATAAGTAGACATTGCAAATTGCAAAAGTTTTCGAAATAAAGTGAAAAATAATATTCTGTAAGGAAATAATCTTCCCATTAATTTTCAAAATGGTACATTTTTAAAATTTTTACATGATCCCTCTAGAAAAAATTGGACAATTACAAAATTTCGCTTTTTACTGTAACAAGATCATTTCAAAACACTGCATACCTGTATCTTTAAAATTAATTGAATAATGCAAAAGAAAAAACATGACATAACACTTTTTCGTAAGCGTTTAAAATGATATTTCAGTGGTAAAAATAGACACCATTCACAAAGTGAGAATGGCGTTTTTAGCTTAAAAATGTGCTTCCATGTTTAATTTTTTGTAATATATCGGAGAGTTATATTTCTAATTTGATATATGGCCCGCATTTACAATGGTCAATTTTTGATTAAGCAGAACTGCTTCAACTTTCAAGATTTAGATGTACCCTTTTTTTGTAATGATCATGTTTCAGAAAAAAGAATTTTTTTTTCTAATTAACCAATTTTGTCTAGAAGAGTCGCATAAAATTTAAAAAGTGTAACTTTTTTTTTTATTAATGGATGAACTGTTTCAAAAATATAATTTTATTTCGTACGTTATTTTGCAATTTACATTGCCTTCTTATCTCCAAAAAGTTAAAAATTAAAACCTTTCTGGGACATTCTATTTGCTGTGCCCATCGTAAAACGTTCTTTTTTATAATATTCCAATACACTAACTTAAATAGAGTTTTTACATATTAACAGTTATGAATATGGAGTTTAATGTATTTCTTTGAATTTATCATGATGTTACAATGAACACTGTAGTAGAGTTAATACTTTTAAAGAACACTTTTGGAATAAAACAGTGAGCCCAGAGTGAACACTTTTATAATAGAAAGTGAACACACAGTTGCACATAATGAACACTTCTATGTGAAAAAAAAAGGTGAACACGCAGTCTCACTCAGTAAACACTTTTCGAATACAAAAAAGCGTAGCTAGATAGCGCTCCCTGTTGAGTATTCAAAGCAAAAATTGGACCAATGTAATAAATATAAAATTTTCTGCATTTCTACACAACAGAAATTGAGCTATAGCTATTCTGTTTATCCTGAAAAGCATATAAAAAGAGCCCCTTTTGAGTGATCGAAACCAGAATTGAATCAGCATACTTTTTCATAATGAGCATCTTATATATTAAATTTGGCGCAATTGGATCTCAGAGAGGCCGAGATATCACGTACATCATAAAAATTCAGAAAAATAGCGACAGGGAAAATGGGTATATAAAAGTCTAATTAGCATTAATTTACGTCAACGTCCAACTAAATATGAAGTTTCAGAGAAGCCCATGAAATAGTTCTTGAGTTACACCGCCCACAAAACTTGCGTAACACAGAGACAAACACCCAAACATCGATCCAAAATATCTCAAATCTTATTCAAAACATAGAAATGAAACAAAAACACAAACGCAAAAGCAGAAAAAAAGAAAAGCTAATTATTTCATATTGGTGACTTTTTAATTAAAAGCTTTAAAATAATGCATTTCCAGCTCCGTTATTAATCTTTTTTAATGAAATCCAATTCATAATTGAAAAATAAAACTACTTATTATTTTTTTTTTTTAACAACCAATAAGAAAATAAAATATACTTATTTTATTAGTTTTCATGTATTTGAAAATAATTTGTCTATTTTAATTTTTGCTTTGACTTATTATTTTTAAATATAAAGATTCTGATTCAAAAGTTATAAAGAACAAAAAACTTGCTGAATTAATTATATCTCATCTTGTATATTTATAGTATGCAAGAGGAGCAAACGTGTTCGTATAGCGTAATCTCATACGAATCTATAGACATACACGAATACTAGTTAGTGCATGCTCCATTCCTGATTCAACTTTCGCTATTTATCACACAGGAGAAAGCAATTAGTGCCATGATTATATAGACCGGTCTAGCGCTATATGCCAAAATGTAACATTACGGCGGAGTTCATATATCCATTCGATACGCGCAGGTTTCATTAATTTTCAAATGCTGGTGCCGAAATATATATGGTAGCTAGTAAAAACGATACGAATGTATTTCATATTTTAGAATTTTACTACCTGCGCAACATGATCATGCATTTATATTGAGACTTTTCCACTTTGTGGAGGGGTTAAAAGGTACTATATAATCTTATTCTACAGTTAGAAAACTATAATATTACATTTATTCATTCTTTTAATCATAAGAAAGGAAATTATATTTACAGTGTATGTTAAATGAAAATTATGAAATTTACTTTTTGAAAATTATGTGATTTTAATTAGGGACCTTTTGTCAAAGTGACCAGAAAGAATTGAAATGGAGAAAAAATGTATTTTTTATTATAATTACTTTTATAATGTTTGAACCTTTAAGAATGCTATGCAGTTGGTCCAATAGGAAAGATTCTAAAATAACGGTTATACAAGCCATAAATTTTGAACCGAGCACAGAACCTGCGAAGACAAAACTTTAAACTCAATTATTTCGAAACACTGTTTTTTAGCGGTTTTGCTTCGATGATATTTAAACAAGTTAATTTATTTATGCATGTCCATTTTTTAAAAATAAAAAATAAATAAATCCTCCACAAACTACATCTGAAAATCAAACAATTTTTTTTTTTTTAAGTTATAACAAAAACATCTGATCATTTTTTATGGATTTTGAATTTTTTGAAATTTTTTTTTATAATTTGTTTATTTCTCAGATATAATCGAGATACAACATAATAAGCAGTATAAAAAAGAAATGATAACTCGAAAGTAAGGAACCTTCACTTCAAAATCGTAGCAAAATCAGTTTTGCAAGATAAATTTTGAGTTAAAAGATTTTTATTGTTTTTTTACAATTTAACAAATACTTTTTATTTATATAAAATATAAACAAATATACGCAATAAAATATAATAGTCTAAATTAATTACAGTGTTCCTAATCTACGATCAAACTTCCAGCCAATTAAAACTAGTTTTGCAAGGTAAATTTTGTCATACATTGTT
This sequence comes from Maratus michaelseni, assembly GCA_963931845.1. Lineage (NCBI taxonomy): Eukaryota > Metazoa > Arthropoda > Arachnida > Araneae > Salticidae > Maratus > Maratus michaelseni. The sequence goes on from OZ007587.1 coordinate 404,543,568, forward strand.
AAAAGTTTTTTATTGTTATTTTACAATTTAATAAATACTTTTTATTTATATAAAATATAAACAAATATATGCAATAAAATATAATAGTCTAAATTAATTACAGTGTTCCTAATCTACGGTCAAACTTCCAGCCAATTAAAACCTTTCTAGTTCCCATGACCAAAACTGGGCATTGGCGAAATGTCCACCATCTTAGTTCCAAAATCAAGGTATTGCAATACAATTTTGGCAGAGATTAACATGGTTAGATCCATTAAAATCTCGAGAAAATTGTTTATATCGCTTCAGAAAGACACGCAAAACATAGTTATACATGTATTTTCACTTTAATGAGTAAGGATTCTATGAAAATGCATTTTTTTCTTTAGGTGATCTGCTTGGTTTATTTAGAATTTGATCGCAAGCAGAAAAATGTCTTGAAAGAGCTTGATAAATTTTAGTACTCGTGCTGCTAATAGAAAAATACAAAAATGTACTTTGTAGAATTCCGGGGTTTTATTAATAGAACTTTTGACTCTCGATTAACAATAGATATTAATATTAATTATCGAATAATAATACTTGAATTATCGAATAATATTCATTGAATTTTTATATATTTGAATTAATAAGTAAAAATTCTATTGTTTTAATCGAATCGAAATTGTTTTATTCCGAAACTATAGAATGCTTGGTTATCATATTCATGTTTTTAAGTCACCATATTTTTGACTTGCTTCTTTTAACAACAGTGCCTTTTTTTATATTTATTTATTTCATTGTTTTAGACCTTCTAAAACTATATTTACCATATCCATATATTTATAATTTTTCAAAAAGTGGTAGCAGTAGCTAGAAATTAATTTATAATATAAAATAGGAATATTCAATGCAAATTTTAAGTAACTTCAATCATATATTTTTGGAGGATTATGCTTATTTATTTATTTTAAAATCTTCAATATAAAAGTAGATAACATTTCGTTCAGATCTGTTTAAGAAACTAGATAAAGAAAAAAAAAATAGTGCAATTTTCTTTCTGGCCTATTTTGTATAAAAATCTAAAGAAAAACCTACATTCTTCCTCCAAGTAATGCAAAAGTAAAATGCAGTTCAAATCCAATAAATGTCAAGTACGTCTGTGTAATTTTTTCAGTTGTATGAACAACTATCCAAAAATACTTCACAGCCTAATGTTGGAATTAAATGGCGTGGTGGAACTAAAATGGGGGATTTTCCATATCTCCTGTCTCGCAAACGTCCAGACTTTCTTAATAAAAGGTGTCTAACTCTTACGCGTCTCTAATGAACATTTTCAATGTCATTTTTGCAGATGAAATTTTTGCAGACGAATTTTTCAGCTTGTCTTTTGAAAATTTGGCTCTGATGCAATGAAAATACTGTAAAATTTATATCATTTTGATTCAGTTATAGAAACTACTCTAGTTTTATTAATTAAAAGTCATGTTTTCTTTTAAATATGATCTCAGTCTTATCCTCTAAAGCATTACACTTTTAGGGCACTTGAGAACAGTCTTAAATATTGTATATTCAAATTAAAAGTAATTTCTTTTTTTAAATGCTAATGAGAAAATGTCCTCCACAAAAATATAATGCTACCCGTTATTTTCTTTTTAACCCACTTTTATTCCTTCTCAACGGAAATAACCATTTTCTGCTGGTTGAGTTTATTAGAAGAATCTCATTCGTCAGGAATATTAGAGGAATTCGTTATATTTTCAGGAGTACTAATGTGCCCTTATCTGTACTAAGAGCCTTTTAGGAAAAGTCTATACTAACATGTAAAATTATAATAATAATAATAATATTAATATTAATATTAATATTAATAATAACGGAATCGATACGTAAATAATTGATGAATTTCAACGTATTATTACAAAAGTAAACTCCGTTACCATCAACAGGCATTGATTAATGAAGCTCAATCTTAAAAAAATATTCATTATTATTGTTATTAATTATTATTATTATTATTAATTATTATTGTTATTTATTATTATTATTATTATTATTATTATTATTATTATTATTATTATTATTATTATTATTATCCAATTTACGTGTAAAACATTTCATGAAATTTTAATGACTTGTTAAAAGAACTTTTAAAAAAATTATCCGTTGTTAACATTAAGAGACATTGAGTAACGAAGTTCATCTTCAGTAATAACAGCACCAAAAACAACAACAATAATAATAATAATAGGAATAATAAATATTTATGGTTATGGAATGCGTTATAACTCTCTCCATATTCTGTTAAAAAAAAAAAAAACCTAATTAAAAAAGAAAGCCTCAGATGCAGTAGTATTTCTTTTTTCCGTTAAGTTGGTATACGTGTGGTAAAACAACTTTTACAGTCAAAGTATCATACGCGCTTAAATGATCGGAGTGAGTCAGTCATAAGGCAAAAAGTGTGAATGGTTTTTAATCTTTAAAAAATGACGGTTTATTCACGAAGCTTTGTATATGTTATATATCAATACCGTCTTTATTTTAAGAAACGTTAGAATAATCTTTATGAAAATATATTTTTAAAAAATACTGATATAGTAGTTGTGCTTAAGAAATGTTTGGCAGCTCTGATCTGGACCGCATGGAAAAAAAATTACAATAAAGTAAACAGATTTACAATATTATTTATAAAACTACTTACTGAAAATTAAAAAGATAACAATGAAAAATAATCGATGTTCAAAATTTTTTACTAATTTAACCTATATCTCAGCGGGACTTTTGAATTTTATTTAGTATGGTGAAAATGTAGATGGAATAATGCACTCTGCATATAAATGTTTTTTTTTTTAATTTTTTTATTTTAATTATTTATTTAAAATTATGTTTGAATATTTAATATTCCCCTAAAAAATAATTTTAAAAATTAAATGTACATAGGTATTTTAAATATAGAGTAGATTATTCTAAATATCAATAGAATTGTTTTATACTTATTGCCATCTCGATTATGCTGTGTTGTTTTACGGCAAAAATTTGGACATCGTTTGTATTTTACATACATTCATTTATTTAGTCGCTAGAATTAGAAATGAACCCAAAATAATTAATGTGCTTGCACAAAGTATAATTAGAAAACTTTCAACAAATGAAGATGTCAAACTTACTGAAATTTGGTAGAAATTGATTGTACAATTCGGAAATGACACCCTATCGAGGAATGTAAATAGCAGAAGTTGTTTAAAAATGGCCGCAAAGAAGATGATTGAATACGATCCAGTGTGGAATACCGCACAAAAAGCGAAGCTACTTCACAGAAGAAAAATTGACTAAAAAGTTCATACTAATAATTTTCGAGATTTACGGGGTATTTTCGAAAGTCAATTTTTTCATGAAAAACTTGCATGTAATGAAGTATAATAATATTAATTGTTGGAGAAGATTGGAGCAGCACATCGGTCCTAGAAACGTTCCATTCCGACCGGAATGTTCATCTTATCCAGGACAATGCAATACCTCACACAGCAGGTATAACGATACACAAATGTCACTGTAAATGACTTCATCACCTACCATATAGGCCGAACTTATCATCTTCTAACTAATATTTATTTGGATTTAATAAAAAAGCGTTAGAAGAAGCAAAATTTTCATCAGATAAAGCAGTCAAAGAAATTTTGTGCAGTATGATTCATACACATTCTAGTCCTTTTAATTGTTCAAGAAAATAAAGACACTCAATATGTTGAATAAAATGTGTACATTTAAAAAAAAAGCTATCTAGAAAAATAACATTGGTGTAATTTTGATAAATAATGTTTCAAAAACAATGCTTAAAAATTTTATTTATATTTAATCCACCCCTCTAATTTGTAATATACAATACTTATTCTCTTCTATATATCGTATATTAATTTTTGTGCACATTTTTTATTAATATAAGATTAATTTTGTTTTATTCTGTATTCTTCTGAATTTTACTTTTAAATTTTACTTTAATCTTTTAATTTAATTATAATCCCATTAAAAAAATTAAATTTTTAATTTACAACGTTGAAACTTGACTCTATTTATAATCGAAATTATTTTCACAGATTTTAAACTTTGCAGGAATCTTTGCTGTCTAACCAAATCTGATTATACTGGGACCCAATATTATGGAAATATTGATGGGAATTACTCTTGCAAGCATTGATTAAATATTTGCAATGAAACACCAATATTTCTTAGTTGTTGGCTTTACATTGAAAATATTGGGTATGACATGTCTAAATACTTTTTGCCAGTATTGGTGCAATGCTGACAAAATATAAACATCCCAATGTTGGGGCAATATTTCATGCCAATATTTGCAAAGATATATCAGATATCGGCAAACTGATCAAATAAAACAATATCAGCTCGATATTGCTTTAATCCAAAAATATTTAAAATAAACTGAGAAATAAAAATAAAACGTGTTTTAATGCGTAATATTCTGTGACAAAACGGGTTTGAAATGAAGAAAGGTGCTTTCAAAAACTTTTCCTTTTAATTCCACATCAGTTATGTAAGTTTTCACTAAGCTAAATAAAATTAGCTCCATTCTCTGCAGACTAATAAATGCAAAGTCGCTCACAATCAAAAGCCCGTACGTCAGCGCCGTCTGCTTTAAAGTGAATTAAAACGGAGGATATTAACAGTGCCGCCGCCTCGTAAACTTCTCCCATTAATCAAGTGAGGAGCGGAATTAGGGAGCAATTAGCCCCTACATGCCAATATACCGTAACGCCTTCTTCCACCCCATCTCACTCTCTTTCTAATACGCCATCTAAACATAGTTTCATTTATTCTAATACTTTCAATTAAGGTATTCCTAGAAAGATAAAACGGTAAATGAATGGTTAGTTTTCGCAATTTTATTTCAGTTTAAATTTTCTTAATAATGGCTTCTGATTTTCATGCTGCGTTTAGTAAATTATATATTCCAGTTAATTCTTTTCTAAGTATGAGGTCTCACTCCAAGAATAATTCTTTTTTTTTTCTTCTCGTATTCATCACATGTGAAATCAGAAATTTAAATATAAGTTGCACAGACTCAAGTTGAATTTGGAACATTTCGTCGTCGTCATCGCATGTAAAATGAGGAATGAAAATTGTACAAACTGGAATGGAGTTAAGACTTTTCATCGCCGTCACCACATGTGAAATTAGGACAGCGAAAATCTTTTCCAATTCTTTATTTTGAAACGATTGACAGAGAAATAGTAAGATAAGATGTAGTCCAAATTCAATGGTCATAGTCTAAATTCAATGTAGAAACAACGTGCGATTGATTTTTTCTTTAAATGAGGAGGATATTGAAACAGCTAAAACTTTTACTCATGTTTTCGAAATATTTATAGAGACCACATAGTAGAAGACAAAGAAAGGTTTCATTCCAATGCTGAATTGCGCCCTTCATTAGCTTACGATATAGTGGTGTAAGAGCTCACTTTTTCAAACAACTCTCTATAAAGGAATAAATAAGGAATGTATCAAAATAAAATTAACCTGTTCTTCTGACTCAACCGAAAGGAATTTTCTCGTTTGTTCCTTCATAATACCTTTGTAAATTTGTCATTCAAATCAATCATGAAATTATTAGAAGTATGTAGAGTTTACAAACAGTAACAAGTTCAAATTGAAAGAAATTGAATCAAAAGTGGTTAGAAGATCTAAACTCACCTATTGTGTCTGTTTTTATTGTTTATCATAATTTTTTTCTGGAGCACAAACCAGTCTCGATCACAGGTGAAACACAATTGAAATTAGCAGCGTGTTTTATACCATTATATTGTTTTGTCGAATAAGCTAGAACACACTTACACCACTAAACTAACTGTAACCAACTTAACTGTATGATCTCCAAACCAGTAAACGGCAAGAATAAATATCCACGCATAATATTTTTTATACTTGGGAATTATTTATTATTAGTAATCACTTGATGAAAGGAGATGCTAATTAATTGTTACCAAAACTATAGTTGTGTTTTTACTCATCATCTGAAAGAAACAGAAGAACCCATACTACAAATGAATACAGAATATTACTCGACGTAGTGGTTAATCCCAAAAGTAATCCATCTTGACATAAAAGAAGAAAAAATAAACATTTTTATAATCAGAAAAAGTTAGTAAAAATATAACAAAAAAGAATGAAATTAAAATAATAACTTTTAGAATACTTACTACTATTAAAAATCGTCTTTTTTTTTTTTTTTTTTGTATGTGTGTGTGTGTGTGTTTTTAATCAGATAAAAAAGAGTTTTCAATATGTTATAAATCATTCAATCACGCCAACAGGATAGTTGTGATAGGTACGATTGGTTCTCACTAGTTAATAAATTATTTAAAAGAAAAATCTGCTTAATATGTTTTTTTATTTACCTTCATTTAATTTGCTGGTCAATTACTTTAGTCGTTATAATTCTTTATAAATAACATGTAATATCTTTAAAAAAATTACTGATACATTTCCGAAAATAGTATAATCTTTCTACAAAACGAAAAACGCGGATTTTTTTTTAATTATTATTTTTTTAATTCTGATTAGGTAAAATTGTACTATTTAAATATTTCCTTTGAAAATTACCATTTCTCACTACTAATAAATACAAGCGACCTTTAATCAATCTGCAATGCAATGATTAAGTTAAAATACGAAAAAAAAAAATAAAAATGAAATTTACGAATTCATTTTATTCCTCACCATTTGAAACCAAGGGCTCAATCCCATTATATCAAGTCTTCGATTATATTTTGGGCACATTTCATTTATTTTTATTTCAGTCTTTTATTAACCGTATCTTCACAAATGATAATATATTTTTTTTTGCCTGGAACCGTAGCCTTAAAATGTCACCTGTCAACAGCTTTATTATCTTAAGGTTTTGAATCCTTAAAATGATTAGCATTTATTTACTCCCTCGAAAATATTCTTTTTGAGTCCAGAAACTTTCTCATGTCATTTAGTCTTTAATTCTTCAGCCAGTTAGGTCTCAACTCAATTTTCGAGCTTTCTGATGCAACTTCAAGATGAAATTCTCACTCAATCCAATTAAGATATTATTATAGATGATATGTTGCTGATTTAAAGAAAGTTATTCTCTTTGCAGCAAAAGGTACTGAGATGCGATATTTTCGTTAATTTAAAGATATTTCTGAGACAGCAGAGTGAATAAAAATTTAGTCATATTAGCGGATAATGAATAAATCCTAGTTTATAAATGGATAGTTTGAAAAGTTTTGCATATGAATAAATTAATTTCAATCACTTCAAATTCTATTTATGTTAAATTTGTGTGATTAATGCATTTACATACAGGAAAAGAGGTAAATATTTTGCATTTATTATCAAAAAGAGTCGATAATGAAAATGTGTAGTAATTTTATTTCAAAAATTAGTTAAATACGCTTCATTGCTTTTATCACGTTTATTTAAATTTTAATATTTGAAACATGAGTTAATGCGTTTTTTATTAGTGAATGAACAAATTTTCTAATGGATAGAGTCAACGATATATAGTAATTATATACATAGTTTTCTTGTTATTCTCCCGTTTTTCCTGTACATATTTTATGTCTGTCATATAAAGTTTTATGATGACACCATTTTGAAAAGAACTCTTTCTATACTGTTTTTTTTATTATTATTACTAATATATTGACTACTTTAACAAATAGGGAATCGAGCATCAATTAATCAGTTCTTGTAGTAGGTACACGTCTAATGAGAAACGTTTCATTCTTATAAAATGTGCTTATTTTTTTTTTTTTTCATAACGTACAAAACGTTATTTAGCATGTTTTGAGCAATTATTTTAGTATTATATTTAACTATTCTTCAAATCAAGATGACAAAGTTTGTCTTATTGCCTACATATTCGAAGCATTTAATTTATGTACAAGAGATACAAAACATTTGATAGGATTTTCTTACAACTATTAAATTAAAAATGAATTTATTTTAATAACTTTATAAAGATTAAATGATACACAAACTAGCTTCAAAATTATCTTTAAAATTTGAAAAAAAAACTAATATTTTATTGTTTAAAATCACAAAAATTTACGTTGCGTGCGTTTTCAGTCAACAATGATTTCTGTAAAAATTAAAACAGCCTTAATTAAAATTAAAGTCTGTTGCATTAAAAACTTGCATCAACAAAATGATGAATTTTCGTGTAATTTATAAACTGAAAGTTCTCGAAAAAAAAATTTAACGCAATCTTATCATAAATCGTTTTCTCATTTTAACATTTCTCATTTTATTTTATTTTTGAAAGTTTTTAATTTTTTTAAGCAGGGCTATTTTTGAAAAAAAGAGTATCTAAAATGATTATATTTTTCTATACTATTGTTCTGATTAATGCAATTAACTGGCTCACGATGCAGTGAGAAAAAGTTTTTTTTTCTTTGCGTGCCATTTAAAGGAGCAGTAGATAAATGAATAATGCATTTTCAACACTTAGTCTTTCATTTTCTCCGAAATTTCATGCAAAAAATTATTATTTTAAACAATTGCACGTGTTAAACGTCCACCTGTTAAGGCAACAAGGTAAAAAATGCAATTTTGACATTAAATTTAAAAAAAAAATTATTGTTTCACGGAATTGAAAATATATTAGATTTAAGCAACACATATATTTCACTTTTACAAGAATTATAAATTCGAGATATTTTATGTTGAGACACACTATTCTAAAAGCACAATGCAGCACAACATCAGGTCTTGTAAAAATAAGAATAGTTCGTCTGTACAATCTAAAGTAGCGTCAACTATTGTTTGGCAACATTGTATACTATGGGATTTTTTTCCGAAACATTGGGCTTATGTCGTCAGGTACGCTAATTTCTTAGTTCATTGAATTTTTTTTTCAACTCAGCTTAAACGAAAATTAATTTCTTATTTCAGTTCGCTTTCTCTCAATAGTATTGTAACGTCCATTAAAATAGGTTGTTGAAATTTCACGACATCATTTATTTAATCTTTAAAAGTCGAAAATCTGATTGATACAAAATTTTAACTGAGCTACAAATATACAACGACCAAGATTACGTGAGTATGTGTGGCGCATTTTGTCACGTGAAATATTCATATATATTATTTCGGATACATCCCTTTTTCTGTGCACATACAAAACGCACAACGATAAATGAGGTACCATACGAAATGTTTTAAATAGTTTTTGACGTAGTATGCTCTCAAAAAATATTTTGTCAAAATCCACAAAACATACAAGCAACAAGTTGCCGGATCACTTCTGTGATTCGAAGAGATTTTTCTGTTATTTCAAAAAATTTCCCTCTGTTGACTGAAGAATTTCAGGAAATTTCGTGTTTTGAAGCGAAAAGGAGATACGTAAAAATTCCGTTTCTAATACGAAAAAGTGCTAAGCAGCACAGTTTCCGGAACACCCCTGTGATTTGTGGAAAATTCAGCTTTAGATTGGAGGATTTCAGGTAATTTTTACGTTAGATTGTGATAATTTCTGTATTTGAAGGGGAAAATTGGAGAAAAAAACTTAGCGGAAATTTTTGTGATTTATCGAAATATAACCAATGGAAATATTAGTTAAGAATTATTGGTTAAGAATGAATGATAATTAATTATTAATGAAAAAAAGTATTACTAAATAATCTCAACGACTGCAGTGCGAAAACCTTGCACAAGTTCACTGTTAACCTTTATTTTAGAAGCAGAAGTTGGAAATTTGATTTTAAAAAACAATAACCTGTACATAGATCCTGTTTACTTTCTTATAATGTCCCTTGAGATTAACAATTCCTATGAAATCAATTGATTAATAATTCCTATGCAATCAATTTCACAATGACATAAACACTCCATATTGCACAGCTCACATTACTCCTGCATCTAAAAGTCCCATGTATTAACTTGTTTTGTTTGTATAAAGGGCGCTTCCAAAAATATTGAACAAACTTTAAGAGGTGGTAGCGCACATCGCAACTATTTTTCTAACGGAAACCAGGGTCCAAATTCATTTTTCTTTCACTGAAAAATGCAAGGTGTATTACTCCAGTCCAAAGTTTTTTATTTTTCATTCTATCCCCCCATTTTTGTATCTTGAGATTAACAATTCCTATGAAACCAGTTGAAGGTCATGACTTTTTTTACAATTACGCAAACACTCCATATTGCATATGATTCGCATTACTCCAATAGCTAAAAGTTCCATGTATTTTTTACTTTCGTTTGTATACAGAGTAAAGAGTCAAAAAAGATTGCACAAACTTTAATAATATAATGTGTCGTGGTAGTACACATCAAAACAAACAATTTTTTAAAAGAAAACCAGGGTCGGAATTCATTTTTTTCACTAGAAAATGCAAGGTGCCTCACACCATACCGAACATTTCCACTTTTCATTCCGTCCATCTATTTTTGCCTCTTGAGATTAACAACTCCTGTGAAACCAATTGACGTTCATAACTTTTTTCACAATTACGTAAACACCCCATATTGTACATAATTCTCTGTACTCCTGCCTCTAAAAGTTCCATGGATTACCTTCTATTGTTTGTATACAGGGCGATTCAAAAAAGATTGGACAAATTTTAGGAGGTGGTAGTACACACCAAAACAAACAATTTTCCTACAGAAAACAAGATCGTAATCCATTTTTTTCACTCAAAAATGCAAGATGCCTTACTCTAATCCAAACATAACTATCGTTCATAACTTTAACTATAATAACGATATTTGAAAACAATATTCAACAAATTTACCTTAAGGTAAAGCTAGGAGAGTCTGCGCACAATTCAAAAGAATAACAATAAAAAATCTAAATATTAATTTTTTGCTAAACTATCCATGAATAATTTTTGCTTCATTTGTTTTTTATGCATTACCATTGCTATTTTGTTGTTGTGTTGTAATTTAATAGAACAGTTGTAATAAAACCAATAAAGTTATTTTGTGCAATCTGTCCTTACAGGTTGGTGGGAATGCGCACATGGGTAGGAGAGATTGTTACTAATAATAACTACAATTAAATTGTTAACAATAATAATTACACTTAAATGACATTGTTGTAAGGTTTTTGTAAACACATATTATTGTATTAGGAGTGAATATTTCAACCTAATGATTAAAGAATCAGAAAAAGGAAATAATTTTAAAAACGATTAAAGAACTTTAATTAAAGGGGAAAAAATTAAAGAATCATAAAAAGCAAGTCCAGATCAGATTACAAAATAACATTAAGTTACTTGAAAATACGTTTAACTTAAAATTAGTCCATTTTCATTTTTAATTTTTTTATACAAATTTATCAATAAGCTGCGTAATCTCTCCTAGCATGGAAACTAATGGGAACAATGCACCATCTCTCCTAAGTAGCAGATGCGCAAACTCTCCAATTTCGGCAGGAGAGATTGTGCGGCCTTTTATTTAAACATGGCCGCTACTAAAACGAACCGTTGATGTTCACATTGTTAGTCTAGATTAGTAGCTTATGAAAAATCGTTTAAATTAAAAATATTTTGTACTACTGACATTGTATAGAAATTCTGATGAATAGCTATGAAAATTCAAGCACTTACTTTGGGAAAACAAAACAAAATAGCAATGCTTTATCTTAGACGCTCAAAACAATCAACGTGCACTTTCAAGTAGACACTCCACTACTGCTGTTGTACAACTACCTGGAGTCGCTACGCGCTCACTCTACTCCTACCCCCCGAACCTCTAAGTACGCAATCTCTCCGACCGCGCTATCTCTCCTGGCTTTACCTTACTTTGTGTGGAATGCAATGATTCATAAAAATGATGGAATGTGTTCGGAATTTTTAGTAAGTGAAACTGTATGAACTGTCAATCATATTCGGAAATATAGAGCGTCTAGTTCAGCGCTATTTGGATAAGGATGGTAGTCAATTCTCGCATATTTCGTGACATCCTTACATGCCACACAAAGAAAGTTTAGTCTATTTTCAATTTCGTAGGAACATTTTCATTATTGATACAGTTATGAACAAAACTCCAGATTCGAATTCGAGTGCGACACCCTTCGGGCAATAGACCGACGTCCAGGAGATATCCATCCAGGGGATATCACATTCAGGACAAGCAATATCCTGTAGATGGTTTAATTTGTCGTTAAACGTTACGTAAACGTGTCGTAACGTTAAACTGTACAAAATCAAATAAATAAAGAACTATTTTTCATTGAAAAGGTGCTAAAAGGCACAAATAGATTCTAAAAACTTAAAATCGTAGAAAACTTACATCCTAGATACTGTTAAAAATACTCCCCAATCGTTTTCAACTCCCCTGATGATGACTGCAGTGATAGTTGAAAGCGCTCGGGAAGCATTTTAACATCTTGTCTATGATAGTTTTAAGTTTTTAGAACTTATTTATAACTTTTAGCACCTTTTTAGTAAAATAAAATCATTTATTTATTTGATTTTGTACAGTTTAACGTTAATGTAATTGGATAATGCTATCATCATGTTCTTTGGATTATGGATATTTTTAAAATGGTATTTGGAGTTCAATTTACTCGATGAACTATCAAATATGCTGCACGATAAGAAAAGTGATAGGTGTAAAAGTGTTCGATTATAGTTATTCTGACCCATTAAATAGTTCTCATAGAATATGACAACTATATGATCTGTAGGATCATTGTAGGAACTCCAGGGGGTGATTCTAGCCTTGTATGAAGTGAGACCCCCTGTATTTGGACTGAAAAAGTGAATCGTGACCCTAGTTTCCTATGCATATTTTTATTTTTGTTATAGCGCGCACTACCACATCTTAAAGTTTAGCCAGTCTTGTTTAAATCCTCCTGTATTTCAAAACTTCCAAGCCACATGAGAATTTTATCAACTCACAATTGTCACTACATATACCCAGTCCACGTACTCCAGTTTTCGTAACCAACCTAAACGAAAATCGCTTTCGATTATTTTCATGCCTGAGTTCACTTTCGTCCGACTATATCCAAAAGTTCATTTAAATAGAATATTAAAATTTCATGGCATCATTTATTTAATCTTTCGAAAACGATAACCTGCACAGACTCTAAACAATTTTAAACTGCCCTTATAAATATAATCGAACTCTTTTACCCTCATCACTTTTCCCACCGTGCAGCATATTTGATAGCTCATCGAGTAAATTTAACTCCAAATACCATTTCAAAAATACTCATTAGCGTCTTTCAGATCTAAAAGCCCATTATTGGACACATTTTTGCTTCGTTTAACTGGCGAGTCTCTCTCTCTAAAGTTACTCCAAAATTCTCTTAGAGGCGAAGCAAGCACGCTTTTCATTAGATTTCCCGATGACAGAAGGGGATGAAGTATTAAGCAACATATTTGGCTGAAGGGGGAGGGTGGGGCTGAAGGAGAAGGGGGGGAAGGAGTTAATTATATTTAAATCGCTTCATATTATATTGTTTCAATTAAAGTAGGATTGGGATACACTTCAAGAGGTCTTTTCGCTTCTCCGCATATGCTGATGATTTTAAATAAGTACATCGTATAAAGAGACTATCTAATTGGCTGCATTACTTTTAAATTGTTCCGGAAGAGCAAGAAAAGAATGTTTTCATAAAAAAAGAAGAATGTTATAGGATAAATATGCTGCTCCATGACGATGTGAAGCATTTTAGTATATGGATTTTTCGATGTTATATTTTATAGAGAAATTTAACATACATTTTTTTTAAATTGTTGTTTGTTGTTGTATTACATTTTCATTAAAAAATTAAATTAAAAATAAATTAAAACAAAATAGTTTATTTTACCAATAAAATTCTCTCATCGTATACTAATTTATTTCAAACAATCAATAGTATAATTATATTATTATTATTCAAAAACAGGCTATGAACGTAGCGGTATATCTTAAGGAGGGTGTGGGCTTTGAAATTAGCAAAAATTGACTAAATATACGAATTTTTATTTTTTCATTATTATTAACTTTTTACAATTTTTAAAATATCAATATATTGGCTTATATCTATGGCAAAAAGTGTTTTTCATACTGCTTCTAAAGGGTAAATAATGAAGAAAGCCTTCAATACTTTATTTTACCAAGAAAATTGTCTCATTATTTACAAAAAAAAACAGGCTTCGAACGTAATGATATATCTGGGTTGTTGGTTTTAAAATTAGCAAAAATCGACCAAATATGCGATTTTTTTTTTAATTATTATTATTACTACCTTTTTAAAACTTTAAAATTTTTAGTATTTTGGCTTATATCTCGCAGAAAATGTGTTTTCATACTTCTCTCAGGTAAATAATGAAAAAAGCATATCATATTGTATTTCAAAGAATTTTTTCATCAAAGAATTCTTTCGGAGCCTATACATCTTTAAAACATTCCATGTGTTTTAATGTTGGTTAAAAATTTGACAATATGTCTAAACAACAATCTCGATATATGTACTATTACAATTCTCTGCATACATTTTGAAATGTTGGTCTATTAAGATCCTAATATTAGTAAAAAAAAAAAAAAAAAAAAAGTCTATTAAGAGGTAATTTTTAAGAAAATTCAGTTCCGAGCCAGTTATCCATATTATAAAACAGAAACATGATTGTGAGTAACTATGATCTAATAATGACGGTGGAAATGACCTAACCTATATAATTAGAATTTTTTGAAAAATTATTTACTTCTAACCATTTCTCGATTAAAATTTTTCACCGCCTAGTAAGAAAAGAAAAGGTCTTTCAAATGCAATTTCTCAGAAGACTGTGTCTCAATTTGCTAACTTTTCATGGTTTTTAAAATAATTTTCAAGCATGATTTTTTTATCTATCTCTATCGCGTGGATCTTGATTACAGAAGATTAACCCGTTTGCACTTTAAACAATACAATATATTAGTAACATAATAATAATAATTAAAATAATAATATATAATTGTATAATACATAACAATATAATAATAATATTATTATTATTATTATACATAATTATATAATATTATAACAATATTTAATAATATTTCTTTCCGGATAAAATTTTATAACGAAATTAAAAGTTCATCTATAAATAAAGAAATAAGTAAAATAGCACAAATAAAACACAAATCGAACCCCTGACACGAGACTAAGACGAAAGTATTATGTGTGTTGGAATTTCAACTGTGTTTGCTATTTCAACTATGTTGGAGTGTTTTCTTTCTAACCATGTTCCGACTTACTGTACATTGTAAAAAATTGTAGCGGTAAAATTATTGCAGCGGAGATTCCAAGCTTTGCTCTTAGATAAATGGATTTAACCTGTAAAACTGCTACATTTACGGTATTTGATCGTTTAACTTTAAAAAGTACCATTTCCCGTAAAATTATTGCTACAATTCACAGCCAAATATCCATGAATCTACGTTTTTTACAATGTACAATACATGTACAATATTGCCAAGTTTTTTTATTCAAAATATTTACCATTATTCCAAAGTAGCAATCTTCGCATCATTTAATGAAAAACACTCTGCGATTAAATAAGGCGAAGACTACTAGTAAAAAAAAAATGGTAGAATAAAGAATGATGTTGCAATAAATTTTGAATTAAAAATAAATACGACATTTGATACATTTTGAAAAGAAAATTAGAACGATTATTAAAAACTGTCGTTCTTTATTTCATTTTGTTCGTATAAATGTCGAAATAATAATCCTCAGTTGCTTTTATAAACTCCAAAATAAAATTATTTCAACTTGAATGGAAAGAACATTTCTGATTTCCCAAGAAATTCTTCCCATTTAGATTAAATTACCCATCGGAGAACCATTTCTGGACATAAAACGCCATGGCAATAAAAATAAAAATTAAGAAAGACTAGAAATAGATGTAGTAAGTGAAATGCTGCAATTCTTTGTAAAATAATAAAGCGGTGAAAAAAAAAGCGACGTTATAGAGACAGAATTTTATTTCTTTGAGACAGTTTACTTTAAATCATTTTTGTTAGTATTTTTTTTACTTTGTCAAAAATAAATATTTTTCTGACGACTCGGATGAATTACAGGAAGAATTCTTTTTATGAAATTTGAAAAGAATGTTTTTATTAAAGATATAGAAATTTGGATTTATTTTAATGCAATTATTTGCAATAAAGGCTTGCAGCAAATTGTCATTGTTGAAATTGGTGAAATTGGTGATAAGTAAATCTCCTTAAATTATTAAATACTCTTTGTGGATAAGTTGTTAATATTGGTGTGTGAGGTGTCTTTTTAATTTTCGACGCTTTAAAAACCTACGCTAATAAAGTGTAATCTAATGTTAATCAATGGGAGCGTTCTTTTGAAATTTTACTTTTTCATTTGCATTTTAATATTTTAAAATTACTTTGTATGCATGGTGTATCGGAAGTCAAGTTTCGAACGTGAAAGTGGCCTCAGAAAAAAAATCTATAACCAAAATCGAAAAAGTATAAATGTAAGGAGTAAGAATTCAGACAGGAGTAAGACATCGACTACATATATCCTATACAAAAAAAAATATATAAATAAATAAATAAAAAATATAAAAAATAATAAAATGCGAACGAGAATTTTAAAAACAGCGCTGTAATTTGATTAACATTAGCTTCAGCATATCTTCGTCTTACTAGCGCAAGCTCTTAACACCCCACCCCCCAATTCCTACATACACTGTAACAAACGACAGATGTTTCTTAATCTGTGAAAATATAACATAACAACTTACTAAAAAATACAATAACTTGTTCTGAGTTACTAACGATTCCGAAAGCGTTCTTCATTTTTTGAAATCTCAGATACTAATATATTTTTCGAGATTTCGGAGCAAACTATGTCTTTTCTGGCCCCAGAAAAAATAGTTCCATGTCATCCTTATAAATTCTAGTTCCCTTTGCTGGAGAGTTCTTGTCTCCCCTATTAAAATTCACGAGCGTTTTCCTATATTATAGTGGTCAAACTTACTTAAAAATCTCTACAAATAAATGTGAACACAAGAGGTTAGTTTTAGTAACTATAATTCTAGTTTATGAATTTATTCTAGAAATCAAGTGATAATTTCTCGCAATTCATACGATTCATAATATAACGTATCATTTCATCACCTAGTTGCTATAGACTAGAAATTCTCGATCATTTCGTCTATTCAGTTTATTTGTTTACTTTATTCGCATAACTCGGAAATCTATATTTCTAGTTTAGAGAATTAGAAAATGACTACTGATTCGTTCTAGATGAAGGCGGTATAAGTTTTCTTTCAGTATAGATTGGCCTTTTTCTTGCATTTTTTAAATGCAATATTTTAATTTCCACATTTATTTTGTTACATATGCATAAATTACAACGAATTCCTTCTCGATTTCTTTGGACTAAAATGTATAGTCTTCTCTGTAGATATTATTCTATTGTTTTCATTTGAATTCATTACGTGTGCGTAATCAAAAGACTGGATATTCAGAAATCCATGTTTGTGACAAATATTGATTGATGAAATCATTATCTGTTGAAAACTCATAATACTGCGAAACACTGTCTTTCACATGCTCAAAAGAATGACGTATGGCAAAGTTTTTTTTTTTTTTTTTTGTATGTATCCTGGGAATGTTAATTTTACAAATTTCTGTAAAATCAAGTTTCAGTTCTGTAAATTCAACGAAACAAATTTTATGTAATTCAATCACTATTTAAAGCGGAAACTGGTATCAGAAGACACAACTACCCACATCATACTCAAAGAGATAGTCTTTGACAAAGCAACGCAGTTGAAAGGCTCAAAATGCAGTCACTAGATGTTATTCCCCGACCCTGCCTTGGTTTCTGATTTTTTTAAAACTTCATCTATAAACAAAATACCTAACAATATCCTAAATATTCTCCTACCATTGTTGTTGTTGTTTTATATTTCCCTTTAATCTATGCATAATACTTAAGGCAAGCTATTTGATTTGATTTAAAGTTCAGAGTTGCTTTGATACCTATAAGCTACATGGCTGTTGCCTCAAAAGGCAAGCTTTTGTTCGATTTGTTGTTGTTGTTGTTATCATAGATTCCTCTGAAGGACTACGTAGAGAACGAATAAAAATTATTTGCAATATACATTTATATATATAATAACAAATTTATTTTTATAACAATATAAATTTATTTTTATAATAATATAAATTTATTTTTATATATTTTTATAATAATATAAATTTATTTTTATAATAATATAAATTTATTTTTATATATTTTTATAATTATATAAATTTTATTATAGGTGCCTTTGTCTAATTGCTACAGTTTTACAAATTAAATGTTATACATCTTTTAATTGCTAAAAGACGTAAAATAAAACTTTATAAACAGTAAAATAAGTTTTATTAGACAGTTGACATGTTTCGGCTCCACCTGAGCCATTATCAAAACAAAGAAGAGTATTTTAGAACCGCATTGTCTATGAAGGTATTATTTAAAACTCCATCATTTGTTATTTAAAACTGCATCATTGTTCACGTACTTTTTCAAATTACGCGCGTTATTTTTTTATTTTTACTTGGGTGTTTATTTCCATATTCCGATGGAGCTTAATCATGTCAACAGTTTAATAAAACTTATTTTACTACTTATAAAGTTTTTATTTTAAGCCTTTTTAGCAATTAAAAGGAGTATTTTATTACAAGGTGTTATAATTTGGTAAATTAAAAGTTATAAGAAAAATCTACAGTATTTTTATTACTCATGATAGATTAGTCTAAAAAAACTGAAAACTCTTAAAACTCTTTTTAAATTTTAAAATTGAATTCTGCAATTTAATGTGTTTGAAACTACTTTTTAGTTTATTTTTTTTAATTCTTTATCTTACACACAGGTAGGCAAACAAACAAATTTTTTAATTGATTTTTCTGTATAGGGGTATTTTCTTATAGCCTTTCATAAATTTCCATTCGAATCTGTAATGTTTAATGACTAATAGAAATTTTACTTTAATAATATTTAATAATGTAAACCAGCAATAAGTTATTAGACTACGCAAACATCAACAGTATCAAAATAATTTAGAATATGATTACAGATACTTAAATCCAATGGTATCAGGTTACAGCAGTCACATTATGCAATATCATGACATCTCCTTTTTAAAGAAAATAAACAAAAATATAAAGCACCACGTCGATTTTTTACAAGTCAAGTTTAACAGGTTTATTAACGATCCTGCCATAACGAGTATTTATACCAGGTTCGCTTTTTGACACTATGGGGTTTTGTCCTTAAAAATCACTTTAGGTTTTGGAGAAACATCAGTCTTTACCAAAACTGAGTCATCAGATGTTTTTGGGATATTCACTGACTCATATTGGCATTGTACAGGATCATGATGTGATGACTATTGGTTTCTTCAAGCATAGGATCAGAATTACTTGAAACTGACAGTTCATCAGGAGTAGCGTTTGAACGGATAATCCAAGTTGCACCATCGGGCGTTATAATGATAAATGATCTTGGTCCTTGGGCCGCCGGAGCAATTACTTCAGCAGGACTCCACTTTCTATGACCTTTTCGAAACCGCACTTTCTAACCAAGAGAAATTGGCTTTTTTTGCGCTGAGCCTCTGTTCCTATACTCTTTTTTTCTTTTATTCTCTTTATTGTAAGATTTGAAGAGGCATTTTTTATGATAGATGGTTTTAACAACTTTGCGCTCACTGGCAATATTCCTCTAGTTCTTTTTTCCAATAAGACGTTGTACAGAACCTAAAACTCCTCTTGGTGTATTTCTATTATTTAACAATGCTAAATATATGTCAGAATCATCAGCAATACATTTAGCTATGAAGCTTTTAGCTGTTTGAACATAACGTTCAGCAAGACCACTGGATATTTTATGTTTTGGACTTGATATTTGCAGATTTTTATTCCACTCTTTTGCAAAATATCGAAATTCTTAAAAAATGAGATGAGTACCTGAATCAGAGCATAATATGTCTGGAATACCATGAGTTGCAAACCAACGTTTTAAAGCTTGTATAATTGTGCTTGATGATAAATTGTTCAATACGCAAAAATCAAAATAAGTAAGTGCAATAATAATTAATAAATCTGAAATAAGTAAGTAATTCTTTTTATCCAAATGAAAAATATCTTTGCCAACAATTTGACAAGGTCTTTCTGGTACTTTGTTCAAAATCAACAGTTTTTCGGGATTATCACTTTGACATTGTCGACAAACTTTGCACTGTTTAACATATATCGTGACGTCTTGACCCATTGAGTCATTAGGTAGGCTGGGTAGACATGAGTCACAATGACTCATGCCTACCCAGTAAACATTTTCTCTAGCTATATTGAGTGAATGTTGAATACCTATATTACCAAGATGAATAGCTTTTAACGTAGGTTTCACAAAGATTGCGCAGAATGACTATTCGATCACCTCTAAATAGGATATCATCATAAACGGTAAGCTAATATCAAAAACCCAATACTTCCTATGACTATAAATAACTTCAGTTAATTCTTCAGGCCAATCATCTTTAATCATCTTAATTAGCAGGCTTAACTCTTTATCATATTCCAGTGCTTGAACCAGTTTAGTTGTCTATTATTCAGTCATTAGGATCACTAAGTGAATTTCTGTTTCGTAATTCTGGCATGTATAAATTAGAATTTAAATTACAGTCTCGACTCAAAATATCAGCTATAAATATTTCGGCTCCCTTTTTATAAATAATTTCAGGACGATAAGGCATGATGTCAAATATAATTATTTGCAGATGAGGAGGAGCTAAATGTAATTCACTTAGTGATCCCGATGATTGAATCTAAGACAACTAAACTGGTTCAAGAATTGGAAGATGATAAAGAGTTACACATAAACTTTTTTTTATAATATAGATAGAAAAATACACATATCTATAGGAGACAAATCATTATGCTGCAAAAAGTATTCGAAAATATTTAAAACGTACTTCACAAGTGCTACCAACCAAAACTTAATCAAAATTTATTTTAATTTATTTTGCTTATTTATATCTGAAAAAGTACGATTCCAGAATCTTTTCGCATTTTTTTTAATTACTTTTTTTATTGACAAGTCACTTCCATTTATTTTCTTTATTAATTTTTAATTACAGGTATAAAATTAAATTCACCAATGCAGCAAATAAAAATGCAGTATCGCTATTAAATAAAAAAAAATTACAGAAATTCAATTAAAATATTTTTAAAAACAAATATAACTTTCTCTTTAAAGGTTTTTTTTTCTTCTTTTGAAAATAATCTCTAAAACTCATCGTTCTATAAACACTTTTTTTTTCGTTCAAAGTTTAATTTTCATATTGACAGTAAGACTTGTGTAGAAAAAAAAACTTTAGTGTAAAAAAGAAACCTTTTCTATGAACTAAAAGGTGTTGGGAACAGTGTCAACAGCTTAGAGTTGTGTTGAGTTGTCTTTGTGTAATAACATATCTTTTTCTTCTTTAAATGTGTCCCCATAAAAGATCGTACTTTCTCCCTATTTTTATATTTTCTTTATTCTTTCAGCCATGAATTACACACAAACGGCTCTTTTCTTAGTTTCTGACTAAAGGTTTACTCAATAAAAAAAAAAAGTCGAACTAAGAAATAGAAAAATCATTTTTTACAACTTTTTTCTACTTTAGTTCTTCACGACTTTTGTCGTCCAGGGAATTAAAATGCTGTTACTTGATTTCATGCTGTGTTTTATTTTATGTTCGGAGTTTTTAATGGGTTTTTTTTTCAATTGCCCTGTTTGTGAAAAGATTACTTTTAGCAATCTGTAGATTTTTTTAAGTTGTTATAAGATTACGTTATAAGATTAATAAAACATTTTGTAGTGCTTGAATAAATTCAATGTCTCTTTAACTGTGAAAACCTGTTTAAGGGATAAAAATCACCTGTTTTACATTTATATAAAGTTAATTTTGTATTCGAAAAAATTATTTTTTCTTTCTTTTTACAAATTGTGTATTTTCTTTCAGGATATTTTTTTCGTTGATGTTAATGGGAAAACGTTTTACTGTAACAAAAGAAGAATACTTCAGATTAATTTTTGAAAAATGACCATTTGAATGCGAAATTTGTATAGTCATTGTGGGACTTCACAATTTTTCATTTTTTTTAAGAAGGTGTGTTTTATCCAATAATGGTTACAGCTTAAGAATGTACGTTTCATAAGCTATTAATCGGTATTAAAAAATATCCCTATTCCAATTTTGCTAAACAAAAAAGAAAAGACTGTAGTTTGCTTTGTACCTGTCTCATTCATTTCTGCTGTAAGTTACCTACACACGCACGCACGATTTTTCTTAATAAAATTCTTTTACGAAAAAATATTTTTCGTACGCTTGAATTAGTTAATTGAAATCTAGTCTGTCACATTTTTTGGCACTGTTTTCAAGGAATCTATGATTTTTGGTCGATCTCTGCAGACTTTAACATATTCTCATAAGAAGAATCCAAGTGACGATGAGAATTATTAGTGGGGGGGGAATCCTTCATTAAAGTAAGTCTGGAAGCCTCTCATGATGACACGACTATATATATAATATATATGTTACGGTCAATATGATTAATCCGGTCATTATTAATAATGACCGGACATAAAGGCCGGTTATTATTAAAAATAACCACGGTCATTATTAATAATGACCGGATTAATCATATTGACCGTAACATATATAGTATATACAGGATTTCAAAAGAGATTGCAGACTTTAATTTTTTATTTATTGGTAATAAATAAGCAATGTACATTACAAAAATACTCCAAATGATGTGGAAATTACGAATATGTTAATGAAATATTCCAGTTATAATTTTCAGAAAGTTACGCATTTTAAATTTGTATGCGATACCCTAGACAATCTTTGTCAATTGGACTTTTTGTTCCTTTTTGATCCAACAAGATAAGTGAAAAAAAAACTGCATATATATGGCAGAACTTCATAAATATAGAGCCTTTAAAATCAAATTAAATATGATAAAATGTAAACAAGTTGGAAATTGTACGTCATACGTGACATATGAGGTGCGTTCGTTTTATAACGAGTTTCACAATGTTAAAAAATCATATTTATTATTTCAGTGAAATGAATTATATCGTCTGCTATGAGCGAAATGAGGATGCCTTTTTTCTTTTCTTATTACGTATTTTTGACTCATAATGAACGAATCTACTGTGTTTACTTTACTCTAATGGATTGAGATATTCGGCTGTTAACCTAATTTCCACTGAAGTTATCTCAGAATCTATACATTTTTAATGTAACTCATCTCTCATGCAAAAAAAAATTTTTGAACGATCTTTCTAAAAATGTAACTTTTATGCAATTTTATTCGAAAAAATAATTTTGAATAAACATGGCCATATGAAAAAAGAAGTAGTTTGCCCGTATTTGTTTTCCTCAGTCACATGACTTGCGCTTTCATTATATAGATTACGTAGGATAAGATTTAATAGAATAGAGAAAACTTTTATTAATATCTTTTTAAGCTTTGGTTCGATTTTCATAAAATTTGAAAGGACTCGACAAAATTATGCAACTATAATATATATTAAATTTCAATCAATTCGGTTGGGTAGCTTTTGCGCTGTTATATGCGTATGGACGGACAGATGGACGGACCAGACGAAGACTATAGGTGCTACTTATTTATATAATTACGAACTCATCTAAAAACTAACTTATACATTTCTTTAGTGCCATTTAAAGGCTATTTACTCGATAAAAATAGAGAACAATTACAAATTTATGATTTCGTTGTTTAGCTAAAAAATAAGTTAACAAAACTGAAAAATCCCTTCAAATGCATCTAAATAAATCGTTACACAGGCAAACATCGTGTCAGTAAAGAGAAAAATGCAGTTTGAAATATTAGAAGAAAAATTTTGGAAGAAAAAAAAAGTATTTTCGAATTATTTTTTCTCATCTCCAATGCATAACTAACGTCTTCTAATAAAGTTTCTGTAAACATTTTGGGGTTCTTCATCGCTAATATAGTTGAAAGCATCAATTTGTTTTCTGTTTAAGGTAAACTGCATATGTATTGTCGCCCGTTTCCCTTTCCTAGCAGTATCTCACAGATTTAGATTCCTAATTCAATATTCTCCATAGTATCTTAATTCTATAGTCAATTTTTAATTCAATTTTACAGCTATCCATTTTTAATAATGATCATTTTACAGCAAAAGAAAAAAATTCTAATTGACAAATTTTATTAAGAAGGGTCGAATAAAAATTTTAAAAGTGTAACTCTTTGAAAATTAATGGCAGAAATGTTTCATTAATATAATCTTATTTCCTATCTTCTTTTGAACAGTTTTTCAATTTGCATTGCCTATATATTTCCAAGAATAAACAATTAAAGCACCTTTAATTCTGGACTCAGTACTGTCCCGCATTCAATTGTGCATTGCCACCAATGGAGAAGACTTTGAGCAGTATCTCTAGTAGATTCCGGTATTTGATGTATTCATTTTTTATAGGACACCGTTTTCTAATATGATAATAAATTGATATTTATTTTTCTGTTTAATTTTTCTGTTTAATCATTCTTCGCTTTGTATACGACCCCTCAAAGTCAGCTCAAATTTTTAGATGAAATAACCCTCTTTGGTGATACACCTATTTAGCGATACCGGCTGAAGGTAGTTTTGCCGCAAAGAACATTGCACCCTGATTTCGATCTCGAATTACTCTAATTCATTTTGTAACTGATCCCTGAATGAAAGACGAAATCATGTGAAAAAATCTCAAACTTTGAAATTTAATAACTGTGTCAATTTTTGTCGTATAGAAGTCAAATTTTTTGTGTTGTATTTGTTATGATATGTGCAAACATTTACTAAATATAACTATAGGGATCGGGGGACCGTATAAAAGGTTAGATTTCGTAATTCTTATAAAATTGATTTTTTACTTCAATTAAGGCCACAACATGAATATTTACCTCATTTTAAACGCTTTCGTAATTGGAACTATATGTCTACAACCAACGGTTGAGAAATTAAAGGTCAGCGATAGATAACATTTTGCACCCTGCATATATCAACAATGTATTTTTTTAATTAAAAGTTTAACTAACGCTTAGTAAAATTTTAATTTAGATTCTTGAGTTACATCCTCTATTTGCATCCAGCCACTATTTTTTCTTGTTTCCATGGAATTTTTTCTTTGAACTATAATTTAAATTGGAATGTTTCTTTCTCTTTCTCTGTTGCCACGAAATTGAAAAAAAAAATGACTTGGAAAAAATTTATTTTGTCTTACTCCACGAATATTTTTGCCATCTAGGGAATTAAAACTGTGTAACTTGATTTTAAGGCGGATTTTATTTTTTATTTGAAGAAAGTTTTAATGTTTTTACTTATTGTGAAAGAATGTTTTTAATTTTGTTTCCTTGAATGTTTAACAGTAATGGCAAATTAAAAGAAAACTTTCATGATCTTGTAAAGTGCTTTTTATAATTATATAACCTAAAGACAAGCTCACAGTTATTTAATTAAAACTATTTAGCAAATACTTTTGAATATTTTTTATAAGTTTAACGGGTACGGTTTCATTCTTTTATTAATTAGTTTACATCAAAAAAAGTTAAAATAAATTCTCCATTAAAACGAAATTGTATAAATTGAAAATACAATTGAAGAAGGAAAAGATAAATACTTTTCAATTGTAAGTTAAATAAAAAAATATATTGGAGTATTGTTAAGGACTATAAATAAAGCGTGCTTTTCAGTTTTTAGTGCCAAAAAACTTTCAAAATTCATAAAATTCAAACTATCATTACTCGGTAAGTTTTGGTTGTGCAAAAATCGAATTTTTACTCTTTTATTCCTTAGAGGATTGAGAAATTTTTCCTAAATCTAACTTATATACGACCCAGGTATAAAAATTTAAATTTTGTATCTTTAAAAAAATAGCCATTTTGACGTAACTGGAATTTTTGCATGATGAAGGTCAACATTTGAAACATTTTTGCAATTGAAACTATTGAAAAAGTAAAAGTAACAGTTTTTAGAATTATCTATGGCATACTTGTCACCTTTTAAACTTTAGGTGTAAAATTTATACATTTTAACCATTTATTACACTTTTACATTTAACATGCTTATTTTTACACATTTTTGAAAATTTTCTAACTGCTTTTAATAGTGATAAATAATGCAAGGGAGTATTTAGTATTGTTAAAAGGATTATTTTATGTTTCATTGTCAAATATAATCATAGAAAATCTTTTAATTATTCGCTCCATTTTTCTTCCCAGAAATTTGAATTACTTTCTAACTGCTTTTAATAGTGATAAATAATGTAAGAGAGTATTTAGCATTGATAAAAATGACTATTTTAGGTTCCATTGTCAAAAATAATCATAAAAAATCTCTTTATTATTCTCAAAAAATTTATAAAAAAATGCCTAAAATGCTTTTTACGTGAGATTATACACATTGCCATTATAAAAAGTTGGTAGGTATGGTTATGGTTAGACATTCCCTTTATGTACATAAATTGATAATGATGTTTTTTCACCAAATGAAAGTAATAGTGAGAAATAAATGAAGAGCGGGAAAATAGCACAAATGTAAATATATGTAGAAAATGGCAGACAGCTGTTTCGGACCTTCTAAAGCTCCGTCATCAGTGCAAAGTTTAAACATATCAGATGTAAGTGTTTAAAACATAGCAGTGTATGCAAGTGCCGCAGCTCGCGGCCAAAGGGAAATGGTCTTGGAAATTATTCTTTTTTTCAAGTTTCACTTCTTGATGAAAGAAGTTTTACTATAATTAAAAAACCTGCATTTTTAAAATATAATTTATGAAATGTATTTCTTATTGTTTAGCAATATGTTTTTAACTCAATATAAATCTAGAAATACAAAAGTAGAAGGGTTCATTAAAATCTTTAAAATTAACTGGTGCCTTTTTTTTTTTTTTTTTGTAAGTATAAGCAATAATTTTAATTGTATTTTATAACAGAATATGATGATTCACGAAATTTCTCTATTTAACTATTTCCTATTTTCTTCCTTTAACTCTCTTCCCCATGTTTTAAACGCTTACATGTGTTATTTTTACCTCTGCACTGATGGAATTTCCGAAACAGTTGTCTGCCCTTTTTTTTATATGTTTAGATTTGTGCTATTTTCACGTTGTTCATTTATTTCTTATTATAACGGCACAAAGTTCAATCTTCCCATTTAAGTTATGTGGCAACTCCAACTGCCTATATTACTAATTCAATTGAGAGTTGCAACATGTAAATAATGTCAATGTAATTGATTTCTAATAAATTTAGTAAGAAACAACTTTTCTTACCTCTAAGTTCCAAAAGGGACATCGGTGCTCCGCGGTCTTCATAATTCCTTATATTTCAAAAAACTAAATCCTTTTTCAGCATGAATACACTATTGACTCAAATAAATTCAAGGTATTAGAAGACATCACGATTTAATTGATAAATCACATCACGAACACAAATCATTATATACATTTCTAATACTGAGCGACACGCTCTCTTACAATCATAATCACAAACAATACTAAACTTATACTTAGAGTTCAAAACGAAAGTTCTAATAAAAATGTTCTGAAAAAGTTACGTAATAAACAATGTTGCGCGCATGCGTCAAAGTCTCACTGTCTCTTTTCTGCAAATCGAAGTACATCCCTACCTCTACACTGCGTAGGTGCTTTTTATGTTTCAAAACTTTGAGAAGAAAAAGGGGGTTTTGGATGATGCAACAGGAAATGAATTCACAATTACAACATCCTCCCACCTTTGAGTTTCGGGATCTGAAACTCAAATCCAATTCGTTCGATGTTTTATGATACGCCCGTATCTGGAGCGACGAACCGAAACGTCCGATGTACTGTCGCTGACCGAACCACTAGGAGGATTACTAGCACCTTTATGTTCATTGAAATCTTGTTTCTTTTTAATGTCCTTGAAATGGTTTCTCACACTGTCGTTATCTTGTGACACTTCTAAGGGTATTAACCTGCTTGTAGGTCTTAAATATTCCCCAGTTTTCATTCTTATTTTCACTAAGCGGATGTGTCCATCCTTAGATGGAAAATTTTCAATCACTTTGGCCAGAGGCCAATCAATTCTTTTATTATTGTCACTGGAAACAATCACAACATCACCTATTGCTAAAGGTTTCTGTATTTTCTTCCATCTACTAGGTTGTCGCAATTGGCCTAAATATTCAGATCTAAATCGTTTACGAAGGTCTTGTCTTATTTTCAGTTGATAAACAAGCTTTTTGTTCAATGATTTGGCATCTAGAATATCAATATCGGGTGTACCACTACCTTTCACTTCTAGCAAGAACATGGACGGAGTGAGAGGTACGAGATCATTTAAATCTTCTAACACATAAGTAAGCGGGCGACTGTTGATAACACTTTCTAGGTCACATATAATGGTTTGTATTTCTTCGTAATTCAGAGAACTTTTTCCTAAAACCTTTCTGAGTATTCTCTTGGTTAGGCCAATCAATCGCTCCCACCACCCTCCCCACCACGGAGCTGAAGGAGGTATAAATTTCCAAATAATTTTCCTTGATATACTATCATTTTGTACTGAATTCCAGTTTATTTCTTTCAACAAATTTTCCGCTCCTACAAAATTTTTACCATTATCTGTATAGATAATAGAAGGTCTGCCTCTACGGGCTATGAATCTTCTCAACGTCATTAAAAATACTTCCGTTGATAATGAGGTAGCTAGTTCAAAATGAACTGCTCGAAAAACAGCACAAGTGTATATTACTAGCCAGATTTTCCTATTTTCTTTAAGAATAAGCGGACCGGCATAATCCAGACCAACAATTTGGAAAATGGCAGCTTCTCTTACTCTATCTTCAGGTAAGGGAGGAGTGGAAATTTCTACTGGTTTAAAATCGTGTCGTCTACATCTTACACAGGTTCTAATAATTTTCCTGACAGTTTTTCGGAATTTTAAGATCCAAAAATCTTCCCTTAAATTAGACATCATAATTTGTACACCAGCATGACCTAGTTTCAAATGTCTAGATCTAATTAATTTTTCAACTACAGGATGGTCATGTGGAAGAATAATAGGAAATCTGAAATTCAGAATATCATCTCTCAAATGTATGCGTGATTTCAGCCGCAGAACTCCAGCCGAATCTGTTGTGGTCTGAAATGCTTTTAGACGTTTATCTTCAGGACCAGTAAACGATTTTTGAACTAATTTCAACAATACATTTTCAGCTTCATTCTGCTCTTCTACAGTTAAAATTTTAAATTCTCTCTCTTCTTTAGCTTTCTTACAATTTTTGTAAAATCTGTATATCCACGCGATTACTTTTACTAATTTATCGTAGGAAGAAATTCTAGTGTAAAATTCTTCACTGTGAACATTTACATTCGTACCACTAATAATTGTTTTTCTTCTTTCTGCATCGATTGTTTCAAAATCGGGAAACATTTCTGATTTAGGCCACTCGTCCATTGGTTTTCTCAACCACTGCGGTCCCTCCCACCATTTATCTCGGGCTAAAACCTCAGCGGTACAACCCCTTGAAGGCAGGTCAGCAGGATTCAATTGGCCAGGAATAAAGTGCCATTTTGAAGGATCACTTAATGAGCGAATTTCGGACACTCGGTTGTAAACAAAAGGTGCCCAATTTTCATTTCTTTTTATCCAGTAAAGCGCATTGGCCGAATCAGTCCAATAAAAAATGGCAATGTTATCTAATTTCAAATCAGTTTTAACACTACTTGCTAATCTAGCCCCAATATTACAAGCCAA
Source organism: Maratus michaelseni (assembly GCA_963931845.1). Taxonomy (NCBI): domain Eukaryota; kingdom Metazoa; phylum Arthropoda; class Arachnida; order Araneae; family Salticidae; genus Maratus; species Maratus michaelseni. The sequence continues at coordinate 404,573,292 of OZ007587.1, forward strand.
TAATTCTAACCGCGGAATGGAAATTGTTTTCATAGGAGCAACTCGGCTTCTTGCTTGAACCAACTGACAGAAACCACCGTTCTCATTTTCGGTCCGTATAAATATACACGTAGCATACGCTACTTTACTAGCGTCGCAAAAAACGTGTAATGAATGCAACTTATCTGCATCTCGAGAAAAACACCTAGGTATTTCAATAGTCCCTAATTTTCCTAATTGTTTTTTTCCATTTTACAAATTTTTTCTTGATAGAAACAGGTAATTCCGTGTCCCATGTCACTTTAGCTTTCCAACACTCCTGTAATAATATTTTAGGTTCTAATGTTACAGGACATGTGTATCCGATAGGATCAAAAATTCTGTGTACAGACGATAAAATGTTTCTTTTAGTTACTAGGCGATCATCCTCTGAAATTTCTTTTAAATCAACTGCTAGTGTATCCCTTCTAAAATCCCACATTAGCCCTAAAACAGGGACATTTTCCCCTGTAAAAACTTCTCGAAAACTATGCTCCCACCCGCGAAGCTCGAATTTAGCATTGCTAAGAAGAGTTTTTGACTCTTCGATAAATCTGTTTAGCTGTTCCTTATTATCAACACTCGTAACACAGTTGTCTACATAAAATGACTCTAACAATTTTAACGCAGTGTTTTTAAATTGTTCAGGTGCATTTTTCAAATGATATTCTAACGTGGCACCTAGAAGGTAGGGGCTACATGAAATGCCAAATACTACTCTTCTATGTTGAAGCGTTATCAACTTTTGACTGTTCCCTTCTTCATACCATAGAAATTTCAAGAATGATCGATCTTTTTCTTTAATACCAATCTGTAAAAAAGCCTTTTTTATGTCAGCAATTACCCCTATTTTCCCCAATCTAAATCTGTTTAAAACAGAAGGAATCCGTTCTACGAGGTTAGGCCCCTTTTCAATACAATCATTTATCGATGGTGAATCCTTTTCCCGAGTTGAACCATCAAAAACTGGCCGCACTTTTGTAGTGGAGTTTTCTTTAAACACTGCTCTATGAGGAAGGAAATGCTCACTACCTAACGTTTTCCTCTGATCAACCTTTTCAATTATTTTCTCGTCTAACCATTCATTAAATATTTGATTATAATCACCTAATTTTCCTATCTTTTTTAATGAATCGACACATGTTTTTAATCTACGTCGAGCGATATTTTCGTAACTCGGTAGTCTAGGGTGGCCCTGTATCCATGGAAGACTAACTTCATATCTACCCTCGTCATCTACTCTTATATTACTAAGAAAATGTTCTTTAGTGGCTAACTCTATCTCTTCTCTACCCTTTTTCTCCCCAGGATCTCGAATTCCTAAAGTGTCAAGGTGCCATAACTCGGAAATTTTTGCCTCTTTGACATGCAGCGAGAAAACTAAATTGTTCATATTTTTATTTTCATAACCTTCAGTTTTCCCGAGAATTGTCCAACCTAAACGAGTTCCCATGCAAACTAATCCGGCCTGTAATTGTTTTACATTTCCGGTAAATAATTTTCCGGCGACATCTGCACCAATTAACACATGAATTTCATCAGGAGAAAATTCGGATAGTAAATCATTAGTTTTAGTGACTCTATCAGTCAATAAAATTCCGTACCGTTTTATTTCATTAATAAAGGATCCTTCCGGTATAGGTGAAATTTCAGAGCAAATCTTTCGTTGGTCTAATACCTCAAGTTTACATCGATAACTATTATCCATATTTCCCAAATTAATTAAATATCTATCGTGTAGTTCTTCACATTGTCGACCCCCAAATAAACTATGCACTATTCTTTCTTTACTTATACTATTATATCCTAACATGTTAGCAGCAAATTTTGATATATACGACCGTTGCGATCCCGTGTCATATAAAATTCTAACATTTCGTACGATATCCCCATTGCATATGCGTACAACCAATGTTTGGAGCAAAACCCTTTTTCTAAAAGTTGTATTCGCAAGCATACAATCTTTATTAGGAGTAGAATCTTCTTTAGAATTATCGCCTAAATTAATTTTATCCTTTTCTATGCACATGAACTGGTGGTGACTTTTCCCACAATGAGTACAATTAGTTTTAATTTTACAAGCTTTAGCCAAGTGGTTGGCATTGAAGCATCGAAAGCAAGCTCCTTTTTTTAATAAAGCATCTTTTCTCTTCGCGAGTGTCATTTTCGCTCTACAATTTTGACTACGGTGTTTATTTTCGCAAAAAACACACTGTTCTTCCAATTTTTTATCATCTGCATTATACAGTTCGGCCGCCGTAGGAAGGGAAAATTTTTTATCCTTACGATCGAATCTAAGTTCTCTATTTACTGAGACATCTTTATCGAAAGAAAACCCACTCTTAGCCAATTTGACCTTTTGCTCCATTTCAACTTCAATTTGTAAAAATTTCATTAAAGTATCTAATTTATTAATTCCCTGATCTTTATCTTTATCATTAACAGATAAAGTGCCAAGATGTCTTTCCCATAATTTAAGAATATCTGAAGGCAATGCTGATTCGACCAATGGATATAAAATCGAAGAATAGTTTTCGCTTGATACGCCTAACATTTTTAATGACCGAAGGTATGTTTCTATTTTATCATACAACTTAACAAGGGACAGTCTCTGGCCTTGTCCTAAAGAATTATTAATAACTAATCCTAGTACTTCGCGTATGTATACTTCGACTAAAATATCTGTTCTACCGAACCGTGCCTTCAACGATTGTATCGCCTCAGGATAGCTATCGGCTGTAGGGGGAAAAGAATCCACGTTTTCCCTAGTTCTAGATCCCTTTTGGGTAGCCTGAATAAGATACTGAATTTTGTCCTCGTTTACGATATCGGGATCTTCGTGGATTTTTTCAAATTGCCCCCCAAAAAATAGCCAATTTTTTATGTCGCCATTAAAGGGCTTAAGCTCTAATTTAGGTAATTTAAACTTTCTTCTTGTGGCCATACTGTCTAATGACAAAGAGGTATCCTGATTGCTCTCTTTTTCTAATTTTTTGATGTATCTAGATAGTTTATTTTTATTTTCCCAGTAATTTATATTATACTTGTCTATTTGCTCATATTCCGAATCGAAGGCGTCTTGTTGACAATTTTTATCTTCCGATAAATTATCTAAAATTTGTTTATCTATTAATGAGAGCTCTTCATGTTTTGATTCTAACCTATCTAAAAGAGATGACAGACTATCGATATCATCACATTTAGCCTGCAAAGTATCTTCTATTTCTTTTATCAACTTTGTGAAGTTGGAACGCACTGGCGTCCTTGATTTCTTTAATTTATCCATTCTTAATGTTCAATTCTAGTTAACTAACTTCTAATTAACTTTCTAATCTCTAATTCCAATCATATACGGAGCCACCGAATCCCGGCAGGGATGCCAGTTATGTGGCAACTCCAACTGCCTATATTACTAATTCAATTGAGAGTTGCAACATGTAAATAATCAATGTCAATGTAATTGATTTCTAATAAATTTAGTAAGAAACAACTTTTCTTACCTCTAAGTTCCAAAAGGGACATCGGTGCTCCGCGGTCTTCATAATTCCTTATATTTCAAAAAACTAAATCCTTTTTCAGCATGAATACACTATTGACTCAAATAAATTCAAGGTATTAGAAGACATCACGATTTAATTGATAAATCACATCACGAACACAAATCATTATATACATTTCTAATACGGAGCGACACGCTCTCTTACAATCATAATCACAAACAATACTAAACTTATACTTAGAGTTCAAAACGAAAGTTCTAATAAAAATGTTCTGAAAAAGTTACGTAATAAACAATGTTGCGCGCATGCGTCAAAGTCTCACTGTCTCTTTTCTGCAAATCGAAGTACATCCCTACTTCTACACTGCGTAGGTGCTTTTTATGTTTCAAAACTTTGAGAAGAAAAAGGGGGTTTTGGATGATGCAACAGGAAATGAATTCACAATTACAACACATGTGTTATTTTTACCTCTGCACTGATGGAATTTCCGAAACAGTTGTCTGCCCTTTTTTTTATATGTTTAGATTTGTGCTATTTTCACGTTGTTCATTTATTTCTTATTATAACGGCACAAAGTTCAATCTTCCCATTTAACGAAAATAATACTGACCATTCAATCTCTAAAAATCCACTATTTGTTTCATAAAATACCAATATTATGTTGTGTTACACAATAGCACAAAGAGTTCAGAATAAAGTAATTGGAAACTGATAAGGAAAAGAAGAATATCCTATTCCCAGCGGAATGTAACGAATACATTCCAGATTTACCGACTGGCTATTGAAGAATAATATTTCAAACATTTTTTCAATTGAAACTATGTTTCTATAGCTATCCATTTAAAAATTAGCTATAGTTAACCATAAGAAGATATACCCTGTATATAACAAGGCTGTTCAATAAGTAATAAGACTAATTTTACTGCCGCGAAACCACTCATCGGAATGTTAATTTCTGTGGCATAAAAAAAGTTTGTTGCCTGTATTAACAAAAGCTACTGATAGATGGCGTGTATAGGCTCATGTTCCTGAGTATCACGTGATTTAACTGAAGTATGTTTGCGGGCGCCTGCGAGAATGGTTAGTTGTCGAAATGGAAGCGTCGATGGAACAACGTTATGCAATTAAATTTTGTGTTCATCTGCAAAAATCAGCATCGGAAACCTTTGACATGATACGCGAAGCTTTCAACGATGAAGCAATGTCGAGGGCAAGTATTTTTCGCTGGCATAAAGCTTTTAAGGAAGGAGGGCAAAATGTGGAAGATATTGAACGTGATGGATGACCTTCAACGTCCATCACAGAGACAATGATTAACATAGCTGTGGTTATCATCAAGGAGGACCGCAGAATGGCGAAATGGCTTCCTATTGCACCATGACAATGCCCGACCACATATTGCACGTTGCGTACAGGATGTTTTTCAGCAGAACAACGTAGAGAATTTACCACACCCTCCATAGAGTCCTGATCTCGCTCCATGTGATTTCTGGCTGTTTCCTAAACTTAAGAAACCATTACGAGGCAAACATTTTGCCAGCAACAAAGCATGTGTTAAGGCTGCAGAGGCGGTTTTGAAAAGCTCTCAAAAAACGGACTTTTACATGTTTTTAAGAAGTGGACAGAACGTTGGGTTAAATGCATTACGTGCCGCGGTAGTTATTTTGAAAAAGACAATGTAAATGATGACGATTAAAGGTATTCTGTATTTTTTTATTATTTGAGTTTTATTACTTATTGAACAGCCCTCGTATATATATTCTGATAATGATATTTTTTCACCAAATGAAAACAATAGTGACCATTCAATCGCTAAAAATCCTCTGTATGTTTCATAAAATACCGCAGAGTCAATATTCTGTTGCGTTATAAAATAGCAGGAGAAGTTCAGAGAAAAGTTATTGGAAATGGAGGTGGAAAAAAAGAATATCCTATTCCCAGCGAAATGTAACAAATATATTACAGACATACTGAGTGGCTATTGAAGAATAATATTTCAAACATTTTTGCAATTGGAACTATGCTTCTATAACTATCAGTTTCTTAGAAACACGGATCACGACACAGAATACTATCGTATCCTCAGTGCCAATTACAAACACCTTTCGGCTAAATTTAAACGCAGTGTACTAGATGCAAGGAACACGGCCTGGAGGAAATTCTGTAGCAACCAAACAGACCCTTTCGGCACAGCTCAAAAATTCTTCACAGGCAAGTTTTTCACGCCTGATGAAATCAAGCTCGAACTGCCGCCAAACAGATCATCCAGACAGCATAATATGGAGCACCTCACAACAACCCTTTTCGGCCCTTCGCAATATACAAATGTAGACAATTCAGATCTTCATTTTGACTCACCACCAGACAAACCTTTTTCCAAATCAGAAATAGCACATGCGCTAAGAACATTAAATGATAAGAAAGCCCCCGGCCCAGACTGCGTAGACTTCAAAATTCTAAAACTAACACACAAAATTATTCCCGGTGTATTCACCAGTTGGGCCAATATGTGCTTACAGCACAACTACTTCCCGCACACTTTGAGACAGGGTGAAGTGGTATACTTCCTCAAACAGGGAAAGGATGCCTCTGAACCCACATCTTACCGTCCAATTTGCTTGCTCCCGACTCTTGGTAAACTCCTAGAGAAACTAATAGTCACCCTATTGGTTCATTTTCTGGAGAGCAACAACCTACTCCATCACAGACAGTATGGGTTCAGAGAGGGTCGGTCCTGTGACAAGGCCCTATTTGACATTCTTTCCACATGCACACAAAGTATAGAGGAAGGCAACTATACCTCACTCGTCTCCCTCGATATCAAAGGTGCTTTTAATAACGTGGAGTGGCGGGATATCCTACTTCAACTAATTGATATACATTACCCGAGCAACATAGCTGGAGTCATCGCCTCCTACCTCAGCAACAGAAGCATTTTAATTAATTGGGGAGCAAACTCCTCATCCCACAATATACAGAAAGGATGCCCACAGGGGTCTTGCCTTGGGCCAGTTCTCTGGCTAATTATTGCAAATGTCATCCTTTTAGAACTAGAAAGATTAGGCTTCATTCTATATGCATTTGCAGACGACTTCAGTTTTGTATTCTCGGGCCGCAGGCGTTTGGACCTGGAAAACTCGGCAGCTCGAGCTCTCCCGGTCTTTTGTCAACTCTTGGAACGTCTCCACCTCCAGCTCTCTACAGACAAAACACAATCCCTAACATTCGCAAAACCCAAGAAGCTTAAGCGCAAACCTATAATGAGAATTTATGGGAAAAGCGTTTCTCATGTCACACACCTTAAATTACTACGACTCGTCATAGACGAACACAGGAGCTGGACGGAACACATCAACAACCTCAAGACAAAACTAACTAAATATCAACACACTGCACGAAGATTAACTTCTAAGTCTTGGGGTATTAAACCTGCAATGTTAAAAATCTGGTACCACGCAATCATAGAACGGATCCTCTTTTACTGTGTGGGCGTCTGGGGAGGAAATCTCACCAAGGCAGTCAAGGAAAAGTTGGTTTCGATCCAAAGGATGTTCTTGCTGCAAATGGTGAGAGGTGTATAGGACTATCTCAACGGACGCACTCACAGTACTAACGGGGATCCCTCCAATCCTAATAACACTAGAATACGAGCACCAGAAAAACAGAATCCAACGCCTAGAATATGAACCAACTACTACGCTACACTTCCCAAAAACAATAATACAGAGAAAAGTTCCAAGTTGGCACCTGCACCCCGCGGTGGAGACATTACAATTACAGGTATGCATCGCCAAGAACAGTCACAGACCCTCGCAGCATCCAACCATCTACACTGATGGGTCGCGCACTGAAACTGGCGTGGCCGCAGCCTTCTGCGCCATGGTAAATGGAGTGCCGACCTATGAGTGGGCCTCCAGAATTGGAGACGATAACTCAGTATATCAAGCTGAACTGTTTGCAATTCTGAAGGCTTTGTAATGGATTGCTGCCTCCCCCACGCAGGAAAATTTTAAAATTTTCAGTGATAGTCTTTCTGGACTTCAAGCAATTTTTGCCTTACGGACAAAACACCCTCTCATACTGGAAATTAAAATCAAACTTCACCAGCTGTACAAAAAAGTTACCCTTGGCCACGTCACTGCACACATTGGTATCGCAGGCAATGAGCTGGCGGACAGCCTTGCAAAAGAAGCCACCAAACGCCAATCAATAGACTTCTCTCTTCCGGTACCCCCATCTTTTATTCGCAGAGAACTCAAATCTAAAATACTCCCCAACTGGCAAATCTACTGGGACACCTCCACAAAAGGTAGACACACTTACAACCTAATTCCAAAAGTTTCCAGAGAGCTACTTAACCTCACTCCCTATACAAGTGCTTTCTTATCCGGGCATGGCCCGTTTAAAAATTACCTCTTCAAATTTAAAATTTCACGAACCAATGTGTGCGAGTGCGGCGATAGTGGTACCCCCATGCATTATTACTTCTCCTGCCCACTGACTGTTGCTTGGCATCTTAGGCCTGCTCCTTCTAACCCACCTCCTTCTTGGCTACTGAACATAATTACGCGTCCCATCTTAACTCATAAACTTTCAGAAATTTACAAATTACTATTAGACCTATCTAACAGAACTTAATCATTCAAAGCAGTTTTCTTTCTCTATAAATTAATAATAAATCGCTTATTTTAGTCATTAACGTAATCATTCCATCATTTTTTATCTGCTTAGCTTTCTCCTTTAGCTATTTTGCAGCTTAATTGTTTCTCTCATCCGCAAGTAATGTTCTCTTCCCTAGCAGGGGCTGAGTCCCCATTAATTATCTATTCTTATCGGGAACCGCAAGTCTGGTCAGCAAGCAACGTATCGTCACCTCTAACACAAAGTGCATCCAGCCTCCATCCAGTGTGAGGGTTTCAGCGCAATTGTGTGGCGCTCCTTGTCGCGTGGGAACCTCACACTGGCACCTCCACATCTCAAGTGCCGTCATTTACGAACTGTACAAATGGTACAGTGTTACCTAAGAACTGCACCCTTCTACTAAATAAGCGGACTGTACAACTGGTGCAGGCGCACCTGTGGACCTCGTCCACCCTGTCTGTCGCTCCTTGTCGCGTAGGAACGCTGGTTCCAGCGACAGACCCTGTAATTTTTTTTTTGTGTCTTTAGTTTCTGCCACCTGTCGCGTGGGGCTTTGCCCGGCAGGACCCGCCATGGCGAAGTCTGTACTGCCACGTTTAATCCCTGCGTGCCGGGTAGCTAGCCGGGGAAGACATTAAACGCTCAACGGCTGGGTTCGCCCTCAGCCGAGTGGTCTTCCTCAGGCATTAAAATTAAAATTATAACTATCAGTTTAGAAATTAGCTATAGTAAACCATAAGAAGGCATACCCTGTATATATATATATATATATTGATAATGACGTTTTTCATTAAATGAAAACAATAGTGACCATTCAATCGCTAAAAATCCTCTGTGTGTTTCATAAAATACTGCAGAAACAATATTTCGTTGCGTTATAAAATTGCAGGAGAAGTTCATAAAAAAGTTATTGGAAATTGTGCCGGAGAAAAAAGAATATCCTATTCCAGCGAAATGTAACAAATGCATTCCAAATAGACTGACTGGCTATTGAAGAATAACATATCAAGCATTTTTGTAAATGGAACTATGCCTCTATAACTATCAGTTTAGAAATTAGCTATGGTTAACCATAAGAAGGCATATCCTGTATATGTATATACAGGGTTATTCTAAATGATGGACCCATTTTCAAAAAATTCTATTTATTAAAGTATAAATCCAAAATGAACAATCTTTATACCAATGAAAACAGGAAGTTTCAAAGTATTTTTTAAGACATTATAAATGTTCAATGTGTCCACCGTTTTCTGCACGGCAAACATCTACACGATAGCCAAACTCGTCCCACACACGAGAAAGCGTATCTGCTGTTACTGAGTGCACGGCTTTCAAAGCGGTGATGGTTCCAGAGGCGGCCGGTAGAGGTCGCGCGGCAATAGGCCACTGCGAGCTGAGTGCACTGCGACCGTGCACTCAGTAACAGCAGATACGCTTTCTGGTGTGTGGGACGAGTTTGGCTATCGCGTAGATGTTTGCCGTGCAGCAAACGGTGGACACATTGAACATTTATAATGTCTTAAAAAAACTTTGAAACTTCCTCTTTTCATTGGTATAAAGATTGTTCATTTTGGATTTGTACTTTAATAAATAAATTTTTTTGAAAATGGGTCCATCATTTAGAATAACCCTGTATATATATATATATTGGTAATAACGTATTTTCACCAAATGAAAACAATAGCGACCATTCAATCGCAAAAAATCTTCTGTGTGTTTCATGAAATACCGTAGAACCAATATTTTGTTGCGTTATAAAAACGTACGAGAAGTTCAGAGAAAAGTTATTGGAAACTGAGCAGGAAAAGAAGAATATCCTATTCCCAGCGAAATGTAACAAATGCATTCCAGATAGACCGACTTGATTCAATCTTCTCCGAAACCTCCGCCATATCCGTCAAGCAGCCCTTTTGTTCTTGCTTGTAAAAGCCTTTGGTGGTGTTAAGGTGCTCCCCCAGGAAATTAGCTAAGTTGTTTTTCCGGGGAATGGGAAGAATCCAGGGTACTTCACGGGGAGGGTTGCAAAGAAAACTTCGTTAACAGCCTCGCGAAAGTTTAGCCTTGCTACAATGGGAAAGTAAAAAGGTAAAAAAAAGAGAAGTGGATGCAATGGAATGAAAGGTTTTTCAGATTTTTTGTTATTTTTATTATTTTCTGTATTTGTTCTCTTGTCTTCGGGTTATTTACACGTAATATTCTCACCGTCTTCTTCGGGCAGTAAGTGTTAAGAGAAAAAAATAGATAAATAAGTAAAATATTCGAATAAAAAGTGGCAACGAGGGGAAACGATTTTTTTTTTCGAGTTTCACTTCTTGATGAAAAAAGTTTTACTATAATTAAAAAAAACTGCATTTTTAAAATATAATTTATGTAATGTATTTCTTATTTTTTTAAATTAATATAAGTCTAGAAGAAGTACCAAAGTAAAGGGTTCAGTGAAATCTTTCAGAAAAACTGGAACCTTTTTTTTAAATAATATATATGCAATAATTTTAACTGTATTTTCTAACAGAATTTGTCAATTCACGAATTTTCCCAGTTTAACTCTTTCCTGTCAATTTTTCATGTGTTCTGAGCATCACCTACGATTAAATGTTCTAATACCTTTCTTTCGATGGTAACACCTTTCTTTTAATCGTGATACAGTTATCATTCGCTTTGGGCGTTCATTAGAAGTTACAGTTAGACTTATATTTGCGGTAAAAACTATTAGTTTAAAAATTATAGTAGAATAACCTTGAGTTAAGGTGTCCCACGAATTATTAGAACAATATACTATTTTTACTACAAAATCTCTATACAAAATATTATACGTGTGCTAGTTTCTTGAATAAATTAATTATTCAAACAGAGCAAAAAATGTCCAGGCCAGGAGTCGAACCTAGATATCTAGGCTTGCCGTGCCAATACGCTTCCTACTTAGCTACCCCTACGATACATGGCGGACAAAAATCACTCTGGACGATGGCCATGGCTACAAACTGCATCGCTAGTTTTATTCATCCGTACATATAGCATTTACACGATGAAGCATTTTACAAATACGAAGACAAATGAATTGGTAAATCACTTGATGCGCTATACCAAAAGATCGCGGATCGAACCACGGTCTGGACATTTTTTCACTCTATTGATTGTACACTGTGTAGTAAAGTGATAATTCACATCCTTTGCATTTCATTAATTTACAGAGTAATTTCAGCTCTGCTGAAAAAATTAATTAGTATATAAATATCCACCGGTACTGGGTTTAATATGTCTCATGTATGCCAATGGTGTTGTGCTCATGATTGACGTTCCATCTTGTGCTACGAGGTTGTAGCCTAGCCATATAAGAGTGAGAGAATGCTAGACTAGATGTCGTCCGGATGGCTCAATTGGTAAAGCACTTGGTGCGCTATACCAAGGGATCCGGATCGAACCCCGGTCTGGGCATTTTTTCATTTTATTGGTTGTACACTGTACAGTGAAGTGATAATTCATATCCTTTGTATTTCATTAATTTACAACGTAATTTCAGCTCTGCTGAAAAAAATAATTAGTATATAAGCATTTTACTATCGAATTTACATGATGAAGTGTGCGCTAACACGGAAACTCCTGTTATCACACACTTGCATGAATTTTTAATATTTTCTACAGTAAATGAATGTACACAAAATGCACTAAATTTTTTACCTTGCATTTAATATTCTTAAAATATGTTTACTTTGCCATATTAAACGCTCCCAATTTTTTAACTTTCAATAAGCCACTACTTTTTGTTACTATTGAGAGAATATAATTTTTATTTCGATAGTAACTTATCTTAATTAGACACTATTTGTATAACAAGGGAAGGATGGGATGTTTTCAAAAGTAGACTCATTCGAAAGAACATATCAAGAAACGCTAGGGGGCGCAAGGTTATGTTTAGAAAATTCACGGGAGCGGAAATACAAGCGTTTCTACTTATACTTTTTACCAATTTTTTCAGACATTATTTATAAAGAAGCATGGTTAAAAATTTCCATTAAAAACGTCCTTCATTTAAAAAAATTAAAAACAGTCTCCAATAAAAATTTCCTCCATCTAACAAAAGCGCTTTCACCCCCCGCCAGGGCATCATCAATTGTGATCTCTAACCAACTTCCTCTTCATTATATACATGACTGCTGGCTGAAGCGCTCCCCCTATTGGCTTTCAATATTCTCTCTCTCTCTCTCTCTCTCTCTCTCTCTCTCTCTCTCTCTCTCTCTCTCTCTCTCTCTCTCTCTCTCTCTCTCTCTCTCTCTCTCTCTCTTTTCCAACATTTTTCTCCAGCGGCAATCAAGTAATGAGTGTACCATGTCATTGCAAGCGACTTTGGATGCATTTATTTCTATTGAATCTCGTATTAACGCGTTATGTAAGTTTTCATAGTTAGCTATTTTCTGTATTTGCAGGGTATCAAGTTTTATTGGGGTTTTAGCGTTTAATCTTGCAAGAGCTGTTGACTGTTTATTTAGTTTTATATCTCGGATATGTTCTTTCTTTCTTTCTTCTATTTTCCTCTTCGCCATTCCTATGTAAGTAACTTTTTCATTTCTGCAGGCAACAGCTCTTGCAAGATTAAACGCTAAAACCCCAATAAAATTTGATACCCTACAAATACAGAAAATATCTAACTATGAAAACTTACATAACGCGTTAATACGAGAATCAATAGAAATAAATGCATCCAAAGTCGCTTGCAATGACATAGTACACTCATTACTTGATTGCCGCTGGAGAAAAATGTTAGAAGAGGGGGGGAGAGAGAGAGAGAGAGAGAGAGAATATTGAAAGCCAATAGGGGGAGCTCTTCAGCCAGCAGTCATGTATATAATGGAGAGGAAGTTGGTTAGAGATCACAACTGATGATGCCCTGGCGGGGGATGAAAGCGCTTTTGTTAGATGGTGGAAATTTTTATTGGAGACTGTTTTTAATTTTTTTAAATGAAGGACGTTTTTAATGGAAATTTTTAACCATGCTTCTTTATAAATAATGTCTGAAAAAAATTGGTAAAAAGTATAAGTAGTATATGTACAGACATTAACAAGTGAACACCTATTTTTAATACAAGCGTTTTTTTAGTTGTTCTCCATCCGTGTAGCTTTCTATCACATTTAAAAAAAAATTTGACAGTGTTATTTTTACTTGAACTTCGTGTTTGTGATAAAACTCTAATGTGTCAGGTGAATAATATTATGCGATAAAGAATAGTAGAAAAAAATTAATAATAAACAATAATAATATGTGAGGATAAAACATTACTGGGAGCATACCTCCTTTGTTTCATAATCTGTTACAAAACTTTTGTTCTATAAATTTCAATAAACGAGCTAAATTAGCATTGGCGTCTATAGGCTTTCTTGTAACTCTGACCTTATATTTCTCCTCACAGAAGAGTTTGCAATATAAAAGCAATAAAACGTTTTACAAACAAGATGAGTACTATCGATTAATACCCATTTCTTTCTTTGTATTAAAAGAAATAGCTCATATAGATGAGTTATCTTACTGTTATCGTGCACGCAATAATATTTGAGAATAATACTGCAAGCAATAACACTCTGTTTATGACATAGAATTAGTTAAAATTAAATATATTTAACTTCATAAAAAGAAATTTTCAAAAGGTAGGGTCATATAAATATTATTTTTATGTTTTGTACTCATATGTGTAATACTATTAAACCTCCGTCGGGCGCAGTATGACTGATAGGCGCGCTGACAAAGCTTAGTGATGGCTGCATCGGAAATTGCTAACAATTTTACTTGTTTTGAGATAAATATATAGTTTGTTTGTTTTTTTTATAAAATTTCGAATATTCTTTTTTTTTACTTCCTAATATAGGTCACTAATCACTTTAAGAGCTTTGAATTGCGTTAATTAGGTGCTAACGAGGATTTTAACATAGACGCCTCTCAGGCACACTGCGCCCGAATCCGGGAGTCCAGGGGCACGCCTAACGGTGGATTAAAGAAAGCAAGCTTTAAATCTTGTACTAAAATATTTTGTATTTCTAACCTACCTCCCTCTTTAAGCAGCGAAAATATATAAATCTTATTCTGCACTGAATACATTATAAGAATCGAAATACAGCGTGTTTTCAATTAAAGCTTTTAATTTTAAAAAAGAGTTCTTCTAAATTAACTCTAGATTGAATTTCGTTCTTATTTTACGAGAGTTTAATATTTAAGTTAAAAATAGAAATCAGCATTTTTTTAAGTCTCTTTTTAAGCACAATTGAGTAATGTTTTAAAGCACACTATTCATAACATAAATTAAATTAAAAAATAAAACAGGATTAAACAAACAACAGCTTTTCTGTCTGATTTTATTTTGTTTTATTTTAGTAACTAAGAAAGGCAGGAAGTAAGAAAAGGACATAAAATCTTTTACAATTATTGTTACAACAAGTGCTTAAGCTATATAAATATTAACATAATTTCTTTTGCTTCAATTCCAAAATTCTTAATCATTATCTTTTATAACATGTAATTTGCTCATGCATGATGTAAAGCATAAGTTAAATAGAAATTAATTAAACATTAAATGATGCATTAAATGCATCATTTAGCAATCATATTCAATTGAATCGTTAAAAGATAAAAATAAAATTAATGCATGAAATAATTAAATAATGTAATGTAGCTCTTTTAACATAGCTAAGAAGATTAACTTGAATTTGCTTTTATTCGCTCTTGTTATACATTTCTTTTTGCCTTTCATAATTTTCGGTTTTATTTTCAATTTAAAATTCAATTGATTTTATTTAGATTTAACTTAATATTAAAAGGTCCTCAACTCGGTCCGTTTTTTTAATGCCACTTTTTTTTCAAACAATTATCTTTTTTTTTTTTAGATTTCTCTTGCAAACTTTGTAGAAAACCTACCACTAAAGCAATTTCTGTTACACATGTTTGTAGAAACCATTCACAAAAAATATTCTTTGGAAATACTGATACTGAAAAATCGGACCAGTGGAAGCTCTGCCCTGTATTAAGAAATTTTTTTTTCATAATTGGGTTTTTGAACATAAATGTCAAATTTATGGTAAAACAAACTGAAATGATTTTTGTTCTATAGAGATATTAAAGTGTTTTCTTAGTAAATCATTCTATATTCCTACTGTTCAATGTATTGTTAGCTGCGGAACACTTGTGAATGGCTTAAGGGGTTACATATGTTCTCAACTTTCAAAAAATCTTTTTTTTTTTTTTTTCGGAAATTAAATCCGTATAGTGAGTAGAATTGTGAGCAAAAATATTTAAAGTGATATCTCAATTATTAAGAAAGATATGAGCAAAAATGTGAACGCACGCGATCGATAAAACCGACCTCGCCGAAAAGATTATACTCCATTATTAAAGCTGCAAATAGAACTGTGAACACATTCGGAGCAGTCATCGGATTGTGGATAAAATTTGCGCTCATTTACAGCATAATTAAATTGTCTGTGGGCCATCGAACTTTTTGAAATTTTTAATTTTTTATATTTTTCAAAAAAAATTATAAATCAAAATTTTAGATGAAAAATGAATTTTTTTTTTCTCAAATTAGCTAAATTTTCTTAATTTTCAAAAAATCAAAAATTTGAGCCGTTGGCCCTTAGCTACAAACTTATTTTACAAGAAAAAAAAATGACTTTAATAATTTTTTTGTTTCTACAGGGGCAAGTTAGGATGCTACCCATCGAGCCCGGATATTTTGGTACAGGTCAACGCGGCTGCAGATTTCCGACGTAATATGTGACCAAATTTAACAAAAAAAAACAATTAAATACTTGAAGTAATAAAAAACAACGTGAAATTAGTTTTTTAATTAATTTTACTCCCTTTCGAAAAAAAATTGCCAAAATATGTCAATTTTTCGCCGCCAAGAACGTATGTAACCCCTTAAATCATAAATTGTGAATTGTTTGTAAATGAACGTTTAATTTCTATCAATAAAAACAAAACTTAAAATTGTTTAATTTTCTGCAAAACTTTTTTTTTTCAAATAACTGTATTTTTTATTATTTCTCAAGATGTATACAATTCGGGAAAAATAAAATTATGTGGCGTGATCGACGCGTCTGTATCCATACCCTTATCTTTTGAATCACTAATTTATTCGGAATGATTTACAGAAATGTTACTTTTTTATTGAGATGTTACAATAAAGTATTTTGTTTGATACAGATGTTATATGGCGGTATCGTAAAGCGAGGACTCATAGATATCAGCTTTTAGGCTATTCTGTTACGACTATTTTCTAATAACAATCTTTGCCTTATTTAATTGTAATTTTGGGGATTAAATAAGATGATTGATTACTATTCGGAAATGGTTGCAAAAAATGCAAATGTTGACAGCTACACGTTATGACATCTCTGATAACCCACTAGTCAAAGTATTCATCCAATGAAATGGTCCGATTCGCCCAATGATATTCGTCTTATGTAGCAATGAAATTGCTTATGAAGTGAAAGTGTGCAATTCTGTGTGAAATTAACCCAATGGACTTGGATATCGCCCTGAAAATCCTTCATTGGCTATAGTTTCTAAAATATAGATGTGTAATTTTTAAAATGTTTCTAAAATATAGATAAGTGATTTTTTAGATGTTTCTAAAATATAGATGTGTTATTTTATTTTTTTGTAAAAGTTGGTGAGATTTTTAATATGTAGACGACCTCCGAAGCATAATGTAAGCACATCATTCATTAGTAGCCATTATTTTCAAATCTATTGGAAACTATATATTTTTATACGTTTAATTTTTAAAATTACTAATTATTTTAAAAATTAAGGAGTGATCGCCTTTTTAGGTGCGATCGTAATTGTTGAGTTGTTCCAAAAGTAATTTAGTTCTTTTTTTTGTGAAAATGATAGACGATTTTCTTATAGTGTATAAATATTTTATTGAATTATATATTCTCCATTTTGGTCCAATACCTTTTGCCATCTTTCTGGCAGTTGCATGATTCCACGTTCATAAAACTTCTGATCTTTGGTGGCAAAAGATGTTTTTGACGTTTCGAAGAAAGTCATTTTTAACGTCGTCATTTGAAGCAAAGGTTTTGCCATCTAAAAAATTTTGTGAAGACGGGAACAAGTAAAAGTCCGAAGATGCCATATCTGGAAAATATGGTGGGTGTGGTAGTACATACCATCTAAGCTTTAAAAGCTTTTGACGAGTTACCAAGCTTCTACGGGGTCTCACATTATCTTCATGGAACACTATACTATTTCTGTTGATCAATTCTGGCCTTTTCTGTTTGATTAAATTATTCAATTTGTCCAATTGATGACAGTACACTTCCGAATTGATCATGGTATTGTCCGGTCGAAACTCAAAAAAACTATTCCCGCCAACCATACAGCATCACCTTTCTTTTATGAATATTGGGTTTCGAAATGCTTTGAGTTGGTTCATCTGTTTCACTCCAAGATCTATTGCGTTTAACATTGTTGTACACAACCCATTTCTCGTTCTCAGTACTGATTTGCTTCAAAAATGGATCATTTTCTTGACGTTTGAGAAGCAAATCGCAGACGTCAATGCAACGGAGCAAATTTCCTTGTGTAAAAACATGTGGAACTCATATGTCGAGTTTTGAAATTAACCAAGGCGTTTCATGTGATCACGAACAGTCGAATTTGATAACTTTAATCTCTCAGCGATCTCAAGAGTTGTTATTTGGTGGTTCACATCAATCAATGCCTTTATTTTGTCTTCATAAGCTTCAACTGGTCTTCCAGAACGCGGTGCATCTTCAACATCAAAATTTCCGGAATGAAATTTGAAATTTCGCAAACCAGTTTTGGCACTGGCGTTCTGACAATACATCTTCTCAATACACATCGACTAATTTTTTCTTGCTTGAA
Source organism: Maratus michaelseni (assembly GCA_963931845.1). NCBI lineage: Eukaryota > Metazoa > Arthropoda > Arachnida > Araneae > Salticidae > Maratus > Maratus michaelseni. The sequence continues at coordinate 404,591,328 of OZ007587.1, forward strand.
TATCATTTTTACCTTTTCGATAGTAAAAAAGTAAAATAGGCCGAAAGTGCTGCTTTCGACTTTCCATATTTGAAAATTGGCCCATATTTTAAAATTTGGGTGAAAATGCAAAATTTGTCAAAATACCAAAACAAAACCAAAAAGAAATTCTAATGAATACATACATTACTGATAGGCCAAGGCAGAAAGTTGTATGTGATTTCTTCTCTTTAAAAAGACAGCAACATCTATTGATGATAGATTATTTATCTAAATAGGTTGAATGGAAGTCATTTAACATTATAACTGGGCAAGCTGTCATTACGGTAATGAAGTTTATCTATGCAACACATGGAATATCAGAAGAACTTATAAATGATGGAGAGCCACCTTTTAACGCCGATTTTATGTTAAAATTTTTCCAAGAATGGAGTATTAACAATCCTATTCCATCACCTCACTTTCCAAGAGCACATGGGCAAATTTTGAAAATGTTGCAGGCAACAAAGAATTATCTTTCTAATGCTGCAGAAGAAGTTAAATATCAATGTGTTGCATTGTTGGACTACAGAATCCAATTAGAAAAAAAAATTACACCACCAGCTGAATTACTAATGTGTCGAAAGTTGATATCCTTCCTGCCGTCACATTCCTAGCAGTTTTGCACTAAATTTAAAGTTGAAGAAGCAGGAGTAGCTCTGTAGAAGAGACAAATCTGTCAGTATAAGTCTGCTAATAAGCATACAATTGTCGGGCCATAATTCCATAATAATACAAAGGTGTGGTTTAAACAGAAGATGAAGGAGCCTTGAAAGCAAGGCATCATAATTCAAGTAGGCACTCAGTCTCGTTCTTATGTAATAAAAGTAGAATATGGAGATGTCTACACAAGAAAAAGATATCATATTCGACCAGACAAATCTGAAGATCGTGAACTTCAGAGGTCAAAAACAGTTGAAGATTTTTATACGAGTGATAGCTGTGAATCTAATGCAGGTGATACATGTTCTGAGAGATTGTAAGCAATTGTTACAATTTCTAGTAGATGTTACAGTCAGTTAACATAGTGTATCTGAAACAAGAAAGTCCGCGAGAAAAGTTGTCAAACCTCTTCGCTGTGGCTACAATTAAAGGAACTTAAATTCAAGGAAAGTGTCATGTTCGGTTACAGTTGAAAAATTTATTTTATTTGAAACTTTTCTCTGTATAAATTGTTAAAACTAACATATCAAAACTACGTTTTTATAATCTTGTAAAGGGTCATGTTAGATATTGTTTGTTTTAGATGTTATTTACTTTGCTCCTAACTAGATGGCAGTACCAGTCAAGTTTATATTTGATTTATATTTGATATTACTAACTTCAACCTGTAACTGTTGTAGTTCTTCATGAATACATAAAACATTACGATATTTCAGAGTTTATTACATTTTTATTTTTGATTGCTTATAGGTTAATTAGTGCATCTATAGCATTTTGAAACCAACAAGTGAGTGAATTGTGTCGGGTTGGGTATCCTTTGATTAGCTCGGTGGCAGAGCATTGGCGCATACATCCATGGTCCCACGATTGAATCCTTGACCAGATACTTTTCATTCTGTTGGAAAATATTTTTTAACTTTGACCTTAAATTTGAATTAATCGCTAATTAATTTGGATATATATAAGATGTAGACACTCCATAATTCGGAAATTATCTTACAGTACACTGGAATCCAAAAGTTAATATACAACCAGTCTTTTGTGTCTAATTAGAAAACAAATGAAGATAAAAACATGAAATTTAGAAAAATTTTGCTTTAAACAGTTATTTATTGAATTTTACTTAATTTTAACATCAAGCATCATTTACAAATAAAAAATTGCATTTTTTGCATTTTTTGTGTTTTTGTTGAAATTTTAATCACTTCTCATTCATCATTGTTTAATATTTCCTTAAGTCTAATATTTCGTCCATTGTGTTTCATTATCGTGTATAACAACGTGTAGAATTCCTGCCTTAGAAAATACTGCCATTTAAAAAATTTGTACCTGTTAAAAATAGCTCGGTTTATTTTAGCACTCATTTGCTTTCAATATAAAAGTCAAATAAAAACGAACAAGAAAGATTGAACCTTAAAATAAAGAAGATAAAAGTTGTTGAAACAAATTGACGTCTACTTCTTTATACTTCTCTTTAATTCACGTTTATATATTTTATTCGCCAAAAATAATGGAAGGCAAACACAGGCCAGCATCTCGGCAAGGTCAGCAAGGGAACATCCTTATTGGCTACTTTCGAGTTATGTTTATTGCTTCATGCAATTCAAATAAGGTACTCGCTACTGCCCGCATTTGCATCAGAAAAATTCAACGGCTGAATAAATTCGTAAAATCAGACAGAATAAAAATATGTTTCTTCTGCTCTGAATATAAATTATCTTGTGGGCATTAAATGGAGATTAACGAAATAATTTTCTTTAAATATAGTTTCCATAGAAGAGGAAACGAAAAAAAAGTTTTTCTTATATTTGTTCAAATCGATAAACCTTCCAAAAAGTATTCTTGCAATTGAAAAATATATTAAGAACAAATATATAGTACTTTGTTATTGCACCCTCCCAGCAATAACAATTTCACCTAGGTTACAGTTACGATTTTGCCAAGATTAGGATTGCATATATATCATTCATTTACAAGCCGTATATACGCCATATATACACACCATATGCGTCATATTAAAGGCATTTTTACACCGTGTATACATCTGCAAGGCAGATGTATATGCCAAGTATGTATATGCCAAGTATGCAGTATATGTATACTGCAGGTATATGCCATTTTAAAACTAACAAAATAATATTTTGATAATATTACTTTTTAATATTTTAAATTTAGAAATTTTAATAGTTATTATGAGACTTTTGGTTCCATGCGAATACGTCATCGTAGACGTCACAGTAGACATAGACGTAGACGTCACAGCAGACATAGACGTAGACGTGACTTCAGCTGCAACTGATTTATTTCGCAGTAAAATATATTTGAAGTGTTACATGGAGATTGAATAGCCACTATATATATAAATAGAAATGTGAATTTCGTTCCGGCTGTTTATAACTTGAGTTCTGCTGAATGAATTTTAATAGAACTTGCACTGTTTGTTAGATACTTTTTCGGTGAAGGTGGTTTTAGTATATAACATATCGTTCTACGTTGCTTAGTTATAAAATTATGGGGGAAAGTTCTTTAATCAGGTGAACCCGATTATGAAAGAATAGTCTTTTTAAAAAGTTATGCTAGACGGATTTTGATGAGACTTGCATTGTTAGTTACATAATTTTTCTGGGATTGTTTTACTATATTGCATATCCTTCTATCGTTCTTTACCAAATCCAACTGTAAATGATCAATTAAAAGAGTGTGTCGCTAACAGCCCAAATTTTCTCAGACACATTAGAAAATTTAACCTCTTGTCTGTGACGCCCGGACTCCGTTCGGGCAACTCAAATGCTCCAATTTTTGAATGCCCGACCTGAGTTCGGGCAAGAGAAAAATCGGTGTTTCAATTCCGTGAAGCCAGAATTCAGTCCATCCAATGCTTAAAAACGATGCAAAGAAAATTTTAACTTGCTAAAAAGTTATATACCTACCTGTAAAACATAATGTGGTTTAATGTAATTTGGAAAGAACTGCAAAATTACAAAAATCCGACAAATGGCGCGAAACTGCCGAACTTTTCTCGGGAAAGTATCGCCATCTATTGGGAAAATGGTAAATTACATATTATGCACTGAATGAACTGAGTTCGGGTTCCACGGAATTGAAACACCATTCCAAAATTGGCGCTACCCGAACTGAGTTAGAGCGTCACAGGCAAAGGGTTAAAGAGAAATTTCCATTTTTGGCAGGTTTTTTTCAAATATATTCCACAGGCAAGGGATTAATAGCGCAATGGCGTTCGTATCGTTTTCATAAATGAGGGAGGACATTCCAGGTAAAAGTCATATTGCTTTAAAACACAAGGCAAAACCCACCGATATATTTCATTTGGTTCAAGATTCCTTTGGAGAAACCGACCAGCATAGCGTGCGAGTGCGAAAACTAACTTTTTCCTAAACTTTAAGCTCTCACTTTATTTCACCTGTTAGTTAGTATCCTCTGACCGCATTTGGATCAATTAAAAATTAAAAAGAAAAGAAAGGTCCTAACGCCTAGCAACAGTAAGAAATCTTTGTTCACAGATGCACTACATCTATACTTTGACCGTTAACGCATCTGTTGTCAGTTCTCACGGCGTATAAAAATTATTTCTTTATTTTCTTATACACATAGCTTTTATCTTGCCATATATGATATATTGGCGCCCATTTGTGATATTTTTAACTCTCATCTTCCGCTTTTTACATAGTAACCTTTTAGGGTGGTTTCTTGCAAAAATCCACCGGGTACCATTATGTGGTTTTAATCGGGCTGACGTTAAGATTCATAATTGCCCTTTGACTTAATCGAATTAACTTTACATAAACAAATAAAACCACATATATCTCCTCAGACTCCTACATCGCCAGAATATTTTTTTTTCTATTTTTATTGCTATTGTCCGCGAACGCCCCATACGAAACGTTGTAACAGTTTTTTTTACATATACTCTGATCCTACTCTGCGTACTGTCAACATGCAATTGTTTTGGCACTGGTTCTCTAGCGCTGGCGTTAGTGACCGGCCTGATATTGAGTATTGTGTATTATGTATCCTTGTATTGTGTATCCTAACCTGAATTATAATAAATAGTTACTTGTAATAACAACCGCAGTTTTTCTGCATTCTCGGATAATAGCAATCATGGCTCTATTTTGTTTAAATTTGTTAAATGGATAAAATTTCGTTAATAACATCACCACTGGAGAAATCTCCAGCGCAGTATACATATATCAATTTATGTGTTATATCTCAAATTATGTGTCATGTACACGTTATATACGTCTTGTACGCATGCCATATATATATATATATATCAGATGAGACTATAACCTGGTCATATATATCATATACAGGGTGATTTTTTTAAAGATGTGAAAGTAAAACCCTATAACAAAAGAACCACTGATCCAAACGACCTACAATTTCACCAGTATGCTCCCAAAGCAATGGGGATTTTTTAGGCGTGGTTAAAAAAAACTTAAAATCACACCGACAGATGGCGCTGTACACGCAGTAAAGTCGGGAGACGAACTTGCGCTCGGCACACGCATATTGGCGTTAAAAACGTGAAGTACGCACACCTCGTGTTCATTATTCTACGGAAATCCTCGCAATGACTGCGGCATTGACGGACCGTGCGTTGTTAGTGAAACTGTATTATCAGAATAATGACAGCGCAGCAACTGCTCTTAGGAGATTTAGTACACTTAAGAATTTAAGAAACGGTCCAATGACGACAGAGGGCCTACGGAAGATGGTTTCTCAAAGTACCGTACATTGTTTTCCTCCCACAGACGATATTCTTTGTTTCTACTACCTAACAGCGCCATCTATCGGCGCGATTTTAAGTTTTTTTTAACCATGCCTAAAAAATGCCCATTGCTTTGGGAGCATACTGGTGAAATTGCAGGTCATTTGGATCAGTGGTTCTTTTGTTATAGTGTTTTACTTTCACAACTTTAAAAAAAATCACCCTGTATGTCATGTAATTTGGCGATACAATTCAGTCGCTTTGTGATCCATCGTCGGGGGCCGCTATAAAAATGATGCGCAAAATACAAACTCATTGCTACGTCATCATTTTAAAATTACGATCGCTTACAGAGATTTTCAATCAGGATTTTTTTCAATGTCATTTGAAAATTCTAAACATTTTCCTCATCTGTAGATTTTGTTCATTGAACGGGTCAAAATACATCTTTACAAATTTAAATTAAAAAGTATTTATTCATCTTAATATTCCGGCGCGCAAATAAAACCTACCAATAACAGATATTTTATTTATATATCTTCTCTCAGACATTTAGTTATTATAGATTAATATTTAATATTCTGATAATCATGCATACTTATTCAATTAAATTGTTGCTGTAACTTAAATATCCCTTGTTTTTCTTTCTAGGTAAGTGCTATGAAATAGTTTGCAATGTAAATATTTTGATAGCATTATTATAGGTAAGAAATCTATGTTTTCATTATTTTGAATTTTATTAGCTAATTTCCATACTATTTCAAATATAATTCCAATTTTCGAAATCATAGGGTTACTATCAATTTAATTTTAAACTAGTAACTGTGGGTTGCCAAAATGGCCATTTTCATTGATGGTTTCAGAATTACTTTCAACTTTTACCAACAAATTGTTTCCCTACCTAGTGAAAAGGAAACTAAAAGGAAATAGCCTTTCCTGTGGAAGGTGTTATATGTATTTGCTTGAGTTCCAGGGTGGTCGTTGTTATTTCTATACGATGAGTTTACGTACTTTTGTTGTAGTTACTGAATAGAATGAATATAATGTACTCTTAAACATTTTTATTGTTCTTTAATGATATGTGATGATTTGTTTCAAATCATTTTATGGTTCGTGTATAAATTACGAGAGTTTTGAGAAACCTGACGGCAGATAAAAATAATCACAACGAACCAAATAAGACAAAACCATTTTTTAATGCTGAGATTGCAAATATTCAGTAACCATGACATTGTTATTTCACTTTTACTAGGAATTCAAGTGGTTTTCTGAAACCCTTATTCACTGTTTAATTTTTGTCAACATTTTAGGTTGTTTAATATGATTTTTTGCAATTCTTTTTTTTAATATCTCATGCATTTTAAATAGAAATAAAGTTTTCATAAAAATAATAAAACTTAATATTAATTTAATTTTTTGCTTAAATGTAGTAAAACTTTGTATAAATGGATTTATTGAGAAAAATTGGAAAATAAGTAAATTATCTTTACTGACTACCTTGCATATTACCTTAACAAAAACTATTTTGCAAAATTTTGAATTTGGAAATGAAAATCAAAAGTGAAAGAAAATTGCTTTCATAACTTAAATATAAAAGATTACCCTAATAATCGGGTGTTATCGGGTAAAATTCCTGATTAATATTTTTCTAAACAATTCTGTTTTAAAAATCTAAAAAGACTCTCAATATCTATTCAGCAAAACATTTTTCCTTACTTAATTGGGAAATTTCGTATGATCCATGGGGCAATCAGCAATGGCCCAGCAACGTTTACAATAATGGTTACAAAAATGGTTATAAAAATTGTTGCAACTGTGGTTACAACAATTATGAGGGTTAGAACAATAGAGCTTTAGAGAATCAGTGTCTGGATTACCGCATTAAGATTCGTATGAAATATTGTCCGAACAGTGGAGTGTTTAAATTTTGTCAATTTCACACAAATTATTATCGCAGGTTATGAAAAATATTTTCAATGCTAATGTCTATGCATAAATTTCTTACCTCTTGCGACAATTCGTCTGTATTAACCTTAACCATTGGCTATAACTTTGGCTCTATATTTACAGGATAGTAGAATTTTTCTTAATACACTCATGTCAATTTTCTCGCACACCTCTTGGGTGAATTACCAAAGTATTTTCAATGTTCGTAGACGCTGTTTTCCTAACACTTGCTTTAATTACCATCTGACTAGTACTAAATGGAAATTTGTGGTACCACTGGATGAAGCATGGCTTCATTTAAGTGGCTGTAACCAAAAAAGAACATTTTTCGATCAATCAATGGGAGAAAAAACCGAAAGAAATGGATTTCTTGAATGTAAAAAAAAATTCTGAAGAGGATTCTGTAATTTAATTTGAAAGTAAATTAAAGATCAAACAATTATGACGTGAAGCCAAAGTACATTCACTCACTGTATTAACATCAAAATATTTTATAATCCATTTTCGAAGAAGAAATACCAGTTTTAGATACAGAGTGGTCAAGATAAAAAGCACAAATACTTACTAATTTTTATTTAAAAGTAGTAAATACAGAATATTATGAATAACAACATACTGAACATTCAATAGTTCAGTATAGGTGTTGTTATTCAACAATAGAGGTGTTGTTATTCAGAATAATTTGTATACTAACTACAATAGCTGCCATCCTTTGCTTGCTATTTCATTTTAAAATCCCTCAGTTCATTTTAGGTATCCCTGTATATACCTCGCCAAACGCCAACAGCACTATTCGGAATAATGTTCTGGAATTTTTAGTCAGATATTTGGGAAATACAGTATAACACTGCTTATACGTTTTAACGACTGTTCATTGTGGTTCCCATTCCTTCCTGTTCACTTGAATAGAAAAGCATTCCGTTTATACGACATAGAAGTCTGTTTATACGTCATTTTTTAAGACTTTAAAATAATAATAAATAGTTTTCCGACTTTGTTTCTCATTCAAATATCAATTAGACAAAATATTATTAATAACAAGTTAATTATTGAAAATTTGTATATAAAATGCAAGATGTTTTATAAAGAACTCCCAAAATTTAAAATTCATAAATTAGCTATAAATTAACTATAAATAGTCATACATTAACAATAGTCATAAAATAATTATAGTCATAAATTAACTATATTAAAGATTAAATAAGTGAAAAGTTTATTAGGTAACTCTTAAATTGTTTATAGTAATTTTAAAAATAGTTCAAATATTTCTCAATGGATGTCGCTGCGATATCTCAAAGTAAAAGAAAGTTAAAACATGTAATACTCTACAAAAAGTAGTTCTGAGTTTTATCTGTATTCTACTCAACTATTAAAACGTAAAAAAGTTTGTATTTAGAAAATTTTACATTCATTTGAGTATTTTTAAACTGTTTGAGACAGACCAGTGCCCTCTATTGACAAATTTGTTTACTATTTATAAAATTACTCTATACAAAATTGGTAACCTAATGAGCATATCATTTGTTTGATGTTTACATTTAATATAGATTATAAATCAAACACCATAGAAAACGTAAAAAAAACGGTGAAATATACAGTCAATGTTTTTTTTTTCTATGTTGAATTTAGCAGCTCCATTCACTGCAAAAAAAAAACTTGTACCCATTTTCTAAGAACTAAAATAAATGATGCAGATTTGTATCATTCAAATGCTCTTTAAAAAGACAGCACTTTGTTTGATTGTGTGCTAAAAAGTGAAATTTGATAAGACCATGCAGTAAAATTTGTTACACAATAAACAAATCTGCAACTGAACATTCATTGTTTTTCCGACTTGTTTCTATTTGGTCTCATAAGTTTAAAAACGTCGAAAGTCCTTAAAACATAGACGAAGGTGGGGGGGGGGGGATATTTCCACATTATGACCATCATCAGAGGAAAAAGTTTTCGTTATACCGCTACAAACTCTTGATTATTTCCTAGGCTTTGATTAGCCAGATTTGATTCATTAGTCTTTTCAAAATGGTCTCTTTCGAAGTTGTCATACGCTTCTAAAATATCTAAAAAATAGAAGTTTCTAACAGTAATAGACAAAATAGATATTTTAGAAGAAGTCAATAAAGACAAAGAATTAACGATAGCCGAGTTAACATAACGGTATGTCTGATTTTGCCACTTTTCTTCTAGTGATACAAATTAAAATATTTTAAATTTCAAAAATGTGTAATAAGTTTAATAATTTTGTAATAGCACCTTAAGAAAACTCTAAAAATATATTACTATAACAACTTGAATTAAATTTTTGTAATTAAATTATATTAAACCTTAAAAGAATGATTTCAATTATATGTTTTTTTATTATTATTATTCATCTTTCCTAATTGTTCCTTTAAAAGACATGTAAATGTTGCTTCTCTGTACATACAGTCATTTAATCCAATTACATTTAATTATACAGATATTTTAAAATGCCTTAAGATTTTTCAGCACAAATATGACCTGCATTTTGCTTCACTTTCACGTTCTGCAAACAATTCTGAATCTTCAGGGTTCTGCATTTCCTAGTGTATTCAGCTGAACTCGACTTGAGATCTTGTAGTCACGACAGGTTAGAAAATGTCTGACGTGGAACTAGCTTTAAATCTTTTAATATTTTTATTACAATCCAGGAAAAAATGTAGGTTTGCGCAGCTTTCTAGAAAAGATGAAGCAATGTTTAATCAACGTCATCGTGCATTCGGAAATGTAGATCGTACAAGATATAATTTATATGTGTTGAAATTGTGAATCATTCTGCAAAAATTGTTGAGCAACTGGCTGCCTTGGAAATGCGATTTCTAAGATGGCGCGCGTCTGTGCAAATGAAGTGAACTTTATGTTAATAAAACAGGAAACTACAAATTATATGAATTTTGCAAATTGTATGAGAACTCCGGTTTTGATGCTCCTTTCTACTAATATATGGATGATATTTAATATTGGCATTGTGTAGATATAAAACTTTTCGTTTCCACTTTCTTATGCTATTGAATTATTGTAGACCTTTAAGTCCGGGGTTATGATATTGCATCAAAAGTTGAAGGTTAGGAGCCTCCACAATATTTCCTGTTTTCTTTTCTTCAAATTTCTCCTTTAATAATAATTCATGTAAGAAAATAGCTGGATTTTCAGCATCCACCGAAACTGCGTTTATTATTGTCTCGTAATGCCATCATACGTTTAACATGTAAAATATTAATTAATTTTTTTATAAAACTACTCAAAATCGGTCATAATCATTTTCTTTTAGTATATTTTATATGCAAGCGTTTAAATGAAACTCTCCTTTGTGAAATCTCAAATTAAGCGTTTTTAACATTAACTTCATAACACAAATTATTATAAATTAACGCGAAGAGAATTAATATGAATTGATGTGAGGTTTGTATATTTCTTTGTAAGCTAGACTCAAAAATATATACCTTAACTTTTGGATCCCATCGCATCGAATCTATATATATTTGCATGTTATTTAAAAAAATCGCTGGAAGCATTAAAATTCATCCCAAAAATTTGAGAAAAAATGTTACTTTGCAAGTATAAAAAATAAGTTTAATCAGAAGCTAGATTTTTAATGATTTTCTTGTATTTGCCCCTTTACTATAACAACACGAAACTGAACGTCATCTGCTAATAATTTCAAATCATATTGACAACTGAAAAATATCTTTAACAATAAAATGAAATAATAGCCTTACAGTCATGTTTAAAAGTGAATTAAAGATGAATGAAAAAAAAATGGAATAATTTTAGCTACTCTTTAGTATTATATTTATATATATGGCCAAAAATATATTATATATATATATTATAAATATTTATATATATATGGCATTTTTTATTTTAGATGCTTGTTGAATATATATAGAAACACTTTACAAATTCTTCTTAAACTTCAGGAATATAGAGAATATGTTTGGCCTCATATTTATCAACGATAGCCTCTTGGGGTCAATCAGGGAATCAACAAAAATATTTATATGTTTAATCACCCTGTAAAACAAAATGCAGGGATTGACCTGTACCTGTAACACATGACAATATGGATATTGTGAAACATGTATGTTCATTTGTATAAGAATAGCATGTATATTCATAGCGATATGAAAGTTTCTTTAAAAAATCAAAGGAACTTCCGCATGTTTTTTGTGTATACAATACATAGTTTTCAACCAAATTTCACGCTACTTTCAGGAAACTTGACAACTTGTACAGCAGAAACAATTTACTACATTTAGAATATCAATATATTAAATATTTAATGAAATATTAGCATTGTATGAAATATATATTTATTGTGCATGCACTTTCAAACAGATTCTTAGATTACTTTTAATGAGGGAGCAGTGAGGCTTCGTTCCCACGGTGCTCCCGTGTAAATTTAGTTCAGATCTAGAATGGCTTGTTTGTTTTTCTGTATTTCTGCCTGCCCTACCAAACTCTAACGTAAAAAATAAAAATAGATCAATCACTACAGAATTTGGATTTGTTATCAGGATACCGATTAGGCATGGTGGTCAGTATTGGAAGTTCACAGTTCGAACATGAAGTACAGAGTAGATTTATAATGAGGGGGGGGGGGTGAAAGGGGGTAATAGAATCCGGTTTTGTACATTTTTTAATTTTTACTTTTTTTTCTGCAGCAGAAAACTTACTCAGAGTGAGTAACATTACAAGTTTAAATCATGCCCCAATAATGTAATACGATTGTCCTTTTATGTCCGAAATTATAAACTAACACAAATTTCAGCTCAATAATTTCCCTTCGTATTACCTGAGGATACATTAACAAAATTATGTAAAAGTAATGTGAAATTTACTACAGATTAAAACTGATCTTTAAATCGGTATTTATAATTTTTTTTATAAAATAAAAATACAAAAATATTTAGATTAATTAACAAATAATATTGTTTTTGAAATGCCTCTATAAAGTAATAAAAGTAAATATATTGTGGTTTTATCTGTAATTAGAGATAAAATATTTTGAACGGAAAATTTTCCATTGCATATCCTTCAGCAAATAAACGCTGTCTGTATGTAAATGGTTGAGAAGTTTCAAACAGTTTACAGAAGTTCAAGAAGTTTTAAAAACATTTATCATTGTAAAATTCGCTATGCTTTCTTAACATGGGAATATGTTTCCTAAACATCGTAAACAATGTGTTTTGTATGAAAAACAAAATCTATTGTTATTGTTAAACGTATTAAACTTCTTTTTTTTATATGAGACTTTTAAGTCCTATGATACAAATGTTACACAATATTAAATACACACCAGTGGACCCATGCGAAGATTTCGCACTGCAATCTAATATTTTTTAGCAGTATCTAATATTTTTTTAGATGCAGGTTTAAACTTCTAAAAAGAAATTAAGGACTAAAACTATTTGCAAACAACATTAGTCAAGCCAGAAAATCATTTCATTTATTCCCTCAAAGTTACAATAAAAACTGACCGAAGATAGCAAACGCAAAAATAAATAAATAAATTTTCAATCGTATTTTAAGCGCATTAGAGGATGACATCTGTTTCGAAAAAAAACATGGGATAAAGAAAAATAAATTGAACATTTGAACTCAAATTTTGCTTTTTAAGCTTAAATATAAAATAAACACACGCAGCAACTATGTCCCACTTTATCTTTATTGGGCATTTTTTTAAAATATATATATAATCATTGTTGTGGTATTTTATTTTTGTGGCAACACTAATTTGAGAAAAATTTCTCATTTTATTTATGAAAACAATGCCGATTTATGTTTTAATTAACTGCAATTTTTAAAAGACATGTTTTAACGAAATGTGAATGTACTATGTCAGAAGCCGGTTCAAAATCCTTTCATATGGTACCTCATTCATTGTTGTGCGTTTTGTATTGGCTTAGAAAAAGGGATGTTGATAACTGAAATAATATATAGAATGATTGAATAAATAATTACCATACATCTTCATATATTTCAGAAATAAAATAAATCCGTTCTAACAAGGGTGGGAAAATGTATGAGTCATTATATGTAAACGTTCGTTTACAAGCAAATCACAGTTTATTATTTCAAATATTCATATGTTTTGGTCAGGTAAAAGAAAATACGTTGAAGAGTGTAAGTATATAATCATTCAACAAACAAACACTCTATTATCAGGAAAATAAAAGGTATTTAAAACCATACACGATAAATTTTACATTTATGTTTAAAAACTAATTATCTTTCAAAAGTTTTCTTAATCTCAAATTCAATAAAAATAAAATAAATTTAATTTTGGACAGAATTAAAAATCCTAAAACATGAAAGACTGAAAAAATGTACAACGATAAATCGGGTGAAAAGAAATTAAAGATGATATTTTTAGTTATGTTAGAAGAGCTAAATTACATTATATAATTATATTATGCATTTCTTTTAATTTATCTTTTAAAAATTAAATTGATTGTGGTTTATAAAAGCGAAATTTGAAATTTAATGTTTAATTTAATTTTTGTTTAACTTATGCTTTACATCGTAGACGAGAAAATGATGTGTTATATAAGATAATGTTTTAGATTTTTGTAATTGAAGCAAAAACTCATTTGTTAATATTTATACAGTTCAACTATAAAATATTTAATGTATTTCCCTTAATTTTCTCGATTTTCGTTTATAAAATATAATTACAGAATATGGATACATGGTTTTATACACTTAATCCTGGTTTATATTTTTAATTTCATTTATTTTCTGAATAGTAGTTTAAAAAATATTTCTGATTCGTATTTAGTAAAATAATTTAGAAATACCAAGCGGATACATATTTTAAAATTGAATATTAAAATTCTTATAAAATAAAAGCTAAATTTAATTTTTGGGAAGTAGTGCCTTTCAAATGTCAAAAGTTAGCAGACATTTTATAGCTTGTGTATCTTTAAATATTATTAGAAGCACTTGTACAAAACTTTTAAAAAATACTTAAATAACTCTTCTGCACTGAATTTTGCTTTTTGTCAAATCTGAGTATAGAGTGTACCATCAAGACCAATCAAACTCTGCACAGCCAGATTCCTCGGTTGGAGTACATTATAAAAAACAAAGAACTATACCTCTACGACCCTTAGTTTCCGAGAAAATGTGAAAGAAAGGTGTGACGTCATACCGGTGCAAGGAAAAAAAACTTTATTGGAAACATGAACATCGATATTTGAATACGTTTGCAAACGAAGATGCGGAAAATATCCAGTGGCATGTATGCGCGCGCCTTCGAATGACGTCAAACCGTCGTTTGAATCGTATTTTAAAAGGCTGCATCCAGTAACTACTGTTATTCTTCGCATGGTGATAATGTATTTTGTTCGTGTATATTGTATTCCGTTCGTGATTATACCGGTGTCCATGTTCCAATAAAAAAAATTCTTGGACCGGATATGACGTCATATTTTTCTTTTGCACTTTTCAAAAAAAAAAAAAAACTATGGGTCATATAGGTATAAATAGTTCTTTGGGCATTTTTTATTTACTCCAAGTAAGGAATCTGGCTGTGCAGAGTTTCAGCGATTTTGATAGGACATCCTGTATATGTAAGTCAAAATTTGTGTGTAAGTTATTTATACAAATCTATAATTTTTTACCTATTTTCACTAAACATGACATACATACGTTTTTAGAACCCGGTAATAAATTCTAGTTGCATTACAAATTTCCCAGAACACCCATTACCTTTTTCTTTCTTTGCCTGTCCTTAATTTATCTTTGTACATATCTATTCTTTTTTTTAATGCAATTTATTTTATTCGAGTTACCACGCCTTAAAAAGAAACTGCGTAATAGTAATAATATTGATAATAATAATAATAATTACAATGTATAGACACATTTATTAATTAGTAATTAATTATTACAATGAAATATTCAAACACGTTTTGGGCTTATTTATTTAATTTGCATGTTAAATTACGGTAAACACAATTAAACGCAGTACTTTTTTCTTATCATCCAATAAAAATTCATACTTATATTAACTGTGTGTCAAAAATACTATTTATTAATTTATTTTACTTTTTAAGGAAAAATGTATGTTTTATTTAGGACGTGCAGTTTCATTTAATGAATTAGCTACAGGTTATCTTATTTTTGTCAAAAAAAATGTTTAGATTTTTTGCACAGGGCATTTTTTCACATGAATTTTTAATTGATTTTTTTTTAATTACATGATATATGTATAAATTATTTTTACTCTTTCGTGGTGTAGCGATTCTATTTTAATCTCTATACAAAACATAGTGCTTTTCCTCTCCTCTTTTGCAAAAACTTTCTATAAACAACAAGAAGGAAAAATAATGCATCAAGCATAGATTATAAAACACTTTCCAACACATTCAGAATGCTGTAATAAAACTTCACCATTTAATAAGAGGAAAAATGATATACAAGTAAACAATTTGAATGAAGCACAACAAATTTGAAAAACCATTTTCAGCAATTACCATCTGTAGTTTGAAAAATACCTGTATTATTTTGTGCAACCCAGTATATGATCTATAGATTTGTATATATACTATTTAGTATGCAAACAATTTGTTCATTTAGGAAACGCTTAACGCAGATTAAATTACCTTTCAACAATTTTCCTCAATAAAAAGAAATGAACTCGAGATCTTTTGTGCAACCCTATGTGTGATCTATCAAGTTTATACACACCAAGTAATATGCAAAAATTCAGCTAAATTTAAAAACGCATACCACAACTGAAAACGCACTTTCATCAATTATCGCTCATAAATAGTACTGAAACCGAATTCTTTTCTGTATCTCTGTAAATGTGTAAATGAATGATGAATGCTGTGCGCACTATATTCTATAGTAAGCAACTTGT
The DNA here is from genome assembly GCA_963931845.1 of Maratus michaelseni. Taxonomy (NCBI): domain Eukaryota; kingdom Metazoa; phylum Arthropoda; class Arachnida; order Araneae; family Salticidae; genus Maratus; species Maratus michaelseni. The sequence continues at coordinate 404,607,575 of OZ007587.1, forward strand.
AGGGCACCTTTTATACCAATTTCGATATGTTTGAAATAATGCAACATCATTAAAATGCTCTACTGAAAATTATATTTCCCCATAGGCCATAATGTAACGGAATTATTTTGTGTGTCCCTTTAAACGAAGTATAAAGGCTATACGCTTCATTTTTAGTACCGAACATGCCGCAGTAAACCTCAATAACATATTCAATAGTAAGGTACAAATGTGAAAATATGTTAATAAATTGGCGAGAACTTTTTTATTTTTACTTCTCAATGAGTTGGCAAATACTAAAATTTGACTTGGCAATTTAAGGTTCTCTATATTATATATATTATTACAACATATATTAACATATATTAACTGCATAGAAATCTGTTAGCGAGTTAGAGCACGGAGAGACAGACAGACAGGCAAACCGAATTCATAAACACTTTTGAAATATGTTGGTAAGCGTTAAAAATGGCTCTGTTACAGTCAGTTAGTCATACACACCACAGTATATGGGCTATTTTGATCGTTTTAGTGCCTACTATTTACAAATAGCTACATCCATAGTTTTTATAACTCCATCCATACACTGAGAAAAATGACACTTTCAAATCTGAGTAAATCGATGTTTTCATTTTGTTATGAAACTTTTTGTTTCAAATAGGACGACCCCAATGCTTTCAATTCTGAAATACCAGAAATACTCAGAGTATTGAAACATGAACATACACAAAACTGAGCACATAGATGTCAGTTCATACTCATTTTTGAAACATGGACATACTAAAACATGATTAGAATCAGTTCAAACACATTTTTGAAACATGTACATACTCAAAAATGAGCACACAAAAGTCAGTTCATACTCATTTTTGTAACATGGACATACTCAAATATTAGTACATGATGTTTTATTCTTGAGTGTGTGCATGTTATCAGAAATGAGTATATACATGTTTCAAATTTGAGTAATTTTGATTCGGAGCTATTTTGACTATGCCACATACTCAGATTCGAGTATTTTTTGCTCAGTTTTGAAAATGTTTTTAGAGTGTATCTGATGCATTTTTAAAAAATAAATATACATATGTTCTTAAATTTATAAGGTAATTATTTGAAAAAGTGTAAATCTCAGATTTTGCGATATTTTGGCTGTGTAATATGCATATCAAGAATGTTTTTAATTAATTTGTATAGTGTATTTCTTTTCTTTTGTAATTATTCTATATTTTATCCTTATATGCAAAAATATAAACTTAAGGGTGATAATTTAATTGGGGTTTTAATGTTTAATTTTTTTTCTCAAATACAATGTTCTATACTTATTGATGCAGAAGAAAGTAATAAACAGTTTCATTTAAGTCTGAAGCCTTAATATAGAAACAAAATAGAAGAAAGGATATAAGAGGATCTAGCCACAAGTTCCCTGTTAAATTTAAACCAATTCATGGTGAAGTGTCATTTCATCTACCATGTGCTGGCTTTAACTTTTCTTTAACATATTTTAAACATTCTTCAAACGCAATTGTTGAAAAAAAAATCGTGATGTAAAGCTTAAACAATCTCATTTGAGCGTCACTCTTTCAGTCAAACATATAGAGACGCTTCTTGTTCCTCTTCTCCTCTGAACAGCAAGTGACAACACTAAAAACAATCTCAAGACGAGGTATCACTTACCTTCAAATGTATCGTCAGTGTTTCTTTTTCTTTTCCTTTTCATTCATTCATTTTTTTTAGTTGAGCAGCTTTGTGAGATATAACATAACCACGTTGGTGAGAGATGGGGAGCTGTGCGAAAGAGATTGATGAGAAAGAGCAGGATTATTTTAGATAGATCTTTATTTGACGTAGAAGAACTTAGCTCCAGAGAATACAGAAATTTCCTTTTCTTTTAAAAGTTCGCAACAAAAATCTCAAAAGTTTGGATTTCACCATTATCAAAAATTCATTGTATAAATTATAAAATAAAGAGAACAAGAATAATACAAGTCTTCAATGAAAATATTTTTTGATAATTTTAGCTGTTCTTAACTCCTTTACGTCAAGCGGCACGTATACGTGCCTGCGCAAAATCCTTGAATTAAAACGCCACTTTTTAACAGAATTTTTGGCTTTATTTAATTATAACATGTCATCGATTTAATAAGTTAAAATACTCTAATTAAAAAAAGGGGAGCTGAAAAATTTAAAAAGTGCGAGGGAAGCCCTTCATGAAGGGATTAATGTAATTTTTGGTGCTGAGTTTAACAATCACAACAAAAATGTACAGGGTCACGTATACGGTAGGATAAAACCAAAGAGCAGTCCAGGGCCTGGTATTCATTTGAGGACCCTTTCCTATACTATCACAAAAATAAACATGTTTTGAATACAGATATGAATATATAAATACTGATTTAGATAAATGTATTTTTTTGTTTGTTATCTTATTAGACATTAAAAGCACAAAATAAGGATTATAATTAGTACAAGATCAAAACAGATTTTAAATATCCGCTTTACATAATTTGCGTATCAAATTTGATTCCACGTAAAATCAAGGCAACCCATTTGGCCCATGCTTTAATCAGGCTCTGATCCGTACCATTTTTTTTTCGAAGCTTGACTTTTGTTATATGTAAGCGATGTTACTATCTGTTTATTGCAAATACAATACTTAGTTTAAATTCAATGGACAAACATTTTTTAACAAAAAAGTTTGTTATTCCACAAAATTTAATGGGCGTAGAGCACATTCCATTAATTTTTTTCATCTATTTTGGAGCGAAATTTGGAGATGAGAATAAACAATGGGCTCCACACAAAATTTGTTATGTCCTGAATTTAACTCAAGAATTTAATGAATTTAAATAGAGAGAATAGAAAGACTTTTTTCCAAAAGTTTAATATTGCAACGGGAATGAAAAAAAATAGAAAGTTTGCAATTTATTATTACTAAATATAGATATAAAAAAAAATAAGTAGTCTCATTTAAATGCGAATCCTTCATATAGAAATAAGATTATATACAAGTCTTCTGTTGCCACTAAAAACAGTTTTGAGATAATGAATCACTCAACCTTCCATGTGTTGTCACTAACTTCTGTCTGTAACTAATGTTAAACACACTTGCAAACTTAATTGATGAAAAAAAACTCCAAAGATGCAAAAGCTAAACATTCCCTCTTCCAAACACAGCGAGACATCCTTTGTTCTACACTTCTGAACAACGAGTGACAGCACTGAAAACAGTTTCGAAACAAGGTATCACTTACCCTCAGATGTATCGTCAGTTTTTTTTTCTATCTCTTTTTTTTCTGCAGCTTTGCGAAGTGTAATACAACCACGTAGGCGAGATGGGGAACTACACGAAAGAGATTGATGAGAAAGAGCTAGATTATTTTAGATATATCTCTATTTGACGTAGAAATATTTAACTCGGGAGAATAGAGAAATTTGTTTTTCTTTCAAAAGTTTATTTTCGAAACGAGATCGCTATAAAAATGTCAAAAATTTGGATATGGCCATTATAAAAAATCTATTGTATCAATTACAACAGAAGATAAAATTAATTTAGATAGTTAACTGGATTGAAATTGCTTGCCATATATATCATTGATATGGTTCAAAAAATGAATCGTCTGATTTTTATGTGAATCCTATCATAGAAACAATAAGATATTTAAATTATTAGTTACCACTAAAATTTCTTTTATTCTCCCATGTGTCTTCAGTCACTTTCGTATAACATATTTTAAACACTCTTGCAAAGTTCATTGTTGGAAATTATCCTAAAGATGCGAAAGCTAAACAGTGTCATCTTTGAGTTTCATTTATTCAATCAAATACAGTGAGAATCTGTTTGCTCGTTTACTCTTCTGAACAACAAGTGATAGCACTGAAAACCGTCTAGAGTCGAGGTATCACTTAATATCACATGTATCAGTTTTTCTTTTCTTTTCTTTCCTTCTTTCTGTTTTCTCTTCTTTTTTTGTAGTTGAGCAGTCTTGAGATATAACAAAACCAAGTTGGTTGGTGATAGATGAAGAGCTGCGTGAATAAGATTGATGAGTGACAGTAGTATTGTTTTATTTATATCAAAAGTAATTCTTTTTGACGATCTCTGTTTGACGTAGAAGAATTTAACTCTGGAGAATATTTGTTTTTCTTTCAAAAGTTTATTGTTGCAACGAGATCGCAACAAAAATGTCTCAAGTTCGGATGTTACTATTACCCAAACTCGTATTGTGTATATTATAAAACAAAGATTTTTAAAAAAATGTATAATTTAAGTGTGAATGCTTTATCTAGAAATAACAGGATATACCTGCTACCATTGAAAAGAATTTCGAGGTGATGAACCACTTATATTACATTGTATCGTCAACAAATTTGTGTAAAATATTTTAAACACTCTTGCAAATTTAGTTGTTGAAAAGTAATCATCTATAAACATAATTATCATTTAACAGTATCATTTGAGTGTCATTTCATCAATCAAGCACAGAGAGACAACCTTCTCTGAACAGTAAGTAAGTGACAGCACTAAAAACAATCTCAAGACGGTGTCTTGGTACCACTTACCTTGAGATGTATCGTCAGTTTCTCTTTTCTATTCATTATTTTATTTAGTTTAGAAGTTTTGCGAAGTGTAATTCAACCACGTTATAGGAGTAGGAAACTACGCGAAAGAAATAGATGAGGAATATTAGGATTATTATTGATATATCTCTGTTTGACGAAGACGAGCTGCAGTGTTTTTGTTAATATTAAAAATATTAAATGGCAAAACTTAAAAATCCAAGTATCATTTCATTTTTAATGATTGTATGATCAGGCGCGTTATAAAAAAAAAAATTATACTACTGATGTAACTTTATTTCAGAGAATGTAGTTGTTTTCTTACTTACGTAAAGCTTTGCAAAATAAATGTTTATTCATTATTCACTAAAGTGCATTTATTTTTAAGTGGAGTTATGTTTATTTATAAATACTAAAATACTAATACAGTAAAAGAACATAACACAAAATAATAGAGATACTGTTTATTATTATTATTATTATTATTATTATTTCAAAAGTTTGATATTGCAACGAGATCACAATAAAAATATCAAAAGTTTTGGATGCGACCATTATCGAAGATATCGAAAATCTATTGTATAGATTATGGAAAAATAGATGAAAATTAATTAGTTAATTAACTGGAATAAAATTTATCGCTCTATATATCATTCTATATATCATCTTCCTGTTTTTATAGTCAAATAAACACAATGTGAACCATAAATTTTCCCTAAGAAATTAAATTAAATAAATACCACAATGAAACAATGTAGATAGCTGATTGGAATACCGTGTTGCGTTGCAACTTCACTTCCAGTGTATAGGTAAGCGACTTGCAAGGCGATAGGGAACTGTGAAAAATAGATAATTAAAATGTAATAAAGAACTACATAAAATAAGTAGTATAAAATTCCATTAGACCCAAGAAAATGACAGACGAAACCTATCGAGGGTCGAACCCATCTCAGAAAAAAAGACTCTTTGTATAAATACCACACAGAAAGAAGTAACATTATTAAATAATTTTATTACATAAATTTTATGGTACTATGTATGTTTTTTCACTTCAAGAAACTCAGCCAGGATGTCTTCCATTATATAAACGATGTTATTCAGAAAATGAACTCTCTCATTTTAGTGTGAATCATTCATAAAAATAAGAGAATATGTATGTCCTTTATTACCACCAAAGTACCTATTATCATTCCATGTTTCAACAGTCACTTTCATATGACATATTTTAAACACTCTTCCAAAGTTAATTGATGTGGAAAAAAATTGTCACGATTCAAAAGTTAAACAATTTTATTTTAGTGTAAGTCATTCATGGAAATAAGAGAATATGTAAGTCCTTTGTTACCACTAAAATACCTGTTGTCATTCCATGTTTCCGCAGTCACTTTCGTATGACATATTTTAAACACTCTTCCAAAGTTAATTGTAGAAAAAAATTGTCAAGATGTAAAAGTTAAACAATTTTATTTTAGTGTACGTCATTCATGAAAATAAGAGAATATGTAAGTCCTTTGTCAGCACTAAAGTAACTGTTGTCATTCCATGTTTCCGCAGCCACTTTCGTATGAAATATTTTAAACACTCTTCCAAAGTTAATTGTAGAAAAAAAAATTGTCAAGATGTAAAAGTTAAACAATTTCATTTTAGTGTAAGTCATTCATGGAAATAAGAGAATATGTAAGTCATTTGTTACCACTAAAGTACCTGTTGTCATTCCATGTTTCAACAGTCACTTTCCTATGACATATTTTAAACACTCTTCCAAAGGTAACTGTAGAAAATAAATTGTCAAGGTGCAAAAGTTAAACAATTTCATTTTAGTGTAAATCATTCATGGAAATAAGAGAATATGTAAGTCCTTTGTTACCACTAAAGTACCTGTTATCATCCCATGTTTCCACAGTCACTTTCGTATGACATATTTTAAACACTCTTCCAAAGTTAATTGTGGAAAAAAAATTGCCAAGATGCAAAAGTTAAACAATTTCATTTTAGTGTAAATCATTCATGAAAATAAGAGATTATGTAAGTCCTTTGTTACCACTAAAGTACCTGTTATCATCCCATGTTTCCACAGTCACTTTCGTATGACATATTTTAAACACTCTTCCAAAGTTAATTGTGGAAAAAAATTGCCAAGATGCAAAAGTTAAACAATTTCATTTCATACATGGAGATAAGAGAATATGTAAGTCTTTTGTTACCACTAAAGTACCTGTTATCATCCCATGTGTCCACAGTCACTTTCGTATGACATATTTTAAACACTCTTGCAAAGTTAATTGTTGAAAAAAAAATTGTCAAGATGCAAAAGTTAAACAATCTCATTTGACTGTCATTTTTTTCAGTCAAACACAGAGAGACGTCTCTTGTTCTTCTCCTTTGCACAGCAAGTGACAGCACTAAAAACAATCTCGAGACAAAGTATCTTTTACCTTCAGATGTATCGTCAGTGTTTCTTTTTCTTTTCGTTCATTTTTCTTTTTTTAGTTGAGCAATTTTGTGAGATATAACACAACCACGTTGTTGAGAGGTAAAGAACTGTGTGAAAAAGATTAATGAAATAGCAGGTTTATTTTAGATTTATCTCTGTTTGAAATAGAAGAATTTAACTCAAAAGAAAAGAGATATATATTTTTTTTATGTTTCATATTACAACGGGATCAAAAGAAAAAGTAGAAAATTTAGTTTGGCTGGTTATTTGTTAAGGCCGATTATCTGCGCTAGGGATACAGGCCGGCGGGAAAAGTGCCCTCCGTGGGGGTCTTTCTAAGGAATCCTAACCCGTATTTACGGCAAAGTTCGAAGAAAACCACGGAAAACTCTGAACGGTTACGTCGACGAGCGCGGCAGCTAGAAAATTTAGGTGTGGCCATTATCGAAGAATTATTGTGAATATTAAAAAATAAATATAAAAAAGTACTGTCTCATTTAAGTGGGAAATCCTTTATCTGAAAATAAGATGATATATAAGTTTTCTGTTGTCACTAACAACAACTTCGAGGTGTTTGAAATTAATTATAGAAAAAAATATGAATTGTAAACTAAACATTTTAAAACATAAATCCATATTTAAAAGCTTTATATAAGTAATATTTCAGTTATCCTTAAAAAAACATTAAGCGCATGGCAAAATGTTTTGCAACGATTAAAAATCCATTTAACAATAGGAGATATGCAAGCTTTAAACTTGGATAATTCCAAAACTACTTGACCGATTGACTTCTACATTTTGGCATCCGCAGGTAAGATTTACCGTGGAATTGAAGTATAATGTTAAAATTACAGGTTAGTATTGAAAATTTTATATTTGATACAATTTCCATATGTAGACGACCCTCTAAGAAAAATATAACTATAACATTAATTAGTAGACTTTGTTACTAAGGGATTTTTACCAGTCACATTCTTATAGGATGATTTGTGGCAGAGTTAGTAGGAATAATGCCTTTTTATTTACAAGACGGTACATTTCATAAAATTAAAATAATTTTTTTAAAACAAAAATGTTTTTTTTCTAACATACCTTTTAACATACCTTTTCTCACATACCTAACTAGCCAAAACATTATTTAGTTTGTTAAAAATAAGTAAATCTTAAACAATTATGGTAGTTTTTAGATCTAAATCCTGACCACACATAAATACAATTCTAAACATCTGAATCAGAACATCCAAATCAAACTGGGAGTATCCCTAAAGCCACAGGCCATAATAACAAATCAATCCGGATCAGCGTCCCCCTTATCCGAACCCTCGGGGCCCTATTTAATGCAATTTTCACGCTCCCTGGTAAATTAGGGGGTACTGTCTGTCTTAACAATCCTGAACGAGGGTAGGGTGACCCTAAGGTTTCGTAATTTCCACGTCAATCCACGCCTCTCGTCCTAAGTGAAAATGTTATACAGTAGACTCTCATTAATACGAACGACAAAGGAAACATGTGAAATGTTCGAAAGTTATAAACAAACTTCATATTAAAGAACGTCAAGGAAGTATAAGACAATGAACAATATCAACGATTAAAAATTACACCTATATTTTAAAAAGTGTCATGTTTCATGTGCTTAAAAAAGAAAAATATATACAGAATAGGCTAAAAATCCTAGACACATTTTAAAACTCAATTTAAAAGAAAGTAACGGTAGGGCTGCCACAGGCGATTATTTTTTAATCCTATCTCGCATCACTTTCTCAAAACAAAGAGATATTTGAGAGAAAAATACTATAACATTTATCTTTAAAAAATAGTGGTGTGAATAGAATATAAAAATAGTCGCTAATGGTAGTCCTGTAATTGGGGTATCAGAGTTCGGTTTAAACTGAAATGCTTATCATAATGGTAAATTTTATTTAATAGTATTAAAAAAATTAGTTCCAAAAATTTCACATACATGGCATTATACCTTCAAATTGGAAAATAAAAAATATTAAAAACTCCTGATAAGTAGTTACACACCGTTTTTTGTACGATTTATTGCCCTATTTTAACTTGTGGAATAATATTGAGTGCGTTTGGATGTAAATCAAGCTACAAAGGTGTCCATGCGTGGAAATATTGTAGTAGATTGTTCAAAATAAATTATATATAAGTATTTGGGTTTTTATTATTTATTTGTTTATTTACTTATTTATTTGTTTATTTACTTATTTATTTGTTTATTTACTTATTTATCTTTTTTATGCTTTGATGCTTTGAAGGTATAGTATAATATATCAGTAATTTTTTTAATTCAATTTTTTATTAAACATAACTTTCGATCATGAGAAGTATTTTCGTCTAAACCGTATTTTTATACACCAGTTACCTTTTTATTGAATTCCAAAATATGTAAAGGACTTTCCGACCACCTTGTTTAATAATTTCTCAAAACAAAGCTTTGTATTGACAATATTTACTTTCAGAATTCGTCAACGTAGCTTTAGTTTGTTTTTGCACAGTTATGAAAATTCTCAATCTCTTTCACTGATCACATTGTCAGTACTACTATTTGCTAGCAACAATTAAAAAAAAATGCTATTAAACAAAAAAAAATTCCAGATAACTGAAAATTAATACTTAGAAACCACATTTTTCTCATTTCTCTATCTGCAAATTATAAAAACATTGGGCACTGGCCATACACATTGCATACTTGTTTAATATATATATATATATATATATGAGACACCCTACCTCAAGATCTTCGAATTATTGAAACAAGTGACATGAAAATTCGAATTATATACTTTTTTAACATTATTTGTTAACGGATTTGAAAAAAAATAAATCTAAGTTCGAATTATTCGCGTTTAAAATTAAGAGAGTCGACTATATAAAAAAATCATTTTATTCCTTCATTAATCTATCGAATTAAATTTCAAAATAATTTGGCTTTAAAAAGTTAAAAATTCGAAATATTATTGCATGATGAGTACATTAAATAAAATCGAAACACAATCGGTTTTTTATTTAAGCTTTCTATTAAAAAAGAGGGCAATAACCTTTAAATCGAACAAGAATGCAAAAATGTTTCATTGACATACATTAAAATTTACTTAATTTGAAACATTTTAAACAAAACCACATTCGAAATTTTGCAATTATATAATAGTTATAGTGAAAAGAGCTTCAGATAACATCATTATATGTTATACAATTTTTTTTAAGTCATTTTATTAAAAACGGTTATTTTGTAGCTTGCGTGAACGAATTTACCGAAAATGTCTAGACACGTTTTTATGAATGTTTGACATTTTGTACACAGTAAACAGAATACATACGAAAGACACAGAAATGACCTACATTTTTTATTCTTCATTTAAAATGTTTGCTTTGTGTTTATAAAGTTGGAAATTTGGAAAAAATATCCAAATTTTACAAAACGTTATTTTTTTTTTTTTTTTTTTTTTTTTTGAAATAATACAAATTTTATTTCGATACTAAGTCATTTAAATTTGACACCATTCGTCAAAAAAAAAAAAAAAAAAAAAAAAAAAAAATTGCAACAAATGAGTTACGTGAATGTATACAACGCGCTGTGTGTCAATTCTTGGAAAAAATAAGCATGTGTTTCTGATTTAAACATTAATAAATATTAAATATATTTAACTAGCATACCCTGTTCAAATCTGGGGGGGAGGGATGTATTTAAAGGTAAAATAAACAAAAATGGAATATCTTTTTAAAAAAAAAGAAAAAAGCAATCACACCACAATATTGATGTAAACTTAAAAAATAATTTTAATTAGACTTTAAGCTATTTTATGCAATGTATAGAAATACATAAATCGAAAGTTTCTCACTGGTCAAATATTAAATATATATATATATATATATATATATATATATATATGCCTATTAAATGACTACTGTATGACTATTAAATCATATGGTTATATAAATGACTACTATATGACTATTAAATCATAAGGTTATATAAATGACTACTATGTTACTATTAAATCATAAGGCTATATAAATGACAAAAAATTGATTTTAAAACTCTCGAATTAGCTAAATTTGTTGAGAAAAAGAAATATGCTTTACATTTTTATTGTTGTTTTTAAGTTTCTTTCGTAATGTATAAAATAAAACAATTGCTAGTGAATCGAAGACAAAAAAATTATATATAATATATGTATGCCAGCTTTAGCGAAAAACTCGCCAAATTGGATTCACCAGTCACTGCTCGGAAGTTGTAAATGACTCCATTTGGCACTGCCGACTATGTCTAAAACCGAAATGCAGTCAGCCAAGGACTCTTCGGAGAGATAAAGAAGAGCATACACATAAAGCGAAGCAAAGAAAAGGAAGAGATAAAGGAAAAGAGAAGGAAAAAAAGCTCTCTCTTCTGTCTTTCCGCCTGTCAGGCTAGTTCGTACAGTAATGTCCTTTCCGGTGGAAATGGAGGCAGCAGGTCATCAAACAACGAGATTTTGCTGGTCACGAAAAAGATTCCGATGAGACATTGGATAGGTATTGATTCCTTCTTTCCTTCTCAACCCCACCCCCCAACATTTTATCGATCCGCAGAGGAGGTGGATTTTTTTTATTTTTTTTTTTTTTTTTATGGTAGTTGTCGATGATGTGCTTGGGGAAAATGAAGTATGGACTGTTGATTTTGGGTATTTATAGTGAATATTCCCATGCGGAAGTACTGAGATATTTAAGGGGTGACTGTATGAAAAGATCATCATCTGTTATTTTATTCTGAAAGACTAGACATAGTTTATTTGATTTTTGGATTGAAAACATTTTCATGTATATTAACGGGTACACCCCTAAAATAGCCAAATAATGCTAGTCAATTAGACTAATGGATATAGACAGTAATTTGTTCTGAATAAAATATTATTTTTTTAAACATGCAACAATAATGCATGGCTGTTAACGTCTCTGTTTTATTAAACGTAACTTAAATATTCAACTAAACTTAATTTAAACCACAATGTAAGAAAAACTATTTAATTAATTGTTTCTTGCTTCTATGTAGTTATTAATCAATTTTTCTAAGTAATAACATTTCTGGTTTGATTTGATTTTTTAAAAAAGGAAGGCTTTGGAGCTATGATAATGTATGCAGATGTAAAACAAAATATAAATATTAGATGGATAATGCCCATATAGTACTTTTGATTTAAATGGTTTATGCCCAAAGGAATCATCTCCAAATTTCCGTGCATAATACTAACAAAACCACTTATATTTTATCTTGGATGTTTCCTTACTTACAATGACAGAAACAGTAAGCAAAATCAACTAACGTACAAGAGTTTTGATTTTATTATAAATTCATGGACAAAATTTAGGTGATTTTTGTTTCCACATGATGAGTTCAACAATTGTTTTTAATCAAACTTAACAAATCAAAAAAAAAAAAAACTCTAGTCCTGAATATTATCCAGGTACAGGTACACCCAAAACATAACCTCAAACGTTAGTCTTATTGTGTTACCGCGGTCGGCCAGTGTTTCATCAACCATTTCAGTGAGACACAACCAAAGTTCAGGCCCAGAAAAATCAGCATGAAAGAAGATCGTCCTTATTGAAAAACAATTTAAGTTTGTTTATATAGCTCAAAACAAACCATTCCAAAGCCCTGAAAATCACCCTGATAGCACAAGATCACATATTAATTTCAGAAATTATCCTGACACCCAACTAACACTAATGCATATTCTTGACTGTTCAGACATCGCTGCTAACCTTTTTATACACAATAACAACAACGATAGCGACAGTGAGAACGACAACAACAACAACGACAACGAAAATAGCAACAACAACGACGACGACAACAACAAAAACAACGACGGCGAAGACGACAACAACAACATTGAAAATATTTGCAATAAAGTGTCAATATTACTGGCTTTACGTTAGAATTTTTCTGCAATGAGATGATGAAACACTTCTTGCCGATACTGGTCCAATATTTGCAAAACGTAAACACCCCGTTTTTGGGGCTATATTTTATGCATAAATAGAACCAATACAAATAAAATGGGCCCAATATTGTTTTCCTGCTTTAGCTGAATCATAAGAATTGTTTAAAGAATATATATCTTAAAAATTTCGTGACAAAATAATAATACTATAAATCAAAAGGTTTACAAATGTATCTTACAATTTGGCATGCCATTTTTTTTTCTTTTGAGAATAGGTTTGAATCAGAAACAATTTACTATCGAAAGTCATTTGAAACCCTGCCTAAACTACTACGATCCATTAAACACAAAACCAATATTGTCCTAATGGCCTTTTTTTTTTCTCAGTGACCTTCATTCGGATAAAAATAAAATAAATGTTAAAAAAGAATTCTATTGGCTTTTTTACAAGAATATTTTTTTAGTAGTAACTGCAATTTATCAAGCGCAACTGAGAGCACATCAGCGAGATGAAAGTTATATAGAGAAATTTCTTTTATTTTTTCGGATTATTGTTCAAGATTATGTCTTTCTTTTTTAAAACGTTCTTTTAAAAAGTATTTGGCGTTTTATTTTCTTTTATGTGCCAATATGACAAGACTGTCGATAATAAGATTAAAGAGTGATGTTTTTTTTCATAGTAAAAAAAAGGAGAGATAAAATAAAAAACATTTTAAAGGTAAGTTTTAACTGTTAAGCTTTTAATTTAATATGAAAAGAAAATTATATACTTCAGCAAATAACTGAATAAATTTTATTTTGTCTTTATTATGACTAAGAAAAACACAGGAGTTTCAGAATAAATCATTTTCATTAAACATGCTTGTAGTAAATCAGTATATACTATATTGGTGTATATTGGGCCAATATTGCGCCAATAATGATTCAAGGGAAAGACTTCCGATTAAATACCAATATAGTTTAAATACATTGAAAATATTTTCAGTCAAAGCTTCCAATGATAAACCAATATTAGTTAATTATTGACTTTACATCGGAAATATTTTCAATGAAACACCAATATTGTATAGATATTGGCTGGCTCTACATCCGAAATATTTGCAGCGAAACACCAATATTGTATAAATATTGGCTTTACATAGGCAATAAAATGACAAAATATTTTTTAACAATGTTGTTTAAATGTTTTCAAAATGTAAACACCTCAATATTTGGCAATATTTCGTTCTAATGCCAATATGGACATACAGCCAATGCAAACAAGATTGGCCCAGTACTGTGTTGATACTAGGGTAAGCACAGAATATTTTATTGTATATATAACTTTTAAGTTGTGGAAAATATCATATATACAACTCATCATACATAACATTAACAGTTATTTTCATGTAAGAAGTTGTTTAAAAATGAGATATTACTTTTGAAACAATTTTCAAATAATATTCTATTGTTTTTCTATTACATACTTTTGGTATCGGGCTCTGGCTCTGATGACACTAAATGTTTCGGGCCCGGGCGGATTTAAAGTCGATTAAGTGTCAGATCTTGCAAACTTTTGTTTTGTCCATCAAGAAAGCATTTTTGGATTATATCCATTATTATTGGGATAGATTGCATAACACTCATAATATCATTCAATGCTTATGTTACATTATAAAGGATTGTACAAAATGTTTCTACGGAATTTATAAATCGGAAGGATGGGGAATCAGATAATAACACATTTATTTTTTAATTATAATAAAATTACCTGAAACCATCACATAAATGAGCTCTTCCCGATAAAAAAGAATTATCAAAATCAGGGTATATCTTTGAAAATGTATGTTCATAAATTATTTTTATTGCATCATGATATTTAAATAAACTGTATCCATAATCCTACTTTTTAATTATTAACTGTGCATATGAGCCATATTAATTTTATTATTTCTGTTACGCCAATGGCAACACTCAAAAATATCGTGACATGTGATGTGAGTTTTTAGAATGTAATATGCCTGAGTCATGAAACGACAATATCCAAGTGTTTGGTGATTATGTTTGACAAAATTAACTACATTTGTATGTATTGTTGAAATTTATAACTCCCTTTCTTTGAAATGGATAATAAAGTAACAATGTACTTTTTCCAACATAGTTGAAAAGTGTTTATACATTCGGTTTGTCTGGCCGTTTGTCTTGCCGAGCTCTAACTTGCGCAAATATTCTTGGATTGCCATGTAATTGATATATGTTATTGAGATTTACCAGGGCATGTTCGGTATTGAAAATGAAGTGTGCAGCATTTATAGTTCATTTACAGGGGTACTTACAAGAGTTCCGTTACATTATTACCTATGGGAAATAAACGTTTGCAATACATTTTAATGATGTTAATCTATTTCAAACATATTGAAATGGATATACACTGAGGTGCACTACAAGAAGCTTATTATTGAATATGATGTGAGTAGCATTTTATCGTTCATTTACAGGGACACACAGAATAATTCGGTTACGGTTCTGTGTCTATGAATAGTAATAGCTGGAAGAACTTTTTCAGTTGTGGTGTGAGTTTTTAAATTTAACTATTATTGTATATTAATTGATGTATATAATTTCTATGGATCATATACAGGGATTCACAAAAGAATTCGATTACATTTTCGTTTATTGACGTAAATTACTTAAAGAGAATTTTCAACCTTGTTATGAGTTTCCTAACTGAACTAAATTTTAGCAAACTATGCAGTATGTGTACAAATATTGTATATAGATCATATAAAATACTTTACTTTTGAACGGTAAAACCATAATATTTTACGTTACTTATTTATTTTTTCATTTGTTTCATTTTCAATTTATATATATATATGTGAAATTATTTATTTATTTGTGTATTATATTTATAAAATATATTTTTTCAGTTATCTTATTTTTTCTGAACAATAATAAACTCAGATAACTAAACACATAACATCTGAATCAGAATTATAATATTAAAAATACATTTAAAGTCAAACATTTAATTTTAAAAAAAATGCATTAATATCACATAATAAAATCAGTTGCACTAGACGTTTCAAGCTCTATGCAAGATCTTCATCATTATACTAATGTCAATCGAAAACCTGGTTTTTGATTGTCATTTGTACTGATGATGATTTCCATTGGCATTTGTACTAATGAGGATTTCGATTGACATTTGTACTAATGAGGATTTCGATTGACATTTGTATTGATGATAATTTCGATTGACATTTGTACTAATGAGGATTTCGATTGACATTTGTACTGATGAAAATTTCGATTTTCATTTGCACTAATGAAGATTTCGATTGACATTTGTACTGATGATAATTTCGATTGACATTTGTACTAATGAAGATTTCGATTGACATTTGTACTAATGAGGATTTCGATTGACATTTGTACTGATGAGAATTTCGATTTTCATTTGTACTAATGAAGATTTTGATTGACATTTGTACTGATGATAATTTCGATTGACATTTGTACTAATGAGGAGCTTGTATAGAGTTTGAAACGTCTATTAGTCTATAACGTATTATTATGATATTAAGATAACAATATTAAGATATTGTTTTTTGGTTTTATTAAATGTCTGATTTTAATATTATTTTTAGTATGATAATAAACTCAATAATATTTCATCAATAATTTCAAAATAACATATTAAACTATTCTTTTAAAAAACAAGAATATTTTCTTTTGTTTTATTTATTTTATTTATTGTTTCATTTATTTTATTTATTCTTTTATTTTATTTATTGATTTATTTATTTTATTTATTAATTTTATGTTTCTTTTTATTTGTGTTTTTACTTCAGGTACATTTTGCATTTCATCTAGGCTCTTCGTGGTTTCTGATGTTAAACGTTAAGAATTTTTAAAGAATAAAACTCAGACATTAAAAGGATTAGTTCTGCCAGCTTCAAAAAGTACAAATCTAAAATTTTAATCATTTTGTATTATTGTATTTTTTATTAATTTGATAATAAAACTAATGTTTCACTTGATGCAGTTCTTATTAAATAAACACAACAATTTAAAAAATAAAATGTGTATAAAATCTTAAGGTCATAGACTTTTCAAACAATAAATCAAGATTAATAAAGATCTGGACCACGTTTTGATAATTTTGTAATTTTAATATAACTTCAATCGAATATATAATATAACCTCTTCCATGTTACTCACGATTCCAAAAAGCGTTCCTTTATCTTTTGAAAACTCAGAAACCAATAGAGTTTCGAGATTTAAAGACGAATATATAAAAACATTTTCATTAGCTACCCGTCATTTTCTGAAACGTTTCCGAGTAGCTATTGCAGTGCATTAATTAGTTTTCTCAAGACAAATGTTTTTTTTAATACTATTAATTCACAAGCAAACATTTTCAGCTGCGTAACTGAATTTATACATGCAAGAGTAATAAAATAATATTAATTTTAATGTTAATGTTGTTAATTTATATATGTTTGTCTGTTAAACATGTTTGTTGAACATGAAAATGTTTACTTGAGAATTGATAACATTCGAAAAACCTATATCATGGTTTGATAAAATTGATTAATACACCATAAAAACTATTCGGAAACATTTCCGGAAATCTGTGGCAGCAAAAGAAACTTTGTTTTTATAAATGCTTCTTTAAAACTCGAAACTATATTGGCTTCTGGGGTTTCTAAAGACAGAGAATGCTTTTCGGAATCGTGGGTAACTTGTAAGAGGTTGCTGTATATTCGCGTTCGTGATTACATTCTATTTTTGTAGATTAACAAGCATTTGTTCTTGTTTTTCTTTTACAAGTGTACGAACATGGATGCATACAGTGATTTAACTGAGATCTGTTTTTTGCAGGCTTATTAAAGAGTACACTATTGTTAAAGAGTATTATTAAAGAGTTTATTAAAGAGTATAAGTAAAATAAAGTTGCGATTTACACTCATATTGAAATAGTGTGAAACCCCCAGTATAACTGACACTTTGAGGATTATTTCTTGTTCAACTCACTATTACAAAGTTTTAAATCTATTTTATACCTATCTTTGTTTTCGAAAGTATAATAAAAATACATTTAAAAATTATTGTTGACAAAATTTTGAAAAATTATACTTTTGATTACTAAAAATTAATTTTGTCATAAATATGGTCAATATCTCCAGTAACTTACACAGTCTCATTTTTGAAAAATCAATAGCTGAAAAATAAGTTATAAAGTTAAGATAAATAATTTATCACTAGATGACATTACTTTGCAGAACTTTACAAGAAAATGCTTATTTCAGTTAGATTTCTGCTGAAGTGTCAGTTATTGGTTAGGTGTCAATAACTGGGGTTTCACTCTATAATGAAATTTTTTAAAGCAAAACTATCACGCAATGAAACTGCAGTCAGGCAGTAAGTAGTTCAATCACAGTCACAAAAAGCTTCTCATATCTACATTATCTTAGTACTTTTTAAATTCTTAATTTTTTTAAAGATTTGGGGGGGGGGGCCTTCTCCGCATTTTCTCCTGCGTGTCCCCATGCCGGTGATCTTCAAGGATATTTTTAGACCGCTGACCATGCCCTTACTGCCGGGGTTTTGCCCAGCTTAACGGGTTGATGCTTGGCAACGGTTTCGTCTGATCTCCGCATGTCGAAGATCTGTTTGATAAACTTTTAGACCGACGCGACGTGGCTTCAGTGCATCTTGTTGCCTAAGTTACTTTTTGGTTAAGTTGCCTAAGTTACTTTTAAACCTTGTTGCCTAAGTTACTGTGCCCAGTTGCTAACTGATGTTTAGATGAGTCGATTCAGCACTGCACACTGTGCCGAAGTAATGCTGGATGGATGTGAGATGCTCGAGTATTTAGATCTTGTAAGATTTAGCGATGCTGTGGGAAAATAAAATTGCTAACAGACGCGAATGCTGCAGAAACGCATTACTTAATTAAAAACTGGATTCTGCTAGTTGTTTGTAATAATTGTCTTCTTAATTAACGAATAAATTCAACTAAATTTACATTACTAATTGGCTAAGTTATCATGAATGGTCTATAGTTAAATCTTGAAAATAATAATTTTTTTTTCTCTAACATAGAAAAGAAAAACATAGCAACTACAGCATCGAAAGCAATTAATTAGCAGTTGATAAGATGGAGCAGAGAATACTTATACAAACACGAGTATAAACAAATCGGTAATAGTTTAAAATCAGTAATAGAATTATCAGTTCGAAGAGATTGGGAGAAAAACGGCACAAAAAGATATTTATTCTCTTTCAATGTTTCCTTTATCCTTCAGTCACTTTCAATTCAGTCACGCACACTAACTGTTCAAATCCAAGACTGGTAGCCTCTAATAATTTTTAGTGCTTTTACAATATTGCATATGTACTATTCTTGTTTGTCGATTTTTTTCTATTATTGAAACAACTATTTTTGTGATTACCATTGGTAACACAAGAAGCATTGCTCTGTCAACAAAATAATATTTTTAGTGTGTATTTTGTTTTCACAAACTTATATTATGTTAGACCCTAATCGAACTGTATTTTTATGTCAAAGTCGCCCCTAGCCCTCTATGTTGGCATCAAGAAGTGCATCGCATAATGTTATATTCTTTATTGCCCATGATTTTACGTAAAAGAATTTTGTTCTTTTCTATAGGTAGTTACTTTATATATGCGTTGTAATTTTCCAACTGGACGAAAAATGTCCGGGCCAGGATTCGAACCTGGGAACCAAGGGATCCCAGCTCTGGCAGCTTCAGCAAAGAGATCCAGGTTCGAATCCTGGCCCAGACATTTTTCGTCCAGTTGAAAAAATACAACTCATATGATTTCTTTACCAATTTGAATAATTGTGTAAAAACTAATTTAGTGTAATCACGTATCCAGCGTTTACTGGAGTTCCAAATTACCTGCGATTTTTCTGTTGAGCTGATTCAGATATCAGACAGACGGTATAATGAATAAGGTTAACTGGATGAATTAGGTCCTCCAGATTCGACCGGGATGTTTCAGTTAGTAGAGCCCTGGCAGCTTCAGCCAAGAGCGCCAGGTTCGAATCCTGGCCCGGACATTTTTCGTCCAGTTGAAAAATTACAACTCATATATGATTTCTTTACCAATTTGAATAATTGTGTTAAAATTAATCTAGTTACTTAATATTTTTGTATCCAGCATTTTTGGTGTGAATAGTCATCTTACTCAGCTAGTACAATTTCTTTCTTTAAATCTACATGATCTAATAAATCTTAAAATAAACAAGCGTCAGAACTTTTACCACTGAAGAAGGAAGTAACGTTCCTCAACTCAGCAATGGCGATATTTAAAATATATTTAGTTAAAAAAATAAAATCCCTTGCTACAGTTACAACGCTAGATAAAATTCTGTTAATCTGTAAATCTTAAAATAAACGTTTTAATGCTTTTACACCTGGAGAAGAAAGTAAGGTTTCTTAAATTCAACAATTTATGTTCAAAATATCTTCAGTTAAAAGACGAAAATACCTTAGTACAGTTACACCGCTAGATAAAAGCCTGTTAAAATCATAGAAAATTTAATCCTGGAACGCACTAACATGTTTTCGTGTCAGAGAAAACATTTTAGGTGTAATGTATTCCAACATCTGAACACACAGTTACGTAATAAAATCTCAAGTATACCGTTGGAACAAATAATGTCTGAGACGGTAAGTTTCTTGTGACGCTGAACCAAAAATAAAATCTACTTTACATTCGATAAGGACGCGTGTTTTGAGTATTATTATTGCTGGATGTAAAGTTGAATACACACGTGTTAACTGTCTCCGTATAGAGTTGTGTATGAGTAAAAGATACGGACTAAAAACGGACTAAAAAAGTTTTTGCTGTAAAATTCTATTTCTATATCTTCTACATTATTTAGTTATTTGATTTACATGATTTATAAACACTACTGAGAAAACAAAATGGGGTCAAATTGTGCTAAAATGGGGTCAGTATATGAAAAACCAAGAAAAGGATGACTAGGAATGGAAGTAAGTAGTTTTATTATCTTTCTTTCTTTTTTTCCCTTTAAATATTTTAGTAAAATGGTCATTGGTGCTTTGAAAATAAATTAGATACAAAAATGCCTCCAGAAATAAAATATTATAATTTATTGTATTTATATTTTTCAAAATATATTTTAAGGTGTTTCCAAATGGGTACATTGGCTATTTTCTCTATACACTGAATTTGCAAATAGAATAAAAACTGAGTCTATAATGAGTAGGTTTATTATTATTATTTTTTTAATATACTTTAAGAGCGTTCCCAATTTGTGACACTGGCCATTTCCAATAATTCTCTATATACACTGAATTTGCAAATAGAGTAAAAACTGGGTGTATATTGAGTAAGCTTAATTTTTTTTAAATATATTTTAAAGGTGTTCCGAATTTGGGACATTGGCCATTTCTAATTATTCGCTTTACACTGAATTTGTAAATAGAGTAAAAACTGAGTGTCTAATTAGTAGTTTATATATATATATATATATATATATATATATATATATATATATATATATATATATATATATATATATACTTTAAAAGTGTTCCCAATTTATCACACTAGTTATTTTTCATGTTTCTCTATACACTGACTTTGTAAATATAGTAAAAACTGAGTCTATAATGAGTAGGTTTAATTTCTTTTAATGTACCTTAAAGTTGTTCCCAATTTGGGACATTGGCTATTTATAATAATTCTCTATACACAGCATTTGGAAATACAATAAAAACTCAGTATATAATGAATAGGTTAAATAATAAGCAAAAGAGTAAGACATGATGAAACATTTCTTTTTAAATTTAATCACGTGTATGATTTAAATTTAAATTTGTAAATTTAAATTTAAATAATCTTTTGAAAAATAAATTACATTTTGTGCTTAAACCTGCATTTTATGGTATACTGAAAAGCAAACTGAATGTGATTTTTTTTTCTCTTTAGCAACAATACATTTAGAGATCAACATTGGCAAATGGGATAATGATAGTTTTACGGGAGTTACAGCATTTCTTATATTTTATATTCTTTTAGTAATATGAAGCCTTTTAAATATGTTCCCTAATTTTTAAGAAGCTTTTAAGAGACTATCAATTCTCAACTAAATCTTTTCAGCTGATTAATTTAATTTATTCATGCAAATTTAACAAAATAATATTAATTTTAATGTTAATGTTAATATTAATGCTGTTAATATATTATGTGTATTTGTAAAACATGTTTGTTGAAAATATTTACTGAAGAACTGATAGCATCCAAAAAATTTATATTTCAGGTTGAAAAAACTGATTGATACACTATAAAAACTATTAGCGAACGTTTCCGAAAATCCGTAACAGCAAAAGAAACCTTTTTTATATAAATGCTTCTTTAAATCTCGAAAATATATTAGTTTCTGAGATTTCTAAAGCTAAAGAACGCTTTCCGAGATCGTGGGTAACCCGGAAGAAGTTTTTGTACATTTTCGTTTCTGGTTATATTATATTTTCCTAGATTAAGAAACATATTTTTTTTTACTATATAAACCAAATTTTCAAGGATATTTATTTACAAATATCTTATTCATAAAAAATGAGGGAAAAACGTATATTAAAAGAGAAATTAGGTATTTCTTCTGTTATATAAACGATGCATTTCATCGTTTGAAAAGTTATGAATTGGAATAAATCTCAAAACGAAAAGATAATAAAGACATATAAACGGTGCTATCTGTACTTCATTAGCACTGCATTATTATTCAGTTATCTAATATTTATTATAGATTCATAAAACAAGAGTAGAAAGAAACTAATCGAACGAATTGTTTAATTTTGTATGTGAAACAAAAGATTAACTGCAAATTTAATACAATAAAGTTGAATCGAATATTATTAACTCTTTTAAAAAAGTGTATCGTTCTCCTAAATAAAAGAAATTATGATACAGAAATACATAGAAACATTTCCGAAATACACAGAAACATTTTCAATATATACACAAACATTTCCGAAATATGCAGAAATATTCCCGAAATATACAGAAACGTTACTAAATACTTTTGCGAAATATACGGAAATGTTACTAAGTATTTTTCCGAAATATACGGAAACGTTACTCGATTTACTGGACCACATTGCTGCCCCATGAGATGTAATAACGTTTCCGGATTTATTTTATTTTATTTTTTTTTTTTTACGCTGCAAGGTTGCAATAGTTTGAGATGGCGTAATTCATTTATAAAACTTCAAAATTTTGCCGTGAAGAGAGGGGGAGGGGGTACTTTATTTTTTAATGCTAGTGAGGTATTTACAGCCTTTTACATCGTATTTTCTATCTTTTGTTTGCAGCGTACGTACTCCGTTAACTTCCATCACCAAAACCAAATATTCTTCTCTAACTTTCTCCAAGATAATATATCAAATTCAATTAATCTTATTTCATTTCTTTGTTTTTTTTTCTCACAGTACCAATATAATGTACTTCAGTAAATATATAATCATACATAATACAATAACAGAAAATATATTAATTTACATAGATTTATATATTAAAAATTAGATTAAATTATGAAAATTATGAAATTTTTTAATAACTATTATAAAATTTGAATTGAAACTTAAAATTAAGACATTAAATATCTAAGGAGAAATTACAAAATTCCACATGCTCTTTAGAAAAATACGGTAGCTCACAAAAGTGAGCGGACACCTAGAAATTGACAATTATCATATAATTAAAATGCAATAAAATAAGTTCTACTCATTTCTGATTTTATAATAAATTTATTTAAATGTTACATGGGCAATTCCATATGTGACGGAATGACATTTTGAGTTATAGAATTAAGTTAAAGCAATTACTCTGAAGCTATTTTCAAATGAAAATTGACTTTTCAGTCTGCACATGACTGTTATTGATTAAAAGATTATAAGGAATATAGGAAACAATTTTTTTAGCTATTTTATTCTTTCATTTTTGAGCATTTTCTTATAGTGTGACGGAATGACATTTTTGCTTCCATGACTATAACCTGGTATTTAAAACTGGAAACTTTTGTGAATTAAGAAGTTATTCAATTTTTAAACTAATACATATCTTAAATATGATGTATAAGCAATATAAAATTATAATTTAGAGCAACGTACCTGTCCTAGGGTTGTAGTTATTAACTATCATTTGACGTGACGGAATGACTGTGACGGAATGACGGAAAGTTTCTTAAACATTTATTAAAAGAAAATCGACTAAACAAATACATTTTATATTTTTTTAATTAACCAGAATGATTATAAAATATTACATTATATAACTATTCACATGTGACAGCTTCTTCAAAAGCATATCGAGCACGATTACCTAGTTTATTTTGCATGCATTATTATCAAGTATATGGCTTTAAGACTATTGTGAACCATTATATATTTTACTACATGCATTTATTTATTACGAAAATACAAAATAAACAACAATTACATTCTTTTTCGCAGTTTTTTTTTCAAAAATACTATTTGCACAAAACTGCAAATAATTTATTTTTCAGCTATAACTTAAATGTTTTGAATCTAAAACATTGATTTGAAAACTTGGAATATATTTCAATATATTTTTTAACTTAATTTATAAAAATTATTTTAAAAAAAATTTGATAAAAGTTGACACTTTTATGGAATTGTCCACATATTTGTTCTTAAAATTACCAATTCGTTTGAAAAATGTAGAAAATTAATGTCACAAATCTATGTATACATTTAAGAGTTTAAAAACAATCGTTTAACATAGACATAAAAAGGAAATGCATTTGTATTTGGTACCAAAAGTAAAATACAACGCCATTGGCAATCCTGTGTTCATATTATTATTTTATTTTTTAAAATAGAATTATGTATATATATATATATATATATATAACCATAAATGAAACATTACCATAACATCAACTTAAACCATGAAAAATTGATTAAGCATGTAATAATTAGTTGACAATGAAAGTATTCCCCAACACACTGAATATATATATACAAAAAACTTATTTAAAAGAAGAAGAAATTTAATTAAAAATTGAATAAATGAAATTGAATGACTGAAATTAAATTCGTGGAATTTAGACAGAATTATCAAGTCCCAAATGCCTAAATACCACAAATAAAATGAGTGGTTTCATCATCATATTAGCCATAACATTGTTAAGAATATGATTTTGGGACTACCACTCATAAACAATGAATCAAACCTGTGAAAAAATAAAAAATAAATACAATATTAAAAAGGAAAGAAACCATACCTATAATATACAGATAAAATTTGAAATAGAGTCATAAATTACATAATCCATTTGGATTAAAAAAGATACCTGTGCACCACATGAACCACACATGAACACAACCAAACAGAGGGAATGAATTGCAAAAAATCATATATATATATATATATATATATATATATATATATATATATATATATATATATATATAAAACTTTAAGTAAAATTTAACCATTGAAACATAAGAAACTGACCACATACACTGAAATCCCGATACCAAAGAGCCCTGTCAATTTACAAATTAAAATTGTAGTCCTAATAAAAGTAACATTATTAATTCAAATTAAGAAGAAGAAAAAAAAAATTAAATAAATAGAAAATAAGGAATGAAATATAAACCACACGAGTATATACACAAATAAAAGCTTATAAAGTAATTTACTTTTTCAAGGGCAAGAAAATCACATTTATAAGCAAAGAACGATTGTTTTCTGTATATGACACCAGCTTTTGCTAAATATAGTGCCATATCTTGCCCGAACAATCGCTGAAACAATATTGAATAACAAGACCTTTACAATGGAATATTATAAATTATACATACAATTTGAAAAGGAGTGTGAAAAAGAATTAAAAAAATTAAAAAATATATATATTACTTATATTGATAATATCCCAAGATATTTAGTATATTGTGAGCACATGTACAAAGTTGTATCCAAAAGAAGAGGTTAAATTCACAGTTAAATAGAGAATCCTTCAGATCATAAATTGTATATATATATATATACATATATATATATATATATATATATATATACATATATATATATATATATATATATATATATATATATATATATATATATATATATATATATATATTATATATATATATATATGTATATATGTATATATATATACATATATATATATATATATATATATATATATATATATATATATATATATATATATATATATATATATATATATATATATATATATATATATATATATATATATATATATTAAGATTCTTCTAGACATTTCTCAAATACATGTATTTGGATTTTTAAAAAAATAATGCCTAATTTTCATAGATAAAAGAAAATATATCATAAAACTTATTGCTGAAATGTTGAATGTAAAAAAACTGACAAACTATGACATAGTCGAATATCGTCCATTACGTCATAGCGTTATAAACAAAGAAATATTAGGCAGAATGTTATTGACACTCAAATTAAAATGCACCTTTTTATTAGAAATGTTTTCAAAATTTTAAGAATAAATACCTCTACGCCTTCATCCTAGATATTATAAAAAATAATGGAAAAGGGATGTGATGTATAAGGTATATTAAAACGAATAAAACGACAAAAAATGTCGTTTCTGTAAAAATAGGAGACCTAGCATTTTTTTTTTGTGCGTGTGTGTAGATTCCTTTAAAAGTACAGTTTTAAATGTTTCAGTGTTAATAAACTTTTCTTAAAAGCAAATTTGTAATATTTGATTTACTTTATGAGTATATAAATGAATACAAGGCGAAACTAAAAACTCCGAAAACACAACTTATTTTCAATAGTAGAGCATTGATGTGATGATGTTAATTTAAAGATAAAGGGTAGTAGGTATTCATATAATACATATACATATAACATGAGACTGAATCTTCCTATATAATTCTACAGATTGCATCATATTTCCATTATTTTCTGGATGACAATTTTCTTCATTCAATGTCTAATATATATCATAAGATTAAAATTATATTTGAAAAAATAATTCTAATACACTTTAATCTAGAAGTCAGGTATAATGGATTGACTGATATTCCTTGATTTTGAATTATGTTATGTACTGAATCAAATTTAAAAGCATGTCAAAGATTGCCGCAGTTCTTTTAAATTCAACGGTTCAGAAACTTTTCTGGTAGAGTTTATTTCATCTAGATGGAAATCAAGTACTATTTTTCGAAAAATCCATATAAATGTCTTTTCTTGAAGCATTCATAACAACAGAATATAAAATGTTCTATGTTTCAACAAATATTATTTCACAAACATGAGCAGACGATTGTCAAAGACGTTACCTTTTATTATTGTCAACAAATAATAAAAATGCATTTTAGTTTTGTGTAAAAGGTAAAACAATTTATCTTAAAACTCAAATAGGGCTGCTGACTTTCCTGGCATAATTTTCTACGTATTTCATACAAAATTAGTAATTTTCGAATCAAATATTTTTTATTCCAGTAAAAGGCGAAGATATAAGCAGTTTATTATAATAGCAAAAATCGTTAAAAAATCTGTCAGTGAATTTGAATTACACGATAATTCTGGAGCATCCGTAAAATACTTTTGTGAGCTGTTGAATTTTATTTCATTCTAAATTAAATATGTTTGGTTGTATTATAATGTTCGTAAAAATTCAAATATTCATGATAATTTTGGATGCATCGATAATAATAGTATATCGAGGAATTACATGCATCTCAATTTTGCGATTAAAATTTTACAATGAAAATTAATAAAGTCCTTAAAATACGTAAGTACCAGAAATTCCGTCATTGTTTCATTCAGAAAATTGTAGCTTTTCTCATAAGAACAACGAAAGTAGAAATAGACAAAGGTGCTAATTTTTTGTTGTCTGCAATTGTATGTATGATGTTTATTGTGTTTTGCAATGTGTCTTGTGAAATCACTTCATAATACAATGAACAAACAGACATGGAGCTAACTTTTATAAATGGAGTAAAACAAACATTTTGATAATAACTAAAATCACAAGCACAGTGAGCTAATAGTATTTGAAAACAACAAATGTTAGCTGTAATTTATCTAAATTAAACGAAATTTGTGTTAAACTGTTCCTGCTAAGCCATAATGGAGCTCCATTATGGCTTAGCAGGAACAGTTTAACACAAATTTCGTTTAATTTAGATAAATTACAGCTAACATTTGTTGTTTTCAAATACTATTAGCTCACTGTGCTTGTGATTTTAGTTATTATCAAAATGTTTGTTTTACTCCATTTATAAAAGTATTAATTTAATAATTAATTAATAATTAATTATATAATTATATAATACAAGTAATAGGCGATGATATTTATAATATGATATGAGTAATATATTTATATTATATAATAACATTATACAATTAATATAATATTAAGTATATATAATTAATATTATATTATATAATTAATAATATATTAAAACATTAATAATTATAATTAATAATTAATTTAGTAATAATTTAGTTTAAATAACTCTTAGCTAATACTATATTTTTTCTTAATTTTTTCCGAAATATTTTTCATTTTCTTTGCAAATGCAATCATTACATTGGATCATGCTGGTGTATTTATTTATTATCAAAATGTTTTTTTTTTCTGTCCACTTATAAAAGTTTTAGTTTCGTGTAATTTTAATAAAATTTCACCAAAAGTGGTTTATTTTTAATATTATCTTACTTACTTTAGAACTACATTGGACCATACCTCTGTATTTATTATAAAAATATGCAACTATTTTGTGTTGACGGAAATAAATATTTTTTTTCCCATTTGATAAAATGGTATCAAAAATGTACAACATAAAATTTTCTGTGATTCTATTACAATTTGGACTGAAAGTGAAGTAAAAAGATGTAACTTTATACAAAAAAATAAATGTTAAAAAGAAAAAAAAAAAAAAAAAAAAACATTTATTGTAAAACTGTAAAATTCAGAAAAAAGAAAAAGACATAATTTCAAACATTTCAACGGCTAAATAATATCAAGAAATCTGGTGACCCTAGGTACAAAAGTCTCCCCTATTATTTATTACTCTTCCCTACATTTCAAAAACATTTACTTATAAATGCATTTTGATCTCAAATAAATGCTTAAGAGCATAGTTATCCTTGAAGCCACAAAATGCATTATTTGCCAGTTACTATTTATAACTCAAAAGTCAAATATGATAGAAATGTGTAAAAATGTATAGATATCATAAACATGTATTTGAAATGCATCTGGAATCCAAATAAATGTTTATTAAGAGTATAATTATCCTCAAAACCAGAAAATACATTAAAAGAGAAAGTACATAATTCTCTAAATTACAACCGCCTGTCTTAATTTATCATTTGACACATAACATTTTAACGAGATAAAAATAATTAAACGCAAACAATAAATTAAATTAAATAAAAAAATATTTATTGCAAAACTGAAAAATTCGGAACTAAGAAAAAACATTTGAAACATTTCAACGGAGATATAATATCAAGAAATCTGATTGTCTTAGGTACAAAAGTCTCTCCTATTTTAATTCTCCTCTAATATATTTATATAAAAAAAAAAGGTACTTGAAAATGCATTTTGAGCTCAAATAATTGCTTAAATGTATATATTTATCCTTGAAGCAACAAAATGCATTATTTGTTATTTATTATTTATAACTCAAAAATCAAATATGATACAAATGTGTAAAAATGTATCGCTATCATAAACATTTATTTGAAATGCATTTAGAGTTCAAATAAATGTTTATTAGGAGCATAATTATCATAGAAGCCAGAAAATGCATTAAAAGAGAAAGTACATAATTCTCTAAATTACAACCGCCTGTCTTAATTTATCATTTGACAGAGAACTTTTTAACGAAAGAAATTAATAAAAGGCTTTAACACCTTTCCCTAGAGTCGAAAAGTAGCGATTTGTGCAAAGTGCTTTTTTGACACCTTAGCGCCACCTGTCGGGCATTACGCGCGATCAATACTCATTTTGACAGCCACAAAAATACACGGAGTCAGTCAGTGGGCAGAAAGAGCTCCGAGGGAGTCATGCAGCTCCCGAGTGCGATAGGATGAAACACTTCATCACAAATTGCGTTTGATTTGGATAAATTTTAACTCATAACTGTTTTATCAAACATTAACTCACATTATTTGGATCTACATCGAACCATACTGGTGTGTTTATTTGTAATTTATGAGTTACAGAAGTTCTGGATTAATACTATTCAGATTTTCTCCACAACAACATTGGGTGCTTCTGTGTTTACAAATAGAAACTGGAGGCTCTTTTCTCATTTCCTTGGATTTATTTTGCCATTATCACTTTCATTTGATTTAAACTTCCGGTGTCTAACATTGGATTATACTTGTGAAGTTTAATTTTACTCATTAAAGCGATTTTCTTTGCTCAAACTTACTCCAAATCTTGAATTTTGCTCTGGAAAATATTTTAGAGAGATACAGTGTGAAATTCGAATACACTTGGATTATAACACTACTATTTGTCTCTAGTGGATAATCAACGTAATGATTATAATAGATTAATACTTCACATATCTTTGGTGGAAGTTTTAGCTTACGTGGTTGATATTTTCTATTCGGATTATAAAGGATATTTTTGAATGCCGAACAGGTAGGCAATAAATTTATTTTAATAAACATTTAGAAATGCATAAAAAAAAAAAAAATATTACATAATCTACAATTCTTTATGCATACATTTTGTGTTTTAAAAATATTTCCTTTGTAAAAAGATATTCTGAAGCAAAACTATCTCAATATTTTTTTCTTTTTTTTTCTTTAACCCATTTCCTGCCAAAATATTTTGATCTTTTTCTTTTCTTTAAAATATGGAAACATGTTCCTCTACTCTAAAAATAAAATGAAATATATATATATATAGAGAGAGAGAGAGAGAGAGAATTCATACTCAAAAGATTAAAATCCATGGTGACCGGAAAAATTATACTAAAATATTTTATATATAATTTTATGTATGTTCAATATTATATATCTTATAAAAATTTATAGAAAAATCTATATAACACGAACGTCAAAATTCACCTTAACAAATTTTATAAACACATTGATAAATTTCGTTACTACTGAGGTGCAATAAACGTTTATTGCACCTCGGTGGTAACGAAATTTATCAATGTGTTTACATTGTGTTTATAAAATTATATATCCTTAAAAATAATGTTTTCTGTTGTTGAATTTTAGAATTTTGTGGAACTTTTTCGGCTGTTTATTGAGTGAGTCTTATTTTTCTATTTACTTCTCCATCACGTCACATGAAATATTAATACACTCAAAACAGATTGAGAATTATATCTAAAACTGATTGTCTGAAACACATTTAACCTAAAAAATATGTGACATATCTAAATGGGGTGCTAAATTTATCAGATATATCAATCTTGAAATGGAGATCACGAGAGGAAATGGGTTAATTTTATAAACAAACTAGGGGGCCTAACCCCTGCGAGCTACGCTCGCCAACCCCCGCTCAGACTTCGAGGCCTCTAAAAGCATGACAGCGTGCTTTATTAAAAAAAATATTGGTAAATCTGTAATTGGGTTGCCATGCTTTTAACGTTTTAATGGGGCATTTTTTGATTACCATGGCCTCATACACAGCTGTTGCGACAACTGACGACTGTTTTCGGGATTGATAAGTAAAATCAATTACAACTTGAAAACCATCTTGTATAAAATGGTTAGGTTTAAATTGTGGCTACCTCTCGGACTTTTATAACAACGATCTGTATTCTATTCTTCCGTTGCATTTAAGGATGAGAAAAATCCATCTGCTTGTGAATAACATTAAGAACCACGGTATTGAAATGTACTATGTTATATACATTTTCAGTAACAGGTTTTAATTTTCTCTCTATTTTAGTGCACCATCATGCACATTTTCATGTTATTTTAAATATGTAAATTATTTATTTTAATTAATATGTATATACGAATTTTCTAATAATTATTTATCATACAAAATTAATTAAATATTTTGTGCATGCATGCCTGCATTTATTCGGCATCAATTGATGAGATATTTAAACAAATTTGTTATCCACGATAATTTTACACCATGTTATGTCACTTGAATATTGTCCATAAGAAAATCGGGTACTTTTCCAGTATAGGATCCTTTGCTTTTAGGTTTGGCGTAATTCGAGCTTCAAAAAGGGGTAGATTCGTTAAAATGCATAGATTTGTTGCCAAAAGTTATGAAAACAAACCCAATGAACTATTGGTGCTTTTCTATTATAGGGGTCTTGACGCTTTTTTAAAAAGCTTGGCGGAAAAAACCAAGCAAGATAGAAAACCAAGCAGGATATTTTATTCTTCTTCTGTTCAGTTGGGCAATTATTATTTTATATATTCTTTTCAAATATCCGAATTAGTGATTTTATAAATTCGTTTAATTAAATTTTACAAAAAACTAACAAAATGATATCAATAAATAATAATTACTATTAATTCCTTTATTATTATTAATTCTTTTGCGTTTACATAAATGACGTCATTTGGACGAATTTATTCCAAATATTTTCAGTTTATATATTAAATTAAATGCTGACAGACGATTGAATCCTGACGATAGAAATGAGATTTTTTTTTTTTTTTTCAAATTTTCCTGAAAAACATAATTTAATCAGAATCTTGTCTTCATTATCGATTGAAATAAAAGATAAATTCAATTTCAATTTGAAAATGACGAATATAAAGAAATCAATAATCCCTATCGGGATCCTTTTAATTTTTTTTCCCTTTTTTGTCACAAAAAACTGAGTAATTAGTTGTCATCACTACAGAAATGTCATTAAAATTAGAAAAAAATTAATATCTCGAAAACTAATTCCAATTTCAAAATTCTATTACCAGTTTTGACATCCGCGGATTTTTATGGACAATTGGTATTAATTTCACCATAAAGCGTTTAATATTTTATTAAAAATAGCCCTGAAACATAATCAGTCGTTTAATCAGTCGTTTCATGAAATCGTTTCATAAATTCGTTTCATAAAATCGTTTCACAAATTCGTTTCGTTAGGATTTTATATATATAGGGTAGATAAATGTGGAAAGCGATGTTACAAAGTTGTTTTATATTATTGCGTAAAACTATTAGTGAAAGTTTGTCACCCTCTACTTCATATAGTTGTAGATGTTGTATCAAAATAGTTAGATTTGTTTTAAAATGTGTTTATCTTAAGCAGAATGTTTTTATGACATAATACTGAAATTTGAACCGTCAAATGCTGGTTAGTTTATGTTTGAATGACAGTTTTATTAACATTTTTTTTTCACGTTCACGTGAAAAGAAATATGCATATTTAAAAACATAAAAGAGTGAATCAATTCAGATTTAAATATTTATTCCATTTTTCAATTTAATTTTTAATTATCAACAGTGGAAAGTAATTTTTTTTTAATTGAAGAATCAACTAGTCTATGAAGAATCTTCAAATATGTTTTTTGGTGCATTGAATTTGATGCGAACTGGTTGATATAAAAGAGTCAGGTTTTAACTAGTTGCAATAAAAAAAATGTAGTTCTTGCTTAAATTACAAAAATATCGAATTAAAATAGTGACAACTAACATGTTACAATCAGAAAAACTCAAAAATTAAATTGCATTTTGTTATCATTTTTATTTTTTGACAATAAGGGAAAAAATAAAGAAAATAGGAGAAAAAAACCCCAAAAAGATAATTTAATTTCTCTTTAGATCTTTAGACGATCTCTTTTTCTCTTTAGTTCAATTCTCTGTAGAATATTTCTAAAAGTGATCAGCATATAATTAAAGTGCATGTACGAATGAGTGCATAAGAGAAAAATGAAATTCTTAATTATAAAAAAGAAACTACGTTGTTGCTTTAAAACAAAAATCATATTTTAAAGTTTAATTCAAATCGTTTAGCCACATTATTGCAGTTCTTTGATAAAATAATTTTAATATTACTATGAAATTTCCTTTGCATTTACGTTTATTTTTATACTTCTTTTGTGTTTATGTTTATATCGCAGCATTACGCCGAGTAATAAAGTTTGAAGAAAATAAAATGCACAATGGAATTGTCACTAAAAACTTGTTAACTCCAGACATGTAAAATAAAAAAGTAAGCGTTCTCGTAGCAATTAAGTGACACTGCGGAATAAATCTCTTCGGACATATCGCTCTTTTTCCTTGTCTATAGGAAAAGAAAATTACCTTAGCAGAGTTTTTCAGCAACTTTATATGTATGTCAGTTACAAATTCTCTATCGTTAATTTTATATAGAAGACTGCAATATGTCTAACAAATAACGTGTTGGCACAAGTATAAAACAATTATCTATAAAATACCGTCATTTTCTTTTTTATATATCCTCGGTTATAT
The DNA here is from genome assembly GCA_963931845.1 of Maratus michaelseni. Classification (NCBI taxonomy): domain Eukaryota; kingdom Metazoa; phylum Arthropoda; class Arachnida; order Araneae; family Salticidae; genus Maratus; species Maratus michaelseni. The sequence continues at coordinate 404,641,929 of OZ007587.1, forward strand.
CGCACTTTTGGATATATCAAGCTCTTTTTTATCGCTCCACATACACATTATATCGAGAAACTATATTTGTATTTTAATTACATAACTGGATATTTATGTGTGGTTTCGTTTGTAGCCATCTAACAATCGTAAGGCTTTGTTTTGTTTTTACATTGTATGTGATCTTTAAATCTAAAAGTCTGAAATTCATACAAGTTTTTTTTTGTAATAATCCTTTCCTCGGTTCTATAGCACTTTTGGATATATCACGTTTTTTCTTATCGCCCTGTATACACATTATATCGAGGAACTATTTGCATTTTTATTACAAAACTGGATATTTATGCATGGTTTCATTTGTAGCCTATCTAACTTACAATCGTAATGCTTTGTTTTGTTTTTGCATTGATATATAATCTTCAAATCTAAAGGTCTGAAATTCATACTACATAATTTTTTATAACGCTTTTCTGTTTAATTTAAACTGGAGAAATTAAGTAAGTTGTATGTATTTAATAACAATGTTCAAAGGGGCCGCGTTTTCGTTTTAGAAACAACAACATTATAAACATTTTATGTCTTTCTGTTAAATTTGATTGCATCTTCAAAAGAAAAAATATAAGAATAAAACTCAATTTTAAATTTAAGTTTCAAAGTTATCATGTGCTAAAAAAGTTACATTTTGAAATTATTTTTATTTAATTTGCCTACTTTCAAAACGTTGATTTTAGACTACTTGTGTCTTTTTTTTTTTTTTTTTTTTTTTTTTTTTTGTGAAATCATCTTATTATTCAAGCCTTTCTATTTCTAAAATCGTTTTTTTGTTGTTGTTGTTGCTTTTGTTATCTTTGTTGTTGCTTTTACATCAACTACAAGTAGTGATATAGAAGACATGGATTAGATATAGATTTATATTTTTAAAAAAATGTATCTGCTATGTTTGTACAACAACTTTGCACTTTAAATGTATTTTTCTCAAATGTTCTTTTTCGAAAAAAATCTGCACCAATATCATGATAGTCCATATAATTTATTAAAATTTTCATAGAATGTTATATGTTGTTGTCGATGAAATGATTCAAAAGATTTTATGTAGATACAATTTTTTCAAGGTTTTTTTGTTTGAAAATATGTTGAAAAGTTTTGGAAAATTACATATTAGACTATACAATTATCTGTACTTTTTTTTCATTCTTTTTTTTCTAAAATTTTTCTTAGATTTTAGTTTATTTCGATGAATGATATCTTATGTGTAACAGAAAATAAGATAGTCACATTCGAATTTATTATAGGATCATGACTCCCAAATAGTGGGTTTTTTTAATACCAGTAATTACGAAGAATAATTCTCGTGGTGAGTTTCTTCAATTTTTGCAATAGAAATAACCTTAGATATAGGTTTCTACAAAATTGGCAAGAAGAATCTAAAGAGAAGATTTTTGTTTGAAAAATTTCTATTCAAAAAACAGGCAATCTTGGAGACTTGTAGAATGTTAGCCGTTTTGGCAAAATTTCGCTAAAATTTAATTTAAATGGTTCTTTTTTTTTCAAAAATTATGATATTGATAATAGATTTTCTAAAACTTTTCATGTTTAATTTCAATATTTTTTTTATTTTTTTTAATTGAAAAATAATGAGAAGAAAAGTTTTTTTCCTGAAAAGTATTCCCGAACGTAGTCACTCATCTTAAATATTGATGTTATACTGTAGAATTTTACAATAGTAATTATAAAAGCATCATTTCAAAAGGATATTCAGAATATTTTTTAGTTAAATTTTAAATTGACATAAATAACCAAAAATTAAGATATCAGAGATTTAAAAGTATGTATCCCATCAAATATTTCAAATGCATTTATCAAATTCCGTTACATGTGATGCTTGTTATTTTCTCCCACATTATGTTGAAATTCCTTCATACTTTGTGACTTCACATTACCTAGTCTTAAAAACTTAGTTTTCTTTAATTTATAGTGACTTTTATGTAAAATGTCATACTTTAAGTTGTGTGTAGTTTTGAGCTTCTATTTTTTTCCTTTTTTGAAATATATTTTTCATATGTGTTTTACACTTCTATGATGTGATTATAAGACTCACCTTTCTAAGTATGTATGTGTGGATAAAATTCATTTGAAATTTTATTTAATACGAAATACACAAAAAAAATGCTGATTTTTATTATTATTATTTAAGAAAATTAGCCTTCAGAAATATCTACTAATACAGAATAGCGGAACATATTATCCATAAAAGATGATTTTAACAGAATTTCTATAATGTGATTATAAGACTCATATTTCTAAATATATATGTGTGGATAACATTCATTTAAAATTTTATTTAATACAAAAGACACTAAAAAATACTATATTATTTTTTTAGTTTAAGAGAATTAGACTTCAAAATATCCACTAATACAAAATAGCGAAACATATTACCCATATAAGGAAATTTTTAACATAATTTTCATAATGAAATAGTAGTATTAGTAAAATTATTTTGCATAAAATTTGATAACACCTTGATGCTTTCTCTTCAGACGTCATCGCGTTGCAAAATTTTTGCTCCCAATATTTCAGTCTGGTTGAAGTTTTTCTACGCTTCTCCTATTAATTTTACTTGCAAAAACTACACCACGTCTTTTGGGTATACATTGAATAACACTCAAGTTATTCAAATTTTTCGCAAAATAAAACAGACAGAACACATTTCTAATTAAGTATTTGTAGTACTCGTAGAAAGATATTAAAGAATACTGTTTACAATACAAAAAGACGTTTCTTAAAGGATTTCTATGATATACAGGTACGAATTTTTAAAAGTAATTCTGTTGAATTTTTACAAAATTTTAACCTTTGTGAATTCTTTATAATTAGTTTTCATTGTTTTTACTCTTATGTGCATTTTAGACGTGTTTCTTTACGTTTTAAAGTAAATGAAGTATCCTCACAATTCATCATCGTCCATAAACATGCAATGTTAATTATTTAAAGGCTTTATATAACTTGTGTATGTAAAATTAAAATGGGCAATGTTTTACAGTGTCACATATTGCATGCAAAATAATTTCAGTATAAATTTTGAATTTTGTATGTATTTTATTTACAGTGTAGAGGGATACAGTGTATTAAAAATGACCTAATAATAAAATGAAAAACATATTTTTTAACTAAATAGTATATTAGATATATATAATAAAAATCAAGATATTTTATTTTTTTAGTCAGGAGTATGAATCATAACTTAAAATAGTTTCCAAGTGCATTACTACAGGTTGGATATATTTGCTTTTTATATATTTTTTTATTTTATGGAAATCTACTTAAAAGTTCTAAAGATATCATATGTGCAATAACTGACAAAAACATCCCCCACCAAATAAATAAATAAATAAATAAAACTTAAACTTAGTTCTAATTCCAAATATAATCTATAATATTATTTTCACAATAAAAAAAAAATAATAATCACAATACTTCACATCTGTAATATTATTTTCACAAATACGTGTTTCTCCGTGCGGTTTATTTTAAAGTGTTTCTTATTAATTATTTTATAATAATAAAAAAATAATACTTTGAAAATTTAGCATCATAAAATTACTAATATTCGAAAGAATATTATTCTAAAATTTTAAGATGACTTTCTACGTTCAGAAAGTTGCGTTTTAATTACCTGGATCAATATTTTATTAAAGAATCTTGTTATTTGATTTTTTCTATTTCCAAAATCGTTTTCTTTTTGCTTTTATTTCAATTAGAAATCGAAATACAGGAAGTTAAAAATATCGTCTGCTACATTTTCACTACAACTTTACACTTTAAATTCATCTTTCTTAAAATTTCGTCTTTGAAAAGAAATCTGCACGATCATCATGATGTCTCAACTACTATTAGAGATAATTTAATGAATATGATCAGAGAACAACAAAAAGATTTACTGTCGAAGTAATATTTTTTCTTTGATAAATGTTTTTGTTTGTAAAAAAAAGTACAAAATTTTGAAAATATAACCTATTAGAACGTGTATTCTTTTTGTTTTTATTTCAGTTAGGAATAGAAATATATCAAGCTAAAAAATATATAAATAGTGCTCTATATTTTTACGACAGATTTGCACTTTAAATGCATTTTTCTCAATATTTAGTCTTTCGAAAGAAATCTGCACCATTATCGTGATATCTTAACTACTATTTCAGAGAATTTAATGAAACGACCAGAGAACGTTTTGAATATTATTGTCAACGAAAAGATTTACTGTGAATATAATATTTTCCTTTTAATTTTTTTTTTGGAGAGGAAAAAGTGCAAAATTTTGAAAATTTAACATACAAGAACATATTTTTTTTTTTCATTTAAAAATTTATCTGAGATTTTAGTGCCTGAACACGGAATATAGGTTTTTCGATGCTCTTCTTCCTGATTAATTTTCATGCAAACATTTCCATGTTCAACAAACATGCTTCACAAACAAACATGATAAATTTTCAGCACTAACATTAACATTAATAATATTTTGTTATGCATGTATGAGTAAATTAAATTACGCAGCTAAAACTGTTTAACTGAGCATCCTAAAAGCCAATATTCCGATTTGAGAAAACTGATTAATATACTATAAAAACTTTTCGGAAGCGTTTTCGTAAATCAGTGGCAACAACAAAAACTGTTTTTATAAAAGCTTATTTAAATCTCGAAAATATATGGTTTTCTAGAGTTTCCAAAGATAAAGAAGAGTTTTCAGAATCTGGGTATCTCAGAAGAGGTTGTTGTATGGTGTCATTATTGGTTATATATATTTTCGTAGATGAAAAAACATTTGTCTTTTGTTACATCAATGTAGTCAGTCGCCGTAATGAGGATTTTTTTTTCGAAATGATATCAGCCATTTCTAATCTTGAAAGGAAAGAAAAAAAAAAGTAGAACCTCATTTCTCATGTTCTAAAGATGTTATCTTGGAATTATAAGCTATTAGACCATTTATGAGCTTACTTGAGAAAACAAGCCAAACAAAAAAATGAAAGCCATCAAGTTTGACCTCCAGAGTGTTTGCTGCCTCTAGCCCAACATCTACGAAACAAGCCGCACCCTTTTAGGAAAACACGAAAGATGGATCACGCTGGACACCAATCTTCCGCTAAATACTTCAAGGAAATAATTCGCTAACTTACTCTCATAATAGATGTTCATGTATTTCTAACCTTTAGACACCGGAATAATATCCCTGATACATTAAGTCAACGGTATATAGAGAATAGCAGTGTTTCTTCAACATCAAATACTGCTTTAAAAGTCTTGAAAACATTGCCTTGAAGGTATAATCGTCTTGTGTTCATATTTTTAGGAATAAATAGAACCATAATACTTATTTTTAGCCAACGAGACTTTGAGTTAGAATTTTCTTTGGCATTTGCAACGTTTTATTAAATTCAGTATAATTATTTTATGTGCAAATATACAGAATGTTCTCGTTAATTACACATGTGTAATTTTTATGTACATAAAGTTTAGATATTTAGCAACATCTGGCTCGACATCTTCAATCAAACTGCACTTTTTTAGGAAAACACAAAAGATGGATCACGCTGGACACCAATCTTCGGCTAAATACTTCAAGGAAATAATTCGCTAAATTACTCTCATAATAGATATTCATATATTTCTAACCTTTAGACACCGGAATAATATCCCTGATACATTAAGTCAACAGTATATAGAATAGCAGAGTTTCTACAACATGGTTCATACTGCTCTAAAAGTCTTGAAAACATTGCCTTGGAGGTATAATCGTTTTGTGTACATATTTTTAAGAATGAATAGAACCATAATACTTATTTTTAGCCAACGAGACTTTGAATTTGAATTTTCTTTAGCATTTACATCATTTTATTAAATTTGATATAATTATTTAATGTTCGAGTAAACATAATTTTTGTTTAGTTCCACATGCTTAATATTTACGTACATAAAGTTTGTATATTTAGCAACCACAGGCTCGACATCTACGATCAAACCGCACTTTTTTGAAAACACAAAAGATAGATCACCAATCTTCCGCTAAATACTTTAAGGAAATAATTCGCTACCTTACTCTTATAATAGATATTCATATATTTCTAACCTTTTTACACCGGAATAATATCCCTGATACACTAAGTCAACGGTATATAGAGAATACCAGGGTTTCTGCAACATCAAATACTGCTTTGAATGTCTTCAAAACATTGCAACAATGTATAATCTTCTTGCGTGCATATTATAAACTCTTGAGTCCTGAGGTTAAAATAACACTGCAAATACACATTTATCGCTCTTTCACAAAAAACAATGTCACCATAAATTACATAAAAGAGTCCTTTTACTGAAATTTATACTTTAGGGAACCTGTAATTTAGATTCCCAAATATGGATCTTAAATTACTAGCCCCCTTAAAATATCGTTTCATTTTCAATAACTCAAATTCACACAATAATAAACTGAAAGCTTTAAGCGCGTTAATGATCTACAAATACTTACCCTTTTTTTGGTAAAAGATTTAATAACTTAAATCTAATAACTTAAAAGTAGAAATTTTCATGATTATTTAACAATAATCATGAAAATTTCTACTTTTCTTGGCCACATTGTCTTGAAGGCGTTTTGCAAACTCAGATGAAAATAACATTTATTTTATGAGGAAATAGGCATCAATGCTGTCATTTATTGATTTTGTTCCAAAGCAATAAAACATTCAGCTTTACAGAAGTAAAGTAAAAATGTAAAAAAATCAAATGGTTAAGTTTTTATAAAGAAAAGAATAGAGGTCCATATTTGTATACCTCAGGTCAGAAGAGGTTAAGGGATAAATACAAGATTAAAACTTATTTTTAGTTTTATTTTAAGAAACTTTGAATTCGAATTTCCTTTAGAATTTGCATCGTTTTAATATATTCGGTATAATTAAATTCTATGTTCAAGTAAACAGAATGTTTGCGTTAATTGCACATCCGTAATTTTTATGTACATAAAGTTTGGATATTTAGCAAATTCTAGCTTGACATCTACGATCAAGTAGCAGCCTTGTAGGAAAACACGAAATATAAATCACGCTGGACACCAATCTTCCGCTAAATACTTTCAGAAAATAATTCTCTAACGTAGATATATTTCTAACTTTTAACACCGGAATAATAATGTTTGAACAATATCTAGAGTTACTAAATAAATTTCTTCAACAAATAAAACGGAATGGCTGTTATAACATAAAATAATAATGCATATTAACAAATGATCTATTATAACAAACTAAAATATATAGAACTGTAGTCTTCTATTCCTTTATATCCATTTGAGCGAAAAATTTTAAGAGCGTAATCCATCACCTTTTTTCCATTCACGTGCTACTTTAAAGCTTTTTTCTCTTTATATTCGACACGAAATCCATTATGTGTTTTAGGTACTTTTTTTTTTTTAATCTGTATTCCTTTTTACATAATACCCAAAAATTTTCTATTCCTAGGTTCATTTTTATATTGTTCTATGAATTCTATATTTTGAAATGTCAGATAACCACTAACGTTTCCGCATAATATGAAAAAATACATCTGTACAAAAAAATATTTTCCCATTTTTATAATGTTTTTGAATGAAAGGAATCAAATAATTTTCTTGCACTGCGCTCACAATAAATTTTAGCATGGATGACCGAGCCTTCACAAACAAACGATTCTGATACATTTCCAACCTCATCAAAGCTTGCCAAACTAACAGTTTTGTTTGTAAAGGACTGTAAGGCTATAATCAACTTCTTTGGGATTAGATCATAGCCGTGCTCAACCTTCTTTTTTTTCTCGCGGTCTACAAACATATGTTTGCTGTGTTAGGCGGGCCACAACACACTTATAACTCTTATATAATAATGTGAAAAAGGGTAATTAAAATAGTAATATAACAAAAGTAGTATAACAAAGGCAAAATAATAAAGTTAATATAATTAGTGGTATTAAACGTTTGACGGGGAAGAAATGTCACCAAAAATTTTTAACAGCATTATTTTCAAACAATATACTTGGCAGAGTAAAATTCTATTGTAAATTATGTAGAAATATGCCGCGAAGATTGTTGTTTAGAAAAAGCGGTGAAAACATTGTTTGCTGCCATTTATTCCGCGACAACCCGAATAAGCATTATTAAAGAGGTATGATAAGTATAAAATGTAACATATAACAATGCAGTATTTCCAAGTTCTAGAAAAAAAAAAAAATCAGGAGCTTTTCTTTAATAAACCAGTTTTTTTCTTTTTAAATGTAGAAATACATACTGCAAATTTAATTAATTTGGAATAATGTTTTGCTATTGTTGAAAATTTAAAAATGTATGCACCACTATTGCACAAATAGAACTACATGTAAAAAAACTTTTGACTAAGGAAATGGCATTTATGATGTTTTAACATAATTTTAAATTAATAATTATAAATAAAAGGACAGAAGGTGAAACAAAACACGAAGGTCTTAAAAACTTTTTATACATATCTCAATAAATTTGACTCATAGAAATATTTACGCGCTGGTACATTTTCTGGATCTTTAGACACATAAGATTCATCATCTAAAATGAGAATTTTCTTAAGCATATTTGCGGAGGATAGACGCGTTAACAAGCTGATTTTGCTCGTTTTCTGTTATACATTGTGCATTTTGGAGCAGGTTTTTTCACATATCTAGCAAAAAAATCTGTTCATTTGAACATAGAATTATACAGAATTTATTAAAACGATGCAAATTCTAAAGGAAATTCGGAGTTTCTTTGGCTAAAAATAAGTTTTATCCTTCTATGTATCCCTTAAAATACCCGCACAAGAAGATTATGCCTTTAAGGCAGTGTTTTTAAGACTTGAAAAGCAGTATGTGATGTTGCCAAAACCTTGCTATTCTTTAAACCAATGACTTAATGCATCAGGGATAAGGTTCGAACAAAAAATACGGTTATTCAAATTTTAATCTTATCGTTATCATATTAATTAATATATAATACTTAATATTCTCTCTAGTTACAGGGAATTCCAAGTTTATTAACTTGTAATTAAACATTGTTCCTGTGTTTGCTTTTTATTTTAAAACATGAGCCGCAAAAAATGAAGCATTTGCAAGTAATACTGGGAAAATATTGCTAGGGAAAGAGACTTAGGACCCAGTAATTTATTTTTAATATACATTAAAATTGATTTAGTTCAGTTCCATTTATTAGCAGCTGCATGGATGAAAATTTAAGAATTTTTCTTGAAGCGATACGTTACTTGTTTGGTGTAGATTTGAATGGTGTACCACCTTTAAGATGTTGTATTCTGTTTTTGTTATATCTATTAATTATTCGATAAATAATTAATTTGCTCTTTCCTTCATTTTGAAAATATTTAACGTATATTAAGCGTCGGTGTGTCATCCCCCCTAGCAATATTTCTCCAGTAATATTTGCAACTGCTTTATTTTTTTCAGCTCATATTTCAAAATAAAAAGCAAACACAAGAACAACGTTGAATTACGAATTAATAAACTTAAAATTACCTGTAACTAGAAAATACAAAGTACTATATGTAAGTAAATATTACGATGACAATACGATTTAAATTTTAGTAACCCTAATTCTTATTCTAACTTTATCCCTGATGCATTCTGTCAACGGTATTATAGAAAATAGCAAGGTTTTGTCAACAACACATACTTCTTTTAAAGTTTTAAAAACACTGACTTAAAGGCATAGTTTTCCTGTGTGGATATTTTAAGGGATACATAGAAGGATAAAACTTATTTTTAGCCAAAAAAACTGTTAATTCGAATTTCCTTTAGAATTTGAATCGTTTTAATATATTCGGTATAATTAAATTCTATGTTCAAATGAACAGAATTTTTGCGTTCATTTCATATGCTTAATTTTTATATACATAATGTTTGGATATTTAGCAGCCTCTGACTCGACATCTATGATCAATCCGCACTTTTTTAGGAAAAGACGAAAAATGAATCTTCCGCTAAATACTTTAAAGAAATAATTCACTAAGTTACTTTCATAATATATATATTATGAGAGTATTATATATTGCTAGCCTTTAGACACCGTTATAGTATAGCTGATGCATTAAATAAATGATAGAGAGAATAGGAATATTTTTCCTCTGGCTAATCATTTTCATACAGCCTAATCATTTTCATACTACCTTAACCCCTTGGGGACGAGCGACACGTATACGTGACGCATAAGATGCTCAGAATCCTCGATTATTCCCACCAGTTACTTTTTACTGTAAACATTGCCTTATTTAATGATAGCATTTCTGCGATTCAATTAGGCGATGATTTCTGTTTTGAAAAACCGGTGGTAAAAGATTAAAAATTCTGTAAAGGACGCTCGTCGCGAAGGGGTTAAAGACAATTTTCTCGTGTATAGCATGTTAATGCGTTATTTAGGAGTTATTAAAAGCATATTCAGGGGTATATTTATACTAAAATAATAACATAAACTTTTTTGGGAATCCTATAATATTAAATTCATTTCAACTAATTTCAACTAATTTCAACTAACCACATTGCAAATTAAGCAAATTTAACATTAGGAATCCTAAACTTTAAATATGCGTAATTCCTAAACTACGGGACCAAATGACTTCTTGTTTAGTCCGAAAATTAGAAGTATCACATTAAACACAATTTTATGTCGGATAAATGATAGGTAAGACTTACTTATTACTGTATTTTTTCAGAATAAGGTTAGATTCCTTCAGGGCTCCACCCCTCTGAACACCGCGTTGTTCAAGGTATAATCTAAGGTAAAATTTCCGAAGAATTCAAATATTACGTCAAAATTATGTGTTAATATTAATTTTTTTTATTTCTGTTACAATTTCTATATATGTAGAAAAAACCTCTAAAGCAAACTTTAAGTAGTATACCATTAATTAGCAGAAACTATTACTAATCGATTGGTATCGGTCACATTTTTATAAGATTATTTGCAGTATACTTTAATTTCATTATTCTAACATACAAAAAATAATAACAATAATCTATATTATTTGATCAAAATTGTTTATCTTAAAATAAAGAAATTTTAGAAAACCTTTTTTATTATTATTATTATTGGGATTACAATAACAATACATAAACAATGGGCAATACATAAACAATTTTAATTGTTATTTTGCAAATAATGTTTGTTTATAGAATATTCTAATTAAGAATACATGCACTTTAACTATGTAATCCCAATTGAAGCGTACACATATTTTCCTGAAATAATTGATGGAAACGGGAAATGTGAAATGAAATTAATGCTGTAATATTGTTTTAAATTGCCTTTAGGAAAATAATAAATTCACATTTTTCAGTAAAATTAGAATTGATAACTTCATCTTATCCAAATTGCTGCATCATTAGTAGTAAAATTTCAAATAACACATGAACATTTCAAAATGTTGTGATATGTTTAATGTCATAAATGGCTGAAATTTCTTATATTAAAAATAATAATCAAAGTTGTTGATAAACTTCAAACAATTATATTTTTCATTAAAATATGTTAGTATATTCTAAGATAAACAAATATGAAGGAAATTTTTAATTTTTATCAATTTAATTTAGTCCCAGAATATAAAGCAACAAGTTGGAAATTGTACGTTAAACGTGACAAATGAGGTGCGTTCATATTATAACTAGTTTTACAATGTAAAAAAAAAATCACCCTTATTATTTCAGTGAAATGAATTATATCGTCTGCTATGAGCGAAATGAGCATGACTTTTTTTTTTCTTATTACGTATGCCACGTTTACAGATGCGAATTTTTTTTCGACATCAGACAGCGCTGCAAAATTCACCATGGAGATCTTGCTTTGCGAATGATTACCTCCATGGTTTAATATTTTTATGACTCATAATGAACGAATCTGTTGTGTTTATTTTTTTATGTATTGAGATATTCGGCAACCTAATTTCAACTGAAGTTATCTCAGAACCTATACATATTGGAATGAAACTCTTCTCTCAAACAAACAATTTTTTTGAATGATCTTTCTAAAAATGTAACTTTTATGCAATTTTATTCGAAAAAATAATTTTGATTAAAAACGGCCTCCTGGCATGTGAAAAAAGAAATGGTATTTGCTTTTCACAGTCACATGATTTGCGTTTTTATTATTATATAGATTACGTATGATAGGATTTAATAAAATGAAGAAAACTTTTATTAATATATTTTTAAATTTTGATTCGATTTTCATAAAATTTGAAATGACTCGCCATATTCTGAAACGATTATATATATTAAATTTCAACCCATTCGTTTGGGTACACTTATGGCAATTTTTCTGTTGCAAGACGCGTGTAAGTCAGACCTATTAGTGCAATAATACACAAAATCAATTTTTTTTGTCTCACTTTTTTTTTTGCGGGTGAGCGATATGATGTAACTTTTTACTTGGGGGCTAGGATTGGCGACTATTTTTATATTAAGTTGTGCCATAATTTGCAAAAAAAATTCTTTGTGGTATATTTCTCGTGAAAGCATCATGGTATAAGTGTATCACAAAGATTATTATTCAAAAAGTGATTCGAGCAGAATAAAGAAATAGTTGCTGGGACGACATATGTCCCAACCTCGTAATCAAAGGGCTAATTATACGTACTAGCCTATGAACTAATTTTTTAATGTCCGTTTTGGCGCTTTCATCGCTTTTGTATACCTTAATTAGATCAAACATAGTTGCCAAGTTATCTAGTTTGACAGACTTGTAAGATTGTTTAACATAAAGTAAAAGATTTTTAAAAATAAAAAAAAAACAGACACCAATGCCATAAAGGTACACATCAGATACCACATTTATCTTTATCTTTTTTTCCCCTCTTTAATTGTGACACATATGATAAATTAAATTCATATGTAACTAATAACTAGGCATGCTCTGCGATTTTTCGCTTAATTGTGATTAATTACCCACATGAGATAAATAATATGCTTGATTTTTATTCATATGATTATAACCAACCGTTGCACTTATTTAAATAAATTGGTTACGCCGAAGCGGAATGGGAGAAAGAGAGAAAGAAAAACATATATAAAACCCACTTTCTCGCGATCTATTCATGTAAGGTTAATGTGTTGAATTAAATAAATTTTGTTGATCGGATTGATAACAAACGCTTTGATATGCTGATTACTTCTGATGTAAAGGGCAGAACAGACATTAATTATGAACCATTCATTACGTTGTTATACGAATGGATTGATTAATGGATTGATTTGTTTACGTGGTATTAAAAACATTTTTGTAGGTTATTTAATTAGTTTCACGGTTGCATAATTGAGTTATTAAATTATTCGTGTTTGGAAAATAATTATCGCTTTCGGGTTACGTCTAATTCGTAGTTCAGTGAAGTGAATTGCTGTTGTTTTTTAAAACTACTTTTTATATATGCTGTAGTAAGTATAGTGCATGGTGTAATGTTTTTTACAAGCGACTTTAAATAATGTCTACATTTGGATATGTTTGTTTAATTTATGTGTCTACCTACAGCAGTCCATGAAAGTTTTGTTTCATGAGAAGTTACATGAATGTCTGAAAAAATAGTTAAAACAATCCATTTTGTAATTAATTTTTTCACGGTTGTATATAGTTATTAAATTACATTTGCTTCGAAAATAATTATCGCTTTCGGGTTAAGTATAATTCATGGTTCGATGAAGTAAATTACTGTGCTTTTTTAAAAAACATTCTGTATATATTCTACAGTACAGCATTCAACATAAAGCATTTTTACAGGTGATTTAATTTTCAAACAGTGTTTTTATTTTGATATTATCATTAAATTATCGTATCTGCCTACATCAGCACATAAATAACGTCATACGGATCTGAAAAATTTCATAAAGATACGGAAGTTAGTTTAAAAAATATCTACTTTTCAAAGAATTTTTTTTCATGGTTGTATAACTACGTTACTAAATTATTATTATTTGGAAAATAATTATTGCTTTAGGATAGGGGTGCACAACCTGTGGCCCGCGGGCCAAAAGTGGCCCGCGATCGAATTACTGGTGGCCCGCCGGACGCGAAAAAATCACGAATTTCGCCGATCAGGTGCGTAGAAATCGCGAATTTTACCAAATTTCGCTTATCGGGTGCGTCAAAATCGCCAAATTTTGCCGATCGAGTGCATATAAATCGCGAATTTTGGCGATCGGGTGTGTATAAATCGTAAATTTCGCCGATCGCCTGAGTAAAAATCGTGAATTTTGCCGATCACCTGCGTAAAAATCGTGAATTTTGCCGATCGCCTGAGTAAAAATCGTGAATTTTGCCGATCGGGCCCATAAAAATCTCGAATTCTGCCGATCAGGTGCGTATAAATCGTAAATTTCGTCGATCGTATACGTAAAAATCGCGAATTCTGCTGATAGGGTGAGTATAAATCGCGAATTTTGCCGATCAGCTGCGTATAAATCGTAAATTTCGTCGATCGTATGCGTAAAAATCGCGAATTCTGTCGATAGGGTGCATAAAAATCGCGAATTTTGCCGATCAGCTGCGTATAAATCGTAAATTTCGTCGATCGTATGCGTAAAAATCGCAAATTCTGCCAATATGGTGCGTATAAATCGCGAATTTTGCCGATCAGTTGCATATAAATCGTAAATTTCGTCGATCGTATGCGTAAAATTCGCGAATTTTGCCGATCGGGCGCGTAAAAATTGGCGAATTCTGCCGATCGGGTGCGTAAAAATCATGAATTTCGCCGATAGGGTACGTATAAATCGTGAATTTTGCCGATCAGGTGCGTATAAATCGTAAATTTCGTCGATCATATGCGTAAAAATCTCGAATTTTGCTGATCGGGCCCGTAAAAATCGCGAATTTTGCCGATCGGGTGCGTGTAAATTGTAAACTTCGCCGATCGTCTGTGTAAAAATCGCGAATTCTGGCAATCGGATGTGTAAAAATCTCAAATTTTGCCAATCAGGCGCTTAAAAATCGCGAACTCCGCCGATCGGGTACGTAAAAATCATGAATTTCGCCGATCGGGCACGTAAAAATCGCGAATTCCGCCGATCGGGTGCGTACAAATCATGAATTTCGCCGATCGGCACGTAAAAATCGCGAATTCCGCCGTTCGGGGGCGTAAAAATTGCAAATTTCGCCAATCGGCTCCGAAAAATTGCAAATTTCGCCGAACGGATGCGAAACAAATCGCAAATTTTGCCGATCGGGTAACGTATAAATCGCAAATTTCGCCGAACGTGTGCGTAATAATCGTGAATTTCGTCAATCACTAGGAAAAAAACTATGAATATTGTCAATCGCGCATAGAAAAAAAAAATGCAAGTTTCTTCCACCCTTTCAAACTGAATTGGCTTAAGCTGACTAAGGAGGTGGTTGAGTATAGGCAGCTAAGCCTCCTTTTAAAATTAGCATTTTTATGAACTTTTAGGCCGACCCCCCACCTCCTTGTCCGAAGCAAAATTTTTTCCGGATGTTGGCTCTCGACAATCCAGTCATTTTTGTGACTGCCCCTCCTCTTATAAAGGTTGTGCACCCCTTTGATATCCACATTTTATGACTGTATATGTTAAGAAGTACAATTTAGAATAATATATGTTTCTCCTTCTCTCCACCTTCATTCATGAAAGCAGAATTTTTTTTCGGCACTGGCAATCTTTAAAGCTAAATTTATTCCTTCAAATAAATTCAAGGAGTATTTTCACTTTTCACTCTTTGAAAATAATCTTAGCTATAGCTCTTGTATAAATACAAACGTAAACTGTTGTTATATCATTGCCAACAGAACTGAATACGTTGACTGGAAGGAAGGAACCTAGGGGCCTAAATCTACTCTTCCGAAATTTATGTTTTTTTAATCTGATCCCCCCCTGCTCACATCTCCTCGAAACAAAAATTTTCTGATGGTGGCCCTCGACAACCCAGTCATTTCTGTAAGTGGCCCTTCGCTTAAAAAGGTTGTGCACCCCTACTTTAGGGTTAAGTCTGATAACTGTTCTTTTTGTAAATTGTTCTTTATATGTACTATAATGTAATACGTTACATACGATATTTTATAAACCATTTAGATTTCAAATAATGTTTAGATTTCAATATGCTTAGCGACAACGTGCCATCTTAACATCTTTTTTTCAATTTATTTATACATATTTCAATGCTCATTCGAGTATTACCTTATATAGAAATATGTTGACCCGAAAGAAATTTTGTTAGTACTATAAAAATTCAATTTAATCAGTTATTTAAGTTAATTTGTGTAAACTCTACAATTTTACACTTGTTCTAAATATCAATTATCCAGAGAAATTTCGTATGAAGTTTCAAAAATTTTCACTCCTATGCACACAAATTACCCATGTTCTATTTCAGCTGTTTTTTATAAAAATTTCTGAGAAAATTACGCTGTTGATCAAAGCAGCCTAGATTAAATCTTGTATTCTTCGAGTTAAATAGTGGAGAAAAAGTTATGCATTGTATCGGAGTTGTATTTGACTTTGATTATATTTAAAATTCATTATTTCTTATGCGCGTTCATACATAAACATACACCGTTGTATATATATATATATATTTATAACGTGGGATTAAAAATAAATTTGGAATAGATTAAGGTGATGTTCAGTTCATTTGTACCCAAAAAAAAGATCGCCTGCAACAACACTGAAATTAAGGAAGTGGAGAGTTATGAGTACCTTGGACTGGAAATAACATCGGACAACAGGATCATGAAAAAATCAAAGAGAATAATAAGAAATGGATGGCGTGGTTTTGGGAAGAACAATGTTATTCCAAAGAATAACATGCCTCTTTGCTTGAAAAGAAAAGTGTTTAGTCAATGTTTCCTGCACTACCTTATGGAGTGGAAATTTGGACGCTATAAAGGATGGAATAAAGATTACAAACAACACAGCGAAGCATGGATAGATGTATGCTAGGCATAACTACAAGAGACAGAAATATAATAACTTGGATAAGAAGTCAGGCGAAAGATTTGACATCACCGAGATAATTAAACGGTTTAAATAGAAATGAACTGGGCACATTTCGAGAAGCCCGGATAATAGATGGAATGCCAACACCCTACATTGGTATGCTAGAGATGCAAAATGACCAAGAAGATGATTTCAAGTAAGATGAAGCGATGAGATCAGAGAAGTGGCTGGAGTTAATTGGATGACCAAAGCACTAGAGAGAAAACTATGGAAAAATCTGGGAGACACATACATCCAGCAGTGGATTGAAAATGGTTGATGATGTGGTGTATACTTATTATGATGTGGTCACTATATATATAATTTTTTTGTGCATCAATGGTGTACTTTAATTATGGTTTCTTTTATGTGTATATATATGTGTGTGTCTGTGCTAAAAACATAGTTTCTGTGTAGAAATTACGAACTTTTGTCAGGAAAATGTGGATATGTTTATTAAAACAGATCACCAAGCCTACTTCAGTAAAAATATATTTTAGTGATATTGTTTAATTGAGAAATTGAGAAATGGATTTTTTAAGCCCTTTTGATTTAGAAAATATTTGAATCTAACGAAGTGTTTACTCTGACTGTTTACGTATGTTTCATTGTCTTGGTGTTTCGATGTACGACGATAAAACCATGTAAAGAAGAACATCTGCATCGCCGCACACGCATTAGTTTTATGTTTTATTGGCTGCACAAGGTTATCCAATCAGCGTGTATCTTTAGTAAACATTGCAGTCAAGATTAATTATTATTTTAACTTGGCTAATTTAACCTTTTGGTCTCAAATGTAATTGTATCTTATGTTCTTAAAAATCAAAACTAAAAAGAAACAAGATGTCGGTTCCGTTAGCTCCGTGTGAACGAATCAACCATCATCTTATTATGTTCTTAAATATAAACTCGTGTAATGAGTTAAAGAGTTTTAAAATAAGATCTTGTTATTTAAAACATTTCAACTTCCGTCAGAGGGTAACAAGAAAGAAAAAAAACTCCGCCAAGAATTGCAATGTTTTCTTTCACGTTCGTTCCACCTCGTATTTTGCCAAAATGTTCCTAAACAAACGTTGGAATGGCGCCAAAATCCAACCGTCATTTAAAATGAAAATAAATGACTTAAGTTGCAAAAATGCGGCCGGAAAAAAATATGGAGGCGTTCTTTAAGCTATAAATTTCAATCACATATACAATTTGCATCGCAAGAAAGCGTTAACTTTGTTAGAGTGCTTTTATTATATTCTTTTTTCTACTATTTGTTTACACAAAGATTTAACCACAGATAGAGGTTATATTGCATATAAATAACTGCTACAGAATTTTGAGTAATCTGATTTACTACCGGAAATGTATGCTTATTTTATTAGGGTTTGGAGGTATAAAACAGGAAAATAAACTTTTCCACAAAAAAATTCCTTCTATTCCTTTAATATTGCATTAAAAAATCTAGTTTATATCTTAAGATGCAATAATTTGTTTGAAGTTCGTCAAAGCCTGTGAAGTTTGAGCAACTTTTGAATTTTTCTTACTCTCGTGTAGCACCGTGGGGGGTGTTTTATCCCAGGTATCTTCAAAACAGGATTTTTTCTTTATTTACCACGAATTACGTTACGTCCTTGCATACTTTTTTAAATACTTCGCTGACACGTTTGCCCACATGAACAATGTATTTGTATTTTCTTTAGTATAGTTTTAACATTTTTTGAGGTTGGGGTCATATTTACCTCATGGTTATCTTCTAAAAAATGTTCCTCTAGTTTCTAGATTTTATGAGTTGTAGATCGAAGAGTCTTGAGATGCAAAGCAGCATCTCTTATTACAAAAAATGTACTTACGGAGCCAATATGACCCCAATCTCCAAAACTTTGAAAGTATAGTAAGGAAAAACACAAATGAATTGCGCATCCATGTCTTAAAGATGTCTAATACGTCCATGGAACCGCATAAGGAAAAAAATTTGACTTCAGCAAAATAATATAAACCTGTTGCTAAAGAAATTTTATACAGTAACTTTAAACTATAAAAACAAAATAATAGCAACGCGTTTAATACAAGTTAATTCGTCGTTTTCAGACACTTCGTTTTCAGAACTTACAACCACTTCAAAAGCTGGACTCATTCTTATTGTAGT
The DNA here is from genome assembly GCA_963931845.1 of Maratus michaelseni. NCBI lineage: Eukaryota > Metazoa > Arthropoda > Arachnida > Araneae > Salticidae > Maratus > Maratus michaelseni. The sequence goes on from OZ007587.1 coordinate 404,661,040, forward strand.
ATAAGATACAGATACATTAATGCAGGAAGAAATTTTATTCCAATGAAACGCGCTGCTTTTTCTTAGGTTTTATGATGTAATTAAGAATTTCGTACTTCATCACAAGTAATTTAAAGTAAATTACAGAAAGTACTTCAGTTACTCTTCATAACTGATTGATATAAAAGTAAAACAGACGTATCTGAAGCAAACTTTTTAAAAAAAACTCACAATTTAGCAAATTTTAATAGGACTAAAATTACGTATACCATCTTTAAAAATATATCAGTAAATTTTCTAAATAGCCTGTCGTTATATCGGACTACATTACATTGATTATTTGTGTATATCGCTCTGTTTTTTGCGCCCCACTAAAAATAAAGTGTTCTACTTTTAGAGCATTTTTTAAGTAACTTATGTATAATTGAATTAGAATATGTACTTTCCAACATGCCAATATTTCTGAACAATTGTGTCAATTTGAAATCAAGTAAACATGTTTTTAATTGGATATTTTGCTTGATAAATGGCGTTACATAAGAGCACAAAATACACGAGACATTGTTTATTATTTCTATCAAATTCTGATTTGAAACGCGTTTATTTTCTATAGAAGATATCGTGTACATAATGTACAAAGGTACGAATGATATCGTATATTGCCAGCTTAACACTTTGTCTTCGGCTGTTTTTGAATGTGTAGCGGGTAAATCCAATTATGAATTCCGAATTATCCCCAGAAAGTTTGAATAGTTATTTTTGGTTTATATAATGATGGATATTTTGTGAATAAAATAAAATAAAATTATCATTCAAAATTTCCTGGTATGAATTTGGAATTTCTTAATGAAAAGTCCGCTAGAATTCAGGACTTTAATCCCAGTCAAGCCTGCAAAGTGTTAATTTTGTTTGTGAAAGAACACAAACAAAATACATTTATTTTTGTTCGAATTTAAAAATTTAAATATAAATCCACGCTCTTTTATTCAGTTTGGTATGGTTCATTTATATTAAATATAGATTATAACAGTTTCATCTTGAGAAAGACGTTAAGTAGAACTAAAATGTTTTTGAGGACGTTAGCAGTAACAAGCGTTTTATGAAATGCGGATGAAATTGCTGTCATAACCGTAATTTTTTTAAAGTAAAGTTAATTACCTGAAGTTATAAATGTATCAGTGTTTTCTAATATTAGCATAAATGTATGGCAGGAAATGGATTTTAATTTTAGTCCCATAACTGGATCATTAACGAGTTCGTTATTAAATGTACGTGACAACCAAAGATCTAATTGAAAAGAAAATTTGTTTTGGTTGGTTTTTGACCTTTCGATTCGACTGGAAACAAATTAAGTCCACATTTATATTTTTTATTTTTTAATAATTTCATTATTAATTTATAGTTAATATTTTAAAAACAAATTAACACAAAACATACATACGCGTTATGTTTGAGATTTTAAAAGTAACAAATGAAACAAAAAGTAATCAATGCATAAATAGTTCTTTGAGTTATGTTATCTAAATAACAGGCCTTTATATTCACTGTAAAATAAAATTTGATTTTACAGAAAAAAAAAACCGTCGGGGACGACGCCAAAACTATTTATTTTACTGTCTTATTACGTAAATACGGGCAAAATCTGTGATTTGTGAAAGTTTGTAATACATACAGATTATTTCCAAAAAATATAAATAAACAGTTTTTTACTGGTGTCCTGGATGACAGCAGTTTTTTCTTGTAAAATCAACAGATTTTTTTTTTTACAGTGTTTGACATTGACTAATTCATTTTTCAATTATTTACATCTCACTATGACTAATGATTCAAAGTTGATAAAATTTGCATTTTCGATTTTTTGCATGCGGGATATAAATATGTAATAAAAATATGGTGTCGTTATTGAACTTTTAAAAACTGAGTATAATTTTAATATGTAAGATGTATCCTTATGACAAAATAAACCACATACAATTATAAATGTCTTTCTAAAAATTAAAGAGGCATTTTTTTTTTCTTTTTTCGTTGCGTCAGCTAGAAATGAAGTCATAGCAGCCATTGTTCCGATTTCCTTTTAAAGATACCGTACATTATATAAGGAAAAGAAATAGTCTCAATTGTTAGGCTCTTAAATTGTTATTTTATGAGAAGTGTTAATAATTTACTCAATCTGAATTTTGTTATTATAATAGGTTAAAAAAAAAGACGTTTTCTGTCAGACTTTAAAAATATGTTTTTCGAGCAAATGCAATTTAAATAGTCTACATTGTCATCTGTTTAATAATGAACAGGAAACGTAAAACACCGATCTTAAGAAGTCAAAAAAGAGATCGTTTTAATGACCACATACAATAAACCACATACAATTTTAAATGTCTTTCTAAAAATTAAAATGACATTTTTCATTTTTCGTTTCATCAATTGGAAACGAAGTCATAGCCATTGTTCCGATTTCCTTTTAAAGATACCTTACATAATATAAGGAAAAGAAATAGTCTGAGTTGTTGGGCTCTTAAATCATTATTTTATGAGAAGTGTTAATAATTTACTCAATCTAAATGCTGTTGTTATAATAGGTTTTTAAAAAATGGCGTTTTCTGTCAGACAATAAGAATATTTTTTCGAGCAAATGCAATTTAAATAGAAGAAAATTGTCATTATATGTTTAATAATGAACAGGAAACGTAAAACACACATCTTAAGAAGTCAAAAGGAGATAATTTTCTTTTCTTTAGTTTCAGATGCAAGGAAAATTGTTTTCTTGAATACTTAGAATATAACCAGCGTAACGACCTTTATTCGCAGTAATATTACAAAAGACAATAGGGACTCTATTCATGAAATTAACTTTGAGAGCTATTTAGCAAGTTCAAGAATAAAAAACAAAACAAAAAGAAGAATGGCTTGAAAATTAAATTGGTCGGTCGCTAGCCGGATTTTCAGTACGTGAAGGCAGATTTTCTTTTTTTTCTTTTGAAATTCGTGAAATGAAAAAGTGGCGTTCATTCACGTTCAACAGAATTCTAAAAACCAAAAAGAAGATTAATTTACTTTTAGGAAAGGTGTTTTTGTGTTTTGTTAAATGCCTTGTTTAGCCGTATCACATTTTCTCGGAAAAATAACAGTAAACAAATATGTTATCTAAATAACTAGGTAATAACCACTTTGATAACAGGATGTTGACTTTGATTTGAACAGGCAGTAAGTAAATAAAGCTGGTAAATTTTGTAAATGTGTTTTTTTTCTCCAGGATTGCATTGTTTGTATATATATAAAAAATAACATATAAAAACAAGCCAGGCATTGTCAGGTGAATAACATTTGCAAGGAGTTTTTAGTATTATTATTATTATTATTTAAGAAAGTCTGACTATGTTCGCGTTTCATCTCACAATCCTAATTGTTTTTATTGCAGTTTTAATTTTTCCTTCTTTTATTTTCCTTTGCGTTAAAAGATATTACCAAGTTTAATTGTCAGAGATTCATTAGATTATTATTAATTTTCATAAGTCCACATATCTCTTCGGAGTTCAAAGGGACGTTTATTACGCAGAGAAATGCGTAAAGACAAAATATTACACAGAAATTTGTGTGAGAATATTACATAGAAATGTGTACTCATGTACAATTTACTCATTAAACAGTGTATTTCAGTGTCATCAGATAACTTTTTACACATTTAGGAAGTTTAAAGGGTTATCATATAAATGCACAAACTAATGTTTATTTTGAAATGAGAAGTGTTAATAATTTACTCAATCTAAATGCTGTTATTATAATAGGTTTAAAAAAAAGGCGTTTTCTGCCAGACTTTAAGAATATGTTTTTCGAGCAAATGCAATTTAAAAAGAGGAAAATTGTCATTATCTGTTTAATAATGAAAAATAAACGTATAACATTCATCTTAGGTAGTCAAAAGGAGATAATTTTCTTTTCTTTAGTTTCAGATGCAAGGAAAGAAAATTGTTTTCTTGAATACTTAGCATATAACCAGCGTAACGACCTTTATTCGCAGTAATATTACAAAAGACAATAGGGACTCTATTCATGAAATTAACTTTGGGAGCTATTTAGCAAGTTCAAGAATAAAAAACAAAACAAAAAGAAGAATGGCTTGAAAATTAAATTGGTCGGTCGCTAGCCGGATTTTCAGTACGTGAAGGCAGATTTTCTTTTTTTTCTTTTGAAATTCGTGAAATGAAAAAGTGGCGTTCATTCACGTTCAACAGAATTCTAAAAACCAAAAAGAAGATTAATTTACTTTTAGGAAAGGTGTTTTTGTGTTTTGTTAAATGCCTTGTTTAGCCGTATCACATTTTCTCGGAAAAATAACAGTAAACAAATATGTTATCTAAATAACTAGGTAATAACCACTTTGATAACAGGATGTTGACTTTGATTTGAACAGGCAGTAAGTAAATAAAGCTGGTAAATTTTGTAAATGTGTTTTTTTTTCTCCAGGATTGCATTGTTTGTATATATATAAAAAATAACATATAAAAACAAGCCAGGCATTGTCAGGTGAATAACATTTGCAAGGAGTTTTTAGTATTATTATTATTATTATTTAAGAAAGTCTGACTATGTTCGCGTTTCATCTCACAATCCTAATTGTTTTTATTGCAGTTTTAATTTTTCCTTCTTTTATTTTCCTTTGCGTTAAAAGATATTACCAAGTTTAATTGTCAGAGATTCATTAGATTATTATTAATTTTCATAAGTCCACATATCTCTTTGGAGTTCAAAGGGACGTTTATTACGCAGAGAAATGCGTAAAGACAAAATATTACACAGAAATTTGTGTGAGAATATTACATAGAAATGTGTACTCATGTACAATTTACTCATTAAACAGTGTATTTCAGTGTCATCAGATAACTTTTTACACATTTAGGAAGTTTAAAGGGTTATCATATAAATGCACAAACTAATGTTTATTTTGAAATGAGAAGTGTTAATAATTTACTCAATCTAAATGCTGTTATTATAATAGGTTAAAAAAAAAGGCGTTTTCTGCCAGACTTTAAGATTATGTTTTTCGAGCAAATGCAATTTAAAAAGAGGAAAATTGTCATTATCTGTTTAATAATGAAAAATAAACGTATAACATACATCTTAGGAAGTCAAAAGGAGATAATTTTCTTTTCTTTAGTTTCAGATGCAAGGAAAGAAAATTGTTTTCTTGAATACTTAGCATATAACCAGCGTAACGACCTTTATTCGCAGTAATATTAGAAAAGACAATAGGGACTCTATTCATGAAATTAACTTTGGGAGCTATTTAGCAAGTTTAAGAATAAAAAAACAAAACAAAAAAAAAATAAAGAAGAATGTCTTGAAAATTAAATTGGTCGGTCGCTCGCGGGATTTTCAGTACGTGAAGGCAGATTTTCTTTCTTTCTTTTGAAATTCGTGAAATGGAAAAGTGACGTACATTCACATTCAACAGAATTCTAAAAACGGAAAGAAGATTAATTTACTTTTAGGAAAGGTGTTTTTGAATTTTGTAAATGCCTTGTTTAGCCGTATCACATTTTCTCCGAAAAATAGCAGTAAACAAATATGTTATCTAAATAACTAGGTAATAACCACTTTGATAACAGGATGTTGACTTTGATTTGAACAGGCAGTATATAAATAAAGTTGGTAAATTTTGTAAATGTGTTTTTTTTCTCCCTGATTGCATTGTTTGTATATATATATATATATATATATATATATATATATAACAAATAAAAACAAACCAGGAATTATCATGTGAACAACATTTACAAGGAGTTATTATTATTATTATTATTATTATTTAAGAAAGTCTGACTACGTTCGCGTTTCATCTCCTGATTCTAATTGTTTTAATTGCAGTTTTAATTTTTCATTCTTTTATTTTTCTTTGAGTTAAAAACTACAAATACACTACTAAGTTTAATTGTCGGCGATATCTCCTATAAGTCCACATATCTTTTCGGAGTTCAAAGGGAACGTTTATTACGCAGAGATATGCGTAAGAACAAAATATTACACAGAAATTTGTGTAAGAATATTACATAGAAATGTATACTCATGTGCAATTTACTCATTAAACAGTGTATTTCAGAGTTATCAGATAACTTTTTACACATTTAGAAGGTTAAAGTGTTATCATCAAAATATACAGGCCAATGTGTATTTTGAAATGTACGCATCAAACATATACTTGGCAATTTACACGTTACTTTAAGCATATAGACAAATCGTTTTTGTATCATCAGTACACTGAGAAAAACTAGTCGTTGGGGGCCACCGTAATACTTACCCATCATGGATATGCATAATGTAAAATATTAAAATAAAAATGTGTAAACTACTTATAAAGTACATTGCAATTCAAATAAAATCGTGGCTTGATGACGTCACAAACTTTAAAGGCTCGATTACTGAATTGCTTGAATGAAATATCCTTATAACTCCAAAAATAATTATCCTATTAACTAGCGGTTTATTGCATCTGATTAAGCGTCAAATTTCCAATTAAAATATATCTTTGAAGTGAAATTTGGATGAAATACAGGGTCATGAAAAATCGAAGAGTGTGGAAAATAGGATTCCAAATATCTCGGCAACTAATTATCCGATCGACTTCATGCTTTATGCAAAATTTATGTTTTTTTATTGTTTTTTATATTCATTTCTTAAAATAAACAATTTCGAAAATTTTTATATACCTTTCATCAGAACGAATATTTCGAGAGTCCGAAAAAAATTGTTCCGGTTAATCGAGGTTATTGAAATGAAATAGGCTTCTTCCCATTATTACATACTAAGTACATACCAAATTGCAAGTCTCTATCTCAATTTTTTCGGGAGATAGAGCGTTTACAGACACACAGACACACACACAGACACACACACAGACACACAGACGGACGGCAAAAATTTTTTTCTAAAAATATGTTTTTCTGAATCTCCAATGTCTGAAACGTGTAAATCCGTCAAAAAAAATTTTTCGATTTTCAAAACGATTACAAGACTTACCCTATACTACGTATGATGGGCAAGTAATACGACTTTCAAATCTGAGTAAATCGATGTTTTCATTTTGTGATGAAACTTTTTGTTTCAAACAGGACGATCCAATGCTTTCAATTCTGAAATACCAGAAATACTCAGAATATTGAAACATGGCATACTCAAAACTGATCACATAGAGGTCAGTTCATACTCATTTTTGAAACATGAACATACTCAAAAATGATTAGGGTCAGTTCAAACTCATTTTTGAAACATGGAAATACTCAAAAATGACCACATAGAAATCAGTTCAAACTCATTTTATAAACATGGACATACTCAAATATGAGCACATGATGTTTTATTCTTGAGTGTGTGCATGTTTTCAGAAATGAGTATATACATGTTTCAAACTTGAGTAATGAACCAATTTGACTATGTGACATACTCAGATTTGAGTATTTTTTGCTCAGTTTTGAAAATGTCGTTTTTAGAGTGTATACTCGTTTTAAAGCGTAAATTTACGCATTTATTTTCTTGAGTGTAGCTGTCATAACATTTCATGTATACTGCGAACTCAGCATTTTAGATCTATTTTAAGGCGATAGGAAGTTGCTTATTGTAGGGTAAAAATTAAAAAAAAAATTATAAACCTAAATGAGTGATAACTAGAAACTTGTAATCGAGATATTTTCTGTATTTTGTTCTTCATAATATGAACAGCCAAATAGCATACCAGAACATTTCAACGAGGTAATATTTCTTGGCTGCCATATTTCACTTAATTTTTATTTCTGGCAAACGACTCATTATATCTTGTGCCAAGATACGCTTTTATCTAATAACAGTTAGCACTTCCTTAATGTCGTTCGTCTAGCATGAATGTCGATTTAATAAAACCGCACATCAGCGGGTTTTGAATTAATTAATGAGAGAGCCTCCTCGGCTTCAACCTCGCTTTACCCTCTAGCCTCCATTAGCGGTGTAAAGGGGTTGGTTCGGGTCAGGGCAGATTGAGCCAATTAAAAGGAGGAGAGAGTTCATAATAGATTTACTAAACTGCAGGAAAAGAAATAATAATCTGCGGCAGAGAGTAAATCTGGTTGGGAAAGGAGACGGGGCATTAAAACGAGGCGATGTGGAAGTCACGCTCTGAACTAGTTAGATTACAGTAGACGCGGGATTTGGTGGAGCCTCTTTATAAACTATATTTATACTGAGGAGAATGTTTCAAATAATTTCATTGGGGCTAAAGTTACTTTGTATGGAGGGAAGTTCGAGAAACGCGAACATTTTATGAATTTCAGAGTTTTTTAACAGTAACGTTGCGAGAGATTCGAGAATACGTATTTTCCTTCGTTCTCCGTAAGCAAAATTTATGAGCTTTTTTATTTGGGCGATTAGAATTTAAGGGTAGTTAGCGCAAGGACATACACATAAATTGAGAGACCCGATGGACTCTAATAGGTCGCGCTTCAGCGGATCTTACACTCATAATTCATATTCATTTTACATAGCTGACCATTGTCGTATATTTAGCAGCTTGGTCATTTTATTATCTTATGTACCATACATTTATTTTTGTGCCACTCTCTGTCTCATAATCGTCAGTTCTAATTAACGGAGTCCAGTCTGTCTTGTTTTAAAAGACATTAATAAAGTGACCGGGAGGAGCATCCATGATCTTCAGACCTGGTTCCTTCTTCTGGGTAGTTCTTAAAAAGCAGTCAAATATGTTTATCCCCTCCTTTCATGCCCTGTATATGCATATGCTAAATACTAAATCGGCTCCCCACGAGGCTTTTTCAGCTTAGAGACCAGTACAACTGTACCTCTAATCCCTCGTTTGCACGCCCCTGGTTGAAGGTAGTATCATAACTCAATCTGAGACCAGCTCGAATTAATTTTGGTTTAGCTCTAATATGTTGCTGAATAGCCTTGAATAAGTTTTAATAGCTGAATATTGGAAGAGTAGTAACTCAGGGTTAGCTATGCTGAGTTCAAGATTTCTACGAGAGTAAGAAGGTTGAAAAACGACTATTCTGTCGTCGAAAATCAATAAGTCTAGCCGATGTGTAACGTAAACCGTATTGTCGTCTCCAAAATTTGAGTTCGATAGCTTATCAGAAAATGATTTATAAATCGATGACACAGTTTGTACCATAGCGTCAAACACCATCAGTGAGTTAAACGTCCGTGTACGGCTCCCGCTAGTTACCAAGTTCGTCTGATATGTTTCATGTGAAATCGCGGACGAGAGGTTGCCGCAAGTGACTTTTTTTTTTAGTAATTTGTCTGCCACTTTTCCGAAATAATAATCTTTGTGTTAAATTTCCATTAGAAATTTGATCGAGAAAATATTAAACAATCGTTCCGTATTTCAGAACAGCAATGCGTCAAAATCGAGCCGAACACAAAGGGTTAAATAAAAGAGTACAAATAATTTAAAAGATGATGTCAAAACCACTTATAATTTTTTCGATTTCTATGTTTCTTAATTGTTTTGTTTAAACATTTGTGTGAAATAAACGTTTACAAAAAAGTATACATGTTAAAATGTGAAGACTTTACGCAAAATCATTTTCATAATACATTTATTAAGGCAACTTTATTCCTATAACTATATTTATTCAAATACAGAATAGAAACGTTGTTTGAAATTTCAAGAATATCAATAGTTGTTAGCAGATAGTGTGATACTTAGATCAAATACACTCGGCAACCCTTGCAAAGTGCTTTGTAATCCATTAGGATCAAAGAATCATTTGCATACCTCGAGAAAGCGGCCGTAAACGTTACATGCATCCCAATTACTTCTATGGACAATCCCCCCTTCTTTGTCCTCAGAATTCATTACTCGTGCAGAGGGCTAATTCAGTCGTGCAAATTGTCATAATTGGGGCTAAACCAAGCTAAACGAACCAGCTGTTTCAAAGTGATGAAACATGGCGCTGTAACCGCGACGGATATTAATTTATTCCCGGTGGCATCGGAGCCTGTTTATGGAGATTCGTGCCGGCGGTGTGTGCAGTTAGCGAGATTTGGAATAAGGATAATGGTAGAGCCTGCTCGTGTTAGTAGAAAATGGAGTATGATCATACTGATGAAATATGGGTAGAGTAGAAATACCGCAAGATAACTCTGCGATATAAAGAGGCATACGTATTCTTAGTGCTACCATTAAATTGATTACTATATCGCAACACGTCTAAACTATTTTACTTGAAACACATGGTCTAGCTAAAGTATAACCACTTTTCTTAACAGTTTCCAACATATTTGAAGAGTGTTTGAAAATTTAGTCTTGTAAATGGAGTATATAGCATTTACCTTTACAGGACACTCAGCAGAATTCGTATGCATTTTGTTCTACAGATAATAATTGAGGGGGTAGGGGCAAAAAGTACAAAGCCACATTTTTGATGAAATAAATCTAACACTGTAATCTGTTGCTTAATATTGTAAATTATAATATCCAACATATTTGTTTCTAATGTCACTTGGCGGCAGCATATGTGACAGGTTTCGTTTTTGCCCCAGATGTTTATGCCCCCAATGAAGATAGCTAATTTACAAAAAATGTAATAGTAATATCATTAAAGTAATCCCATGTTGTTACTTGAAATATCTCAGATGTTACTAAGACATTGGCGTAAAAACTTTAGGTTATATATCTTGATTTGAGTATTGGATCAAATTTTCAAACTGAAATATCTCAGAAGTTCAAAAATGTGGTTTGGAACTCTCTTGCCCCGACCCCCTCAATTGTTTGACGTGTTTTTAATGATGTTTCACTACTTAGAACTTTATGAAATTGATATACCTTATTGATATGCGCCATAACATATTTCTTATATAAAATGATGTTCGTATCGTTCATTTACAAAGAAAAACAAAAGTACTCGATTACATGGCTGTCTATAGGCAATTATGTTTGAATTGCGTTTTGACGATGCTGTGATGTTTCAAATGTAGTGAAATTCATATTGTTATTGAGGCGCACAATAACATTTATCGAATAGAAAATGGTGCATGTAACATTCAATATTCATTTACAAAGACGCACAAAAAGCTCATATCGTTTAGAAGCAATAATTGCTGGGCACGCGTTTCAATTTGTATTATGCATTTTGAAACTTAATTAATTTTAGTATAAAATTTAAAAAGTATATAAATTATATACTGAGCTTCACAAAGGAATTCGAATGCAGTATCGTCTATGGACGAGAACTGCTGAAAATGTGTTTTCAACTAGGTTATGCATTTTTCAGTCGAAGTAAATTTTAGCACACTATGCAAAATATTTCCTCTTTTATTTCTTCCTATTTACATGCATTTTCTTTTCTCTGTTAGTCACCTCCTGTAAAAAAGTAAGCAATGGGAATATATCTCATTGCTTATATAACCATTATCATTCTTCTTTAAACCAGAATTGACTCCATGTATTTATGCGTTTTCAACTATGTCATGCATTTTTCAGTCGGAGTAAATTTTAGCACACTATGCAAAATATTTCCTCTTTTATTTCTTCATATTTAAATGCATTTTCTTTTCTCTGTTAGTCACCTCCTGTAAGAAAGTAAGCAATGGGAATATATCTCATTGCTTATATAACCATTATCATTCTTCTTTAGACCGCAGTTGACTCCATGTATTCATTTTTTTTTCATCTTTTTTTAAGTATAAACAAAAGAAGCTTATTTTAAATCTTGCATACCACCTGCTTATTGACCATTAAAGGAAATTATAGCTTTAAATAAGCACTCCATTCACGAAAATAACTCTTTAACTTGACATTTTTCAGAGCTTTCAGGAGTTTTTAAAGCTAACTACATGTTACACTAAATGGATTTCATTCTTTTTTCATATCTTTTTCTGCCTATTGGAGTTATTCTACCATAAATGGAATATTTTTCTATTATTGTTTTTTATGTAAATAATTTCCTCATTCATGTTTATTGAAGTTGTTTTACAATAACTGAACAATGTTTTACATTGTATTTTATTGCAAATAGTTTCCTCATTTTTTCCCCCTTTCTATTCGCATTTTTTTCTCTATATTACTTTGTTAGTTACCTCTGGTAACAACTTATGCAATGACTATATTTCTCATTGCTTATATAACTATTGTTATTATTCCTGCAGACCAGAATTATTTTCTTTGTTTTCCATATTTTAAATCTAAACAAAAGAAGGTTATTTCAAATCTTTCATACCACCTGCTTGTTTGGCCATTAAAGTAAATTATAGCTTTAGATAAGTACTTTATTCACGAAAATAACTTTCTCAATTGGAGTTTTTCAGAACAGTCAGTAGCTTCAAAAGTAATTGTCTGTTATACTAAATCAATTTGTTTCTTATTTCATATATTTTTCTGCCTGTTGAAAATGTTCTATCATAGTATCGATTTTATGTTGTGATTTAATAAAGAATGCGAATTTTATTGTGTTTTAATAAAGAATGTGAATTTTTCATTTTCAAAAAGTTTTGTCATATATATGTGTGTGCGTGTTACGATCAATATGATTAATCCGGTCATTATTACTAATAACCGGCCTTTATATCCGGTCATTATTAATAATAACCGGTTATTATTAATGATGACCGGATTAATCATATTGATCGTAACATATATATATATATATCTATAAACAATGCCAGGGAATTCCGCAGGGCGGAACCGCATCTAGTATTCTCTCTGACCTTTACTTATATTATTATGAAAGAAATATAAGTCCGAACAATGATTATGTATTTTATCGCTATATTGATGACATTATCATATTTTATTTCAATGAAAAAAATTGCACATCACCACTCAATTTTTATCCTACTCAGCTTAAATTAAGCGAAAATGATTTAATTAATAATAATATAAACTTTCTTGACTTAAAAATTAATATTACTAATAATTATAAATTAATTTTTGATATTTATGATAAGAGATTTGATTTCCCATTTAAAGTAAATATTTTTACCAATTTTGCTTCATGTTTACATAAATCTGTTTATAAAAATATAATTATCAATTATCTACATCGTATAAAATACTTATGCTCAGATATAAATAAAAACAAAAATATTAGATATATTCGAGATCAAGCAAAAATATATGGATATCCAATTTTTATGATAAATTCAATCATCAACTCTTTTAAATAACATTTATTATATAATTTAAATATAAACATGGTATGTAATAAATTATTGTTTTAGTGTGCGATAACATATAACAAAAGATATAGTAAATAATAATTATAACATACATTATTACAATTATAACATATTAGGAAATTTAATATTTAATATTTGTTTGAACATTATATACACTTTATATAGAAAATTACAAATATAACATACATAATTACAATTATAACATATTAGGAAATTTAATATTTGATTGAACATTATTTATACTTTGTATAGTTGTGATTGTGCGTTGCCGATCACCTCTGTTTAAGGTATTATTGATGTGCAGTTTTCATACATTTATAAATTAACTTATACAATAACAAATTAAATTATACAATGATAACATGGTGATTATAACTCATATACATATCTATTTGCAATATATATAAATATAAATATATATAGTTTTTATCTTTGTCTATGAATAATTAAAATTAACAAGTATTTTAATTACTGCATTGCATTAATTTGATTGAAAAACAGTAGTAATACTATTAATTATCAATATTATAAATTTTGAGATATTTTGAATTGTTTATGAATTATTTAATTAGATATTTAAATTAATCTATAAATATAAAATATATTTACAATGTAGTATAAATTAAACATTAATTATTTAATAACAAGTCTAATATATATTTAAGTAGTAGTAAAAATAAAACATTAATTATTTAATAAATGTCTATAATATCAGTGGATTAACACAGCTGGCAGCAAAAACAATTTGAATTAAAATAATATCTCTTTTACATAATATATTCTTGTTAAGAATATCTGAAATGCTGTGCAAGTTGAATTAATTCTGTGTAGATTTATTCATATAGTAGTAATATATTTTATTTGAATTTAAAGTAAAACTACAAGTTAGTATTGTTTTTTAAAGTTTATTTATATAAATAAATCTAATGAAGTGAGTATGTAACTAATAAAGTGGATATTTAACTAAATATTAATTATGAATTATTATAATACCAATAGATGGCGACACTTTACCTTTCAGGTAGTTGTAGATAATATTGTTAATATTATATTTAATTTAACTATAGAGGGAGCTATTGATTGTATATTAATTTTACTTTCAGGAATTAAAATTGGATGGAGTAATATATATTCACGGATATAAATTTGTTATAAGTGTATTAAAACCAGAATTATTTTGAGTGTTTTTGAATTATTTTGTGATTGGGTGTCATCGATGGGGTTGAGTTTTAAAAAAAAGTGTGCTCTCAACTTGTCTTACAAATCATTTCTCTCAACTCGACTTAGTAAACATGTATGATGCATTGCCATGTGGATGTGAATATTATGCAGAAGTTGTGACATTTTAAGGATTCTGTATAATTATTGTAAGTAAATATTTAATCTACACTTTACGCGTTCATATTTCCAATTTTATTATTTCAAAACTGTTATCTCGTGGTAATTTAGTGAGGTGTTAATTACAGTTTTTTGGATAATCGATGTGAGTGAAATATATTGTATTTTCTTAATGGTTTTTTATTTCCTATTTAAATATTTCCAAATTTTAATATTTCCAATTGTTGTCTGGTAATAATTCAGTGTACCTGGATGATTCTACTGATCTTAGCATTATGCCAGTAGAATTATGAAACACTGAATTATTATTTAAAACACATGTGGGTGCATCCAGGCTGATGAGTACATGTGCATGTGTTTTTCCATATCCAATTCATATTTAATTCTCATGTGGTCCAATTTTCCATTGTATATGGTTCATATTTAATTTATTAATCCATTTGTATTTACTTAATTGCAACTCCAATTTATAATTTTTTTTTTCCCTTTCTCTATATTTCTTTTTTCAATATTCTTTTGGTATGAGTAAAATTTGGCCAATTACCATTGAAGCATCAGCTATGGTAATATTATGTTTGCACATGTTAATTATTAGCTATGTGGTATTCTGTATACACAATATCATTAATTATCTCTTTGGAGATTTAAGTAGATTAGAACTTGATATGTTTTTTGAAATTCATAGATATTATAATTATATATATATATATATATATATATATAATATATATATATATATATATATATATATAGCTAAAATGAAATCACATGTTTCAAAATCAAAGGCATAGATAGCATAAAAATTAAAGGAAAATATATTACAAAAATTAAACACATTAAAATGAAAATGCCAATATGAAAAACTAATGTCAGAATAACTTTTTCAAGCACTTCTTGTATCGAAGTCACTAATCAGAATATTTCTCATTATATCATTAAAAAAAAATTTATTTTTTAAATTTAAACGAAAGAAGGTTATTCCAAATCTTGATTAACAAGCTGCTTATCTGATCATTAAACTATAGTGCGTCTCAAAAGTATATGGACTGGTGATTTTTTTGAAATTACAGTTCAAAAAATAAAGCAATAATCACGAAAAAAATAATATGCATATAGTATCATAACATAAATTTATTACAGCAAAAAAATAAAGTGTAAATTTTACAGATTTTTTGTAAAAAAATAAAAGTAAAAATAGGCTGTCCCAAAAATGTATGGATTTTTCGAATATTTTGCCTTTAAATTCAAATTTTGTATCCATTCCTTTTAATTATCTTGAAAACCCTATCAGGCATGCTTCCAACTAGTGTTTGGAGTATGTGCGGCTGTAAAGAGACCCAACTCCGCTCTACTTGTTGCTGTAATTCGTGATGGTAGAAAACTGCCGACCATGGGCTTACACATCTCGTGCAAGTACTCCCCAAAGGTTTTCAATTGGATTCAAGTTTGGGCTGATGGCTGGCCAGTCTATAACAGTCACTTGATTCTGTTTAAACCAAGCTGCTGTTGAGTAGGACGTGTGAATCGACGCATTGTCCTGTTGGAATTTACAGTTCCCCCCCCCCCCTAAGATGTTTCCGATTGGAAGTAGATTGCTTTTAAGGACATTTTAATGATCCCCAGAGCACTGTCGACTATTAAGAAAAGCAATATCTGTTGTTCTATTGAAACAAAATGCGCTCCACAGCATTGTGAACCCCCTCCTTTTTGTCGACTAAAGAACTCGCGAGGTTCTTTTTGTAAGTCATGCCAATAGTATGCCCAGCCATCAGGGCCATCCCAATGGAATTTTTTTTCGTCTGAACTTTCTGAAGAAAACACTTAACCATTCATCCGTCCAATGCATGTGTTTTTTAGCCCAAAAAACTCGAGCCTTTCTATGGTGCCCGACATATTCTGCGATATTTATGATTTTCGCTTACCTGTATGCGACGGTGAACAGTAGATCTGGAAATAGGAAACGCCAAAGTCCTAGCAATTTCACGAACAGACTTCTTTTGGGTTGAAACTGCTCGCGAAAAATTCTCCATCTTGTTTTAGAGATGTTTTTCTTGGTCGATCTAAACGCTTTTTTGCAATCGTGTTGTCATTTTTTGATAAAATTGCATAAATTACAGATCTGCTATGCTTCATTTGTTTAGCAATATCAGCAGCAGAGAATTCAACGTTGCGAGCCATTTTCCAACTGTTCGCCAGTTGAAGAAAGAGCAGTGATTTTATATTTCGAAGTGGTTACGTCACAAATACAGAACGTGGAAAATGCAAATTTTTCTGATATGGTTGTAATGAAAGCAATTCGTTTCATTATCCATATATTTTTGAGACAGCTTATTTTGAATTTTATTTTTTTACAAGCAATCTGGGATATAAACACAACATTTCTGTATCGTAATAAACTTATGTTATGATTCCATATGCTAGTTATTTTTTTCGTGATTATTGCTTTATTTTCTTAGCTGTTATTTCGAAAAATCGCCTGTCCATATAATTTTGAGACGCACCTTATAGCTTTTAGGTAAGCACTTCATTCACAAAAATAACTCTTTCACTTGACATTTTTCATAGCTTTCAAAGAAAAAAAGTGGAATTATTTCAATCAAGTTCCGGTGAATAAGAAAATGACGATAATAAGTTTTTATTTTCAATTACTATACCGTAACAACTGTACCTAGAATTAGATTCTACTGTATTTTTTAGAGTTATTTAGCGAGTAAGCAAGAGTCATTAAATTTCTTTTATGCATATATTTTTTGTAATTTTTAAATGTCTGTTTATTACATTGAAACTTTATTATAAACACTGCAAATATTTCACTGTAAAATGAGAAAAACTTAAAAAATTGAAAAAGATAAAAATTAAATAAAAAATATTTAAAAATATAATAATAAAATATTGGTTTAACAATAAAAAGTAAAAAAGTAAATAAAATAAAAAAAAAATTCCATTAGATCCAAGAAGATGACAGACGAAACCTACCGAGGGTCGAACCCATCTCAATAAAGAAAAAGAGACCAAACATTTAGTTTAAAAGTTACAAAATAATAAACATTAATTATAAAAAGCCAATATGCAGACTAAAGACAGTTTTTTTTTTTTTTTTTTTTTTTTTTGCTTGATGTATTATTTGTTATAGAACAGTTTTCTTTAAAATATTAGTGGTAATTATTTCTAATTATTGCTAAACATATGCTTGTGAATTTAATTTTGAAACTAGCGTATAGTCCTCTTTTTCCCAAATTTTTCAAATCTAATCAGATGTTATGTCTTTGCCAGCCCCATTAAAATGTTCTTAACATTTTTATGAACATCTCCCTATCAATCTTCTCTTTCTCATAATGCAGTCATTAAAGGAACTTCGAATGTTTTAATTTATAATGACCATTTTCGTGGCCTGCTTAAAGTTTTGGCCACGCCCTTTTTCAACATTCAATTCACGGCTGCACTAATGATTACATTTGCTACATCGCGAGAATTTAATCTCTTTGATGATTCTATGTGAAATTACCATGTCATGTATGTTGACAAATTACTTTCAACCCACATTAACATCATGTAAAAATTGAATTCAAGGAGAACGTACAATAATATCGGGTTACAATCATAATCAGATAAAGATTATGCAGATGCGGAAAGGATTATAAAAGTGTTTATAATTCTATGAAAGTCGGTTTTTTTCAATTGTGAACATAGAAGTTTCGTCTTAAAAAATTATTATAATATATTTTATTGCTTTTATTGTTTAATATATATGTTCAATACTATATAGTATTCCTATTCTCTTAAATTTTTGAACAGATCTATTTTTGGTGACTAAACTTGGCTATTTTTATATTTTTGTATTTTACCTTCACATTGTATTTAGTTATTCCACACAGAGCAAATAAAGTTATCATTTTGATTTGGATATTTCGTTTATATTAAAAATATAAAAATTTATAAAACATTGTAATAAAATTGTTGGTACAATTCGCTCACATTTTAAAAATCGTAAATATATTTTGAGTATATATATATATATATATATATATATATATATATATATATATATATATATAGAGAGAGAGAGAGAGAGAGAGAGAGAGAGAGAGAGAGAGAGATGTGTGTGTGTGTGTATGTGTATAAGTACCATTTTACCATTTTTACTTTGATATATGTTTATGTTAGGTTATAAGAAATTATAAAACGCTAAACTAACTTTTATATTTTTGTAAAAAAAATTATATTTTCTTACGTCAACTCGCTCATACTTCGTATTTCTCAATCCGCTCATATAATAAATAAAAAGTTTATTTATTAAATATTTTATATATATTTTTTTTTTATAATTTGTTACATATTTATATAAAATTATATATTCGTAATAGAATTAAATAAATTTTTCTTCTGAAGTGTCAATAAAATATTTTACAGCAATATCAATTTATGTGAAGTCGTTTAAATGCTCACTATACTTTTTATTACTTAGCGTTTCTTAAATGTTTGATTGCGTATTGCTAAACTAGAGATGCATATGCCTAAAGTGATAAAAAAAGGACCATATAAAGGCTTATAAATACCCTTTTAATATAAAGATCGGTATGTTTCGAACGCACAAACGGTGACATTTTCAATATTGTCTCCTTTGAATTACCTAAACTTTGGCACAAGATGCTTTACAAATTGAAAAAGCAATAAGAAAATATTAATTTTCACTTTTACAGCTGACCCTTTTTAAGCACATGCTTTTATAATACGTATAATCTCTTGGTTTATGTTTATCAACTTCATTTTCAAACATTTTTGCGAGAATAATTTATCTATCTTTTTTTATCTTGAAAATGTCGCCGTTTGTGCGTTCGAAACATGTCAAGCTTTATAGTAAAAGGTATTTATATGTCTTTATGTGTTCTGTTTTATCCTTTTAAGCATTACATCTCTAGTATAAAGATAATGAATAATTTTCTGATATAATTATAGTTAATGGTTTTTCTATTTTATACTTCGAAATTCACATGAATGTCGTAGGGTCACTTTTAAAGCCTTATAGACCCTAGTCTTTTGGTTAGTCACTAGTAGCCTCCTGCGTAGGTCGGATTGTACTCGACCCGAACCCGAAAATTCTATTTCAAGTGAACCCGAAACTCGACCGAATCCGACAAAAAAATTCAGTTGAACCGTAACCTGACATGTTTCAACACGAAACCAAACACACTTCGACCCGAATGCAATATGCTTAATCCATATTTTAATTAATCCATATTTTAATGCAATTATACAATAGTCTACAATCATATCTCTAATATTAATTTAATCTTTTAAATAGAAAAGTCAATATATATATTTATTAATATTCAAATGTACAGTTTATTAAATATATATAATATGTAGATATTCTGGACATTCTTTTGAAAAATCTGGTCAAGCCGAAACCGATCCGCAATTATCAAAACCCAACCCAATCGAAAACATTTAATTATAATCCGACCGGCAACGAAAAATATTAGCGCTAACCTGATCAGAATCGAACCGCGATTCGGGTTGGGGTCGCGTAAAATCGAGTTACCAATCCCGATGCAGGACTCTAGTCGCTAGTGGCTAGTTGATCACAGCCATTCTGTCATCAGGTGATTTCCGCCCCGCACCCAGGTACTAACCCGTTAAGCTAGGCATTCATGCCGGGCAGGTAGGGGCCTGGTTAGCGGTATATAAAAAAAAGTAAATTTTATAGTCCCTTCTTTTTATAAGGTTAATCATCACTCTCTTTATTCTTTTGGAATGTGACATATATGCAATTATATGTATTTGACTAGACAATAAAATCATATTTAAAAGTGTTACATATCTGTACATATTATCATAATCTCTCCTTTTCCATAATTTTAGACTGACAGAATGGTTAATATTTTATTCTATTATTTATATTTGTAAATATGCTCAAAACTCTTTGCTACATAACGGGATACAATAAATAAATAAATAAATAAATATAAGTTATTTTACGTTATAACATAATATAAAGCATTTAACTGTTGTCAGGAAAATAAATTATTTTACATACAAAATAATATGTGTCATGCTGGCAAGAAAATGAATTATATCACATACAACATAATATGTTTCATGCCGACTGGAAAATAAATTATTTTACTGTATTTTACATACAACATAATATGTTTCATGCCGACTGGAAAATAAATTGTTTTACTGTATTTTACATACAACATAATGCGTTTCATGCTGACAAGAAAATAAATTATTTTGTGTATAACATATTTCATGTCTACTGGAAAATAAATTATTAATAAATTATTTTACATAAAACATATTACTTTTTATATCACGAAATCTGGGAATGCAACATGTGATATTTTAAAGTATATTTTCCGAAAAACAATATCCCAATATATTTTATATTTAGCTGCCATGTGACGAATATCAATCGCTGTTTCTCCCTTTGTTTTCAAGATTGAACAAAACATAACATAGTTCATAAATAAGTATAAAATGTTAAGTTGTTAAACATTAAATATCAGAATCCAATTGCATTTATTTGGAAATTGTTGCACACTAAAAAGTCAATATTGATACCAATTTTGTACTAGAGAATACAAAATATGCATTTACAAATATTTAAACTTATTCGATAAAACCAAACGCACTATACACTGCGCAAGTTGCATTAATTATATTGATTACATTGGACATTCTCAGATGGATTTTTTGCGGATTAATGTTAGATATGGATTTCCTGAAACCGTATTTCTTCATGAGAGTTGTACAAGCTCATCGACGCATGGACTAAGCATTTTTTACATTCTTGAAAGTTTTTCAAATTGCAACCTTTCAGTAACAAAAAAAGGAAGAAATCTCTCAAACTCAAATATAAATATCCGCACAAACCACACCACATAGACGAAAATCAAATAACAATAATACATCTAAACTTTAAAATAAAAGCAACTTAAAGTATAAATCCAATATAACCACACTCAAAATTGCTAACAGAAAAACAAAACCACTAAAAAACAAACCAGAAGGCAGGAGGCATGGCTAACGACATGCACAGGAGGGTTAAAACTCGTTTTTATGTATGCAAAGTTCCCCTTCACCAGCCGAGGCAAAAATTAAATTGTACAAACATCTCAAACACAGAGTAACACTCAACAGAACACATCCCTATATATATATATATATGACCGCATTTTGCCAATATTAATGATAATTCTTCCCTTGCGTTGTCTCAAGTTTTATAACTTCTGCCAATATATGGTAAAATCATCATAGGCATAACTAGAGGGGGGCCGGGTGGGCCGTGCCCACCCCAGGTAGTTCCAGTGCCCACCCCAGAATTTCAAGTTCACGTGAAAATTTTATGACTGCAATATGGTCAAAATTTTAATTTTCAAATATTTGAATGATTATACCAATAAATTATACGATATATTTCTGATTTGAGAACTAATGTAACGAAAATTGCGCGCACGTATATGTGTGTGAGGTATAAAAGAAGCAACAGACAAAGATATTCCTACTAGTCTTCTACAGTCTTTGCAACAGTTATGTGACCCGGAGTCTATAGGGTTCCAAAAGGAACAAAGTGAAATATTATCTGAAAGCTCTAAATCTGAACGAGAGTTTCCTTTTTTGTCACGAGGTGATGAGGAAAAAATCAGTTCCAGATGTCCAGTTCCGTATTCTTTCAACTAAGTCAAAAAATATCCTCTGCTGTGGTGAGAGAAGGGGATAGTGGGGGGGGGGGGGGCACAGGTGTCCGAACGGTTTTTTCTAACAAAATAATGACCAATTTTAAAAACAGGATGTAATTGACAAATTACTGATCAATTAATTGTCTGAGTGATGAGACACGGCAAAAGTCGTAAATGAGAACATCATTGCAGGAGCCTTTACTTTGAGGGTTAAGGTAAGGATGGGCGAATTTTTTGCAATTTGTTTCAGCTGTAAGCGTGTGGGGATATTTCCCTTTTCCAAGTTTGCATGCGTAATTATCAGTGCGCAAATAAATTCTGTAGTTTTGGAAATTTTTGTTTGTAAAGCTGCATGCTGCTTCATGGATCGAGGCTCTTTGCTTCATATTTCTGAATAAAACTTTTTGTGAGTAAATTTTTCCTTTATCAATCTTTGATATTCTGAATAAATAGAAGGGCTTAGTGAAATAAGATGTTATGTAACAAAAATAAAGTTCTGAGACAATTTAAATGAAAGCTTTTAGTTGCAATTTTAATTTTATTTTTGTTCTTGTACTTTGTATTTAGTAAGTTAACGAGTAGAACTAAGCTCTCTCTGAAAAACTTATCAACATTTAATTTTCTAATATAAAAATTATTAATAATATTTAAGTTATTTTTATTAAAATATTAACTTTTAATAAATAATATATCAGAGTTTAAAGATTAATTAAAATAATGATGATATACAGATGTCGAATATTCACTATTGGATCAAAATCACTAATCGATGCATCTCTATAAGTACCTTTCAAATGTGATAGAAATAATTTTGAAGAATACTTTTGTTTTTCCATGAAAAAAAGATAACACATAAGCTTTTTTATTTATTTATTTTGGGCGAAAATTATTTTAGGTAAAAATGTTTTCCATGTGAGTTTTTTTTAATCAAATCTCTTTCTGTTGAATTCTGATGGAGCTAATTAAATTTAAAATCAATCCACTACTATAGAAATCATCGTAGTTTTAAAATTATAATGTACTATAAAAATTTAAGAATATATATATTTTTTAAAACTTTAAAATACTTCTGATTTCTTTTTCTTTTCTTTTTTTTTTTTTTTCAAGATTTTATACACTATTTTATGCGATATGCCAACTTTTGAAAGGACTATAACTTATACAGTATCGAATTTAAAAATTGTGTTCTTATAAACATATTTTGCACATGTTAAAAATTGAAGATTTTATGCAATAAAACAGTGGAGTATCGACTGAATTTTAAATAAAAAACAGATCGTTTTCAGTACCGGTTTCAAAGATGAAAAAATCCTCGTAAAAAAAAAAATAAATAAATAAATAAAAAACTGCAAATACATAAGAAAAAGTAAAATGCGATCTATGTAGAGATTGACTTCAACAATCCAATGCAAAAAGTAAAATAGAAAATCATTTAAAAAAATATGAAAATTCAAACGAAATATTGGATGTTTTCGCGTAAGTGAAGTACCCCCGATCCCTCAATTATACATCCTCCCTTTTCATTTAAAATAAACGATTTATGTGAATACTGTAAATTAAAGGCGAGTCAAATTGACGTCATATTTTAATTTTTCTTGTCAGAATCTCAGGCTGACGTATCATTTTTACTGCAGTTAAAGGAAACATTAATTGTCTTTTGCTTATTTAAATGTTTTCGTCCCTAAAAATAAAAACTAATCTTTTCCTTCCACTCCTCAAAATATTCTTTTTCACATTTTAGAATTTTTAAACAAATTTAGAGTTTACATTAATGATTTCCTTTAATTTTTCCGTTTATTCATTCTTAAAATAAGTAGATTCAGTTTACTTTACCTGCATAAAATTACAGTGATCGGAAAACTTCTACATTTTAGACAGGTTTCAGTTGTATACATTTTTCAGACATGTATAAATTATATCTATATGGTATTCGTTCTATCGGAACCACGAAATTTTTCTCAAGACAGTTATCTGTAATAGACACAGAGTGAAGTATTTCAACATTTTGCTGTTGGAGAAGTGGAATTCGGTAAGAATCAAAACATTCATTTTTTAAAAATGAATTTTGGAGAAGTGATAGTTTAAGTGCTGTGTTTAAAACCGGGACATTAAAGAGATGTATTGGGACACCCGGACATTGTGCCTAAAATTGGGTCTCTCTCGGAACTTCTAGTCATCTTAAAAATTTCAATGTCACAATGAATAGCAGTGGTGCCGACTTGTATGGGCCCGTGGGGCTTTAGCGTCGAGCCCGCCCAATAATTTGCTCCCCTGACCCACCTAATTTCCCTTGTTTTATTTCACTACGTATTTATTTAAATTTTCAAATCTCGGAAACAAAATTTCATTTTCTATTTGTTGGATAAGGCTGCAGTTCGCAGCCTTGTACAACAAATAAGAGTGAAATATGCCAGCATAGGATAATCGTCGGATAGCTCAGTAGGGAGAACGTTGGTACGTCAAACCAAAGTACCCAGGTTCGAGTCCTGGTCCCGGCATATTTTCGCTCTTTTGGAAAAATCTCAACTATGTTACTCCAACCATTGAATATAATTTACTTTGTTGAATATACTTTCCTCTGTTCATATTGAAAATTTCATTTTGTTGACGTTGAAAAATAGCATTGACATCCGTAACAGAGACATCTAGAGCACTAAATGTTCTTCAGTACACATATAATTATTAAATTTCTCTCAACAGTTCAATTTCCTATATACTTGATCAGCAGTATTGTTGTCGTATGTAAACCAAAAGGTAAATGCTAGAATCATGTGAACTTTAATGACTATGCTATAGATTTTTTTGAGAAAGAGAATGTATACGGAGCATTAAAAAAAAAAAAAAAAAAAGATTCTAAAATGCGTACGGTGAGTAACTTCGTATGCCCTCCACTATACCCTTTTGATCAGTGAGTAAAAATCAGTGAGTGAACATTATCTAAATTTTACTGTCCCAATTCTGATAATTATAAAGCTCATAAATGACTGAAATGCTTTGCTTCTTGTGAGTTTTATTTGTATTGATATTTATGATATTATAGTAAATATTAACGTTATTATGCAAAAGAATTCACGAATAACATAAGCAAATAATAAAACGTGCCGTGCTATTTTGCTTAAAAAATTTGGGCCCATACAATATATTTCAAAAGTTGGCTCCATTGATCAATGGCATTCCTAACTAATAACCTTGATAATTAGTTGTTTCTAATTTTAAGTCAAAATTTTCATTAAATTCACGAGTTTGGTCTCAATGCAGTTTTTTAAAAAATATTCTTGCACGCATCAGTGGCGCAGCCAGAATTCGGCTCTATGGGGAGGACAGGTTAAATTGTTGATAATGGTGGTCGCTGGTTACTTGAATCACCGGCTAATCGAATCAGTTTTGCTAATGAAGTGATAATCATTTTTTTCCCTCGTAGAGTAGAATCAGTAGTTACGTTGACCATAATTCATTTCAGCAACGTTTACGCTATAAGAGTTAGAAAACATAAAATGCACCAATGAAATAACAAAAAACTGTTAGATTAATACAGTGTTTGAAAAATGAGGAGGCAAACTTAAGAAATGGAAGGGAATAGTACAGCAAACAATTTTTTGTAAAGAAAATCAGGAATCGATTTTTAAATTAGAAATACATAGGATTTCATTCAAGACAATCCCGAATTCTTGTTCTTAACTTTAGTAATAATAAAGCAATTTTAGCAAATTTTTCAATAGACTTACTTTGCTTTGTGTCAGATGTAAAATAACACGAGAAGAGGTAGAATTTATTATAATCCGCGTCCAAACAATGCCAAATTAAGTATTCCATATTTTAGGATGTAGTTGACAGAGCACTTCCAGCACTTTATTTGACATCTAATTTCGTATACAGTATATATTGAAAATTTCGTTAAAATATCTTCACTATTATTAAAGTTCTCTAAAAATACTTGGGTTCGACTTGACTTCCTATATCCTATATTTTTCACTGAATAAATGGATCGCGACCTGTTTCCTATACAAAAATCTTTAATTGTAGTGTGCTCTACCACCTTTTACAGATTGTTCTACTTTTTTTTTTAAACACATTGCTTATGTGTTAAGTATGTGTGCTTTCTAAATATTATTTGTTTTTAACCTTTTTCATGATGCTGGAGAATATTTATCTATTAAAACACACGTAAATAACGCCTGCATTCAAGTCTAAACATACACACAAATATTATACACACATACAAACTATAAATACAATAAACCCAACAAGTGTGAAAAAATAGCCAGAGCCAGGAATCGAACCTGGGATCACGACATACAAGACTAATGCTCTAGCCACTGAGCTACCCCGGCCAATACTTGGGTCTGCAATTTCAGAGTCAGTTATTGCAGAAATAGACAGAGAAATTGCAGACCCAGTTATTGGCCGGGGTAGCTCAGTGGTTAGAGCATCAGCCTTGTATGCTGTGGTCCCAAGTTCGATTCCTGGCTCTGGATAATTTTTCACACTTGTTGGGTTTATTGTATTTATAGTTTGTATGTGTGTATAATATTTGTGTGTATGAATATTTATCTATATTTAGTTTTCTGTTAGAAACACCTCTGCAGAATGAAAGATAGGTTGTACCTGCCTTCGGGCGTGGAAAAAAAAGGAAAAGACATTACAATAACATTTTTGAAAAAAGAGGGAACTTTTTAACTTTCTCTGCCCCTCCCTGAAAGTAGGGGCGAAAGGATCTACTTATATATACTTTTATTTAAATGAAATACATTATAGCTAGAACTCTAAAAGATATTCCAGTTTTTACTTCTTATCTAATTTAAACACGACTGTAATTTTGTCCACATGAAAAACAGTATGTCATAATTTTGATGATATAGAGGCAGAATTATTTAAGATGTAATAAGTATAGATCAATGTATAACTAATATATTACTTATTAATTAATGCATAATTAGCATAAGTTTGTCTGTAATTATAGTAAATTTTATAAATTCTATGAAAATGCTTCATATTTAACGTTTTTTTTTTAAAAACCTTGCTCATAGGCATGTATCTGTAAGTCAAAGTCAATAAAATTGCAATCAGTGTTTCTTTCCTCCGGGGAATGCGTGGCAATTCCTCCCCGAGAGCAAAACCGCCTGAAGAACATTTCGAGCTACCTTACCAGCTAATGATGATTCTCTTTAAATATATAGTCCCCCTCCCCCCAGGAAAAAATGTTCGAATGAAACACTACAATAATCTGTTCAATCAAAAACAAATTTTACATTTATATCTTTATAGCACATTTTCTTAATTCTTACTTTGTCAAAAATTTTTACCTGCATACTCACATACCTTGGTCTTAGAAATAACTGAGAGCAAAAACACAAAACAAGATGCACATGCAGAGGTCTGTTTGGGCTCGGTCCTGGCACGAAACTGGACCAACCCACGGGCCAGTCTCCGGCCTATTTTCATTTGTGGCAATCGGACTGTGCCTGGCTTCCTTTTTTCCAGGCCGGGCTGAAACTGGAATTCATTCTTCCTAAAGGTCTAGACGAGTTGAAATTTTCGGGTCCTGTTTTTATCAAGCCCATATGAAAATAATTGGCCCTGCCAACCCTGACCTGACCCATGCAAAAATCAGTAACATTTCGATCGGCCCAACAATTTTTGCAAAAAATGAATATATTTTTAAATTGTCTAGAATTAAAGTTGTCAATTTATTCTTTTTAAAAAATAGTTCATTTTCTAGGCAATAAAATTAAAGTACAATAAAGCGTGTGAAAAAGAACCTGCCCATGACAGAATCCTGTTTCAAACGGAAAAATGTATTTATCCATGCAAAATGAACATAATAATACGTGAGAAAAGAATGTAATATATTTACAACCGACAGTGTATATGCTAAGAAGGTAACTTTCCTATAACGGATATTTCTGTTCTCCTATACGATTCCGTCTTAGAAATTTTTACGATACTATAAGAATTTTCAGGTTTTTAAGTCTCCAAGCCATGGAATATGGATGAAAGTTATTAATACCAACTGAGTCATTTGCATACAAAGATCCAGTAACAAAAAAAAATATCTCAGCACAAAGCGTTTTTTAAAAACCGAAGAATACAACAACATAAAAAGAAAAACTAAAATAAATATTTTTGTCAGAACTCCTCGTAGAAGACAATTTTTAACCATACCAATGTAAAAATATGTTTTTTGTTAAAACTCACGCGAGCTGGGAAGGGATAATTATGTTTTTGTACGAGCCGGGCCGAGATTCTAGCTTTTATACTTGGTCGAGCCAATAAACTATGTGCATGGACCGGACCGGATTCGAGTCTGACTTTTAGCTTTTTTTTTTTTTTTTGTTTGCCAGGCCGGCCTAATATACACACATATTTTTTACGATCCGGATCGAACTTTTAACTTTTATAACCGGCTGAGGGGCAAAAAATTTTCTACAAGTCGGGTCGCGATGAAACCTAGAAATTTCTCCGGTGCAGACCTTAACAGAAAGTCTGAAACTGAGAAAGACCTATAAACATATATTTTATGTTTTTTTTTTCTGGAAATTGATGTCCATTATCCTTTTGAACATGGAGCAAAGACAGAAATTCAATTTAAAAAGTAGCCACTGTATAATACTCAAAGCGTATGACGGCCGAAATGATCATTCTTTTACTCTAAGATGTCTCAAAAATGTAATTGCTACCCTTTTTCAAAACAAATGACAGTTTTCACTTAACCAGTGCATCTAAGATCTAATATACGCTTCCACAGTTTAAATATAATATTCACGGTCTAATTGAATCACTTTGTTGAACATAATTTGATTCAACAAAGCTGTGAATTTTAAAATAAACTAAAAAAAACTTAATATTAACTTTAGTTTTGATTCATAAAAGTGACTAATTTGCTTAACTAGTGATTCATATAAGCGGCAATTATATATATTTTTGCTCTGGGAGGGGTTTTACCCCTTAGCCCCCCCCCCCCTTGGGCTGTGCCACTGGACGCGTACACACATACAAAGGACTTATGAAGTTGGAGGCCTGTGCCCATCCCACAAAATAGCTCTAGTTACGCCTATGAAAATCATATGATGCATATAAAATATCATTTAGCGGAAGTTGATCAATTGGTAATGCTGCTTCCAGACCAGAAACTTTATTCTTTATTGGAAACATTCGATTATTACATTTCAGTTTTTAAATATTTTCTTTATTTTATGAGGTCTTACTCTCGAGTTAGCTCTTTGATAAATAGGCAACGTTTTGACATTTTACACATTTCTAGACATGGTTGACGAAAAGAATATCATGTTAAACCAGTTGATTATTCCAATTCCAAATCTCTGTACATTTTGTTGTATAATATCATGTACAACATTTTTATTACTTTAGTATTACTTTATTACTTCATTTCTATCCATGTATAAAGAAAGATAATATTATGTTAAATCTGATAGCTATAGTAACTCCAAGCTTCTGGACATTTGTTACATAAAACATGGCAACGTTTTGATATTTACGAATTTCTAGCAATGTCTCATGAAAAAAATATCATGTTACACCAGTTAATTATTCCATTTCCAAATCTCTGTGCATTTTTTGCATCAATAATATCATGAAAACTTTTTTATTACTTTATTTCTATCTATGTGTATAAAGAAAGATAATATTATGTTAAACCTGATTACTATAGCAACTCCAAAATTCTGGACATGATTTGTTACATAAAACATATCATCTCGAACACGTTTACCATTGTAATTATAATTTGCTAGCCATAAATAACTTAAAGAATATGTTGTTAAACGTGTTTACCACTTTAATTACAAATGTCTAAACCGGCCAAACCTATCATGATTACAATCTATCTGAGCATCAATTACGACTATGTTACTGTTAAAACTTTTATCAGTTGTTGCATCAAATGATGTTGTGTTCAGACGTTTCCGAAGCAGGCTGATCACGATAGTTATCTAACTCTGCTTTTCGAACAGTTTTGCCAAAGTAAAGAGAAAATAATGAATTACTATCGCATATTCTAATCTTAATTGCAGCAATAAAGTTAGAGCGGTTTGTGAGAAAGACGTAAAAATACATCATTGTAAAATGATACAAATTATTTTTTTTTCTAGGCAAAATATCTATGAAATCGTCGGTTATTACAAGCCGGTA
This sequence comes from Maratus michaelseni, assembly GCA_963931845.1. Lineage (NCBI taxonomy): Eukaryota > Metazoa > Arthropoda > Arachnida > Araneae > Salticidae > Maratus > Maratus michaelseni. Next base: position 404,691,351 of record OZ007587.1, read on the forward strand.
TTTTATAATTATTTTTCACAGATTATATATGCTTGCTGATAACATAAATTCCACTATGCTCCAGTTATTCCATAACGGAGATAAACAATTTATTTTTATTTATTTATTTATTTATTTTTAGATATATTATTTTTATATCGAAAGTAGATCCTTAATTTTTATAATAATAAAGAGAATTCTTCGAAAAGATAATTTATAATATACACACATATATATATATATATAAATTACAAAATAAAATAAAATAAATGAGGAGAAATGTGTGTAAGTAGGACGTAATGGAGAATACATGAAGTTTTTATGATTTTTTTGAGATTATTCAATGTGTTTTGTTTTCAATTCAGTTACTGAAATGACTTCGATTCTGTCAAAAACTAAAATTCATACGTATCTTAATACTACAAATAAAATCTACATTCATATGAAGGCATGTTTTACAGACAAGTGTTAATTTTCGATCAGAGGAGACTAAATTTTTATGGTATTTGGAGACATGCAACATACAATATAGTGTCCCAAAAATACTGCATGTTTCATAAAGGACTCTCTAATTTTAATATTCAATAATTCTTAACTATCTATATTAATATATATATATATATATAATTAAAGTGTCGATCTGTGATTTTCAGAAAACACCTATTCCTAAGATTATTCGACTGTATATACGACGTATGGTCAAAAATAACATTTAAAAAAATTGTATGCCTGTCTGTTTGTATGGAATGGACTCAGTATGCAGTTTGCGTAACAAACACTAAACTTATCAGGTCCAGATAAAGCATATTTCTGGTTATAATCCGCAGTTTGTCGTATCTAAAATAGTTTTTGAGAAAACAGGGAAAAACCGGGAGAATCAATCAATCAACCAAACTTTCAATACAAAAAAACTCGGAAACAAATTGATCAGTTTTAAGGAATCTTACTGCGATTGAAAGGTCTAATTAATATTTATGAATGATAATTCTCGCTACAATCTGCACTTTGTCGCATTTTGATATATAAAATATTTTTTTGAGAAAACAAAAAAGAAATCAATCAATGGATCAATCTTTTAAAGCTCAAAAACTCGAAAACTAATTGATCAATTTTAAGGAATCTTCGGTAGCTGAAAGGTTCAATTAAGATTTATAAATCATAATAATTACGTTTTTAGCTTATGACTTATACATTTTAATTTAAAAGATGGATTGTTAAGTATTTTTTCTCCAAAACTTGAAAGATATTTTAAAATACAAATGCAATACATCGGGTTCCTACACAGGTAGTGATAAAAATAAAGATCAAATGCAACACATCGGGTTCCTACGCCGGTAGTAATAAATATAAAGATGAAATAAGTGACATGTTTATCAGCTAGCTCGTAAATTTTGTATGTAGTAATTCTGAAATTGATTAACATTTTCGATGTGCTGTCTAAACTGAAAAAAATGTTCAAATTGATTTTTAAAAAAACTAAATACAAACTTTCTTTTTGAGTTTCAATAGCTTAAATGGAATAAAAATACACACCGAGTGGTTTATGATTCAATTTTACATATTAATTTAATCATTCTTATTCTTGCCATTGACAGAGCAGTGCCATCTATTGTGAAACATTTAAACTATTTTTAAAATTACCATATACAATGAGCTACCAAATAAATATGTCACTTATTTTATGTTTATATTTATTATAGTTAATGAGTTAATGAACTTTAAAATTAAAGTATCCAGTATGAAATATCCTGTACATACATGTTTTGGCCATCATTAAATTTATTGTCAATTTTTTTTCTCAAGGAATTCCATGGTATGTAGCTTTTGATTTTTTAGCTTTTGAAATGTGATAAATTGATTCTGTGATTCATATATTCACAAAGCTTTAGCTATTCAGATTCATATGCTGATCACAAATACGTTGAAGTATATCTTTCAATTTCCGAAAGCTTGCAAATTTTCGATTACTTCCATGATGATTCTTGTTCTACACAGTTCTAAACTTGTTCTTGATACGTGAAGCGTAATATAATGTTGGAAGTTCTGACTGAAGCTCCATATCCTTACTGTCACTGCACTTAATAGATGTCTTCATATTTTTCAGTGTGGCTGCAGTACAAATTTCTGTTGAGTATGTTAATAACCATATATAAAATCGAATTTAATCTGAAAATGAGAATGCGTTGCAGCAATATTCGCGGGAAAAGTTATGTATACATATTTTCCAAGAAAAGTGCACCTTTTACAATTGTTCTCTTTAAAAAATGAATTTTAAGGTATCATCATCATGCTGACAACTTAACCTATCAGTATACATTATTAGATAAACTAATGGACTTACTTAATGGAAATACAGTAAAACCTGTCAAAATGGAATCAGTATGTAACAGAATCCTAATCATAATAAGAACGTTTTTTTAGCCACACACAGGGTGGCTTATTCTTTCAATCTCTATCATTTTTCATGTTTATGAAAAGTCACAGCAATCCATCGTTGCCACAGATTAATCTCGGAAAATGAAACATTTGAAGTTACTTAAAAAATTAATAACTCGAAAAGTATTTGTCACAAAATTTTTTTACAAACTGCGTTAGAATGGTAAAAAATTGTATTTTTCTTGATATAAATTACAAATCTAATGATTATGTCGTTATTCAAATATTAGATTTCAAAAATTACAAAACTTCACAATGGAGTACCGTAGCGAAACTTTTACGCGTAAAAAGATAATGATAAAGGCATTGTGGCTCGACGTGTATCGTGTATACTGGCCATAGCATGAGTAACGAATTATAGTAAACTTATTATTCTGTTAAAATATAAAAGTGAATTATGTATATACATTTTTAAAAAATAAAGAAAAACATTTTATCACAAACATCAACAATTTTTTTTCTTCTATTTATTCCCTTATTCCAAAGATATCGTTTTATCGTCTGCTGCCATAGCAACATGAATTAAATTTCATTAAAAAAAATTGCTCAGTGGTAGAAAAATATTTTTCTAAATCGAATGGTTATTGAACAACTCAACACTTTAACAGGGGAATTTTTATTTGTTATTTAGATATTTTAAAATTGTTTGTAGTCATTGCGTTTTTATTCTGAGTTACAGCTAGTTTATTTATTTTTTAAATAAAAGCCGTGTGTGGCAATCTATATTCGGCCTTATAGCAGAATTTTCCCCTCTTGTTTTTTTTTTTTTTTTTTTTTTTTTTTTTTTCCATGGTACCAGTGAAAGTTACAAATCAATTATAATAGAGTTGCCTCTGGCAAATATTTTTGTAGTATATTATAGTCTACATATACAAAGCCCGATTAACCTCTGAAACTGAGGGAAGCACAGTATTATTTTAGGAGCCCCGTTTTATTCTGTAAAAGTTTTCTAAACTCTTTATACATTTAGAAACTGATTAATGATACACGCTACAAGTATTATTCACGAGAGTGACTCAGCCAAATTCATATATCTTACTAAATTGCCTTTTTTATGTTCAGTGTTTACTTTAGATATAGTATATTTGTAGTATATATAATTTTTGTATTTTCATTTACCAGGGTGATTTCTAATCAGCACATCGGGATGCCATAATTGGTTAACAGCCTGTTGATCACATTTAGATTTTCCTGTTAGAAAAAATTTCTGAAGTAGCGTGGATGTTCTATTGCATTAGACAAACTTGTCCCTCCACAAAAATTAAAAATTCAATGCAAAAAACAAAAATGGAAATTAGAGGCCCCATTTTACATTTTACAGTCATTTTGAGACCCCTCTTAAGTTTTAGAGGGCAAGCACGTGCTTCATGTGCCTTTTGGGTAATCAGGCCCTGTATATATAAGATATTCTTTGTCGTAGTTTTCTCTTGCAATTGCTGTAAAAGTGTAAGTTAAAGATTATTTATTATAAAAAAGTGATAAAAATGTAATTAAAAAATAGTTGTTAGCGACAGCCCGGTTATAGCTGAGGATGTAAAAGACGAAAACTTGCCTAAAACGGATACTTTGTCTCTTTGTGATTTCATCTTAGCAGTTTTTACCCTAATATATATTTTAAAGTTCCAATTTTCTACATGCCACGTAACATTTCCTACTACCTTTACTTTACACTATGTGATAAAATGTTCTCCAAACCGCTCTTCAATGTCCGAAACAGCCGTTACGATTTCTCCACCGCCTCATCTCCAGTCAGTTTACAGTTAATTACCCGGGCATCTCTCGCTCTCCTCACCCCCCCCCCCCCCAAACCCCCTACCTACATCCAGGTTTACCGTTAACGAAAATGACGGCTTAATCCAGTCATGCAAATTGCAGTAATTAAAGCAAGCCCGGGCTAAATGAGACCCCCGGCCAACCAGCTGTTAGAGTGTGATGAATCGTGGGTCCGCTTTTGACGCTCCATCGCAATGCACATAAACGGGATATTTCCCGTTTCTCGGTTGGTTGTTAAACACGCGCACAGATGGAGGGTCCGCGTCATTAGGAGGCTTCGTGAAAACGAACACAAATAAAGTGAGTGGCGTGGCAGGAGTTGAAAGGAAGCCTCTTCGTGGAGGAAGTACAGTTCCTTTTCTTCTCTTGCTCAAAGGGAGATCATTTATCACGGATAAATGCATTAAATTAAAGTGATTGAGATGTAGAATTTTTAAATGTAATGTAACATTCCGAAAATAGTTGTTATGGGAAATTCTATACAGGGTAGCTGTAAATGACTGTCGGGGTTTTGAATTGCTAATATTTGTGACTTGCAGTACAAATGAAATACAAGAATAAGAGCTCCTGCATTTAGTGAGATAACTCTTCAGGATTATGTACAACTGTACAACTATCTGGAAAAGATTAATTTAGTGACCCTAGCAATATCGATACGACATTTTATTCATTTTACTTCATATTTTTTGCCGCCTGTGAATGGCAATTGTAGTTCTGATTCCTATTTACAGTTCTTTGACTCTTGAAGAAAGATGTAAAATATAAGCTTGTTCCTTGACATAATTCAATGCATAAAAAAAAAGAAAAGAAAAGAAAAGAAAAAGAAAAAAATCACACGAGGTTGGATCCGGTTAACAAAGAGGCCAAAAGAGTAATACCTAATCATTTTCATTTCCGCGATCTTTCCGTTTCTGTGGTAAACTCTTTTCAAAAATACCTAAAAATATAACTACGGAAGTGCCTTTAAACTGATGCCACTGAGTGATTCTCATTATATTTCAACACACAAAATGTCTTTTTACTTTTGTTGGCTGCCATCTTGAAAATGATTTCTCTTACTATCAAAACTGGTGTTATCTCCTACCATAAAAATAAGTTTTTTAGTTCCTCTATCAGTCTAAGTGGCTTACTTTTTATGTATTTTAGACTTTGCTTACGATACAATACTGAAACTCTGACAATCATTTATTACCTTGTATTTATAGAGAAATAAAGACAATTTATTATTGAGAAATGAGAAAGTAATTGTCTAAAGATAAATTAGACATAAGTTGCTTAGTCAGAATTCAGTGTAAATTAGATCGTTTTGTCGGCTAATAGCATTTTTGTATATACAATTTTTTTAATTGAGTGTAAAAGTGTCCCGGCCTGGAGCCGAAGACAAAACCTTTGAATCAATTTGCCAGTTCTCTATCAATTGAGCTATCTCAGTAACAACCCAGCTGACACAAAATTCACCCAGCCAACATTATGGCAATAATATCTAGCTTGTTATCTAAAACAGCTGAACAGAATAAACCACAATTAAAGGAACTTCGATAAATGATGAGTGCGTAATCATACTGTGTTAATAAGTGTAATAGCATTTTATTTCAATTTTATGTTGAAAAACATGCATTTTTACAAGAACATTTAAGAAATATTCTACAGAGCAATGGGCAATTGCTGGTTTTACTACCTAGAATTATTTTTTTTTAATTTTAGTTTACCTATATTTGATTAGAGTAAGACGATTCCAGTTTCAACAGAACATGCGTGGAGATATATTTTTAATATAATCTCAGCTTTTGTTCGCTAGCTATAATTTGACAAGCAGATTTGTTAAATTTTAAACACTTGCAGGCATTTATACAGGGTAAATTTCACATAATCTACCAAACGAAAGGGGGTGATATCCCAACCCATGTGGATCATTAAATACCATAGACACCCTGTTCTATATCTAATTGTTTCCAAGTTATGATGAATAGAAGAAAATGCGCAAAAAAATACTTCAAATCTGAAAAAAAAAAAACTAAACTTGTGATGTTTCTGTAAAACTTCCCAGCAAAATAAGCACATATATAAAGAAAGATCAGACAAATTCTTATACAATGACACCGTTTTCGTCAGAATACCTGGATTTAACGACAAGCTGCAAGCGCTTAAACATTTGGGAAGGACAAAATCAAATTGTCGCCAAAATCTTTAACCGTCAATATCGCAAACACATTTCTATTTACAATCGGTCAAATTTACCAAACACTTGTCCATTCTAACAGGTTTTGAATAAAACTACAATAAACCAAATTGGTTTACTACTTCAGGATAAATGTAGCCTTTTATTTGAAATGCATCACAGAAATTATTTACGATAGTATGTTATATTTACACATTTGGCATCATTCCGCCCAACAAAATCCATTTGCAAGAACGAAACTTATCTTCGAGCGATCAACTCATCACTCAAGCAATCGCCAGTCATTCCAAGCCAAACATTTTAGCGGAATCATGTCTGAAAAGATGAGTTTTGTCCTTGTAAATAGATTTTTGTTGGGCGTAATAACACCAATTGTGTAAATTTAACATATTATCCCGAGTGATTTCAGTGATGCATTTAAAAAAAAAAAAAAGGCTAAATTTCTCCTGAAGTAGAAAACCGAATTTGTTTATTGTAGGCTTATTCAAAAGATGGTGGAATGGACATGTTTTTGGTACATTTGATAGGTATTTGCGGAATTGCCGGTTAAAAAAATTTGGCGACAATTCGTTTTTTCATTTCGCCAATTTTTCAGCACTTGTGATGCACCGTTAAATTTAGATATATTTATAAAAATGGTGTCACCTTATATGATATTTTCTGTTCTTTCCGAATATGGGCTTATTTGCATGTAGGTTTTACAGAAACCTCACAAATTTGGGTTTTATCAGACTTCACGTACTTTTTGCGCCAATCCTTCTACCACCATAACTCGGAAACGGTTAGAGGTAGAACAGGGTTTCTATGGTGTTTTATAAACCACATGGACTCTTATATCACTTTCGTTTGACAGATTTTGTCAAACTCACCCTGTATACGCTGAAAAAAAATTCTACCACTGGCATCTAGAAACTGTGGCTCTAGAAAAGAAAATAGTTCCATGTCATCCTTATAAATTCTAGTTTCGTTTGCTGGAGAGTTCTAGTTTCCCTATTAAAATTCAAGAGCGCTTTCCTATATTATCGTGGTCAAACTTATTTAAAGATCTTTGCAAATAAATGTGAATACAAGAAGTAACTTTTAGTAACTTTAATTCTAGTTTATGAATTTATTCTAGAAATCAAGTGATAATTTCTTGAAATTCAAGTGATTCATAATATAATATATCGTTTCATCACCTATCACAATCATTTCGCCTATTTAGTTTAATTGTTTACCTTATCTGCATAACTCGGAAATCTATATTTCTAATTTAGGGATTTAAAAAATGACTACTTATTCATTCTAGATGAAGGTGGTATAAGTTTTCTTTCAGTGTAATCCAAAGACATTGTAAGCTTTAAATACTTTAAATTTTCAGAAGTTTTTCAAATTACTATGTAAATTTTATCCCAAACTCTATTTTAATGTCAACTTAAAAAGACTATTTCAATCTTTAAATAGATAGGATTATTATTATTATTATTATTATTATTATTATTATTATTATTATTATTATTATTATTATTAGATATAAATAGGCCTAAATATAAAGACAAAATGTCTGCTGAATAGCATTAATAAATTTTAATAACAATCAATAAATCTTAAGTTTTGAGTTATGCAACGTTAATAAGCCATTTCTCATTATTTGTTTTTATTAAATGCGAATAATTCAAACGCTTAACATCTTAACCTTATATATATATCGTTATTCCTGCTCAGTTACTTTGATAAATATTCATAGCATTCATAAACATTTCACTCATAAATATTCACTCAATATCTCTTAACGTTTGCACGATACTACCATAGAAACAAAACGATCAAGCTCGCATTATAAATTACCTCCTTTACCACGCTTTATTAATTAATTGCTCGCATTAAAGATAATCTGAAAATTTTACCAGATCTGCGTTGGATTTGAACCAAAAAGTAATCGGATTACCACTTTTATCGTTACGAAGTGTTTGGATACTTAAATAACGAATGAATCTGCCTGTCAGATTAGGCTTTAATGTTCTTATTGGATTTCGAGAGAAGGAGCGTTGCTGATTCATTTTATTTCCATTAATTAATGACAGTTTTTATCATACGTAACAACGTAAAGGATTTTCTTTTTTATGAAATCATTTAGAGTAAGGGTTTGAATATTTTTTTCGCTTTATTTTATGGAGTATAACAGTAACTTTATTTAAATACTGAACAAATAAATTAGGTTCAGTATATATTGTCAAGAGAGGTACATTTCCAATTCCATTCAAATTGTAATGAGTTGAATGATTTATTTAACTATGAATTTAATGTAACTTCGTAGTTACCCACAATTCTGGAAACATTAATTAATGACAGTTTTTAGCATGCGTAAGAATGTAAAAGGTTTTATTTTTTATAAAAATCATATAGAGTAATTATTTCACTATTTTATCACTTTATTCTATAGAGTATAACAGTAACTTTATTTAAATACTGAACAAAATAATTATGTTCAGTATATATTATCAAGAGAGGCACATTTTAAATTCCATTCAAATTGTAATGAGTCTTAATTTTAATGCATCGAATGATTTATTTAACTATGAATTTAGTGTAACTTCGTAGTTATCCACAATTCTAGAAACCTTACTGTATTTCCATTAATTAATGACAGTTTTTAGCATGCGTAACAACGCAAAGGATTTTCTTTTTTATGAAATCATTTAGAGTAAGTGTTTGAATATTTTTGCTTTATTCTATGGAGTATAACAGTAACTTTATTTCAGTACTGAACAAATTAATTATGTTCAGTAAATATTGTCAAGAGAGGTACATTTTAAATTCCCTTCAAATTGTAATGAGTCATAATTTTAATGAATTGAATGATTTATTTAACTGTACATTTGATGTAAATTCGTAGTTACCCACAGTTCTAGAAACCTTTACCTTATTTTCGGAAACTTTTTGGAGAAAGACCAAACAGAAATCTTAGTAAATAATGAGATTCAGATTTTTATTGGTGCGTTTCTAAAATCAAAAGTCTCCTTTCATTAAAAGTCTCATTTCATCAAAAGTCTTCTTAAAATATGAAAATGCTTCTGAAATGCTTCTAAATAGTTCTTTATCTAAATGTTTCTAATGATGAAGTGAATATTTCCAGAATCGTGCGTTACAACAAAATTGTATACTAACTTATTTCTGTTACGCGACGACAATAGCAAACTAATGTTTTTAAACCAAGGGAAGAGTTCTTTACAATTCCTCGTTTACATTTCAATATTTTTAAATTATTTATCTATTTTTGCATGGGATATCTGAGTTTGATTTCTGACGTGATACCTTTGTACTTTTACGAGTTTGGTTGTAGTTTATTTATCATGACACTTTCATTTTGGAACCAACTAACCAATTTTTTTCCCGAAATTAAAAGTATCCTCAGAGATAAATTGCAACAAAATCGAAAAAGTAGAACTATAGCACGTTGGACATCAACGTACAATATCTGATACAAAAAAAAAAAATAATAATTACAAATATTGATACGCAAATGAGAAATTTGTAATAAACGCCTCCATTGGTTTAACATTAGCTTTCTAATACCGTCACGTGACTGGAGTAAGCCACCGTTCTCTGAATACTAGGCCTCCGCGCTGACACAAAAATGGCGGCTGTCGTAAGTGGATTTTTTTTTCTACGTTTGTAAAGTCCCTTGAATTGTAATACCAGCATTTTCTAAAAGTATTCTTCGTGTTATTTAATCTCACAAAAAGAAGGCGAAGAGTACTTTTAAGAAATACTGATATCTAAGTTAAAGGGATCGTCCAGAGCTGAAAGAAATCAGCCTACGACAGCCGACATTTTTGAGTCAGCGCGTAGGCCTAGTATTCACGGTCCGGTGAATAAGCTCCTAAGTTTCATAAACATGTCTTCTGTATCGGAAAACATTTCTTAAATGTTTGTAATGTACTTTATTAGTTAAAGTAAGTTCAAACGTTGAATTTGAATTTTTATGTTTTGGAAATTTCAGTTATCATCTTTAAACTATATGTTGTGGCCATCACAAAAAACTTTCTTCTATATAAATGAAATCGTCTGCAACAAAAATTAAATGACAATCTATACGTTTTTCAGGTATAACTATCGCGGAAACAGCAAAAAACAGGGCATAGCAGCGACACCTGTTATGCGGTTTACACACAAACCTAATAAGGATCTATTATTGCCAACATCTAACATAATATGAAGTTTAGTGAATTTCCGTGCATTAGTTCTTAAGATAAAGCTATGGCATAAATCGTGAAAAATGCAGCATAGCAGCGCCACCTGTTGGGCAACTAACACCAAAACATAATCAGCAAAACTTATGTTAACATCTAACTGAACCCGTGTATTAGTTCTTGAGATAGAGCTATTGTGGAAATCATGAAAAATGCTGCATAGCAATACCGCCTGTTGGGCAATTTACACCAAAAACTAATCAAAAACTAATCAAGGTCTAACCGAATCTTAAGTTTTACTAAATTCCGTGCATTAGTTCTTGAGATAGAGCGTCCACAAAAATTTTGTCACATACAGACAGACACACAGACAGACATTTTCTGAAAACAGTCAAATCGTGTTCAAGACCTTCTAAAAGATATAAATCCGTCGAAAAACGTAAGTCGAAATATATATTTCAGGAATCCAATACTTTATTCGTGTAAAGATAAAATAAAATAAAAATGTGAGCGTGTAATCTCGTGGATAATCTAATACCAAGAATAATTTATTTTATCATATTATTCCATTAGACAGGTTCAATTATATTTTCGTTTTCAGCAAATTCTTCTTATTCATCATGAATTTACTTCAAATAAGAGGAACGAGAAATAAGTATACAATACAATGTAGGAACTTATGAGTCAATAATTTCATTACCGTGAATAACGTATATTTAGGCTAATAAGAATGATTATTATTAACTTACAACAAATGTATACTCTGTAATGCCGAATCAATTGAGTGTCGAATGCGCTATTAGCTTCTCTTGTAACTCAAGCGAGTGCCTTTGCTGTCTATAGAAGGAGTTCAAAGCCCTGCTTGTTATAACAGAATACTACTGCGTAACACGCAAGCATTGTTATCGTTATCGCAACTAAATTGTACAAACATTTTTCGAATGTTGTTTCTAATGGAAAATAAACGGGAAAAATCCGCAAAATGTAACAAAATGATTGTTATTATAAGTCGGACGTGATAAAGTTTCTATCGCCTTAGTTCGCTTAACACAATAGGTTAGTTAAAAATGACCTAAGATACAAAGAACCCGGATCTAAGATCATTAGTTATAGAAGTTAAACAAATAAGAGGCTTGGGGTGATGTAGTGTCAAAAGCGCTTTGATAGTAAGATAATTTATATTTAAAATTTTGCCTGAATTATTATTAATTGAATATTATTATATTTATCGTAAGAAAGCTTAGACCTGTATCATTACGTTTTGGAGCTATTTTTTGACCGTGGTAACGAATGGACAAAGTTTATATATTTTAAATTATAAAACATGTAAACAAATTTTCATAGTAAAGGTATCATGTATCACTTATTCTTTCGTATTTTCCTAATTCTAAATAAATATATATTAACAATATTTAAAAAATAAAATACGCTTTTATACGCATTCATTGTTTATCATAAAAACCAGGCCTAATTTCATGATTGAAGTTTATGTTGGTCCAAAACTTGTCCGTGAAATTGGCTGGATGGTAATTATAGAAAATCCGCCACTTTTATTTATGTTCGAAGTAAAGCGCAAACTAGTGAATTTATTAGAAAATAATAATTTTTGGTCTGCTTATTTTTAAAATCGGACTAAAGAAAGAAAAAAACATTTTTATATTACTGAAAATGTTACTTTATATTATTGTAACAAACAAATAATTATTGTTGAGTCCCGTTGTAATATATTTTTAATTAATCATGCCTGGAAATTATTTAAATTATCTAGGATTTCTCACTTGTTTTCCCAACGTATGATCAAATTTTAATTAAAATTAATCTATTAATTGATAATTTGGTTATGAAAATATGACAATATTGACTGACATCGTTGAACACGTGGTAATTTCATGTGTTTGCGAACAAAAACGAATTCATAAATGTGTCAGAAAGTAGACAGTTTGCATTTAAGGCCTGTTTTCAAATCCAAAATGGCTAATTTCTGACACTTTTTTGTTCACAAACATATCAAATTGGCAGGTGCTCCTATCAAGAAACTATGTAAAGTAACTGTTTTTTCGTTTTTCGGTAACATATTTTTCAGGAAATGTTGTCAAAGTTGAGATTTTGAACTGAATTCTCGGACGCGACAACGCAGGAAAAGGAAATATTGTAGTCCTGAAACACGAATCGTTTATAACCCTGTAAATAATTTATCGGAAAATAATTTAAAAACAAAAAAACTATTCGATTACAAAGCACTTCAATAATGATTTCTGCTAGTGGTATGTTTTTATATTTAAAAATGAATCACAATGTTTCGCGTTGTTGAACGGGGGAAAATATTTTTTGAGAGCCACCGAAAAAATTTCCAACCTTTCTAATCCAGATCGGATTTGATTCAAGTGGTAACCTGCATTCGCCAATTTTCTTTATCGAAAATCACGTAATGGTAAAATTTACATGAATGTAAAAAGTTTCTCACGCTGTAAATATCCGCTTTCTCACGCTGTAAACATGCCGTAAAATCTCTTAGTAACAATAATTGTGACAAATTATGATTGAGAGTATCTCAAAATATAATTTTATATACTCTTGTGTGTGTGTGTGTTTTTTTTTTCCTGCGCTTTGCTAATAATTATAGATCTAACTATTCTTTCAGTTTTTGTACGATGTTTTGCAATTTCCGTGTAAGCAGAAAAACGGAAACATGACTGTTCCACTGTTATTTGCATGTTTGTAGCATTCATCTGATATCACTTAACCAAGTCATAATACATCCCATTTCCAGGCTGTAATCCCGAAGTATTTGTCATCTGTCTATAATGCTAATAAAGTATGAAATCATTCCCAACCGTCCTGATCCAGACTGCATTTGTCGCTCAACCACAAATCTTACCCAGAGCGAAAAGATGCGGCTTAAGTATCATGGTCTACAATGTCCCAGCCCTGTTTTCTTGACAGTAGGCCTTAAGTGGCTATGCAGCGTATGTCTCGATCAGGTGGTCAACTTAACGTGGGTCCCTTGGTGTTTTTTTCTCAAGCAAGCATGATACTCATTTTATCGACCCCGAAGGGATCGAAACTTGGGTGAACTTTGCCCAGTCTGCAGTCCACAATCGAACTGTGGAGATGAAACATGATAGCGCGACGTGCTGACCACTATGCTACTTATCGAAAATAACATAATGAAGAAATTTAGTAGAATATGAAGAGCACTTTCTCTCGCTATAAACATGCTGTAAAATGGCTTAGTAACAATAGTTGTTTTCCTTTCACTTTCTGCATGATGTTCTGGAAATTCACTGTAACAGAAGTACAAAAAAGGGACTGTTCAACTGTTATTTGCATGTCTAGGCCATTGATTCTGACATCACTCAATCAAATCATCCATCCCATTTCCAGGCTGTAATCCCGAAGTATTAGTCATCCGCCGATAATACTAATAAAGTATGAAATCATTCCCAACCGTCCAGATCCAGATCGGTTTTGTGAGGTAAGGTATTCAATGGGTAAACTGCATTCGCTAGTTTTCTTTATCGAAAATGACATAATGGGAAAAATTACTAGAATATGAAGAGTATTTTCTAACGCTGTAAACATGCTGTACAATGTCTTAACAACAATAATTCTGGCAATTTCTTATTGTAGTTCTCTCAAAACATAATTTTATATAATCTTGCGTGTGTTTTTTTACCCTGCGCTTTGCTAATATTTTTATGTCTAACTATTCTGAATTCCCTTTCACTTTCTATACATGATGTTTTGCAATTCCCCTGTAACAGAAGTACAGAAATATGACTGTTCAACTGTTATATGAATGTCTGTGGCATCGATCTGACATCACTTAATCAAATCATCCATCCCATTTCCAGGCTGTAATCCCGAAGTATTTGTCATCTGTCGATAATGCTAATAAAGTATGAAATCATTCCCAACCGTCCTGATCCAGATCGCATTTGTCGCTCAACCCCAAATCCCACCCAGAGCGAAAAGATGCGGTTCACGCCTCTGATCATCTGTTCGATTGATCCACCCTCGTTCCCCCATCCACTCATCTCGTTTTATTCGGATGCAGAGGAGAGGGAAAGGCAATTAGTTCCAGCCTTGTCGGAGGTTCTGGATGGGGATTCGGGTGGCTTCACAGCAACATGTGGTACAGGAAAAACTAATTCCGAAGTGTAACGGGAAAAAAAAAAGAAAAGCGTTTCGAGTTTTTGCTAGGTGTTTATTTTTGTGTGTGTTTGGGATTGTCGGTGTTTTTATTTCGGGCTAAAGCTGGCTCGAGTTTCATTAAGGGTAAAAAGGTTTTACTGTATAGCAACAGAATCAAATAAATATCATAAAACAAAAACTGCGACATTGGTTGGCCTTGGGTATTTTTTTTTTCTGCTTCACATCGGGTTCGGGTCGGATTTAGGTAGCCTTTTAGTTTTAGGGGTTCGGTGTCGGATATGCCCGATTTTTTTTAGAAGAAAGATCAGAATATTTTTTTCAGATGAAAAAAGTTATATAATAACAATTACTTAGTGTACATTATTCAGCTATCTTCATAAAGGATAACATTAATATAACAAACATGATTGTAGATTATTTTTCCATAAATTACATTAGAATATGACATTAATTTTCTTTCATTTCAATTTGGAATAGGGTTTAAGTATTACAGGTTTCGGGTCGATTTTAGTTTTTAGGGTTCAGTAAGTGATATAACCAATTTTTTTGTAGAACAAATATCAGAATATTGTTTCAGATGAAAACTATAGAATAACAATTAATCAGTGTATATTATTAACTTATCTTCATAAAAATTAAAGTTATTGTAACAGGCGTGATTGTAGGCTATTTTTCCTTAATTTTATATTAGAATACGACATTAATCTTCTTTCATTTTGGATTGGATTTAGGTTTAAAAATTACCAATTTTAGTCTCAGATTTAATTGCAGGTCCATGAAAAATAATTTTGGGTGATTCGAATTGACTTCAAAAGGAATTTTCGGCATCAGGTTGAAACCCGAACAGTATAGAACACTAAGTGCGACACATCTACTTTTTAAAATTAAATTAACAAAATTCATATAGCTTTTGCGTACAACAAAACACATATTGTTAGAAAATATAATAAAATGAGTAAATAATTACACTGTCCTTTTTTAAAAAAGATAATTTTAACCTTTATCTGACATTTGCATATGTAGCGATTCCCATTTCATTATGCAGGGATACGCCAAAAGTTGGTTCAACACAGCGCACAAATTTTAACAGTGTATTTGCTTTGATTCATTCGAAAAATTAGTAAAATTCTAATATGCAACATATATTTCAGTTTATATAGAAAATAAAATGCTGCGGAAAAACTTGTGATTATATTTTTTCTATCCATATATCCTTATGACTTATAAACCTAATATTAAGCCAATATTGGTCAGATTGGATCCCAACGATGTGCCAGTATTGCATATAATTCTTTCAAAGAAATACCAATATTGGTAATATATATACATTGTAAATTCTGGCAATAAAATGGCGAAATATTTCTTGCCAACGTTGTCAAAATGTAAGCAATTCACATTTGAAGCAATATTGTAAGCCAATATTGCCAATATTAGCCAATATATAGTTAATACAAAGAATATTGGCACAATGGTGTTTTTCTACTAGGGAATATTTTTTTTTTCAATTTTATATTTCATCTATCAAATTCAACCAATAGCCCACATTGTTACGGCTTCCTTCCCCCAACCAACTCAATTCCTATAACAGATTATGGTAATTATTTGACGGTAAAACCCCTATCAAACTTCTCTAAAAGCAATTCAAAAGAGAGCTAAAAGCAAAGTATACGCCACCTGGCCAAAAAATTAAAAAAAAAATAAAAAAAATCTATTTTCATACTAATCGCCCTACTCCCCACTAAACTAATCAATTAAGCTCGAGTCATATCACCCATCCATTGTATTTACCATTGCATCGATGTCAACTACCCGATTTATTCAGATGTTAAAAAGACGAGAGAAAGGGACTATTCATTTCCACGAAAAAAAAAAAAAAGTAATCCAAACAACTCCGGAGGGAGTGACACATGATGTTACGACACGGTCGAGTTCATTTGCCACATATGGAACACGAAATAATCTGCCATCGCTCAACCTCGGAACCTCTAAAAGGAAAATTTGTCTCTTTATTTCATGGGGGATTTTTTTTTCTTTGCTCCATGTTATGATACCTCTGTGAGCGTAGGTGTCAGAGCAGAAATAGGTTATCCGATTCCGAAAGATGTACTTAGTTCTCCCGGAGTCAGGGGCCCGGAAAATTTTGTGCGTTTAGTCAAAAGATTGAGGTTGATAAAGCCCATTTTTTTTGCCTATGATATGGTCTCTATATATTTTTCTATTTCAGAAAATTTATGTTATTATAATTCAGCTTAGTTCAAGAGTTGTAACTTATAGCTGAAATTTTTAAGTTGATAGTAGAACTTTATTTGTGTGTGTGTTCACAAAATTAACTGTTTTAGGTAAAGTTGTTGGTGTTTTCTCACTTAAATTCATTTTTAGAAACTTTAAAATAATTTGTATATTTTTGTGTTTACTATACAAACTGCCGATCTGTTGGACTTCCAACGGCGTCAAATCGTTGACGTGTATATGTTAGGTGCTTTGATCACCATAATCGTTGGGGTGGTTTTCGTTAGAAGAAACAGTCTGCCAGGTCATGGAGGTATTAAATAGAAGGGAAAACATCTTCGACAAAACACAGCAGTAAACAAAGCACAAGCACAGTGAAAGAGATCATCGGATTTTGAAGTCGGATTGTGATATCACAAAAGAAGACCACTTCACTCAGACAGCAGATTGCAACTAGCATCTGCAGGATTCAAAATCCACAATTACAGTTAGAAGGGAACTGCATAAAATCCAAACCCACTGTAGAGTTTTCGTTTACAAGATACTCGTTACTGAAATCAGTACAAAGCGTCAGCTATAGTGATACCAGCGTAAATCGTGGTCAAAGAACGCATAACAAGTGATTTGATCAGACGAATGGTCATTCACGTTGTCCCTACAACTGGACGTGTGTATGCTTGTAGAACTTTGCATCAAGCGTGTGATCTGGATTTGGATTGCCTTCTGCCAACGGTCAAACATGATGGCAGATCTGTGATTATTTGTGCACTCATCTTGTGTTTTTCTACATCCCCTGTAGTCACAATCAAGAGAAAGTAAGTGGGAATGAATACACATTAAAACTTTAGCCAATCATGTTCTTCCGATGATGCGAACATTCTTTCTTGTAGGAGATGGCTTCTTTCGGGATGATAACAATTCGTGCAAGTTGACTCTCCAAGTCACTGCTTGAGAAGCATGAGAACAAAGTCTGACATCTCATTTACTTCTTGCAATTCTCTGACTTCAATATCATTGAGCCACTATTGCCTGTGTTGGAGAATAAAACCAGGAACCGATATGCTTCCACCAACATCTTTACGGGAACTTTTACAATATCTTATGATATTCTGTTAGTCACCATCTGATATTTTTATCATTAAATTTCTAGATGAATTCAGACCGTATGCTAAAAATGCCCTTATCCACGATTAGGGGAAAATATTTGTTTTATTTCTTAATGTTTCCATTATTTTGATCAGTACGTATGAACACTTGCGAAATAACAGAAAATTTCCATCTGCGCGACCATAACATTTCAATTATGGAAAAAGAATCAGGGGTAACAAAAGCGGAAGATGCTAACATAATGTTTGAACAGGAGATTTCTGGATTTAGTCAGCTATCCACAAATTTCTATAATTTTTTCTGCGAAAAACGATGGAAATGTGCTAAAATAATTAAAATATACAATATGCAAAAACTACATTGCGACCTAATGATATAGGGTCGCAATGTAGTTTTTGCATATTGTATATTTTAATTATTTTAGCACATTTCCATCGTTTTTCGCAGAAAAAATTATAGAAATTTGTGGATAGCTGACTAAATCCAGAAATCTCCTGTTCAATAACATATATATATATATATATATATATATATATAATTAAAATGAAATCACATGTGCAAAAATCAACGAAAATGATAATACAAAAATAAATCATGGTAAATTGAAGATGTGAATTTGAGAAACTATGAATATCTTATGATTCTTCAGAGGAATTTACATAAGAATAATTCATAGTAAGGATATGTTATTTCGTCGAATATTGTCAGCATTAAGCCTAAAAATGACAATATTAAGATCCTTATAACATATCGAAAAATACCAATGATTGAAAGAAATTAAGATAACCAAGAAATAATTGAAAATTCAACAAAAAGAGATTATATATATATACATATATAATTAAAATAAAATCACATGTGGTAAAATAAATGAAAACAAATGTTGAACATTGGAAAGTGAAAATACAAAAATAAAAAACTATGAATGTGATATGGAATTTTCAGAGGAGCTTCATATGCACAATTCATAGTAAATATGTGCTATTTCATCAAATATTGTCGGCGTATGGTCTAAAATGATATTACGCACCTTATAACGTATCGAAAAAAACTAAATGATTGAAATATTATGAAATATTTTAAGATTATTAAGAAATTAATGAAAATTAAACAGAAATATAGACAAAAAACTTATATATATATTCGTTGTATCATTTCCCTAAATCTTTGAACTCTTCTCTTTTTCTTATAATACTAGATTGATTTTTAAAAAAAATCTGGAAACATGCACTTTTAATTAATTTAATACATCTAAAAATGTTTATAGTTTCATTTGATATTTCGCAAATACAAAGGTCGATAGAGTTGTTAATGGTTATGTTTGCATACATTGGGTATTGACTTTTGGATCATACTACAATACTACATACAATATAGCACAGTTATTTAACATATACTTTTAACCCTAGAACATCCGGAAATTTTACTCAACCTTCATTAAAAACATTTTACACCAGAATTTTTATTTAAAACTATTTAACTTATTTATTTACTTTAGTTCTCTGTGGTTTATATTTAACTTATTTTATGAAACAAATTCTAATTCGAATAGTCATTTTGAATCATTGTCGGGTTCATTGTACCCGTCTGGTAGACGAAGGGTTAAAAAATGATTTTACGAAGTCTAATATATAATAATTACTGTTGTGAGAATTTGAAAACTAGTGCACAGGATTTAGTTTATGTTTACATATAAAAATACCAATTTATGATCTCAATACTGTTAAATAAAATACTGTAAAAATAATGTTAAATAAGATATTGTTACATAAATTATATAATCCAAAATTCAAATTAGTACGCAATGCAAATTCTTCCAATGCAAAATATTTCTTTGGAGGTCATTGCTTGCCTTAAAGAAAAAAAGAGGAAATGATACAAAAATCTTTCTTTTTCCCGAGCCATCTCATCATCTGTCAGTAAGTCTTCATTTGTAGAGGGAACCGTTCTGCTGGTCACGAACCTAATGTACCGTTTGAAAGAAAGATTATTCAGCTTGCCATTCACCCGTCCTTCAATTCGATTTTTTTCTCTTTTTTTTCTCCATTTCACTGTAAAAAAATATAAAATGAAGACTAAAAAAAGATAAAAATCGAGCGAAAAAAAATGGCTCAAGGAGGGAATTTAACTCATGGAATATTTCAGACTTCGTGTGCATCGACTCGAAAAATGAGCTCGATTTGGCAAGAAAATGGGAGAAAAAGTTCTCCTTTTTTTCTCTGTCTACTTCTGACGCTCGAATTTCTTTCACTTCTTTTTCTTTCTTCTTTGACTCGGCAATTTAGAGTTTAGACTTACATTGAATAGAAGAAAAGAGGAAAAAAATTCACCCACCAAGTCTTGGAACAACTAAAATAATCATTGAGAAAGAAAAAAAATCTCCTTGGCGGTTTTTTGAAATGAAAATCTTCTCTCTTTTTTATTTTTTTATTTTTCCATGTCGCTTTCTCTTCCACCTACTTTCTTTTATACATATATACTTATTCTTTCACTTAAAATGGCAAGATTGGCAAGGATTTACTCCCAGTCACGTTTGTCGTTTGCAGAGCATGGCGGAAATTTATTTCACCGAATCCGGATTATTTTCTTACGAATCTTCTTATTTTCTATATTCCTTACAAAGAACTGTTTGGAGTTAAATCTTCTGTATTATGTTCGAGAGAAAAAAAAAATTCGTATTTTTTCTTTCTTGTTTGCGTGTTGTGAAAGGTTAAAGATCTTTTTTCTTCTAACGCGTTCCTTATTTTCTAGGATTGACATTGTGGAAGAGATGCAAATTTCATTATGGGTCAAAGGAACTTGTTAAAACTTCGTTTTTAAGGATTTATTTTCAAGACGTAAATCTTCATGCCGCTTCTTTAATGTAACAAAGTGTGACATGGAATCTTTTTTTTTCTTTCCTAAGTACAATGTCTGATTTAGTGTGATCCAGCATCTAAATCTACTGTGCTTTTCTAAAAGCAATATATATGGAAATTTAGTAAATGGAATGTTTTATTACTATTTCTTTTAAAATTTCACAAGTTTTCTTTGCATGTCATGTTTTGAAGTCATTTTTCTTGAATCAGTGCAAAATAGATTTACTATATTTATATATGATATTTCTGATATTATAGACAAAAGGCAGCTGAGCGAGATTATTCGAGTGTATTTTCAAAATAACACAGAGATATCTCCTATTAATATTTTTAGTCGATTTTTTTAAATGAACAAAAAAAAGGTACTTCTTTATTATAACGGTCACGAAGATTAATCGCAAAGAGACTGAGATATATCGCCAAATTATATAACGTATATGACATTTTTTGACTATATGACTAAGTAGTACATATGACGCATATATGTGGTATATATGTGACATATAAGATGAATATATCACGTATATATGATGTTATATATGACGTGTATATTGCTCGGATACGCTCCTTCTGTTTTCCTCATCTTATATTGAATTCATATATTTAAATTACATTGAAACTAATTAGGCCGTATGTCTCACGTAAAGTGATCCCAGATTCAGGAGCATACTCGAGATCTAATATACAAGAAAGAAACATTTAAATAAAGCAAACTGAAATTGATTAAATTGAATTTATTTTAAAAGATTAACATATTTAAATACATAAGTGTAAATCATTATGCATAGTTTAACGTACTTAACAGTAAACTCGACCGTATGTTTTAATAATATATTTACCACCGAGAATGCCTCATCGCGTAATTAATATCAGTTTAAGTAATTAAATATAATGCAGAAATTTGCTCGGAATTAAAAGCCTGCTTACCCCTTATACATCTGGTAGACATCATCATCATCTAGGGGGTCCAAAATCCAATTCCTGATATTGGCGATTGGCGGTTTCACACAGCAAAAAAAACTTATATTTTTCACCTAAAAATCACGGGTTACAAATACCCTGAGGACACTACTCCAAGATCATCTTTCTGAGAACCTTTTTCTCTATCCGCAATTCCCCTTCTGCCCCTGATCATCTCCTTTTTCTTCCTTAACTATTTAGTAATCCTTACACCCTTTTTTCTCCCCTAAATCTCGTCGTCCAATCCTTTTTTCTCATCCTGACCCCCATTTCAAGACAGCATTTTACTGGATTTTCCTATAAACATATTTCGCTTTACATTACCATAATTTTGGATACATTAAATACTTCCCCCTCTCTGGCCAAGATATCAGGTGTTAAAGCCATAACTTTGACGGTTTCTTTGATCTTATAGAAAAGCTTATTTCTAGAGGCGGCATCCCCTTTTGCATCACTATTTCATCCAGCTGCAAGTCTCTGAACGCCTTTCGTCTCTTTTATTCTCTATACCTTTTCTGGTCAATAGAACACAAAACTTACTGGACGTACTTATTCAATTTACGTGAAGTTGTGCATTCGAATTCCTTTTCTTTACAGAAAATACCCTACCTTTTAAAACCCTAAATGACCACCGTGCGCAGCAGTTGCATATCTCCCAGCGTCTTTTCATTCCTTTATTCTTATACCTTTCTTGGTCAATAGGATACACTCAGCCAGCTGTCGCCCCAAACACCTTGAGCGGAACTCGTTTGATCTTTAGTCAAATGGAACTACTATGCTATTCCTTATATTTTTGCGAGAAATAGTAAAATTTGTAACAAAAGAAATTCCTTTTTCCCATGAACCCGGGGGCAGCACAGAACTGCTAAACTTGCTGGGTATATCTCAGCAATATGCAAAAAACCCCGAAAAGAAAAAAAAGGAAAAAAAAAGAAAAATGAGATGAGTTACGCTGAACTGTGATGAGGCATTCCCACAATGTGATACAAAACAAAGTTAACACGATATTAATAGTATAACATGAAATTTCACACAACTTATACAAATAACATAAGATAACTATACTAATCAGGAAATAATGAGAAAATTTTTAAAAAAA
Source organism: Maratus michaelseni (assembly GCA_963931845.1). Lineage (NCBI taxonomy): Eukaryota > Metazoa > Arthropoda > Arachnida > Araneae > Salticidae > Maratus > Maratus michaelseni. The sequence continues at coordinate 404,714,298 of OZ007587.1, forward strand.
ATTATAAACAACAGGCCACAAGTGCCTACAATTAGAAATCAAAACTTCTAATAATATGTAAACTCAAAGAACATTGATAATAATGAAAGCATAAAATGAATAAATTTTCCTATCCAATTGCATATGTATATAAGGTTAGAAGATTCAAATAAAAAAGAATTATTTCCTGCTTAGCTAACAAGCATAATTTTGTTAATAAAACTTCAGTCGTTTTTAGCGTGCTTTGCAACAGCATGTTATGAGAGTAGCTAGGGTTGTTATGAGTAAGCATACAATAAATGAAGCCGAGCCAATCAGTTTCAAAAGGAAAATCGAAGAGTTCAAATCAGGTATATTCAACCAGTCCCACATATTGGATGCTGTTACAGAACTCACAGTTCGAGTATAATTAGTGTTAAGTTGTAACAATTCCACCGACGGCTCATCTAGACAGTATCTAAAGGAGTGGCATTGTATTAACGCAGCAGATTTCAGGCAAATTTTTTCGGCAGCACATTTTTCTTCAGCCTGGAATTTAACTGTGTGGGTTGTTGCATCTAACTGTAGATATACAGCTTTCGTATGGAGAGAAATTTGCTGTAATTGTACTGTCACAATACCAGGTTGGCAGGAACTGTGTGCCTTAAATGTAAGACGAGCCAAAATAGGACAATTATAGCACCCTGTCGTAGCAATGCTTTCGCCATTCAATTGTGGACATATAGTGGATGTCTGCAGTGCGATTTTATAATTTCGAAAATGCAGTTGAACACGCACGGCCGAAGACATTAATTGAGTGGATCGTAATTTTTCTTCTTCAATGTTAAAAAAATGAATATGTTTTTTTTACCTAAAAATCACGGGTTACAAATACCCTGAGGACACTACTCCAAGATCATCTTTCTGAGAACCTTTTTCTCTATCCGCAATTCCCCTTCTGCCCCTGGTCATCTCCTTTTTCTTCCTTAACTATTTAGTAATCCTTACACCCTTTTTTCTCCCCTAAATCTCGTCGTCCAATCCTTTTTTCTCATCCTGACCCCCATTTCAAGACAGCATTTTACTGGATTTTCCTATAAACATATTTCGCTTTACATTACCATAATTTTGGATACATTAAATACTTCCCCCTCTCTGGCCAAGATATCAGGTGTTAAAGCCATAACTTTGACGGTTTCTTTGATCTTATAGAAAAGCTTATTTCTAGAAGCGGCATCCCCTTTTGCATCACTATTTCATCCAGCTGCAAGTCTCTGAACGCCTTTCGTCTCTTTTATTCTCTATACCTTTTCTTGTCAATAGAACACAAAACTTACTGGACGTACTTATTCAATTTACGTGAAGTTGTGCATTCGAATTCCTTTTCTTTACAGAAAATACCCTACCTTTCAAAACCCTAAATGACCACCGTGCGCAGCAGTTGCATATCTCCCAGCGTCTTTTCATTCCTTTATTCTTATACCTTTCTTGGTCAATAGGATACACTCAGCCAGCTGTCGCCCCAAACACCTTGAGCGGAACTCGTTTGATCTTTAGTCAAATGGAACTACTATGCTATTCCTTATATTTTTGCGAGAAATAGTAAAATTTGTAACAAAAGAAATTCCTTTTTCCCATGAACCCGGGGGCAGCACAGAACTGCTAAACTTACTGGGTATATCTCAGCAATATGAAGCAAATATGACTTATGTATGCTGTATATATGAGCTTATGGCGTATGTATTACGTATATATGATGTATATAGAAGCGTGGTGACGACCTTGGCGAGATAGGAATTGTGGGGGTCACTATAACAAACAAGTAGTATCCCAAACACTTACAAGAACATTTTTCACCACGAAAAAACGTAAAGTAGTTCCTATTCAAATCGTATTTTAAAAAGGAAATGCGCCTAATTTTAGCTTGAAAGCTTTAGGCTGGTTCAATTGAATCCTAATTTGTTCCTAGTTGGTTCATCCTAGTTTTGTTGACTCCTAATTGGGTTAATTGCAATTCCTATTTGTGTGATGTATCTGAACTTGGAATGTATGATATTTAACAATATCACAGTTAGAAATAAAATAATATTTTGAACATTTTTACACGAAATGACAAGACATTCATTATTTCCATACAAAGCTGACACAAAACTTTTTAGATGAAGACAAGCTAAACAAGAATGAAATTTGCAGATGGTCTTTTAATGTGACTGCAGAAAATGCATATTTGCCAAATATTTTTAATACACCATAAACTAAGAAACAAAATTGCTAATTCAAACGTCATCATTCTTGATCACAAAGTTTAATTTTAAAATGATTATTTAATTCACATTTTATATCTAAACAACTCTTTAAAAGTTTTTTTTTTTTTTTTTAATGTTTCCTTTCCCAAAATTACAGAAATTAAATGAGATTGAGGCTTTTGTTTCTTTTACTATGCAAATACTCAAATCTTGTAATGTTTCAGGTTATAAAAAAAAAAAAAAAAAAAAAAAAACAGCCAAAAAAATGTTTCTACACGATAATCTTAGAAGAACATCATTAATAATATACTTTTTTTTTAATCCTTACAAATGCTGCATGAGCAATTTTTCACATTTTCCATCATCTGTTTTCTTATCTTACTATGTTATCCTCAATCTATTACGGAGAAGAAACCGTGACGGTTTCAGTGAAAAATAACTGTGGCAGCAATTTACAGCAGACGATTAAAAATGAGCCAAGGGAGAAAAAAAAAAAGAATATCATGAGCTCGTTTCTTACACCAATTAACCTGTTAAAGACTTCTCCTGTTCATTCCACGCGGACTTATTATCGCCGAAAAAAAATATTACAGGCGAAGAGAAAAAAAAAAGTGTTATTGAATTTAGGAAAATAAATGCGTCATTATGTTATCCATCACACTTTTATCGTGATAAACGATAAAAACATAATAACTCATATCATAGGGCTGTACCCAGAAGTGTAAGTGTTAACAAAGGATCATTTAAACATCCATTTGCTGTCTCTCACAATCATTTTCGCGAGTTGAGAGGAATGTGGAAATGAAACCTGAGGATCAATTATTCTGTGAAAAGGGCCGAATTATTTTTTCTCTGAAAAATGTCCCTCTAATTTGCCGTTATTGATCATAATTTTTTTTCTGTTTTTTTTTTTTAAACCAAATTAAATAATATAACATGAAATTCCATAAAAATATATTGGAATGCTTCTTGATGAAAAACACTAAGTCTTTTTGCATTTATGAATCCACTTGTAATTTGAAATGGGACAGGTTGTAATTTATAAACCATTAGAGGAATTATATAAGAAATATAAACAGATATGATTTAAACTAATTCTCTTCAATCAGACATAATAACACTAAATTTTCCTAGAAGGTTGATTTAAGAAAAAATAATGATAAAATTTATCAGAGAAATAAATGGAATTTTACAATGAAACCTGAAGATTAGTATATGAAAAAGGCCGAATTATTTTTTTTTTCTGACAACCGTCCCCTTAATCTGCCGTTATTGATAATAATTTTTCTCTCTTTTTTTTTAAACCAAATTAAACAATGTAATATGAAATAACATAAAAATAATATTGGAATGCTTCTTGGTGAAAAACGCTATATGTTTCTTTACATTTTCACAGAATCCACTTGTAATTTGAAATGGGACAGGTTGTAATTTATAAACCATTAGAGGAACAAATCTATATAAGAAATATAAACAGATATGATTTAAACTAATTCTCTTCAATCAGACATAATAACACTAAATTTTCCTAGAAGGTTGATTTAAGAAAAAATAATGATAAAATTTATCAGAGAAATAAATGGAATTTTACAATGAAACCTGAAGATTAGTCTATGAAAAAGGCCGAATTATTTTTTTTTCTGACAACCGTCGCCCTAATCTGCCGTTATTGATAATAATTTTCTCTCTTTTTTTTAAACCAAATTAAACAATGTAATATGAAATAACATAAAAATAATATTGGAATGCTTCTTGGTGAAAAACGCTATACGTTTCTTTACATTTTCACAGAATCCACTTGTAATTTGAAATGAGACAGGTTGTAATTTCTAAACCATTAGAGTAACAAATCTATATAAGAAATATAAACAGATATGATTTAAACTAATTCTCTTCAATCAGACATAATAACACTAAATTTTCCTAGAAGGTTGATTTCAGAATAAAAATAATGATAAAATTTATCAGCGAAATAAAATGGAATTTTTAAATGAAACCTGAAGATTAGTCTATGAAAAAAGAAGAATTATTTTTTCTCCGAAAACCGTCCCTCTAATCTGCCGTTATTGATCATAAGTTTTCTCTTTTTTTTTAAAAAAACCAAATTAAACAATGTAATATGAAATAACATAAAAATAATATTGAAATTCTTCTTGAAGAAAGCCGCTAACTGCGTTTCTTTGCATTTGCGCTGAATCCACTTGTTATTTGAAATGAGATAGGTTGTAATTTATAAACCATTAGGGGAAAGAAGGTATATATAAGAAATGTAAACAGATGTGATTTAAAGTAATTTGCTTCAATCAGTCATAATAACACCAAATTTTCCTAGAAAGTTTATTTAAGAAAAAATACTGGTAAAATATTAAAAGAAAGAGAAATAAAAGAAAACAACATATAATTTTTGCAATTATAGTAATGTTTTCGCTGTACATTGACTCTTTTCAATAATTTGATGAACAAAGTCGCATGTAATGCAATAAAAGTAAACTAACTGAAATCGGATTAAAACACATGCAAGTGATGTTAAAGCTATAGTTCGCTGTTAAAAACTTACAGCAAACAGTTCAATCATTCGACCGTTTTTATAGAATACGGTTGGATAACCGTAATTTAACTCGATTCTAACCATATTATTACCTATATTATGGGGGAAATAGAGTTAAATTACGGTTATGTAGACGTTTTCTATAAAAACTGTCGAATGACTGGACAGTTTGCTGTACATTTTTTAACATTGTTGTCCACAGCAATGCATTTGGTAACTTCCAGACCGCGGATGAGATTTTTGCTTAATTTGATTTTCCTTTTAAACAATCCATAGAATTCCACTACTAATGTTTACCACAAACTAAAGTGGTGTGGAAACAAACTAAAGTGTGAAGCTAAAAGGTTATAATAAATTGCTTAAAATTAATGTTATATTGATAACGACTTAGTGATTTTAAAAATTATTTGTTAAAATCATTAACAATTAATTGTTAATCTCATTAATCGAATGATATTCACTTTAAATTATTAATTGTCAAATACAGATAACATTTTTTGTAAAATGCTCGCGCTCGTGTACTTTAAAATATTTTAAACTCTTTACATTTATACAGTGGCGCAGCGAAGGAAAGGCGTGCGGGTTCAAGGCTAAAGCTCTTCTCAGACCTGAAAAAAGTATACAGTTATATGAATCATTCGTTAATCAAATTACTTGCTTTGGTGAATCAAAAAATTAAAATCAGTATTAATATTTTTACCTCAATTGAAATCCATCGCTTTATTGAATCAAATTATATTTAGTATAAGTGATTTATTAAAGCGGCCGTTATTAATTTATAACAAAAATTTTAATATACAATACTGCTAGGCGAATCCATTTAAATGGTTTTAACTGGCATGAAATTTGTTACTCAGTAACTAAATAAACTAAAATGCTAAATATCTTGGTGTACACACTTTAACGAGGGCTAATTGATGACATAACAGGAAGTCTCTAGCATTAGCTGCGGAGAAAAAATAAACAATCATAAGAGAAATTAAAGCTTCCAAACGTACTTCTATAATGGGTTGTTCTCCACTCTATAACTGACAAAGGGTTAATTTTCGGAAGGCAAAACACCGGGCCGATTTTCTTACAGATTAATCAGATCACATTATCCTTTATGACTGAAATTTTTGATTTTATGGATTTTATTGGGAATAAAAAAGGGTATTATTTATTTTAAATGTAAAAAAAAAAAAATTACAAATAAACATACATTTTTTATTTCATTTAACCGTCTCATGCGTGAATTATTTTTAATGGACCCTTTGAAATATTTTTTTTTATATTTATTAGTTTTTTGTAACTTTTTTACAGTGAAATTGTTTTATAAAATGGTTTTCACGGCAAAAAAATATGATATCATGGCTAGATTTTGAAGAAAAAAAATTGAAACACTTAAAAATTTTTCATTTTTAATGTTTTTTCTTATATTCTCGGAAGTATCCTTCGAAACTTTAACAATTTAGTTTTCCATAAATCCAATTTCTATAAATTCTATAAATTTGTTATCGCAAATTGTATATTATCATTACACAATGTCAGTAGAACTCTATGATTTTATGCCGATATTAGTGTGTGTGTCCTATTTTAATTTCGAAGCAAACAATTGAATTTCGCATTTATTGAAACATTTTCGTTACTTTGTCTCGTAAAGGAAAATAAAATTAAAATATGAACATTAAACATACGAAATATAAAGTTCTGTTTTCAGAACCAAATTTTTCATAAAAGTAGCATTTATAGTGCATACATTGCCACGGAATCTCTATTTAATTGATGATACAAACTAATTCTGTGCGTAGGGGCTTTAAACGGGTGAGTACAAATTTAGCTCGCGCACTAACACTGAATGTTAGGTTCATTCAGAAAGAATCTGGGTCCCGTACTGTCCATCAAATATTAGTTATAACATAAAGAAGAAGAAGGGTATCTATATTTGGGGTGTCATCTCTTTAGATGCGTTAAATTATTTTGCTCTTAACTTTCTCAGTGCCGTGAACTGATATATCCGTTCCCTCAGCTGTAAGTTTCACTGCAATAGAAGCATTTGTTAAATTATTATAATTCTACAAATATAATGCAATTTTAAAACATTGAGTAATAATTAATATTCTTAAAGATTACATTCATATTCGAAATGAAGGGTTTTTTTTTTTTATCATGTTGAAAAAAATCATCTTTCTTCAGCATTTTTAGAGAATTACCGAGAAAACAACATTATAATTTTGCCCTTTTGCTTGGCAGTCAGACGGAAACGGCCATAAAAATTCGTAGAAAAAATGTATAGAAAAAATAGAAGATATCGTTTCCTTCTTGCCATGGATAAGAGAGTTGAGATTATTTCTTAACGATAATTAAACGATCTTTAATATATTTTTAAAAAATTTGCATTCAGATTTAACATCAAGCAAATAGAAACAATGTTCACTTCATTACAGGTGTTAACAATATAATCTTTTATTAAATCTACGATATTAAACATTCCCTAGTACAAAAACAAAAATGATGTTTATATTGGCAATATCTTCGCGAATATTGGCATGAAATATTGCCCCAACATTGAGCCGTTTTACATTTTGCTAATATTGTACCAATATTGACAAAGGATATTCCCAGAATATTGCCATTTCATTCCAAATATTTTCGATGTAAAGCCAACATTTAACCGATATTATAATTTTATTAGAAATACTTCCTGTTAATGCGATATTAGTGCAATCGTGTTCGACCTCAATATAACCAAAAATGAGAAATACCACCCCAACATTTTGCCAATATTTAACCAATATTAGCAAGTAATATTTCCGGAATATTGGCGTTTCATTCCAAATATGTTTGATGTAAAGCCAACATTTAACCGATATTATAATATTATTAAAAAAAATTTCATGTTAATGCAATATTAGCGCCATACTTAACCTCAATATAACCAATATTGGATTAATACTAGTTTGTTTTTTAATCATTTTTTACTAGAAAAGAAGAATGAAACAAAAATCATCTAATTATTTATGCAGTAAAAAAAGTATAACGTTCTTTTTCAAAACTAATACTAATGTTTCTCTTCCTTTATGTCTTTCTTTTTTTTATTATATTTTATTTTATTTATTTTTATTAATTTTTTTTATTATTATTCTTTTTTGTGTATGTGTTATTTCTGTTGAAAAATCACAGAATAAAGTTAATTTTCCCGTGTGAAATCACTTTTTTTTACCCTCAATAGTCTTTATTCCAAGAGACTTTTTTGATGCTCATTCTTTTAAAATTCACAGCGGAATGAAAGGTTTTTCCAGAGCATTGCGATCCATAGCTTTTAAAACTCAGTAATAAGTGCACTTAAGAGAAAAGAGAACATTTTCTTATTAACTATTGATGTTGACTTTTTTTGAATTATATGTAGAGTCTTGTCGTACATTTTTTTTCAAAATAATGACCCTGTTGACTGTGATTAGAAAAAAAAATTGTTAAAATAACGAGAGTTCTGTGCAAAGACAAATCATCGATAGCTTTGAATTTCTTAAAATCGTCAAATCGTCGATTATTTTTTATAAAAAGATTAATCTTAACTTTTTTTTAAAATAATTATTTTCACATTAGGCCTCTATAAAAAGAGAAAAAATCCGTTTTAACTTTTTTTTTTTTTTTTTGAACCAAATAAAACACAAAATCTAATACAATTAAAGCTTTTTAAATACATTATTAACATGGTTTTAGTTTGATATTTCATCATTTTAAGTGTAAATTTCAAAATTGTTTCTTTTGTGTGTATAAAATTTAGTTAAAACTTCGCGGGACATTAAAAAGAAGAAAATAAATTTATTTCTACTTTCAATAAAATTTTTAAAAATGAAAAAAAAACTAACTTTAAATTGCTTCAGATTGATATAAATTCGTATTTCCTTTAGTAGTTTTATTTCTTTAAAACTTAAAATTGTTCGATGCTGAAAGTTCATTTGTAAACAATATGGCACTAAAATGTTATTCCCTTTTTGAAAAGGTCTAAAAGAAAAAGGGGGGGGGGGGGGATAAGAAAACCCAAAATTTTGGTAAGATATTTGCTAACATGAATAGTAGAGTTCAGCAATATCAAAAGACAGTTCAGTTACAAGTATCAATCAAAAGACTTCACTTCAAACATTTCTAACGGCCATATTAAGAAAAAAGAAAGAATAATAATCTCGTTTATTACTATTCACTCCTCTCATATTTAAGGGTCTATTTCACTCATGCGAAAACAACCGCTCGTTAATGTTAATGCTATGAGATTTTTTTTTAATGTCTCGTTCGTATTTTAATATTTTTATTTTTTAGTTATTTATTTGTTTATTTATTTATTTTGCATTGGATAGCTGAGCTCGATCTCTACAAAAGCCGTTTTTTACTTTTTCGATTTTGTGTTATGAGGATAATCTCACTTTCGAAACCGGTTCCGAAAGTAAAAGTATCCTAATTTTTAAAAAAATCTGTAAACAAAATCTAAAAGGTAAAAAACGGTCTTTGTAAAAATCGACCTCGACTATCTAATGCAAAAAGAAAAATAATTCAAAAACATTAAAATGCGAACGAGATATTTTTAAAAAAATTATCCCATAGGATTAATATTAGCGAGCGCAGTTTTCCGCGTGAGTGAAATAGCCTCGTAACTCTAGAATATATATCTCCTAAACTGCTATTTTATTTCAAGTTTATTGTTCTTATTTTACGGTTATTTTGACACATTTTGGAAGAAAAATGACATATCTGCGGCCTTATTTTTATTTGAAATAAAAAAGCGAAAGTATCAAAAAATATTATTCAAAAAATACTATAAAAATAAATCTAAGCAGAATATTAACAATATAAAAGAACCGCTCAGCTGTATCAAATAAAAATTCACTTTGTTTCAAACATTTCAGATGACTATTTTAACAGCAACAAAAATTCTAGTTATTTAGCACACTGGTGAAAAAATCCTATATTACTATATCCCCTCCCATATTTAACTTAGAATACATAGTTTCTAAACTGCTATTCCATTACAAAAATAAAATTTTACTATTCTTATTTTATGGTTATTTTGACATATTTCGAAATAAAAATATGCAACATAGCTGCTGCCTGATTTTTGTTTGACATAAAATGAAGGAGAATAATAATAAAAAAAAGAATATGATTCAGAAATTACCATAAGGAATAAAATGTTTGAAAGACACAGATTCTGGTAGAACGCTAACAATATAAAAGGACAACTCAGGAACATGTTTTATTGGAAATTATAATTCATTTCAAATATTTTAAACCGCCATTATCACAAAAATGTTCTCTAGTTCTCTATATGTGATGAAGGAATCCTCCTGTATTACTAATCCTCTTCCCACATTTGACTTTAAAATACATAATTACCTAAACTGTAATTATTTTTAGGTGCGTTCGTAATTATATAAACACGAGTATTTAAAGTCCTCGTCCGGTCAGTCCGTCTGTCCGCATATAACAGCGCAAAAACTACCCAACCAAATGGTTTGAAATTTAATACATATAATCGTTACAGAATTTTGTCGAGTCATTTCAAATTTTATGAAAATCTAATCAAAATTAAAAAAAAATATTAATAAAAGTTTTCTTTATTCTATTAAATCACAGCAAACGTAATTAATCCAATGATATCCCATGATAGGTAATGACTCTAGGTTGCCATGGTGATTCCGTTATATTTAAGATGGAGTCATATTATTTCCGTATTACTGAATTTAAAAACCGAATTTGTATACTAAAATTATTTAATTATAGAAATCATATAATCTATCGACAGTTTTTTGGTTAGATGTGTCCGGAAAAATAGATATTAAGTGGAAAAAGAGTCTAAATAATGGATTTATAAAATGGACAAAATTTTCATGGTGAAAAAATTTTACATTTCTATCCACCCCTACTATATTTAACTTTAAAATACATATTTCCTACAAAGTTGTTTGATTTCAAATTTAATGTCCGTAGTTTATGGTTATTTTGACACATTTCGAAATATAAAAAAACACATAGCTTTTGCCTGATTTTTATTTGACATAAAATTCAAGAATGAAAAACAATACAAGTAATTTGGTAGATGGTAACTATATCAAAGAACAGCTTAGCTAGATTCATCAAACGGAAATGTACTTAATTTCAAACATTTCAGAGAGTCATACTACAAAAAAGTGATTCTCTATAACAGTGCTGCAAGCATCCTATATTACTATATCCCTGCAATATTGAACTTAGAAAACACATTTCCTAAACTGATATTTGATTTAAAATTTAGTGTTCTTATTTTATGGTTATTTTGATTCATTTCGGAAGGAAAATGAACACCATAGCTGTTTCCTGATTTTTATTTGACATAAAATCCACGACAATAAAAAATAATATGATTTTAAAAAATACTATGAAAAATAAAATGTTTGAAAGATACGCAATCCTCTTAAGGGTTAATTAAATGACATCTCAATTACATGTATCATTAATATATTTTATTTCAAACGTTTGGGACAACATATTATAGTGATTTTCTTTACTTCTGTAAAACGGTGGTAAAATAATATTATATTGCTATCCATCTCTCCCATACTTAACTCTGGAATACATATTTACTAAACTGCTATTTGATTTCGTGTTTTTATATTATGGTTATTTTGACCCATTTTGAAAGAAAAATGAATAACATAGCTGCTTACCTAATTTTTATTTTACATAAAATGCACAAGAGTAAAACCAATATAATTTAAAAAAGTACTTTAAAGAATGAAATGTTTGAAAGACACACAATCCTGCCAAGGAATAATTAAATAACAGCCCAATTACATGCATCAAAAATTACTTCAAACATTTCGGAACTCACATTACAGCGTTTTTCTTTACTTCTGTAACACAGTGGTAAAAGAATATTGTATTACTATCCATCTCTCCCATATTTAACTCTAGAATACATATTTCCTAAACTGCTATTTGATTTCAACTTTAGTGTTCTTATTTTATGGTTATTTTGACCCATTGCGGAAGAAAAATGAACAACATAGCTGTTTCCTGATTTTTATTTGACATAAAATCCAGAAGAATAAAAAATAATATGATTCCAAAAATACTATAAGGAATGAAATGTTTGAAAGACACACAATCCTGTTAAGGATTAATTAAATAACAGCTCAATTACGTGTATCAAAAATTACTTCAAACATTTCGAAAGTCACATTACAACGTTTTCCTTTACATCTGTAACACAATAGTAAAAGAGTATTGCATTACAATCTATCTCTCTTATATTTAACTCTAGAATACATATTTTCTAAACTGCTATTTGATTTCAAATTTAGTGTTCTTATGTTATGGTTATTTTGATCCATTTCGAAAGAAAAATGAATAACATAACTGCTGTCTGATTTTTATTTGACATAAAATGCACGAGAGTAAAAAAAAGAATATGATTTCAAAAATACTATAAGGAATGAAATGTTTGAAAGACACACAATCCTGTTAAGGGTTAATTGAATGACAGCTCAATTATATGTATCAAAAATTACATCAGATATTTCGGAAGTCACATGACAACGTTTTCCATTACTTCTGTAACACAGTGGTAAAAGAGTATTGCATTACTATCCATCGCTCCCATATTTAACTCTACAATACAGATTTTGTAAACTGCTATTTGATTTCAAATTTAGTGTTCTTATGTTATGGTTATTTTGACCCATTTCGAATGAAAAATGAATAACATAGCTGCTGCCTGATTTTTATTTGACATAAAATTCACGAGAGTAAAAAGAACATGATTTTAAAAAATACTTTTAGGAATAAAATGTTTGAAAGACAGACAATCCTCTTAAGAGTTAATTAAATGACTGCTCAATTACATGTAACAAAAATATATTTTATTTCAAAGATTTGGGGAGTCACATTACAACGATTTTCTTTACTTCTGTAACACAGTGGTAAAAGAGTATTGCATTACTATCCATCTCTCCCAAATTTACCTCTAGAATACATATTTTCTAAACTGCTATTTGATTTCAAATTTAGTGTTCTTATGTTATGGTTATTTTGACGCATTTCGAAAGAAAAATGAATAACATTACTGCTGTCTGATTTTTATTTGACATAAAATGCACTAGAGTAAAAAAGAATATGATTTCCAAAATACTATAAGGAATGAAATGTTTGAAAGACACACAATCCTGTTAAGGGTTAATTGAATGACAGTTCAATTATATGTATCAAAAATTACATCAAACATTTCGGAAGTCACATTACAACGTTTTCCTTTACTTCTGTAACACAGTGGTAAAAGAGTAGTGCATTACTATTCATCTCTCCCATATTTAACTGTAGAATACATATTTTCTAAACTTCTATTTGATTTCAAATTTAGTGTTCTTATGTTATGGTTATTTTGACCCATTTCGAAAGAAAAATGAACAACATAGCTGCTGCCTGATTTTTATTTGACATAAAATTCACGAGAGAAAAAAGAACATGATTTTAAAAAATACTTTTAGGAATAAAATGTTTGAAAGACAGGCAATCCTCTTAAGGGTTAATTAAATGACAGCTCAATTACATGTATCAAAAATATATTTCATTTCAAACATTTGGGAAGTCACATTACAACGCTTTTCTTTACTTCTGTAAACGGATATTGTATTACTATCCCATCTCTCTCATATTTAACTCTAGAATACATATTTTCTAAACTGCTATTTGATTTCAAATTTAGTGTTCTTATGTTATGGTTATTTTGACCCATTTCGAAAGAAAAATGAATAACATAGCTGCTGTCTGATTTTTATTTGACATAAAATGCACGAGACTAAAAAGAATATGATTTAAAAAAATACTATAAGGAATAAAATGTTTGAAAGACACGCAATCTAGAAGCCATCAAACGGCAAGAAGCGAGAAACATAAAACTTGTTATTTCCAGATGCTTTGATTCTTGGCGTCAGTTCAAATTTCTCACTGGATTTTTTTTATATATATACATCCCCTCTTTTAAGTCATTTTTATATGCATGCATATGACTTTTTTTTTCACTCTTTATTTACCTGCTAGCGTGTCAAAATATGTCTTTTTACATAAGACGTATTCCCAGAGATAATAAAAAAAATATTATATATAGAAAATAAATCCTTGCAAGATAAGACGTAAAATAAACAGTAATTTAACATCATCTTTTGGGTATGTTTATTTTTTTCTTCTGTTATTCTTCACTTTATCATGGCAGAAGCTTTTTTAACGGTTCGCCCATTTTGACAAGTTAGCTATGTGTAGAAAAAGAGGGGGGCAGAGGGGAGGGGGGGGGGGAGTTCTCTTGTCATTTTGCCATTTTGTCGTTTTTATTAAAATCCATACATTCATTATCAAATGTGTCAACTCTTTTTTTTTCTCCCTCGCCTTAACGTTAATATTATCCCCACGTAGGGTTGCCAGAATAATAATCTTGGAGAAAAAAAAAAGTTGGCGTCATGGGGTGACAGTAATTATCGTTAATCCTCCTATCTGTGCTATCATTATGTGCCAACTCTTTTGTTAATAGGATTTTTTTTTCCTTCTTCGTTATCTTTTTTTCTACTCTCTCCTTTTATAATTGGAGCTCTTTTTTTTTCCATCCCCCAGCATTCAGTTTTTGTAACATTGCAGTTTTTTTTTTTTTGTGCTGTTTTTTAATAGCTTTATGCTTCGCGATGGAAATTTTTAATTTTTTTTAATGAGTGTAAGATGAATTCATTTTATAGAAAAGAAAGATGGGGATTTTTTTCTGAAAACCCCGCCGGGCTGAATAAAAAATAAGAAAAAAAAAACTAAAAACATTTTTTTCAACATTCTATTAACTTTAGTTTCGTTATGGGTGAATTGAAAAAAAAAAGGGGAACTATAAAAAACCCTCACCATTATGGTATTTTAAAATTCTTTCCTTGATTAAATGAAAATATTAAGATTAATTATCTTCTACAGAGCGATTAGTCTTTTTTTATAAGCGTACAGAAGTAAATATTTTTTCACAGAATAGAAAAAAAAAAAAAATCCCCAGGGCAATGTAGGGAAAAAAAAAATCATCCCTACCGGTTTGCAAGAAGCGTAAAAGATTTTTTTTTGTCAGTTTTCTGTTCACATTAAATAGATTAAAAAAGTTAATAAGCTTAATTTTTTATTAAGCTTTTTACTGATGAAATACGCATACTTTATCATTAAAATCTTTTTTAAAACCTTCGGAGAAATTATCATTAAATCTCAAAGAATAACTTAATGCTTTTGTGCTTTGAATTAATCACCTTGTTTAACGAAGTAAAATAAGATGCAGAGCTGAGATGTTATATTTTGTTCTTTTTTTTTCTTTTGTTATATTTTTATTTCTAGTGCATTATAAATTTTCTCTTGCATTGAATGAAAAAATACTTTTTTATTTTTTATGTATTGTATTTCAATGGCAACATAATTCAGCCAACATTTTTTTTCTTAGACTAAATTTTTTGATATTTTTGTCTTTATCTAATGTTTATGAAATTTAAATCAAGTATTCAATGAAAATATTGTAAAGTAATAATACACATAATGGTAGAAAAATAAATCACAATTTTATGTCCTGAAGGGGAAACGGTTGTGATTAAATAAGCGGCAAAATTTTTACATTTATTTTTACATAAATTGTTTGAGATTTTTGTTTTATTTTTAAACTGTATTTATTTATTTATTTATTTATTTATTTTTTGTATGCGGAAACTTTGCATTGGATTAAAAAAAATAATTACATCACCTTTCAATTACAGAGAAAATACCGTAGATATAGCTTCAGAATTTATTGAATTGTTGTCATTAATATCAAGACTGTCGCAACGCCTGTCACATCTACTATGAACTGAAGTGAAATGACATGCGCGTGTCAGAAGAAGAATTTGTGTTTATTTATCGTCTGCATGAATCCCGTGTATTTTTTATGTGCTATGTTCGTCATTGTCATTGTTTCGAATAAAGTGATGTTAAAATGTGTAAAATGATTGCAGTATAATATCAATATAATGAATGCATGGTCATCCTGGAGAAACAATATTTAGTTCAACACAACAGAAAAGATAGGCGATTATCTTTATTATGTATTAAGTAAAAGATAACTTTTAGAACTTTCGAATTCGTGAGTTGACAACCGCCTTTTAAAGGTTTCCTTGGCTTCTCTTTTCCTGTTACTAACTTTAAAAAAAAATGGTTTAAAATCATTGTTTGCATCTTTTTTTTTCTTTTTTACTGATGACACTCAGGTTTTTAGCTTCTTTCCTTTCGGAACTTTTAGAAATGGCCCCTTCACCCTTCAGAAAAATGTAATGCTAAATTCATTATGATTGATTTTCTTTCTCTTTTTTAACACTTTCCAACCTAGTTGAAAAGTGTTTATGACTTCGGTTTGTCTGCCGTCTGCCGTCTGTCCGTGCTCTAACTCCCGTAAATATGCTCGGATTGCCTTGCAATTTTTATATGTTATTGTCGTTATCTATAGCACGCTCCCTATTTCAACTGAAGTGTGTAGCACTTATAGTTTTTTACAGGGACACTCAAAAGAATTCCGTTACATTACGGTCTATGGGGAAAAATCATTTGCGGTTTATTTTAATGATGTTACACAATTTCAAACACATTGTAATTGATATATATCACTAAGGTGTATTACAAGAAGCTTAATATGGAATAGGGTGTGCATAGCACTTATAGTTAATTTACAGGGACAGTCAAAAGAATCCCGTTACATTACGTCTATGGAGAAAAATCGTCTGCGGTTTATTTAAATAATGTTTCACTATTTTAAACGCATTGGAATTTATATACAATCACTAAGGTGCATTACAAGAGGCTTACTACAGAATAGTGTGTGTATAGCAGTCATCGTTCATTGACAGGGACACACAGAAGAATTCTCTACTGTCTGTTAACAATAATTCCTGGAAGTGCGTTTTAAATTACTGAACACGATTTTAAATTTAACTCACTTTTTGTTTATTACGTGGTGTGTATAAATTCTGTAGATCCTATACAGGGAAGCACAAAAGTTCGCGAACACATTTCCGTTTATTGACAGAAACTCCAGAAGGAGAATTTTAAACTGCGCTACGCGTTTCTTAACTGAACTAAAATTCAGCATCCTATGTAGTATATATACAAATCTATAGATCATATACAGGGCTGAATAAAAGTATTCGGATATTTTTCCGAATATTGTATACGTTGGAAATTCCTGAAATTATGTTTTTAAATATGCTATGCGTTTTCCAAATTGTTTACTTAGATGTTATCTTTCAGCTTATTAAACGGTATGATTTGTAAAATTATTTTGGAAGCGTTGGAAAGTGTTACATAATCTATGCTTGACGCATGATTTTTCGTTCTTATTTTTTCATAGGTATGTGTCAGGGTATGTTTAACCTTTAGCTTACGGGCTAGGACTGGCGACTATTTTTATATTAACTCGCACCACAATTTACAAAAACATTTCTTTGTGGTAGATTTCTCTTGAAAGTATCCTAGTATAAGGGTATGCCAGAGATTAGTTTTCAAAAATTGATGCGAGTAAAATAAAGATATAGTCGCTGGGACGACATATATCCCAACCTCGTAATCAAAGGGTTAATTAACAAAAATCAAGAAAACAATAATAAGAGGGAATTTTATAACAATTTTGGAACCAAGCAGTAGACAACTAATTTGGTTCTCATAGACATACAACTCTATGATCCCTATTTGTATCAAACGGGGGTCCCGCTTCATTGTAGGAGCCTTACAACTATCATTTTTAGGCAAAGTTATTTTTTGATTGTTGTTTGGTTCTATATACATAAATGTGGTCAGAAGTAGCGCACTACAACTAGCCAAACTTATAGTAGTCGCTACTTTTTGCAGTAGTTTGTAGAGTAACTCGCTACATTTTGAAAAATGTAATGTAGCAAATAGCACGATACAAAAAATCAGTAGTTTGTAGCGAGCACTGGCGCTACTTTTAAAGCTACTTCAGGCAAAAAAAAATGTGTGCAATTCTTCAAGTTACGTGATCGTAAGTTGCTTCGGTTGTGCGAAATGTGTTTTGAGCAACAATTTGAGAATGTCAGCGACAAATTAATGCAAGAATAGTAAATAAAATTTATGCAGCGTGTGGTTATGAATAAATATGTTATGTATAATTATAGTCCACCGTTACATCGTTTGTCCAGATACATAGCTATATTTTTGTGTCTCCCAAAGAATTAAATAAGCTGTGTGTTTAATCCCATTTTTATATACATAAATGTTCATGGTATCGTGGTGTCTCTTAATTTCTCTAAAAAAATTATAATATGTGTATAAACTAACATTTTGGAGACATGAGCAAAAAGTTTTCTTGTATGTATAGCTCTCTTAATTTATTAATTTCTTGGGTTATATCGCACTTATTTGATTTTATTCTGGCAGACGGGATATAACAAGGGCCATTTTAATACTTAATCCTTATCCTCAATTTAGAGTGTAGATTGAATCCTTTGACAACATCTGAAAGTAGCGAAGTGGTGACTATACTTTGCAGTAGCTATTTTTAAAAACAAGTAGTTGCAGTTGTAGTTAACTACAAAATAAAAAGTTTTTCCAACCAATGCTTTTAGGCATAATGCATATGCATATGTGTATCATATATACGTGTACGTATCTTTATCAATAGTGAAATAATATTTTTGCATGTGTCCAGTAATAAAAATAATGGCGCCCTATATTGCTTCCCTTCAGTTGAGGTGCACCCGTTCTTACTGAAATGTTCGATAGGGGTGATAATTACTGGTATTGTTCATAATTAAAACCTCTAATAACTATATTAAACTAAAAGTTTTTATGCACGTCAGCCACAGCGATTGTATTGTATTAAAATGTTTCATGATATACCTCAGTTAGAAATTCTTGGTCATTAGCTATCCTTATAGAATTTTATGTATTTGTGAGTAAATCTTTCCTAATTACAATGTAAATAGAAAAATATTTCAACATTTGACAGAAATCCTAAATATATTTTTATATCAAATAATGAATATAAACAACTTAAAAGTATTTAAAAAATTAGTATAATAATAACATAAAAGAAAAATTATGTTTAACTGACAAATATAAAAAGAAAAAACTAAAAGAGAATCTTTGAACCAAGCAGTAGACAGTGATTTTGGTTCTCATCGACACGCAACTCTATGATCCATATTTGTATCAAATATGATATGTAAAGCATATTTTCCTTTCTGTTTTCCATCCCAAACTCAAGGTAATAGAATTAAAGCGCTCGATCTCCCTTTAGAAAACAAAATCCTATCCCATTAAATTTATTGCGCGGCAGTTTAAATCGCGAGTTATGGATATAATAAAAACTTGAATGTCGTAAAAGTAGAATAAAATGGAATGATTCTGTTAGAAACTCTTTCCCCACCCGAGAGACCTTCGTTCGGAGACCCCTGATTGCGTTAGCTACCGCAGAGCCCCATAATCGAATCTCTGTTCTCGTCCTCCTAATGCAATCAGCACCAGCTCCAGTGCTGCTGCAAATCTCCCTGAAGCACATTTTCCTCGGATAAAGTGCGAGATTGCTGTTCACGTGTGTTTGTGGATATTAGGGATGGAAAACTGTTCGGGAGAAGTACTCCTTGATGCTTCGATTGTTGGTCAGTGGGATATTGTTTAGTCTTCTTTAGTATTGGTATATCAAATTCGGATGTTTCATTCCTGAAGCCATTCTTGACTTCAGACTAAAACTTCATAACTCATTTGACTATTGCCAATTTATGTTATTTTTGTATAGTAATTAATAGATTTATGCTATACATGGTATAAAACTATATTAGTAGTATTATTTTGTAGTAATATAAAGCTATATTTATATCTTAAAATGAGTTAATGTCTGTATTTCATAAATAAAAAACATATGTACATATTACCAATTTTTACAAGCATACATTATATAGATAGTCATTAAAAACAGGAGTCATTAAAAATGACCATCAGTTTTCATAAAAAACATCACTATACAATAACGTTGTCATCTCCGGTCTGAAGCGTCCTCAGTTGTAAATGCAATCACCTCTGTGCCGTCGTATGTTATTATTATTATTATTATTATTATTATTATTATTATTATTATTATTATTGGCGAAATTTGTGAAACGAAATCACTCAGGACCAGAAAATTTCCGTTTTAGATAGTTTTCCGTCTTAACAAGTATAACTATATCGTTTTCTTACCATGATGACCAAGAAACATTTCCTTTTAACAAATCCCGTTATAGTCAGAATCCGTTTTGACAAGTTTTACCATATTATTATTATTATTATTATTATTATTATTATTATTAAATTTTGCTCGATAATTTTTTCCAGTAATTTGGTCGAGTTTAAAGTTGTTAAATCCTCAAGTTGGTCGATTATTTAAGAATCAACTGTATATATAAATAAAAATTTCAACTTAAAATAAACTTAATTGATTGCGATATGAACATATTTTTTAATGTATAATAACTAAGTTTTAAAAAATAACGGCCATTAAATAATTCCCCGAAGTATATTGTTATAATAATATTACGAAACAGAACGAGAATCAGAATTCTAGTCGTTAGACATTATGAATTTAATCTTAAATATTTAAAAAGGGAACAATTTAATACGTGAATAAATATTTAAAATATTCTCCGTAACTTTGTAATTCGATATTTCTGTGAAACAAACTTAGTCATTTTTAAAATAAATAAATAAATAAATTCGCTGATATTTTTATGAGAGGAAATGTTCCTGGAAACATGCTGATTATTTCCTTTTTATTCAAATCTTTATGCAGAAATCAAGAGAAAGAGAAATATTGAATTTACAATAAAAAGTTGTGCAGGAGGCAGACGATTTTTTTAAAGCAGAAATGTAAAAAAATAAAAATTCAAATAAAGTCCACATATTTATTTATAAGAATTTTCCTTCTGAAATATCCTTGAAGCCTTTGTTACTTCGCAATTCTTTCGAAACAAACACAGATGAAAGAAAGAATAAAATATTTAGATATATAAAAAATACTGCCAGTTACTCCCAGAAAAAAAAAATATTTTAAAAATTTCAAGCAATGCGATTCAAATATTGAAAATCAAATAACTCTTCTGGCTGAGTCAATAAAATAAAAAATAAAATAAAATAAATAAAGAGAGAAAGAGCAAAGTACTTGGGGACACAAAGCAAAAATCAGGAATATATAAAAAGGAAGAAGAAATCCCCACCAAGACAGAGAGCTCGAAAAAAATATAAATAAATAAATGCTGCCGACATCAAAGCGAAAAGAACTTGAAAAGAATCCTGGAGGCAGAAAAATCTTTATTCCTTCCGTTTATATTTTCTCATTCTGTCTCTTTTTTTTTTTCTTCTCTTTTCTTGAAAGCGAAAATTCAGAAACGCGTTGTCTAAGAGTTTGAAAGGCCTGGAGTCAATTAAAAGCTCGCAAAAGCCTAGATCCATTTTAGACTCTGCACTTCTCTATCGGAAATCTCGTTCGTTAGGGGTAGGAGGAAAAAAAAATTCGGAGGATAAAAAAAATTCCGGAAAAAATATTTTTCATCCTATCCTCTTCTACTTCGAACGATAAAAGCCCTTCCATTATCTTCAATCCTGACTGTTAGACGAAAAACTGAGTGAAAATGACAAAATCAATACTTTGAACAGATCGTTTTTCGCTGGACCGATTTTGCTATATACTTTCAAACTTCCTTTCCTTCTTTTTTTTTTTATCTACATTTTTTTTCCTCCATTATTTATTTTTGCCCCAGCCATGGATAGATCCTCTGTCAATGCAGGCAAATGTAAAGCACCGCCATGTTGATGCTTTCAATTTGAGAAACGTCAATAGTGCGACGGAGTTCTTACAGTTCCGTTTGGCTGTTATTGGAGAGTATACAAGGTGTCCCCAAATATTTACACTCAACTTGGCTGTTTAAAAAAAAGATTTACATTTTCTTCGATTAAATTCAATATTTTTTATTTTATTTTATTATTATTACATTTTATTATTATTATTAGGTACTACTCTATTATCCCGTCGACCACTTTTCATAACAAAAAACTATCGCCAAACTGTAACGCCAAATAATCGGGAGAACGTTGCCGCTGGAATATCAAAATAAATAAATAAATAAAATATAAGAATTTAAGGACACAATTTTTATTTTAATTAATGAAATAACTAATAAATCAGTAAAACATAATGAAAAATACACGCAAATGTCGAATTAAAAACCACTTGATGACATAACAAACATGTATAATGCTTCTGACATCAAGTAAATGGGACTGCATTTTTGGCGTTTAATCTTACAGTTTGGCGATAGTTTTTTGTTATGAAAAGTGGCCGACGGGATAATAGAGTAGTACCTATTATTATTATTATTATTATTATTATTATTATTATTATTATTATTATTATTTGATATTCAGTTATCTTGCGATATAAGTTTTTGAGATGTACACGATGAAGGTTTCAAAGTTACAGCCGATGATCGGGAAATACATTTTTCCACACATTCTCAAGCACATGGGAGTGCATTAAATAGGTTCTTGAAACCTCAAGAGTTTATGAATGTGCTATATTTTGAGTAAAATATGTTGTCGAGATTTGCAGTGTTTGTGATTACTGTTTCGATAAAGCTTGTTGGTTAGATAATTTTTATAATCTTAGAAATTGTAATCTATATTGAATGTTGACTTTAAAATACATTAAGCTAATTTCTCTTAATTTCCTTGAATTTCTCATGTAGAATAAGACTTTTCGTAAGAAATACTACCAATTACATTCTCCCCTAAGTTGGAATTCCTGAATTTGTTTTGCAGATCTACACCGATCATGACTCCTAGAACCCAAAACCACCCACAGTTCAAAATTTTATCTATCTATCTATCTATATCACTTTTTTATGGACACGATAACTTCCATAATTCTGCACAAATATCTTGCAAACTGATACATAAAATCTCGGTCAAGTTCGTTAATGTGCAAAATCGAACCGGGGGTGACTTTTGTGGTACTTTTGTAAAAACAGAAAAAAAAAACCACAACTTCTTAATTTTGATACATATCGAATCCGAAGAAAAAAATTCATAACTTTGTTAATTCACAAGATATCGAATCCGCTAAATTCATTATAAATCTTCTTAATATTATCTACAACTTTTATATTGACAAGTTTTTTATAGGACCAACTCTCACAGCAAAAAAAATTTAAAAACAAAAAAAATCCCTCCCGGCTCCGCCTACAGGCAGGGGTATATTTCGAAGTGGGCGGTCCCAACTGCCCCATCATGGCAAATAGGTCTTTCTTCTGCAATTCACAATAAACAGGCGCCCCACGGTCTGCGTCTTCGAAATCTACCTGTGCTTGTAGGCCGAGCCGTCCAGGATTTTTTATTTTATATATGCATATACCATATTTACTCGCGTATTTTACGCACCTCGTACTTATGAAAGGAAATTTGGGTAAAAAAGGGAATATTCGCCTTAATTTTCGCATAAAGATTAAATGATAATTTGAGATAGCACATGCGTCGTCATAGTTTTCAATTTTTCAATTTATCAGTTTGATTATTTAGAATAAAATATATATATTTTCCCTCCGCGATCTCTTTCCTTTAGCTGCAGCATAGCTGTGTATATAGATGGTATTATAACTGATAAAGTAATATTATACAGATGGGGAAAAATTCGGAGTAAATGAAACCTTTTTTTCATAGTGCAAACAGTAATAACCGCTAAGAAAAAAATAAAAAAAAAATTTCTGGCCGCGAATCAGGGAAACGCATTTCATATACAAGATGCTAAGGTGTTTTCATGCTTCATATAGAATAAAAAGTTTTTTTTTTCATATTTCACTGTAGCCATGCTCCAAAAAATTAGAAATATATACATATATATTATATTTTTCCAGTTCAAAAATTACCTACGTACTTTACCTACGTACTCAATTTACCTACGTACTCAAAAATTACCTACTACATTTTATTTAATTTGAATTATCCATTTATCTATTAATTTTCGGTGTTTTCTGGTACTAAAAATGAAAAAATATGTTTTTAGAGTCAGAAAACGCCGAAAATTTATAATAATTAAAATATCATGACTCGTTAGGTTTTGCTCGTACAAAAGTGGATTTTTTTACTGTTTTGCTTGTTAAAAGCATGGAGGAAACATTTCAAAACATAACACCCACACGCCGTAAAAAAAATAATTTCGCAACTTTTTAGAAAATTTCAAACTATTTTAAATCCGGAAAATTTTATATATTTTTTTTACAATTTTTGTACATTTTTTTTTTTTTAGCATTGTTAAGATAATAAAATAAAGATAACTTAGATGCTTACAAACTCTTACAAATTCAAAACAGTTGATAGGAATATGGTATTGATAAAAAAAAAAAAAAAAAAAAAAACCTATATTTAGTGTTCTAGTAAGGGCAGAACTCTGAAATTTTCCTGAGATGTACTTTAATACCTATAATAAGTTTTAAGCATGAATGATCTCAAAATCCACATTTTCGTTAAATATCAAAATTTCCGGTTACGTTAAATATCGAAATCTTAAGGAGTTTTCCTTCTGTTTTTGAGGGTAAGGTAGGGGTGAGGACACTTTTTCTCAATCATCGTATATTAATATTTAAATAAAAAAGTAAAACATACATAAAAATAAGTTTTGTAATATGAAACTTTCTTATTAAAAAATTAAATTAATCAGAAAAAAAATGTCGATTAGAATTTGATAAATAACCTTCATTTCAGATCTTCTGCTACATATTTAAATAGTCTTCAGGCAAATATCAATCATAGAACCAGTAAATTTAGATCCTAAAGTTTATCAAAATTATCAAAATATATTAGAAAAAAATACAAATTTTCCTCCTGGGACCTCCAGGGCAAAAAGTAAACTTTTTCTATCCATCTACTTTTAATTACACATAATGTGATTACAAACAACATTTTTATATTAGAAATGCATAACAATGATTCCGAAAATATCCATCGTATGGCAATTAATAAATAAAATTAACGATCCAGATGTATTTCAAGCTTACTTACCGCTAGATCCAAGCTATTTTTCCATCGAAAGAGTAATTTTGTGCTAAACATTACACTTTAATAATAAAAATGAGATATAATAAGCTATATTATTTATAAATTTAATTTGGATCACAAAAATCCAGTTTCAAATATATAAAATGGATGCTAAAATAATTGTTCGCAGTTCTTAATAAACTAATGAAATATATCAACAATGATAAAAGTAATAAAATAAATTTTGTCACAATATATGTGATATTCGATCTAATAAGTAAAAGTTATATATCACATATCTGCGCAACAAAATGCTAGGGCATGACCTTTTTTTAATATATATATACCGCTAACCAGGCCTCTACCTGCCGAGCATGAGTGCCTAGCTTGACGAATTAGTACCTGGACGCGGGGCGACAATCGCCTGATCACAACATGGCTGTGATCCACCTGAAAAAATCCTTGTTGGCATCGCTGCAGTGCACTGCCACAGTTTTCTTTGCTTCAACTGGGTTAAAGGACACTCAGGTGTCGCTGGTAATAAACTGGCCAATCAGCTGGCAACGACGGCAACAGAATACAAAAATTTACCACAATCATTTATCCCACTTCTACTTTCAACTCTGAAAATGGAATTAAAACAACACCTGCATCATAGTTGGCAATTGCGCAGGTCCAAAGAACGGGTGGGTCACTACACAAGAGATTTCATACGAGAAGTCTCACAGCACATCCAAATACAAAACATATACTTTTACTTATTTTTAACCAACCACGGACCATTTCAACAACACTTATATACAACAAATAAACGTGACTCACCACTTTGTATCTGTGTATCACAATCAACATCTTTACACTATTGATCTTTTTTGACATTCTGAATTGTACACTAACTTCACTTTACCACATTAAAAAACCTAACACTATGAATTTACGTGATTGGCTGATCTATATACTCGACCGGCCAGTTCTTTTGAATATAATAATAGATTGTATGAAATTTATAGAAAACAACGAATTCCTTTTCTCAAATCCTCGGCCTTTTTAACTTCCGGCCAGCACTCCTCTTCTCACTCACCGAACAGGAGATCTTTAACTGTTTCATTTGTATTGTTTTATCAGAGCTGGTAAATTCTGACGTTTTTCCCATTGTAAATATTATACATATTTATCAGATTATATTATATGTTTGTTATATTCATTAATATGTGTAATATTTGTCAACTTGCTTAGTATTATTATACCACTATATTTCTTCACAAACATTGTATATTCTTTCCCAATCATCTTTTACCTTTGCCAAATTTGTTAAGTTAAACTAATGAGTAATGTAAAATAACCCTTAATACAGTTAAGTATGTAAACACTTGGTTAGACATGTTTAGTTAAATAATTGTGCCCTTTAAACATTGTAAAAACTGTTTAATCTTCAACACATTGCATGTATCTTAAAGTAAACAGTGGGTTTGTGTCTTCTCCCCGAGATTACACTTATACTCTAAAGCGAAAGCTGGGTTCCCTGGACGGTCATCCCTTGTCATCCCTTGTTTGTCGGTTCATGGTTTCTATTTAACATTGTTGAATTGGCAGATTTTAAAAAAAGCAAAAATTTAAAGGAATCGATCTCATAATTTAGAACCTTGATCAGGTGACGATACCTTCACCTGACTAGGCACCTCCAGAGGTATAATTCACAGGGAACTTGTAGGATTTTGCACCCACGACGGATTTTACATGCACCAGGCGCCATTAGCGTACATGGCTTCGTATCTGCTATAGTTATTCAATACAATATCTTTAGGGCATGACCTTATATTTCAGAAGGCTGCGTCACATCTTTGCGACCAATTTTAGAGTTGATGTTTTTGGTATATAAGGTATTAGATGGTACAGACAACGAAACAGTCAGTCATTTGGCTCACCAGCGAGAGGTGTTGCCAAAGCAACATCGCACACCCCGCTGAAAACTTAAATGGAGGGCAACTCGATTACTGATAATGCCCCCAAGTCGCGGTAACATCAGTAAGCGAGTTTCCATTCATTTAACATAAAAGCGGGGTGTACGATGTTTCTATAGCAACAACCGCCGCTGATGCGCCAAATGACTGGCAGTTTCGTTATCTGCATCATGTAATCTACCATATATACCAAAATCATCTATGCTAAAATTGGTTACAAAACTGTGACGCTGCCTTCTGAACTATTAGTCTCGAGAGTGTCGGATAATCAAGAGTGTAGCGTAATTAGAAATAATTTAATTAAAAACACCATTTTTATATCAGAAACGAATAACAATGATCACATAAAAAAGATCGTATAGCAATTAATCGATGAAATTAATAATTGCGCAACAAAATGTCAGGCCCCGAAAGCTTGGCCTCTTTTTATAGGGTTTTTTCTTTCCTTTTTTTTCTTCAAAATAAAAAAAAGGAGAGGCTGTCATTTTTTTTTAACCGGCTTTCTTTTACATTATTGAGTAGGTGAAGACGCTAAGTTCTGTCGAGACAGGTCGTAGGCTCCCTCTTTTTTTCAACAGTTTTTTTATTTCTTATTTTTTAAACTCTCCCCCTCCTTTAGAGTTTGGCGACAGAATGTTAAGTCTTCAGTCTTTGACTGATGGCGGTTTGGATATTTTATAAGCTTTTTTTTCGGCTTCCGATGCTTAAAGTTGTCCCTAATGACGAGTGAGCTCTTCTTAAAAACTCTTTTCAACTTATTTTAAAGTATTTTATTTTTTAATCTTGTTTTCCCCTCTCCGTCTTGATGTATTTCGTTTAAAGCATCTGGATGGTCCGCGTGGGGAAGAGCGGGGCTCCGGAGAGCGTAAAACGTAAATAAATAGGCGGGAACTTCTTCCGACATTTTTAATACTGTCTTGACAAGAGGATAAATTCTGTTAAACTTCGAATCGAAGAAGGGCATTTTACTTAAAATTATTGCGTTTGTGAAACAGATATTAATGTTTTAGTAGTTGAATGCCAACCCGATTTGTTGCTTGTGCATTACTTGATGTTTTGATTTTTCTGGGAGAAAAGGTAACTAAATTTATTTTACATTTTGTTGGAGGTACGCTTTCTTACTCTACTAAGCTTTAAGGTGTACTCAAAGTTCTTTTTTTACTAACTTCAAAGTTATATTCTATTTAACAAGTTTTCTAATTTTTTTCTCCATATTTTAAAGATTTCGTAAATAAATTTTAAGATTAGCCGAAAAACCGTATAGTGAATAATTCATAAAATTTGAGATTACCTAATCCTAGATTTAACTTTAGACACACATATTTATTTTATACCCACTTCTGAAATAAATTAAACTCGTCTAAAATTTAACACAACAAAATTTATTTAAAATAAAAATTTAACAGAAGTTTATTTTAATATAATTTCTGTACACGCAATATCATATTACATTATGAGAATGTTCAATTCTGATATCAAATAATTTTAATTTCAACCGAATATATATATTTATTTAATTTCCTAACAGTTTATCATTTTAAACATTTATTTTAAAAAAATTACAATATAAAAAAAATAATAAGCTCAGAATGACTGTGAGGATTTAATTCCTTACATTATCTCTTTAGATACTTCGTAGTTGTGATAATCCAAGTAACACTGCTATTTGAATGTTAGGACGGAATGAAATTTACTTCCTGTATCACTAATCTAGAGTGCCTCAACAATTTAAAGACCATTTTTTAAAATAATTTATTATAATAAGTAGTAAATCATATTTAAAGAGATTATGTTAAACCGTTTCAATTTTCTAGATGGAAATTCTCAATTTCAATGGCGTCATTTTGAAAGTTGAAGCCCCATTTTAAAAATATTCCTTCTTTGGAGATGTGTCTCTAATTGTGATTTTGAGGATATGAAACTCCTCAATTTTAATGATTTTATTTCCAAAGTTGACGACACTTTTTAAAAGTATTCATTCTTTGAAGATATGTCTCTAATTGTGATTTTGTGCATGCGAAAATTCTCGATTTCAAGACGTCATTTTCAAAGTTGACGCCACTTTTTAAAAGCATTAATTCTTTGAAGGTGTGTCTCTAATTGTGATTTTTCGTATATGAAAATTCTCAATTTCAATGACGTCCTTTTCAAAGTTGACGCCACTTTTTAAAAGCATTAATTCTTTGAAGGTGTGTCTCTAATTGTGATTTTTCGTATATGAAAATTCTCAATTTCAATGACGTCCTTTTCAAAGTTGACGCCACTTTTTAAAAGCACTCATTCTTCGAAGATGTGTCTCTAGTTGTGATTTTGAGGATATGAAAATTCTGAATTTCAGTGACGTCCTTTTCAAATTTTACGGCACTTTTAACAACATTCATTCAATCTTAGTATTCCAATACTTTGTGAATAGTGTTAAATACCATCTATTCAAAATGAAAATATTTCTCATTTTCAATTCTAATGAGAACAAAGCATTATAAAGATTTTCAGAAAATTTTTGGAGGCAAAAGCAATTAATGATATATGAATTTTAAAATGTACATATGAATCAATTTAGGCGTAAATATTTATTCTATTTTTAATATTTGTACCAACATGAAAATAAAATAAACACTTTTTATTCCATAAGAAGTCATACTTAAAATTTTATGTTTATAAACATTTGTTTAAAATTTTAAAAATAATTAAATAGTAAATTGAAATTGTGATAACATGTTAGAATAAGAAAAAAAAAATACTTCAAAAAATAAATGTTTTAACTTTATTTTCATTTTTATTTCATTTGTCTTTAAAGGAAAATAATAATAATAATAATAATAATAATAATAATAATAATAATAATAATAACAAAAAAAAACTTAATTTTTAAACCAGGCTTTGTGAAGAGAGTATTTATTTCATTAATATACTAATAAATTAAAAATGAACTTTTCGAGTTATGAATGATTACAAATATAAAGGTGGATGCAACAAGTTTCTTCCCTTCCTGTAAATGTTGTTTCACCTTTACAAGACTATATTGCAGGATAATCGTTGAAACAGACTTGCAGATCGATACCTCAAGTGGATCTAATTAGAATTTATATTATAAAGCAAAAACATCTCGGTGAGTAATTCTGACGTCATAATGACGGTGACAATGACCTAATAAATAAATTTTGCTGTTACTGCAATATATTTAACTTCTAAACATCTCACAATATCAATTTTTACTCCGTCAAAAAAGAAAAAAAAAATCAAATTCAATTTATTTGAAAATTGTATCTCAATTTACTTATTTTTTATGGTTTTAAAAATAACTTTCAAACATGATTTTTAAATCTATCTCCATCGCGTGCATCCCGATTGCAAAAGATTAACCCGTTTACACTTAAAACAATATAAATAATGCAGCTTTTTTTTCCGGCTGATATTCCATAACAAAGTTAAAACTTCTTCAATAAATAAATAAATGAAATACTATAAATAAAACAAATTTAGAAGACACCTAATCGAAATACGCGCTTAAAAACTGAAATAATCAGATTCAAAAAGGCTGCTGTAAGTAGCGAATTCTTTGATGATTTACTCGGCTATTAACCTCCGGCATGCGCCTAATACGAAATTGTCATTTTTAATAAATTTCCAAACTTTATTTTAATACAAAATTGATATTTTTCCTATTAAAGTGTTTTTTGGTGTTGTCAGTAGGAAATCTAAAAAATATGTATATTAAACGTTAAAAATCTGTGAGAGCTTTCAGTTTAAAAGAAATTGCTTTCGACCTACGTTCTGTACGTAGAAATATGTTTAATAACCCGCAAAGCCTGAGTTGAATCTTCTGGTATTTATTAATGTTATTTCCTCTTCGGCGTCGGCAAAACAGAAACCAGAGCGAATGGAGTTTTGTAAGGATTCAAAGTTTTAATGTAACTGGTAAAATCACTGTTATTCTCAATCGTATTATTTTACCTTTTAATGTTTAATTATTTTAATTTAGCTGAAAACGAAATGATAAGAAGCTACTGGGTCGTAAACAAAAATACATTGAAATTCATTTCTTCATTTCCTGTAAATGTTGTTTCACCTTTACAAGAGTATACCTCCGGAGAGACGTTAAAAGACACTTGCAGTTTGGTACCTTGGCCCAATAAATTGATGAATATTTATAAATACGGTTTGCTCTTCTGCACCGGCAAAACGAAACCCAGGGGAGAGGGCTAATAAACCGATGACTTATAATAAATAAAAAAGCCATTGCTCTCAATCATATTTTTCTCTTCTTAATATTTCATTATTTTTTAGCGACAAAGTGCTATTTTTTTTTACTACGGAGTTTTCTGTCGTCTCAATAAAATCATAGCTCACAAACCAGTAGCTATTTTTAGAAATGTATAATAATATGTTTAGAAATTTTTAATAATAATGATGCAACGACCAACGCTATGTCTTTCCCTATTATTGCTCTTGCATCACTGCTAATAATGAAAAATTTGTTTTCGCATCATCGTATAGAGAAAAAAATGTACTTTTCGAATAAATTTGTTTAAAACCTGTAGCTCAATTTAGTGATTATTTTTATGGCTTTTTAAGTAATTTACAAGCATGAGTTTTTTTTTTTTTTATCTGTTCCAAACAAAGAACTTTTTTTTTTTGCTACATTGATGAAAAGTAGTTAGTGACAGTTGAGTTGCTAAAATTGTCAATTGGTTGCCCTGAGCAAATTAAAAGAAGATTACTTTCGGGTTTTTTATTTATTTTATATTTATTACATTGATTTTCCGTAATTGAATCCATTTAAAATCGTTGCTATCAGGGCTACAATGTCTTTTTTATTGGATATGAATACCCCAAAGATTTTAAACAACACAATTGCGCCAAATTCCATTTTCTATGGACGGTATTTGGCTATGGACTCGATTACAGAATAGTAATCGTAAGATTAGATTAACCAACTACCTTTGCCAACTACCTTTACACTTTGCCTCTAAACTATAATACGTCAACGAAAAAAATATAGATTTCATTTTTTTAAACCTTTATTTGGCTTTTATTTATTTTTTAATTATTTTAAGTCTCCTGGAAACGAAACAGGACCGTAACCAGATGATAGTAATAGAGTGTAATGATTCCCTCTTAGCAACTTCTTAATTCTCTTTTAACGCTCATACTATTTTAATAATTTAATAAGAAAATTTTTAAATGTTTGTTTATAAACACACTTTAAAATTGTCAAAATACAAAACCCCATCCAATGCCCAAGAAACTAAGGTAAAAGCATTTGAGATACAGTGTTTTATTAGCAAAAATGTGGTAAAATCATTCAGAATTAGCCCCTTCAAACATTTTTAGAGCACCTTCTTACTTACGGCTTTGAAACGAAATTCTAAAAAACTGTCGTGCCAAGAAAGAAAAAGCTGCGCAATCGTTTCTTCCGTTCCTGTAAATGTTGTTTCACCTTTACAAGACTATTATCCCTGGAGAGTCATTAAAAAGACTTACACTTTAGTAACTCAGTTCGATAATCTGTTGGATATTTATAAATGCGGTTTGCTTTTCCGCGCTTACAAAACAAAATCCAGAAGTGCATGTGTGTGTGGGAGGGAGAGAGGGAGGTTGTAATAAGTACTATAATAGATAAACGTACTATTCTCTATTTTCCTTATCATTTTTCTTTTTGTATTTAATTATTTTAAATCACGCGGTTAAAATATATTTCACTATTTTTTTTTTAAATAGTAAAGATATTTGAGATAAATTTCAAATTTCAGCGTAGAAGCACCCCTCTTGCATTACTTTTCTGGTGTACATTGGTTTGCCTGTATGTTTCATTGTATTTACCCGCCTGTTTGTCACTTCATATGGATTTGTATATTACTTTTTTTTTTTTTACCAAAAAGGAGAGGTGGGGGGAATTCGTAAATTTTCTTTTTATGATATTTGAAAAAAAAGGTTGTTCGCTGTGGATCTTTCCACGTTTAAAAAATAGGTAAACTTTTGAAGATAAAAGTAAATTGCGGTGATTTCTAAGCTTTTAGATGTAAATTTTTACCTATAATTTATAACAACAGCATGTATTTTGACTATCAAAATACGCAAATTTAAGATAATATGAGTTTTTAGACATACAGTAGCTTCCATTTTTTTTCTTTTTTTTTTTCTTTTTGTTTGCTTAGTGGAAGCATACCCTTAAAATATCCCTTAAACTAATTTATTGAAGTATATATAATTATTTCGTACAAATAACTGCTATATCCTTATTTTAACAGCTTTAGTTGTAATATACCCCAATCTTCAAAAAACATTTTCCATTATTAGCACAATCGCCGAACACATTTTAACTCAAGTTTAAAATATCTTTCAAAAAAAAAATTGAAAATGGAAATTTGTCGAATTTTGAATAAATATGGCATGGCAAGTCGAATGAAAGAAAGAGAAATATGTATGATTTAGTATTGATATTTTCTATCTTCGTATAAATGTAAATATATATACGTTCCCTCGAGACTATTTGACAAGAACAATAACACAGAAAATCCTAAATAAAGAAATTTTGTGGGAAGAGCTTTTTCGTGCGTCTTTTAAAAATTTAGTTATGACTTGCATTTGATTTTTTTATTTTCTACTTCCAAATGCACCCTATTTAATGCGCAAGTTAAATGCATACACTAATATGCATAAATCCCTTAAATGCATAAATCCCTTAGTATGAGCAGTTTCTGTTTTTTGCGTATATTACTTATTTTAAACTTCAAATTTGGCTTTAAAAGACAACTAAGACTATAAGGTGATGGGGATGAGAAATTGTGTAATAATTAATCTCTAATTGTTTAACAATCGATTTTTATCTTTTTACTTTCTTCTATGTATACAAGAAAAAAGTAATGAATTCGTGAAGATTTTCGACAAATTTATATGTTTTAGAAGGTTTTGAACACGATTTGTCTGTTTTTAGAAAATGTCTGTCCGGGAGTCTGTGTGTCTATGTATGTATGTAAGTGACACAAATTTTGTGGGCACTCCAAATCATGAACTTTTGTGCAGAATATGATGAAATTTCATATTTAGTTCTATCCTTACGTGAACTAGTGCTGATTAGTTTTTGGGCAAAATCCCCAAAGATGGGTGCTGCCGAAAATCGATGATTTGTTTGATTTATGTGATGTTTATATCTCCCGTTTATGTGCGCAGAATTCAACGAAATATCAAATTTAGAATCATCATGATAGAAATATATTTTCGTTAAATTTTGGCTGCGGTCATCTGAGAAGGGGTTCCGAAATTCGGTGATTTGTTCCATTTATGTGATGCTTATATCTCCAGGTTATGTGCGTAGAATTCAACGAAACAGAATTTAGAATCCTCATGATAGAAATAGATTTTTATTCAATTTTAATTGCGGTCATCTAAGAAGAGGTGCCGAAATTCGATGATTTGTCCGATTTATGTGATGCTTATATCTCCAGCTTATGTGCACAGAATTCAACGAAATATCAAATTTAGAATCCTCATGATAGAAATATATTTTCGTTAAATTTTGGTTGCGGTCATCTAAGAAGGGGTGCCGAAATTCGATGATTTGTTCCAAATATGCGATACTTATATCACCAGTTTAAATACACATAATTCGATGAAACTTCGCGCTTAGAACCCTGGATATGGGAAAACATTGCGTAAATAAAAACCTGTTTGCTAAATCGATGTAATTTATTGTACTATTTAAATCGTTTATTTGATTTGATTTATATAGAAGAAGGTTTTGTGATGGCAAAACATACAAGTTATTTTTCCCGCTTTTAAAATCTCCTCACCTGAAAACTATGATTTCATTATTATTTTTTTATTATTTATTTCCTTTTAACATTTGCTCCTTTTTTTTCCGGGCAAACTTAACTCCTCTTAAGACAGACGTTGATTGCACCACTTTTTGGTCTCCAACTCCACAACCTCACAACTTTTACGACTTCCACCGCTCGACCCACGTTAACAGTTATGGTCGCAGTTTATGACCACCTCTCGGAACGCCGGATGGCTCATAAATTCGATCGTAACGCTTTTTGACGACGAGAATGTACATGAAACTCTCGAATATTAAAGTGTTCCTCCTCACACAGCCCCGCTCGGAACTTATAAACGAAAACTGTGTTATATCCTTAAACAAGCGCGGACTCGCTTTTAAAAATGTCTGATATACGGCTCTGTAAAAGTATACATTCGTGTTAAAGCCGGGCAAAAATGCTTTTTAATGGCGCACTTACCTTTTTTTTGCCCCTGCTCTATGGGAAATGAATTTGATGTCATTTTTTTTACGATAGAAGAGGTGAAAGTAACGTCTGCTCACTTACTACTGGCTTTGGAAGACGTCGTTTTACCTCGTACCTGAATCCTGAAACCAAAGTGGCCAGTAATTTACTGGCAAGTTTTGTGTATGAGAGGAAATAAATTTTGTCTTAAATATAAACGAGAGCTAGTCGTAAAAAAAAAAGGTAGAATGGTCTACTAAAATGCTATCCGGGCTCATAAAAGGCTTAAGTAACGTACGCTGTCCTGAAAAAGTTAAATAGATATACACTGGTAAAGTGTATGTAATGAAAAACATATATATATTTTATAAATGCATTTATAAGTATATACTCTGGTTGTAGTGATAATTTTTGTGAAGTAAAACTTTCTAAAGGCATAGGTTTTGAAAAGGTTTAAATATAATTTTATGACACTGTGAATTTTATTTGAATGTGTTTTTACAACATTGTAAGAATGGAGTCGACTATTTTATTTGGAAAATAAAGAACAGTGAAACAAATTTTATCTGAATTGGTTTAATGTTATACATTCTGTCTAATCCATTTTATTATTTTTGTTACATCATCATTTTTAAATTAAAAATAATAGTCAGTCGGGAATTATTTACAGTTAAAGTTTCTTATTCCTAATCACCGTATTTAATAAAGTGAAGTGATATCATAATTTAGTTCTAAATTCCACATTTAAATAAATTCCTGAATAAACAATGTTTTTTTTAAACTTATTTCCGTAAGATAAAATATTGTTTGTTTTAACATAGAGATTCATTGTGCTTTCAGTGTATTGAAAATCACGTGGCTTATTTTAAGCGAAAGGATAATATTCGCATAAAAAAATAAATGGCTTTTATAAAATATGTGTATTATTAAAATATTTTTATTCCTTTCAATAAGATAATAAAATGGAATTTATTGAAATCTATTATTTACTTAACTTTGAAATTAGCAGAAATATTCATGAGTTCAGAAGATAATCAATTAGTTCAGGGTCATTCCATGGTAACTTACGTTACATTTAGAATAATTTTCTTCAGTAATTTTCATAATATAACACCAAAAAATATTGAAATTGTAATGTTGATATGATTTGTTAATTAAACCTATCCGATGCGAAATTTGGATGGAAATTACCAACCTTTAATGCTATATTTTGAACTCTGGACATTATATTTATTATGGTAACTTACGTTATTTTTGTCAGAAGTTACCATAGTAGATATAATTTTTAGCGTTCAAAAAATAGTACTAAATTTAAGTAATTTTTATCCAAATTTAGCTTTGTTAGGTTTAATTAACAAATCATATAAACATTACATTTTGAATTTTTTTAGTGCTATATTACTAAAATTACTGAAGTCAATTATTCTAAATGTAACGTAAGTTACCATGGAATGATCATTCATCACTTTTGGAAAGCGATGATCAAATTCATTGTCTGAAACTTTAAAGGTAAAAATACATAGTCCGTCTGCCGATTTGTAGGAAAATCTATACACTTCGTGTGACAGTGGTTTATAACATATTCGCAAAATGGGATCTCAATCGGAAGTATAGTTTGGGAGATATCGTGTTCACTCTAACACACATGCATACACAAATCATAATTACAATGCTTTCTTACACTGTGCATTCGTAAAGTAAAAATACAATAAACTTCACTTGAACCAAATCTGCAGTATTTATTTCGTGTGTGACATGTTTCTATATCAATTGTCTATATTCAGGAAGAAAATTACTCATCCACATAACATGACATTTGCTTTATCAGGAAAAGAAATGTTTATAAATAGTGTGAGTGTGAGAGAACATGAGAGTCACTTCCTCATCTTTATTAAACGTGGCATTAAATGAGATACATATTGCTAATTGCCGTAAAAAATAAAATAAACTCTTACTTGAACCAAAGCCTGCAATATTTATTTCGTGTATGACATGTTTCTATATATATTGCCTACATTCAGGAAGAAAATTACTCATCCTCATTCTCATAAACGTGACATTTTATTTATCAGGAAAAGAAATTTGAATAAATAACGTGAGTGTGAGAGAACATTAGAGTCACTCGCTCATCTTTATTAAATGTGCATTAAATGAGATAAATCTTACTAATTGCCGTAATATATATATATATATATATAATTGTACTTGAACCAAATATGCAGTATTTATTTCGTGTGTGACATTTTCTTATATGTATTGCCTATATTCTGGTAGAAAATTATTCTTCCTCATTCTCATGAACGTGACATTTGCTGTATCAAGAAAAGACATGTGAATAAATAATATGAGTCTGAGAGGACATTGGAGGCACTCGCTCATCTTTATTAAAAGTGCATTAAACGAGATAAATCTTGCTAATCACCGTAAAAAATAAAAATTAAACTTTTACTTGGACCAAATCTGCAGTATTTATTTCGTGTGTGACATGTTTCTATATCTATTGTCTACATTCAGGAAGGAAATTACTCATCCTCATTCTCATAAACGTGACATTTGCTTTATCAGGAAAAGAAATGTGAATAAATAGCGTGAGAGTGAGAGAACATTAGAGTCACTCGCTCATCTTTATTAAACGCTGCATTGAGAGAGAGTTGACAAGGCAAATACTTCGCTTTCCCGGGGTTAACTCATCGGAAATCGATTTGGTTCTTCACTTTTTATACATTTATATAATTTTCTCTTTTCTTTCTGTTTGGAGGTAAAAGAACATTACATCGATGATGGTTATAATAAGAAGGAGGGGGGGAGGAAAGAAGGAAAAAAATCCCGAAACAATAGTCTCGTGACCACCAAAAAAAGCCAATAAATAGAAGTTTGGCGTGAGCACTTAGATTATATATCACTGTAGCACAGTTAACCTCCCCATTTCCTTTTTACTGCTTGTAGTAGCCAATATTGATTTTCGATTTTCATGGCAACATGTGGGCTCCATGATAAGTGTTTGTTCTCTGTCAAAGGTACTTATTTTTAATTCCCCGTGTCACCAATTAGGCGCCATTCGCTGAACAATAGAAAAATGCATTCCGCACTTATTTTTGTTTACACTTGCTCGCTTTTATTTTTATTGTTCTGATTTTTTTTTTCAGATTGTTCGTGTCTCTAAAACAGATTTATTTATACACTGGAATTAGGATAGAAGTTGAAAACATTGTTTCATTTTAATCTATGTTTAGGAAAGATTCCGATATTAGATTTTTTTTTTCTTTTGTATGTGTGGGAATTTTTTTCTGTAATTTGTGTGGTTTTCGTTCCGGACTTTAAAAAATATATATATTGTATTTTTTAAGCCCTTAACAAATTATATCTTTCATCTAAGACTATGCAATTTATCATCAAAATAGCTTTAAGATACATCTACAAGAAATTCTGTAAAATCCATAAATGTGCGTGTGGGGGTAAATATTATCAATGAAATGAAACCTTCAAATTTTGTAGTGCGCTTCAGTTTAAAAAAAAAGTATCATATTAAGATGCGGCAATTGGCAAGATTTACTTCATTTACTGCAAATCAAAAATACATTCTATGAAGTATATGATTAGCCACATCACGATTCTAAATTTTCTTGCGTTTTCCTTGAGATTTTCACTTTTCTGCAAAATTTTTTCAAAATTTTTATTCATGAAAATCGTACGCGGAATGTGATATGAAATTATATGTAAAACAAAAACAGTAATACTGTGAGATGCATACATTTTTCAAAGTTTTTTAGCAAGGTAATTCAAATATAATTTTAAGATTGACTTTTAATGTATTTTCCTCTGTGAAAATATTTTATTTGCATCCACTCATATCTACTACTAGTTGCTCATATTCAATTGTTAGTTTTGGATTTCGTCAAGATTAATGTCCTTAGAAAGGTCTTGCCTTAAGGATCAAGAAAAATACAGAAACCACCAGCCCTAATCCAACCGTTCACGACATACGGCTAAATTTTTTCTGTGACTCCATACAATAATCAAAAACATAAAAAGAAAGCCTATTTCGTCAAAAGTGGTATCGTTGGAAAGCTCCTGTCATGAGGATTAACTAACGGTTAATGAACTAACGAAATTAAAACTAGGCTCTAGTTTTAGCTTCTTCTCGCTTTTTTTTCTTTATGAATGACGCCACGGAAGAAATGTACTCGTATCTCATAAACGGTTCAATTCTGAAGGGTAGTTTCTACGTTTTTATTATTATTATTATTATTATTATTATTATTATTATTATTATTATTATGGCAAGATCTTTCCAATGATACCACTCTTCATGAAGTCTAAAACTAAAAGGTGAATACATTTCCCAGTATGTAATAATGAAGAATTAGCGTTTTAATTTAAGAATTTTATGAATTATGATTAACCAATCCATGGTTCTGAATTTTCTCATGTATTCTTTGCAGAAGTGTTATTTTTACTTAAAATTATTTCAAAAACCGTGTAGCCCGATAAACATCAGACGCCTAAAATGACGGGGCTAAAAACAGTAATACTGCGAGAGGCACCATTTTTTTCTTTAAAACTTTTTAAGCAAGATAATTCAACAATTGAATGTTTAAGGTCGACTTTTAAGGTATTTTCCATTGTGAAAGTACATTATCCGCTCATAACTACTAATTCATAATGCAGAACTAATGTTTGCAAATGTGCAGCAAAGCCTCATATTATGTTACGGCTGGAACTTTTATCCGAAAATAACGTGACTTTTCGGCTTAACACCATGTTGCCATTATCGTGAAAAGATTTTTTCCGTAATGTCAGGGAGGGTTTAAAGAATAATCTAATAGTTCCTAAAGATGATAAGTCATGTGTTAGCGGCACGGCTTTTCAGGTGGAACCAAAGCGAATTCAAAAGTCATTTCAGTAAAACGGTGGGTAAGAATATACAAAATAGAAGGGAAGAGGCGCGAGCGAAATAAATAAAGAAAGAATAAAAAGACCCAGCTTATGCATTGTGAAGGGGCTCGTCGCTCGTGAGCAGGAGTGTTGAAAACACCTTCAGCGGGAGCATTTGAATCGGTGCGGACATGGCAATGAAAGGAGCTTAGCAACAACAAAATAAAAAGTTTTAACAGGGAAAAAATGTACAATCGAACAACCGAAAATCCATGAATTTAAGATGATTTTTCGAAGGGTGGGTACCACTGATTTGTATGTAAAAATGGACTCTTCTTTCTAAAATGCCGCTCAAGATGAAACTCTTTTTGGGTCATTTTATGTATATTTGTGAGTGCGTGTAAGTCTGTAAGTGTGTTGTAGGTACTTGATACCAACTTTTATAAGAATTACTATTTGGTACGGCACTTTTCATCATCTCATTGGATCATTTTTTGTATGATTAATTACTTCTTTTCTCGATTAATTACATTCAATAATGCTACTGTGATTTATCATAACAGGTATGAATTTCATCTTTAATTTTTACTCCATTTGTGTATGATGAATTATAAAGTCTATAGAATTATTTTTCTATTATGGTTGCGTATTTTACATTCAAATTATTTTGCAGGATTTGTGCATATAATTATGAATGGGCATCTATTTTTTTATATCTTTATAATTTTCACTTTGAATATTCACACATTCTTTATGAAATCTTATTTCTTATTTTTAATTGATATCGTATATATTATTCAATATATTCTACAATTGTAAGTTTCTTTTTTAGCGTATGCCAATCTTATAATTATTATACGCTATGTTAATTGCTGCATTTACGCAGTTTCAGTGTGTACTATTTCTATGATTGCTACTGTTTGTTAGATATTTGATATCAACTTCTATAATATTTACCATTAGACACTGCAATTTCCATCTCATTGGATTATTTTCTGTATCATTAATTATTATTTATTTTTTGGATTTATCACATTCAATAATGCTATTGAGATTTCGCATAATAGCTATAAGTTTCACTTTGATAATTTTTTTTCCTATTTATGAATGATGTATTAAAAAGCAGTCTCTATTATGGTTATATATATATATATATATATATATATATATATATATAATGTATATAATTTAAGAACTTTTCTATTTTGAACTAGCACTAATTGGCACCCATCGAATCTTGGCGGCTTGATAGCATGTAATTATTATACTACATAATTCAGAGAAAAATCATTAATCTTATAACAAAAGATTGAAACCATGCTCAAGATACAGCACACACTGGATTTTTTTATAATCTTCAGCGATACTAATTACTGCTCTTTAACATAGACATGCGCAACAAAATCCTTATAAAACTCTCATTCATTCATAATTTTTCGAAACAGCGTTTGTTATGCATGTTTTCGGGATTATAAGTACGCAGTACTTGCGAGATAGTCAATTTCTGCTTCCTATCATTTTAATAGGTATGCTATTTATCTCCACTTCATAAATGTAAACAAAATATATATATATATATATATATATATATAATGTATATAATTTAAGAACTTTTTTATTTTGAACTAGCACTAATTGGCACCAATCGAATCTTGGCGGCTTGATAGCATGTAATTATTCTACTACGTAATTCAGAGAAAATCTATTAATCTTATAACAAAAGATTGAAATCATGCAAAGGTCACAGCTCAAGATACAGCACACATTGGAATTTTTTTTATAATCTTTAGTGATACTAATTACTGATCTGTAATATAGACACACACGATAAATTTCTTATAAAACTCCCATCCACTCATAATTTTCGAAGCGGTGTTTACGATGCCTGTTTTCGGTATTATAAATTCAATAAGCAAGAGATATAGACAATTTCTGCTTCCTATCATTTTAAAAGGTATGCTATTTCACTTCACTTCAGAAATGTAAAAAAAAAAAAAAAAAAAAAAAAAAAAAACTATTTGGAAATTATACATCAAACGGGACAAATGAAGTGCGTTCGTACTATAACTAGTTTTATAAATATTCGGATCTTGGTGCAATAGCTGTTGCACTCTTATGCAAAAATGCATGAATACAAAATTTA
Organism: Maratus michaelseni; assembly: GCA_963931845.1. Taxonomy (NCBI): domain Eukaryota; kingdom Metazoa; phylum Arthropoda; class Arachnida; order Araneae; family Salticidae; genus Maratus; species Maratus michaelseni. The sequence continues at coordinate 404,756,306 of OZ007587.1, forward strand.
TTTTATGTGCAGATTTTCATATTATAGATATTAATTTTACTTTATGAAATTAAGTTTCAATACACTTTTACAAACAATTAACTACGATTCTGTTACATTAAAATTATACTGTGCAAATATACAATACAAGACAATGTAAAAAATATATATATCGTTATTATGTGACTGAAAAAAATGAATTATATCGTCTGTTATTATGATATGATTAATTTCCGTAATAAAATAAGTACATTTTAAGATGGCAACATTTTATCTTCTGTTGACATTTATTGAAAAATCCAATGGAAAACTTAAGCCTAGCTTTGAAAATTTCAGAACTTGAAATCCATATTTAGACTCTTTTTCCATTTAATATTTATTTTCCTTTAAACATCTATTCAAAAAACTGTCGCTAGATTATAGGTTTGTTATAATTAAACAATTTTAGTATAGAAATTCGGTTTTCAAATTCAATAATATGGAAATAATATGATTCCATCTTAAATATGACGTAATCATTATGGCAACCTAGAATCATTACCTATCATGGGATATCATTGAATCAATTACGATTCATAATAATACAGATTATACCGTTCTTTGCATAAAGTAAAATTTAAAAGGGCATAAAAAGGTTTTGAAAAGCAATTGACAAATAAAATTACATTATAAAAGGTATGCCCGAATGTTTTAAATATACAGATTATATCTTTTTTGCATGGAGTAAAATTTAAAATGGCATAAAAAGCTTTTGAAAATCATTTTACAAATAAAATTACACTGTAAAAGATATGTCCGAATGTTTTAAATATACAGATTACATCGTTCTTTGTATGAAGTAAAATTTAAAATGATCAACTGATAAATATATGATAAATATATGATAAATATATGATAAATGATAATTGATAAATATTATCAATTGATAAAAGGTATGTCTTAATGTTTTAAATGTACAGATTATTATAGTCTTTTGCATGAAGTAAAATTTTAAAAGGAATAAAAAGCTTTTGAAAATCATTTTACAACTAAAATTGAATTATAAAAGGCATGTCCTGATGCGAAAACAGCAGAATATTCGAAAACAAAATAATTCTATTTTGTTTCTGTTCAAATGCGAAAAATATTCTCTTTATCGGTATTGCCTTGAAGGATGGAATTTGAAAAGTTCCTTTTTGCGCTTCGAAATTCTTCATCCTGCAATACTTCATGCCTTCGTCCCGTTTAAATTCATATATTGGTTTTCGGTCAAAATTTCAAAGATAATCTATTAAATAGCAAATGAAAAGTAAAAGTTAAGCAAATAAAACAATGCTAATTAAATGTTTCGTTGTTATTAAAATTTAGATTCTTAATTCTTCCGCATACACTTAAATACATATATCTTATTGCAATAATATATTCATACAGTAGACCAAATTTTAGCAGATCAGAATTGTAAATTACAATTCGTCGTCTCAGTCTGAACAAAATTTAAATCAATATTGTTCAATATTTATCATCTAACTATCTAAAACACTTACTTTAAATCCTCTGAGACTATTTACATGTACATTAATATTATTTAAATACCGTCATTCAATGCTTTAAGAAAGAATTTTTTTTTTTAATTTTCCGTTTCGTAGAAAGATTATTATTATTACATTAATGCTGATAACTTAATAACAGTTTTCATTAAATCTTAAAACATTTTAGGAAAGCTCGTGTGATATTTGATGCAGTTTTGAAACATAGCAAAGAAAATAACAGCTATTACATTATAAAATCCGATCAATTACATGCTTAATTTAACAAATGAAAAAAAAATCATTTTGTCAAAAGTTTACAGATAATGTGAGCTTATCACAAAATTTTGACTATTAAGTTCATCAATTCCTGGTAATCTCATGTTAAGTACTTTGAAAATAAATAAGCTAAAATTATTGTTCAAGGTTTTTGTTCTTATAATACTGTACTTCTTATAATCTTGCATTCGATTTAGTCCTTTGCAGCAGAACTTAGTTATTATTGAGATGTATTATTAATAACTAAGTTTTCTGGGCTTTATTTTAATTGTTAATGTTTGTCTTTTTAAAATGGTTACCTATGCAGCATAGATAAAGATGATTTTGATAATTTGTTTCATGTGTAAAGCTTATAGTTGGTAATTTTAACAGAAACATCCATTCGTGGTTTAATATTCGAGCGTTATGGCTCATGCATGGTTTAATATGTGCATAACTGATAACATAACACCCACCTATTAAATGATTAACGAATAATACCATGTAACTGTGAAAGTAAATAACATAATTTGTGCTTCTACGTATTTGTTTAACCTTAACGTTCTTAGTAAAATTGCAATTTTAATTTTTGTTTAACTCTCTAGCAATTTGTTAATCTGTTAACCAAATTTTATATGTTTTTATAAATACAGGGTGATTATAATTAAAGTCCCACTTTCAAAATGCTGTAAAAAAGGAACCACTGGTCAGAATGACTTCAAATTTAAACCGAATATACTGGAAGAACGGGGAAACGGTATGGCATAAGAAAGAAAAAGTTCCAAACTGTATCAATAGATGTCGCTTTAAGCAGCATAACGAAAGTGGATTCGGCTACAAGTGACATTTTTAATCGAAATATGACGGCTTTGGCATGAGTTTCACAGTAAACCAACCGTAATGTTCAATGTGCATGAGTGTTTCGGTTCTTTGACGGAAAATATGACTGCCAAATCAGTCAACAGTTGTGGTACTTTTAGTGGAAATCCCATCCACCACGGCAAGGTCGTACCACATTGGTTGGGAAAAATCGGTTTTTAATTGTTTTTAGGCCAAAAACCACATAAAAAGAACGTAATGATTCGGTTTTTAATTGCACATGAGTGTCTTTTCATTTGCATCATAGTATGTAGAATTCCTACAATAGAGAGAGATTGGACATTGACGAAATGTCCGCCATGTAATTTTCAAAGCAGGTGGAACGCAGTAGAACGCAATGTATTTTCATCACCGTCTAACACATTTTATTGTATTAAAATCATGAAAAATTTGTTTTATATGCCTTCAGATAGTCATGAAAATACATTGCGTTCTACTGCGTTTCACCTGCTTTGGAACTTACATGGCGGACATTTCGTCAATGTCCAATCTCTCTCTAATGTAGGATCTCTAATAGTATGCCGCTTACAGCGCCATCTATTGATAAACTTTGGAACTCTTTTTTTTTTCTTATGTCATACCGTACCCCTTCTTTCAGTACATTCAGTTCAAATTTGAAGTCACTCTGACCAGTGGTTCCTTTTTTACAGTATTTTGAAAGTCGGACTTTAATTATAATCACCCTATATATACTATTCCATATCGTAATCTCTTTACTATCTGTAGATATTTCTTTAGGTAATTGTCTTCGTTTTTTACATAAGAAGTTTAGAAAAATAGTATGTAATTGTATATAACAAATCTAAATAATTTTAGTAAATGTGTTCTATAGAAAATTTATATTCTTAATTTGAATTATACTGTGTTCAGAACAGAGTATTTAACTTAAGTAGGGTGGGTTAAGATTTATTAGGAATTGTTCAAGAAATACATATATGAATGGTTTAAATTGCAAATGTTAATGAATAAGTTTTTCTTTTGGTAGATATTTACTTATGAATTATGTGTTATTTATTTATGAATTATGTGTTATTTATTTTAATTCATACTTATTTTTATCTCTTTTATATTTCAGGTAAGTTTTCTGAAATTTCAGTATTACATGGTTATCAAATCATAAAGAACAAAAGTGGTAGGTATGCTTAAAATAACAGCTATTTTTTAAATATTTCTTTCAATAATTGTTTGAAAAAAAAAAGCATACAGTATTAAATATTTGACCATTTGACCATTTTAAAACATCTACATTTAAAAACAAATCTCTTCATATTTTATTGTCACAATTTCATATAAAACAAATGTATACTCGCCAAAATTTTGCTTTTTGCAAAAAAAAAAAAAAAAAAAAAAAAAAACCTATTTTGAACCAAAAAAATTAGCCTAATTAAATGTGTCTTGCGTCTATGCGGTATTCATTAGAAATCTACTTAATTTCATTTGTTAAATAAATTTCTGGTTGGAAGTATGTTTTTTTTTTTTTTTTTAAATAGCCGAAGGTTGGCGAGTATACATTTGTTTTATATGTATTTGTTTTATATGCATATGCTAATTAAAATCAGGCAAGAAAACAATTTTTAAAAATGTTAAATTTAATTATTATAAATTATATGTATATATACTTGTTATTTCTTTGTAATTTCTTTGTCTTCATTTGTTAATATGCTCACAATGAAATGCATATGCAACGGCCCGCTGTTTGCTATGAAAATAAAAACAGAGTTTAAAGTAAATTATTTCTAACTAATACATGTTAATCGGAGAAACAAAATCTTATGCTGGAATACCCTATATTTATTTTTGTATTTTAATTTTATATGTAAAACTTTAGCAGAAACGGGATTTTTCTACTTTGAAAAAAATTGCAATATAAATAAAATTTACTGAAATGTAACATATTCAAATTTCTAAAAAATTGGTTGTCTATGAACAATCTCGATTGTTAAGGATTAATAATATTGAGACAATCAATTGTGGATCATTATCTACAACAAATTGTTCTTATTGAAAAGCAATGATTACATGAAGTCTTTTCACTTCTATGTTTGCAATCTTAGACTGCTAAATTTCTCTTAAACATTTGTTGTATATTGTCAACCACAGTGAATAAAACAGCTATTTTTTCCTTATCCAACATATTTCATTTACAGTTCACATTCACAGCTTATGCGACTCTGTGACGTATATGCTTTCAGTAGCGAAATCTTGATGTCGCTACAACAACGAGTAACTTTCTTGTTAAAATATCATCAATACGGATGACCCCCTTCATAATGCCGGCAAGTTGTTCCGCATGAACTAAAATGTTTCTAAACGTACAATAATGTTATTCAAATGTTATTTTGTTTATTAATTATTGTTTTTAGACTTCTTGGCCTAATGCATAATTGAAACACAAGCATAAAAATACTTTATTTGTTTTGTTTTTTACTATAGTGGACAGGATGTAATTTTTAAAAAAATATTATATATAAAATAATTTTTTTTCTCACTCTATGTGACCCTTTAACTTAGAAAATAACCAATTTAATGTTGGAGATTTGCCGGTTTTAAAGTATGCAACAAAGGGTTAAAAATCAAGTTGGAAATAAGATTCCACCAGGATTCAAATCCAGATATCCCTTTATAGTACCACCATATAGTACAGGTAAAACAGAGTTTTTTTTAACCACAGGTGGCCATTCCCCAAAATTTGGGAAGAACTTCGTTTTGGCACTAGAATTGAAGATCCGATGAGTTCCCAAAAAATAAAGTTGTTTTACCCTATTTTGGGGGGTGGTGGAAATAGGGGAAACTTTAACTCAGGGAGGAGGGGGGGGGGTCATTTTTCTTTAAGTATGTCAAATGGGGAATCGTTAGTTATGTATTTTTTAATTCTGAATCGAACCACACCATCCGCAAGTCGATACGATAATTCGTTACAAAGTTACGCCAGGTTTTACAAATACAAAGACGACGATTTACCTCAGTGCAGTTAATATAGGTTTTTACAAAAACAACTGATGGCCATTCACGAAAATTTGGGAAGAACTTCGTTATGGCACTAGAACAGAAGATCCTATGAGTCCCCCCAAAATAAAGTTGTTTTGCGATATTTAGGGGGGGCGGAATTTAAACGCAAGGGGGGAATAATTCAAAAAAATTAAATAAGTAAATTGGGATATCGTTTACTATGTATTTTTTATTTCTGATTCGAACCACACCATCCGCAAGTTGAGACAATCATTTGTTGCAATGTTACGCAGGTTTTAGGAATACAAAGTCGAAAACTTTACTTTAGTGCAGATAAAATATACTTTACCCCCCCCCCCTAAACACCGTTTATTTCTTTGGGGACTCGTCGGATCTTCGTTTCTAGTGCCAAAAAAAAAGTTGTTCCCAAATTTTCGTGAATGGCTATCAGTTGTTTCTGTAAAAATCTATATGAACTGCACTGAGGTAAATCGTTGACTTTGTATTTGTAAAACCTGGTGTAACTTTGAAACGAATCATCGTATCGACTTGCGGATGGTGTGGTTCGTTTCAAAATTAAAAATTGCATAACTAACGATACCCCCACTTGACTTATTAAAATAAATTATTTCCCACACCCTCCCTGAGTTAAAATTCCCCCTCCCCCCCCCACCCCCAAAAAATACAGGATAAAACAACTTTATTTTGGGGTTCTTGTCGAATCTTCATTTCTAGTGCCAAAAGGAAGTTCTTCTTAAATTTTCGTGAATGACCGTCAGTTGTTGTATTTTATTCAATTTTTCATCTATTTTACCTTTACCTACTAATATACATTATTTTAAAACCACATGTTAATTATTTTGAAACAATAAATGAAAACTTGTTGCGCACATGAAATAATTGTGTATAAATCGGTAAAAAAATAATTAAATCATCGGTAAACTACGTCACATTTTATGCGACCGAAACCCAAGCAATAAAATGAAGGAACAGTTGCAAACACACTGCTACTAAAATTAATAATAATATGTCTTACATCTCCACGAATTAACCAACGGGATATACATAAAGATGTGCACATTTATACTGGTATTTATTCAGCTGCTTATGATCATTAAATTGAGCAAAAATAATAAAGATAAGCTATTTCTAGATAGAGCAACAGCTGTTACACGATTCCATTGCAATGACCGACATAAAATTATTTTGATATCATAAGATGTCGATTTCGTAAAAGGTACGGCTGGTAAAATAATCGTTAATCACTTTATGATTTTTCCTCGAGTTTTGATGTCATAGATTCGCGAGAAATTGAACAACAAGGCCTGCTGTAAAATTACGCTAGAAAGAATAGATCATAAAATGAAAGTGCAGGTGAACCACTAAAAGAAAACTGGAGGTTAAAAAAGCGTGCAGTTTGGCTGAAGCAAAATGATAAAATAGATCTCCTGAACTGATTCACCCTTTATGCTGTGATTAGGTTTAGGTTTTTGAAATCCTTTGTTTCTTTAATATTACGTTTTTCACAGTTAATAAAAAAGGGGATTTTTATTGTGAATTCGACATCAAATGAAAGAAGAGAAAGTGTATCAATTGATTATACTGTCAGCTTGAAATAATTTCAAATATAACTATTTTCTTCAGGAATTGAATCATACAAAAATATAATTATTTCTTAAAGTCTGCGAAGGCCACGAGAAATAGCACGAGCTTAATCAGAAGATGAGTAACTTTATTTATTTATTTTTAATGTTGAAATCCGTACACAGGATAATTTTGTATTAGTTATCACGTCCTTTGCGTTAGAAGAAAATAAAATGTAATGGTATGGCGAGGTCTTGCCTCCCAAGATTGGGTCCTTTAAGAATATGCTTGTGGATTCGTGGGCATTTTGCAGCACTAGTGACTATATTGACATCAGTTCAAAATTAAACAAAAGTTTGAAATAAGTCACTATTCCTCCCGAAGATGACTGGAATGTATCAACTGCTAGATTGATATTTATTTCGTGTTTAGAAGAATTTCTTTCACAATTTTTCACATAACATACTTATGATGTCGCATCATATATTATTTAATTTTTGCAATTTTAGTATTTATTCCCCTCTCAATTAATTCCCTTTTCCAAATTTTGTTCCCCTTTTTCATTATTTTAACGCTCACTGTTCTACAAAAACACTTTTTCATTTTCCTTTCCCACCCTTTTGTTAAATTCAGTGCAACAAATTTAATTCCGTTTATTCTAATATCCTTTTAATTCAGTTACACTAAAAATATTTCTATACTGTGCTGATAAAGTAAATGAAAACCGCTACATCTACCCTTTCAAACAGCCAGCATAAATATGCCCATCTGCCATCTCCTTATTTGGTCACACAGTTCTGTTGCTAACTGATTTCTTCATACACACCCTTTTTAATTACAATGATTCCCAAGCGCATCTGAATAACTCTGATCCAAAAATATCTAACGTACATGTCGAAGTCATAACAAATTCTAAGGTTCGCGGGTTCAAGAATGCGAAAACTCTTTCGAGCCCCATTTGTGTGGTTTTTGCATCCACACATGTTGGCTACCGCCGGAATAGTCGTTAGGATGATTTATGCCAAAAATGGCTCTGTTCTTTAAATTTTTAATTGTCTTTATGCTCTGTTTGGAGAAACGATCGCCATATTGTAACCTTTTGGCAAAATGTAATTTCATTCGAGTTCATGTCATGATACGAGAAACAATCACTTCTCTCGTTAATCGTCTTGCTTTCACAATGTAACTTTTTCACGAATTCTGTTGCGGGCCCGGATGCCCTGCGCTGCCGTGCGCAGCCAACGTTTTCCTGTACATGTGCATTATCTATAGAACCTGGGATTATTAAAATACCTTCAGCTACTCATGTCTGCTTGTTCTTCCAAACGTGCCTATCCTTATTTCTTCTGAATTTCTAGATTTCTTAGAAGGTAATGAAGATTTTAGTCATCGAAGCACTTATCATATCAAATCCACTTTACCACGACCAAGAACCTAATAGTACATAAATTTGGTGCCAGTCACCAGTGCACTTGTACAGGATTTTTACGACATGGTACCCGGGAATGGTCAAACTTTGTATCAAAAGAATATCAATAAGAATAATTTTAAGGCACGGCAGACAAAAACTTTGGACTAAATAATACTCAAGGAGAAACTGTTCATCTCTCTATCGTGACGTTGCTCATAATACATGAATATATATATTTTTGCAAATCTCCCTCAGCCTGTGTCGAAATATTCTAATAATGTCGGACGTTCAACTTCATATGCTCGCTATAGAAAAAAATAGAAAACCAGAATCTGTCAAATCGAGAAAATGGTTTTTTTTCGTATTTATCATCTGTGACTCGTAATATATAAGTTCAAGTTTGTTGATGTTCCGAATTCATTTGAGATGTATACAGAATTCCTTTTTCTCGTCGCTTAACGAATAATTAATCGGACCTTTTTTTTCAAATACGATGTGCTGATTCTTCATATACTAGGAAGAAAATAAAAAAACTTAAAAGTATCATTTGTTTCCAGCATAAAAGAAAAATAATCGGTGATTCTTATGGTTTAATGCGACCACAAAAGAAACTTTGCCTGGTGACGATAAAAAAAAAAAAAAAAAAAAAAAAAACGAAAACTTTTGCTGTTTCTAAAGTGAAACATGTGTCTCGAAATCTGACTACTTTTGGAAAAGGAGCCAATTGTTTTTCCCCGAGAAAGAAGACTTTCTTTAGGCGAATATATAATTATCTATCAAGAAAATTTTATTTCGTTGATCGTCAAAACCACAAATCCCAAAAATCAACTGTACTTGTAGCTGAAAACTTTGCTCAAAGATCGAACTACTTAATTATCTAGCCGAAAAGTGTATCTTAAATAAAACTGAATAAATCAGCAAACAGCTGTATTTTCAAGGGCGTAGACGAACAGATTTTTTTTTCCCCTTGCTCTTGTGTTACGATTTAGTGAAAGTGAATATTTTCCATATGCGGCTTAAATTAATTTTCTTCTTTCGTATTCTTCAATCTTTAATAATGGTGAACTCATAAATCTATTAATGAAGTAACCCACTAATTTAAACTTTTAATAGGAGACCGTGTCTACTATTCTGTAGTTAGCATTTTGTTTTTATAAGGAATTAGGTTTGGCTGGACATGTGGATTACTATAATAAAATATATATATATATATATATATATAAACATACAGAAACATACCGAATGTGACTCCAGGATAATGCAATTAATAAGTGTATTTAATTCGGCGACTGCTTTACACCGTGAATATACAACTGCATTACCGAAATGAAATCCTCAAGTTATATTTATGGATTCACAATCAGATTTCGTCTTCACGTTACAAGAAAACCTGGCAGTATTCTTGGTACTATTGTGAATATCTTCCGAATTATGAAACCCACGGATTTTTATTTCAGTATTAGGGATTCATCTAGTTATAGAGCGTGTTTATCCGTTAACCGTCGATGAAATCTTTTTCGTTGCTCCTGGTGCAAATGATCCTATTATTTTGAGCATTTCTGTGAAGACTATCGCATTTGCAAAACTTATGAAGGTTAAAAATATATACAGAATACGTTCATACATACATTCATATATTCATACATTCATATATACATACATTCATTATATTTTCTGCTATTATTGCATCAAATTTTTACCTAAAATGTACAGGCTATGTCATAATAATAAGTAATGTGTATAATATAATATTTACAGTATAACACAATGTATATAAATATACTAAGTAATGTACATATTAATAAATTAAACTATGTTGTCCATACAGGAATGCTACAATGAGGGAAATTTCATCATTCAAACTTTCTTTTACGTCGCATTTCTGAACACCAATATTGCTACCACAAATTATCGATCGCTGATGAAATTTGGTAGCAATGTAAATCTTGGTACCCTTTACCTGCCTGCAAAATTTCGTTACAATCTGTGTGCGGCATTTCGCGATTTTTCCTTCTTAGGTTTATGCATTTATTTATCCTTTACATAATATATTCGTTGAAATATTTATTTTATATGCTTTTTAATATTGTAGTTTTTCTAAAACCCAAATTTATTCAAACTTTTTTTTTATTGTTTTAATGCTACATTATAATGTTACATACGTAAAAAAGATTAAATTAATCATTCTTAGTTCTATAGATTTATTTATTCTGACATATTATGTTCGCTAAAAATACTCATCAGATATAATTTTAGAGATTGTAACTGTTCTAAATTTCAACTCTATAGGAAATATTTTTTTCTTTTGTTTCATCTATTGATTACAACTAAATTAAAAGTAAATTCCATTATTTTTATCTATCTTCTATATCCTTATATTTTACCCTCAATACTCAGCATATGATGTAAAGGGGATGAAAAAAAATCAGAATTCCTCTTTGTGTGTTAGACACGCACACACACAAAAGAAGAACATGACTTCCCACAAAAAAGAAAAAATCTTCATATTTTCCTATCGCTACTGACACATATTTTTAGCCTCAATTTTTCTCCCTGAAGCGTTTTCTTTACGTCCGACAGCCGATAAAACCCCCCTATAAATCTCTTTTCCCATGTCTCTCTCCTAAATAATGACACAAAAATCTCCATTGTCACTTAGTAAAACCCAGAAATAAACCTTTTCGCCCTCCCTACTTCGTCCCCAACAAAAGAAACAACCTGAAGTTTCCTTCTACAGCATCCACAAAGAATGGAATACCGCGGAATCGGCAATTTCCGTAAGAGCAGTTCTCCGACAACTCCACTCCATGAGTCACAAGTGGAAAGGACCCGAGAGAGAAGAGAGAGGGTGTCTTTTGGCAGTGTGGCGACACTCTCAAATGGGAATAAATAGTGCTGATATAGGGAAGAATCGAGGAGACGCGGAGTGGCCAGTGGAGGATGGGGAGCAATGGGATGATAAGAGGATCTGGATCATAGTGAAAGAGAAAGTGAGGTCGGCTCATCTTAGTGGAGGGGGTCGTTTCGTATGCAAATGTCATGGAAAACTGCGGTGTCAATTAGATAGGGTTATTATCGTTGCTTGGACTCTTGTGAATTGTTGCTTGTAGTGCATGCGTCACTCAGATAGGGTGTGGTGGGAGAAGAGTATCCGCCCGAGGTTATGAATGCTTATCAGGCAAATGACAATGTTTGGGAAATAGAGCTGTGTTTGTGTTAACGACGAGATACGTTTCCTTTTAATTTTTTCCTGTCTGCGGGCCTGTTATTTTTGACAAGGATTATGAAAAAAATATTTACAGTAAAATTTTATATAACGGAGCATTGCCTTAAACAGAAAAAATTCAGAGTCCCGACGAAACGAAAATATCATATAATTACACCTGCTAAGAAGGAATAAAAAGGCAAGAGCATGGTGAAAAAGAAAGTGGGGTCGGTTTATCTTGGGGAGTGGGTCGTTTCGTATACAAGTATCATGGAATGCTGCGGCGTCAGTGAGGGAAGGGTTATTGTCGTTGAATTGTTTCTTATAGTCTTTGGTCACTGAGATACAATCTGGTAGGACAAGAGTATCCGTTCGCGCTTACGAATGCTCATCAGACAAACAACAATATTTGGGAAATAGAGCTGTGTTTCTGTTAGTTATAAGATACTTTTCCTTTTAATTTTCTCGAGACTGCGTGCCTATTATTTTTAATAATGGTTATCCAATCTATGTATACAGTAATACCTTTATATAATATAACTAGCAGAACCGCCCGGGTTAGCATAAATTAAAATACAATAATACGACAATAACAATGACGGAGCTTTGTTCATTCTCGACCATAAATCGATAAAAAAGACAATTAGAAAAAATAGCGTTACTTTCACTCAACCATAGTAAAATGTCTAAGCTTTATAAATGAGAATGCGCGCTTTCTTTGCGCATACAATAGAAAAATATACGATTTTCCTGACAATGAAAAAAAAAATCAACCAAATATCGTAACATTTTTTGAAATTCGCTTTCTTATGACATCTATCTATATTACAAAACAAAAACATATCCGTGAGTAATGTTGACATCATATTGACGGTAGCAACGACCTAGCATTTAAATTTTGCTTGTACTGCATTTTTGTAACTACTAAATATCGCATAATTTCATTTTTTTAAACTGTCAATTAAGAAAAAAAAATGCCCTTTCAAATGTAGTTTGAAAAGTTTATCGCAATTTACTGATTTTTTATGGATTTTAAAGTAGTTTTAAAGCATGTATGTTTTTTAATCTGTGTCCAATCCAATTACGAAAGATTAACTTATTTGATCTTTATAAAGTAAAGACATTTACTTCTAAACATAACACATTCAATTTTTATAAGGTCGAATTAGAAAAGAATGTACTTTCAATGTTATTTGTTTGAAAAGTGTATCTCAATTTACTGATGTTTTATGGATTTTAAAGAAATTTTCAAGAATGGGTATTTTAAAATCTGCGTGCGACTCAATTACAAAAAATTAACTGGTTTGTTCTTAAAACAAAGTAAATAATTCAGCATATGTTGGTTTATGTGTAATATTCCACAACTATGTCTATAACGTTAATTCCCAAACTAAATTAAAACCTAAAATATAAAGAAAGAAAATATGGAAGTCTCGCATAATATTAGAAGGAGTGTTCAAAATATATTAATTTCGTAGTTTTAAATATTTTAATATCGCTTATTAATTAAACCAAATTCAATATCACCAAAGAAAACATTTTATTTTTTTTATTATTCTAAAATAAACTATAAAACTGGAAAGTTGCCAGATTTCATTAAATAGGATGCCGATAATTTTAACAGCAAAAATAAAATAAAATAATGGAAATATGAAGTTAGTAAAAATGACATTCAGGAGTATCTTAATATTTACTTTTAAGTTGGGTCTAAATTGCATAACCAAACCACTACAGTAAAATTTAAAATTTTTATTTCGTGTGGCGTAAACGTAATTGTGGGTAAACCTTTACTTTATGGAAAATAATAATAAACGTTAATTTCAGAAAATCAAGACTTTTCACTGATAATAAAACATCATTTTAAAATTGAAACTTAAATTTCCATTAATAAAAATTAAATCTATAATGATTAGATGAAAGTCATGTCAATTTTATATGTACTTTTAGTCGTGAAGTTTTTGTTGAAAATTGAAAGAAATGTAAATTCTTTAATGTAAATGGAAGAAAATGTTACCACTGCTTCTAAATCAATAAAACACTTAGCAATATAACGTATAGCTATAAGATACAGCTGTAGTATACAACAGAAGTAGGAATAAAACATAGCAGACGATTATTTAGACACAGTTCAAAATCAAAATTAAAACTTTTAATAGAATGTGACGTCATACCTATTTTTTTTCTTTTCTTTTTTTTTACCTTTTTAATAAATTGTTTTCGTGAAATTGAAACGTCTGTATTAAAGTTGGTGTGTTAACTACAAATAAATTTCAATTAAGGTACTACATAATTTTAACGCATTTAAAGTTATCGTTTACTATTTATATAGAAACAAAATGCGCATTTTCTTTTTAGAATCACTTCAATTTTGGGAATTAAAAAATATAGCGAGTGATTCTGAATTTTCATTAGCTTATAAAAAGAAAATAAACGTGTTATCATTTGTTTTTAACTTTTTCAACCCTTTTTTATAGTGTGGCAACAGAAAATAATTATTGCATTAGAAATTTAAAAAAAAAGATTTCTGTAATGATAAACTATGGGAGATGTTTGGAAAAAAAATTAAAGAATGGTCTGAGAAATTTTTAAGGTTGACAATAATTTTACTCGTGTTCTAAAACGTATATGTACATCAAGTTTCGTTCCAATCGGTCAAAAACTATAGATTTGTATAAGGAACATACATACATACCAAGAACGGCTTTTATATATATAGATATTGCCTTAAACAAAAAAGATTCAAGATCCCGATGAAAAAATTAGCATACAATTTATCTTCTAAGATTGAAACCTGTCTAAAAGGGTCTCTTTCCAGTCTCTTGTAGTTCCGTCTTAGCTGATTTTATTGTATATGTGAAAAATAAAAGGTTGCATACTGTACATTTTCTTGATACTTTTTATCGCATACAAATGGTGCATGAGTAATAGCACTCATACTTTTAATTGTAAACGAATTGAAAACGTCTATATTAAATTGGTGTGAGGAATGATGTCGTTATCTACACTAATGTATCAGAAAAAAAAATCATGTCGTGGTAAAACTATAAGAACTTTACGCATGCGCTGATTTTCCTCTTGGTGAAACTGAAGCTTCTGTATTAGAATGAAAATGTCACTTAGAGCGTGGTGTAAAGTTGTAATAAACGTAACCATTTTATCAGTTCGTATTTACCTGTAATTTTAGAATCTTCAGGATTCGAATTTGGGACTACTGTTAGGGAAATCCGCATCTCGGTTTTTTTAACAAAATCATGATTGTTTATTCTCTCTTAATTTTCACTTCATTCTTCTTCTTATAATTTCCCTAATTTGCATGTTTGACTTTTATTTATTTATTTTAATTTTTATGATAAAAGTATGCTGCGCCGCAGGCGCCCATGAGAGAGCGCCCCGCGCGTAGACGACCACCGAACCCAAGTCCTGAAAGACTTTTATTGCGCCAACTGCTTTGTATCGCTACGGCGCTTCGGCCGGTCAGAGAGCCGAACCAATACGGACCCTATAACCTTGAACCCACGTGTTGACGACGACGTAGGTCGTTGCGATACGCGGTGAAACCACGTGGAGTCACCTCGAGACAGTTGGAGACGGGCCGGCGTCCCCCAACAGCTTCGGGGCTGGAAACCCAAAAGGGAACCAGGCCCTAGGTCTTAAGTCGGGATGTTCCAACCCGTACTTGCTAATTTTTATGATAAATCTAATTCTGACTCCCTATACTCATATAAGAATTTTTCACTTTTTTGACGACGGAAAATAAATTTAGCATTATAGAAAAAATATATAATATCAATAGTTGCATATCATAAATTGTGT
The DNA here is from genome assembly GCA_963931845.1 of Maratus michaelseni. Lineage (NCBI taxonomy): Eukaryota > Metazoa > Arthropoda > Arachnida > Araneae > Salticidae > Maratus > Maratus michaelseni. Next base: position 404,771,889 of record OZ007587.1, read on the forward strand.
CTTATAGTTAAATTATAAGCGTAAAATTTTATTTTTATCAGTTCGTATTTACCTATAATTTTGGAATCTTCAGGATTTAAACTTGGGACTGCTTCTGTGGAAATTCTCATCTCAGCATTTGCAACACAAAATCACGATCATTTATTCTCACTTCTTTCTTCTTCTTAAATTTTTCCTAATTTGCATGTTTTACATTTATTTATTTATTTATTTATTTTTGTGATAATGTAATTCTGACTCCTATACTCATATAAGAATTTCTCACATTAATTTTTTTTTTCTTTTACGACAAAAAAATAAATTTAGCTTTATAGAAAAATACATTTATCTTTATAGAAAAATATATAATATCAATAATTGTAATAAAATTGTGTCTTATAATACAATTATAAGCGTAAAATTTTATTTTTATTCATTTGTCTATTTTTAACTATAACAAATACTTACCTGAATTTATCTTTATAAGCATTTTAAGTACACGTCGCTTTAGGTAGTGTATAAATCCAATTACAAAAAAAAAATGGACAATGTTTAGCATTTTATAAAAATGTATAATAACAATAACTATATATACCAAATATTATGCATTAAAGTTCGTCAAACTTTATCTTTCATATTTTTTTTAGTTGTATCAGGAAATTATCTGATTTTGCCGTACGATCTCTTTTTTCACTGAGATGCCTTCTGGACATCTCCCACATTCTGCCCCCCCCCCCCCCCCCCCACTACTCTCTCTGAAACGTGATAATCATCCTTCTACCCGATGTGTTTGGCACGGAGGACCACTCGAGTGGAGTGGAGAGAACCTCTCCTTCTCTTACATCCGAGTGGACAGGGCCTCATTTCATCGAGGGCCCCCGGTCCGTGAAAAGAACCGGGACGGCTGAGTCAGCAGATCGGTGTCTTGATGGAAATCAACCGGTGGATGATGGGAAAATGGGGGAGACTGCTCAAGTGGAGATGCCAGATGTGAAGACAAATATTGATCCGACACTCATGGTCGAGAAGATAAAACTTGTGATATTAAACCACTGCGTTTGAGAGATGTGTTTCCGATGTGTGATCAGGGAGGCATCTGCAAATCATGCTCTGCTGCTTTTATTTATTCTCAAACAAGCTAGGATGGCAAATTTGAAGGGTTTTAAATATGTGGATTCGTGAAATGCGAGCATGAACGAACGATAGCACTGAATAGCCGTTTGTGCACAATAATTCGTGCTGGAATTATCGTAATAATTAAAGATCTTATTCATTATTTTTAATCGTTGTTTACAGAATGTTTTATTTCTAATTGGTAATAATTTTGTTGCATTATCTGCTCTATGAATTAATTGTAAATACTAAGATTTGTTTCATGAATATACGTTTACTTTTCCATTCTGTTATCTGATGAAATGTGTGATTTGTAATATAATATTTGTGTTATTTCAAAAATGTACAAGGTAATTATAAATAACTTTCTCTGATTGGAGCCAAAGCACGCAGAAAGTAGGGGGCAGAGTTCATACCTAAAAAAATGTTAATCAACTTTAGAGACCCAATAAGATGTACAAACTAGAGGGCCACGGACAGGATTTGTCAGGCTATATGAACACATTATTTGTATGGAAAATTTATATTTTTTATTATTTAATTATTTAAATGTTTCGTTGGTAATACCACACCAGATTTCCATTATAATACTTTTTTAATCGCAATTACGTTTTCAAAAATATATTTTGTAACATCGTTTCTTGGAGAATGATCTAGATGTATACATATGGAAAAAATAGGAATGGAATTTTTACATGCAGAAGCAATTAGAATTAATTACGGGAACATTAAAAGCATGCGTGTGAAAAACACCAATACGCACAGCATAATTTTACATGTTTAAACAAAACCATCGCGTTTTCGTCTTTTTATCAATAAATTGGGCGTCACTGTTGCACGTTTCGTTATTAAATGAAAAGATTTTCTATATTCTTTTTTTTTTAGAAATGGATATATATATATATTTATAAATAATACTGTTTCTAATCAATATACATATATATGTGGTAGACTGGTTCCATAAATATGAATAGTGTATATATTTTTGAGAAATAATGTAAGATATAAAATGTAAAAAGAAGGCTCATAGGTGGAGTTACAAAAAAACAAGTTGGAAATTGTACGTCAAACGTTATAAACGAGGTGCGTTCGTACTATAGCTAGTTATATAAATATTCAGATCTTGATGATTTTTAATTCTGTGAAATGAATTATATCGTCTGCAGATTAATTTCTGTAATAAAATAAGTATCTCGGTCGCTTGACGATTAAACCTCGGAAGCTCCTATAACAAGAAAGCACCGATTTAAAAAAAATAATAATCAAATTTCTTAATAAATGTTTTTATTAATATTTTCTAAAGTTTTGATTCGATTTTTAAAAAAATTGAAATGTCTCGACAAAATTCTGCAAAGATAATATATCTTAAATTTTAAACCATTCGGTTGGGTAGTTTTTGCGTTGTTATATGCGGACGGACAGACAGACGGACGGACGGACGGACAGACGGACGGATCAAACGACGACAATAGGTGCTACGTATACGAACGCACCTAAAAAGGGATATTCACATTAGCGACAGTGAATGTGCTAATTTCTAGGTTTTAATGGAAGTAAAAATCATAAAAATAGTTACAAGTTTTGAAATATAAGCCCTAATAGTAGTACTCACTCGGATTTTAAAATGTTTTCGATTACTACAATTGATACAGGAGTTCAAACTAGAATCCTGCATGGGTTCTACGCGACCCGAACCCGAAAATTCTGTTTAAAGTCAACCGAGTCCGACAAAAATGTCTCGTCAACCCGAAACCCGTCCTGAACCCTGCATGCTTCAACCCGAAACTGATCTGAACCCAGAGTGAAGGAAAATTTATACATACTATAATAAAATTACAGAATCAGGACTTTCTTTTGAAAAATTGGTCAACCCGACTCGAAGCGAAATAATCAAAACCCAACCCGATACAGGACCAAGCTCGAAACATGTAAAGTCAATGCGACTCTCAACGAAAAACGCTAGCATCAACCCGCCCCGAGCTTAACCGTGAGTTAAGTCGGGTTTGGATAAAATCGGGTTATTCGAGCCGATACAGAACTCTAGTTCGAACGCTCGCGAATGTCACTATATCAATAAGTTTACAAGTGGATGTCTTGTTTTGTTTAGCATCATTCTGGTCATTTTGTGTTCACGACAGCTTTTTATAGATCGGTATCTCCAGCGTAATTTGAATTTACTCACGAACCGTGAAACCACTTTGAAACCACTCGCCCACTAGAAATAACCAATTTGACAGAACCTGGATTCCGACCTAATACATTGTTAAAATTTTTGTGATAGGTTGAAACAACATTTTGTTCTTCGGTAGCTCCAACCATGAGACAGTGAAACCTTGTTCCAACCTATGCAGGTATAGTTCAACCGGAGCTCCAAATGTTGGAACGATATTTCACCATCTTGAACTTCACCATCTCACCATCTTTCACCAGGTTGCAACTACTTCACCATCAATCGTTGGTTCAACCCACCCCAAAACTTTTAACAGTGTACTTCCGACGTATATCCAGTACTCTTAACTAATAGGGAAGATTTTGTGCCCTCAGAGAATGCTATTTATTCATATCGCGTAATTTGTATCCTACACTGCTGTCGAATCTTATTACATTTTCCCCGCAATTATCATATATCATCGTACTTCAAGCACTATTTTAAACACGAACTTTTCGGAACTATGCTGACATTGTAATCGCACTACATATATTTCGGAAAGAATAAAGTTACCATTATACTCCGAATCTTCGTATGTTCACTAAAAGTGACCTCATTATAATGATCATAACAATTTGTCACTTTAAATGTAACTTGTCTACAGTGTCTGAGAGTCGTCTAAAGAAAAAAAAATTATCTACAAACGACTAAAGCATCTCATATCCTGTGACCACCGATTCCGGATTCTTTGGAACGGCCATTTTAATACCGGACTTTCACAGGGGATCTCCATAATGGTGACGGTAATCCCTTTTAGAACGTCCGTGACAGCAAATCACCTATACACACTATCCTCCTAAATACCTAATAAATCATGCTCTTCTCCCCTTACTTTCAGTCCTAATTGGTCGGGGGTGGAAACTGCTTTCCAGCTGCCGGATTATAAAAGAGACATTTGGGGATATTCCCGGACTCAGGAATAATGCCTCTCATAAATATGATTTTTGAGAAATGTGACTGAAATCATAAATACCTCCAAGTGCGAATACCGAGAAGTTTTGTAAATATAGTCAATAAAATTTTCACAAATATGATTCGAAAGAAAACTCAAGCCGCAGTTACTACTGAGTGTAAATATCTTCGCAGTAAATTTACTTCGATGTTGCATGTGAAATCCGTGAATATTTAAGCAGAAGAATAGTTTTGGAATAAAAATAATTGAAGATATAGACAGTGCTGGGTGCAATTATCGTAAGAGTTTCGTATACTTGAATATCTGAAAATAAAATTGATAAAAGCAATTTGTACCCTCAGACATTTCTGGGTGTAAGAATTGTCAAAAAAAAAATTCTCCCTATGCTTACGTGGTAATACTGTGCCCAACATATTGTTTTTTACGAGATGATGCATACAACAGCCATATGGTTCTAAGACGCCTATTTTATAAAAACGATTAATTTACAGAGACACTGTGCCGTAATCTTCGGTAAAACATCAATATATACGAACATGCACAGATGAATGAACTTCGCATCATTTAAGTCATGACGCAATTAGGAAAAATATGTCCTCGATGTTCAAACTAGCCCTGATAGCACCGTAACCAAAATATAACCAAAATGGGAATAAACTATAGCCACCAAAATTCCTTCTTGTTGTCTTTATCGTCATGTGGAAAATAAGTCCTATACAAGTCTCCGTGACGTCGGTGTATCCCGTTTTGGGAAGAGTTGTAAGTGACTAAAAATTGGTCATGGCGACTTCACAGTGAAGTCACGATCACTAGAGATTCACAATGTGACGATTAAAAGAAATCACCGGCATAGTAACCTTACATTGACTGCATATGCTATGAAGTAACATAATGACTTTAAAATTGTTTATTAATTATATCCAACTCTGTCCTATCCCATTTACTTCTCCAAAAATATCCTGCGTTTTGATTTTCTACTAGCCTGTAACATATTATCACTTTAATGTTGGTATCTAATCTTAAATCAGGCATCGATTCCGGAAGAGTTTCGTGAATGCCTTTACCCCTTAATCCAGAAAAGCACGAATGCGCCCCTGATAATCGCTCCAGCCCATCTAAATGTCTCCTAAAACCCGATCATAAATATTGGCCAGAGTTAATGGTCTGAAATAGAGGGTAAAAGGTATTTTCTCCTGGATCAGCAGTAAATATGGCGGGATCAGCTGACAAAACTTTCTCTCCTCTTGTAATAGCGTTTTTATTGAGGAAATGTGCGTGCCGAAATTACCATAGAAAAATATACCTCGGCTTAAGAGAGCGATACGAGATAAGCGGAGGTTGTTAGAGAGTATTATGAGTTTTTTGTCATAAGGATATGCTTCTAATGAACTGTAATCCCTGTAAATCATGTAGTAGATTTTTTTAGAAAGTGGGGTGGAAGAAAGAGAGACAACAAATTTTCGTGTTATGTAATCAAAAGTGCCCTAGAAAATATACTACTTCTGTTACGTAATTAAATATAATAGTTTTTTTTACATTGCAAAAGTTAGATAATAAATATGCGCTGAAACAAAGGATTTTGATTGTGTACTTTGCAAACAATAAAATTGAGAACTAAATAGCTTGAGGCCCACTTTTTGAAGTGAATGGGGGATATAGAGGGTGGATCATAATTAACGCAGCTCTTTTTTAGGACATTTTGAACAAATGCCTTTACTTTTACAAAATTTTCATCAAAATGAAACGCAAAATGAACAAATTCTTTAGAAATGTATAATGAATAGAATAGCATGCTATTGTTTTGTTATTGAGTGCTTGGAAGTTTTGTGCAAAATTTTGGAATTAATGGTTTAGCTTCCGTTGAAAAATAATAATTTTAAAATTTAAAAAAAATACATGTTTTTGAAGATTTTAATTAAAGAGTTGTGTTGAGATGAAATAACTATCATTTATTCATTTTTTTTTATTATTATTTGCTTAACTTCTTCGAGACCGGTGGCTTTTGCACAAATTGTATTCGGTTGGCACCACTTTTTTAAAAAAAGCTACTTTTACTTAAACTATCACAAAAATGCTCTAATTAGAGAAAGCAAATATTACTTTTATTTTTTACTGGTGTCTAAAACAAATTCTGTATGCTCTTTTTGAGGGTGCATGTATGCACCCATGGTCCCGAATAGGTTAAAGTGCTGGATAATTTTTTGAAATTTGACCGAATTAGGGAAAATAGCTCCATGACAATTAACTATAGAAAAATGAGTCTGTATTGATATGAAAATATAATGTAAGCAGACAGTCTCTATGCTTATTATATAACATTTATTTAAAAATATTTAAAAGGCACGTAGGAATTTAACAAATGCTCTGTAAGAAATTAATTAATACACGACAATTCTAAAATGTTGGTTTACAAGATTACATAAATCGTTTCGTTTGCTCTGATAATTTTGAAGAAAAAAAATCAATAATTGAAAAAGAAAACTATTATTTTAGCTTATTTCATGTTCATATTCTCCATTTTAAGAAACGTAGCGTAAACTAAAGGATCACAGGCACATATGTCCTAAAATTTTACCCTACCATGGATTTTGTTCTGTTAATCTTCATTATCTTTCAAAAATATTAATTGTAAAATTTTATGCACATTTTAAAATTTTAGAAATGCTACAACGAAACATGTATCAAATTTATTGAAATGAAAGTAATATCAAAATAAACTACATATGATTATCTTAAGAATTTTCCTAAAAATATGTACTGAAAACTTTTACTGATAAACACTAAAAGTTTTTCAGAAACTTAGCGAGATATAACAAATTTGTAATAGTGTTATCGAAATAAGATTGGAAACAAATTCAACCGAAAAAAAATCCTTTTAATTCATTGTATAAAAAACAATACAAAAAATTTCAACAGAGTTCTGTAAGCATATTATAATAACGAGTCGATCCGTCTTCGCACTTCCCATTATGAACAATTTTGCATTTTGAGAAAAATGCGTTTAAATTTAAAAACTATTCTAATCTTATAGGGGGATGTTTTAACTTTTAATTAGCGAAGAAGCAGAATCTAACCTTTTTTGTAAAGCTAACTATGTCATTTAATAAAGCTAACTGTATAAATATAATTGCATTTTAAAATGTGCAAGTAAAGGCTTTTTCACCATGAAATACCGTAGAAAAACATCAAATGACAGAGTAATAAATTTTAATTTGGATCGTTAGCGAAATTGCATGACGCAGATAGTATGCTTAACTACAACATCATATCTTGTATATCAAATCTAATCTAAAAAAAGCTAATTGTATAAAGCTAATTACATTTTTAGTGTGTCAATAAAAACTTTTTAAATGTAGTATACTGTAGAAAAACAACATATGATGGAGTAATTAATTTTTTTATAGTTAGCAAAATTACATGACACAGTTAGTATGCTTAACAACAACATCATAAGTTGTATAACAAAGCTAATTGTATAAAACAAATTATATTTTAAAATGTGTCAATAAAGGTTTTTCAGGGTAGAAAAACAACATATGACGGAGTAACAAAATTTAATTTCAATAGTTAGCGAAATTGCATGACACAGTTAGTATGCTTAACAACAGCATCAAATGTTGTATTACTAAGCTAATCTAAAAAAAATTATTGTATGAAGTTAATTGTATTTTAAGATGTGTCAGTAAAACATTTTCTCAAAGTGGGATACCATAGAAAAATAACATATGACAGAGTAATAAAATTTAATTTCAATAGTTAGCGAAACTGGATGACGCAGTTAGTATGCTTAACAACAGCATCATATGTTGTATAACAAAACTAATCTGAAAAAAACTAATTTTATAAAGCTAATTATATTTTAAAATGCGTCAATAAAGACTTTTCAACGTGGGATACCGTATAGAAAAATAACATATGATGGAGTAATAAAAATTCAATTTCAATAGTTAGCGAAATTACATGACGCAGTTAGTATGCTTAGCGATAGCATTATATGTCGTATAGCAAAGATAATAAGTCTGATTTTTTTTTTTCTGAATCAGCAAAAAATACATTTTTTGCAACTGAAAATAATCCTCCTTCCGTACAAGAAGAATACGATAAGCGGAATATGTTCGGCAAAAAAAAACTTGAAAGAACGAAGGAAAGGGACATGTGGTGGTGCTTAGAATGACACTCGACTGAGTGTCACCGGGGCTTCAAGTGCTGCTCGAGTGCGCACTCAAACTAGAGAAAATAACAGATAGTGCCTGGAAGTGGCAATGGGCTCCATATTTTTTTCCCTTTCTTATCCCCGGGTGCTTAAAAAAAGATTGAAGAGCATTTGTAAATAAATGTCTCAGAGAACTCTCCTTGATAGTTCACTCAATAAGAGAGAGTTTTTTTTCTTTGAGCAGAGTTTTTTTTTTTTCATTGAAAGTAAATCTGCGCCACAGAATCTTCTGAATCCATTTCACAAGCTAACAAGTCTTTAACACTTTCCAACATTGTTGAAACTCGTGACTGTGATTCATCTGACTTCTGCCTGTATCTCCAATGTCCTTTTATCGACAAGGCAGGCCAGGCGCTTACTCAAGGTGCACAAATATGGGTTTCATCCTATTTTGAACCTACAATTAATACCTAAAATATTAATAATATATGCTTTTACCCAGTTAATTGTTATAATAAAAAAATATTTAGACATCAATATATATTATTGTGCTATCTCTGTATTTAATCAAATATACGCAAAATGATGGTTTTCAGTTTTCATCAACAGCAGTCAGAAGTGCTTTTTGGATATAAGGAAACCACATATTTGATCAATTCTGTGTAATCACAGTGGCTTTAATGTTTTTATTATTGCTATTATTTATTTTATAAGTAACATTACATGTATTTGTATTAATGCTTATCCCGGTGTACGAAAATCATGTAGGGTTGAAATTTTTCATTTACCCTGGGCCCAAATTTTTGATGATCAGGCCTTGTGTGTGCCCTCACTTTAACTTTTGTAAATATGTTTGGATTTACATGAAATGTAAAGACCTTACTAAGGTTCACGAAAATATTTTCCCTGTTAAAAATTGTATGCAACGATTTATAGTTTTTTACAAGAAAACATAAAAAGAATTCAGAGACATTTTGATGTATAAATGACAATATTAGAAATACATTTTAATTATGTTAAAGTATTTTTTAATTAAGTTCATACATTTTACTTCAGCCCTTTAAAAATAGCGTAAGTAGCATTTACAGTTCTTTTGCAGTGCCCCACAAAATGATTCGATATATTATAGTTTATTGGCGGTAATTTTTCAATAGATTGTAAGGCCGTTATACAATTCCAATTCATTGATATGTATACATGTATGTAATATTAAGTTTCTTTGTTGCATGTTTCGATATTAAAGTGATCTGTGTAGTTCTAATACAAGACATTTTAAAACTGTTTGGATTGTTCATGTACTTCTTAAAGTGGCTTTACAATGCAATTGTATAATTATCCAGGCCAAAAAAGTTTTCGTAATGCTATGCGATATGTATATAATGTACAGTAGTGTGGAAATTTATTGGAACTGTAGATTGATAAACTTTTGATTTTAGACTTTTTCCGGAGTTTTGGAAAACTATTTAGACGAATTGCTCTACATATTAGGCCATATAAAAAAGATATTTAACTCACAATTTCCTGTGAAAATTCAGTTTCGGGAATACTTAGGAGAACAATAAAAAAAGAATTTGTTAAAAAAAACAACATTTGTGGTTACCCTGTATCGTACAAACTGAAACTGATCTGTAACTTTTAAAAATAGTTTATCTTGCTATACGCTAATTTTTTGTGCATTTTCATAACAATAGAAGATATATTCACGAAGGTTGAAGAAGGTACAGTTTCTTTTAAAAATTCCAATTCGTTCTGAATATGCTTTGCTTATAATATGCAGAGTTTACAACTAAATTTGACGAAACTTTGATAAACGTAGCAACTTACGGCTGTTAGAAATGTTATGCTGAAATTTGCACTGAATGCATTGAATATTCGATGAAATATGAAAGATTATAGGAAAATGTATTTAACTGCGAAAGAAAAAAGTTCTCTTGTCTTTCATAACTTACACTGTTAAAAATTTGCAGCAAACTGTCCAGTCATTTGACCGTTTTTATAGAAAATGGTTACATAACCGTATTATAACTCTATTGTGAGCATATTATTGCCCATATTATGGTCAGAATAGAGTTAAATTACGGTTATGTAACAATTTTCTGCAAAAACGGTCAAATGACTGGACAGTTTGCTGCAAATTTTTAACAGTGTAGTAAACAATAGTGTAGGTCAACTTATAAAAATCCCTTTTAAAAATCACAAATTAAATTTATTGTTGGCCACCTAAATGCACTTGAGACTAAGGTTTTATTGCAAAGTGGGAGTTCAAGCAACTTCTTTACTTTTATGAAGAGGCAGAACAACTTGTCTACACTGTTATAAATTTGCAGCAAACTGGCCAGTCATTTGACTGTTTTGATAGAAAATGGTTACATAACTGTAATTTAACTCTATTCTGACCGTACTATGGGCAATAATATGGTCAGAATAGAGTTAAATTACGGTTATGTAATCGTTTTCTATAAAAACGGTCAAATGACTGGACAGTTTGCTGCAAGTTTTTAACAGTGTAGTACTTCTTAAGGAATTCAAAATAATGTCTTAAATCGAAAGTCCATCTTGTTCAAAAGTTTCAATTATTTTGCATGTATAGTTACGGGATTGAGTCATTCAAAATAATTCAAACACATTAAAATTAATAATATATTAATTCTATTGTATTAGTAAAATTTCAATAATATTGCAAGACATTTCCGTGACAACAAATTTGAAATTAAAAAAAAATCAATCTGTCAAATAGTTAATGTGAAATTTTTAAAATCAAAAATGGGTTTATTTGAATGAAATTATTGCGTTATTTCGAAGCTATATTTTTCCACCATCGTTATCCTTATTATATACTGGATTGTGTTTGCTCACAAGGATTAATTGGACTTTAGTTTTGTAATCACAAAAATAGATTTTCTTTCAGGAAAATTTAGGATTCTTCCAGTACCTCATTTTTTCCCTACCTTTACAAGCTGTCGGTATACTTTTTTGCATCAAATAATATTGTCTTCGAATAATTAACTTTCATATTTGCCGTATACTTTAAAGAAGAAAGGGGAACGTTAAAAGAGAAATTCCTTTATTCTTAAAGAAAGGTCTTATCACTTTATTCATGCAAGCATTTTATTAAAAGTTAATTAGTTTTGTAAATAGTATGCCGAGTCCTTTTAATATTAATATAATGGGGGAAAATAATAATAGATTTGTTTGTTAGTTCCTTATGGGAAAAAATTTTAAAGAATTTTTTTTTAAATTAATCATTAAAATCTTAAAGCACGCTCTTACTGATTTAATTAAAAAAAGAAAACTAATATTGGTTATATTGGAGACAAATGTTGTACTACTATTGTATTTATTAAATATTGGATTTACAAGGAAAATATTGACAATGAAATAGTGAAATATATCTTGCCAATATCGCAGTTCATAGAGATGGTATTTTTTTACTATAGCTATTTCTGAATAGTAATATTCGCCTTACTTAATATCAAAATGCTGAAATTAAATAAGACGAAAATTGCTAACGGAAATAATAGTCAAATATAAACACCTCTAAGCAATCTGGATATTGATGCAAAATTGGTAAAATGTAAATGTCCCAATTCTGTGGCAATATTTCTTGTCAATATTGGGACAAGATATAGCCGAAAAACAAACAATATAGTTCAAAGATTGCTTTGCTACTAGGCAGTATAAATAGAAGCAAATCAATGTTATCCTGGTATTGCTTTGTTCTTAGGAAACATATAAAAATAAAACAATATTCCTTTATTCATAAATAAATATTTTATTACACTTTTGATTCAAGTACTTTATTAAAAGTTAATTAGTTTTTGTAAATATTCTCCGTATTATGTCGAATCCTTTTGATGTTAAGAGACTTAGGTTAATAACACGAAGACATTTGCTAGCTAATGTTAATCCAATGGCAGCATTCTTTTCAAATTACTCGTTTGCATTCAATAATTTTAAATGATTTTTTTATAGGATATCTGAGTTTTGTCTACTTTGGTATTTTTTCGATTTTGGTTCCAGTTTTTTTTTTTTCTTTTCTGAAATCACTTTTACTAAAGAGTAGATAATTATAAACTTTTTAACAAAAAAAAAAAAAAAAAAAAAAAAAAAAAAAAACGACTTTAGAAATTAGTACAAAGTAATTTGTTGGGGATTTTCGGCACACCCTGTATTAGTGTACAAATCTCTAAACCGTAAAAATATAAGTTTTTCAAATGAAGCTAGTGTACCGCAGAAATCTTGGGTGAATTTGAACGCTTCAATTTTCACTTTTTTTTTCTCTTTTTTTTTTTTTTTTTTTAGTGTTTATTACTTAAAAAGTAAAAACGGAACCATTGTAAACCTGGGTAATAACCATTCATAACCTGTGTCTGTATGTCCGTCTGTCAGAGCCCTTTTTCTCGTAAACTATGGGACGTGGAAAGTTCAAACTTGGGAAGGTTATAAAGGTTTTTAACCACATATTTTCTGATTATTAGCCATTCACAATTATGTTTAGGAAAAATTTAAGAGGATAATTAAGTTACTTGAATTTTTTTTTCTGTTTGTTTACGTCATAAAAGTTTTTAAGAATTAAAGCATTGCTTTTTGGTTTTCCCTACAACAATCCTAGAAACAAAACCTTATAAAGAGGGAAGAAAATCGCCTAGTAGCGACTTTCTCGCCAAGCGCTATGTCACTTGATGAAAATCATTGAAAATAAATTATTTTAAAGTTGTTTATTTATTTTATTTTTTTATTTTTTGTTTTTGTTGAATTTCTAAAAAAGTACTGAACCAATTTTGATGAAATATATCTGGGACCAATTCGGGAGTATCATCTTTCAATTAAAAAAAAAATCACATGAATCGGTCACGTAGTTTCGGAGTAATCGGTAAACATACATTAAAAAAATAAATAAATAAATACGCGTCGAATTGAGAATCACATTCTTTTTTTAAGTCAGTTAAAGAGTATAAAAGTACGAAAGCGAAACGGTTATATAACGACCTTAGATATAATAAGCAAAAAATACATCATTTAAAAATATTGAAATGCAAACGAATAATCTGAAAAGAACGCTGCCGTTGGATTAAAATTATCTTAGGATTGTCTTAGTGTTATTAGCGTGGGCTCTTAATATAAACGAAACAAAAACACATAAGAAAAAAAAAAGATTTTTTTTTTTCAAGGAGAAATACTTAGCTGGATTAATATGAAGTAATTTAAGTGATCTCAAGTCAGTAATCGCATCAGTACCCTCTATACACTTTTTTTCTTATTAGTTTTCTTTTATTTATTTATATAAAGCAGATTAAATAAAAATAACATTTAAGTGTCTAGAATTTCTATATTTTTAAACTTTAAAGTGCGAGCTTAATATTTGTCAATGAAGAAAATACTTCACAAACTTATGATAAAATTAGTTTATTGAAATAAACTTTTATTGTATTGTTTTTAAGTTTATTTTTATACATTCATTCATGTTATTATGTACTACCTCGCTTTCTAATCATTTACACATTTCGTTTTCAAAGTTTAATTAAACTTTGCCCTTACGACCACAAAATTAAGTTTCCTTTGTAAAACGTTTATGATTTGTCCAATGTCTCGCCTTTTTCCACTTTTGGTAACACTGTTGATATGCTTCTTCTTTCTCGTCTTTTTTATTATAAATTTTTTTAAGATACACTTTCAAGTGATTAACTTTCACATTTGCCGTGTACTTTGAAGAATAAGAAGAGCACTAAAAAAGAAATTCCTTTATTCATAAAGAAAGGTCTCATCATTTTATTCATGCAAGTACTTTATTAAAAGTTAATTAGGTTTGTAAATATGTTCCGCGTTATCTCGAACCTTTTTTATATTAATACAGTAAATTGAAAAAATTATTATTTAAAAGGAAAATGCTTAGTTTGATGGTTTCACACGAAAAATATTTAATTGACTGAGGTCTTAAATCAGTAATCATTTCTGTACATTCGCTACATTTTCCATCTTATAACAATCATTAAGCCATACTAAATACATTAAATTGGATAATTGAAAAAATTGTAATATTTAAATAATTAAGCATTTAAAAGAAGAAAAATTATTTCAAAATATTTAACAAAGCTTTGTGGAATAAGTATTTGTTACTCTGTTTAAAAGTTGAATTTTTACACGCTTGTGATTGTTATTAGTATTTAATTACTCACTTTTAAAGTGTAATTAGCTTTGCCCTTATGACCACAAAAATAAGTTTCCTTTGTAAAATGTTTATGATTTGTCCAATGTCTTGCCTTTATATATATATATATATATATATATATATATATATATATATACCTTCAAGTAATTAACTTTCACATTTGTCGTGTACTTTGGAGAATATGAAGAGCATTAAAAGAGAAATTCCTTTATTCATAAAGAAAGGTCTCATCATTTTATTCATACGAGTACTTTAATAAAAGTTAATTAGTTTTGTAAATATGGTCTGCATTATCCCGAGTCTTTTACTTACCCATCATACGTAGTATAGGGTAAGTCTTGTAATCGTTTTGAAAATCGAAAAAAAATTTTTGACGGATTTACACGTTTCAGACACTGGAGATTCCGAAAAACATATTTAAAAAAAAAATTTTTTGCCGTCCGTCTGTGTGTCTGTGTCTGTGTCTGTGTGTGTGTCTGTAAACGCTCTATCTCCCGAAAAATTTGAGATAGAGACTTGCAATTTGGTATGTACTTAGTATGTAATAATGGGAAGAAGCCTATTTCATTTCAATAACCTCGATTAACCGGAACTATTTTTTTCGGACTCTCGAAATATTCGTTCTGATAAAAGGTATATAAAAATTTTCGAAATTGTTTATTTTATGAAATGAATATAAAAGACAATAAAAAAACATAAATTTTGCATAAAGCATGAAGTCGATCGGATAATTAGTTGTCGAGATATTTGGAATTCTATTTTCCACACTCTTCGATTTTTCATCACCCTGTATTTCATCCAAATTTCACTTTAAAGATATATTTTAATTGGAAATTTGACGCTTAATCAGATGCAATAAACCGCTAGTTAATGGGATGATTATTTTTAGAGTTATAAGGAAAAACCTCTTTCAAGCAATTCAGTAATCAAGCCTTTAAAGTTTATGACGTCATCAAGCCACGATTTTATTTGAATTGCAATGCATTTTATAAGTAGTTTACACATTTTTATTTTAATATTTTACATTATGCATATCCATGATGGGTAAGTATTACGGTGGCCCCCAACGACTAGTTTTAGATTAATATAGTGAAAGGAAAAAAAATGATTCTTTAAAAGTAAAATACATAGTTTGCTGGTTTCATATGAAAAGTACTTAATTGACAGACGTCTTAAATCAGTATTCACTTCTGTACTTTCTCTACAGTTTCCAACTTATTGCAGTCATTACGATATACTAAATAGGTTAAAATGAATAATTTAAAAGAATATTTAAATAATTGAGTATTTAAAAGAAGAAAAATTATTTCAAAACATTTAACAAAGCTTTCAGGAATTAATATTTGTTACATTGTTTAAAAGTTTAATTTTTACACACTCATTGGTGTTATTATGTTCTAGCTCGCTTTTAAAGTTTAATTAAACTTTGCCCTTATGACCACAAAAATAAGTTTCCTTTGTAAAACGTTTATGATTTGTCTAATGCCTTGCTTTTCCTTTATTTTGAATTACTTTTTCCACTTTTACAATGCTGTCGGTATGCTTCTTCTTCTTCTTTTCGCATTTTTTTTTTTAATATACACATTTAAGTAATTAAGTTTCACATTTGCCGTGTACTTTGAAGAATAAGAAGAGCATTAAAAGAGAAATTCCTTTATTCATAAAGAAAGGTCTCATCATTTTATTCATGCGAGCACTTTATTAAAAGTTAATTAGTTTTGTAAATATGCTCCGCATTATGGCGAGTCTTTTTGATATTAATATAGTGAAGGGAAAAAAGTTTCTTTAAAAGGAAAATGCTTATTTTGCTAGTTCCATATGAAAAATATTTAATTGACGGAGGTTTTAAATGAGTAATCACTTCTGTACTTTCTCTACATTTTCCATCTTATTGCAGTCATTAAGATATACTAAATAGGTTAAAATGAATAATTTAAAAGAAGATTATAATATTTAAATAATTGAGTATTTAAAAGGAGAAAAATTATTTCAAAACATTTAACAAATATTTGTGAAATAAATATCTGTTACATTGTTTAAAAGCTGAATTTTTACACACTCATTGGTGTTACTATGTACTATCTATCTTGCTTTCAAAGTTTAATTAAACTTTGCCCTTATGACCACAAAAATAATTTTCCTTTGTAAAACGTTTATGATTTGTCCAATGTCTCGCCTTTTTCCACTTTTAGAAACACTGTCGGTATGTTTTTTTTTTTACGTCTTTATTATTATTATTATTTTAAATATACACCTTTATGCAATTAACTTTCACATTTGCCGTGTACTTTGAAGAATAAGAAGAGCATTAAAAGAGAAATTACTTTATTCATAAAGAAAGGTCTCATCATTTTATTCATGCGAGCACTTTATTAAAAGTTAATTAGTTTTGTAAATATGCTCCGCATTATGTCGAGACTTTTTTATATTAATATAGTGAAGGAAAAAAAAAATGTTTCTTTAAAAGGAAAATGCTTAGTTTGCTAGTTTCATATGAAAAATATTTAATTGACGGAGGTCTTAAATAAGTAATCACTTGTTTGCTTTCTCTACATTTTCCATCTTATTTCAATCATATTAAATAGGTTAAAATGAATAATTAAATAAATATATATGTATTATATATAATATTTAAATAACTGAGCATTTAAAAGAAGAAGAAAAATTATTTCAAAACATTTAACAAAGCTTTGTGGAATAAATTACATTGTTTAAAAGTTGAGTTTTTACACGCTTATAAATGTTATTATGTAATTGCTTGCTTCCTCAAATTTCTTAGACTAGGGACAAGAAAAGTTTGAAATGTTAACTTATTTTAAATTGAATGAAGTTTTATCGTGTATTGGGAACTTGTAATTAATTTAGACTATTTTTGTTGTTGCTGTTGTTGTATTTGTTTATTTATGGTTTATAGAAAAAAAACAATATTGTTAAATTTAAAAAAAACAACAGAAGTTTCATTATTGTACGATCAAATTAATCTTGCAAAACTAGTTTTGGCATGCTTTCGAAGTCCATGAAATCATGCCAAACCTCAAAGGTTCCATAATTTTATATCATCATTTCTTCTTTATACCGTTTATTACGTTGTCTCTCAATCATACATTAAACGGAAAAAAATTTATTAAAAAGAATACAATAAAAAATTCAAAATCTATAAACATTGATCATATTTTTTGTTTAAAACAAAGTTTTGTTTGTTTAGTTTTCAGATATAGAATTTAATTTTTTTTTATAAAAATAAAATTTAAATATATATATATATATATATATATATATATATATATATATATATATAAATCTATTAAATTGTTTAAAAGTTATCAAAGACAAAACCTCTGAAAAACACTGTTTCGATATAACTGAGTTTAAAGTGTTAGAGAACATTATTCATCATTAAACATCATTTGCTGTAGTACGACCGTAATCTTAGGAATTATCCTATGGGACTGACTGTACAACATTCTTAAAGGTTCGAACATTACAGAAATAATGATAATAAAGATTGCATTTTTTTTTCGTTATTTCAAAACCTTTTGGCCCCTTTAATAGAATAAAAATAAGTTTTCTTATGGATAGGTTATCATTCGTCAAACGCCTCGCTTTTTTCCACTTTTTCCCTCCGCCGGTACACTTCTTTTTTTTCAAATATACATTTTCAACTAATTAACTTTCATATTTGACGTGTGTTTTGAAAAGTAAGAATAGCATTAGAATATAAATTATTTTATTTTAAAAAAAAAGGTCTTTATCACTTTATTAAAAATTTATTAGATTTGTAAATATGCTTCGCTTTATGTCCAATTCTTTTGATAATAAAATAGACAAACACACGAAAAAAAATTTATTTTTTAAAGGAGATATGCTTAGATTGAGGTTTGAAATTAGTAATACAGCTGTACTTTATAATTTTTCCTTGTTAGTCTTCACTTATTTAAATATATTTAGTGAGTTAAAATTTAATAATATTTCAGCATGCAAAATTTCCATATTTTGTTTTATTTTAAAGTGGGAGCATAACCTTTCACGATGTGCTTATATTTTTATTTTGAATACTAGGGAGCTCTTCCTCCTGCGCCTTTCATGCGCTAACCTCGGACCTTTTTTGCCTTTTGTCTATCTATCTATCTATTTCTCTGTCTGTCTGTCTACCTCTCTATCTGTTTTAATGTCTGTTTCTCTTGCTATCTGTTTGTCTGTCTGCCATTAATTCATTGGCATTCATTCATTTACATTTATTCTTTCATTTATTCATTCATTGACATTCTTTCATTCTTTGACATTCATTGACACTGATTCATTCAAAATTATACTACAAACTGTGAATTTAAGCATTTCATAAATTGGATTCATATATTTGAATTCATATATTAGTTGTTTCATAAAATCATTTACACAAATTCGTTTCATTACGATTTTTTATATATAAGGTAGATTTTTATTTCTGGGAAAATTACAGAATTAAGTATTTAAAAGAAAACGAACACTTCAAAGCATTTCACAAAAATTAGTACACTGTAATAAATTTTTCTTGCATTGTTTTAAAGTTGCATGATTACACACTCATTAGTGTTATGTTTTAACTCGCTTTCCAAAATTTTGCTGGACTTCGGCCGTATGACAATAAAAGAAAAAAAGGTTCCATTTCCAAAACATTTCTGGTACGTCCAATTCCCCATCTTTTTCAACTTTTAAACACTGTCGATATACTTTTTTTTTCCTTCAAATATACACTTCAGAATAATTAACTCTCATGTTTGCCACGTACTTTGAAAAAAAAATGCAAAGCGTTAAAAGAGGATTCTTTTTATTCATAATTGAAAGGTCTTATCACTTTATTCATGCGGGTGCTTTAAAAGTTAATTAGTTTTGCAAATATGCTGCGCTTTATGTCGCGTCCTATTGTACTAATATAGCGAAGAAAAAAAAAAATCATTCTTTAAAAGAGGAATGCTTAGTTTGCTAGATTCTTATGAAAAATATATATGTGACTGAAGTCTTAAATCAGTAATCGCATCTGTACTTCAAATACAATTTGTTTTTCTTGTTTCAATTATTAAATATATTAAATAACTTAAAATTAATATTTTTTAAGAACAAAAATATATCATTTAAATAATTGAATAGTTGAAAGAAAAATATTTAAAATCGTTTAAGGGGTAATACCACTTTGACCTGTACAAAATTTCGATTTTTATTTATTTATTTATTTATCACTTAAAACATTCGTTATGCACTCGAAAAAAATATTATTTTATCGCAAATCGATGATTTTTTTTTTTATTTATGTGATAGTTATGTCTTCAATTTACGTGCGAAGAATTCAACGAAACATCAAATTTACAATCATCATGATAGGAATAGATTGCCATTCAATTTTGGTTGCGGTCATCTAAGAGGGGGTGCCGAAAATCGATGGTTTGTTCTATTTATGTGATGGTTGTATCTCTAATTTATGTGCGAAGAATTCAACGAAACATCAAATTTACAATCATCATGATAGGGATAGATTGTCATTCGATTTTGGTTGCGGTCATCTAAAAGGGGGGGGGGGGGGCGAAAATCTATGGTTTGTTCTTTTATATGCTGGTTATATCTCCAATTTATGTGCGACGAATTCAACGAAACACCAAATTTACAATCAGCATGATAGGGATAGATTGCCATTCAATTTTGGTTGCGGTCATCTAAGAGGGGGGGGCCGAAAATCGATGGTTTGTTCTATTTATGTGATGGTTATATCTCCAATTTATGTGCGAAGAATTCAACGAAACACCAAATTTACAATCAGAATGATAGGGATAGTATGCCATTTAATTTTAGTTGCGGTCATCTAAGAGAGGGGGCAAAAATCGATGGTTTGTTCTATTTATGTGATGATTATGTCTTCAATTTATGTGCGAAGAATTCAAGAAACTTCACGCTTAGCATACTGAATATGGCAAGATATTGTCATTAAATTTTGGTTGCAGCCATCTAAAAGAGGGCGCCGTTAAAAAATACCTATTTCCTAAATCGATGTAATTTCTTGTATTATTATATCATTTAAGGTATCCACATACCTTAGAAAGTGATTTTTTGAATTTTTTGAAATTTTCCCTTTATATCAATTTTTTCTAATGACATTTAAATTCACACTTTGAAAAATGTGTAAACATTTTAGAAATTACACAGAAATGATTTTTTTAAGTGAAAAATAGTCAAAATTATGTTAAAAATTGACATTTGTGCAAAACATGATAACTCAAAATCAAATCAATACATTCACATTTTGTAAGTTTCATAGCAAGGAGAATACCTTTCGCAGTATTATAATAGCATCTCTATCGCAGATGCTATGGCACTTAAAGTGCTAATGTAATGAAAAATTCGTAAAATTTCTTGCAACTTTTTAACTTATACCAGTGTAAATATAAAACTAATTAATATATTATCATGATTGTAATCTATTCCCTCAATAAACATTTGTAAAATAAGTTTTTAAAAAATTCAAGGCATTTCATGCATAATTTTTTGTTATAGTATGTTTTGCGTGCAGTAAAAAATCTGAAAAACTTCATTTTGAGTAAAAGCTAAAAAAAAACTTTTAAACGCGGTTCTTGCTATAAAAATATTATTATTCTTTAAAGTTTTAATTATATACTCCATGTATTTTCTTGGATATATAATCCAAATTAAATGCTAAATCTCGAAACAGAAGAATGTAAACAAACATATATTTCAGCTTAATCCCGGTTTGCAGAACGATATTTCTAGTTGTAAAATTCTTTGGCAAGCTGCAACATATGTAACTTTAAACGGCTGTAACTCGGGTTCTAATTAAGATACAGACACAATTAACGTGGAATTCGATAGATAAAAGATCGGATTTTAATATTATTGCAAAAATGAAAAATCTCTATTTTTATCGAAAATGACATTGCAAATGTGTGTGGATACTTTAATTGATTTTATTAATATAGAAAAAAGTTTTGATGATGGCCACAACATATTAGTTTCCTTTCATCTTAAAATATCCCAATCAAAACTTCTCACTTTTGAATATCATTTCTGTGTTTAATTTACCTTAAAAGTCTGTGGCAGAAAGCACTTCAATAACTTCAAGCACTTCAATAGAGTTCTTCATATCAAATGGCGTTTTCGCCAATTTATGTTTCAAGTATTAGACGCGTCTCTCTAAAGTGCGAGTGGTTACAAGTCGTAAATGGAATATTTGGAGACACATTGGAGGATTGCTCTCAAAATCTGGAAGCTAAATATTAAAATAAAATCGTTAAGAATTTTTTGTCATGGCGCCAGTAAAAATAAACTTAATTTGTCTCACGTCAGTTCTTTGAAAGAGTCTTTAATCTGAATGGTGACATTTCGATGACCAGTTTCAAGTTGGGAGGACATGTTGAATGAAAATTATATTGCACTGTTAAAAATATCCCTGTAAAATTACGGGTAGAGGCCGGCAGCAGAGATTCCAGTCATACCCCGTAAAAAAAATCCATGCTCATCATTTTGTGCAACCTGTAATTTTACGGGGCAAAGTAACACAATAACACTTTACTTACTGTTCCGTAGCCCATTATACGATTATAATCATCACAAAATCGCTTTTTTTGGCGGGCTAAAAAATATGTTGTCGCGGTTAAGGGACATTATTTTTCAAAACACGACTAAAATGAAGGGTTACACCCTAGCGGAGAAAAATGTATGGGGTCGTACCGTATTTTTGCTAACAGATTGGCTAGAACGGTACGAATATGTGTATTGCCCTTAATTTTCTATAAGTATCTAAAGGATAAGGCCGCTTAGTTAGTGAATCAGACCGTTTTTCATCAAATAAGGCTGTTGCCCGTGAAAATTTAAGGTCCAAACGCTCATAAATTTACAGTTTTTTCTGACAGTATGTATTTAACTGTTTTTTTTCCTCTTTTAAAATTGTTCGTAAATCCAAACTGTCTACTTTATAACATATTTTTTAATTCATTTTTGATCAGAAAGGCATGAAATGGGTAAGTATTGTCATTCAGACACTATGTAATAAGAAAAACGTTTTCCATTTTTTGAGAAAAGCAGATCTTACAGAATACATTGTCACAGTTGGCGTTTTGAACGAAATTCCTGATGCTTCAGTTCGCGATAGGAGTAAAACGTGTTGTCACGTGACATGAATTGCTTATAACTCGATAAGTAATTTATTTATCAAAAAAGACAAAGGAAAACTCATTTCGATTCCAAGTCGCTTCAATAGCACAGCCTGCCAATTTTATGCCTTTGCGTTTAAAAATTATTCAGAAAATGTGTCAGAAAGTTTTGCGTTGTTGAGCAGAACATTTGAGAACCAACTTAACATTTAGTTTATTTCAAAGTTCAATTTTGATCATAAACAAAAGTTTCTATTTATCCTTTATTTCGGTAGAACATCTATTTATGGCTTATCATGTTCACCGTGCTGCATATTAGGCTTAATTTAAATAGTGACTTGTAAACGCAAAGTATGTGGGATTATGGAAACAATTCATTATTTTTGTTTTACAAATTTAACAAGTGTGAAAATAAATTGTCAGAATTCATTATTCACTTTTGATATGTAAAATCTTTCTTTTGATCTGTTCTCTCCCCTACATGTAGGGAAATGAAACATAACAGATTTTAATATTTTAAAGCCATTTGCTATTACATTAAACGCTAGATTGTAGTTATACGCCTAGTAAAATGTTTCGATAATATGAGACAGCCGATCTCGCCCACGTCGAGATAAAGATTAATTAAAAGTATCCACATGATTAACAATTTTCCTCATCATTATTTTTTTGCAGAAATTAAATAGTAATTAATATCTTATGATAATGTTTTGAAAGAAAAAAGGGCTTGGAACGTATGCGGATGCCGTAACTGCAAAAGGAAAATCTTTTGTATATAAGTTCTGTAATTAAGAGCGAATCTCACATAATTTTGACTTTTAAATCTCTTACTAATAATTTTTTTAGTGCATATTCTTGGGTTTCTTTTATTTCATATATTATAAAACATGTCATTGCATGATTGTATAACAATATTAACAATACAAATAACTGCTAAACAATTTTGTGGTTCAAAATGTAGCATTAAATTCCCTACCATCTCTTGTCCCTGATGCTGATTTTTAAGTTTGGAGCTGTCTGGATAAAATTGTTTCAAGAAAAGTAGTTATACTTAATTTTTGTAACGAAATATGAACTATTGTTTTATACATATGAGTAAAAAAAAATTATATTGCAGGCATTTTTATGGTTTTTATAATTTTTTTAACTCTCTCCCGAGATTTTAGATTGCTTACCGCCCGCCCCTCTTGTAAAATTAAGAAAAAAATCACTTCAGATGCAGTCCCAAGGCTGTAATTCTTTGACAGGAATTTTTCCGCAGAATTTAAATCAGCCTTTAAATATTGCTGAGCAACAGCAATTTTTCGGTTAAGAAGGAGAGTAAAAAAAGGGGAAAAAATAAAAAAGAAAGACAAGAATATCACGAACTTCAGCACCCCATATGAGAATTACAGATATATAACTGCCCCGCAGAGACTTAATGCTCTTCCAGAGTGCTTTGCCCATCTAGCTGACCAGATCTTAACCCTATTATCAGAATTACATATAACGAATTATATTGGTGATTTTGCCCGACAACGTCGAAAAAATGCTATATAAATTGAGACAACTTTTCAACAGATTCAGAAAATTGGAATCACTTTTCTTTTTCATTTTTCCTTTTTTTTTAAAACTCTCCTTCTTAACCGAAAGATTGCTGTTGCTCAGCAATATCAATTTCAAGCATTGTTGCATTATTGGTAGTCTTACCGTCCCCAAGATTTATCCCTGAACTTTTAGAGGTAAATTATTTGTATTATAATTATTTTGTTGTTGCTGTTGTTATTTAGTTCACTGTAAATAACTGTTGCTTAAAATCAATGAACATTGTTACTTGAAATTAGGTTTAACATAACTTGTCTAAAAATAAGTGGTAATTTTACTTACCTTCCCTGTTCTATTTCGCTATTGAAAGGCTACTTCACTAACCTGAAAATACTCGCTCGCGAATGTTAATCCTATGGGAGAAGGTTTTCACAATATCTCGTTTGCATTTCAATATTTTTTTTCATTGGATAGCTGAGATCGATCTCAATGCATGCCTTTTTTTTAATTTTTCGATTTTGTTAACAAGTTTTTTTGTTTTATTATTAAGGTACTTTTACTTTCGAAACCGGTTTCGAAAATGAAAGTATCCTCATTAAAAAAACCTCGAAACAAAATCGAAAAAGTAAAATAGGGTTTGCATTAGAGATCGACCTCAGATATCCAATGCGAAAATAATCATTTTAAAATATTGAAATGTGAACGAGATATTGTAAAAACTTCTCACAGGATTAACATTAGCGAGCGGGTGTTTTCACGTGATTGAATTAGCCCCTTGATGGTAAAGGTCTCACAGAAATAGTACAATATTAAGTATTATTGTAGAACAAGAACATGTTTAATTATAGCAACAAGAACAAGAAATACACAAACTAAAATCTTTATACAACGTTTTAACGCACAAATCCGTACAAACATGGCACAAAAAATCCCATACGGATTCTTGGATCCCCTTCCTCAGTGCGGAAAAAAAAATTAAAATGGATTTAAAGAACCCCTCGATTATAGCCCCGAGTACCGGCTTGATTGAAAAGGCCAAAGCAAGAATTTATATAACTTAAAGAAATGTTCTTGTTTAACGTTAAGAGCTAAACATTTCTTTAAGTTATATAAACTCTTGCTTTGGCCTTTTCAATCAAGCCAGTACTCAGGTCTATAACCGAGGGGTTCTTTAAATCCAGTTTATTTTTTTTCGCACTGAGGAAGGGGATCCAAGAATCTTCGAAACGGCCGTATGTGATTTTTTGGGGCCCTGTTTGTACGGATTTGTGCGTTAAAACGTTGCATAAAGATTTTAGTATATCTATTAAAATTTGAACAAAGCATTTGATTTATGCTTAAGAACAAGAAAGTTTGAAATTGGAAGTTTAAAAAAGATATCTTATTAAGTTGAATTTCACAACTTTCTTATTTTTGAAAGTTAAAATTTATGGGAGAGTGGCTCTTATATGCTGCTTTTCAAATAAATATTAATGTTTCTACAGAACCAAATCAAAAATAAGCTGATCAAACTACGTACATTCTCTTTTTCCGCTAGACAATTATCTTCTTGTGATACATCCGTCGAAAATTTCGTCTTTCTTTACGAACATTTCTCCTTTATGTCTTCATAAGGGTGGCTCTTGACGATGTTACGGTCACTTAAAACCAAGTGATGTGAAGACAAAATAAAAATTAGACTGGAGTGCGGCGTGCGTCTCGAAGTAGTTCAAGTGGGATTAGGACACTTCTTTCTGGTTATGTTTCTAAGTTTTATTTTTCTCTCTCGATCTGCACAATGTCAGCTTAAAAGTAAACTGTTTCTTGCTATATAACATCCTGAAGCTCAAGTGAGGTAGGAATATGAGTCGAGAGTTTGCTTTTTTATTTTTTTATAACTAGATACTCAATGAGATTGTTTAAGTTAATTGAGGGTTATTTTTAGATGCACTAAATCATTATTGAGTAGCTCTTATGTCATATATATATATACTATTTAGAAATTTGCTCAGACGTGATTGCGTTCTGGTTTGTCCTGGATTTAATTAATCCCAATATTTTTTACTCGTTTATGTAATACAGTTATAAAACTTTTTGCATTTATTTGCTGTAAATATTATTTAGGAAACTTACCTGAATAGATAAGTAAATAAAAAATACATACATATATATATTAATTCAATGAAGTTTTCAATGCATTTGTGTGTTTTTCAAAAAATTTGGAATGGGATTTCATTATTTTTGAGCTGTTGTTTATTCGTCACTTTGTCTTTGTGAGTATGTGGGAGGTGGGTGGGTTTGATTGTGCTTTCGCACATGATCCATTCATAATTCATTCAAGAAGGTCGTAAGAAATACCTTAGTACAAGTAGTATACACCAAGCTTTTGAGACTTAATTTTTATCAATCTTTTGGACAACACAACGAAAAAGAGAATCACGTTGACCTGTAAGACCCACTAAGACCCACTGGACACGTCACTTTAGAGAGTAGCCCTGATACTGTAAGTACAGAGATCTCTCACTTATACACGATGTTCAGTAATTACTTTTTCATACCACTATTTTAAAACAGCAAAATTCGATTTATAAATTCTGCGATTTAACGAGACGAAAATTACCTTACAATAAAACAGGTGCAATAAAACAATTTCCGCGTATCACGTATAAGTGAGAGATCACTGTAACAATAAAAACTATTTATTTAAAATTAGTAAGAAATTAGGTTTGCAGTGGAGCGGACAAAAGTTAACTACGATGATCAGATTTAAACTCACACTCTACGGTACCAAAAGCGGGAGAAACTAATTCCAAGATTTAGTTGGATTTTATCATAACTCTCAATAAATATGGCTACATAGATTTCCACTCGTAACTCTGTAAATGTTGCTAATACACAATGGTGTAGGAAACACTGATTATATATAGCTCCAGTTTACATTTCCTTGAAAGGCAGTACTTGATCAAATCCGCTCTATTTAACTTTTACTGTCTTATTTATACTCGACAGTGGATCACAGCAAGCTAATTAGCATAAAACCACCCAAAAATAACCGCGACGATCAGATTCAGGGCGATACAATCATATAGTTGTGAAAGTGAAAGAAACGACAGATAGATGGCACTTTCACGCACAAGTTTAAATCTGATAACACGTTCGCAACAAAAACTAGACTACCCTCATAAAAGGGTAGCTAGGCACTGCCATAACGTGATGCCCCTTTTACTATTGAATGCTCAAATACATGCCAGAACTTTGTATGAGAAAAGTTTTTTTTAGAATTCAGTCACCTAATGTCAGTTTACGCAAAGTAATATCACTTTGATTCTGTCTATTTTTCTTTTCTTCTTCTGTCAAAATTCTCTTGCGTTAAGTATTCATTACAACAACAACAAAAAAAAAATAATCTTCCAAAAAAATAGAATTTTTTTTTTATTTTGAGTTCTTTTATAAAAGACGAAAAAAAGGGAAAGCCGTTTTTTATAACTTTTTCTCTCTATCCGGAAGGAATAAAAGAAACAGTAACTTTTTATTAATGAGGCATTTGCATGTGTTCTTCGGTGGGGATCATTAGTAAGTCACCGGGATCCGAAGACTGAAAACACTTAGCGAGAACTGGCGAATCTGGAAGCTGAGTGAACAAAAATAAGAGAAGATATATAACGGAAAAAAAGAGAAATGCTTACTATTTATTAGTACGCAATTGAGTTTTTTTCATATTTTTGCATTGTACGTGAAATGTTTGCACTTCAAAAGGTACCAAATCAAAATAGAATGCAAATAAAAGTAGAGAAAAAAAGTTATATTTTAGATTAAATGTGGATACTATTAGGTCCGGTATATTCCGGTGTATGCACTATTAACATCACGAAGGTGAGATTTAATTTGGCTAAAATAGCTCATATTTACTCCGCCAAGAACATAAAATGACACTTTTGGCGTATTTGGTATAAAAAAATAGACATAGACATAAAAATAGAATATTTTTACATGATTGTTCAATATTTTATAGAATCTTTTAATTCCTCTTAAGAGTTACTTTTGGTATTGATGGCAAAAATCGGAAAGTTGTTTTCCTCAATCCCATGGTTTTAATATGAATTTGCATACACCAGTTTTTGTTGTGTTTCCTCAGGAGATCGAGCTTTAAACATCTCTAATGCTTATCAATATTTTGGACAATACAACAAAAAGGTGAATCGCGTGATTTCCCTTTTACTATTGAATGCAGAACTATACATGTAGAACTTTGTATGTGAAATTTTTTTAGTACCCCATCCCCTAACGTCAGTTTCCGCACAGTAATATCATTTTGATTCTGTTTATTTTTCTTTTCTGCTTCTGTCAAAATTCTCTTGCGTTAAGTATTCACGCGATAGAATCGTTACAATAACAAATAACAAATAATTGGCGAAAAAAAAAAAAGAAAAAAAAAGAAAAAGATTTTTTTTCGTGTTTTTATAAAAGACGAAAAAAAAAGGGAAAGCCATTTTTTATAACTTTTTCCTCTGTCCGGAAGGAATAAAAGAAACAGTATATTTTCATTAATGAGGCATTTGCATGTCTTCTTCGGCGGGTGTCATTAGTAAGACCCTGGGATCCGAAGACTGAGAATACTTAGCGTGTTCTGGCGAGTGTGGAAGCTGAGTGAACAAAAATAAGAGACGACATATAAGGGGGAAAAAAAAGAAATGCTTACTATTTATTACTAAACGATAAAGATTTTTTCATATATTTGCATTTTATTTGAAATGTTT
Source organism: Maratus michaelseni (assembly GCA_963931845.1). Lineage (NCBI taxonomy): Eukaryota > Metazoa > Arthropoda > Arachnida > Araneae > Salticidae > Maratus > Maratus michaelseni. Next base: position 404,800,820 of record OZ007587.1, read on the forward strand.
GCACTTAAAAGGGTACAAAATCATTATAGAATGCAGATAAAAATAGAGAAAAAAAAGTTATTTTTTCATAAATGCCAATATTCACAGCCTAAGAGGGACTGCTGTAAATATTGGCATTCATGAAAAAATATGAAATTTTCAGATATATTTTGGTGAATGCACTATTTGCACCATGGAGGTTAGATTTAATTTGGCTAAAATAGTACACGACCAAGGGAAAAAAAGGCTCTTTAGGCGGATTTGGTGTAATAAAATAGATATAGACATAAAAATAGAATATTTTTACATAAATGTTCAATATATTACAGAATCTTTAATTCTTATGTCTTTAAGAGCTACGTTAGATATTGATGGCAAAAATTGGACAGTTTTTTCTTCAATCCTATGATTTAAATAGTGTTTACACCAATTTTTGTTGTGTTTGAACACAGAAAAAAATAAAACCCAATTTGGGGCGAAAAATTCTTAGGCATGTGCCCAAATTGGGCCATGCCTGTTTTAGTTACCACTGTGTATTCATTTTGGGCACTGTTAAATACCCATTTTCAGAAAAAAAAAAACAGGCATGACCCAATTTGGGCACATACCTAAGAATCTTTCAACACATATTTGATTTTATTTTTTTCTGTGTGGATCGAGCTTTAAACATCTCTAATGTTCATCAATATTTTGGGTAATACGACGGAAAAGGGCATCACGTGATTTCCCTTTTACTATTGACTGCTAAAACATGCAGAACTTAGTATGGAAAAGTTTTTTTTTAGTATTTCATCCCCTAATGTCAGTTTCCACAAAGTAGTATCATTTTGATTCTGTTTATTTTTCTTTTCTTCTTCTGTCAAAATTCTCTTGCGTTAAGTATTCACGCGATAGAATCGTTACAACAACAAATAACAAATAATTGCCAAAAAAAAAATCGTCAAAAAAATAGATTTTTTTTCCCATGCTTTCAGAAAAGACGAAAAAAAAAGGGGGAAAAGTCATTTTTTTTATAACTTTTTCCCTCTATCCGGAAGGAATAAAAGAAACACTATCTTTTCATTAATGAGGCATTTGCATGTGTTCTTCGGTGAGGGTCATTAGAAAAAGTTCCTAGGATCCGAAGACTAGGAGCACTTAGCGAGTTCGGGTGAATCTGAAAGTTGAGTGAACAATAATAAGAGAAGTTATATATAAGAAAAATAAAGAAAAGAATGCTTACTATTTATTACTAAGCGATTGATTTTTTTCATTCATTTGCATTGTATGTGAAATGTTTGCACTTAAAAGAGTACCAAATAAAATTAGAGTGCAGATAGAAATAGAGAAAAAAAAATTATTTTTTCATAAATGCCGGTATTAATTGTTCCGATATATGCAGACATTCTTGTACTTTTTGCACATTAGCATTTTTTTTTATTACAGAACCACCTCGTTACAGAACCACCAGTTTTATTACAGAACCACCTCATATCGCGCAATCGGCTATTTCGCTCATTTTTAGCTGACCCTCGATAAATTTAGTTTCTTGAAAAAGCATATAAAACTTTTTTTAATGTCGAAATCTAAGCATATAACTGAAATGCAATTAGTTCATTTTTGTTCTTTAATTGCCAGTGACAAGCAGATAATCAAAAGTAAAAAAAAATAGCGTCCAGTTAAACTGATGACATTGAGCTCGCAGGCTATTCACACTAATTGTATGTTATACTCTTATTTCAAAGAATAATGCCCCTCGAAAAACAAAGAAATTGACAATAAATTAAGGGGGATTAGCCCCCCCCCCTTTATACTTAACCAATGAACCCCCAAAACTAATCAGGGTAGCGCCTTATGACAGTGAACCTATATACAAAATTTGAAGTAAATCGGATAATTCTGCATTAAAAACTCATTTATCTAAATTAAGGGGTGGGATAGCCCCCGTTACCCCCTTTATATTTAACCAATGAACCGTTATGGATGGTTTGCTGAAATCAGGTTTTCAAATGTGTTATTAATTTTTTTTATGTCTACTTAGGTTTCTTCTTTACCTTATTAAACTTCGAAGTTTTGTTAAAGTATTTCGGAAATGTTGGAAAGTGTTCCATAAACTATGCTTAACGTATGATTTTTCTTTCTTGTTTAATTTCTAATCATAGCACAATTTCAATTTTTACTCCGTCGAATAGGGCACAAAAATGTCTTTTCAAGTGCAATTTGTTTGAAAAGTGTATCTCAATTTACTACTTTTTTTTATTGTTTTTAAAATAATTTTTAAACATAAATTTCTTTTTAACCTATCTATCACTTAAAATAAAATAATAATAATTGTAATGAAATAATAAAATCATATAATTAAAACACAAATTTAACAGACATATGTAATCGAACTACGCGCTTCAGCCACTGAATTATCAGAATCAAAAAGTTTGGTGTAAGTAGAGATCTTTGGCAATTTATTCGGTTATTAACTCCTGACATGAGGCTAACACCAATGTATCGCTTTTAATAGATTTGAAATCTTTATTGGAATATATTATTGATATTTTTCATTTAAAAATTCATTTTTAGTGTTGTTAGTAGCCAATCTAAACAATATATATTAAATGTAAAAAATCAATTAGAGTTTTTTAAAAAGAAATGGCTTTTACCTATATTCTGTAGTTTTCATTATAAATTATTTTTACAATTTTCCATTTTTGAACTAGAAAAAAAAAAAAAAAAAAATATATATATATGTGTGTGTAGCGTCAAAACAATCAGACAGATCAACAAAATTTTCGAATATCTAGGAACGCAAAAATTCGTCTTAACATACTTGTTATTGCGCAAAAATATTCCGTGAGAATTCATTCACGAAACAAATTTATGCTGCGAGCATGTCTCGGTGAATCGATAAGAAATTTAAGAAAAAATATATAATATTGATCCGTAAATACATTCATACATTTTTCTGTAAGGGAGGGGAAAGGGGAATGAAGTAAAAAATGCAAAAATGCAAAAAATGCATGAAAATGTAATGAAGGTTTTTGGAACGGAGGGGAAAAGATGAAATTTAATCAGGTGAGAACCGAGATTCGAGCATTTTAATGAAAATTTCTCAGATGGCTGTCATTTTAAAATATTGATTCAATTTAAAATATAGATCCAAATCGTAGGAAAATAACATTGCAGTTTCAGCTATGTTATCTGTGTGATACTTTTCTTGAAAAAATGAATTTAGCTTTGATTTTTTTTTCTTTTTTTTTTCTGGAGTAGAAATTATTTTCTAAACGAGCGGAAAATTTAACGGTGAACCTGGAGAATCAGTTTTGATGTCTTTATTTTAATAATAAACTGTGATTTTTTTCAGGAGGACTTTTACATCTTCTTTTCCTAAATTGATACTATTGCTGAGCAGTAAGAATTTAAAAATATGTATCATTTATAGTAATTCGTAGTCATACGTAGAAATAATTATTTGTAATAATACAAATATAAATATAATATTAGCAATGTACTATATAAATATAATATTAGTAATATAATATTAGTAATATAATATATAAATATAATATTAGTGATAACAAAAATAACAATATGTGTTATTTGTTTCATTTGATACTGTTCATTTTCTTTTGTAACTTTCGTTTATTCAGATAAGTATCATTAATTTAAAATTTGAAATTTTATGTTGAACTATTAATTAAAAATTCTACTATGCGTAATAAATAATAATTATGAATCCTCAATAATTACATAAAAATTGAGGATTCATAAATACATACATTTCCCATTGTCCGGTACTTTTCTAGTATAGGTCTTGACGAGACAGAGAAAATGGCCTTCGAATGGCGATCGAAGGAAATTTGGCAACTTATTTTCTGGTAATTATTCGCTGTTTCATATACACACGCAATTTTTTCAATATTTCGACAATTTATTTAATGCAAAGAAGTCATTTATATATTTTCGTATACAAACAGAAATTAAATTGTATATAAAAACAATAATAATAATTATAATAATAACCAGTACTTAAAAATTCTTCTATGGATAATCGCATAAACATTGAGGATTCATAAATGCATACCTACATTTTCTTATAGAAGGAAAATAAAATAAAATAAATGCAAAAAAGCATGAAAATGTAATGAAGGTCTTTGAGACGAGGGGGGGGGGGGGGAGATGGAATTTAATCAGGTGAAAACCAAGGTTCGAGCATTTTCTCGGATGGTTGTCGTTTGAAAATATTGATTCAATTTAAAGTATGGATCCTAATCGTACGAAAATAACATTGCAGTTTCTACTAAAAAAATTAATTTAACTTTCTTTTTTTTAAAAAGCAAAAATTATTTTTTGAAAGAAAAAAATTTGACGGGGAACCTAAGGAATCTGTTTTGATGTTTTTCTTCATTTTTGTAAGAAGCGGTCACGTTCTCAGGGGGACTTTTAAATCTCGTTTTCCTAAATTGATAAGAACTAATATATGTATTATTTTTCATAGTAATTTGTAGTTATACGTAGAAATAATAATATGTAATGATAACAATATAACTATAATAATAAAACAAAATTTGATACTATATCTTTTTAACACTTTACAGCATAGTTGAAAAGTGTTTATGAATTCGGTTTGTCTGTCTGTCGGTCCGTCTGTCGATTTGTCGGTCCGTCTGTCTGTCTGTCTGTCGGTTCGTCTGTCCGTGCTCTAACTCTCGTAAATATACTCGAGTTGTCATGAAAGTTTTACACATTATTGAATTTTGCTAAGGAAAGTTCGGTATTCACAATGAAGTGTGTACCATTAATAGTCTATTTAGAGGGGCACACAAAAAAAATCCGTTACATTATGGTCTATGGGGGGAAATCATTTGAGGCGCATTTTATGGATGTCACGATATTTCAAACATGATGAAATTATTGAGCATTACTAAGGTGTATTACAGTATGCTTTCACCGTAGTATACCGTAGAATGTTAGTAGCATTTATAATTTAATTACAGGGACGTACAAATCAATTCCTTTACATTATGATTTATGCGGAAAAATCGTTTGTGGCGCATTTTATTGATGTTACGATATTTCAAACATGATGAAATTACTGTGCATTACTGAGGTGGATTACAATATACTTTCACCGTAGTATACAGCTAGTAGCATTTATAATTCAATTACAGGGACGTACAAAATAATTCCCTTGCATTCTGATTTCTGTGGGAAAATCGTTTGCGGTGCATTTTGAGCATGTTATGATACTTGACACATAATGATATTTAAAAGGATAACTGAGATTAACTACAACTTATTTTCTGTAAATTATGGAGTGCGTAGGATTTATCATTCATTTACAGAGACTCACCAAAGAATTCGGTTAAAGGACTGACTATGATCTGTAATTGCTGGAATTGCGTTTTCCGCTATGGTAGGCATTTTTATGTAATTTTTAGTGCATTACGTGTTGTTTACAAATTCTGTAGATCATATACAGGGCTGCACGAAAGACTTCGAATATTGGGCAGCAATTGCTGAAAATGGATTTTTACTGAGTTATATATTTTTTAAATTGCTTATTTATGTATTTCGTTTCATTCTAGGGAAAAAATTAATATTTTTAATAATAATCTAATATTGCTGGAAAGTGTTTCATAATCTATGCTGGATGCAGAATTTTTCTTTCATGTCCATTTGTAAATTTTATTTGCAAATGTAACATAAATTTGAAATTGTACTTAAAAATTATTTTATAGTTAAATGCATAAAAAATAAAGATTCACAGATATTTATTATATTTTTTCTGTAAAGAGAAAATAAAATTAAAAATATGCAAAAAAAAAAAAATATTTGTTTCTAAACATAATGAAGGTTTTTGGGACGAAGGGAGAGAGATGAAATTTGAGAACCGAAACTCGGACATTTTAATGAAAATTTCTCGGATGGCTGTCATTTGAAAATATTGATTCATTTAAAAAAAATAAATAAAGGGAGCCGAGTCATGTGAAAATAACATTGCATTTACTTCAGAAACTGCAATGTGTTTGCGAAAACGGAATGCTGTGTTATTTGTCTGATTTTAACGTGAATTTAAAAATTATTATTTGTTTCTCTTATTTTCTTCCAAAACATTAATTATTTTCCGAAGAGTAGAAAATTTAACGATAAACCTGAAGAATAATTTTTTATGTCTTAATTTTAGAGTGGAGGGGGAGGGAGAGAGACAACCGTTAACAAATCACCATGTAATACAGCTGACCACTGATGTACCTGTTTCCGTAATTACTGACATGGTTTTGGTTGTAGATAAACTATAAATTTATATTTAAAAAATGCAATAGGTACGCTAATTTTTTTTTAAAAATTCTAACTCTTTTTGTTTGCAGAATTGATTAACCATTGTATTTTTTATTTTTATTTCTTCTCTAATGATCAATTTATAGTTTAGACTTGCCAAAACTATTAAAAAGCCTACTGCAATCAATTTACTAGTTCCAGCAAAAATATATACATTCCTGAAAAAAAAAAAAGTTATTGTCCTATTAACTCAGCCACAAATCATCGTATAAAAATGTGACTGGTACCAGTCTATTAGTAATAACGTCCACTAATTAATTCTATACTTAAATTTTGCTTACGTCGGTTGAAGTGCAGTCTAGACATTGTAACAAAATTTAATTTTTTCAAGTACTAACACCTAATTTTATATCATATTTGAATTCTTCAAAAAATCCTTATTTTCGATTCCAAACAAAAAGTGATTCAGTCTTCTAGTTTAAGAATTTTGCTGGTTTAAAATTTGAAAATCCTAATGTTAAATTTATTTTTAATCATTGTAAGATAGATTGCAATGCGGGTAGTTTTTTTTTTTTTTTTTTTTTTTTTTTTTAAGGATAGCTCGAAAACTACTTGACGGAATGTGCTTTAATTTTTATTCTTCTTTGGAGTGTTCTTGCTCCTAGAAATGGATTTCTGTTAAAAGATTCATAGGTTCATATTTATTTCGAAAAAAATATATATATTTAAAATATTTCTCACAAACAAATATGAATTGTATGAAATTTTTAACAGAAATCGATTTTTAGAAGTTTCCAATATGCAAATTCAAAATTACAGCTCATTTGGCTTAGTAGTTTTTGATTTATGTTGACGCCTAATTTCATGACTGTAATTCACGTAGTTCCAAAAAAATTCCGTTACAATACATTAATTTGGCGTGGGCCCCGATTATGGAAAATTCGCCTCTTTGTTTTACGCTTGATAGAAAGCGCGAACGATTAATTGTTTTTTCTTTTTTAAATTTAATTTTTGCTCTGTTTCTTTTTTTAAATATGGCAACAGTAAAGAAAACAGAAGCATTACTTAAACGGTCAATTCAGGATTAATAAAATGTTTTCTCAACGTATAATCATAATTTAATAGATATTAAAGTATTAATTGATAAAAGCGTATTTTTTAAAATATATTAGATCTTTATTTTTTATTTATATTTTCGACTTTTAGTGTTTGAAATATTCATTATTGTAGTTTCACGGCCATTGGCCATTGGCGCATCATCAACTCTATTGATTTTGTAGCTCGTAAACATTTGTAACCATAAAGAATATTTGGCGATTTATCACCTGCGGCCGGCTAGCGAGAAAATACCTTAAAAGCAATTTATTAATTTATAATTAATTTCTAAAACTATTATGTTGTATTGACATCAGAAACATACCTATAAGTACATATTTTTTATAATTCCAGCCTATCAGTAAGTCGGTGAAAAATCGATAATAAAATTGGATCTTTACGTATGATCAAAGTTACGTACGTACAAAGTTAAATTTTAAAAAAAAAGTGCAACAAATGCATATTTGCAGAAATAAAAATATGAACAAAAACTTTATCCTTATATACAGCACAAAAGCTCCGTAAATAAAAAAATACTTTAAAATAATTTTGTGTAGGGAATCTTTTATATATATTTCTCTCTATTATGTAACATTAATAATAAGATCAAATGCCAAGGCTTTATTTCGCATACGTTTATCGCATTATTTTAATAATTATGTTGTATTTCAAACTCGTTTTTTCGTATTTTTTTTGCATGTCGGCAACGACGTAATTTAGATGCGCTTCCTAATAGCCTCGTATATTTAGTATTTTTATAGTACTTTTGATAAAAAAAAACTTTTTAAAAGAGCTCAACATTTTTTATTCGGAATATTTCTCAAATTCTTTCCATTACTGAAACTTTTATTTCCCGACGGCATCATTTTTCAGGGTGCTTTATATTCCGTTTCTTATCCACTTTTTTTTAAGGTACTTTTTTTCCCCTTCATTTTTTAAGGAATTGGGTATGAATGCGTCTTTCCTATTTCTTCTTTTTTCTGTAATCGTCATTTTGAATGTCTTACCAGTAATGAGCCATTTGCATGCGATGCATTGTGGGAACTCATTAGTTGTCTCCAGAAACTGGCATTAAGAGATTTATCTTGAATTTCACTGGAATGAACGAGAAAGAACATTAGAGTTGCAGTTCGCTGAAAAATTTAAATTTCAACCCCCCTGAAAAAAAGGGAAAGCTTTTTGAGAATTAATCGATATTCTTAGAAATAGATAGGATAAACATTTTTCATGAAGATTTGGAAACTTTCTATAAATTTTCTTTTAATGAAAGCTAAATATCGACCTCTACATTTGATAAAATCTTTCGTTAGTTGTTAGTTGCACAAAGATAAATGCGTGCTTTTTTGCATTAAATCAATTAAATTTTACATACATTAAATGAGCTCCTCATTCTCTGTTGCTTACATTAATTATCTTCTATGTTTACATATAAAACAAGAAATTTAAAAATAATATAAAACAAGAAATTTAAAAATAACTATAAAAATAAAAACATTTTTTTAAAATAAACAAAAGGTGTATTTTTATCTTTAAAATTTTTGTCAAGTTGTCATTACAATAGCCTTTTATAGGAATTGTCTCATAATGACAATAACTCTTTGTTTATTGATGATGCTGATAATGGTATTAAATAACAATTAACATTTCTAAGGCTTTTAACAATAATAACTTTATTAAATACCTTCTAAAAAAGCACCTCATTCTCTGTTGCTTACATTGATTATCTTCTATGTTTACATATAAAACAAGGAATTTAAAAATAACTATAAAAATAAAAATCATTTTGAAAAATAAACAAAAGGTGTATTTTTATCTTTAAAATATTTGTCAAATTATCATTACCTCATCATTACTATCATTACCTTATCATTACCATGTCGCCTTTTATAGGAATTGTCTCATAATGAAAATAACTCTTTGTTTATGCATGATGCTGATAATGGCATTAAATAACAATTAACATTTCTAAGGCCTTTAACAATAACTTTATTGAATAGCTTTTATACAATTAAATATAATGTATCAAGTTACATACAAATAAGCTTCAAATATTCAATGAGAGCTTATTTCAAAGTTATAAAAATTTATGTTATAGAAAAAGAAAATTCTAAAATAATTTACATTTTATTTAAAGTCACTAGTGTAAATTTTACATTTTTAACATGATCAAGCTCTAGATTTTACAATGAATTGTAACATTGCAGTGAATTGTAACAGTAAACATTACAATAAAGTATTAACTAATTGTTCGAAGAAGATAAAAACTGCCGTTTTATATTTCTCGTTGCAGATGCAGTGTAAAGAAAGTATTGTAATCATGATAAAAGCCCGGTTATAAATATTTTGGTACATTTTTACATTTTGAGGTTTCCTGAATCCCTTTTTGTTATTTTTAAAACTATTCCATGTGTATACCTGTATATATTATTTGAATTTCTTCACCTTTTTAGGTCGCCAGAACTCAATTTTAGTGAGTTTTCTATGATGTCGCTATGTATGTAGTGAGTGAATACAATTAACGATCAAACTATGCTTTCGATTGAGCTCCCATTTTACAAATAAATTACAGGATACTGTCGCAAGAACTGTTTACATTAAAGAAGAAATCGCCCGACAGGTTTAGTATATAAACCCATTTTCAATCAACTCTTCTGTGACGATAAATGATAAACATTTCCTCTTATATCTCAATAAATTTATTTTTATGGCTCCTACGTTCGCCTTATGTCGTTCATCTTATGTCATCTTATGTCGTTTCATATGTCATCTTATGTCGTTCATCTTATGTCGTTCATTTTATGTCATCTTATATCGTTCATCTTATGTTACCTTATGTCGTTCATCTTATGCCATCTTATGTCGTTCATCTTATATCATCTTATGTCGTTTCATATATCATCTTATGTCGTTCATCTTATGTCATCTTACATCGTTCATCTTATGTTACCTTATGTCGTTCATCTTATATCATCTTATGCCATCTTATGTCGTTCATCTTATGTCATCTTATGTTACCTTATGTCGTTCATCTTATGCCATCTTATGTCGTTCATCTTATGTCATCTTATAACATCTTATGTCGTTCATCTTATGTCATCTTATATCGTTCCTCTTATGTTAGTCGTTCATCTTATGCCATCTTATGTCGTTCATCTTATGTCATTTTATGTCGTTTCATATGTCATCTTATGTCGCTCATCTTATGTCATCTTATATCGTTCATCTTATGTTACCTTATGTCGTTCATCTTATGCCATCTTATGTCATCTTATGTCATCGCATGTTGTTCATCTTATGTCATCTTATGTCGTTCATCTTATGCTGTCTTTCACCAGAACGTGATTAAATTTGGTAAAAGTTAAAACGCTAAAAAAATTGCCAAGTAAATGTGAGCCAAGATAAACAATAAGTACAAAAAGTAATTTTAGCAATTATTTTTCTGAATAATTTAATCATTATTTGTGTAAACTCGTGATGTAAACTCATATTATTATTTCTGTTACAAATGTGCCCAAGCCATATATTAGCACAATGAATTTTAATGATCTTTGTTCATGCCTTAAAAAATTTTTCGTGTGTTATGGCAAGTTTATTATTAATATGTATAATGTTTTTAATTACTTTTCTTTTTAAAAAATGTAGGCAGAAAAAAAGTATTTACACAGGGAAAAGAAATATTGGTGGATCAATAAAAAAGCATTGGATGTTATGTAAACAGAAAATTTTGTTGGGCGAAATTTTCAAATATATGTTGAGTAACACAACATTTTTCGTGTAATCTCAAAAATGTGTTAAAGAAACAAAATTTCTATTGGACATTATTTAAACAGAAAATTTTCTCGAGCCAGAAGAAAAAAAATGTTCTTTGGCTCGCTCAACAACTATTTGAAAATTTATTTCACCCAACAAAATTTTCTGTTTAAAAAACATCCAATGATTTTTTTTTAATTGATCCACCAATATTTTTGTTAGGTCAAGAATATATTTTTCTCTGTGTAAATGTCTTTCTTTCTGCGTGTATATTTTTAAAGAAAAGTAATTAAAAACATTATACATACTAATAATAAACTTGCCATAACACACCAAAAGTTTCTTCAGGCATGAAAAAGGGTCATTAAAATTCAGTATACTAATAAATGGATTGCGCACATTTATAATAGAAATAGTAATACTGAAATATTCCATTTTTATCCTTGTTTATTCGTAATTTCTTCTCTATATCGGTTATAAAAACCCAACTATATTTCATTTCTGATCAGTAATTAAAGTATATTTAGATTGTAGCTCTATAACATTTATTTCTCAATTTTCTTTATTTTCTTTTATTTTTAGGTATAGCAATTAAATAACAACAATTTAAAACACATTTAAACCTGATACTAAACTACTTTCCATAACACACACAAAATAAATAAATAAATAAATAAATAAATAAAAACCTTCTGACATGGGAAAAAAAAACCTCCTGACATGGAAAAAAAGCCTTATTCCAATATACATATATATCTCTTCGGAATTTTCCTAATAGAGAAAATAATAGTGAAATAATATATTCCCATCCCATTTATTGTAAACATTTTTTCGCAGTTTATTCTCTTATATATCGCCGAAAAATAAGGCAACAATAATAAATTTCTGATTAGAAATTAAAATATCTTTAAACTGTAGTTTTATAACATTTATTACAAGGTTTTCTTTCTTTCTTTATATATATTTTATTATTATTATTATTTATAGGTTTCGTTACTATTCAGGATTTTTTTTTTTTTTTAACGCGACTTTCTTTGTTCTTTCGCGTAAACAACTCAGCTTTCAAACATATTGAGAAACTAAATAAAAAAAGTTTTGAAAAAATATATTTCAATCGCTAAATGAAAAAGAACTCCTAGTCACAAAAGAGCTAAAAACGTATCTTTTCACTTCCTTTGCGAAAAAAAAAAAAAAAGAAGAAATAAATAAATGAATTCTGATTTCTCATCTTTTCTTTACCACTTTGTTGTCGTCCACCCCTCGAAGCAAACAAAAACAAACATCATATGTCACTGAAATACCCAATGAAGAAAAAAAAAAGAAGAAGAAGAACATAAAAAAAGAAGCTTCTCTTTCTAACCCCTGCAGGAAAAAGGATGGAATGTTAAAATTTGAAAGAGTTTTGCATTTTCAAATTTGAAAAGCAAAAGATAAAAAAAAAAAAAAAAAAAAAAAAAAAATGGGAGAGGAATTACTCCAGTATCCCAGAAATGGAAAGAGTTCAACGAAGCCTAAATGAAATACAGGAACTGCGCCTTAGAAAAAAAAGACGAAAGGAGGGTGGAAAAAAAATCAGAGGAAAGAAAAAAAAATATATAGAAGAGTGAACGCAAACGAAATTCGAATGTCGATGCAAACTGATGAGGAAGAAACAAACGAGAAGAATTTTTTTTTTCTTCCTAGACTATAAATAATAAAAAAAAAAAAAAGATAAGAAAATTCCGAAGGCAAATTCACAATCAAGTTAGTCTTGAAAAAACCTTTTTTTTTCATTAAAGAGTTCCTTTTTTTATACGTCTTTCCGGCGCTACATTATCTGCATTAATTCTGGATTGGAGAGAAGGAAAAAAAAAAAACGAAAGTTCAAAGCAGAAAGATTTGGAGTTTGAGCGAGGGGGAAAAAAATAGAAAATTAAGAAAATGGAATGAATAGAGATCAGGGGAAAAAATTCGAACAGAGTATCAAAAGATATTCAAATACTGACACCAGAAAAAAGCTTTTTTGGATTAAAAAAAATAAAGACATTACATACATATAATGAATAAAAAATTGGATGGAAAAAAAAATTAGCCTGGGAATCTTAGTCATTTAGCGATATAGCTACGCAGCATAGCTTCATTTTCCTTTGCGTGAGTACCTACATACAGAGTTATATTTTGTATCTTCGTTTAGGGTGGAGAATTTTTTTAGCCTTTTTTACAGTATGTTTGAATAGAGAAAGCATATAAAAAAACAAGTTTAAGTGCAAAATTTTTACTTATAGACCGTAGTTTTTATTCTAAAAGCCTAATTAGGGATAATAATTCAGGTTAGTTAAAAATTCTTTTTAAAAAATCAACTTGCTTCACTTATCCAAACGCAAAGTAAAAGTGCAGATCTATTTCAATTAACTCGTATACCATGGGCACTAGCTAGACGGGAGCAAGTGTGGACTGTACTCTTCTATGTAGGTCGTAGCTCTTATTTTTCTTTTTAAACTAAATTTTCTTTATCTTTGATTAATTTTTTTTAAGTAAAATTTACTTCCTTGGTGATTATAATAGTTAAACACTATGAAATAAATATGCTTAAAAATTAAAATGTTATTGTTACTTTTTTGAATAAAGTATAGGCGTAACATAAAGTTTACTCCCAAAAAATCTTGCCCCTCCTTTGATTTTCTTCTATTGGTGCCCATGTCGTATACTTGTGGAATTGTCACATTTTCTATGTATTTGATCCTTAGACTGAATTCCTCTTTCTGTGATGTCCGAAGCTTTAGCTCTCTTTTAGAAATATCTTAGCCATCCATGCAAAAGTAGCTTAGAGCTATAGTTTAGAGCTGCGGAAGCGATTAACATTTGTAAATGATTATTCCAAATATTTATCATCGTACAGGCACATGAAAATTACCTCTTTTGTTGATTATAGGAAGACAATAAGAAGACATCTCGAAGAAGACTGTAATATTAGATCGTATGTTCTAATATTACAGTTTAACTTCATTAATATGAATGTCAAAGAGAATTAAAATTGTATTCATGTAATTAGTACTTCACATATCAGTAACTAAATCTTTGTATAAGTTGTAATTTTTCAACTGAGTGAAAAACTTTACAAACCCAAGATTCGAACCAGTGAGTTCTTGGCTATAGCTGTCAGTGCTCTGCCAACTGAGCTATTCTGGACGAATCTGGCGAACACATTTCACCCAGCTAACCTTATTGATCATAGCATCTGTAAACGCATCTCCAGTAAACGCTGGATACGTAATTACACTTGATAAATTTTAACACGATTATTCTAATTGGTGATTATTCTAATTGGTAAATAATTCATATGAGTTGTAATTTTCCAACTGAGTGAAAAACTTTACAACCCAGCATTCGAACCAGTGAGTTCTTAGCTTAAGCTGCCAGTGTTATGACAACTGAGCTATCCTGGACAAATCTGGCGAACATATTTCACCCAGTTAACTTTATTGATCATGGCATCTGTAAACGCTGGATACGTAATTACACTTGATAAATTTTAACACGATTATTGATTTTGTTTTCCTGTATTCGCTATTGTTTCTATTTTCGATTGGGATTCCCCAAAACGCCAGAGGAAATTATGAAACAACCTATTTTTTTAAATATTGCAATAACGATTGCGTGACTCAAATTCAAGCTCTAACTTCTTTAAGTTAATTTGGAATTAAAACTACAAAATCAACAATAAAAAATTTCAAAGGAAAAAACAAAGGATTAAATGATTGGAAGCACTCAGTAATACCCTTATTTTTTTTATTCAAAATTACAAGTATGACATGTACGAAAAAACCAACAAATCTTTCAAATCACACCAAATTTATCGAAAACATTTAATTATATATATAAAAGCATTACTCATAAAAAGGTGTAATTTTTCCTTCATATTTTGTAAAATGATGGTTACAAACTTTATTATCTCATCTTAGTTTCGATAACAGTAACACATTAAGAAATCAAACTACCTAATAAAGTAGAGAACGTTCACAGCTTCTAAGAAAGAAAAAAAAAATCTTCATCAACATACCCGACAGGTGGTCACCTAACAACTGGGTGGAGACCTGTATTTTATTGTTATTAACGTACACATTTTTTCTGTATCTCCACTTTATCCATAACCGGTTATTACGGAGGCAGTAGCTCTGTTATTTGCGCAAGGTAAGCTGGTGTAATTGCTGGTTTGTACACCCCAGCCGCGCAGTTTGTTTTTGATGTTCCTTCTTCAATGCTGAACATTTTTTGGGACTCTTCATTATCATAATTTATAGCCAGCGCGGACCCAAATAAGCTTAATGTGTGTTTATTTACAAGGTTACACTGTTGAAAGCTTAGATCTCCAGACGTGATAAGGCAGACCAAAGGGCGGAACTTGATGATCATCAGATATTGTGGGAAACCACTAAATTTTTGTTTGCAAGTCAGCCATGCGGTGATCATGAAAAGTTAGATTAGGATTGTAAATGTTGGAAAATGATAGTTGATGTAGATTGTTATACTTAAGATCTCTTAGAAATTGAAGAATGCTTGCATGCTGATTATATATATTCACAAAAAATATATATGAAAAGGACTAAGAATATATTTTGTGCGTTTTTAATTTTTTTACTGTGTTTGCTGCTGTTATCGTTGCAAGTGAAAGTAATGATGATTGAATAATACAGTGACTCTTTTATGATAGTTTTTATGCCACGAGAAACAATAGGAAAATGAATCACGCAAAAAAACATTTCTAGATACTTACTGACGAATGACACAAATTTGCAAACACAAAAGTTGTTATTAACGTATGCCGCTATGTTATATACTTTGTACTATGACATTACTTATCCAAAATGTTTTTGTGCATACGTAAATCCATATAAATATAATTTACCGACAAAATTAAATATCGTATGACCTTTCTTAAAATTGTTTTTCATGCTATCATCTCGTGTTTACATCCTAAATCTCGTAAGTAATAGTGTATTCGAAATTTCTTACTATGCACATAATCCTGACCATTATCTACATATAAGGAGTCATGATTTATTCTA
Organism: Maratus michaelseni; assembly: GCA_963931845.1. Lineage (NCBI taxonomy): Eukaryota > Metazoa > Arthropoda > Arachnida > Araneae > Salticidae > Maratus > Maratus michaelseni. The sequence continues at coordinate 404,816,941 of OZ007587.1, forward strand.
TTCAATTTAATTTTTAGGGCTCTGTCATTTTTGTAAAGTTTGAGCACCGACATAAAGCGTACTTTCGCACTTTGCCTTTAATAAGACTTTTAGTTGTCGACAGAAAAAAATAAAATATGAAAAGACGTACGTTTTTAACTGAATAATAAAAACCTAATCCTTTTACAGATTTACAAAACATTGTGATATCGCATGACTTGTAAGCGTGGAGAAATATTGAATTAGCAGTAAAAAATAGACGCAATTTTTCTTTTTTATCTTCTTTAGTACAGAAAGATCTTGGTGTACTTATTTTAACTGACGGCCTTTTTTTTCTTTTCTTTTTACACTTCAACTGCGTTGAATTCCATTAAAAACATCATAATGCTTAAATCTAGAAATTTCAAAAATCCATTCATAGTATATTCGGCAATTCGGCATGCCTGAAATTTGCATAGTTCTTTAAATAAATATAACTTTTTTTGTTGTTCAACTACTAGAGTGTATGAAATAATATAGGATGATTGAGCTGGACTGTTACACCATCAAAACATTATCGTACATAAATTTGTGTAAGGTAAACCACACGTTTTTACTGAATGGTGTAATAAATATTTATGTAAAATTAAACTTTTAAAATACATCAAATTGACGTTTCGGTCAACTTCTATGACCATCTTCAGAATACGATGTTAAATTAAGTACACTTATAAACAAAAGACATCCATCTTGAAATGTACTTCACACCTACATTGTGAAGTACATATACCTGTGAAGTACATTTCAAGATGGATGTTTTTTGCTTATAAGTGCATTTAATTTTACATCGTATTCCGAAGATGGTCATAGAAATTGGCGGAAACGTCAATTTGATGTATTTTTAAAGTTTAATTTTACATAACTATTTATACAACATTCAGTAAAAACGTGTGGTTTACCTTACACAAATTTATATACGATAATAATATAGGATGGAAATGAATGGAATGGGTGAATTTCCTGAAGTCCCCGTGGAGATTGCATCATATGCAAAAGTTTGAAAGAGAATTTATCAACTTTAACACAATACTTTTTTGAAGCATTGTATAAGAGTCATTCCTGTTTCAGTGTAAATTAAGCCTTTTCTTTTAACCTGATCAGTTTTAGCAAATGAAATAGGATGATGCTGAAATGTGGTTCATTTATCAAATAGAGTTTCGCCCCAACTTGCAAAGAACACTTGAAATACAGAATTTTAGAACGATGGATTTTCATAAAGTGAATTCATCTCATGGCTTACAAGAAGATTTTATCTTACTCTAATAGGCACAAAGGTTGTATCAAAAATATTTTTATTGTGGAATGGCTCAAAAATCTTGACCACCTGACTGGCTGGATCTCATACGCATTTTCTGGATTTACAATAGATGTTCTCACAAGTGAATGGGCAAACTGAACACCATTATGACACATGTTAAGGTTAAAACACACACTAAGTTATCACACATACGCTAAGCGGTACTTGTCATGTGGTATGGCGCTCTTTTTCATGTAGTCATTCGCTCGCTTTGATGTTTTCAGCCTTCCTAGCTTATCTAAAGGTCAGAGGTCAGCAGAGGACATCACATACAGGTATATCACCGCTTTTTTCTTGAGACTCCCTTTTCTTTTGTTGATGACAATAGAACTTTTGGAAAAGAAAGGCCAATCGAATGATTTACGAGATTTTGTCGAGGTATTTTGAAAAAAAGCATATAAACGTAGTCATGGTAAACATATTAAAATGTTGCACGTAATTTGTTTAAGGCTGTTCTCAAATCCAAAGGAGCTACTTTCTGACACAATTTTCAATTCATTTTTGTTGATGAAATTGGCAGTTGTTCTTATTCAGAAATTATGTAATCGAAATGAGTTTTCCAATTTTTGGTAAAGACGGAAGATCTTTCAGAAAATACTCTCAAAGTCTCCATTTGGAACCGATTTCCCGTTACAACAGGGTGAAAAAGAAAAAAATCGTGTCGTCACGTGACATGAACCACACGCTTATAACTCGATAAGTAATTTATTTATCCAAAAAACATAAAACTCATTTCTATTCCAAATTGCTTCAATAGTCAGGCCAGCCAATTTTATGCTTTTGCGTTTAAAAATGAGTCAGAAAATGCGTCAGAAAGTTTCACGCTGTTGAACACTTTAAAAGCCTACATCAGTCATGCGAAAAAACACGCAAGCTAATGCTAAGTCTATGGGAAGGCTCTTGCGCGATTTCTCGCCCGCATTTTAATATTTTTAAATAATTTTTTTTGCATAGGATAGCTGGGGTCGATCCCTAACGTCGTTAGTTTTTACTTTTTCGATTTTGGTTCCAGTTTTTTTTATATAAGGGTACTTTCATTTTCAGAACCGGTTCAAACCGGTTCCAAAATTGGAAATGTCCGCTTATAAGAAAAACTGTAACTAAAATCAAAAAAGTAAAAACTAACAACGTTAGGGATCGGCCTCAGCTATCTTATGCCAAAAAAATCATTTAAAAATATTAAAATGCGAGCGAGAAATCGCGCAAGAACCTTCCCATAGACTTAACATTAGCTTGCGCGTTTCTTCGCGTGACTAGTGTAGGCTCTTAAGTGGCTAAATTTTTTTAATATCAACTTATATGTATCACATATAAATACGTCCCTGTATATTTTTATTTCAGGACACGTATCGTCGATATTATAGATTTTAAAGGAAATCATAATTACTAAAAGTTAACGCTATATTTCTGTCTAGACAACCTCCTTGAAACACATTACACGCTTATTCCTCTAATATTATCTGACAGACCCATCAGTTAGATGTATCGAAAAGCAGCAACACCCTTCGGAGGGTCATAATGAATTCAGGTGAAGTCTTCCTTTAACCCTGGCATTAACTAATAGGTTGTATAACAATACATGCAACACACACGAGGGAGCACACGGAACGGCATGTGTTGATCTGCCAGCCCCAGACCGCTAATAATACCTCAAATTTATGATCCCTGGGGAGAAATTTAACGCTACAGAGAATTCATTCATGCAGCGTTATGGTACTGATGTATTTTTAATTAGTCTAGGAAAATAATCATCACGTTAAGAGTGAAATTAAATCGACGATGGTTTAGAAAAAGGGACTTCTTTGTGCGTGACCGAAAATCTTGATCTTGGAAACTTGTATGAAACTGAATGAAAGGTAAACAAGAAATGAAAATCATGCGTCAAGCATAGATTATAAAACACTTTCCAACACATTCAGAATATTGTAACGAAACTTTACCGTTTAATAAGGTGAATGATAATGTTTATTATCTAACTCAACAATTTTGAAAAAGCACAACAATTTGAAAACTCAATTTCAGAAATTAACATATTTAGTCAGAAAAATATCCGAATTCTTCTGTGTAGCCTTGTATAGTTATAATCTATAGATTTGTATACAGTGGTGACTCATAACTGTCTTTTTTTTTTTTTTGGGGGGGGGGGGTGGGGGGCGGAGTACTAAATGCAAGCCTGAAACACATATTATTTTCATACCATTACTTTTTGCAAGAAATCTTTTCCTTGTTTAATGGTAGAACTTTCTGACAGTAAATAAAACAAAGTATTCCTTTTTAGTAATAGTGGTAAGAAAATAATAAATTTAGCAGCCATGCATTTAGTGCCCCAAATAAAGCCAGTCACATTCCGCCACTATTTGTATATATTCTTGCATTTTATACCTATTATATGCAATACGTCCCTGTAGTATGCAAAAATTTAGGTCTGTTAGGAAACGAATAAGACTCAGTTGGAAAATTACAACTCGTATAATTTACTTACAATTTAGAATAATTGTGTTTATATTAATCAAGTGAACACATCTTCACCCATTAAATACACGTTCAGCCTTATGTCTGTGAGTGTACGTGAATTTATCCATAATTACTTCAGTTTTTCTTCTTTTCCTTTTTTCTTTTTTTTTTTCTTTTGTCGAAACCTGCACTAAGTTTAACTTTAAAAATCACAGTTATGCATTTAGAAAAAAAAATATATGTATATTCATTTTATTTTTCACGATGTCTCTTTCTAACAATCCCATAATGCTTCCTGAATTTGAAATATTTTTCACACATTCTCATCACCATTCGCTTTTTTTATTTTTTATTTTGTTTTACTCCCAAAAAGAAAACGATGAAAGAAGTTGCATTTTATCAGACAATAACGGAAAAGAAAAGGAGAGAAAGAAATCAGGATATCTCTAGTCGAAAAATCTCTCTAAACCTGGGAGTGTTTCGTTTTTCATCGGTCCTCTAATCCGCCAATAATGGAGTGGCTAAAGGAACGCTCAAAACTGTCCAACTGAGTATCCCCAAATCCCTAGTAACAGATTTCCTTATCTGGGATCAGCGGGAAAAAAGAAGTCTCAGGAGTGACAGCAGACGTGTGTCGATTTTTCCATCCGGGATGCCTTCCTTCTCTTGCGTCCCATATGTGAGATTGGCATGATTACCGGATGTCGGAATAAGCTGACTCAGTTGGACTTCCAGATTTTTAGTAAATGTGCATTTTTTTTAGACTGACGAAAGTGCGTATTTTCTATATAGTTCGTATAGAACCTCATAATAAAGATTTTTTTATTATATTTTTATTATGGTATATATATATATATATATATATATATATATATATATATATATATATATATATATATAAGATCTTTCTTTTCTCACTTATGAATTAATTGCAAAAAATCCCGAGCCTCTAATTAAACGTTCAGTTTTAATTATAGATTTAATTTCATGTCGCTAACTTGTGAGTCTGAAATTGTAACTTATTCAGTCATAATCCAATTATTTAACCAACTTTTTTTTTTTAACTTTTATTTATTTTCATAATAACAGATTCTTAAATTAGTTATTACGAGAGCCAATTATTTTAAGTAACTTGATTCAACTTTTATTTATTTTCAAAATACCTTATTTTTATTCTGGTTATTACGAAAGCCAATTGTTTTCAGTAATTTTACAGAACCGTATAATACGTATAGAATTTCATAATAATGAATTTTTTTATTACATTTTTACTGTGGATTTTTTTTTATATACAAATAAGTTCTTTCTTTTCTCACTTATTAATTCTTTGCTAAAAATCCCGATCCTCTAATTAAACGTTCAGTTTTAATTATAAATTTAATTTCGTGCCGTTAACTTGTGCGTCTGAAATTGTAATTTATTCAGTGATCATCCAATTATTTTAATCAACTTTATTTAACTTTTATTTATTTTCATAATAACAGATTCTTAACTTAGTTATTGCAAGACCAATTATTTTAAGCAACTTGATTTAACTTTTATTTATTTTCATATTACCAGATTCTTAATATAGTTATTGTGAGAGCCAATTATTTTCAGTAATTATGTATACAACCTCAGAATAAAGATTTTTTAATTATACTTTTATTGTGGATGTTATTGTGGATTTTTTTCTTTATACAAATAAGATCTTTCTTTTCTCACTTATTAATTGATTGCTAAAATCCCGAGCCTCTAATTAAACGTTCAGTTTTAATTATAAATTTAATTTCACGCCGCTAACTTGTGAGTCTGAAATTGTAACTTATTCAGCGATCATCCAATTATTTTAACCTACTTTATTTAACTTTTATTTATTTTCAAAATAATAACAGATTCTTAACTTAGTTATTTCGTGTGGTCAATTATTATAAGCTACTTGATTTAACTTTTGCTTATTTTCATAGTACCAGATTATCAATCTAGTTATTGCGGAAGCCAATTATTTTCAGCAATTTAATAGAACCGTATAATACGTATAAAACCTCATAATAAAGATTTTTTTATTACATTTTTACTGCGGATATTATTGGGAATTTTGTTGTTGTTGTTGTTGTTGTTTGTTTAAACAAATAAGATCTTTCTTTCTGACTTATTAATTCATAACTGATATTTATTTTCATAATAACAGATTGTTAAATTAGTTATTAGGAGTGTCAATTATTTTAAGTAACTTGATTTAACTTTTATTTATTTTCATAATAACATATTTTTAACTTAGTTATTGAGAAAGCCAAATGTTTTAAGTAACTTGATTTAACTTTTATTTATTTTCACAATAATAGATTAACTTAGTTATTGCGAGAGTCAATTACTTTTAGTATCATGATTCAACTTTTTTTTATTTTCATAATAACAGTCAATTACACATATATATATATATATATATATATATATATATATATATATATATTCCTTTATAAATGCAAATTCTTAAAAAAGGATTTTGAAAAATTAAAATTTATTAATTTTATCTATATTTATTTATTAATTTTATCTATATTATACGCTTCGTGCATACTTTTTTTTTTTTTTTTTTTAGTACAGAAAAGAATATATGTTAATTTTTTCTTCGGGATTTGCAATAGTATTTATTCAATAAAACTTTATATATTTTTAAAAGATTTTTTACAAGTACTTCGTACTACAAGAATCATATTTTCAAAATTTTCTCTCAAAACTAAAAATTCTTATGACAATCTAATCAATATATAACTGAAAATAATTATATGGAGCTTCATAACTTTCTCTTTCATAGAAAATTAGGCGTATCAATTTAAATATGGCGGATCTTGAAAAATTACATTCTGATATAAGTGGATTTAAAATGTTAAATACACCTTAGAGATAGATACACCTTACAAGAAAGGTCTCCTTAAAGCGCATACTACACATAATATTTTGAAAAAAAAAAAAAAAAAAAAAAAAAAAAAAAAAAAAAACAATGAAACAACTCACGTACGTTATAAAGGATTAATCAAATTTAGCTACGGAATCCCATTAGAAAATCTGTAAAAAAAAAAAAGAAAAAATACTTTCGACTATTTGACGCAAAAGGACGTGATTTGGGCGAGCAATACCTTTTCCTCGCCAAATACTACAAGCAATTTTAATATATTTGTAAATTGATTGTTAAATGAGCGTTTAAAAGTGCAGTACTTAATGAATTCAAACTTAAACGATGAAATTTGTTTATTGTTATTTCTATAAGCTTATATAATATATAAAAAACAAATCTGTTGATTTTACAGAAAAAAAAACTGTTGTCCAGAACGCCAGCAAAAAATATTTTATTTAGCGGAATAATCTGTATCTATTGAGAACTTTCTGTTATTTTAACAGATTTTGCGCGTAAGTTCGGAATAAATACAGATTTTTTTTCTGTGAAATAAACTGTTTTTTACTGGCGTCCTTGGTGACAGTATTTTCTGTAAAATCAACAGACTTTTTTTATATATTACAATTGGTAAATATGTTATATACCACTATCGCAGGAACTGTATAGATCTTCATAAAAACAGGCTGACGGATCATGTATTTAATCCATTTTCAAACCAATTTATCGACCGATTATATTGGTAAAATCATCAAGTAAATGTGACAAAGAGCTAAATATTGCCATCTAGCATTAGTGGCACGGAGGTAACATCATTAGTACCAATACGGGATGACCCATGTTCGAATCCAGCCGATTCCATTCTGTCAGCAATTTATAAAAACAACTTTTTTTTTTCTTTCTACTTTCTGTACACTTATATCAGTATTCAGAAAATCGAGTGAAATCACTACAGAATTTTTTCATGACAATTACTTGTTTTATCATAATTATCTCTCACATAACTTTCTTCTGATCTCTATTTTCTAGGAAACAGCTACCGTAGGTTTCCATTCAACCTAACTTAAAGGTGGTCGTCTAAAAAACTCAACCGTGTGTCGCCGACCTTGTCGTCATTTAATGACCACCTTTTGGTGGCAAACCTATTTATTAACGTGACACGGTCGACTGTGTCTAGAATCACAAGTGTGTTTCAAATAACATGCTACGCCCTTACTATTCTCAGTATTTTAAATGTATGTGCGAGGTGTGATTGAATATTCAGAAAGACACGGGATTAGAATATCGTTTTCAAAACATTAATAAAAATAATTTTTCTAACTTAATCTGTATTTAATATGCATATGTAAGAATGACTGACCTTTTAACCCGTGAACAAAACACTAATGCGAATTCGTACCGATCAAAATTTCAAATCGTCGGCATTTTTCGAGAACATGCTTTTATTAACAAAATGAAATTTTTGATAAAAATACAAAAATCACATTTCACGATGGACGCCATTTGACTATGGATCCGATTACAAGAGTAATTATAAGATTAGATTAACTAACACGACACTTTGACGCTAACTGAAATCTGTCAACGAAAAAACAGATTTCATTTTGTTTTAGCTCTTATTTCGCTTTTGTTTATTTTTCAATTTTTTTAACCGAGAACGAGTGTGAATTCGCACCGACCAAAATTTCAAATCGTCGATGTTTTTGGCAAACATGCTTTCATAAATTTTCACTTTTCATTAATAAAAATTTAAATTTTGATAAAAGTAAATATTACAGTTCGATTCCTCATTAAATTTCGTATAGGAATCATGCGTTATATATCATTATCAGTATATTGTCAACAATGTTATACGCAATTATGCGAACAATTTTTTCACAAATTGATCAAGCAGAATCAAAAGACACCGCTTTTGTGCTTTATTATTTTAAAAGCAACACTGAAAAAAGAAAGTGTTGATTTTACAGTATAATACTGGCATCCCAGCTTCCAGTATTATGCCGTAAAATTAACAGTAATAATCAGTAAAATAAGAAGTTTTACGCTGCCGCGCATGCGCGGTAGCGTATTACTGCTTATTTTACTGTTTATTACTGTTAATTTTACGGCATAATACTGGCAGCTGGGGTGCCAGTATTATGCTGTAAAATCAACGCTTTTTTTTGCATTGAAGTTTGATGCTACATCTTTTAATGAGAGATCAAGAAACTGCCAGTGATAATTGAAATGAAGTATAAAATTAAATCCCCTACAACATGCGAGGTTCCAAACAGAGATGGTCACTGTTCGCCAATATTACCAGTCAAAATCTTATATAATAGACCGAATTTTTCAGTGTGTGGCACAAGACCTGCCCAAGGGGTGTGCAAAGTGTGCCACCGAGCGGGGCGCCTAGCCGAAGGGACCGTCTACTGGAGGAAAGAACGTGCAAAAAAAGACCCAAAAATTTTAGATTTTTTTCTTAAACATTTTCTATAGCTATACGGGACCTGCTGAAGAGAGAATCTTCTTGTATTTAAATTAAGAATTCAAAGGTTTCGAATTTCCGCATGCAGGATGATGCTTTGGTATTCTTTTCCGAAGATAATATAAATGCCTTTAAGCTATTAATGCTCAAATTGTGTCGTGGAAAGCGAAACCGAACTACCTTTATTCTCTATCCCCTTAAATCTATAACTCTATATTATCTCTATACCTTTCGTTATCTATGTCTATCCTCGTCCCTTGTGTGTGTGTGGGAGGGTTAATTATTTACGACTTTGGCAAGTTTGGGGGGTCTTTTCTAGTGAACGCTTTCATCCAAGCCCAGGAAATCTGAGGCTAGCCCCCAGATGAGCGACGTTTACAGGTTATTTTAGCAAAATGCTGAAAAAGATAAACCATTAGGAATTTTTTATAGGAAGAAGAAGACAAATAACGAACATAAGTCAAGCAATTTTCATTGTAGGTGGGGAGGAGGTGTCGAAATGGATATTTGTAACAGGAGCAAAATGTCTTTCAGAAGGCCAACCCTGGTGTGGCAAAATAGACATTTTAGAACAACTTGCTATTTGAGGGGATTGGTTTTCCTAACGCTCGTGTGATACAATCACTGTTAAAAATAAATCCGTTAATTCACGGTAAAACTACTGGCAGCAAAGTTGCCGGACTTTTTCCGTTCCGTTAGTAGATTTTCCGTTTTGAAAGCTAACAAAAGGAAAATCTCCGTTTGAAGAAACGGTAGTTTTCCGTTATGGATGACCTCGGATTTAAAAAAGTACCTGCCTGTTTGTGCTGCCATCTGTTGACTATAGCTTGTGTATTTAATATTTGATATACTTCAAGAATATTTTCTGGCTGACCTTGGGGTTCGAACCAGAGACGGCAGCGCCTTGAGCCAAGTGTTTCACCGCAAGATCAGTGGGCCCTTGCTAGAATAAGGAATTGAAACGATGATACGGGATTTCTTCAAATCGCGACTTGAAACATAAACAATCTGGGGTTTAGAAACTTGGTAATTTTTTAATTAATTGGGAGGGGATATTTTGTTATAAGATTATGACTGAAAACTTTAGTATTAATAGAGGATTAAAACATGAATTATATATATTCTTAATTTGATTGTTAGATGCAAAATATGAATATTATATTTTGAATTAAATTCGATAAAGTATGTTTGCTTTTTTGAGAAAATCGATTTTTTTTCAACTATTATATATTTTTTAAATGTGTTCAGTTAGAATATATTTTCAGTGAGAGTGTTTTTTATAACTTTAAAAAACAAATTGCGAATAATTTCAAAGGAATGATAAAATTATTTGTTATTTTTTTTAATTCGAAAGCATCATTTTTGTTTGTTGCTTTTTTGACTAAGATCGATTTTTTTTTCACTTAATTTAACTATTTTATATATATATATATATATATATATATATATATATATATATATATATATATTAAGCTAGTTGTTTAGAATATATTTTAAGTGTGAATATTTTTTATAACTTTAAAAAAAATTGCTAATAATGTTAAAAGGATGGGAAAACTAATTATTGCTTTTACAAATTCTAAAGAACTATTTTGTTCTTTTAAATAAACTCGAAATTTTTATTTATTGAATTTTTAGTTTTTCTGTGCTGTAACATGTCAGTTATTTAAACATTTAAAATAAATATGCAGCAGATAACGGAATATCTCCGTAGGCTACTTTCTTCTCCGTCTGTTCCGTTGTTTTCAGGAAATATGAAGAAATTTTCTGTTTTTAACGGAAAATGCCCTTTTGTCGTGAAAAGGGACTTTTTCTGTGAAATTCAGGGAAAAAATACCCATGAATTTCAGATTATTTTAACAGTGTGGGACATATTTCACACCAGCCATCTTTAACCCTCAAAACACCAATTTTTGAATATCAATTGCGACTAGAAAACCAATTGGAAATACCAGTTAGAATACATCCAATACGATGCTTTTTGCTACTTTGTCAACCACCATTTCCATGCAATAATTTTCATCATCTATTTCTAGTAGAAATTTACGATGCAGATTACTATTTTGAAATAGTAGTAGGAATAATAATAAAACAATATTAGTCTTTGGATATCCTAAGCGGTACACATGTGTGCTGTTGGTAGTAAACGGTTTAAGACAGAACAATTTTAAAACTAGCATCACTTATATTATGACCTTCTATGTATTTTCTTGTGAGCCATATCTAAAACTATTACACGCATGAGCAATTTATTTGTGTTTTTCTTTAGCATAGTTTTTAAAGCTTTTTAGTATAAAGCTTTATAATTTTAAAAGCTTTTACTATAGATTTAATGTTCTTGGAGATTTAGGTCATATTGATACATTATGTTTTATAAAAAAAGTCTGTGCTATACCTCTAAACTTGGAAAAGAGACAGAATTCTTTTATAGCACAGAAAGCACTATGGAGTCCCCCAACTTCCAAAAACGTTTAAACTATACTAACTAAAGAAAAACTTAAGCAATTAAATTGCTTAAAAATTTTTAGGATATTTTAAAAGAAAATAAATGCAAGGACATAACATAATTCATGGTAGTTTAAAAATCGCCGTGCTTAATTATGTCTGGGATCAAATACGCCCATCATACCACATGAGAGTTAAATAATGGTAGAAGAGATTTTGGAAGGAAACAATTCTTCGCTCGGGTAGATAATATAAGTAGGGTTTTGGTGTGAAACCTCAAATTATGTCTAAAGTGTCAAATTCCAATTTGCAGCACGTTAGAAAATGAGGAAAGAAATCTTTGAAGTAGGCCCTAGAAAATGACGAAACACCGCCCTTGTGAAGAAAAAAAATCCACAGGGCACTAACTTAGAGGGAAGAGCATCATTAGACCCTTCATGCGTAACGACGACTTTAAAAAAACACTCATCCTTTTTTGGCGACACTTAAAGGGAGTAATGGGTTTTATTTGTCGTTCGGATTATTAAGGGGTTCACCAGAGCATAGCATGCTTCCTCCCGATCCGCTTTGTTCTATAATGGCTAATGCGTGTCAGCAATTAATCTAATTGCCAACAAGTGATTTTCCGGGACTTAATATCTTATTCAATCAGCTGTCAAATGGCTTGTTTTCACTTTTTTATTTCCTTAATGCTATAAAAATGTGCTAATTATGTTTAATGAATTTTGTTAACGATATTTATTCACTGAATTTGCTTTATAAAAAGAACTGATGTGTTATGCCATGTGATAGTATGACAAACAAACCATATTTTTTGTGTAACAGGCTCTTTCAATTTATTTTATCTAAACATGCTAAAAAGACTAAAATATATTTTTTTTAAATTCTTTTATTGGTTGGAGGAAATAATTCATTTGAAAAAGCGAGCTTTCTTTGAGCTCTAACTCACTTAGAACTGCATATTTGAGTTGAATTATTGAATATATTGTCATCGTATTTTTATGAAACTGCGTGAACATTGTTTTTCTAGTGTTTCATACTGGAAAATATGTTTTACAGAACTTTATCTTTTGGTCCGTTAATAAGCAGGAAAATAGGTTACTGGAGATCTTATGTCTCTCCGGGCAGAAACTTATTCCTTGGCCACCCTCTGTATTCATCATTTCTAAGTCTTATCGAAAGATAGCAGTTGTAATCATTAAAAATAAATTATGAACAATTTTCTTTTGCTATGAAAAGCAACATTTTTCTGCTTCAAAAAAATTCCTAATGAAATTTTATTTATTCGAAAGTATTTTGGAGTAATGGAAGTGAATTTGTTAAACCTTTTGTCTAAATTATGCGCCATTTACCATTACATGAAGTATCTGAAAATCTGACTATTTAACTTTAAATTCGCCGATCTTCTTGAAAGTTTAGGTTTGTAACAATGTACTTATAGGGAACGCTTTGCTTTTTCTCTTTTAAAAATCCAAATTCTTAGCAACATTTTCATGTCATTGAAAATAAACACAAATCTCTCTTATTTCGCCAATGTCGTCTGAACAATTTCTAGCAACCCTACATCTTTGCGTGCCGCATTTGCATTACTCCAAAAGAACTCCAGCGAAGCAGAGAAAGTTCCATGACTAATCATCAGCAAAGGGAACATTATAAAAACCCACATCACAAGCTATGGCCAGCAGAATATAGAAAAAAATTCATGACACGGAAGTGGTCATTTTGGCCGACCTTGGCCACCATTAACCCCCTGACGCCAGATTGGCGGTTGGCGGAGTCATTAGAGATGATTTTCAGCTTCAGTCTTGGCCGCTGAAGTAAGATGATTGCGCCATGTTCCAGTCAATTATCTCTGCTTTGAAAACTATAATTTGAAGTGGGATGCATTGCGTGCTGGGTAATTTGCAGGTGTTGGCAATGAAATAAGTGCTGTTCTTAAGGAATTTGCCAAGTCACCGACACGTTAGACTGTGAAAAGTAATGACTTAATTGATGAGGGACGCTTTAAATGATTCATTCTAGTTTAACAGAGATTCCTTTTTATTTCTCCTAAATGAAAATCTAACTACCGTTTTTCTTTGTTATTTAATCGAAACATTTCAGAAAATTAATGATAAGTTATTTTTCACCACCTTTTTCGAGGTGTTTAATTAAAGGCAAAATATAGAAAATTTGGTAAGAAGCCAGTAGTCGTTAGACAGAAATTATTTAGCCTGCAATTTCTAAAGGTTGCTGCTGTTATGATTTATTTTAAAATATCAGTATCAGTTATATATGGTTTGCGAAAAGTATGTCTTAGTTTAAAAAATGATTCGTGTAAGTTTACCTAACACTAGAAACTTATAATTCTCTTAATAATTCCTTGATCCATCGGTTTTAATAAATGGTATTTCATCAACTCCTGAATAATTTTCAAAATTGCTTTCGTCAATTATAGTGCAAATATCAACATCATAGCCTGACAGTATGATATACAATCACAAAACTGTTTTGCTGTGTTTTGTGTTATCTCGATGCGTGTTCATAATATAGACAAATTGTTAACAGTATTAGAAACGTCAGACAATAATTTATTGAAAATACATCATTTTAGCAATGCAAAATTCAATAATTCAAACTGCAACAAAAAGTTGTGGTTGATAACAGTCTAAAAAATGTTTTTTTACTGTACAATCCTTAAAGTTACCCATGACTTCTAAAAGATTTATGGACATTCTATGTTTTGAGGCCTGTTCTTATTACAAACTTTCGTAGGAAAAAACTGTACAAATACCTTTTATTTTATTCCTTCAACATAGTGGTATATGTATAACAAAGTTTCTTATTCAGCAAAAATCTACATTAGATCATATTATGCCAATACCTAATCATCCATTTTATGCTACTAGGACACCAGTTTGAACATGGGTTTTCTAGTTGGAAGACGGTTGTGTTACCAATTTAACCAATGGGATTATTTTTCTAGAATGTTGGAGTCTAGTTAGGAAGTGCCTAATTCGATTCTAGGTTCTCACTGGTGTGTCCTTAATTGTTAAAGAGTTCACTTAAGTTCTATTGTGTTTAGTCCTCATGTGCAAAATATGATTGCAACGCTATGGAATCAGCAACTCCTACAAATCATTCATTAATATAGTTGTTTATTATTATTATAGTTGTTGTTGATATTATTATTATATTAGTATTACTAAAACATGTAATATTTGGAAGATTTTTTATTTCTATATTTAACAGTAGATTTCGTCTTCAGGGCATATATATCTATGAATGTTCACTATCTCTGACAGAGCAATTATATTAAAATAATATATATTTCAAAAATATACTTTAAAATACTATATTTTCAAAATGTGAACGATATACTCTCCTGTAAAACAACTGAAAATACACATGATAGCACTCCTTGTACCAACAACAATCCCGCAAAGCACGTTGTAAATTTTGGACGATAATTAACGAGCATTCATTACTTCGCACTAACTTTAAACAGAGCTATGAGTGCATGAAGAAGACACAACCTATTTTCGAAGACAAAATATTCATGAATGCAAAATAAAACCTGGGTTTCAATGGCCATAAAATCCGGGACTAGCGCCATCCCTGCTCGAGGATTGTTGCACAGCCCGTTTTACGGCGCACTTAAAGACCGCCGTAAACGCGGAGTCATAATTCTGGCCAGTTGTTATCATGGATTATGTCCCGACATTACGGCCGCTTTTAAAAAGGGTTACAACTTGTGGAGTTCCTTGGCCGGGATTATTGTATTTTCACCGAATTTCTCGGTTACTGCACAATAAGTTACGACAGTTACTTCGGTTTCGTTTTTATGCCAGCGGTGGTACGCACTGTTGTGTTCGAGGGTAATTAAATTTCGCCGTTATAAAAGAGAATAAATTGATCCGGAGATTTCATTTATGGATATATTTCCTGTTTATTATCTGAACATTTATTTGTTACTCGGGTATTTCTCCATATTGAAGGAAGACTTAAAAAAAAAAGCAAAAGCGCACTTAAATATATACAGGGTATTCAAAGATGATTTCATGAGGTCTTTGTGAATTTTGCCTTATATTTATTAGGGAGGACGACGACTGAATATGCATTTGTTTATTTCAGTAACTCCAAAAATTTACAAATAACATTAGTAATTTTTAACAGGCGCCCACACGTTATGACAACCATAAGTTTGGGCGATATAAAAGCATTTGTTATACCTTGGCACTTTCTACTTAATTTTGCATATTTTCTAGAGTCCTGTTTATTTGTGTTACTTTACATTATTCTAGAAAACAAATGTTTATTGTTACACCACGTGTTGATAGATTAAAAAAATTATTCTTAAAAGTTATGCTTAAAAATTAATTTTAAAACCACCAAATTATCGATAAGTTAAGTTAGTTTTCAAACAAACTTTACTTTAAAGTATTTTTTTTCTATTCAAGAGAGTGAAGATTGAAACTATGCAACATTTAGAAACGAAGATATATGCGATCAAAGCAAGAGCTATTGCTCAGTATTACTTTTGAGTTTAGCATTACTGAAGAGGGATGGACATACTTATGCCTTATAATATAGATATAGATATTCAATTTCAATTCCCTATACCTTCAGTTCTTTTCCTCGGTCCAGTGTATTTTTTCCTCTATCCTTTACAGGGAACATGAATTTTATCTTAAGAAATTTTCTGAAATATAATTTCCACTTCTTGTAGGGCATACAATGAGTCCACTATGCTGCAAAATTCACCCTTCATGGTGTTTGTGATTCAAGTCTTCTCGAACATGAATCGCAAAGTGAAACGGTGGTGCATAGTATTGAAAGTTGATCTGTGACTAAGCGTCTTCCATTTTCTAAATTAAAATGAAGAGAAAACGATTAATTTAACAATATATTATTGTTACACCAACAGTGACTGAAAATATTTATTTTTATGTCTAAATTAAGTAAACGTACTTTCAATCTTATTATATTTAATTCATAGTTCTCATAGCATCATTGTCAATTATGCGCTAAAATATGCTTGTATATTTAGTTATATGTTTTATTTTTTGCATCTTAATTGTATTTATACTTAATTATCTTTGCATCTTCAAAATTTAATTATTTGAATCTTGTATAAACTAATTGTTTGCATCTTATCTAAATTAAATTGTTTGCATTAGTTTTTTAGATTAAAAAAATATTAATTATGATTTAGAAAAATTGTCTGGCTCTGATGGGGCCTTTCCCCCCCCCCCCCTTCCCCCCTATGCTCACCATTCCGACTCCAATCAAAGTATCAAAGCGCACATCCAGATTGCTCCTACATCTGCATCACTCCACCGTAGCCTGCTGCGAGAGAACTTTTATATTTTTGAATTTTCTGATGCCATCTCCATAGACTGTTCTCATCTAGATGTGAAGTAAACGTGGTCATTACACGTAGGCATTCTTCAGTAATCGTCTTTGATCTTTGGTAGAGAAAAGAACCGATGGGCACCAATCGCTTCACAACAGTCATATACGTATAATAGATAGAAACTCTTTTTAATATTTACCAGAGTTTTGTTATTGTTGTTGTCTGTGTCCATTTACCATTTTATAATAGTCATGTATATAACAGAAGTAGTAAATGCTAATACTCGCTACAATTTACTCCGCAAAGAAATTAGTTTCTCAGTAATAATTCAGAGATAAATAAAAAACAATACAAAACACAAAATCAGTTTTTCTCAAAACGAAAAAAAAAAAAAGAAACATTTTACTTTTGTTTTTAACCAAGGTGCAGATATACTTGCCTTCATCAAAGTGTAATTTTACCAAATTAATTACATAACTTCTAATATATCGTGAATTATCGTTTGTTTCATAATTTATAGAAACTCGTTGTTTTCAAAATTATTTTTTTTTTCCAAATATAATAATCTTATGTTCCGTTTAAATTTTTAAAAATCATAATTTTAACGATTTAAAGGATTTATATATTTTTTTTCTTTTTCGAACATATCTATTTGTATATCTTTTCTTTTTCTTAGTCAAACATAATATCAAGTTTAATGCGTAATAAGTTAAAAATTTTGTGCTAAGTTTTTTTTAAAATTAAATTATCATTTTTAAAAAACGTCTGGATTCATTTACTTAAAATATTTTATGTTTAATTTTCATAATAATTTAATAAGGTTCTTTAATAGTGAACTCGGTTAAATCCACTCATTAAAATTTATCTTGAGAAAATATTTTTATTTTTCAAACATAAACATAATTTGAAAAAATAATCTTATTTTCAATTTAAATTTCAAAAATACATAATTTTAACGAGCAAAGGGTTTTTTTTTTTCTTTTTTCCAATAAACTAAGTTAAAATATTAAATATCAACTTTAATGTACAATAATTTTTATTTATTGCGCAATGAAATTTTTTTTTTTTTTTTTTTTTTTTTTTTTTTTGAACGTAGGCTAATAGTAACGAAAGAAATAAACGCAGTCGTATTTTCAATTGAAAATTTTACAGCTTGTTCTTTAACCCTCTGACAGTCCAGCAAAAGGGCTAAATTGTAATGTTGTTTTCTCTTAATTTTATTTTAAATGGTAAAAAAAGGTTTTTATTCCAAAATTACATAAAAAACTGAATTATATATATATGAATGTAAACCTTGAATCTATCAATCATAACTCAATATATTAAAACTGCATTATATTTGTCGAATTATATAAATTTTAAAATTGCTTGTATTGCAGTGAAACCTGGAGCTTAGTGAACGTATTAACACGGGCTTGTCAGTCAGAGGGTTAAATAAGTTATAGGATTTCTCTTTCTTTAATTTTTCTGATATAATTTAAGTTAAAATATTGGGATAACAACTTTAATATACGATAATTTAAATTTATTGTGCGGAAGTTCTTTTTATTATTATTAAATTATTATTTAATGCCTGAATTAATTTATTTAAAATATTTTATGTTTCAAAAATAATAATAATTTCTTTTTAAAAATGAATCCAGTTAATTTCTTTTATTATATAAACTTATCTGAACAAAAAAACATATTCCAATAAACGAACACGACAATAGTTTCCTTACTGCTTATCAGCCGTTTGTTCTCTGTATAAACATATAATTTACACACTAGTCTATAATCAATATTTAAACTTCCGTGCTACCCCCATAACCCTGCTAGAAAAATACATTTACAGGAATTGTTACGCACATAAACTCCACGAGATATTTAGTAGCTCAGAGATATATAATTACAAAACATGCGGCTATCTCCTGGCCGAGATGGGGGAAGTCAAGTTATTTATAATCATAGTATAATATTTTTTGACATCATGGTGTTATACTATAAAATAAATTATTCCCATAGTGTTTATAAATAGATAAATGGAAATAACATATTGAAGAAAGAACACTCCACAACTTTTTTAAAATATATTATTGTAAACATCAAACAACATTTTACAACATATATCGCTATATGAACTTTTTTAGTAATAATAAAATGAAAATAATGCAAAAATTATTTTTAGCATAGCCAATAAAAAATGTTATCAGTTGAGTGAGATAAATAAAGCCTATTACTAAATAAACTAAGTCGTTGGGGGCCACCGTAATACTCACCCATCATGGATATGCATAATGTAAAATATTAAAATAAAAATGTGTAAACTACTTATAAAATGCATTGCAATTCAAATAAAATCGTGGCTTGATGACGTCATAAACTTTAAAGGCTCGGTTACTGAATTGCTTGAAAGAGGTTTTTCCTTATAACTCAAAAAATAATAATCCTATTAACTAGCGGTTTATTGCATCTGATTAAGCGTCAAATTTCCAATTAAAATATATCTTTAAAGTGAAATTTGGATGAAATACAGGGTCATGAAAAATCAAAGAGTGTGGAAAATAGGATTCCAAATATCTTGGCAACTAATTATCCGATCAACTTTATGCTTTATGTAAAATTTATGTTTTTTTATTGTCTTTTATATTCATTTCTTAAACTAAACAATTTCGAAAATTTTTATATACCTTTTATCAGAACGAATATTTCGAGAGTCCGAAAAAAATAGTTCCGGTTAATCGAGGTTATTGAAATGAAATAGGCTTCTTCCCATTATTACATACTAAGTACATACCAAATTGCAAGTCTCTATTTTCGGGAGATAGAGCGTTTACAGACACACACACAGACACACAGACGGACGGCAAAAATTTTTTTCTAAAAATATGTTTTTCGGAATCTCCAGTGTCTGAAACGTGTAAATCCGTCAAAAAAAAATTTCGATTTTCAAAACGATTACAAGACTTACCCTATACTACGTATGATGGGTAAGTAAAAGCAAAGAAAACAAACTAACATGGAATATTGTTAGTTTTTGCCAGTAAATATTAATGAATATTTGGTAGCATAAAAGTTTATGTATTTTTTTAATGCATATGTTTTGATTTGAAGTCTTTTTACAATCATTTTTGTTTGTTTATTTGTTTTCTTTTTTACATATTCATACGGGCAACCCCGCACACAGACTTGCAGATGTAAGAATGTATCCATAAAGAATATTTTAAAGTTTATAGGGTTAATTTATTCATTTATAAGTTAGTATAAGTTAACTCCTTCGCTCCCAGTATACCCACTAGTAACTAGTGGATACATGTTCCGTAGAGTTATTCCATCTGAGAACGAAGGGGTTAATAACATACTCATGTATACTTTTTTTTTCTAAAATCAGCCTTTTTCATTGCTGCTTTTAAAGTAGACACCCAGTATATATACATATCTATTTATATTTTTCGTGTATGTGTTCGCAAAAAAATATTCCAAAACATGATATGGCGAATCGCAAGGATCCGAAATTTCATTTTTGACAGGCTTTAGTTTAAAACAGATTCCGTTTTCACAATTTAACAATGCATATTTATTTAGCTTAAGCTTTTATTTCAATGAAAAGAGAAACAAAGGTTACTATTCCATCAAATACTGATACTTCAACTCTAATATTAAACCAAAAGAACTCCTACTTCAACCTTAAAAATGTTTCGGCATCGAAAAAACAACTACAACTACTGTGATTAAAAACGCACTACAACTTTGACTGTCAGGTAAGAACAGAACGGTTTGCCCGGCATATGTTGAACTATTTTTTTCCCTGTTTCTATATATTTCAATTCTAAGCGTAGAATACAACTTAGAACATAATATTAATTATGTATTATTCATATCAGTTCTATTTGCAAATTCATGTGAAATATTTTGTGTATAGATTTTAAAGTTATGTTTATTATTTTTAAGATAGTCACTCTTCCCAATATTATTCACAACACTGCACAAGCACGAACATTTTATTTACTGACACCAAGAAAAACAAGAAAGACAAATCACGCGTCAAGCATAGATTATGAAAATACTTTCAACACTTGATATAACTTCGCCGTTTAATAAGGTGAAAAAAGATATCTTAAAAAAATATTTATCTTAAAAAATATATCTAATAAACAATTTAAAAAGCGCATAACAACTGAAAACGTACTACCAGAAATAACCATCCATAGCAGAAATGTATCTAGCTCTTTGCGTAGCCCTGTATATGAAGATATTTATATTCTACAAACAACATCTCTTAGTATACTAAATATAGTCAAGCTGGAAAATACATAACTCAACTAAAAAACACCCTTAAGCAATTCAAATTCATACAGTGTAATGCTTACGAATTCTTTCGTGTAGCCCTGTATACGATCTACAGAATTTATACACACCACGGAGTACGCGAAAAGTTATTTAAATCTAAAATACACACACCAAAACTGAAAACGCACTTCCTGCATTTATTGCTTTAGACAGCCCTGTAACCGAATTATTTTGTGTGGCCCTGTAAATGAATGATAAATGCTTCACATTCCATATTCTACAGAAAGCATGTTTTAGTGAACTCTCAGAAATGAATATAAATTTTATTATGCTAGAAATAGTATAACGTTACTAAAATACACTGAAAACGATTTTTCACCATAAACTATAATGTAACGGAATTTTTATTTTTTAGTATACCTGTAAACGAACTAAAATACTACACACTCGATTTTCAATAGCGAACATGCCATAGTAAACTTCAATAATATATATCAATTACATGGCAATCTGAGTATATTTACGAGAGTTAGAGAACGGCCAGACAAACCAAATTCATAAACACTTTCAAACTATGTTGGAAAGTGTTAAAAAAGTGAAAAGCATTTTTCTATAAATGACAAATAAAGATTCATAACTCCATTCTCATAAATTGACTGGACTCTTTAACTCTGCAATATTTCGCAATCCTCCGACATAAAATATAAACCGTTTTCCATCTCCCTTATTTTTCCCACTAAAAACATTATTATGTCCCATTCAGTTTTAATAACTATTTGTCGTATCCGACGGAAGATACGGCGCAATAGAAACGGAATTAATATCTGCTACACAACCGTAAACCCGAAAAGACAGCCGTCATAAACCGTATGGAAATAAAACATTCTATCGCTCTGGCCATAAAGAGACGCGTGTTTATAAGCGCCCCGGCCTCAGACGACGACGCGACGTTGCAAGCGGATTTTTATGAGGCGACCAAACGGATGTCGTAAATATAAGGAAAGTACACACGTAATATTTGGGGCGAGTTATGACTACAGAAATCCAAGTCTTTTGTGCGTTCATTAACATTTATTTGCTGATAAACTCGCAAATCTCATCGAGACAGTCCCCCTAAAGAGGGAAATTTAATCGCTTTCCATGCGGTTAATTAGCCATTTGCAGAAAGACGCGATTATGGGCTTTACACCGATGATAGAAGTAAAATGGATTTAGAGGCTGCTGATGCCGTACAAAGAATCAAATGCACAGTGAAAGGGAGTTGAAAATGTTGGGAAATGTGCATTGTATTGTATGTTTGAGAAAGAATTAATATTTAAATGATATATGTGATGTGAAAGGAGGCTTATTTCTTTTGGGCGTAACAATTTTTAAATATACAGCAGGGATAGTTACTGTGGGTCTAAACAATAAAACAAGCTTTAAAAAAATTATAATATTGAAATAATTTATCAATGTATAATGGACGGTCTTTAATTCTGAAATGATTTATCTATGTAATATTGATTGGCCATTTTAAATAAAAGATATGTTGAACAGTTAAGTATTTATTTTAAATTATTGAATGAAAATAAATTTCAAGGTTTTGGCATCATTATGTTCATCTAAAACTTTTTTTTTTCCAATATTATTTGTTAAAAGTTCTCATGTACTTTAGAATTAGAAAAAATAACATCCTGAATACATTAACGACCAAGGCAGAGGTTCAATTCCATTAGCGATGCTTCACATTTTACTTGAGGGGACTTCAGATCTGAGTGGTTTTTATGGCAGATATGTCGGGGAGAATATATATATATATATTTACAGAAATATATTTTGCAGGAATTTCAAAGTATCCCAAAATGAGCATACACTTTCATTTTTTTTTTAAATGCGAAAATATTTTTCTTAACAATTATTTTCGTAATTAATGGTAAATTATTTTCAGTCACGTTGTTACTGATTTATCTGGGCTAGCCTTTGAATTTGACAAGTTTTAAAATACGAAAAAAACTCGATTTTTTTTTTTTTTAATGATTTTTTCTCGTACAACTTGTCAGACACATTTGTTTGGCGAGTGTCAAAATTGCTGCACACTTATTTGGATTTCTTAGGGATTGTGGATTTTTCGAGGTCATAGATATTGTTGTTTGATTACATTTTAAAAGCACATTTATAATTGTATTTCGGTAATATGATCACCGTGACAGTTGCATGTTCTATTTGAAATTCGTTTCTTTGTTGTCTGTAGAGTAAGGAACCTACAAGAATCACTTGAAGACACTCACAAGCTAATGTTAAACCAATGGTAGCGTTTTTTTTTTAATTCCTCGTTTACATTTCAGTATTCTTAAATGGTTTTTTTCTTTTGCATAAGATACCTGGTGTCAATGACAAACCAGGTATCTTCGTAATCTTTCGATTTTGGTTGCAGTTTTTTTCCCCTTACACTTTCGATTTCGGAACCGGTTCTGAAAGTAAAAGAATTCTATTAAAAAAAACCTCATAAAAAAAACCTCGTTAAAAAACTGACATCAAAATCGAAAAATTATATATACCCGGTTAGACATCGATTTCAGATGTCCTATGCAAAGAATCGTTAAGAAATATTGAAATGCAAACAAGAAATTTGAAAAGAACGCTATGATTGGTTTAGTAGTAGCTTGCAAGTGTCTTCCTACACTGTAAAAAATCTGTTGATTTTGCAAAAAAAATAACTCTTAGCCAGTAAAACACTGTTTATTTTACGGAAATAATCTGTATTTACTACGTCCTTTTTGATATTTTAACAGATTTTGATTGTAAGTTCGTAATAAATACAGATTATTTCCGTAAATTAAAGTTTTTTACTGACGCCTTGAATGACAGTTTTTTTTACAGTGTAGCGTAGGTTCTTAAATGATAGTTTCAAGCCGCATGCGCCCAGTAGCAGAAACAGTGCAATATAGCAGCGGAAGCTGCAAATTATTTTAGACCTTGCAGGTTAATCTAACAGCTGAAACAAAATGCTAGGCTTAAAGGAAAATTCTAGAACTTACTTTGTCTCTACATTTATTGTATTTATTGTATTTTTCTTTATTACATTTTCTTTGTAAATGCAAATTTTTATTTCTTATGAATGTAAGTTTGGTTCAACATTGTTGGATTGTAGATAAATTTTAGTTTGCAGCATATATGCATAAAAAATTCCGCTTCTAACTGAGGTTCGTGCGTAGTATCACTTGTGTACATATTTCCTTTGTATAGATGTAAGTATACCTTTAACTCTATCTAAGCCTGAATTTCACTAGAAAAGGGAAAACAACATATCATAAAGATGACAAGTCGAATCACGGTAGATGAATTCAAGTTTCACATAGGCACAAAAAGGAAAAAAACTTAACAGCATGTCTCTTGCATTGTCCCGGAAAGTGCGTAAATATATACTGCAGCACGCTTCAAATACGCTCAGACGTAGTTGCAACTGACAAAATTCTAATCGAGACGATTTTTGCATACGAAATGTCCTTTATGTATTATTACAGTTTTTTGTGGTATCATTAGAGAATTTTTTACTTTTATATTTACAGAAAACAGTTTAAAACAGTCCTCTTTAACATCTCCATTTTTTGTTTATTAAAACTTTAAAACATCTGCGACAGTAAAGCCACAATTATATTTGTTTAAAAAGTGAGTAACATGATGATATATCATCAGCAAGAGAATCTAGAAAAATTTGTAGTTTTTATTATGGGTCTAGATTTATAAAAGTTTTATGATCTCTGTTCTATTTAAAGTCCCACTTTTAGTTCTATGAGCGTGTACTTTTTTTTTAATGTCATGTTTATGAGCTAAAAGAAATTGTTCAACCTTTGGATATTTTAAAATGTTTTCCGTGATTTTTCTGAATCTTAGAATTTTTTTTTTAAATACATGAAGTTTCACATTTTTATTTAAGAATTGAACAAGAAGTAGGGGTACTAAAGTTTTAATTTTATTATTACCAAATTAATTATATCTAACACTTTTTGTTCTTTTTTACAGATAATTCGACTATAGTTCAACATTGTTTTTGTTTCCTCTTTGTTTCAAACATAAGTCGAAAAGAAAATGAAGCATTTGGAAAACGTGTTGCACAATACTGGGAAAACATTACTGGAAGAGATAAAGCAGCGACCTTTAACCATTTTTGAAATGAACAAAAATATTGTTGTATGACGAAACAATAATCTTTGTATTACCAGTAAAAAAGAGTAATAAGAATTATATATAATTAATTTGCTAATAATAAAATTAAAACTTTAGTAACCTTACTTTTTGTTCAGATACTTTGACTGAGTTTGCACTGCTTCTTTGAGTATTTTAGAGCAGGGTTTTTTAGAAATAACGTCTAATTCTCCATCTGTTTTCTTTTAATACCTATTAAATCAATAATCTTATTAATATACATTAATTTCGATATTTTAGCAACATTACGTATGGAAATAGAAGGATTTTTCTTGAAGAGATTCCTACTTTGAGAAAGATTTCTCATGTAGATTCAGATGGTGTACGATCTTCAGGCATTTTTAATTTTGCTGTTAGATATTTCGTATCTGTTTAAAAAATATGTATAATCTCTATTTTTCTTTTTCCTTCATTTTTAAAATGGCTAATGGTCATTGTTTTATCTCTTCCGGCAATGTTCTTCCATAATTGCACAGCACGTTTGGCAAATGCTTCATTCTCATTTCGGTTAATGTGTTAAAACAATTAGCAAACACAAGAACAATATTGTATTATGAATAACAAACAGCTGAATTATCTGCAAAAAAGTGCATTGAGTATTAAATATAATTTATTTGGTAATAATAAAATTAAAATTTTAGTAACTCTACTTCTTATCCAAACCTTATGTTTAATAACTGTATTCAGCTTTTTCTTTTAAATATAAAAATTAACTATCGCGACCTTTCTATCTATCTCTACTTTTATTTAAATCAGTGATATTTTTTTCTGATTATTATAATATAATGTCTTTCAGGGTAGGAAGGACAAACAAAAATATAATATGAGAATCATTTGTAATTTGATTCTACTAATTAAATAAAACAAAACGACATGTTCAACCTGAAATAAGTATTTAAGGAGGAAATAACTTATTTGAAGTTTTAAAAAAAATGACCAAACGACTGCGCACGCAGTCGTAAAACAAACTATAAACATTAAGTTGTGGTTCCTAAAAGCCATTATGACGAAGAGAAATTTTATGGCCCACTTATGGCCCGTCAGCTCAGTGTAAGTTTTCGTCGATTCCCTCAGCGTAGCGCCGCTTAATGTGCCTTTCTCAGTGTTAAATACTGGAAGATAAAAGCTTCCGAGTCGTAACTGTGTTAGCTTTGGAGATGATTGTTTTTCTCGATATTAAAGACTGTAGAATGACCGAACAATAGGATGTCATTTTTGAAAATGGAGGCGGTTTCAGTTAAAATAAATGAGAATGACTCAAGCATTAAAGAAGAAAAAAAATATTTTCCTTTTTTATGTAGATTTTATTAATGAAAAATATCCATGATGAAATAGATTATTAGACGACGGAAATGGATTAATTTTGCTATTTACAATGCAAATGTAGAATTAGTTATTATAAGTTGTTCAATTTACAATGAGTGTGACTCGATATTAAAGACTATAGAATAACCTAACACCGGGATGTCATTTTTGAAAATGGAGGCAGTTTCAGTTAAAGTAACTGAGAATGACTCAAGCATTAAAGAAGGGAAAAAACATATTCCTATTTTATGCATATTTTGTTAATAAAAAAAACATCCATGATGAAATAGATTATATTAGACGACGGAACTGGATTAATTTTGCTATTTACAATTCAAATGTAGAATTAGTTATTATAAGTTGTTCAATTTACAATGACTGTTAACCAATTTTCGAAATCCTAATTATAAATATTTTGATACAGTTTAAACAGCCAACTCAGATGAGGTTAATTGAATATTTTCTTTCATGGTTGTATTATATTTTCGTAGATTAACCCTTAGTTGGAGGGGCTGGTGTACTGTGTAATTTGGGAGGGGCGGCGTACGGAGTATACGCCTGGTCATTTTCTCATCTTCTAAGGGTTAAAAAAGGGTTAAGAAAGGGTAAGTATTTCTTAACTAAGGGTTAAGAAACTTTTGTCTTATTTCACAGTGCTTCTAGTATTGTAGTACATCATGTTACTGACATTTTGGCCTTTATTTAAATGATTAACTGTGAAAAGCAATTTTTGTAATCTTTAAATCAATAGAAGCGTTTTCTTCTTCTGAAGACAGCATGTAACAAAGTTTGGCAGCATTTTAAACTATGTAAAGTAGATACGAGTTAACTTGAAATAATGAATTTGGAAAATGTAGAACTTGTTGAACCAGTTGATTAATGCATTGTAAATCTCCAGAGTGCCTTTGTTCTTTTAAGTGCCTACTTCGTTGAAAAACACAAAATTAAAAGAGACAGCGATGACAAAAAAGAAATAAAGCCTTTTGGAGCTAATCCAGTTCTTTGTTTTCGATTAACAAATGAACAATCAACAACCAATTCAAGACAATGATAAATAACATCTGCTTGCAAGAAGCGGTTAGTCATCATAGATTGTCGTAGAAAATTAGTGGTCGGTTGGTTTAAATTTCTTTTAAAGTGAAATTTTAATAAAGTTTACATTTCAGAAAATATCCCAGGCAAATGGTACATTCTGATAAATAAATTATCTAAGGGGACAGGAGACGTACAAAAGGAAAATATAATCTTCATTTCAATTTTACAGACCAATAAATTAGGCCGTAATTTATAATTAGTCTTTTCATACATGTATGCATTGAAGCAAGATATAATAATTTTGGTACTTTTCCTTTATAAGAGTCTTGGCGGGATTTTTTAAAGCTTGGCGCATTTCGGACTTCAGAAGCTGGGATATGTTGCCAAATGATATAAACAGCTATGAAAACAAACCTTATGAACTGTTATATGCTTGTTTATATTAGATATAAACATTTTATTTATATATATATATTATTATTGTTTTTTACATACAATTTACTTCTTCTTGTGTATGAAAATATATAAATGGCTTCTTTATATTAAATAAATTGTATAAATATTGAAAAAATTGCTTGTGTATATGAAAAAGTGAATATTTTGCCAAATTTCCTTCTCTCGCCAAGGTCGTATACTGAAAATGTACCATAATTTCATTACCAAAAAAAGCTATTTTTTATCGAAAGTACTTACAGTGGGGCCTCAGCTAACGAAAATTTCTGCTAAGGTTGTTTTTCCCCCTGTGTTTCTGACTCGGCTAACGAACTTGAATGCGGCTTATGAACGTTTTGTTGGATGCGTGCTCTAACATAAAGCAGCAGCGTTGCATTTTAATTGGACTAACACCGTTTCGGTTAAAAAACATTTCGTCTAAACGAGCGTAATTCCGGATTGAATTATGTTCGTTAGCCGATGTATCACTATAATATGGATAATAATTATATTTGAAAGTGCTTTATACTTATTTTAAAGGATTCAAAATTAACGATATTTTGAAAATGTATATATAATATACAAATTTGTGTATTCATTTTCTTAAGCGTCGGCTATTGTTACAACTATAACTCTCGCTCACGAATTTGTTTTCATGTTTCATTCTTTGAATCAACTGAATTAAAATGCTATTCAAGTTGGTGAAAAAAAATAGATGCAGAGTTCTTATAATTGCGGTGCAGCCAAAAATATGTTCTGAGCATAGGTACAGTTGTTACTCACTCAGGCGGTAGATTGTGCGGTCGCTATATATATTTTTATTACCCGAAAGTGCTGCGTTCTTAATCGAGTTATGTGTAGATATTCTCTAATTATTATTTTGTTATTAAATATATAGAAAAAACATTTTCCTAATGTTGTAACATTAAATTCACCTTTGTATACCAATTAAAAACATGAAAACATTTGAAATGAATCACAATTTCTAAAATAGGTGTAAAATGAAATAAAGCTTTTAAAACCCTTCTATAGATGTTTAAAATTTTCGTCGGTGTCCCGAGCGCTTTCGACCAGAACCAATTTTTGCGCTTTGACATTCGCGCTCGGGATTTTAAACATCTATTTAAGGGTTTTAAAACCTTTATGTATTTCATTTTACACCTATTTTTAGTAATAAGTAATAAATTGTTGACTCCTTTTAAATGTTTTTACGTTTTTAATTTATTATTTTGTTTCTGTTGTTGTTGTTGTTGTTTGTTAATAGACTTTAGAATAGTTTAAAATGAATCAATCTTTTCCGTTAAAGAAAAATTGAAACCAAAAAATAAGTTTTAGAAAACTT
Source organism: Maratus michaelseni (assembly GCA_963931845.1). Lineage (NCBI taxonomy): Eukaryota > Metazoa > Arthropoda > Arachnida > Araneae > Salticidae > Maratus > Maratus michaelseni. Next base: position 404,846,403 of record OZ007587.1, read on the forward strand.
TTCATTTTTATTAATTCGGAAAATTTTGCTAATTTTTAACGTCTTTCATCCCTTTAAGCGAACAACAAAAAAAAAAACAATTTTTAGGTATTGACTATAAATATTTAGTATCTGTCGTCATAAATTGAATGATTACGATGAAATTTAAATTAACTATTAATTCAAATTCAATATTTATTTTGTTTTCTCACTTCATCATCCGAATATAAAGGAAATTTGTTAAAGTTCGGATGAATGGAACACGTTAAGTTAATTTTCCGATTTAATTTCTGAGGTTTTCCGAATTATCCAATCAATCTCTCTTACTGAAATGCCATCTGGCATATTATACACTAATCTGCAATTACAGCTTATACATAACGTTTAAATAAATTGTTAGATTGATATTACCGTGCAAGCTTGCCGTCACGAGCCGTGTCATTTTATGCTAAAGGCTTAAGGCTGTTCTCAAATCCAGGTGCTCTTATTTAGAAACTGTGTAATTGAAGCACGTTTTTCTATTTTTTGGTAAAGACAGAAGATCTTTCAGAAAATAACTGTCACAGTCGACGTTTTGAACAGAATTCTCGACGTGACAACGAAAGAAAGGAGAAAAACTGGTCATCACGTGATACGAATTGCTTTTAACTATGGATAAGTAATTTATTTATCAAAAAGGGTAAGCGATTCCAAATCGCTTCAGTAACTTGTTTCTATCAATAATGCCTTTGCGTTTTTAAAAATGAGTCAGAAAATGTGTCAGAAAGTTTCACAATGTTGAGCAGTTAGAAGCACCTTAAACAGAACCATCTTGTTGAGAACCACCTTAAACAGAACCACCTGTTGAGAACAACCTTAAACAGAACCATCTTGTTGAGAACCACTTTAAACATAATCCTCTTGTTGAGAACCATCTTAAACAGAACCATCTTGTTGAGAACCACCTTAAAGAGAACCATCTTGTTGAGAACCATCTTGTTGGGAACCACCTTAAACAGAAATTTAAATTCTCGTATTCCGTGTTCGCTGATTATGTCTACATATGTATCTCAAAAACTTTTGTCATAAATCTCAGCTGATAAAAGCTTTAGGATCTCTGTTCTTCGAGGATATCCCTACTTTTAGCTCCATGAGTGTATTTTTCTTCTTCTTTAAATAACTCTATTACGGTTTTATAAACTATTTCTCAGTCACTGGATATTTTAAAATGCTTTCAATAAATTTTCTGTATCTTAGATTTTTTTTTAACTCAAAAAAGTTTTGTATTTTTATAATAAGGTACCTGTACCAAATAAGGCTAAAGTTAAGGTTTCAGATCACAATAAACTGTGTTATATCAGACATAACATCTTAAATATTGGTGGATGTAATATTTATACATATTTTTAAAATATTAAATCATGCATACTCTTGTCGCTATTTAATTGGCGCCAGGAAAGTTCAAAAGAAAAGACACTTCAAAGTGGCTTTGTTAGGAGTATGTGTTTTAAATAAGAACATAATTTTCTAAATACAGGATTTAACTTTAATTAATAGATATTTTGCAGATCTTACATCAAAATAAAACAAAATAAAGAGTGAGCCTTGTGATACAATATTTTGTGGCTGCTCATTTTACGAGCATGTCGATTCAAACAAACAAAATTGCTGAATCCCTTTCCCTTTGCCCTTTACTCTATTGAGCTCTTTTTACCAAATCTTTGATAAATAGTTGATCCATAGTTTCTACAAATATTGACACAGAAAACGTTTAATTAGCTTTGGTAATGATAATATACGATGAAAATGAAGTGTTCCTTAATAAGACCAGGCCTTATACTTCCTGGCCTTATTTTTGTTTTTCACATATTTTACTTTCAAACACAAACAGAATTGAAAATACATGCAAAGATTGTAAAATTGAATCAATATTTTACGTTGATTTCATATGAAAAGTAGCTTACTGTTTTTAACAACGACGTTTCGAAAGATTCAGTGGTCCAAAAATGACGACGAAGCCGGTATCGGTTGTAGATGAAACTAGCCGCACATGTCAAGGAAACATAAACTGGGAGGTATATGCTGCCATTTATCGGCCCGAGACCATTCCCTACACGATATAGTCTGACGCGTTATTTGGTAGAAGTACCTTATTAAATAAATGTTTACATGTTTTTATATAAAAACAATTCATCAAGATATTTTTGCTTGCTATTACTTTTTATTTAAATCTGCGATAATTTTTATCTGAATTCTGAATAAATCTATAAAGTCAACAAATATGGTGTAAATGCGTTAGAATTTTGTTTATAATTTTCATTATACATAAACATAACTGATTAATTTTTCCATTTCCTAAATAATTTAAATCAGCACTTAAATTGTTTTTCACTTTATCATCAGCATATAGAAGAAATCTCATAAAGCTCTGGCGAATGGAATATATTCCTATGATCCGTTGCGTCGGTTAGTTTCCGGTATTAATTTCTCTGATAATCCAAGCTATCTAACCAATCCTTCATATTGAAATATCAACTGACATCTTGTACAAGCTTCCGTAATTACAGCTTGTAGAACTCTGGAATAAATTGTTGTGGTAATGTACCTGTACAAGCTTGCCGTCACGGACAGTGTCATTTCACGTCAAGGTTGAAAACAGAAATTTAAATTCTCATATTCCGCGTTGTCCGATTATGAAGTCAGATCTATCATAATAATGAAGAAATTATTAAGATAATCACTGTTATTTTCGATGTTTTTTATACCTTTTTAGATTGACATCATAATTGGTATTCAAACGTTGTGTTCTTGATTTACTTGAAAATACTAAAATAAGAATAAATAATTTAAATTCAATATTTAATTTGTTTTTACATTCTTTAATTTAACTCAAGTTGATTTTTGTATGTAAAGATAGAATTTCGCAATCAATTTTTAACTCACTTCCTGATATACTTGAATTGTGAAAGTTATGTACAAAGTTGTGTTTCTGATTACAATACATCATTTAATACTTTTAAGACTTAATTATAAATTAATAACTTTATTTTAAAGTATTTTTCCAACTAGCCCGCAACAGGTGATAAATCGCCAAGTATGTTTTATGGTTACAATTGTGTACGAGTTACAACAATGGATTTAATTATATGCCAAATCACGTTCGCCAAAAAGGGCCAACTGAAAGTGAAGCTTCAACAACGACTATAAAGTATAAAATATAAATGCAAAAATAAAATGTTTAATATATATTTTAAAAAATACGCCTTAATCAATTAATAGTTTCATATTACATTAAATTAATATACGTTGAGAAATCAATTAAGAAATCCTAAAAAGATAGTTTAAATATTGCTTTTTTTTTCTTTCCTGTTTCCTATCTTAAAAAAGAAATCGAGTAAATATTAAATTTTTTTTAATAAATTCACTAGCTCGCGCTTTCTATCAAGCGTTAAAAAATAAAGATCAATTTTCCATAATCGGATTTGATGTCCACGCGAAACTAACATATTATAATAGAAATATTTTAGAAAAATCATGACTTACATGAAATATGGCTTGATTTTCAAAATAAACATTGAATGCTTATAAAAAAAAGTGCATTTTAAAAAAGATATTTTTAATTTTATACATATTTCCCTTTATCATCAGCATATAAATGAAATCTCATAAAGCTTTAGCGAACGGAATATATTCCTATCCGTTGCGTCGGTTAGTTTTCGGTATTAATTTCTCTGATAATCCGAGCTATCCAACCAATCCTTCATATTGAAATATCAACTGACATCTTGTACAACATTCCGTAATTACAGCTTGTAGAACGCTGGGATAAATTGTTGAGGTAATGTACCTGTACAAACTTGACATCACGAACAGTGTCATTTCACGTCAAGGTTGAAAACAGAAATTTAAATTCTCGTATTCCGCTTTGTCTGATTATGAAGTCAAATCTAGCATAATAATGAAGTAATTATTAAGATAATCACTGTTATTTTCGATGTTTTTTATACCTTTTAGATTGACATCACGATTGATATTCAAACTTCGTTGTGTTCCTGATTTACTTGAAAATAGTAAAAATAATGATAAATAATTTAAATTCTATATTTGTTTTTCCATTTTATCATCAGCATATAAATGAAATTTGATAAAGTTCTGTCAAATGGAACACATTCCTACACTGTAAAAAAAGACAAATGTTTCTTAATCTACGAAAATATATGATTATCACGATTAATATTTATTCAGACATCGTTATGTTCATGATCTGCTTGAAAATAGTAAAATAATGATAAATAATTTAAATTCTATATTTGTTTTTCCATTTTATCATCAGCATATAAACGAAATTAGATAAAATGGAACACATTCAAAATGGAACATATTCCTACACTGTAAAAAAAGACAAATGTTTCTTAATCTACGAAAATATTATGATTATCACGATTAAAATTTAGACATCGTTATGTTCATGATCTGCTTGAAAATAGTAAAATAATGATAAATAATTTAAATTCGATATTTTTTTTTTCATTTTATCATCATCGTGTAAATGAAATTTGATAAAATGGAACACATTTCTACACATTCCAAATGGAATAAATTCCTACACTGTAAAAAAGACAAATGTTTCTTAATCGACGAAAATATATATTTATGTCGGATAATCTACAATAATCTCTTCCAAGTTACCCACGATTTCGTAAAGCGTTCTTTAGAAGCCTCAGAAACAAATATATTTTCGAGATTTAAAATAGCATTTATAAAAATCCCTGACAGCTTGGCTTACACGCAGAGGTAAATTTCGAAGACGCAGACCGTGGGGCGCCTGTTTGTTGGGAATTGCAGAAGAAATGACCTGAAATGACCTTTTTGCCAAGATGCGGCAGTTGGGACAGCCCAATTCGAAATTTACCTTGTCTGTAGGCGAAGCCGGCAAAGATTTTTTTTTTATATAAGGGTTTGCCCTATAAAAAACTTATCAATATAAAAGTTTTAGATAATATTAAGAGGATTTGTAATAAATTTAAGCGGATTTGATATCTTGTGAATTGATGCAGTTACGAATTTTTTCCTTCTGAAACCCCTCTTCCCCCCTGCCCACCCCTTGGGGCCATTTTTAATGATGTCAAAAATCTGTCATACACAAATTTTCGGCCATTTTCCTAGAAGTAATAATAACTTTAAACGGATTCGATACACATCATAATTAAGAAGTTATGGGGGTTTTTCTGTTTTCACAAAAAGTTTCAAAATGACACAAAAGGGTCATTCCCCCCCCCCCCCCTCCCTTGGTTCGATTTTGCCCATTAACGAACTTGACCGAGATTTTATGCCCCTTGATTTTATGTATCAGTTTGAAGACATTTGCGCAGAATTATTGAAGTTATCGTGTCCATAAAAAAGTGACATAGGTAGATAGATAGATAAAGTTTTGAACTGGGGGTGGTTTTGGGCTCTGGGAGTTATGATCGGAGTAAATCTTCAAAACATTTTTAGACATTCCAACTTAGGAGAGAATGTAATAGGCAGTATTTCTTACGAAATCTACCTAAAAATAGTCTCCTTTGCCGCCACTGACTTTCGGAAAAGTTCCGAGTAGTTTTACAGTGTATTAATCGGTTTTCTCAAACCGGAATATCGGTTTTAGGTATCAGTCGGTAACAATTCTCAATTAAACATTTTCAGCTCGTAATTGAATTTATATATGAAAGAATAAAATAATAATAATGATTTTAATGATAATGGTAATATTTATCACGTTTGCCTCTAAAACATGTTTGTTAAACATGAAAATGTATACTTGAAAATTCAAATCATCCGAAAAGCTTATAATCCAGGCTGAAAAAACTGATTAATATATTATATGAACTACTCGGAAAAGCTAGCGAAAATTAGTGGCTGCAAAATTAATTTTATTACTTACCCATCATATGTAGTATAGGATAAGTCTTGTAATCGTTTTAAAAATCGAAAAAAAAATTGACGGATTTACACGTTTCAGACACTGGAGATTCCGAAAAACATATTTTTAGAAAAATAAATTTTGCCGTCCGTCTGTGTGCCTGTAAACGCTCTATCTCCCGAACAAATTGAGATAGAGACTCGAAATTGGGTATGTACTTATTATGTAATAATGGGAAGACGCTTATTGAATTTCAGTAACCTCGATTATCTGGAACTATTTTTTTTCGGACTCTCGAAATTTTCGTTCTGATAAAAGGTATATAAAAATTTTCGAAATTGTTTATTTTAAGAAAAGAATATAAAATACAATAAAAAAAAACATAAATTTTGCATAAAGAATGAAGTCGATCGGATAATGAGTTGCCGAGATATTTTTAATCCTATTTTCTACACTCTTCGATTTTTCATGACCCTGTATTTCATCCAAATGTCAATTCAAAGATATATTTTAATTGGAAATGAGACGTTTAATCTGACGCAGTAAACCGTTAGTTAATAGGATTATCAATTTTTGGAGTTATAAGGATTTCTCTTTTACGCAATTCAGTAATAGAGCATTTAAAGTTTAACCCTCTGAGCGTTTTGAAAAAGGGTAAAATTGTAATGTTGTTTTCTCTGCATTTTGTTTTAAATGCTAAAAAAATAAGATTCTTTCAGCATTATCAATAAAACTTAATTACAAATATGAATCTAACCCTTGAGAGTATTAATCATTCTTCAATGTTTTGAAAATTCATTAAATCTATAAAATTATATTATCTTAAACCTTGCATATATTGCAATGAAACCTGGAGCTTAGTGAACGGAATATTACGTTCTACACGCTTAGAGGGTTAAAACGTCATCAAGCCACGATTTTATTTTATTCGAGCAATGCAGTTTATAAGTAGTTTACACATGTTTTATTTTCATATTTTATATTATGCATATCCATGATGGGTAAGTATTACGGTGGCCCCCAACGACTAGTTTTTATAAATGCGCCTTTAAATGTCGAAAACATATCCGTTTCTAAGGTTTCTAGAGATAAACAGCGCTTTTCGGAATCGTGTGTAACTCGGAAGAGTAATACTTTTAATATGTTAATATATGTTCATGCAGTTACCTTAATTATTTTTACTAACATTAATTAATTAGTGAAAATTCTTATTTCCTTCTTTTTAACAGTTATTGTTATTAAATACGGGTGATTTTTTGCTCAAGTAGGTAATTTGATTACTTATACCATGTTGTTTCATTACGTATACCTAACTTTAAAGTATAATGTATTATTTATAATGAACAGAGGAAAGTATTATCAACTAGGTAAATTATATACAATGGTTGGTGTATCACAGTTGAGATTTACTCCAACAGAGCGAAAAATGCCTGGACCAGGACTCGAACCTGAGTACTTTGGCTTGCTTTGCCAACGCTCTTCCTACTGAGCTATCCCAATAACAATGAAATATGCCATTCAGGATATAGTTGGGACAGCTCAGTAGTAAGAGCATTGGCACGGCACGCCTCCTGGACCACGCATTTTTTGCTCTCTTGGAATAAATCTGAACTATGATACTCCTACCATTGAATATGTATTATTTATTTATTATTTACCTAAAAACTGTCGGATTACACGTTTATCGGATGATTTGAATTTTCAAGTAAATATTTTCATGTTCAACAAACATGCATTAGAGACAAACCTGATAAATTAACAGCATTACCATTCTATTAACAGTATATATTGTATATTTTCGTTCGTATAGTTATATTATATTTTTCTATATTAAGAACATCTGTCCTTTTCTTTTACAGCGTATTCGTCAGTTATATATTTTGGTTTTAATTTCTAAGGTTTTTCGAGCTATCCAATCAATCTTTGATACTGAAATATCAGCTGACATGTTATAACACATTATCTAATTACGATTTGCAAATCGCTGAAATAAATTGCTAGGCTAATCTACCTATTAGCAGCTTGCCGTCACGAGCTGTGCCATTTACATGTTAAGGCTGAAATAGAATTTTAAATTATCCATGTATCGTGTTGGTTGTGTGATTATGGAGTCAAATCTATTTTAATATGAAGTAACAATTAACACCTAGCTTTACAAATGTCCACATCAAATAAACACACTTTGAGCAAGAAACTTCATTTAATAAAATAAATCAAATCACATGCCGCATGGATAAAAAAAGCTACATATGATTAAATAAAATTTTCGGCTACAAAAATGCATTACAAAGAGGATAATCCATGATTCTTGATATGCATTTTTATTTCTTTGGATTGATATCGCGATTAATATTATATATTTTGTTCTCTATTAGATAACTAGTTCAAATTGAAAAAATTAATTTGTTTTTCCACTTTATCATCAGCATGAAAATGACTGACATATGTACTAACATCTTCTGTAATTATAGCTTGTAGAATGCTGGAATAAATTGTTAGGCTAAGAAACCCGCACAAGTTTATCGTCACGAGCATGTCATTTTTTATGTCAAGGCTGAAACAGAATTTTAAATTTCCGTACTCTGGTGTTATCTCCTTATGAAGAAATATTTATCTGAATGTGGACTAATAATTAAGATAATTATTGTTATTTTCGATGCGTTTTGATACATTTGGATTGATATAACGCTTACTATTATAAATAGATATATTTCTCTACTAGATAAATAATTCAAATTCAAAAACTTACTTTGTTTTTCCACTTTATCATCAGCATAGCATGAAAATGATTGACATCTTCTGTAATTATAGCTTGTAGAATGTTGGAATAAATTGTAAGACTAATAAACCATTACATGTTTATACAGTCACGACCATGTCATTTCATGTCAAGGCTGAAACTGAAATTTAAATTTTCGTATTCTGTGTTGTCCTATTATGGAGACATATTTATCTTCATGTGGAGTAATACTTAAGATAAATATTGTTATTTTCGATGCGTTTTGATACCTTTGAAATAATATAATGATTAATATTATATATAGATATATTTCTCTACCAGATAACTAGTTCAAATTCAAAAACTTAATTTGTTTTCCACTTTATCATCAGCATAGCATGAAAATGATTGACTTCTTCTGTAACTATAGCTTGTAGAATGCTGGAATAATTTTTAAGACTAATAAACCATTACGTGATTGCAGTCAAGAGCATGTCATTTCATGTCAAGGCTGAAACAGAAATTTAAATTTCCGTACTTTTTGTTGTCCTGTTATGAAGACATATTTATCGTAAAGTGGATTAATAATTAAGATAATTATTGTTATTTTTACGTTTTAATGTCTTTGGATTGATATCACGATTAATATTCAAATTACATCATCTTTTAACCAATTTAACTTAATTTGATATGACTTTTATGGACAGCATAAAATTAAAATCTGTCTTTTCGTTGACAGATTTCAGTTTAACGCCAAAAGGGTGTATCTTTTGGCTAATCTGATTTTTTTTTTCATTTGAAAATTCTCTCAGATTTCTCTGATAATTAAGATAATTATTCTTACTTTTGCGTTTTTATAGCTTTGGACTGATATCACGATTAATATTCAAATGACATTACGTTCGCAGTTTACTTAAAAATTGTCCAACATAACCTAGATCTTCTGTCTCCCTTATTCGAAGGTGCCATTTTCTAAATAAATATCCTGAACAAGGTGTTAGACATTCGAAATCTAGTATTAAATTAAAATAAAATAGAATTCCGAGCATATTTTGATTAAACGTATCTTTTAACCAATTTAACTTAATTTGATATTACTTTTATGGACAATATAAAACTAAAATCTACCTTTTCATTGACAGATTTCAGTTTAACGTCAATAGGGTGTATCTTATGGTTAATCTGAATTTTTTTTTCTTCATTTGAAATTTCGCTGAGATTTCTCTGATATCTAAGATAATTATTGTTATTTTGCGCTTTGATATCTTTGTATTGACAACACGATTAATATTAAAATGACATCATGTTCGCAGTTTACTTAAAAATTGTCCAACGTAACCTAGATTTATCTTCAGTCTGCCCTATTTGAAGATGCTATTTTCCAAATAAATATCCTGCGGAAGGTGTTAGACATCCAAGATCTAGTAATAAATAAAATTTAATTAAAATAGAATTGCGAGCATATTTTGATTAAACGTATCTTTTAACCAATTTAACTTAATTTGATATTGCTTTTATGGACAACACAAAATTAAAATCTGCCTTTCATTGACAGATTTCAGTTTAACGCCAAAAGGGTGTATCTTATGATTAATCTGATTTTTTTTTTCGTTTGATTTGTCTCTGAGCGATCAATTTCCAATCGTGGTAACCTTGCCACCAGTTACTTTATATCATTGTAGCAACCAAATATTTCTTCTTGAGGTAGATTAAAAGAAAACCATGCTTACAAATTTTTTAAATAGTCATAAAAAGGATGATAAATAAAACTACTGTTTTCAACAAATTTCATTTGAAAGTACATTTTATTTTCTATTTCCTGATGTAAAAATTTAAATTATACGATATGATATTTAGAAGTAATATATGAGCGATAAAAGTAGCAAGCAGTTGTTTGGTAGCCGTGCAAAAGTGGCCTGCACATTTCTCACAAAAAATAGGACTTTAAATAATACTTAAAACACTATTTTCAATATTCTGTGTAATAATGAAAATTTTAAAAAAATGTAAAACTGGAAAAATAAAAATTCTTTCGTTCTCCACGTCGACTATTTTTTAAATTTTCATTACTTCTCAACTGAACAAACGTTGTCTGTAAGATCTCATAAATTTCATTGTGTTCCGTTTTTGTCAAAATATGTACTTACTTAATAATTCATACGTCTATATTTTCTTTAAATGAAATGCAGAAAAAACGATCAAGTTAGCAGTTAATTTAAAAATACAATAAAATCCTTTTCAAGTGATTGTCTCTTTTTTGTACATTTTTTTTTATTTAATTTAACTTGGTTCACGTATGTAAAGATGGAAATTTACGATCAATTTTTCACTCATTTCCTGATAAGCTACAATTAACAAATTAATAAAAATGTATAAATAATAAAGGTATAAATTAATAAATTAATTTTAAGACATATTTTTCCGAATATCCGGGCGCAGATGATACATCGCAAAGTATTTTGTATGTTTACAACTGTATACGAATTACGACAACATTGGAATTAATTATGCGCAAAATCAATCTTGTTAAAATATACCAACTGACTGTGAAACTGCAACTTACATTTTTCCCGCAATTTACACTTTTTCTTACCTCTCTTTAAATGTGTAAACAGGGCCAGATTACCCAAGGTAAAAACTTTCATTAGTATTTTGATATAGAAATTTTAGTCTCATTTAAACGTAGAATTTTTTTTTATCTTAAATAATTTATGTTTGTAGTAGTTTGCCCCTGCGGTGTAAAATCGGGGTACTGGTGTAACTTAACGCAATTTACACTTTATCTGTTATCTTCTTTGAAAAATACAAAAGCAAGATCCTACTGCATATACATATACAGTAAAACCTCTAAATAACGGACACCTTGAAATCGCGGAATTTGTCCGTTATTGAGAGGTAAAAATGTGGAAATAATATTTATCTTATAAAATACACTTATAATTTTTTTTATGCAAATTCTCTTACAATTTCTCGTATAAAATACTGGTGGAATTTTGACCCTGCGACGTAAAAGCGGGCTTCTGCTGTAACTTCCCGCATTTTACATATTTTCTGTTACATCCTTGAAAAATGTAAAAACATAAACTACTGTAAAAGCGGACACCTCGGAATCGCGAAATTTGTCTGTTATTCGGAGATGTCCACTATACAGAGATAAAAATATGCAAATAATTTTTGTGTTAGGTGTTGAAAAAGTGTTCGCTAAGTAGAGGTGTCCGCTATTCGGAAGTGTCTCTTATGAAGGTTTTACTGTACTATTTGAAGCCGGTTGAAAATGAAAAAAATATTTTTCGTAAACAAAGAATATTAAAAAAATAAAACGTAAGTAAAAAATAAAACGTAACAAACATTGAAAACAATACGACTGAAATAAGTCAAAAACGTTGTTTTTCCCTTTAATGTTTCTTTCTATCAATACTGATAGTATAATTCAGTTAATGTCAGATGCATTATTTGAAGTAATAAACGAGTAACAATTCTTTAAAATATTTAGATTACATTTAAGTCATTAAAATAGTGTTACCCGCCTTATCACGCTCGTTAGCGTGCAAAGATAAAAACATACCTCAAACTTCTTTCTTCCTGTATTGATAGACTATATATTGTTAAATTGTTCTTTAATAAAATGGCGTTTTGCGTGTTCATGTACTATTAACAGAAATGGTGTTTTATCAAAAAATAAAATCATAAAACAATCAATATATGTATTTGTCAACCAATTTTTAAATGACATCGGAAAAGATTTTTTATATATATATTTAGTTTTATGGGTGAAACACTTTGGGAAAATCGACAATGAAAATGCAGTCTATGTCACATTATTTATTATAAAGACACGAAAGAAATAGTCGAGTATTTTTTTTTTTTTAACTAATCGATAAATATAAAAGTAAAAATGGTATTTTTATAAAAACGCAAATATAAGCACTGATTGTTTATTTTAAAAGTCAATCCAAATTTTATGACTGCAATTCATGTTGTTCCAAATCATGTACGTAAATTTAGCATGGATCTGATTATGGAATGTACACCGCTTTTATTTATGCAATAAATATAAAAGTAAAAAGAGCATTAAAAAACACTTTTATAAGCATTCATCATTTATCTTAAAAATCACTCCAAATTGTATGACAGTAATTCATGTTATTCCAAAACATGTCCGTTAAAATACGTGAATTTAGCATGGGTCCCGATTATGGAATATACCACCGCTTTTATTTATGCAATAAATAGAAAAATAAAAATAGTATTAAAAAACGCTTTTATAAGCGTTCATTGTTATCTGGAAAATCACTCCTAATTTTATGACTGCAATTCATGTAGTTCCAAAACATACCCGTTATAATACGTGAATTTAGCGTTGGTTCCAATTATTGAAAATTCATCGCTTTTATTTATGCAATAAAAATAATATAATCAATGAATGTAAAAATAAAAAATAATATTTAAAAAACACTTTTATAAGCATTCATTGTCTCTTTTATAAGCATTCAAACTTAAAAATTATTTTTTTCTTGTGAAAAAGAAAAAAGCAAATAAAGTTGTGATTACTTTTAAAACAATTACACAAAGTTTAAATTAATTTTATTACTGAATATCATTTCTAATCATGTATATATTTCTATATTATTTTCTAATAATTTTCTTCTTTTATTCTGCAGGTTCCACCTGAATTAGAACCGCCTAAGCCTGAAACTCCGAAACGTGAGTAAAATTTAAATCTATGGTTGATTCTTGACTTATTTTATATTACAAGAGAACAAAATTTATCGACTGAAAAATATTGATAATTGTAAAGGTATTAAAAAATCTCATTAAGAACTACAGTGTAAAAAAGGGCAGATGTTTCTTTATCTGCGAAAACATAATATAATCGCACACGAAAATATACAATAACCTCTTACGAGTTACCCACGATTGCTTTTACACGTTCTTTATCATTTAAAAATCACATAAACTAATAGGTTTTCGAGATTTAAGGAATAATTTACAAAAACAAAGTTCCTTTACGGACATAAGGAATTTCGCAAACGTTTCTGAGTAGTTTTTATAGCGTATTTTCGGATGCTATCAATTCTCAAGCAAACATTTTCATGTTCAATAAACATGTTTTACAGACAAACATGAAAAATTAACATCATTAACATTAAAATTAAAATTAAAATTATTTTGTTATTAACGAATGTATAAATTCAGTTACGCATCTGAAAAGTTTTAATTGAGGATTGATAGCATCCTAGAAAACGATATTCCGGTTTCGGAAAACTTATTAAACACTATGAAAACTACTCGGAAATATTTCCGAAAATCAATGGCAGCAAAAGAAAGTTTGTTTTTATAAATACTTCTTTAAAATCTCGAAAATATATTGGTTTCTGAGGTTTCTGAAGATAAAGAACGCATTTCGTAATTGTGGATAATTTGGAAGATGTTATTGTATGTTTTCGAACGTTGCTATATTATATTTTCGTAGATTAAGAAACATTTATCTTTTTATATAGTGTATACCAGCAATATTTGTTTAACCTTACTGAAGTGAATCCAACTATTACGAGCGAAATAAGTAATTGACGAAGTAATTTGAAATGCATTGCATGCAAACATATTAAATAATTCTTTAAAAGTACGCAAATTATATATTTTTAAAACTATTTTGTTACTCATTTCGATGGAATTGGAAGAAAAATAATTTAGGCGTACGGTATGCATATTTGGTGGCGTGATACATGCTACGGTACTTGGAAGGTTCATAAAATCCTAACAGTACCAAATTTGTCCAAATCAGTTAGTTTACTGAGGTTCTAGTGTGTGCAATATTACAGGGTTGACAAAAAAATTCGCGCCGTTTGAGAAAATTAATTCGTATCGGAAAATTCTATCATTTAATTATTAAACATTAATTCCGATAGCTAATCTCCAATAATTAACGGGTAGAATTTTCTAGTACGAATTTATTATCCCAAACGGCACGAATTTTTCGGACAACCCAATTAATTTCAACAATTTTGTAATATCTGTGAAAGTTTCACACACTGGTAAAAAGTAATGCTGTATAATGTTCAGTTGGATTAAAATATTGAGTGACAATAGCTCCAATCGGATGCTGCATAGACATATAACTTGATACGGCAGATTTACTACAATACCCGGAACATTTCAGTAGTTATAGCTGATGCAACAACTGCCATATTAAAAAAATAAATTTTATATTATGTATCCTTTTAATTAAAACAGCATTATGCTTATGGTGAAATGGAATTCCACATGGCGGTGTACAAATAATCTATAAGTTTATACAGTAAAACCTCCGAATAACGGAGATCTCGGAAGCGCAAATTTTGTCCGGCATTCGGAAGTGTCCGTTATTCAGCGGTAAAAATGTGCAAATACGGTGGGTGCTCCTGTTACGACCATGCTAAAGTATAAGAATTTTCTCTGCCGTCATTTTGTAAAAATCAAAACCGTTTTATTTTTTAACGGTTTCAGGTTAGTAGACTTTCATAAAAAGATATTGAATTCCCCATGAAAACTGTTTTACTAGTAAACAAAAAATGGAATTCCAAAAGTCTGCCAAGTGGTCATATCAGAAACGTGTGCACATGATATGGCCACCATTCTTCTAAGTTTCACAAATCGGGATTTTGTTCAATTTAAAAAAGCTGTTTTGCTAAATTAAATAATTTTGGTGTAAAATAAATAAACATGATACGCAATAATACTTTTTGCTATTCAAAAGTAGATTTCTAAGAGGATTTTTCATAAAAAATGAAGTTGTTAACAAAATGAACATTACAATTTAAATTTTTATTTAGAAAAAGTGTGAAATCCTTTTAGAGTTTAACAAATTTGTTAAAACAAATTACCTATCGCAATTGAAACAAAAAAAATTTTCTTTATCCTAAGCTTCCATGGTGCCACTTGATATGGTCACTTGGATGGCCATATCAGGAACAGGTCAGCTTTCACGAAATTCGTTTGATTTTGAACAACTCGTAAAATATACACCATCAACGACAGCACCAATTGATAGAGCATTAAAAACTGAATAGAGTATGATGGTATTCATAAAAAAATAATTCTTTTAAAAACGAGGATAAAAAGGAGACTTACCGGATAAAAACAAGAAGAGATCATACCAAAAACATAAAATAGGAAATTGGCGTCAAATTTCACAACCTAGCTGAATGGTAAGGGATCACATGATACACCAGTGGGCTCTTTCACGGTATGTTTATGTCATCTAGCGATTTTTTTTATTAGCAAACGTATAATAGGGAGATAGCCATATCAGGGACATGACCATAACAGCGGCACCTGCCTTATATAGGTATTGGGGATCAAAAAAGTGTCCGCTATTCGGGAGTGTCCATCATGGAGGTTCTGCTGTATATAACATCCTCCGCGAATTTAACATTCAAACATATGTAGATTTATAAATGCATAACTGTCTTTGGTGTAACTCAGTCCCGTAATAATTAACTTTTTACTCTGTTTTATTTAACTCAACTGCCCTCCGTGGGATCTTTCTAAGGGAATCTAACCCTCATTTACACAATATTACTTAAGATTCAAAGAAAACCACGGACAACTCCGAATGATTAGAGCGACGGGCGCGATTGAGTTCGATCACAGCACCTCCCCTCTACCCCTTTTGAGGGCAGAACCTCTCAGCCGCATGTGGGGCCGGAACGTCTTATAAAAAACTAGAAATTGCAGTCATGAGATTAGGCGTGAGTTTTAAAGGGGGGGAAATCGCAGACAAACATGAAAAACACTACAAATCACATAAAAAATAAAATGTAAAAAAATCTGTTCAAAAATTCCAAAATCGGGCTTCAAGGTGCAAAACTACATGCATAGCGGTACCTTCCCACCAAATTTTGTAGCTCTGCGTGCAGCGGCTCTTCAAAACATAACCAAGAAACACACAAACTTCCATCTTTATTATAGTTGGAGATGCATTTCTTTTTCACCCTCAGGAAGAACGAGCAGGATGCTTATTTTTAATATTTTTAATATTTATATTTATTGTGTTTTCTACCGCTAGCAAGTTTTCTCATTTGTCGCAAAGCACCCCCCCCCCCCCCCAATAACACTCCTTTTTTTTATTTCCCCAAAAACACTCCCTTTTTTTCACATGAGAAATTTACGCATGTGAAAAAAAAATAACATGCGTTTCACATACGAGAAAGAAATTTAAAGAAAAACTGCAAAAAATATAACTATTTATATTTTTATTCTTATTAAAAATATGTGTTATTTTTCTCCCGTGCGAAGAGCGAACCTAATACTTATTTTTAACAATTATACTTAATTTATTTTCTACCTCTAGCATGCACTTGCAATTTTTCTCATTTGTCGCAAAGACTATACAGTTTCCTCAATAACACCCCTTTTTTTTTCCACGTGACAAATTTACGCATGTAAAAAAAAAGATGTGTTTCACAAGCGAGGAAGAAGTTTAGTGCAGAAATATATCACTGCACGAGAATCTCCCACATGGCAATTCATAAAGCATAATTCATGCCAACCGAAACTCCCGCTTCCTTATTAGTATGAGTCATAGGCTCCCACATTCTTTTTTTTTTTTTTCCGGTGAAAAATTATCCACAAACTGTTTTAAATTATGTTCGCTAACTGCTATGAAAGCACGCCGCGGAATTTTCATATATTTTGACTTCTTTCTCCCCAAAACAGCTGAGCATACAAAACGGAGAACTCTAGCTTAAACTCTAATGGCACAATCTTTTTTGGTTTAAGAGATATTTATGTAGGAGGGAGAAGGGATAAACGTATAAATGTCTTCTTAAGTGTGAAAAATAGCACAGAATGGCTTTTTGCGCACATTTTCGCATATATTAGCCTCTCAAAATAAGTTTTCTACTTTGTTAAATATAGATTCGTATGTAGTGGTAAATATAAAATTGTATTGCAATTTTATGTTACGTTGAAAGAGTCTAATTATTACTCTTGCTTTTTATGTCCATCTGGCTCAAACCTTGCAATCCAATTTTAACCCACTTCCTGTGCTACAATTGACCTAATTTGTGGTAATATGACATATTTCCGGTGACAATACAATATTCTGTAAAAAAAATTATATAAAATTTGCCTCCCAAACCTCAGGAGGCAAAAACATTTGTCCGAAAAGGGTACGTAAATGTCATCGCGTATGCATAGTGGCAAAACTAGGCAGCGCCGCGAGGCGCCTGAGGAGCGCCCTTTGGGTTCGGTGGTCTTTGACCACCGAACCCAAGTCCTGAGGGACTTATAGCGCGCACGACTGGATTTTATGTAAAATTGTATTGTAATTTTATGTTACGTTGAAAGCTTCTAATTATTACTCTTGCTTTGTATGACCGTCTGACATAAATCTTCCAATCCAATTTTAACCCACTTCCTGTGCTACAATTGACCTAATTTGTGGTAGTATCAGATATTTCCGATCACAATACAATGTTCTGTAAAAAAATATATGTAAAATTTGCCTCCCCCGTGTGCTTAATTTTTATAATTCTAACATATCAGGAAGTGAGTAAAAAATCTATTACAAAATTATAATTGTTATTGTAACTCTTGTACAGTTGCAACCATAAAGAATATTTGGCGATTTATCGTCTGCGCCATGTTAACGGGAAAATGACTTAAAATTAATTTATTAATTTACCAGCAACCGCTTCGCACGGGTGCCAAGATGTTTTAAACATACCTCTAAATACTTTTATACGTATAATTCAAACTCAATATCATTTTTAATTTGCACAAATAAAAAATTACAGATTACATTTGAATTTTTTTTATTCAATCTAAGTAAAAACACTGTTGAAGTCATACATAAAAAGTCAACTGACAATTCAAAAATCGTCTGTAAATGAGAGATAAAATTTCTGATACACATATAAAATATTTTTTTTTTTAAATCGTCTGCTGCGACTGTCACGACTTTCATATATATCATAAAGCAAAAAAACCCTAAAAAAGTACATTTTTTCTTATCCAGGTGCCAAACATATGTAACAAAAGTGATAAATTGCCAAATATTGTTTAATGGCCGTCTTTGACATTGAACACTCCTTTCATATTTAAATTAAATATCTTTGTTTTATAATATTATTTCTTATTTAAAAAATTCTTTGTAGTTTAAATAAATCAGTAATAGTTTTTTTATTTTATTTCTCGAGGTGTTTGAATTTTTTTTTAAATTTCTAACTCATACAGACGTTTCCCAAAGACCGATAACCAAACGATAGCATAATATACCGTTGCCAAGGTGAAAAACATATACCAATGGCAACCTTTTCGTCCAAAAAAAGAACAAAATACAACATTTTATTGTCAAAAATCATAGCCATATTGGTATATTATACATCATAATACTGGGGGGAGTTTGCTCTATCCGATGGTGCAAACCGCAAAAAAATCCATCTAGTAGTTTTCGAAATTACCTTGGGCATGCACTTTTTGGGCTTCTTCCTTTATAATATTCTAGCTGAAGTAATCAGAGTTGTCCGGGATTTTAAGAATCTTTGTGTAGAAAAATCCATTTTAAAATTAAACATGTTGTACAGAGAACTTCAAAATGTTAAAATATGTCAATATTTCCTTAATCGGGTTTTTATCACGATTTAATACGTTCCTCAAACCCATATGACGTTATATTCACCTGCTGACGTCATATCTACTTGCTTTCTCTATTATTCATATTGATACTCTCTTTGTATGATTCTCAAACATTTAAAAAAGTCCGTTAAACTTTCAATAGGACGTCATATTAATTTTCTTTTTAATTCTCTAATGACGTTATATTAGCCTGCTTTCTGTACTTACACATATTCATACTCCTCGTATTATTGAGAAATGCTGGAAAATTTCCGTTATATTACCAATATGACGTCATATTAATCTTTATTTCAATTGTTGAAACTTTTTATTTCATTTTCATTTTTCACGTGGAAATCTTTCAATAGAAAATTAATTATTTTAGAAAGAATTTTATTGTAGATTTTTAACTGTCGCCAACTGGCTATAACGAAAAATGTTTAAATTTGATAGGAAAAGGCTGTTAGACTTTTGGTTTATTATTATTATTATTATTATTATTAATTAAAAATTAACTATACATTATTTCGATTCCAGATTACTTTAGTTGCATCGGCCGTGTTTTAATACACCTATACGTAACATTTCACAATTCCGGCTTCCAAACTGTTGATTTGTATAGAAGTGCAGACAGACAGACAGACAAATTTTCATTTTTATATATTAGATATAATAATTAAGTTCCAAAAATTTTTTAATGTTGTATTGACATAAGAAACACACCTGTATGCTTAATTTGTATAATTGTAGCACATCAGAATGCGAGTGAAAAATCCATTACAAAATTCTATCTTAACATACATGAACCAAGTTAAGTTAAATAAAAGAGGGTAAAAAGATGAATTAAAAGATGTACATTTCTATTTATATATCCAACTTAAATATCCCAAATTTTCACCATTAGTAAATAATGACTAATGAATTTCAGCATTAATTATATAAATGCATACTCTAACTAATTTTCTCCGAAATAAAACGAGGTTAAAAATTTCTGCCCTTTGAAATTAATTGTCTGAAAACCGCAACTACCGAAATCTATGCTACACGCGTGGAATTTTAAGCTCGTTTAATTAAATTGTAAATTATTTATTATTATTACCATAATTTGATCATTGGCAAGAGAAAAGAAAATCACAAGAAAGTTGTCAAAGATTAGATATATTTATGATTTGTTTTTCCCTACAGAATTCGCTTGTACTTGTATAATGTATAGTACTTAGATTCTTATCTCCGTATTATCGCGACAGCTTTTTTCTTCATGATTGTTCATTTAATAATTCATGTTTTGCTCCGTTGAGGTTTTGCCATGAATTATGCATTTTCATAAATAATTCATCACGCGTTTCTAGTTATTAAATCTGATTAATTTGGATGCATTTATCTAATTTCATAATCACACTATAGTAAAGGGAATTGCCATAAGGATTTGTATTACATTAATTTGCGAGAAGTGGCTAATTACAATTATTAAAGGAAAATTAATGTATACTATACATATATAGCGTTTCGTAAACGATGTAAGTGTAAAATCAATTTAAGTGCCATGGCACATTTTATTTTGACATTGATAAATTCATTTTGTCTCTACAAAAAATTTTTTATCGTTATTATCATATTTAACTGTTTTTTTATTTATTTTTTATTTTTTATTTTTTAAGTAATGTTATTCAATGAAATGTCAATCTCTTTCCTGTTTCCAATAAATAATAGGCATACATCAAACAAAAGATATTTTTCATACGCTTAAAAAAAAGTTGATTACTCAATTCGTTGATGTATAATTTTGTTAAGCCTGTTAAATTCGTAGTTGCGTAAGTCATTGTTATTGTGTTCATTTCTTTAGAAATAGACCTATTGCATTCGCTTCATTTATATCCCATATATTATCTCTGCTGTCAACATCCCTTTTTCTAAGCAAATAAAAAAAAAACGCAGAACGATAAATGAGATACCATGTGAAAGGATTTTGAACAGGCTTCTGACATAGTACACTCACATTTCGCTAAAACATGTATTTTGATTAAAAATTGCAAGTAATTAAAAATTTAAATCAGCGCATTGTTTTCATAAATGAAATGAAAGGTTTTCCTCAAATTAGTGTTGCCACAAAAATAAAATACCGCAACAATGATTATAAAAAAATGTTCAATAAAGATAAAGTGGGACATAAGTTGCTACACGGGTTTATTTTATATTTATAATTAAAAAGCTAAATTTAAATACAAATGCGAAATTTATTTTTCTTTATCCCATGTTTTTTTTTTCTTTTTTTCGAAACAGGATCGGATCTCTATAATGAAGTTAAAATACGATTGATATATATATATGTTTGTTATCTTCGGACAGTTTTTACTGCAACTTTGATGGAATAAATGAGATGCTATTCTGGCTTCACTAATGTTGTTTGCAGTTATTTTTAGTACTTAATTTTATTAGAAGATTAAACCTGTATCTAAATGATATTAGATATTGCTAAAAAATATTAGACTGCAGTGTGAAATCTTCGCACGGGTCCACTGGTATGATAATATTTATGTTACCAACATCCCTTTTTCTAAGCATTTACGAAACGCACAACAACAAATGAGGTATCATTAAAAAGGTTTTGAACCGGTTTCTGACATAAGAACACCCACATTTCGTTAAAACATGTTTTTTTTTTTTATTAAAAATTGCAATTAATTAAATATTAAAACAGAATTGTTTTCATAAATGAAATGAAAGGTTTTTCTCAAATCAATTGTTGTCGCCAAATTTAGCTTGCTGTTTTCGAGTAACATTAGTTAAAATTTTAACACTAAGATATAGGAAAGCTACCTTTTCCTCCCGATATAGGCCGCAAGGACTTTTTTTACTGTCTTCTATCTTTACAAAAAGAAATTATTGGATTCGCGAAAAAAATCGACTTCCGTTTTTCGGCAGATTTGTACGTTTTAGAGGGTCCTGAATACGATTTGTTTGTTTTTAGAAAATGTCTGTTTGTATGTCTGTGAGTCTGTCTGTATGTATGCGACAAAAATTTTGTGAGCGCTCTATCTCAAGAACTAATGCACGGAATTTAATAAAAGTTTAGATTCAGTTAGTCCCTGATATAAATTGTTGCTGATTAGTTTTTGGCGTAAATCGCCTGACAGGTGGCGCTGTTATGCTGTATTTTTCACGATTTTCATGATAGCTATATCTCAAGAACTAATGCACAGAATTTCATCAAATTTCATATGCTGTTAGACCTGGAGATTTATAGACGGCGATTACGTTTTGGTGTAAATAGCCCAACAGGTGGCGCTACTAGACTATTTTTTTTCATGATTTTCACGATAGCTATACCTCAAAAACTAATGCACAGAATTTCATCAAACTTCAGATTCAATTAGATGTTGACATAAGTTGCTGTTGATTAGGTTTTGGTGTAAATTTCCCAACAGATGGCGCTGCTGTGCTGCATTTTTCAGAATTTACACGATTTTAGCGATAGTCCTTTCTCAAGAACTAATACACGGAATTTAATAAAACTTTAGATTCAGTTAGACCTTGATCTAAAATGATGCTGGTTCGTTTTTGGTGTATGTGAAACTTGTGTGATATAGAAGAAAGTTTTGGGATTGGCACATCCGAGTAGTTTTAAAATTAGCGCCAAGTGCTTAAAGGGTATTTAGATATATCAAATATATTAATAGGAAGAACAATATAAGGCATAATCTCACAACTGCCTGTTAGGTTTACGTTTAAGACTAGATCGATCTGGTATTTGCAATATGTTAGAGCATTGCAACAACTAGAGAATATTTTTATTTGAACATCGAGTAAATTTTCTACTAATTAATAAAGTTATAGTGAGTGAAATTAAATAATTTTGTATAAATTTTAAGGGATGAAATGAAATGTTTGTTATTGTGGCCATAAATTATACTTACATATATAAACCCCAATGTAAAACTTTAGCCAACGAATGAATTACCACAGTTTCTGAGAAAATACTGCTTGAAGTGTCGCATAAACATTCCCATGTATTAAATACTCTTTAGACTTTACACTGAGTATGAAACATTTGGCATACATTTCATAAATTATACTTTAATAACAAAATAGTGTAATTACATTGTCCTAAGAGTTCAGACAAAATCTCACAAAATGTCTTAATTTAACATAATTACTCAAAATTCAAAATCTAATTGCACCTCCATTTTTAAGCATTTTAAATACTCTAGTTTCCATTAAAAAAAAGAGAGAGAGAGAGAGAGAAATTTCTATAATTTCTGGCTCAATTTTGTTTTAAGCACACCCAGAAAAAGGAATTGATTAAGACTACAAAACATGTTTTGTTGAGTACATTTTGGTTGTTTTAGCAAAATTCAAGTAAAATTGAACCATTTTACTTGAATTAACAAAACATTTTTTGCTGACAATACAAAAAAATTTTTTGAAATTGCAAAAAAATTCTTTTTTGTTGATTCAAACAAAATTTCCATTGACCTATATTTAAACAAAAAGTTTTGTTGGGTCAACCAAATTTTTGTTGATTCAACAAAACTTTTTTCTGGGTGCATTCTCGATTGAAGCTTTAAGTTCGTTTCGAAAAGAATATTGCCTATTATTTTCGTAAACTTTTCGAGACATAATGTCTCAAATGTTTTTGATTTGGTTACGAGCAGAGCTACAAGAGAGTCAGTCGAGAACTTTAATCTGCTGCGAATTAAACCAGTGTTTTATAATGCATACCTCGTGTTTATGAATATTATTTTGTTGACATACCCAATGTCAGTCGACCATCTAAAAGTTCTGCAAAAAAGTAGTAGATTATCCTCCATGTCTGCACGTATGATTGGACTGTTTGGCGTCCATTGAGAAAGATCAGAAACATTGAAGCAAAAGTGCAGCCCAAACCACATTGAAGCTTCACCTTGTACTCGACTAAAAACGTTGCGTGGTTCTTTGCACAAGTCGTGTCAGTAGTTGACTCAGACATCCAGATCGTCTACATTTCATTATTATTCCGTCACTGAACGGTACTGAGTACCACTTTCCTCCATATGACATGTACCTGGGGGTCCGGTTCATTCTCACCAGCTTCTGCTCATTTTTATTCAGAACTGGTTGCACCCTGGGTACTGATGATATCTTTCATTGTAAAAAATATGAATACTTACTATTTGAAATGAAAATATTTTCTGAAGGTCGTTTTCATATTTTGCGTTTTATTCTGTAGTTTAAAATTGCCATCCCCCGTGTACTGAATAAACTTACAAAAAACTAGTTATGGGTACTTTTATTGTCTTAACGGTACCTTTCATTTTAAAAATATGAATACTTACTATTTCAAAAACAAATATTTTCTGAGCATTGTTTTCATATTTTCCGCTTATCTGGGTTGGTAAATTTGCAACAGAATTCCCGCTGGAGGGTTAAAGGGGTTAGTTTGTACAAGCATTCCCCCTCATGGTTCTACGGGATACAGGAAGAAAGTAGAACAAGGATGATAGGGGTGCCCACCTCGGGAACTTAGCTTTGAGAGTCATTTTTATTTACGTTCGATATAAATTATTTTTTTACATTTTAAAATTGTAAACCTTCAAGATAATCCCGCACAACGCCGGGTTTTCTAGAAGAAAAAATATAGTCTTAGTTAATAATCTGACATAAAAATATCACCTTGAAAAATCTAATAACCTAGAAAGATTTAATCTTTGAAAAAATATTCTTAGTTTACTATAACGAAATTTACATTATTTTAAGCGTTTAATGCTGAATAATACATAGCACGGTAAGCATAAAAATTTAAAAGACATTTTGTGGCATATGTTGTGATGCCGGGGCAGGAAACTTTTGAAAATTGAGATGGACTGCGTAAATTGGAACGTTTGGTAACACTACTGACAATCTTAACGTCTATTTAAAGAAATGTGTTAAATTTTTTTTTTCAATTAAATATTTATTTTCAGACTGTACTATTTTAAATATACATTTTTTCCTGAATCTTCCTTCAGAAAATCTCAAATTTCAGTTCAAGTTTGTTACAAAAATGTGTGAAAGAGAATTGTCGAAATGTAGCAAGGTTTTTTTTATTTTTATTTTTCTTTCAATTAACCTGACATTTTTCAGTCACATAAAATTTCGTATCCGTAAAAATCACTCTAAAACCAGATGGCTGATAAATCTATAACATACCCACTGCTCTACCTTTACAAATTTATTTTTTCTAATTTTAAAATTAAATTTGAAAACTGTCAGCATTAAAAGAATAATTTTTATATCGAAGGCTGATTCTTTGTCTTGAAATATAAGAACTCCTTTATAATATTAAAAATATTAATATTTATTATCTTCTAAATAACAAGTAACACTTCATTTCCTGCCATTAGTATTACTATTTTTTTTAACAATTTCCTTTATTTTCTATCTTTAAACTAATATGTGTTTTTATCTCTAGAATCACTAACGCACTTTAAAAATCATTTTAACCGTGTATTCCTTTATTATTATTATTATTATCTTTTAGCATCATCTGAAATGCGAACTATGCATTTCCCAGCAAATTTCCATCTATTAAATTTCAATGTTTTCCAACAAAAACAAACTTTAAAAAAAATAATAACATAAATGCGGCACTATCCAAAATGATAAAATAATCATATTTTTGCATAATTCAACACGTGCAGATGCCTTAAAATGATGATTTCCCTTGGTAATCACGCACATGCATCAAGTTATCAAACACGTAAAGCTATAAAAATGCAGCCGTGTCCCATGCAAAATAATTCATAAACCTAATTATGACTTCTCAGCACGCAGTGGCATTTCAGAGATGTTTAGGAAATGGGAAATTAGTAGATATACGTGTAAATGTCGCTTTGTCTAATTCGTCAGTCAAGAGAGAGAGTCATTTATGTGTGTATTTTCCCAGTTATTAGCGCTCATATGTTATAGAGTGAAACTTGGGAATATAATGCTCGCATTCTGAACTACGACGGCTGAGAAGGCATTAATTTAATAGAGTTTTTAGTAAAGCAAATAAATGAGTTGAATGCTAAAATTCACCTTAAAAACTTAAAAATTAAAATACACAAGATGTGTTTTATTGCTTAAAAGATGATAGAATTGTAAAAAGATGTTAAACTACATTAATATTAATCAATGTCAAATACTCCAAGCACTTTGAGCTGTACACATAGCCATCATCAGGGATAAAATACAAACTGTCATTACCAACGGCTTTACTAGTTACAAAAATGGACACTCCCTAGTTCCCGGATGAATAAGCTGAGATTTTAAAAGTAAACCGTTGCAGTAATGACAGTTTGTACTTTATCCCTGATGATGGCTATGTGTATAGCTCAAAGTGCTTGGAGTAATTGACACTGATTAATGTTAAGGTAGTTTAATATCTTTTTACAATTTTATCATATTTTAAGTAATGAAACCTAATTATGACTTCTCAGCATGCAGTGGCATTTCAGAGATGTTTAGGAAATGTAAAATTGGTAGATATACGTGTAAATGTCGCTTTGTCTAATTCGTCAGTCAAGAGAGAGAGTCATTTATGTGTGTATTTTACCAGTTATTAGCGCTCGTATGTATATAGAGTGAAACTTGGGAATATAATGCTCGCATTCTGAACTACGACGGCTGAGAAAACATTAATTTAATAGAGTTTTCAGTAAGCAAATAAATGAATTGAATGCTAAAATTCACCTTAAAAACTCAAAATTTAAAATTACACAAAATGTGTTTCATTACTTTAAAAGATGGCAAAATTGTAAGAAAGACGTTAAACTACATTGATATTACAATATAATAAATTCTAACCCTTTGTAGTAATATATTTCTTTTAAATGCTAAAAGGTGTAAATTAACAACATAATACACAGTAAAATAACTTTTATTAGGTTGTTTGACATGTTTTGGCTCACTCCGAGCCATTTTCAAAAACAAATGAGAATATTCCATAATTGCACGGTCTTTGAAGTTATTATTTTAAATGCTATCATTTAATTTTCATGTACTTTTTAAAAATGACGCACGTTATCTTTTATTTGTATTGTATAGATTTGATAGTATAGACTATACTATCCATTCATAATAAGAGAAAGCATAGAGATACTAACACGCAAAAATACAATATCTAACGATGCAGCATCTTTTAACTTACCGAAATTGTGGCTCGAGTTACTCCACGGTTCCAGATATGGAAATAAACAACCAAATAAAAATGAAAGATAACGTGAGTAATTTTTAAAAAGTACATGAAAATTAAATGATAGCATTTTAAATAATAACTTCAAGAATCGTGCAATTATGGAATATTATCATTTGTTTTTGAAAATGGTTTGGAGTGAGCCAAAACATGTCAAACAACCTAACAAAAGTTATTTTACTGTGTATTATGTTATTAATTTACACTTTTTAGCATTTAAAATAAATATACATTAATATTAATCAATGTCAAATACTCCAAGCACTTTCAATTGTACACATAACCATAATCAGGGATAAAATACAAACTGCCATTATCAATGGCTTTACTAGTTACAAAAGTGGACTTTCCCTAGTTCCCGGATGAAAAAGCTGAGATTTTAAAAGTAAGCCGTTGCGGTAATGACAGTTTGTATTTTATCCCTGATGATGGCTACGTGTATAGCTGAAAGTGCTTGTAGTAATTGACACTGAGTAATGTTAATGTAGTTTAACATCTTTTTACAATTTTATCATCTTTTAAGCAATAAAACACATTTTGTGTAATTTTAATCTTTGAGTTTTCGGTATTTGTACACTTTCTTGAACGTGCTTGGCTTGCTTAAAATCTGACATAAAGTTTGTTTCATTTTCGTAAACGAAACATGTTTAAAAAAAATTCAGCGTTACCACAAAAAAATATTCGACTTTTTGAGAGATAGATAGATAAATAAATATGAAAAACAGTAATATAGTTTGATGTAAAAACAAAATACCATTGACTGCTGAAATAAAATATATCCTCTGCAGACTTTTAAACTTTTTGACGAGTAACGACGTATGTACAGAGTGTCCCAAACACTGACCTCCGCTTTTATTCCTTATAAATATTGATCATAGACATATATTATAAATTACAAAGTTATGTAAAAAAAGTACAGAATTTTAGGAAATCAATTAAAATTTTCAGGGGGTTAAATTAGAAGAAATACAAAACTTAAATTTTTATACGGTCCCCGTACAAAAAAATTTCCCAATGAGTAAAATGTGCCCCATAAAATAATAATGTCATGTACAAAATTTCACCATTTTATCTTAAAAAGTTAATGTCGCAGTTAAGCAAAGTTGGTGAGGGTGTAATCATAAATTAAAATGTAAATGTTTACATCTAGAGCATGCAATCATTGTTTTCTTTCTTAATTTATGTACCATCCCTGAAACGCGATCATCCGACATGATTTTTCCCTTTTGCAAACTGATATCCAGGCATCGAAAAGTGATTTTTTAAGTCGGCATTTCTGTATTTTCATATCTCTGCGACTTTTTATGATAAAATGTTGAAATTTTGTACATGACCTTATTAGTGTATGGAGCACATTTTAGTCATTGGGAAATTTTTTGTACGGGGCCGTATAAAAATTTTAATTTTGTATTTCTTTAAATTTAATCCCCTGAAAATTTTAATCTAATACATGAAATTCTGTACCTTTTATTACGTAACTGTGTAATTTAAAATATATGTCTATGATCAATATTTAAAGAAAAAAAGCCAGTGTCAACGTTTTTGGGACATCCTGTATACATGCTTATCACAAAAGAATATGCCGGAATTCATCCGTCAAAAAAGTTAACACATAGATAATTATTTTTATTACTACCTCAAAACAAAAAACAAGTAATATAAAAAAAATAAGTCAATTCCTACTTTTTAATCATAAATATATAAAATAAACCCGTGCAGCATTAATGTCCCACGTTATCTTTATTGAACATTATTTTATAATCATCGTTACGGTATTTTATTTCTGTGGCATCACTAATTTGAGATAAATCTTTCATTTCATTTATGAAAACAATGGGAGGATTTTTTTTCTCCCATTTAAAACTAAAATTAATTAATAAAATTTAATTAATGAATTAATATTTGAAAAAACTGTATTAAAATAAAGTGTCATCCACTACAAGTTTAAAAAAATTTATTTGAACTTGATAGGATGAATAGAAAATATTTTATTAACGATTGAAAATTTGAACAAGATATATATAGAGAGAGTGTGAGCTAATAGTAGGAATTTACAATTCTCAATTGCTATTGCTGGAGAGAACTTCCTTGCTTTCCTGAACGCAATTCGTATGAAGTTGGTACTTTTGTCAAAAACGAAAGATTGGTGTAAATTCAGTGCTTCTAAAAATCTGTATTCTACATTTAAGAAATAAATAAACAAATAATAACAAAGCCTTAAGGCAAAAGAAAAATAGAATCGTCTTTCTAATTTTCGAAACAAGTGCTCATGGACATTTTCTACGTAAACGGTTCATTTAATGCTATGAAAAAGCTGATTGATAATAATCATATTAAAAATCAATTGTAAATAATTTGAGAATAATTTAAAATTTAACTTTCACGTGAATTCTATAAAAAATAAAAGCAATATTTCAAAAGTTATTTATAAAAAAAAACTTGCTAAGTTAAGTAAGGCCCTGTATGCTGTTGGCAAATTCAGTCACAAATAACTGTTACTTGTGAAGAAAAGAGAGAAGAAATTACCTAAGATTTATTTTAAGTTATTCTATATTTTATTGTTAAATATTTTTATTCTCTCGAATTTCGATGAGTTCCCCCTATTATAGTATTAATTGAGGAAATGTTAAACAATCCTAAATTCGTTGAAAAAAATTTACAGATCTATAAATCAAGATTTCTTATACGCAGCGATTTTCTTTTTTTTTTTTACTTCCACAATTCCAAAGAAGATTTTATTGACAACATTTGCTCTTTATAGTATTAATCTCGTGTCATGTAAGACATCTGATATATTTTTTTCTTTCTTTTTAAGTTCCAAAACTGATATATGTGTAAAAATACAATTCTTTCAAGAGGTAAAATGTCTTATCAAATATCTTTATTGTTGCCTCTGTTTGACTCTTGCTAAAAAAGAGATCTTAAAAAAATTGTAGAAGGATTAGATGGTAGAGAGTGTTAAAATGAATCCAAAAATTTAATATTACAGCTGTCAAGGATTTTTTTTTTCCTTTTCATATCCCAAACTAATAAATCAATGATATAAACGCCAGAGTATATAATTGATTTATTAGTGCAATTAAGCTATTTTCAAGTTATTCTATATTTTCTCTTATATGTTTGTATTGTGTCTAATTTTAATGAATTCCTCCTCGTATAGTATTAAGTGGGGAATAGTTAAAAATTCTAACTTCAATCAGAAAGAAAATTACAAATATATAAATCAAGCTTTTTGATGCACAGCTTTCCCTCAGTTTGTATCATAACTGTCAAATATTTTTTCTTAATTTCTCACATTATTATTATCCCCTAAAACTAATAAATCAATTATATAAATTCCAGGGTATATAATTGATTATCAGTACAATTAAGATAATTTGAAGCTATTCTATATTTTCTCTTATAAATTTGTATTGTGTCTAATTTTAAGGAATGCCTCCACATATAGTATTAAGTGGCTAAATTTTAGCAATTCTAACTTCAATAAAATGAAAATCACAAATATATAAATAAAGCTTTTTGATTTTTTATACGCAGCATTCCCCCCCCCCCCCCCCCAATTCCGAAAAGGATTTCATTCACAATATTTGCTCTTTATCGCATTAATACTGTGTCATGTAAGACATCTGATACAAGTTTTTTTTTCTTTCTTTTTAAGTCCCAAAACTGGCATTAGAGTAAAAATACAATTCTTTCAAGGAGAAAAATGTCTTATCAAATGTCTTTGTTGTTGCCTCTGTTTGACTCTTCTAAAAAGAGATCTTAAAGAGATTTGAAAAGGATTAGATGGTACAGAGTGTTAAAGTGATACCAGGAATTTAATATTATAGCTGTCAATAATTTTTTTTTTTTTTTATTCCCCAAACTAATAAATCAGCGATATAAACCCCAGAATATATAATTGATTAATTAGTGCAATTAAGATATTTTCAAGTTATGATATATTTTCTCTTATATATTTTTATTATGTTTAATTTTAATGAGTTCCTTTTCGTACAGTATTAAGTGGAGAAATGTTAGTAGTTCTAAATTCAATTAAAAAGAAAATTACAACTATATAAATCAAGCTTTCTTATACAGTTTTCCCCCCTCAATCCCGAAGAGGATTTTATCGACAACATTTGTTCTTTATCGCATTAATACTGTGTCATGTAAGACATCCGATACAAGTTTTTTTTTCCTTCTTTTTAAATCCCAAAACTGGCATTCGTGTAAAAATACAATTCTTTCAAGAGGAAAAATGTCTTATCAAGTATCTTTATTGTCACTTCTGTTTGACTCTTTTAAAAAGGGGGATCTTAAAGAGAATTGAAAAGAATTAGAGGATATGAGGATATTAAAGTAAAATATATTTTTTTTTTATTGTAACCGTCAAAGAATTTTTGTTTAATTCCCCAAAATAATAAATCAGTTATGTAAATCTCAGAATGTAAAATTTATTTTTTATTTCAATTAAGCTATTTTCAGGCTATTCTATATTTTTCTTGTATGTTTTTCTTGTGTATAATTTTAATGAGTTCCTTCTCGTATAGTATTAAGCGGGAAAATGATAAAAATTCTAACTTAAATAAAATGAAAATTACAAATATATAAATAAAGCTTTCTGATACACAACTTTTTATTTTATTTTATCCCCAATTCCAAAGAGGATTTAATTGACAACATTTGGTCTTTATCGCATTAATCCCGTGTCATGTAAAACATCTGATACAAGATTTTTTTTTTCTATTTTAAATTCCAAAACTGTCACTCGTGTAAAAATACAATTATTTCTAGGGGAAAAATGGATTATCAGGTATCTTTATTGTTGCCTCTGTTTGACTCTTGTAAAAAAGGGATCTTAAAGAGATTTGAAAAGGATTAGAGGATCGGAGGATAATAAAATGAAATCAGAATATTTTATATTATAACTGTCAAAGTTTTTTTTTTTAAGTTTTTTATTCCACAAATTAATAGTTCAGCGATATAAACACCAGAGTATATAATTGATTTATTATTGCAATTAAGCAATTTTGAAGTTATTCTACATTTTCTCTTATATGTTTGTATAGTGTCTAAGTTTAATGAGTTCCTCCTCGTATAGCATTAAATGGGGAAATGTTAGGAGTTCTAACTAGAAAAAATTACAAATATATAAATAAATCAAGATTTCTGATACACAGCTATTTTCTTCTCTCTTCTCCCACAAATCTAAAGAGGATTTTATTGACAACATTTGCTCTTTATTGCATTAATCCCATGTCATGTAAGACATCTATAACCCACTGTTTTTTTTTCTTCTTTTCTTTTCTTTTCTAAGTCCCAAAACTGCCATACGTGTAAAAATACAATTATTTCAAGAGGAAAAATTTCTTACCAAATATCTTTATTGTTGCCTATGTTTGACTCTTGTAAAAAGAGAAGATCTTAAAGAGCTTTGAAAAAGATTAAATAGTAGAGAGTGTTAAAGTGGAACCAGAAATTTAATATTATAGCTGACAAGATTTTTTTTTTCTTTTTCATTTCCCGAACTAATAAAACAATGTTATAAACCCCTGAGTATATAATTGAATTATTAGTTCAATTAAGATATTTTCAAGTTATTCTATATTTTCTCTTATATATTTCTATTGTATCAAATTTTAAAGACTTCCTCCTCGTATAGTATTAAGTGGGGAAATGTTAGAAAATCTAACTTCAATAAAAAGAAATTTCCAAATATATAAATCAACCTTTCTGATACACAGATATTTTTCTTTTTTTCCCCCCCAATTCCAATGAGGATTTTATCGACAACATTAGGTCTTTATCGCAACAATCCCGTGTCATGATGTAAGACATCTGACACAAGTTTTTTCTTTCTTTCTTTCTTTTTTAAGTCCTAAAACTAGCATCCGTATAAAAATACAATTCTTTCAAGAGGAAAAATGTCTTATCAAATATCTTTATTGTTGCCTCTGTTTGAATCTTGTTATAAAGGGGATCTTAAAAAGATTTGAAATGGATTAGATGGTAGAGAGTGTTAAAGTGAAACCAGGAATTTAATACTATTATAGCTGTCTATGTAAGCTATATATATAAGCTATACATCCTTGCTATAGTCTTTTATAGCAAGGATTTTTCCTTTTTTATTCCCCAAACTAATAAATCAGCGATATAAACCTCAGAGTATATAATTGATTAATTAGTGCGATTAAGATATTTTCAAGTTATTATATAATTTCTCTTATATTTTTTATTGTGTCTAATTTTAATGAATTTCTTCTCATATAGTATTAAGTGGGGAAATGTTAGCCAGTCTAACTTCAATAAAAAGAAAATTACAAATATATAAATCAAGATTTCTGATACAGTTTTTTATTTTTTCACCTCAATTCCGAAAAGAATTTTATCGACAACATTTCCTCTTTATCGCATTAATCCTGTGTCATGTACGACATCTGATACAATTTTTTTTTTTTTTTTAAGTCCCAGAACTGACATTCGTGTAAAAATAGAATTCTTTCAAGAAGAAAAATGCCTTATCAAATATCTTTATTGTCGCCTCTGTTTGACTCTTGTAAAAAAGGGGATCTTAAAGAGATTTGAAAAGTATTAGAGGATAGGAGGATATTAAAGTGAAATCAGAAATTTTTATATTCTAACTGTCAAACATGTTTTTTTTAATTCCCCAAATTAATAAATCAGTGTTGTATACCCCAGGATATAAAATTTATTTATTATTGGAATTACGATATTTTCAAGTTATTCTATATTTTCTCTTCTATGTTTTTATTGTGTCTAATTTTAAGGAGTTCCTCCTCGTATAGTATTGAGTAGGAAAATGTTAGCAATTCTAACTTCAATAAAAATAAAATTACAAATATATAAATCAAGCTTTCTAATACACAGCTTTTTTTTTTCTTTTTTCAAGCTAATTCTAAAGGGGATTTTATTGACAAGATTTACTCTTTATCACATTAATCTCGTATCATGTAAGGACAACTAACACAAGTTCTTTTTTCTTGCTTTTTCAAATCCTAAAACTGCCTTCCGTGTAAAAATACAATTCTTTCAAGAGGAAAAATGTCTTATCAAATATCTTTATTGTTGCCACTGTTTGTCTCTTGTAAAAAGAGGTCTTAAAGAGATTTGA
This sequence comes from Maratus michaelseni, assembly GCA_963931845.1. Classification (NCBI taxonomy): domain Eukaryota; kingdom Metazoa; phylum Arthropoda; class Arachnida; order Araneae; family Salticidae; genus Maratus; species Maratus michaelseni. Next base: position 404,880,886 of record OZ007587.1, read on the forward strand.
AAAGGATTAAATTGTATTGAGTGTTAAAGTGATACCAGAAATTTAATACTATAGCTGTCAAATATTTTTATCTTTTTTATTCCCCAAATTAATAAGTCAATTATAGTCAACCCTAGAATATATAATTGATTTATTAGTGCAATTAAGATATTTTCAAGTTATTCTATATTTTCTCTTATATGTTTTTATTGTGTCTAATTTTAAGGAGTTCCCCATTCGTATAGTATTAAGTAAGAAAATTCTAGCAATTCTAATGTCAATAAAAATGTAATTACAAATATATAAATCAAACTTTCTAATACACAGCTTTTTTTTTCTTTTTCCCCCTAATTCCAAAGAGGATTTTATTGACAAGATTTACTCTTTATCACATTAATCCCGTGTCATGTAAGACGTCTGACATAGGTTTTTTTTTCTTACTTTTTCAAATCCTAAAACTGCCTACCATGTAAAAATACAATTCTTTCAAGAGGAAAAATGTCTTATCAAATATCTTTATTGTTGCCTCTGTTTGACTCTTGTAAAAAGAGGTCTTAAAGAGATCTGAAAAGGATTAGATGGTAGAATGTGTTAAAGTGATACGAGAAATTTAATACTATAGCTGTCAAATATTTGTATCTTTTTTATTCCCCAAATTACTAAGTCAATGATAGTAAACCCTAGAATATATAATTGATTTATTAGTGCAATTAAGATATTTTCAAGTTATTTCATATTTTCTCTTGTATGTTTTAATTGTGTTTAATTTTAGTGAGATCCTCCTCGTATAGGATTAAGTGGGAAATGTTAGCAATTCTAACCTCAATAAAAAGAAAATTACAAATAATTACAAATCAGGCTTTTTGATACACAGCTTTTTTTCTCCCCACCCAATTCCGAAAAGGATTTTATCGACAACATTTTCTCTTTATTGTATTAATCCTGTATCATATAAGACACTTCATAGAAGTTTTTTTTCTTTCTTTTTAAGTCCCAAAACTTGCATTCGTGGAAAAATACAATTCTTTCGAGAGGAAAAATGTCTTATCAAGTATCTTTATTTTATTGTCACTTCTTTTTGACTGTTGTAAAGAAGGGGATCTTAAAAAAGATTTGAAAAGGATTAAAGGATAGAAAGTATTAAAGTGAAACCAGAAATTTAATATTCTAGCTGACAAGTATTTATTATTATTATTATTGTTATTTCTTAATAAATCAATGATATAAACCCCACAGTGTATAATTTATTTATTAGACAATTAAAATATTTTCAAGTTATCCTATATTTTCTCTTATATATTTTTATTGCGTCTAATTTTAATGAAATCCTCCTCGTATCGTATTAAGTGGCGAAATGTTAGCAATTCTAACTTCAATAAAAAGAAAATTACAAATAATTACAAAGCAAGTTTTTTGAAACACGACTTTTTTTTCTTCCCCCCCCCCTTCCCACCAATTACGAAGAGGATTTTATCGACAACATTCGCTCTTTATCGTATTAATCCTGTGTCATGTAAGACATCTGATACAAGTTTTTTCCCCTTTTCTTTTTAATTCCCAAAACTGACAATCCTGTAAAAATATAATTCTCTCAAGGGGAAAAATGTCTCATCAAATATCTTTTTTTTGCCTCTGTTCGACTCTTGTAAAAAAAGGTATCTAAAAGCGATTTGAAAAGGATTAGAGGGCAAGAGCTATTAAAGTGAAATCAGAAATTTTTATATTACAACTGTCAAAGATATTTTCTTTTCTTTTTTTTTCCACAAATTAATAAATCAGTGATGTAAGCCCCAGGATATATAATTTATTTATTGGTGCAATTACATAGTTTCAATTTATTCTATATTTTGTATTAAATCTCTTTATTGTGTGGAATTTTAATGAGTTCATCCTTGTATAACATCAAGCAAAGATATGTTAGCGCAATTCTAACTTTAATAATAATTTTAAAAAATTACAAGTCTATGAATCAAACTTTCTGACGCACACAATTGCGTACACAATTTTATCAACAATTGCTCTTTTCGCATTAAGACCGTGTCATGTAAGACATCTGATACAAGAAAAAAATTCGTTCTTGTTTAAGTCCTAAAACTGGCATTCGTGTAAAAATGCAATCATTTCAAGAGGAAAAATGTGTTGTCAGATACCTTTATTATTGCCTCTGTTTGACTCATGAATATATATATATGAGATAATCTTAAAGAGATTTGTAAAAGATTATAGGGTAGGAGGCGTTAATGGGAAACTAGAAACTTAATATTATAACTGACAAGGTTTTTCCTCATTTATTCATCAAACAAACTAAACAAATCAATGATGTAAATCCCTGGATATATAATTAATTTATTAGTTAGATATCTTCAAGTTATTCAATATTTTTGGTTGTAGTTTTATTGTATCGAATTATAATGAGTCACTCCTCGTACAAGAGAGGAAATGTTAGCAATTCTAACTTCATTTTAAAGAAATACAAATAGAAATTTATAAATCAAGCTTTCTGATACACAACTTTTTTTTCTTCAATTCTAAAGAGCATTTTATCGACAACATTTGCTATCTAACGCAAAATTCTATGTGTGTAAGCCATCTAACACGCGTTACATTTATTTTTTTATTTATTTTTTATTTTTTAAGTCCTAAAACTGGCATTTGTGTAAACATACAATTCCTTTAAGAGAAAACTTTTTATCAAATATCTTTATTATTATCGCTGATTCCTACAAAAAGAGATCGTAAAGAGATTTGAAAAGGATTAGATGGTAGGGAGTATTAAATGGAAACCAGAAATTTAATATTATAGCTGTCAAAGGTTTTTCTTTTTTATTCCCTAAATTATGAGGTTTTTTTCCTCTCGTTAGAATTTAGCCTTTTTTTATCTCTAAAGGCTGGGAAAAGAAGTAAAATTAAAAAGTATGATTACTAAACAATGACCAGCAGACTAAAATTTTTAGTCGTCGCATTTTAAAGGCTAATCGTCACTTTTTAATTTTAATAGTCGTTTTTAAATGTTAATAACCACTTTTAAATGTGCGCGTTATAGTCGCTTTTTCTTACTTTAATTTATAATTTCCGTCACAATTATACAAAGAGTATTTAAGAATTAACTTTCCAACTTTGATACTGAATAAAACCTGAAAAAAAAATAGATAGCAATGTTATGTCGATTTTCCATCTAACAAGCAATACATAAAGTTTTATTTGTACACAAACGTTTGTCTGTGAAATTAAGACTTGTGTCTACCATGTTTGATGTAGGTGATATCAATAACTGGAAGAGATGAATCACTTTTAGCGCGTTTGTTAGGAACTAGACTATTTATTGGATAAATTACGTTTGACTAAATGTACTCATGCAGTTTCTGACATTAACTTTTATAAATAAATTTTAATTCTGGTGGCTCTAATCTTAAAAAAAAGCAGAATACTTCTGCCGTGGAAGATTTAAAGAAAATATGCATTTTCATTAATAAAATGGAACATTTAATCCTGATTGTTTCAAAATAACGTACTTATAACCAACTTTTCAAATTGTTTGTATTGAGTTTGAACTGAATTCACGGGGCTTTACTGAGATTAAGCCTTGTGTAAGATTAATCTCAGGCCAATATTTACCTCAGTCGACTTGTGAAAAATATTTTAAGGGCTGCTTTTCCGCATTTCTTCGTGCCGAGAGTCAACCATTAGAACTTTCTTCTAACTGTCTAGATAAAATGCATTTTCATGCATTTCTTGTTGTCTAATTTATGATTTTAGATAACAATAACCTTATAAGCGTTTGAACTGTTGACAAATTTAAAAGGCTATAGTGCAGAATTCTTTTTATTATTTATGGTTTTTTTTTCTATTACATAAGATAAACAAATATGCAAGGGTGTTTTTTTAATATTAAACTATACCCATATATTTTGATGACCATCATTTTATGAAGATGTAAACAGATAAAAAAAAACAATTACGAAATGGTTAAAACGATAATTGTAAATTTTAGAATTTTAAGCATGTGAGACTTTTTTTCAATTAGACTTAGGACTTAATTTTAGACTTAATTAGGTCTAAATTTTGAAACAAGTTTTTTTTTTTTTCACTTATTGTTGAGTTTCGTAAAAAGCAAATAATGCAAAGTAATTTTTGATATGAGCGTTAGTATTTCATTTCTATTAGATCTTCCCATCTCTTCAATTCAACCTTACCTCGTGTAATTTACAATGCAATGCCTTATTATTCTAAAATACCTTATTATTCTATAATACAAGATGTGTATCTGTTTGTGGTTTCTCGCGTGCAGCTGTTAGTGCGAATTGATAGCTAAGTGATTATAATTATAAAATACAAGATGTGTATTTGCTTGTGGCTTCTCGCTTTCAGCTGTTACTGCGAATTGATAGCTAAGTGATTATAATTATAAAATAAAAGATGTGTATTTGCTTGTGGTTTCTCGCTTTCAGCTGTTACTGCGAATTGATAGCTAAGTGATTATAATTATAAAATACAAGATGTGTATTTGATTGGGCTTCTCGCTTTCAGCTGTTAGTGCGAATTGATAGCTAAGTGTGATTATAATGCCAGAAACATACACTTTTATTTCTACATTCTTGATTCTAGTTAGTTTATTTCCCTTTTTAATCCACTTCACTTATCGAAGATTTCCGAAAGTAAAATCTGGCATCTCTCAATCTCCAGTCTGCTTCTTTTTTCACATTCTTCTCGATGACGTTTTTGACGTCAGGCGTTCGTCACGGAGATAACCTCCTCATGGAATTGACATTATCCTGTCACATAATCAAGTTTCGGGTGGTGATACACTGTTTCGTACAAGAAATCTGTTATTCTTCTTTCTATACTACCGATAGAGGAAAGAAAAAAAAACGTGTTTTTTATCGCCTTTTCTTCTGCAAGTGACACGGCCGTCGCGAGCTGTCTTGAGGAGAGATATATCTAAAAGCATAAGTGCTAACCAGTTTTATGAAAAGTTCTTTTCTTTTTTTTTTGTGTGTGTGTGTGTTGTTTCATGTTAAAGGTCACTTTTGATTTTAGGATAATTATTGTAACGCAAGATAATTATTTTGCAGCACGGGGAAACTGAATGAAATATTTTTATTATACACAGTCACATCATATGCTTTTAGATCAGCAAGATAAGAGTTTCATCAGTGGGGTAAACTACTGCACAGCCGAGACGTTTAGCTGGAATATTTTCCAGAAATAAAAGGGCAGCGTATAGAAGGAAAATGACATGACACACTCAGAAACGGCATGGTAAACTCCAAAAGTGGCAAAGAGCGTCTCTGTACTATACTTGTGTAGAATAGTCTGTACATAAAGGAGGGCTGATTCGATGCTATATGAGTTATAAGTCTTATCAGAAACGGCGTGGTGCGCTTGAAAGGTGGCGAAGAGCGTCTCTGCACTATAGTTGTCTACAATAACCTGTACATAAAAGATGACTGACTCGATGCTATATGAGTCATATCAGAAACGGTGTGGCGCACTTGAAAGGTGGCGAAAAGTGTCTCTGCACTATAATTGTCTACAATAATCTGTACATAAAAGATGGCTGACTCGATGCTATATGTGTCATGTCAAAAACGGCACGGTGCACTTCAAAGGTGGCGAAGAACGTCTCTGCACTATAGTTGTCTACAATAATCTGTACATAAAAGATGGCTGACTCGATGCTATATGAGTCATATCAGAAACGGCGTGGTACACTTGAAAGATGGTGAAAAGCGTCTCTGCACTATAGTTGTCTACAATAATCTGTACATAAAAGATGGCTGACTCGATGCTATATGAGTCATATCAGAAACGGCGTGGTACACTTGAAAGATGGTGAAGAGCGTCTCTGCACTATAGTTGTCTACAATAACCTGAAAATAAAAGATGACTGACTCGATGCTATATGAGTCATATCAGAAACGGTGTGGCGCACTTGAAAGGTGGCGAAAAGCGTCTCTGCACTATAATTGTCTACAATAATCTGTACATAAAAGATGGCTGACTCGATGCTATATGCGTCATGTCAGAAACGGCACGGTGCACTTCAAAGGTGGCGAAGAACGTCTCTGCACTATAGTTGTCTACAATAATCTGTACATAAAAGATGGCTGACTCGATGCTATATGAGTCATATCAGAAACGGCGTGGTACACTTGAAAGATGGTGAAGAGCGTCTCTGCACTATAGTTGTCTACAATAATCTGTACATAAAAGATGGCTGACTCGATGCTATATGAGTCATATCAGAAACGGCGTGGTACACTTGAAAGATGGTGAAGAGCGTCTCTGCACTATAGTTGTCCACAATAATCTGTACATAAAAGATGGCTGACTTGATGCTATATGAGTCACATCAGAAACGGTGTGGTGCACTTGAAAGGTGACGAAGAGCGTATCTTCATTATAATTGTCTACAATAATCTGCACATAAAAGACGGCTGACTCGATGCTATATGAGTCAAATCAGAAACGGCGCGCTGCACTCGAAAAATGGCGAAGAGTTTCTTTGTACTATAGTTGCCTACAATGATCTGTACATATAGTTTGGTTGACTCGATGCTATGTGATATTACGACTAAGAGAAATAAGTTTGCTTCAATATGTTAACCCACTAAGACAACAATTTAAAAATTAAACTAAATTTTAGTAACGTAAAGATATTTACTACAGCTAATCAAGACAAATAAGCGTAACAAATAAATCAGCCAATAGTTCATAATACATATTTTTATTCATAACATTTCAGCTCCACAAATTATAAATAAGTTATATATCAATAACCTAAATAGAATACAAATATATTAAGCTAAAACTTATAACAAAAATAAACATTAGCTTACTTTTTTTTGTTAATTAAATTTTTCTATTAATAATGAAAACTTTAGATTAATATTTCGTTTTAATATGTAGCATATAGATGGTAATAAAAAAAATTCCGATAATAATCTTTTAACTTTTAAAAAAATTACAAACAACTGTAGTGCTATCATACGTTAAAAAGGAAATCAATAGGCACTTAGGTAATCTGCCACTACTTTAACGAGTATGTATCGTATTAGACGACACTTTTGTATAGTGGACTGGTATCCCCCCCCCCTTAATTTTGCGACGGTTACTCCTGATTCCCTTGGAGACACTTTTGCGGAGACAAACTAGTAAATAAATATCACCCATTATCCGATATCAGTCGATCAAACGCTTTCTCTTTCTCTCCAAATATCCGATTATAAACCTTCGCAAGAGATGGAACGGAAAAGAGAATTTTTGAAATAGCTTGGATAATATTGACTATATATTTGGCCAATGTTGGTAATATTGACCTGAAACATTGCCCCAACATTAGGATGTATGTATTTTGACAATATGGCACTTATATTGCCAAGAAATATTTCGCCATTTCACTACCAATATTTACAAAGCCAACGTTTTTGCAATATTGGTCTTTCATTAGCATATATTTCTAATGTAAAGCTAATATTTTTGAAATACTGGCATTTCATTTGAAATATTTGCAATGTAAAAATAATATTTAACGAATCAATGAATACAATATTTGGATGAGTGCAATTATTGGTCCCCGATATAATTAATATTGGTTAAATACTTGGTGTTTTTGTCATATTTGCGTTTAACTGTTTTTTTTTTCACCTAAGCAATTTGACTCCGTTAATTTCTACGTCTTGAATATAACTTAAGACAACAGTTCACCTAAAACGTGTGAAAAAGTCATATTTTATAACTTTATAATAAATTAAAGTGCTTTAAATTCTGAATATACTGATATAAAATGAAAGTGTATGCTTTTTTGTTTGTTTGTTAAAAACATAAAAAACGAAACGAAACAAGGTATTTGCTTCGATGTTTAGATAAATAAAATCCTGAGAATACTCTGTCAAAAATTTTAAATTTTAAATCCAACAGTTGTGCTATCATGGATTAAATGGGAAATCAAGTCACTTAGGCAATCTGTCCTTGCTTTTTAACCTAATCGAGTGTGTATCGTATTAGATGATTCTTTCGCATTGTAGGTTCTGGTAGATCTGGTCACAGTCTGGTATTCCCCCCTGATTTTTCTGCAGCTTTACTCCTGATTTCCTCGGAGACTCTTTTGCTCAAGCAAACAAGTATCTCCTATTGTCCGGCCTTACGGGCATCAGTCGATCAAACGCTCTTTCCGAACATCAGATTATAAACATTAAAAAAAGCTGGATCATAAAACGGAATTTTTGAACGACTGACTGAAGAAAAATATTTTAAATGGATAATAAAGTAAAATGGAGAAATCTCAAATTTCATTTCGAATTTTGTCACAAAAGTGAATGCATACGGAGAACTCTTTCTTCTTTTTTAGGGTTTCGTTCATCTGACGAAACCCTATTCGTCTCACTCCTCTGCCTGTCTGTCTGTCACAGAGTTCGTTCTCGGAAACTACATAAATTAGAGACTTGAAATTCTGCATACTTATAGAAGAATACCTCCTGTCACACGACAAATCATAAAATTTTGAAAAAGTTTTCTATTAATTTAATTAAATGAATTAATTTAATGACATCTGACCATTTCTGTGATTTAGATTTTAAAACAGAACCTTAATTTCAGTCTTTTTCGCGTAGGATAGGTGGTTCAGTGGTAGCGGTTTTCCTTTCTAATCCAAAAGTTTCGGGCTCTATAGACTGAGGCTCGAACCCAGAACCTTTGGCTTAAATTTCAAATGCTCTTCCAATTGAATTATCTGGACGACATCCCAGCCAACACAATATTCACTCAAAACAACCAGTTTCGGTCATGACATCTGGATTGTTATTTGAAACAGCACAACAGAAAAAAACCCAGGTAAAGGAACTCCAACAAACTATGGATGAGAAATTACATTTTAATTATTTTTAACACAATCAACTGACTGGTAAATATATCACACGAGTTGTAATTTTCCCATCTGAGCAAAAATTTGCCCAGGCTGAGACTCGAAACCAGAACCTTTGGTTTAAATTGCAAATGCTCTTCCAATTGAGCTATCTGTACGACATCCCAGCCAACACAATATTCGCTAAGAACAGCCAATTTTAGTCATAACATCTGGACTATTATTTCAAACAGCACAACAGAATAAACCGCAGGTAAAGGGACTCCAACGAACTATGGATGAGAAATTACATTTTAATTATTTTTAACACAATCAACTGATTGGTAAATATATCACACGACTAGTAATTTTCCCATCTGAGCTATCTGGACGACACTCCAACCAACACAATATTCGCTCAGAACAACCAGTTTCGGTCATGACATCGGGACTGTTATTTGAAACAGCACAACAGAATAAACCACAGGTAAAGGAACTCCAACAAACTATGGATGAGTAATTTACACTTTAAATATTTTTAGCACAATCAACTGATTGGTAAATAATTCATAAGAGTAGTAGTTTTCCCATCTGAGCGGAAATATGTCCGAGCTGGGATTCTAATTACTCGTATGACTTATTTACCAATCGGTCGATTGTGTTAAAAATAATTAAAGTGTAATTACTCACCCATAGTTTGTTGAAGTTTCTGTACCTGAGGTTTATTCTGCTGTGCTGTTACAAATAACAGTCAAGATGTCATGACCAAAACTGGTTGTTCCGAGCGAATATTGAGTTGGCTGGTATGTCGTCCAGATAGCTCAATAGGAAGAACATTGGCAAGTTAAGCCAAAGATTCTGGGTTCGAGTCCCAGCCTGGATACATGTTCGCTCAGATGGGAAAATTACTACTCTTAAAATAAGGATTTCCCTTAGTAATCAAGCACATGCATCGAGTCATGGAACACATAAAACTATAAAAGGGCAGACGTATATATCCCATACAAAATAATTCATAAATCTGAAAATTTAAAGCTTGGTGAAGAACTATCACATGTTAAAAGAGAAATCAGCAGTCACTTAGGTTATCTATCATTGCTTTTAAACTAATCGAGCGTGTATCGTATTAGAAAAACTCTTTCATATAGAGGACTGGTATTCCCCCCTGATTTTGAGGCGGCTCTACTCCTGATTTCCTCGGAGACTCTTTTGCTGAGGCAAACAAGCAAATAAATATCTCCGATTGTCCGGCCTTAGGGGCATCAGTCGATCAAACGCTCTCGCTTTCTCTCCGAACATTCGATTATAAACCTTCAAAAGAAATGGAAAGAAAAAAGGGAATTTCTTAAGAAACTGGCTGAAGAAAAATATCTCAACTGTATAATAAAGTCCATTTTATTGCTCTTATAAGCATGTCTTGTTTGTATCTGATATTTATTTCACCTAAGCAATTTAATTACATTATTTTTTTTCAATTGTGGAATTATGTTTTGAGGTGAATCAGTACAACAATTGTTGAACATTATTTTTTTAAGAATATAACAAAGGAAGGGAATAATCAGTTACTACTCAGCGTACCACCGACAGAGTGAAAAAATGTCGCGACCGGAGATCAAACCCGTAACCCTTAACTGAAAAAAATGGTTTCTCAAAATTGAGGAATAAGTACTCGATTTTAAATACGTCCCAGCGTCCCATACTCAAAATAGATTCTATCCAAATGTACTCACAATTGAGATACACGTGTACTGATTTTTGATTCCGTGATGTGTTCAAATGTGAACACATTTAAAACCCCAGTCTTCTATTTTTTTTTTTCCACGAACAAATTCATCTCACTCAGCACACAGATCAGGCCAACTGCGCATGGATATACGAAACACTCATAACAACAGCGCAATACAACCTTACGCATTATAAAGGAGACGCAAGATATAGTTCTTTCCGAGGAATAAAAAAGTAATATTATTCCATGATTTCCAGGGTACATTGCATTGTTTTCCTATTTATGAACATCTTTTATGTCGCCATGAATGAAATAAACCATTATAAATTACATAATTATCGTTTCATTTGGGTTTGATAAAATGAGATGTTTCAAAATTGAGAAAGCATGATTCATTTTTAATCCAAACATACTCAATTCCATATGAGTACCTAGATTTACTCATTTTTGAGTACATGTTTTCAGTGTTGATATCACGCACCAATACTCTATCTACCCTTTGAGCTATCTGGGTTCGATCCCCGGTCGTCTAGACATTTTTTCACTCTGTTGATTCTACGCTGAGTAAAATATATGTGTAATAAAAGTATAAAATATAATAAATATATGTAATAAATGTATATAAATAATATATGTATATAAATAAATGTAATAAATATATGTGTAAGTATAAGTGATAATTCACATCCTTTGTTATATTCATTAATTTTTAGCGTAATTTCAGCTGTGCTGAAAAAAATAATTAGACATTTTTTTAATTATTATTTAAGTATTTTGTAATACGCTTTCGGTATATTATTAAATGGTTTTATGAATGAAAATGATCTTATCAGGGAAAATAAACAATTCTTTCGGTACAATTTGAAACTTTTATTATTTTTTTTTAAATAATTAAAGAAAATTTAAATCCCTTCTTTTGTATAGATATTATTATTTTCAATAGTTTTTTCATACTATTCCTGGATTTATTGGCTTTAATGATCCAAAATGTTAATTAGACTGAGAAAAAAAGAATTATAATGTCATGATATATGTAAAACACATTAAAGAACTATTTAACTAATATTTAAAAATATAAACGTATCATATTATTACACATACCACCCTTAATTTTATTTTTAAAAAAATGCACCAGAATGAACTTCCATTTTTATAAAAATCAAAAGACAATAGAGGAATGTACATTGAAGTTTTAGTATTTTGACCATAGAGATATATTGAAAAGAAATAAACCGAACAAAATTATCTAAGCGATTTTAACTCTGAGTAACCACATCAAAGTTCTGGAACACAGTCTGATCACAGCTTAATGCTGTTCTCAAATCCTAAAGAGCTACTTTCTGACACATTTCTGAATTCATTTTTGTTCGGAAACGCTTAAAATTGACAGGTGTTCTTATTCAGAAACTATGTAATCAAAAGACGTTTTTAATATTTTTGTAAAGGCAGAAGGTCTTTCAGCAAATACTGTCAAAGTCGGCATTTTGAACCGAATTGCCGATGCGGCAGCACGAGAAAGGAAAAAAACTTGTCGTCGCGGGACAAGAATCGCTTACAATTGGATAATTAATTTGGCACAGATGTTATATACGCACCACATTGGTGTGATTTATTTCCCCCGCTAATTTGGCGAAAACTTTGTTTTTGAATATTAACGTTATAATGTATATTAACGTTATAACACTAACGTTATAACGTTATAACATTAATGTTATAATATTAACGTTATAACGGTTTGAATATAACGTTATTTTTTTATATTGAAATAAAAAATCACGTGTTGTTATTGCATGCTATTTGTAACTATTATTCAAAGACAAAGTTTTCGCCAAATTGGCAGGGGAAATAAATCGCGTCAATGTGGTGCGTATATGACATCTGTGCCATTAATTTATTTATCAAAAACTGGAAAACTCTATTCGATTCCAAATTGTTTCGATATTCAGGCCTGCCAATTTTACGCCTTTATGTTTAAAAAGGAATGAGAAATGTGTCAGAAAGTTTCGCGTTCTTGCGCGGGGAATTTGATAACCACCTTAAAGGGACATGGATGCAGTAAAAAGCATTTTTCGTACATTTATAAATATCATATCTTTGCAAAACTATCTCAGAACTAGAGATGTCTAAATTATATTTTAAGCAAAGAATTGGACAATTTGTATTTCCGCGTCAAATGAACAGTGCCAAGTCCTCTGAAAAAGAACTCCAATCTAATAATTTTACCCCTTATTACTTAAAGATACATCAGAAAAACATAGACATATGTTAAAATTGAAATATTTTTTAATATAATATAAAATAGTGTCTTAAATTATTGGCGAATTTTATTGAACCCAGTGATTTCTTCAAACATTTTACCTTCCTTTTAGAAAGATGAATGGGAATTTTGAAAAAACAAAAATATGCGCAGAAAACCAATAAAAATTCAGATATTAAAATTAATAATTCAATGCTTTCATTTTTTATTTGTAAATAAATAATTTTTTTAATGAGTTTTTAAATTAAGCTGCCGACATTAAATTTCATATCAATTATAACTTCTTCAATCAACGTCTTCTTTTATTTTATTTGATTACTCCGTGCAACTAATTACGTTATTAGATTAAATAACTTAAAAATATCATCACAAAATTATGTAAATCATATGCATTGATAAATATTTACGTATAAATATTTCATTTAATCTTACATTTCATTTTATATAATTACTGCGTGACATAATTACTTTGAAATAGCTGGATAATTTTTAACTAAAGATTTAGCAAAAAAGAGCATTAATTTTAAATTTGTTGCGAAATAATTTCGACTTTTTTTTCCTTTCTTTTTTGGGGAAGTTACATTCCAATTAAAAATATTTTACAATCCAATTAAAATTAACTTTTACAATTTTCAACTATAATAATTAAAATAATTTTTAATTACATAATATATATTGTCTTTAGTTTATCTACATTTTTTTTCATCGGAATTTAATTTAAAATTAGTAATAAGGCAAAAAAGTTGTTATATGGATCTGATTGAATAATATCCAGAAAATTAAGAAGAAAAAATAAAATATGAAAAAGATAAGATAAATCAAATTGGGGAAAAAAGGTGAATATTGAAATATTTGTTGAACTGTTGCAGAATCGTCGGATCCAAATTACTACAGATTCCACAAAAAATGTACGATTTCATCCTTGTACTAGCTATAATAAGGTAAAATAATACAAGATTTGGGCAATCGCACATTATTAGTATAGAAAATGGATGAAAATAACAGAAGAAAATGTTGGAATTGAGGAAGATTTCCTCATACAAGTGCCAGAAAAAACATGTATGATTTTCAAATCTGCACATGTTGCCAAAAAATATTTACATATTTAGTAGATGAATTAAATGTGGAATGAATGACTCAAAAATATTCAAGCTCAAAGAGTTACATCAAATCACAGGAGCTTAAATATCTTTAAACGAGGGGCAGTCGGAAAATAAGTTTCCCCTGGCGACTGTGGACAGAGGTGTGTATGAAAGACAAAAAATGTAATGAGACATTAAAGATAAAACATAACTTTATTTTTCCACATAAGTACTAAGTACATTGAGACATTTGTCATACCGCTTTATAAGCTTCAAAAAGCCCTCCAGGAAAAAAACAGGGCTTTGCATACGGACGAAGCGTTGAACGGCTATGGGCGAAAGACGACACAGTAGGTGAACGCGAACGTGCAAGACACCGATACACGATTGGTTACTGTAGCAGGTAAAACTGTAGTAATTCTTGGATCCGTCTTCGAAGACGGATCCAAGAATTACTGCATAGGCATGACCAGCAGAAAATTTAATTACAGAAAAAAAGAGCATATAGCTGATATTAACTATAATAGAAAAACTACAGCCCTGGCAAGAATATATCAAAAAGAAACCATCCAAATAAATTTCAATGAAAGTAAAATAATATTTCCCTCCAGTCTATACTATCCATCCATAATAAGAGAAACCATAGAGATACTAACACGCAAAAATACAATATGTAACGATGCGGCATCTTTTAATTTACCGAAACTGTGGCCTGAGTTACTCCATGGTCACAGATATGAAAATAAACAACCAAGTAAAAATAAAAGATAACGTGTGTAATTTTTAAAAAAGTACATGAAAATAATAACTTCAAAGCCCGTGCAATTATGGAATAGTCTCATTTGTTTTTGAAAATGACTCGGAGTGAGTCGAAATATGTAAAATAACCTAATAAAAGTTATTTTAATTTGTATTATGTTGTTAATTTACACCTTTTTAGCATTTAAAACAAATGCAAAAAATCTATTAAGGTTTTCAATTAAAAGGGATTTTCACCTATGTTCTATACATCGGGAATACATGTTCTACGGCCCGTTACGCCCAGGTTGGACCCACTGGTTTTGATGAATTCTAAATTAGGTAATTTAAAAGTTTGCTTTTTTTCTCTAGTGTAAATAGTTTCTCATTTGATGCTTTAAAAATATTTTCAGGCTCATTTACTACGCTGTATTTGAAACAATTACAAAAATAAAAAAACTACAAGTGATGGAAGTAGATAAAAAGGTAATCTCATATTATTGTATCTAAGAGTACCGGCGAAGGGGGGAAAAAAAGGTTTTAGCAAAAAATCAATACTGATATAAAAACTAGAAGAGAGAGGGGAAAGGCTTCACAAACATATTTCGAATGGGTTAAGCGTTTTCGGATTCCTTTTTATTGTTTGCTTTCCCTCCCAAGTTCACCACCAACACCATAAAAAGAAGCGAGGTGTTTTATTTCATTGAGGTTGTAAAACGTGCTGAGCCTTTGTGAACAGCTAAACTCTCCTCATGCAGCGAATCTTACATAGGCCAAGTCTTCTGCAGATAAAAGGTCGTATTGAAACACAGACCACGTTTCTTCGTGCAAATGGACGTGGTTGGAATAGAATTCTTGACTCCTCTTCTCTTCACAGCGCCCCTCCTACCTCCTTCCTACTTTTTCTAACGTGAGATATTTTTTATTTATTTTTTTTCAGTTGAGATAGAAGGAATGATAATGTTGAATATATCCCTGCTACAAATATGTTAAATCATGATGCTTTTGGGGAGGAAATACAAAATGTGCTGTGGGTTCCTCTTAGGAAAAAGAAATTTTTCAAAAAGTGTCTGTAAAAAACGTGTAAAATTTAAATTTGCGTATTTTAAAGTGGGAATTCACAAAAGATGGTTTTTGTTTTAAACCGTACAATGCTGCGCGGGGTACACATGTACCCCAGTGGGTGAATAAACGCCGTATATCAAACATTTATATGTTTGGGGCCTCAAAAGAAGATATGTCCTACATGTGGGTGAATAGACATCTGTACCCCAGAGGATGAATAAACACCATATGTCAAATATTTAAATGTTTGGAGCCTCAAAAGAAACTATGTCCTACCTGTGGGTGAATAAATTTATTTTTCCTATCAACTATGACA
The DNA here is from genome assembly GCA_963931845.1 of Maratus michaelseni. Lineage (NCBI taxonomy): Eukaryota > Metazoa > Arthropoda > Arachnida > Araneae > Salticidae > Maratus > Maratus michaelseni. The sequence continues at coordinate 404,896,891 of OZ007587.1, forward strand.
TTTATATAAAAATAAAATATACTATAAGTTTTCTGTGTAAATTTAAACATTATATACTTGTTTTTAACAAGTGAGCGTCATATGGTGGAGATTATTGTTGGGCTGAAATATTTTAATGCATAACGCATGAATTGAGATAGTTTTTGTGCCGTTCGTTCGTACCATTTGCGTTGTAAACAATTACCCAAAGGTTCTACATCCAGGAAGGCAGACATGAAATATCCAATGAACGAAGACATCTCAGCTGAAAGTTTTTTATTGATATATAGCAAGTATAAGATGGTAAGAATGGGGTGGTCTCGGATGTTAGAGGCTTAGAACAGTTGTTGACAGACCAAGAGCTAGGAGTGATCTGCCGTTTGGGCAGTAGATTGTCTCGCCACGATTCGATAATACATTGAGCCAACAAACCGCAGACGCGCAGAAGAATTTATGTACGTTAAGGATAATTAATATAAATGTTTTGGGATGTCAAATATTTAAATGTTTGGAGCCTCAAAAGAAACTATGTCCTACCTGTGGGTGAATAAATTTATTTTTCCTATCAACTATGACTTTTATATAAAAATAAAATATACTATAAGTTTTCTGTGTTAATTTAAACATTATATACTTGTTTTTAACAAATGAGCATCATTTTCTTTTGGGGTACACCTGTACCACAGTGTAGTATTTTTGTAGGATAAATTATGTATAGCATTCGAGGGTTTTATAGTGTGACAATATATATTACACCTATAGCTGTAGTATCGGAGTCAACGTGTTAACACAAATGAAATATTTGTAAAAAGAAAGATGTTTCTATAGCAGACAAAACATTTTGACCAATGTTTGATTTGATCCAAAATAAACTTTTTATTATGTATATGTGTCGATATATATCTTGATAATATCTTTACAAATGAGTATTTTCATTTTTGAGCTCTAGTGACTCATCTAGTGAAAGACCTAATCAGCACATCGGCAATTTAAAGTTTAAATATTTAGAAATTCTTTGTAATAAATAAATAAATAAATAAAATAAAAAATTGTATGAGTTTGAAGCAAATGACTGTCAGAGTATTTTTAACGGTTACAGGAATTGACCATGATATTGGGAAAACGGCAGTACTGGTTTAATGTAAGCTATGATACGAAATCTAGTTACGTGCAAGAATGCATGTCATAGTTTTTGTAAAAGCTTTTTAGAATACTTTACTACGATTATTTAACTTTAAGAGTCTTTATTGACTTTTACCATTAGAAATGAAATGACAGAAACGTCTTTGTTTGCTTATTTGGTGCAACCATTTTTTAAACGCCTTTTCAATTTATGGCTCTGTAGTGGTGTTATAGTAGTGCCTCATTTAAAAAATTTCCTCATTCCGTTCTTATTTCCTGATAACCAACATATTGTGAAGGTTATTGTCTTCACCCGAATAGATTTTGAAACCCTTTATAAACTTCTTTGGGTGACGGGGAAGGAAGGAGTCGAATATCGGAAAATTCGACCTTTTTGTGTGTGGCTTAAGATTCCTCATCTTGTAAAAGCTTTATTTTACCTTCTTTCCTACACCCTTCTTAGTGTCCAATATATGCGATGAAAGGTCTAAAACGGCCAAGTATGCATAGGTGAATTTTTAAAAAAAAATTAGCTTTTCATCCCTATATCCTTCGATACAAACCATGCTACGAAATATCATGTTTATGATCGAGTTTATGATCAAGATGGATTCAGTTATCTGCTTTTGACACCTCAAGGATTGTTTAGGATATTTTTATTTTCTATTTGTTCTTCGGTAGCAGACTGAGGATAATTTTCATAGAAAATGCTTTAGCATACTGTGCTTATTGTCCGAGCTCCAGCATCCAGCGAAATTTCTTGCTTTTGCTTAAATAGAGCAGGAGTTATGCAACGAAATTCCGAATTTCGTCCAGTCTATTAAGAAATCACTTCTAATCCTTAGTGTATTTAAGCTCATATACGAGACTCATTGTCCTGCCAAGTTCTTTCTCCTTGATTTCAATAGATTTTGAGATACGATTATAGGTTAGAATGGAAATCTTTACTAAATTAATCTAAAATATTCTTATTAAACTATTTTAAAAGGTGTTTAAATATATGTTCCAAATTATTCTTGTATTAAATTTCTTATCTCTGTGTTCAGTGGCTCCAATGTAATCATGCATCTAGACAAGCAAATCGTTTCACTGCAAATAAGAGATATTCATTAATACAGAAGTGTGATATATTTTTATAGTACGTGGTACATACGCACATGCATCTAGATCGAGGGAAGCAGGAAAATAATAGATTTAATCTCTATAACCCTAAATGTATAAAGTAATACAAAATAAAACCTTATATAATCTATATTTACATCTAGTAGTATAATATAAATATATATATCCCCTCTCTGGATAGTTCTTTCTTTAAAAATATCGCTAGTTTTACAGTAGCAGAATATGGATGTTTTATGTCACCAGCTCTGTAAAACGTGAGTAGCCTATCGGAAATGAAAAACCTAAAATGTCTAAGAAGCAAAGCCGCTCTGGATTAAGGATTGGTTGAGCAGTGGGAGGAATCAAACAACACGTTTGATCGAGTTGTGGAAACTTCGTCGTATGTGCCTTGAATAGGAAAATATCTTCCGATCTATTCGATTTAGACAGCATTCCTCTAACTCCGTGCTGACAGAATATTTGATTATTTGTACAAAATCGTACCTTAAAAATGAAATATAAGGTGTCCATAAATTATTGTCGGTGTTTACTTACACCATAATTTTTTATTTATTAACATGACGAAAAATATTCATACATATTTGTTACGTACAACTGAAAAAGATTTTCTAATAACCATGAACATAGAAATAGATAAGGACTTCTAACGAAATAGTGTTCATATCGAGTCGCAACTTTGGAACTAAATGGCAGCCGGTGTACAACTGTGCTAAGGTAGCGCCACCTACAAACAACAAACCGAAGCTGTCACCAACAATGTTTCGTATTGCAATATAAATATACACTGATGGGATATATAATGCTATTGCTGCTAGCGAATGTTCATGTTCATTTAATTAATATTTAATTAAAATAAATAACAGCATGATAATAAAATTCATTCTTTGGGAACCTACCAGACGATGGCTGTTAAGCAAACGATTTGAAGAAGCAGGCGAACTGATACAACTGTCCTACACATGCGCCACCTATTTGAAACATTTTTCGAGGTACGATTTTCTTCTCGAAAGGCTGTTTCGTTAAAAATCCTTATCTATTTCTATGCTCATGGTAATAACACAAAGTTAAGTATTCTCTGCCAATTTATGCTCTAACCGTACCGGCCTCGCATTGTGGTAGGCTGCACAGCGTTCAGAGAATAAATAGAGATGGCGTATACCGTCAAAATTGCTTGTAATATGAAGCCAGTTATCGCTCAAATCACTCGGCCCAAACAAGCCAAGCACGTGGAACAAGGGCTGAGTTCATTGGATGGAGAGAGGTTGCACGTGGAACAAGGTCTGAATTCAATGGACGGGGAGAGGTTTTCAAAGCAAGCCGCCAGTTGTTTGGGCCGACTTTAGGAATATATTTTTAGCTTCACGCAAAATGAATGCATTTCATCTCTATTTATTCTCTGAACCCTGTGGGTAGGCTGAGACTTGAATATTCGAAATGACGAGTGCACAAGAGAAAGCAATGTGCGTATTGTGGTTATTTGAAACAAAATCCGTTACCACTCACTACATAACATCATTACTCAATTAATCACTTTTTGATATCTTTGATAAACTTGTAATATTAATTATTATTTAATTATAATCGTTATTTGATTAATAACATTTTGAATTGCAAGTTTCACATATGTAATTTTGTTTGTATTATTTAAAAAAATGTTTTTGAGTTGTACTTTAGTAATAATGTTTTCAGTCATGTTCATTAAATCAAACGTTATCAGATAAGGAAACCCTGACAATAATTTATGGACAAGCTATATTTAAAGGGCATGCATGTATAGTATATGTTAGCAGTAAAGTAAATTAATAAATTATACTACAACAATGAATTCACTAATCATGGATGTTTACAAGGTAAATACATGATAGTTTTTTGTTGTTGTTGTTGAACGTCTTTATGTCTGCAGCATTTTTAAAAAATGATGTGTGCACATTTCTTGACTAATATTTATAGAGTTTCTTAAAAGTTTTCTGTGTGTCTCAATAAGGTATGAAGTAGTCAGTGAAACCAGAAGTCCACAGAATATTCTAGAAAAACTGATAATACTATGATTTCTCGAATTTTGATGATATGATTATCAAACCTTATTGTAATACTATTTTCAAATTTTATATACTATATCATACATTATATATTATAACCACAAGCAAGATCCTTTTACATTTGTATCGGTAATTCTACAGGACATTCCATGTGCCTAATCCTATGTAAAATGTAATCGTTTCTTCGAAACTATTGCTTATTCTGAAACATGCACACTTTTTAGGTGCGTTCGTAATTATATAAATACGTAGTATCTATAGTCGTCGTCTGGTCCGTCTGTCCGCATGTAACAGCGCAAAAACTACCAAACCGAATGGTTTGAAATTCAATGTATATAATCGTTGCAGAATTTTGTCGAGTCATTTCAAATTTTATGAAAATCGAATCAAAACTTAAAAAGATATTAATAAAAGTTTTCTTCATTCTATTAAATCCTATCATACGTATTCTATATAATAAAAGCGTAAGTCATGTGACTGAGGAAAACAAATACGGGCTAACCACTTCTTTTTTAATATTTCAGGCAGCCACTTTTATTCAAAATTATTTTTTCGAATAAAATTGCATAAAAGTTACATCTTTAGAAAGATCGTTCAAAAAAATTGTTTGCTTGAGAGATGAGTGCATAAAAAATGTATAGTTTCTGAGATAATTTCAGTTGAAATTTGGTTGACAGAACAGTCTCAATCCATTAAAGTAAATAAACACAAAAGATTCGTTCATCGTGAGTCATAAAAATATTAAACCATGGAAGTAATCATTCGAAAGCAAGATCTCCATGGTGAATTTCACAGCGCTGTCTGGTGTCGAAAAAAAATTCGCATCTGTAAACGTGGCATACGTAATACAATAAGAGAAAATACATGTTCATTTCACTCATAAAAGACGATATAATTCATTTCACTGCAATAATAACGATGATTATTTTTTTACATTGTAAAACTAGTTATAGTACTTCATTTGTAACGTTTAACGTACAATTTCCAACTTGTTATATTCTAAACTCGATAAAGGTATCTAGTTATAAAGCATACTTTCTTTTATTACCAGGGGAAAAAAATTGTTTTAAAATATAATGCTTCTCAAGATATGAAATAATAAAAATTGTTAACATTTTGCAAATTTTTTTTCAACCTAATAGTCCTATGATACCTTTAAAAAATATATATTTCATTTATTTTATTTTATTGCTGTCATGAAGCAAGTGGAATCTCACCAAAGTCAAAAGCCTTGGCTTGTAAATGTTTCAAAAAGTTGTTTTCGTGTTAAAGTTTAGATCACGAAAGCCGAACACGTCCCCGAAGAAAAATGGAGTGATGGTCTGATATAGACTGATTGGATCAAGACATTTTTACTTGGCTTCGGGTTGGGTTTCTATTTATTTTCTTTCATTTACTTTTTTTTTTAAGAGAAAACCTTCACAGAATATTAAAATAACAGAATGTTGAATCTAAGAACGAAGATAAAAATAGCTCGTTTTCTATGTAGACTATCTTTGAGGTATTTTTTATATACAGGGTGCCTAACCTACAACTTTTACAGAAATAACGCTTGAATCGATGCAGATAGTACTAGTGTAGTCCGATCACTAAGTGGACAGCACCCAGGGAATGAACAATTAGTAAATATTTTAATAGAATAAGGTTTGAAAAACTCCCCACTAGTTAATTATCATGCTGGGTTTAAAAAACCCGTAATTCAATAAAAACGTATGATAAGTTATTTGTAAAAATTAATAAATTCATTTGACTGAGTTCTATTCACAGGGTAACTAACCTACAACTTTTGCTGAAATAACGCTTGAGTCGTTGCAGATAGCACTAGTGTACTCCGACCAGTAAGTGAACAGCACCCACTGAATGAACAATTAGTAAATATTTTAATAGAATAAGGTTTTTAAAATTCCCCACTAGTTAATTATCATGTTTGGTTTAAAAAAACCCGTAATTCAGTAGAAACGTGTTATAAGTTATTTGTAAAAATTGATAAATTCTTTGGACTGGGTTCTATTCACAGGGTAACTAACCTACAACTTTTACTGAAATAACGCGTGAGTCGTTGCAGATAGCACTAGTGTAGTCCGACCAGTAAATGAACAGTCCCCACTGAATGAACAATTAGCAAATGTTTTAATAGAATAAAGTTTGAAAAACTCCCCACTAGTTAATTATCATGCTGGGTTTAAAAAACCCATAAATCAGTAAAAACATGTTATTAGTTATTTGTAAAAGTTGTAAAATAAATAACATAGTATGAAACTTAAGTTTTTTTTAATTGCTGCATGTTCATTTACTGGAAATTTTTGCGTTCATTCACTGGTAAGAACTGTTCATTTACTTGGTTTTTGTATAACTTTTTATTAAGACACCCCTAACATCCCAAACAATTGAAATATAAACTTCCTTTTATTATTTTTTAATCATTTGTATACAAATGCATGTACTTGCACTGTCAGACACTAAAAGGTATTGTTTATTAAAGTAATTTAATGGATAAGGTTTTCAAAGTGAGAACCGTCAAAGGTGATACAGTAACGCAGATTAGTTACAAAGTTCTCGGTAGCAAAATCAAGCGTTTTTTTTTTATGTTTGAAAATGAGTCAGTTATAGAATTTTTTAAGCTAATAAGGTCTGTCGGCTTCTTCTTGTAAGCCAAGACTTTCATATGACCCCAAAGATAGAAATCACATGAATGCATATCTGGTGAATAAGGTGGCCAATGCAATGCACCAGGATATGAGTTTTGGGTATTGATAGCGATAATTTGGGTTCCAAACTCACTGTTAATGGTGTCAAAACAGTGTTAAATTTTCACCACATAAATACCAATTTTTAACAATAAAAGTACTTTCTTCAGTTGAATGTGACGCTTTGTAAGACATTTTCAATTTCTATTTAAAGAAGCGACAGATCTCTAATGAAGAAAATTAAAAGGCCATGACTTGTAAACGCATAAACAGAAATTTAAAAAAAAAAGATAAAGACATTTTTCACGTTTAATCCATAAGTAAATTTCATAGTAAAATGTCTAGTCATGCAAGCTCACCTTGATAATTAATTAGCATGTCATATTAATTTTGGAATAAACAGAAAATACAAAAAAAAGAATCTCTGTCAAGGAAAACAACGTTTGTATGAGACTCCGACAGTTAATTTCTTATTCACGTACTTTCTACTGTCATTAGTGCTACTTACTACAGTATAATAAAGTAATTTAGACGTCTCATATCTAACTCGAGTAGGAAGTGGAAATTGATTATATTGGAGACGAATATTGCGCTGATATTGCAATTCATTACTAAAACCTCTAATGCAATATCAACGTTTTGTTAAACATTGGATTTACAATTGGAAATATTGACCATGAAGAGGCGAAATATTTATTGATTTTGATGCAGTGTAAACATTCCAAAGTTGAAACAATATTCCATCCCAATATTGGTCAAGATATATCCAATATGGAAGAATATATCGTAAATACAGAAAATACTGGCCCAATGTTGTTTTGCTACTAGGGAAGCATGGAGTTCTTCGAGTCCCACGCGCCAAACATGATTCAGCCAATAGTCTGTAGATTCATAAATTGTGACCTAGGGGCTTTTAACTACTTGTACCTGGGGATTGTTCCTTCGTTTTACTTTGTTTAGTTATAACTGCTATAAACATAACACAATTGTTATTCCATTATACCAGTTTGAATATTCTGTTTGTAAAGTGTGTACAATAATCATAAAAATTAAAAATGTAATCTTTCTAAAAAACTTAATTTAATTCCGAAAAATCCCAACGTCCCAGTTTTGGGACGCTAGGTGTAAATGGTAGCCCTAGTATACTATTAGTTTGATAGAATAATTGATAGAAATCGTGAGGCTCTGTACATATTGTACCTACACCTTCCTACATGACCTAATGTAATTATATAACTTGTGGCGTATATTGTGCGGAATTATATAACTTGTGCTGTACTATACGAGCATAAAGGAGTAGCCATAGAGAAAAATTTATGAAAAGAGATTTAAGATATTTAAGATAAGTTTATTCAAAATCAATAATAAGAGGCCGATACAGTGGAGCTGGAAAAAATTTAAGTAAACGCTGGTCAAATAAGTCTCAACTAATAAATTGAATAAAAACCACTAAAATTCCGACCCAAATCCACTGAATCGACGTTCTACATTAGCATCTATATTGACTAATCGACCACAGCAACCGAATTAGCATATTTTCGCACAAAAAAAAAACGCTACGATCAAATCCAGGGAGATTTAATCACGCATTGTGAAAGTAAGAGAAATGACAGATAGGCACTTTCATGCACAAGGGTTAAAAGTCGGGCAGCACGTTCACAACAAAAACTAGACAACCCTCTTAAAAAGAATGGGTAGACATTCACCACATACTATACAGGGTGATTCAAAACTGCAAGAACAAACTTCTAGGAGGGGTAGGGGTAGGGTACACCTAGACTCGGAATCACATAGCAATGCAGTGTCGGAAATGCAATTCTAACGAGATAGGGGGGGGGGGGGGTTGTTAGAGGCTGAATCATTGTGATCGAAAATTGACATTTAAAAACTAAAAATAAGTCATGACTTTCTTGATAACAAAGTACCCTGAAGTTTTTTGCCTACCTGCCTGGTTCTTATCATCTACAGTTTTGCATGTTTGAAAGGTTCAACTACAGTTCTGGGTGAAAAGCGCCCTGACGCAGATAACCAGCGCCCTCAAACGTGCAAAACTGTAGATGGTAAGAACCGGGCATGTAGGCAGAAAACTTCGGGGAACTTCATTATCAGGAAAGTCATGACTTATTTTAAGCTTATAGTCAATTTTCGATCACGACAATTCAGCCTGTATCTCGTTAGGTTTGCATTTCTGACCCTGCATTGCTGTGTGATTTCGATTCGTCTAGGTGTACCCCACCCCTCCTACAAGTTTGTTCCTCCAGTTTTGAATCACCCTGTATATGAAAACTTTCGAAGGGAGTCGATGCAACTATCATTTTTCCTTCCCTTACTTAGTAGAGGTACCCCTAGTGCAGATTGTAGTTTATAGACTGGTAGTTCAATACCTGTAGACCGGTACACTGTATACCGGTACCTTGATAGGTTGAATTCTGATGTACAGGTACAAATTTTTGTATATCACCAAAGAGAGTAATCACACAGATGGTATAAGAGCATACTATGATGTTCAAGATATTGTTTTGTTATCCAGATAAATTTTGCCAAATGACAGCATCAGCAATTACCTTTTTATTATACCTGTCAAAAATACATTTTTGCTTATGCATTCATAAAAAGTAAAGTTAAAAAAAGTCGTTTAGTACATTGAACATAAATGTGAGAGTGAATGATTATTTAATAATGGTCCTAATGCGAGAAAAGTTTTCTAAAAATTACAACCAATGTTGAAAAAAATATATAAAAAAAGAAGCTGTTAAATTTTCTCCCCGTGACCAAAAAAATATTAAAACAATCTCACGACTGTTTCACTGATTTTCATTATTTGCTTCCCATTTCTGGCAACAGCCGTGGTGGTTCGTGATGTGCGTGACGTCATCCACAGCCATAAAAGATCTAACAGGCGGAAAGATATAATAGTCGTTCTTCCTGCCCCCTTCTGCTGCTTCTCTTCATTTCGAAATGACTGACATTAATGGGATAAGATGATGTAACATCGTTTAGTTCTATTGAAGTTAACTCAGGTCCGGCAAGATTCTTCTCTCGTATGTTCACATGACACCCATTAAGTGATCTAACATGACACAGAGGGGAAATGCGAGACGATGATACGCAGTTGTCTACTTTTTTTTTATATTGCAAGAAGTTATTTGATAAAGGAAATAATTGTATAGTATTATTAAAACGTTTGTATTCGTCTCTTTCATTTGGCTTACAATGTGTATTTCCGTGACAAATATGAATTGATGTTTTCATCACATGAAATAACGCAATAGCGTTTATTACTTGAACTAAAAGTGTAGTTAATGTTAAAATTTGGGAACAGGTGTCGCAGACGCACGATTTTTGTTTTTGCGCCATTTTGGAAAGAAAACCTCGTTTTTGAATACCTGTTAGGCTTAAAGTAATGTGTGAAAACAGCATGTTGGTTTTATTTTTTTTATGAAACAGTTTATTTTATTATAAAACACACACAATGCGTTATACAAAATTGTATGGTGTAAAAACTAAGATACTCATTTCTGTCATTTAAACATTGTTGCATGTAGTGAATAGAATAATTTCAATAAGATAATATAACAGTGCAAATTCGAAATTTTTGGTACTTTTGGTAGCAATTTTTTGGTACTTGTTTAGGAACAGATGTAAGCGGACGCACCAGAGTTGGCACCAGAGTTTTTTTTTTCTGGCGCTATTATGGCGAGAAAACCCCGTTTTCTAATACTTGTTAGGCTTTACGAGCGAAAACAGCATGTTAGTTTTATTTTATTATGAAACAGTTTATTTTATTATAAAACACACGCAATTCTTATTATAAACACACACACAATTTATTTTATTATAAATCATACACAATTTTTAATTTATTATAAAACAGACACAGTGTTTAATTTAATATTAACACACACACAATGTCAAAAATATAACTGGCTCACCTATTAACACAGGAGGAATTCGATTAATACACTCGATCTCGTACACCGCGTTGCCAAACGGGGCAAAAAATCGCCATTTTGGCGCCAGAAAGGCACCTGTAACTGCCTGCCTGAAAGGCTGCTGCAACATCTGTACCAAAATTCGCATAGAAATAAAATGGTCTTCTTGATTTTCTTATTACCTTCTGAGCTGACAAAAAAAAAAGTTCTTTTTAAAGGAAACATTTTAAGTGTGCATTAACAATAGCTGATGCAATATTATACTTCCATATACTACTCCTGCCTCTGTTAAAGCAAGAGATATGTTTCGTCAGCGGGATTTTTATCACAGCACCCCCGGTCAAGCAATGACGTTCTCTAAAATTTAGATTTATTTTCGTTACAAATCTCAGTTATTTATAGATTTGAAGTGTTCATGTTTCAATCCCCAAAATTATGATTTTGGGAATCCCAGAGTTAACTCTGATCTAAAGAATCGTAATCATTCGTTCTTTCTCGCTTTTTAGGGTTTCGTTCATCTCACGAAACTCTATTACTCCCGCTGCGTTGTCTGTCTGTCACAGAGCCATTGTCAAAAACTATGTAACTTACAGAGTTGAAACGTTGTGTATATACCTTAATACTAGCTATGAAGAGCTCAAAGTATTAAAATTTGAAAAATTCGTATTATTTTATTAAATAGAGATAAAAAACCAAAATTCTAACAGCCTTTTCCTATTAAATTTAAACATTTTTCGTTATAGCAGATGTCAAAAATTAAAAATCCACGATGAAATTCTTTCTACAATAATTAATTTTCTATCAGATGATTTCCACGTGAAAAATGAAAATGAAATAAAAAGTTTCACCAATTAAAAAAAAAGATTAATATGAAATAAAATTGATTGACGTCATAGTGGTAATAAAACAGAAAGATTTCTCAATAATACAAGGCGTATGAGTATGTGTATGTACACAAAACAGATTAATATCACGTCATTAAAGAATTAAAAAGAAAATCTGACGTCATATTGGAAGTTTAACGGATTTTTCAAATGTTTCAGAATAATACAAAGCTAGTATCAATATGAGTAATAGAGAATAGTATATATGTGAGTTTGAGGAACGTATTGAATCATGATAAAAATCCGATTATGGAAATATTCGCATATTTTAACATTTTGAAGGTGTAGAGTATATTTAATTTTGAAATTATTTTTTTTTTAAATATCGCATTTAGTCCACATGACAGATATTATTATGACAGATTATAGTAGCGGGCTGGTTTAGATATTCGAAAAAACGAGAAAAATAGACCGGTAAAATTTTACTTTATAAAAAACATGACTTTTTTTTTTTTTTTTTTTTTTTTGGTTGCTAAATGAAATTTATTTGGATCTATTAAAGAAAGGATAAAGTGTTTTGAAAGGAATATTAAACGAAACCCTTTGAGCGATCTTCGATCACACTTATCCACTTGTTTATTTTGCTCCTCAACATAATTTTTTGCTAATTTCTGGCACCATTTGTTTCTTAATTGCTAATCACTGTGTGGGCTGTTTTCACTTCAGAAATTGTGTGTATTCATATTCATTCAGTGAAAACTACCTAAAATTTTAAACAGTCAGATCAATTTTATCAAAGTTAATTAAAGGTCTAAATATATGTAGTTATATCTGACATATACATATATAGATGACGACAAAATTTAATGTTAAACTATATAACACATGGGCTGATAAGTTCCCGGTCTAGTACGCAGATGGCATTGCAATCGTCGAACCGATGTTTTTTTAGTAAATACTAACCTTTAAAAGATAGCAGAAAAAATGTCATGACGATTCGCCGTGTGGATAAAACGTTAGAATGGTTTCAGTTGAACGGCTTTGCTGATAAACAAAAAAAAATGGATAAACAAGAATTTCAAGAATTGTTATTTGATGGGAAAAAACACCGTTCAAACAAAAGCTTGGCTTGATAAGCGTTATCAGGACACTGCACCAGGTAAATCAACCATTATTGACTGGTTTGCTGAATTTAAACGTGGTCGTACGGACACCAATGATGCACCACGCAAAAGAGGTGGTTACTCCGGAAAACATAAAAAAAGTCCACAAAATCGTTTTTCGGAACCGTAAAGTGAAGTTGCAGGAGATAGCTCAGACTCTGAGGATATCCAAGGAACGTGCAGGTTTTATTTTGAATGAACATTTGTCTATGAAAAAGCTGTTGTCAAAGTGGCTGCCGCGTTGACTTTTGACCAAAAAGAACAACGAGTTCAGAGCACTGTTTGGAGCTTTTTCGTTATAAAATTATGTTATTTATTATTAAATTATTATTATTATTCATTTATAAAATTATTAATATAAAATTATTATTATTAAATTATTATTATTAAATTATTATTATTAAATTATTATTATAAAATTATTATTATTAAATTATTATTATTATTATTAAATTATTATTATTTATTATTAAAGTTATGTTATTTATTAAAGTTATGTTATTTATTAAAGTTATAAAGTTATAAAGTCATAAAGTTATAAAGCTTTGTTAAAAAGTTGTGTTTTCTTTATTAGACCGGGAACTTATCAGCCCATGTGTTACTTAAAAATATCATTTTTATTTTGACCTTTACTCAAGTAATCCATGCATACACTTTAATTATAAATTGGCTTTCAATAGGAAAAATCTACATAATTATTTCTATCCATTCATAGATTTCTTTTGAAGCAAGATAAATATATCATCGAATGTTTTAAAACTGAAAACTTTTTTTTTTTTTTTTTTTTTTTTTTCCCCAATTGCTTTGAATAAAAAATAACTAATGGAGCACTATCTGGTAAGTATTATAAATAGTAATTTTTTAAAATAATTTATCATATTAATAATCAGAAATAGAGTAAAATATGTCAGAACCGCATTAAAGAGAAATACTCATTAATCGAAATTCTATAACAAGAATTCAGAATGAAATGCCTACATTAAAAATCTCTTCAGTCTTCTAAAATTTGCAAACATACGCTGTAAATCAAAGATTCGGACAGTTGGAAATTGATTTAGATAATTATATATACGGGCATTAAAATAGGATATCGTCCGCGTTTTAACGATAATTTTGATGCATTAATTTCAGTGCGCCTCAATTAGATGAAAATTGAGCGTGGCATTAATTCAAAAATAGGGTCGATTTTTAAATAACATGATCCTACAAGGTACCTCAAAAAGGGAGCTCAAAATTTTAATTTCAGGTACCATTCATTCATTAACTATTATTATAAATATAAAGAAGAAATATGTGACATTTTACTAAAGTAGCTCATAAATTTTGTATATAGTAATTTAAAAAAATAGTTCCATAATTCTCTGGTATAATGAGAAATACCTAAATGTAACTTTATTTTTCATTTTTTTTATTTATTTGTTTATTTTATTTTATTTATTTATTTATTTTATTTTATTTTATTTTATTTATTCACTTATGTATATGTACTCATTGAAAGCTAGTTGATCATTTACTGGGCAATGTTCCCTTCTGGGAACATGAAAGTTTAACAAACCATAGCAAGTGCATTTCTCATGAACCAAAAGCCATAAAAATGTATGATGGCCATGATATTCCATGATATAATGGAAAATCACCTTAATGTAACTTTATTTTTCATTTTTTATTTATTTATTTATTTTTATTCATTTTTTTAATTTATTTATTTTATTTACTTATTTTATTTTATTTTATTTTATTTTATTTTATATATTCACCAAATGCGAGCTCAAGTGTTCGGAAAGCAAACATATTATCTTCTTTATTTCAAACTCATCTCTCCGGCTTTTTTCATCATATCAGGAAACTACCTCTAATGATGATAATGTCGTGCGAAGTCATGACTTGTTGACCTCACAAAATCTCTCAAGAATATTATAATATACCTTAGTATTGCCCCCTATCTTGTTTGCACTTTATATATATATATATATATATATATATATATATATATATATATATATACATTGTATATATCGACAAAATGCGTGCTGAATATTGTAATTTTATTTGGCATTTTATTTTGGTAACTATAATTTCTATTCAGTAAATGGAAATAAGTTTAAGCGGGGAAATTAAAGCTGCAAGAGATTTTCGTAAAAGTGCACCTACTTTCATTTTCTTTTATGATAACTGAAATATTGCAAAATAATTATACTCTCACTTAAGATATTATTACTATTCAGTAAACTCTGTGTGAGGCTGAATCGATCGGATAATTTTTCGTCGTATACAGTACTTCGCCTTAGACGAACTTTACTCTATATCTACACTGTGAAAAAAGACAAATGTTTCTTAATCTACGAAAGTATAATATAGCCGCAAGAACGAAAATATGCATTAACCTCGTCCTAGTTACCCATGATTCCGAAATAAGTTCTTTATCTTTAGAAACCTCAGAAACCAATATATTTTCGAGATTTAAAGAAGCTTTTACAAAAAAAAAAAAAAAAAAAATTATTTTGCTGCCACTGATTTTCGGAAACGTTTCCGGGTTGTTTTTATCAGTTTTCTCAAACCAAAATATCGGTATTTAGGATGCTCTTAATTGTCCATTAAACATTTTCAGCTATGCGTAGTTGAAGTTATGCATCCTAGAGTAACAAAATAATATTAATTTAATGTTAATGTTAACTTATTATGTTTGTCTGTAAAACATGTTTGTTGAAGAGGAAAGTGTTTACTCGAGAATGGATAGCAACTGAAAAACATATGTTCCGGGTTGAGAAAACTGATTAACACACTATAAAAACTATCCGGAAACGTTTCCGAAAATCAATGCCAGCAAAACTTTTTTTTTTATAAATGCTTCTTTAAATCTAAAAAATATATTGGTTTTAGAGGTTTCTAAAGAGAAAAAAACGCTTTCTGGGATCGGGGCTAACTCGGGAGAGGTTATTGTATATTTTCGTTAGTGTTTACATTAGATTTTCCTAGATTAACAAACATCTGTCTTTTTTTACAGTGCATGGATTCGTCATGACTTGAAAATCTTTCCGAGTTAGACAGGTTTCCGTGTTGCGCATTCTCTTAAGCAGAGTTAACTGTACTTGTCTTGTACTTACTTCTGTTTTAAACAGTTGTACTTGCTTATTTAAAGAAAAAACTCTAGTGGTATCTCATGAGAATGCAAACAATATTCATGGTTTTATCCTAGAAAAATAATAATAAATTTATCTTTCCAAATTAGACAGATTTCAGTTTTAAACAGCGTCCACCTTTGACAGAGTTTACTGTACATGTGTATTAGAATTAAAAAAAAAAAAAAAAAAAAAAAAAAAAAACTTTATTGGCAACTCATGATAATGTAAATAATATTCGTGATTTTATCCTTGAAAAAAATATATAAAATCTTTCCAAATTAGACAGATTTTAGTCTTACACAGCCTTAGACAGAGTTTACTGTACTTGTTTATTAAAAAAATAAAATAAAAAACTCTAGTGGAAGTTCATGAGAATGTAAACAATATTCGTGGTTTTATCCTAAGAAAAATTATAAAAATATTTTTTTTTTCCTTTGAACCTCCTTCTCGTGTTCTTTTCACCACATCAGGAACTTGCAACTAATGGTGATGACAAAGTCATGACTTGTTGACCTCACAAAATGCTATTATAATGCTCTCTCAAACCCATTATAATATCTTAGTATTTTTTCCTGTTATTTTTTTTCCTTATCTTGTTTGCATTTAATATGCGTATCCTTTTTTTCATGACGATGTAGGCATCTTTAGGTATGCGGTAAATAATTCAAAATTTGCATAATATGCTATTCAGGAAACTTATTACAGAAAATGTTGTAGTGTATTATCATATTTGAAAGTTATAACACGTATATTAAAGCACCATTAATATACATAAGCAGATTTATTGTGTGACACCTGTGATCAATATATTTACGTAAATAGATCGTAATCGAATTATTAATATCTGAAAGGTCAATACGGCTATTCATAATATATTAATAATAATGATTTTGCGTCAAATTTATACGAATCTAAAATTCAGATAAAATTAATCTCTCTTTAAAAAGGGTAATAGTGATACATATTACACTCGCTGTATGCTATATTTTATACTCTTTTAAAAATTGTATAGTTTATGTTATTAGTTTATAGTGTTTTGACAAAAAAAAAATCTATTTAATTATAATTTAAAGGAAAATAATCCTTTGAATGCAAAAGCGTAAAAAATTATGTTTATACTTGTAGTTTATGGTTGCCTAAAATTGCCTAAATGTAAATTTATTTTATTTATTTATTTTATTGATTTATTTTTCATTTTTATTTATTTATTTTATTGATTTATTTTTCATTTTTATTTATTTATTTGTTTATTTGTTTATTTTATTTATTTTATTTATTTATTTTTTAGTTTATTTATTTATTTATATGCTATTTATTTTAGTTTATTTATTTAATTGTTTTAGCTATAGTCTAAAAAGTCATACGACTATCCATAATATATTTTGCGTAAAATTTATACGAATCTAAAACGCAGATATAATTTATCTCTCCTTAAAAAGGGTAATATAGATATATATTACACGCGCTGTATGCATGCAATATTTTATACTCTTTAAATTTGTTTATAGATAAATCACTTTATCTTCTTAGTTTATACTGTTTTAACAAAAGAAGACATTTAATATATTATCATTGCTCATACTACTTTTATATAAGAATTGCAAGTAAAATTATTTTACTTTAATTATTTTATAAAACAATTGGGTTTTCTGGAAATTTTACTCGCACGTTCATGAATACTAGATTTGTAGAACTCTTTGCATTTTTACTGGTATAATAAAATAATGACTAGTATAAATCGTCCCACCATTGTTTTATCTTTTTACAAACGTAATTTGGATACAGGTACATTTAAAATTATTTTGTTGCATATTTTGTCTTCTAATGATTCAATTTAAAGTACCAATAATTAAAATGGGAAGATTTGTTCATATGATTTTTATGGTGTTCCCAATTGGGAAGTTCTAATTATTCTTGCTACACTGGATTTAAAAATATAATACAGTGATAAGTAAATTAAATTAAAAATAAAATAGTAAGACATTTTGAATAGTCTAGTTTCTTTAAGTAAATTTATGACTTATGTTGAAAATTTGTAAATTTAAATGAAAATTTTTTTAATGAAAAAGCATAAAAATTTATCATTGCATTCTATGGTATAATGGAAAATATCTAAGTAAAACTTTATTTTTCATTTTTATTTGTTTATTTATTTATTTTATTTATTTATTTATTTTATTTATTTATTTATTTTATTTATTTATTTATATATTTATATATTTTAGTTTATTTATTTATTTATATGTTTATATATTTATATAGTTTTTATTTAATTTTATTTATTTATTTATCTTAGTTATATTTATCTGAAAGGTTAATACTCCATAATATATTGTATGTCAAATTTCTACGAATCTAAAAAACTCAGAGAAAATTTATCTCTCTTTTAAAAGGGTAATAGAGATATATATTACGCTAGCTGTATGCTATATTTTATACTCTTTAAAAAATTTCATAGATAAATCACTTTATGTCATCAATTTTATTGCTGTTTTGACAGTTTAAAATAGTAAGACATTTTGAATAACCTAGTTTTAAATTTTAGTACATATATGGATTAAGTTAAAAATTTGTAAATTTACAAGTTTTTTTTTTTTTTTTTTTTTTTTTTTTTTAATAGCAGAGTTTAAAAATTTAGGATTTTACTTGAATTCCATGGTATAATTGAAAATTACCTAAATGTGATATTTTTCATTTTTATTTATTTATTTATTTTATTTATTTTATTTTATTTATTCTTTTATGTATTTGTACTCATTGCAACCTAATTTTTCATTTACACACCAATGTTTCCTTTTGGGATTATAAAAGTTTTACAAATCATAGCAAATGCATTTCTCATGAATGAAAAGCCATAAAAATTTATGATAATACTTGTATTTTATGATATAATGGAAAATTACCTATATGTAACATGATTTTTCATTTTTATTTATTTATTTGTTTATTTTATTTATTTATTTAATCATTTATTTATTTAATCATTTATTTATTTAATCATTTATTTAATTTGTTTTATTTATTTTTATTTAATCATTTATTTATTTTATTTTATTTATTTTTATTTATTCATTTATTCATGTATTTTTACTCATTATAAACTAGTTGTTCATTTATAGACCAATGTTCCCTTTTGAAAACATGAAAGTTTTATGAATTACAGCAAGTGCGTTTTACGCCAACCTAATTGTTGAAGTATTGGATAGTCTTTGAATTTTATTTGAAATTTGAAATTGTGCACTGTATAAAATGGCAAAAATTATCGGATTTTCTGTACATTTTTCATTTTATGCTGAATGTTAATTCCTATCTCAAGCCATGTTTTATTTTATTTTATTTTATTTTATTTATTTATTTATTTATTACAAATTAATATTAATACAATTTTTAAATGATTTAAAATATTTGCCAAGTATAATCGAAAAATGTCTCCCAATTAATAAACTGAAGAATACAGTTGAAAATTAGTGGTACCTAAAAACTTTTAATAACGAAGCAAGCAAACTCTTCTTGTCCGAGCAGTGTTCGGGCAAAACTGTTAAGGGGTTAATTTAATCTTTTCAGTTGACATTCAAAAGTTTAATAATTTAAAATTACAAAATATCCTTAAACAAACTTCAAAAACCCCATCCATTAGGTTATGCAGCAGCATTACTTATTTAAACATTACCAAAGGTGAGTGAGTAAGTAAATACAAATGGTATCATGAAACTAGATTTAACTCTGATATCGTCTTTTTAAAGGAAAAGGCGACACATTTATTCAGTCATAAAAATTACACTTCCGTTCAAATAAACGCTATTTCCATTTCCATTTTACCTTTAAGCTTTATGTGCTAGATTATACCCATAAAAAATAGCGTGTTTATTTCAGGTCCATAACTAAATGTACCAAAGCGATAAAACATTCTGGAATTTTCGTCCCATATTTCTGACTTTTTTTTTTTTTTTTTTTTTTTTTTTATCTAACTCCCAAATGGATCGAAGAAGGAATAAGAAATGGAAGTCTATTTTGACGCAAGGGAAGGAAAAAAAAAGGGGGAAATATAAATTTAGGGAGAAATATATGTCCGGACATTATTGTTGTATGAATGAATAACCACTCTCTTTTAGAGACTAAATCTCGTCGTATATTTCATGCCAGTTATTCCAACCATTTACGAGAAAATTGTTCGCGACATGAGAAAGCTAAGTCACCATTCAAACATATGATCTTTTATAGCTGCTAAAGTTCTAAGCTGTTTCAGTTTGGAATAACTATGACATTACTTTTTAAATATTTTTTATATGACATTATTTAACTATGACATTATTTTTTTAATATTTTTAAATATTTTGACACAAAGAATGAAAAGCGGAGATATAAATTTTAGGACACATATATGTCTGGACGTTATTGGTGTATTAAGGAATAACCAGAATTCGTAATTATCATAATATTTTTGAAAATATCAAAAATGTCCAATATTTTAATATATATACTATATTTTTTATATATATCCGATATTTTCAAAATAATCAACTTATTGGTGATTATAAATATTTTCAGACTTAATATAAATTAGAATTTTCGCACCATATTTCTGACTTTTTTCTTTTTTTATCTAACTCCCAAATGGATCGAACAAGGAATAAGAAATGGAAGTCTATTTTGACGCAAGGGATAGAAAAAAGGGGGAAATATAAATTTAGGGAGAAATACATGTCCGGACATTATTGTTGTATGAATGAATAACCACTCTCTTTTAGAGACTAAATCTCGTCGTATATTTCATGCCAGTTATTCCAACCATTTACGAGAAAATTGTTCGCGACATGAGAAAGCTAAGTCACCATTCAAACATATGATCTTTTATAGCTGCTAAAGTTCTAGGCTGTTTCAGTTTGGAATAACTGTGACATTACTTTTTAAATATTTTTTATATGACATTATTTAACTATGACATTATTTTTTAATATTTTTAAATATTTTGACGCAAGGAATGAAATATAAAGAGGGAATATAAATTTTAGAAGAAACATATGTCTGGACGTTATTGTTATTGTTGTATGAATGAATAACCAGGATTCGTAAATATCATAATATTTTTGAAAATATCAAAAATGTCCGATCTTTTAATATATATATATATACGATATTTTTAATATGTATCCGATATTTTCAAAATAATCAACTTATTGGTGATTATAAATATTTTCAGACTTAATATAAATTAGAAACTAAAACATATTGCACTCAGCATGAAAACTGAATAAAAGAATTTTTTAAATATCTCTTTATTTTTTTTTAATTCACTTAGGTAACAAAATTCAAAATCAACTAATTGAAAGCAGCCACAATTTGCTTTTTACACTCACAAAAAACAAAGGGGGGGGGAGTAGAATCAAGTATCAAGAAAATTTCATGTTTTATACAACAAAATTTTAAATACAAAATAATTTGTTTTAAAAAATAAATTTTAACAAAAATGTAAAATGTTTTTGCACTTCTTAACATGTTGTGCAGGTAATATTAACTTATCTAAACCACAACCAGAAAATATTCTTTCTAATGAAGCTATAAATAACTTATCATCTAAATTAGACGGTTTATTTTCAATGGCTGCTCTAAATAAGTATTGTCCCACATAATTATTGGATCTACATTTAAAAATTCAGCTTTAACTTTGAATTTAGAAAATATTTTTGTTTTCTAAATAAAGTCGTTACCAGAACAAAAGTTCTTTATCTACAGAACAACACATACAATAACAGTCGAAAAATTCATTTACACTCGTTTTGACTGAAAATATAAGAAACATCTTAAACAATGTTTTTTTGAAAATAAATGTCAAATATATGAAAATATCAAAAATATCAAACATCATGATATTTTCAAAATAAATATAGGATATATATGATGATATATATCAATATATATATATATATATATACATATATATTGATATATATATATATATATATATATATATATATATATATATATATATATATATATATATATATATATATATATATTCATTGATATATGTCACCGAACCCGTATAATATTTCAAGCAGTTATTCTAACCATTTAAAAGAAAAATGTTTGCGACATGATAAAGCTAAGTCACCAGTCAAACATGCAATCTTTTATTAGCTTCTAAAGTTCTATGAAGTCTGGAATAACTACGACATTATTTTAAAATATTTTTCGACGACGCATTTATAAAACCTTTTTCATCTATTTATTGATTTTGCGTTATAAAAAAAATGTTTTAATTAAGATATCATATTTTTTCATAATGAAATATTAGATTTGAAATTTGAGTAGGTTTTCTTGCAAAATTAGCGATTTAAAAAGTAAATATTGAGTCGTATTTTCTAATTAGTAATGGTTTTCTGAAAAAAAGAAAAGATTAAGACAAAAGTAACTAAAAATGTTTTTTAAAACAAAATTGGCTGTTTTAAAATACAAAAAAATATCAAATCAAAATTTGAAATAAAAAAAGATTTTTTTTTAATTAAAAAAGCAATTTTTAAAATAGATATTGATTCAAATTTTATTATTAAGAATATTTTTTTAACTAAATTGCCTTTTTTAATAAATGTAAAAGTTGAGTAAAATTTTGGAATTAAGAATGGTTTTCTGGAAAAATGGATAATTTTAAAAGTAAAGATTGAGACAAAATTTGTAATTAGAAATATTTTTTTAATAAAATTGGTCTTTTAAAAGGATAGAATTAAATAAAAATTTGTAATTAAAAATATTTTTTTAATAAAAAATGATCTTTTAAAAGGTTTGAACTAAATAAAAAATTGCAATTAGAAATAGTTTTCTAACAAAATAAATAGTTTAAAAAGTAAATATTGAGTCAAAGTTTATGACCATAAATAGTTTTTGTAACAAAATTGGTTTTTTAAAAAGTACGAAATCGAATCCATGTTTACAATAAAATTAAAAGTGGTTTTCTAAAAAAATTAACTGTGTAAAAAAATAAATAAATAAATAAATAAATAAATTTTAAAAAAAAATAAGGATTGACATTGAGTCAAAATTTGTAATTATAAATAGATTTCTAACAAAATAAAGAGTTTATAAAAATTAAGATTTAAACGAAGTTTATGATTGGGAAAAACGGGTATTCTACCTGCGCTTATTTTTTATATGCATCAATTAGAAGTAATTATATATATCGGAGAACAGTTTACACAAAGCTGGAACAAAAATGAACAGCCATTTAGAAAAAATAAATAAAAATAAATGCTAAAATTAAAACGGAGTTGAAGATTAAAAAAATCAAAAAGATATAGGTGTAAAACTGAAAATATATAAATATTAATTATTATGCAGAAGTTAAGAAAAATTAAATATGCAGAAGTTAAAAGTCTTACTTTTTATATATAATATCTTTCTTTTGTGTATCATGTAGTTGCAATTTCATTATTAAGTATATTTAGTCGATGGTTTGTAACTAATTATTTGTTTTCAGTTCAGAGTTTTTATAATTTGTTTGTGCCAGGAATGAGTTTGAGTTCGATGTAACGATGGCATCTTATCGGGATATTGTAACTGCTTTCGAATATATCCCGATTTAAAAAAGCCTTATAGAAAAAGTTTCAAAATTTTCTGCTTAGGATTTTATATATGTAAGGTAGATGTATAAACCCAAAATATAAATAACTAATCATAAAAATATAAATAACTTTATAAAGCATTTATAATCCAGTTTATTATATATTTTTTTAATTTATATCAAACATTTTACAGTGAAAGAGAAAGGAAATCTTTCTTGATCGTATAATTTGAAACGATTTGTACTCCCATAACCGTCACGATCTAAATTCTGCAGAGCGTGGGAACACCTTCGCCTACAAAATCCATTCCCATATTAAAGAGAAGAGAGTGGCCTTTCTAAAGTCTTTTCCCCCTATTTATTCGTCTGAAAAAATTGACTTTCCTCTTTGTTAACTTACAGATTAGGAAAAGTAGCTTGTCGAAACAATCAAATCAATTTTCCAACGCGAGAAATCGTGCTGGATGGAGGCGAACCTATAAATTTTAACGCATCTTGACGTTAATAGGAATAACTGTGAACACGTTAGTTCATTGAGAGCTTATCGATGGAAAGTTTTTTTTTAACATGAGTACCTGCTATCAAACTGCTTTTATTTTGTTGCCTTTCATGCAAATGTATACGCTGTTTAACGTTATTACTCGGATAATGATTTCTGGCGTGATGGGAAATGATTGCCCGCATTCAATTTTACCATTACTACTACAGATAATCTCGCTATTTGGGTAATGGTTTTCGAAACAGTTAGCTAAACGCATATTGATTATTTTTCATACCATGTGATATTGTTTTAATAAAGGATTTTTCAATCAAACCTATTTTATAAACTAAAGAATAGAACTAGTAAAATGTTTTCAAAAAAATGATTACCTTATTGTACATGTTTTAAAATGCATTTATCGTTAAAGAAATATTTCATGAGGAAGATCTATGAAACTTATTGCGATAAAATCAAATATATATGATAAAGGAAGTTGGAGCAAATGTCTATCATTACAATAGTATTATTTCAACAGTTGAATTTTTCAATACATCATTTTGTTGGTTAAAACACACATAAATAAGGCCTGCATTCAGCATTTAAAGATATTTAATTATTATACAGACATACATACATTAAATACAATAATCCAACATGGGTGAACATTTTTAAATACAATAATCCAACATGGGGTGAAAATTTTTCCCAGGTTCGATTCCTGGCTCTGGCAAATTTTTCACCTCATGTTGGATTATTGTATTTAATGTATGTATGTCTGTATAATAATTGTATATCATTTTGTTTGTTTTTTCACGTTCATGATAAAATGTAGTGTTTTTCAAAAGTTAGCATATTTTGTTTGTTTTCTCACGTTCATGATAAAATATATTGTTTTTCAAAAGTTGGTATATTTTAATAAAAAAATTATTACAATCTTGTAAATAAATAGAATAATATGCTTATTAACATACGGATTAAGAAAAGTAGCTTGTCCAAACAATCAAATCATTTTTTAACGCGGACAATCGTGCTAGAGGGAAGTGAGCTTATAAATTTTAAAACATTTTCACAGTGGAATAACTATGAACACGTATTTCAATAAAAACTTATAGATAGAAAAGTATTCTTTTTTTTTTTAACATGAGGTATCTGCTATGAAACTAAAATTTCTGTTGTTTTCTTTTGTTTTCCTTCATGGAAAAGTGTTATTGCTGGGGTAATGATTTCTGTTGTAATGGGAAATGAGTGTTTGCATTCAATTTTGCTATTATTGGAGATAATCTCGCAGTTTGGAAATCTTACAGTAATGGTTTTCTGAATACTGACTATTTCCATACTTATCTGATGTAATTTGGATAAAGGACAAGATTTTATAAGCCTAGTTTTAGCCCGTGATAAAGCGTATACGTATATGTTATTCAAATGAAATCAAATGTGTGAAAATAAATTGAAAAATAAATGCAAAATAAATAAACACAGGAGCATAAATAAAATAATACAGTAATAAAATATAAAAATAGAAAATTGTGAATGCGTTATGGATTTTTCATAGGAGCTTCAGAAACTCAGTTCATAAAATCTTGATATACATATTTCGGAAAAGAAGACATTTCGGTAACTTTACATAATATAAATTTCCGCTTTTTTCTCAGATTTTTATATTTATTATAAATGGCAGGAGAGTTAATTAAGAAATGAAGTACGAATAAAAAGTTACAGCGGAAAATCATAAAAAATCTTTCTCTTCACTTACAAAAATATTTCTTTCAAATTGAAGGTTTTTTCAAAGAACACATTTTTCAAAACTTTATTTCCACAAAGTGAGAAAAAAAAACTCGAAGTACACTATCCTAGAGTAATTTTTCTGAAATTGAAATGTCTTTCTCAGCTGCAGTGAAAAATTCGTAAATGCTTTCTAAGGCTTATTTTATAAAAACGACTTGTGAACTTCTTGATATTCCAAAAATATTGGCGAAAGAAAAATTTAATAAATGAAAATCAAAAATATGTTGTGGGTATTGATAACTTTTTTTTTCTTTTTCTTTTTATTTTTTTGTAAGGTCTAAATTTGGAAAAAGAAATATTCTTGAAAAAAAAAGAGCTAAATGCTACTCAGAATCTAAACTTATTCTATAAATTCAAGAAGCAGATTTTCAATACATACCAGTGACAGTTTTCTTTAGAAGAAATAAACCAATTCAATTTTAAAAGGAAAGGTCAAAAAGGAAGAATATTTCTTGTAACGTTTTGCAATCGAATCAAATAATATTCTTTAAAAATTTTTGGAAGTAAATATCTGTTGTTATATTTCCTTTTAACATCGATAAGAGATGTTAATAGATAAAAGATGCTAATAGATGTTGTTAATAGAGATGTTTATATGCTCATGTTGAAAGGCAGTTTCTTAGAAAAAGATACTTTTCTACCAAAAGTATTTAAGAATTTTCTAAATATTAGCAACGATGTTTCGAAACAACGGTCACATGTGTTTAGATTAATTTATCCTTAAAATGATAGACCATTAAAAAGATTTTTGAAACTTTGAAACTTTTTTACGATGAAATAAAATATATGTGAGAAAGAAACTTGAAGTTACTGTCTATTGTTATACATTTTAACTTTTTTTAATCAAATTGTGTACTCCTTATAAACATAAAATGTCTTTTTATGTGCGTTCGTAATTATAGAAATACGTAGCATCTATAGTCGTCGTCTGGTCCGTCCGCCTGTCCGTTTGCCCGCATATAACAGCGCAAAAACTGCCTAACCAATTGGTTTGAAATTTAATATATATAATCGTTGCAAACTTTTGTCGAGTCATTTCAAATTTTATGAAAATCGAATAAAAACTTTAAAATATATTAATTTTCATTAATAACTCCATTTCTTCATTCTATTAAATCCTATCCTACGTAATTAATTCAATTATATCCCATGAATGGTAATGATTCTGGTTGCAATGTTGATTACGTAATATTTATTATGGAGTCATATTATTTCTGTATTACTGAATTTAAAAACCGAATTTGTATACTAAAATTGTTTAATCATAGCAATCCTATAATATACCGACAGTTTTTTGGATAGATGTTTCCGGAGAAATAGATATTAAATGGAAAAAGTGTTTAAATATGGATTTCAAGTTCTGAAATTTTCAGAGCTAAGCATAAGTTTCTTATTGGAAGTTTCAGTAAATGTCAACGAAAGATAAAATGCTGCGAACTTAAAATGTACTTATTTTATTACAGAAATCAATCATATCATAATAACAGACAATATAATTCCTTTCACTAAAATAATAACGATGTTTTTTGTGTGTTGGATTTTTGCGCATAGTATAATTTTAAAGTAACAGAATTGCAATTAATTGTTTGTAAAAGTGTATTGAAACTTAATTTCATAAAATAAAATTAATATCTGTAATATGAAAATCTGCACATAAAATAAATTTTGTATTCATGCATTTTTGCATAAGAGTGCAACAGCTATTGCACCAAGATCTGAATATTTATAAAACTAGTTATAGTACGAACGCACCTCATTTGTCACGTTTGACATACCATTTCCAATTTCTTTTGTGTGCGAGTGTCTTTCAATATTTTGTTCATGACAGACATCATAAGAAACAGATGTACAAATAAAAGAGGTTTCTGTTATTTCAATTAAAACCAACAATCATTATCGTTGAATGCAAAGTGTAAAGGTATCCCTCGCTTAGTGCAATTTCAGTTAGTTTGTTTCCTTTTTTTTAGATGCTCCCTCGATAAATGCGGGAAAAATTTCATTTAGTGTGGAAGGCACGAAATGAATTATTCTTTTTTCCGCAGCAAGATGGCGTAGAAATTTTTCTTATGAGATTTGAAGAAAAGCCTGAAAGAAAAAATTATTAAAATAATTCTAAGAAGCTTTTCAAAAATTAGAATTCTTCACACTGAGAAAAATGACACTTTCAAACCTGAGTAAATCGATGTTTTCATTTTGTTATGAAACTTTTTGTTTCAAATAGGACGACCCAATGCTTACAATTCTGAAACACCAGAAATACTCAGAATATTGAAACATGGACATACTCAAAACTCAGCACATAGAGATCAGTTCATACTTATTTTTGAAACGTGGACATACTCAAATAGGAGCACATGATGTTTTATTCTTGAGTGTGTGCATGTTTTCAGAAATGAGTACATACATGTTTCAAACTTGAGTAATTTTGATTCGGAACCATTTTGACTATGCGACATACTCAGATTTGAGTATTGTTTGCTCAGTTTTGAAAATGTCGATTTTAGAGTGTAGACACCATTTGATAGACAGGGTTATCCCGAATTCATGGTACAAGCTTTAAGGGTTGGTACAGGACATTGTAACAATCATTTATTGTATAGGAAACCAGGCTCAGAAATCCATTTATTTAGTCAAAATTATGCAGAGCGTCTCACTCCAATCCGAAATCGTGTTTTCGTTCATAACTTTAATAGTAGTGAAGATACTTCAACGAAATCCTATCTTTACAATTTATACAAAGATGAGACAGTTGCGAGTTTTGTTAAAATATCTTCACTACTGTTACAGTTATAAACGAATACGCGACTTCGGATTGGTGTGAGACGCCCTGTAATTTTGACTAAATAAATGGATTTCTGACTCTGATTTCCTAGACAATAAATGATTGTTACAATGTCCTGTACCAACCCTTAAAATTTGTACCACGAATTCGGGATCACCCATAGATCCAGACATCAGTGCAAGTACACTGAGGATTAGAAAATCAAAATTTGTTTTACCGCAAGATGTATTCCAAAAAGAAAAAAAAGAACTGTGCAATTGGCAATTGATAAGTTTTTAAATTAAAATGTATGTAATAAGAAATATACAATAATAAATGTATGTAATTGAAGTAATAAAATTGTATTGCAATAAGTTTTAAATCAAATTACGTAATTTTCTTTAAAAAATTAACCAAATGGTAAGTAAGTTAACATAAATAACCTAAAGAATAATACTAATAGCAGAATTAAAATTAAAATTGACTTTTTGATGTTTCTTGATTGTTACTTAGTAAATCAGCTCACATGTTTATCGTAATGGAAGTTCGTGAAAATTGGATAAACTTTTCTAAAAGTTTCAAATCAAGCTGTAATATGTACTTCTTAACAATAACACATCAAAAACAATATCGCAGTACATTATGACATTGTCTATTTATCTATATTGGGTTTTTACAAAGTTAGCTATGGATCTATTGTAGTTTTTCCCATTCAATGCATGTTTCGATTAGCGTGGTAACCGCACTAATCGAGGGAAACCCGTATTTATACGCATGCACCCACGGACACATAGTTGACGACTCCTTCCTTGGACAAATGCGTTCTTATAAAAACAAATCGTGAGAAAGAATAATTATTGTAATCGAAACCGATATGCTTTCGGAAATTCTAGGCAAAATTAATCAAAAGTCAAAAATACTGCTGTATGTTTTAATAAAAATTTAATAATAAATGTGTTTTAATAATCATTGTTGTACGAGCGTATACCTCAATAGGATTAATTTAAATTTTAAATGTAGAAAGAGAAGAAAATTAAATAAAGATATATATTTTCTTTTGGAGATATATTCCTAAGAATTAAAAAATACAGTTTGAGGAATTCCATCTTGCAGATAGTTTGTCAAAAGATAATGTTTAAATTCACAGACAGATAAACAAGTAGAAAACGAAAATTTTTAACGAAAAGTATATGTCTTTAGGATACGAAACAAGACTGAAAAGCTGTCAGGAAAAAATGCTAGTTCGTTCCCTTTAAGCTAAGAATCGGTGAAAAATCGTCTGAAAAGTCGTATCGAATGACATAAAAATTTTGAGAACATCTACTAAACGTAGTTATCCAGCTTGAAATAAAGGGCGGGAGAGAGAAGTTTCAAAAGACAGCTTTTTTTACAGTACTGACATATAATGCCACACTTCAGTTTGGTTTAGTGTTTAAAAAAAAAAGAAAGAAAGAAAGAAAGTCTGCGACAGTATTGAGTGAAGAAGGTTTTTGTGCTCGGCGATGGTTTGTAATGCATTCTTTAATAAAAGATATTTTATATAAATCCGTGTTTAATTTTTTTAAAGATATTTTGAACACATGTTTCATTTTTCAAAAAGAATTTGTGGAGAAAAACACGCTTTTTTATTAATATCAAATTAGTAAAATCTCAAAAGATTTATTCTGAAGTTCCTTCACATTTTTTTATATAGTTTGTGATTCAAAAGATATTTTGAATACATGTTTGATTTTTTAAAAAGGGTTTGGGAAGAAAATATCAATTTTTTTATTAACATCAAACTAGTAAAATCTCAAAAATATATTCCGAAGTTCCTTCACTTTTTTTATTTAGTATGTGGTACATTCTTTTTAAAAATATATTTTCAACACATATTTCATTTACCAAAAAGAGTTTGTGAAGAAAAAAACGCTTTTTTATTAACATCAAATTAGTAAAATCTCAATTATTTATTCTGAAGTCCCTTCACATTTTTTATTTAGTATGTGGTACATTCTATAAAAAAAAGATATTTTGAACACATGTTTATTTTTCAAAAATACTTTGTGGAGGAAAAAACCCTTTTTTATTAACATCAAATTAGTAAAAGCTCAATGATTTATTTCGAGGTTTCTTCACATTTTTTATTTAGTATGTGATACATTCTTTAAAAATAGATATTTTGGACACATATTTCATTTACCAAATAGAGATTGTGAAGAAAAAAATACTTTTTCATTAACATCCAATTAGTAAATTCTCAATTATTTATACCGAAGTTCTTGCACATTTTTTTTTAATATAATATGAGATTTATTCCTTAACAAAAGATACTTTGAATACGTTTGATTTTTCAAAAAAGTTTTTTGAAGAAAAAAACGATTTTTTATTAACATCAAATTAATAAAATGTCAAATATTTATTCCGAAGTTCCTTCACATTTTTTTTAAATATACTTTGTGATACAAAGATATTTTGAACACATGTTTGAATTTTTCAAAGTGTTTGTGGAGAAAAAAAATCGATTTTTTTATTAACATCAAATTAGTGTAATATCAAAAAATTATTCCGAAGTTCCTTTACATGTTTATATTGTATGTGATACATCCTTTAACAAAGTGATATTTTGAACACATGTTTGATTTGTTAAAAAGGATTTGGGAAGAATAAAAACAGCTCTTTTAATTTTATTAATGTCAAATTTAATTAGCAAAATCACGAAGAAATTTTCCGAAGTTTCTTCAGATTTGTTTTTAGATAGAGTATCCTTTCTTATCGTTGACTAATAGCTAATTCCTAAACCTATTTTAGAGAAAGAGGAAAAACATGTTTTTGTGCCCAAAACGCTGAAAATTTACAAAAATCAAACTATCATAACTCGGCAAGTTTTGGCCGTAGAAGGATGGAATTTTTACTGTGTTACTTCTTAGATCATGGAAAAGGTATTTCTAGACATAACTTATAGGACCAGCTACCATATAAAATTTAAATTTCTTGACTTAAAAGGGAAAAATACAAGAATATGTACACACAGTTTAAATGATTATAGCGTATTTTTTTATTAACACACACTTCGTTTCGAACAGTGAAATGGAACTTCAATAATAAACGTTTTATAAAATTAACGCCTGTATTCAAACTCATGTCCGTTCTGGTCAAGGAACTGGCGATAATGCAATGTAATCGAAAACATCAAGTATTACTTCGTTGAGTATTTGCGCACATTCTCTTTTAATGGTTGTTCTCAATCATCGACTGTTGCTGGTTTTATACTGTAAACTTTACTCTTCATAATTTTTTTTTAAAGTTCAATGGCGTGAGGTTTACAAAACGCGTATGGTATAGGGCCTAAACTAGCGAGAAACAAACGACTACTGCAGCTAGTGCAGAAGGGGACGCCAGAAGAAGGTTTGATTCGTCTTTCGATACAAAATACAAATAAATAAATATTCATATTCAATGGTTGAAGTATCATAGTTGAGGTTTATTCGAACAGAGTGAAAAATTCCCTGGCTAGTACTCGAACCTGGGTACCTTGGCTTGCCGTGTCTATGCTCTCCCTACCAAGCTACCCGAACGATATCCGGGCTGGCATAATTCACTCTTATTTGTTGGACTTGGCTACGAGCTGCAGCGCTAATTTCATTCATCCGAGCTATAACTATAGCATTTACATGATATAACATGGAAACTCCTGTATACCATGTAATTAGGTCATAATGAAGAGAGGAAAGTTTTTTTCAACTAAGTAAATCATATTCAATGGTTGGAGTATCATATAAGGTTTATTCCAACAGAGTGAAAAATTCCCTGGCCAGTACTTGAACTTGGGTACCTTGGCTTGCCGTACCAATGCTCACCCTACTGAGCTACCCGAACGATATCCTAGGTGGCATAATTCACTCTTATTTGTTGGACATGGCTACGAGCTGCAACACTAATCTCATTCATCCGAGCTATAACTATAGCATTTACATAATGAAAGTGTGATATAACATGGAAACTCCTGTATACCATGTAATAGGTCATAATGAAGAGAGGATAGGTTTTTCAACTAGGTAAATCATATTCAATGGTTGGAGTATCATATAGGTTTATTCCAACAGAGTGAAAAATGTATATATTTAAAATATGCGATGCTTAGAAATTTAAAAAAAATGGCAGTTTCAAAAATCGCAAAACTGAAATTTCATCGTCTAGTGTTGCCATTCGCAAAATAACGTCAGCGTTACGCACGGACACATTTGCCCTTTATAATATAGATAGATAGATACAGTTTCCGCTTTGACAAGTTTTACTCTACTTTTTTTTTCTTCCTTTTCGTAACTTTATCAAAAGACTCCTTAGTTAGATTTTTTGTTTCCTTGATATAAAATTTCATTTTACTTTTAAATTCAGTTTTCAAACATTTTCTCGAAAAATATTTTTTTTATTTTAAATATATGTAATAAAAGTAATTCTTTTCTTTACCAACAGCTCCTTAAAATATATTCTCAGCCGCGGCAGACTTTTAAAATGTTCGGGGAAATATATCTTTTTCAGCACGTATCTCGAAAAAATATCAGATAAAATGTATTAACTTCCATCTTATTCTGGAAATTGAATCGATTTCAGAGAGGTAGAAGTAAAAAAAAATATATTTTAAAAATAGCAGCTTTAAGAAAATAAACGTTTCAAAAGAACGAAAAAAAAAAAAAACTAGCCGAAAAACTGCTGTGGGGGGAATGTTTGCTTTTATCTCTTCACTCTTACGATCGATATAAAATTGCCAAACTTTAAACATCTAGTGGCATAAAGAATTCTAAAACATCTTCTAAATGCAGTTTTCCTGCTTTCGAAGCATACAGGAACGTTAACATGCATGACTGCAGATATTATTTTGTATATCAAGCTAACTTATCGCCATCTTGTTTTCTGCAATTTTAAAGGCTTGCAAATTTTAATACCTTTATCTTATGAAATTGAATATAATATTCGACTTATTATTATCTCTCTATATATATATTTATAGAGTAATTAAGTTATATAAGATATATTATCTCTTAAGTTTTATGATCGGTATAAAAGGGCGAAATTTTAAACATCTAGTGGCATAAAGAATTCTAAAGAGTTCATTCTAAATGCTGTTTTCCTGTTTTCAGAGCATACTGGAAAGTTAACATGCATGACTGCAGATGTTATTCCGAATTTCAAGCTTGTCTATCGCCATTTTGTTTCCTGTAACTTTAAAGGCTTGCAAATTTTAGTACCTTTACCTTATGAAATTGAATATAGAATTCGACATACTATTGTCTCTCTTCATATATATATATATATATATTTGTAGTAATTTAATTATATAATATATTTGTAAAATAGACAAATTTTAAACATCTAGTGGCATAAAGAGTTCTAAAGAGTTCATTCTAAATGCTGTTTTCCTGTTTTCAGAGCATACTGGAAAGTTAACATGCATGACTGCAGATATTATTCCGCATTTCAAGCTTGCCTATCGCCATCTTGTTTCCTGTAACCTTAAAGGCTTGCAAATTTTAGTACCTTTACCTTATGAAATTGAATATAGAATTCGACTTATTATTATCTCTCTTTATATATATATGTATTTATATAGTAATTTAATTATACAATATCTTTGTAAAATAGTTAAATTTTAAACATCTAGTGGCATAAAGAATTCTAAAGAGTTCAATTTAAGTGCTGTTTTCGGGCCATACACAGAAACGTTAACATGCATGACGCTGCATATATTATTGAATATTCTAAGCTTACTTATCACCATCTTGTTTCCTGTAATTTTAAAGCCTTGCAATTTTTTTAATACCTATATCTTAACTATACATTGTTTATTAATTAGACTATGTAATATATATTATCTGACAAGTCTTATGAAAAGTATAAAATTGCCACATTTTAAACATCTAGTGGCATAAAGAATTCTAAAGTTTTCTTTCTAAAAGCAGCTTTCTTGTTTTCGGAACATACAGGAAAGTTAATATATTGCTAGATTTTATGAAACACAATTGCAGATATTCTGTATTTCTATCTTACCTTTGACCTATCACCATCTTATGTTCTATAATTTTTAATGGTTTGAAATTTTTAGAACTTTATCGTATGAAATGGTGTGTAAAATTTTACATTTTATTACCTATATATGTTACCATTACCTATATTTATCGCATTAATTCTCATTCTATGTTATTTATCATCTAGTCTCTATATATTATTTTTTTACGATAAATATAATATTGTCGAACATTAAAAATAAAGAATTCTAAAACATCTTCTAAATGTAGTTTTCCTGTTTCCGGGACATACAAAACACGTAAATATACATACTCCAGATATTATTATACAACTCAAGCTGGCATGTCGGCAACCTTTTTCTTGTAATTTTTAATGCTTACAATTTTTAGTACCTTTATCGTATAAAAATGGTGTATGTAATTAAACATTATTATCTCTATATATATCATTTAATTATTGGGCAATATATGCTATTTGTTCAATCTTACGATCAATATAAAATTTCCAAACATTAAACATATAATGGCAAAACAATTCTAAAACGTCTTCTAAATGTAGTTTCCCCGCCAGAGAGCCCTACAAAAACGTTAACATGACGTTAACTGCAGATATTATTCTGAATTTCAAGCTATCCTATCCCCATCTTGTTTCCTATAACTTTGAAGGCTTGCAAATTTTAATACCTTTATCGCTTGAAATGGTGTATGGAATTAAAAGTATTACCCGATTTCAGTGAACATAGAAGGACGAGTTATGAAATTAGTTTTATATACCGGGTGGTTATAATATAAGTATCTCTATTTCGAGCTGTCTGTAGCTTGAAGGAATAACCCGAATGAAACCAAAATCGGTACAATTACTATTCGAGAAGGGGGAAGAAGAATGGAACAATAAAAAAAATTGCAATAATAACTGACAGATGGCGCTATTGAATGTGAAATGTAATGTGTAATACAAGAACAAAGAATTAAGGCGTAAAACCGGGTGGCACACCTAATTTATTGGAAACTGTCACAGTGAATGTGATTACGCTTTCGTATGGCGGTGCCGATCATGTTCAGGTTCCACATGGCCATTGTGCTGGAGGAGGCAATCCAGGCGGTGCACGTAGTGCTCACCTGCAGAATGTAACGCATCAGGAGTGATGTTTCGCACATTTTGTGATATGCGGTAAAGTCATTGAGGTTTACGACACCTCCATGGCACACAATATTACACATTACATTTCCAACTCAAAATCGCCATCTGTCGGCAATTATTGCAATTATTTTTTTTTATTGTTCCAGTTTTTCTTCACTCTTCTCGAATAGTAAGTGTACCGATTTTGGTTTTATTCGGGTTATTCCTTCAAGCCACAGACAGCTCCAAATAGAGATATATTATAACCATCCTGTATGTTGTCTGTACAAAGTATCCAAAAAGGATGGCTGAAATTTAAAATTCAACAATTTAATAACTATAATATATATAAAGATGAAATTAGTGGCATGTTAATAAAATAGCTCATAAAATTTATATACGTTAATTTTAAATTAATTCAAATTTTCAACAATAGATGACACTCAGCTGTCTCAATTTGTACGAATTTTAAAATAACTCCAAATATCAAATTTTCTCAGTTTCAATAGCTAAACAGAAGGAAAAAATAAAAACAACTACGTAATATTTTATATAAATTTACACATTAATTTAAACATTATTACAGATTGAGACAGCGCAGTGCCATCTATTGACGAAAATTTGAACTATTTTTAAATTATTGTATAAAAAATATATCGCCTTTCTGACAAACATGTCACTTCTTTCATCTCTATATTTATTATATTTAATGAAATATTATTGTTTTAAAGTTTTTTCTGGAATACCCTGTATGTTTGTATACAAATATGGCATGTTTCACTAAAACTATGATTTTACCAGATCAATTTTTACAACTGCGAGGCTGCCACTGGCGACTATTTTTTAATTATATCTCGCACCATTTTCTCAAAACAAAAATCTTTTACATACACTTTGACAACATGTGCAAGAGAAATATGCTCCAAAATTATTTTTTTAAACAGTAGTGCGAATAGAATTTTTAAAAAGTCGCCAGTGGCAGCCCTCCACCAGGAATATCGCCAAAGCTTGGCAAGGTAAAATTTCTTCTGGTGCCCTTAAAAGATTGCCT
Organism: Maratus michaelseni; assembly: GCA_963931845.1. Classification (NCBI taxonomy): domain Eukaryota; kingdom Metazoa; phylum Arthropoda; class Arachnida; order Araneae; family Salticidae; genus Maratus; species Maratus michaelseni. The sequence goes on from OZ007587.1 coordinate 404,933,639, forward strand.
ACGTTTAGAATTTTTAATATTTTTTATACTAAAACTGTTTCTCATAATTTAAAAATCAAAATTTTCTGTTGTTGATGTTATAACTTATAGTTTCTAAAGTTAATAGAAAAGTACAAGTCTTACGATTGACAAAACGTTACTTGAAACTTTTTTTTCGTGACTTTCTAAGTAATTTTGAAGGTTTAAAATTTAATTATTAAAAATCTCATATAAATTGTTCCCTGTCGTTAAAGACCCTATAAATTTGTCTTTCAGTTATATCTTTAAACAGCATAAATGCTCAAATGAAAGATTACAATTACAGCCGTTTAAAACGTTTATTACATAAAGTTGTTATCGTATTAGTTCGATAAAAATATTACTAGGTTGAGCAAAAAGTTCTGGGAAATTTGTAAAATTTGTGTTGTTATGCACAAATTAACAACAAAAGCAACAAGGATTATTCTTCAAAGTAGATCCATCACAGTCCACGACTTTCTGCCATCGTTCTGCCAGATTCCAGATTTGCTGGAAGTAGGTTTCCAGAATCGTTAGACCTTTTCTCCAATAATGCCGGATCAACACACGCAAATCGTATTGTTCAATAGTCATTTTGGAGCCGAAATTCCTGAACTCCTATAGATATACCACTAAGTACTCCTATATATGATACAAATTCTGGTAACTGTTAGATTTAAAATTTCCTAGAACTTTTTGCTCAACCTAATAAAACATAAATTTTCAAAAATGTTGGAATGAATCGAAAATTAAATAAGTAACTTCATAACATTTTTTTTTCAACCATCAATCGCATTATAATTGTATATATATAGTTTTATATACTTAAAAAATAAAATATTTATGTTATAACTTACAGTTTTTGAAGTTAATAGAAAAGTACAATTCTTAGGATTGACGAAACATTACTTGAAACTTTTTTCATGAGTTTCTAAAACTAAGTGTTTTGAAGGTTTAAAATTTAATTATTAAAAATCTCATTTAAATTACCCTCTAATTAAGGATCCTATAAATTTGTCTTTCAGTTATACTCGTATATTAAAACAGCATGAATGCTCAGATGAAAGATCACAATTAAGCCGTTTAAAACATTTGTTACAAATAGTTGTTACTGTATTATTTAGATAAAAATATTAAAAGATAAATTTTCAAGAATGTTGGAATTAGTTGAAAATAAAATAAGAAACGTCATCAAAGTTATATATATATATATATATATATATATATATATATCATCAGTAACATTACAATTTTATACATAGTTTATATATATATCATAAAAAAAATAAAATAAAATAAAATAAATCTGTATTTTGAAGGTTTGGAAAAATAAATATGCTGCAACGATTTAATTTTTAACTCGTGTAATAAACAATTTTTATATGTTCATTTATTCTTTCAAAAATATGTTACTATATTTGCCTTTAAAAATATTTGTACAAAAAATTAGTGCAGGCATAAAAATTCAAGTTTATAAATAAAAAATAATAAAACCTTCTGTGCTTTTTTTTAAATACAGAATTACCATAACTTTCAGCGTACATTAAATTCGTATAAATGTATTTATTTCCGGATTATGTATTTCTTTTCCCTACAAGAAAATATTTCTCGACGAAATTGCATTTTAAATATTTTTTATGTAGAATAAAAATACTGCATCATCTGCTTAGTCGTTCATGATTTTGACATTTGTTCTCCTCTTTAATTTGTTTCCATTTTTGAAATATTTTCCTACAAAAGCGAATACGTTTATTTAATTTAGACGGGAGCTCTGCTTTTGCTGCTACTGTCTCAGGATTTTAGAATACAGAGTTATATTAAAACCACTCTATCGCATGAAAAGCAAAGAGGATTGCTTTTCGATGTTATCTAAATTTAAATGCATTTATTCCAAGAACAAGAAAATAAAATATATCCGAGATGGCTTTTGGCTGTTCGTTCAAGCATATGATATGAATCTAAATCAAATGTAGCGTGCATTTTTACTATTCAATTTTGATTCATTATCGAAAAATAAAATATAGCGTTTACCATATCTATTTATTCAATTCTTTGTTTAATAATGCTTATTTTTCTGGATTTGGGAATATTTTATAAAATAAGGTAGTATAAGACATATTATGTAACATGTGAACTTTGTTAGAGAAAGTAATTCAGAACTTAAATTTCTCTTTATTGCGAAATAAAATATTATATTTTCTAAAATTCTGTCTGCAGAAGAAAAAAAATATATATATCAAAATGATCTCAAATGTACTTATTTATTTCAGATTACGTAGTTTTTAAAGTATATAAAAAATATTTTCCTAAAATAACTGCTTGAAAATTAAAGAAGTCAGACGAAGTTTCTTTTCAGTTTTTTCTTTGTGTTTCTTTTTTCTTTTGGGAATAGGGATGAATCGTAAGATAAAGCGCAATGAGCCTGTTTTATAATAATCTTTTATACGTTAAAATCCACTGAGATATAAAAATTTCTTTATCTAATATAGTTACATTGCTTTTAAAGATTTCTAAACTTAAACTAAAGAATTAAAAAATTTGATTAATTATCTGAAAATAAAATACAGCATTTACCATATCTATTTTTCAAACTCTTTGTTTAATAATGCTCATTTTTCTGGATTTGGCAATATTTTATAAAATAAGGTATAAGACATATCATATAAGGTATAAGACATATCGTGTAAGGTATAAGACATATCATGTAAGGTATAAGACATATCATGTACAGCATTTACTATATCTATTTATTCAACTCTTTGTTTAATTATGCTTATTTCCTTTGATTTTCAATTTTCAATATTTTATAAAATAAGGTATAGGACATAGGTACTTTTCTATTATCCTGTCGACCACTTTTCATAACAAAAAACTATCGCCAAACTGTAAGATTAAACGCCAAAAATGCAGTCCCATTTACTTAATGTCAGAAGCATTATACGTGTTTGTTATGTCATCAAGTGGTTTTTAATTCGACATTTGCGTCTATTTTTCATTATGTTTTACTGATTTATTAGTTATTTCATTAATTAAAATAACAACTGTGTCCTTAAATTCCTATATTTTATATATTTATTAAGTTTGATATTCCAATGGCAACGTTCTCCCGCTTATTGGGCGTTACAGTTTGGCGATAGTTTTTTGCTATGAAAAGTGGTCGGCGGGATAATAGAGAAGTACCAAGACATATTATGTAACCTGTGAACTTTGTTAAAGAAAGTAATTTAAAACTTAAATTCCTCTTTATTCCAAAATAAAATATTACATTTTCTAAAATATCATCTGAAGAAATTAAAAAGGACATCAATATTATCTCAAATGTACTTTTTTTTTTTTCAGATTACATAGTTTTTAAAGTGTGTAAAAAATATTTTTCTGTTAAAATATTTTCCTAAAATAACTACTTGAAAATTAAAGAAGTCAGACTCAGTTTCTTTTGAGATTTTAATTTTAGCTTTCCCCCCCCCCCTTTGGGAATTGGGATAAATCGAAAGATAAAATAAAACCAATTGAGCATGTTTTATAATAATCTTTTATGCGTTAAGACCCACTGAGATATAAAAAAATTATATCTAATACAGTTACATTGCTTTTATACATTCCTAGAATTAAACTAATTAATTAAAAATTTTTAATTCATTACATTAAAAAACTAGTCGGATGTGTCAATACCAAAACTTTCTTCTATCTCACACAGGTTTCGCATACACTAGAAACAATCAGCACCCATTTATATCAAGGTCTAACTGAAACTCAAGTTTTATTAAATTCCGCGCATTATTTCTTGAGATATGACTATCGCTAAAATCGTGTAAATCCTGCAAAATGCTCCATAGAAGCACCACCTGCTGGGCGATTTTTACCAAAACTAATCAGCACCAATTTATATCAAAAACTAACTGAATATAAAGTTTTATTAAATTCCGAGCATTAGTTCTTGAGATACAGCTATTGCGGAAATCGCGAAAACTGCTGCATAACAGCACCACCTGCTGGGCGATTTTTACCAAAAACTAATCAGCACCCATTTATATCAGGGACTAACTAATATAAAGTTTTATTAAATTGCGAGGATTAGTTCTTGAGATAAAGTGCCCACAAAATTTTTGTCACATACAGACAGACAGACAGAGTCACAGACAGACATTTTCTAAAAATAGTCAAATCGTGTTCAATCGTGTTCAAGACCTTCTAAAACGTATAAATCCGTCGAAAACCGGAAGTCGAAAATTTTCATGAATCTAATACTTTCTTCTTGTAAAGATAGAAGAAAGTAATAAACATCATTAAAAATAAAATACACGATTTACCGTGTCTATTTATTCAATTATTTGTTTAATAATGCTTATTTTTATGGATTTGGAAATATTTTATAAAATAAGGTATAAAAGATATCATGTAACATGTGAACTTTGTTGGAGAAACTAATTCAAAACTTAAATTTATCTTTATTGAGAAATATAATATTGCATTTTCTAAACTTTCATCTGAAGAAATAAAAGAGCAACAAATTGACTTCAAATGGACAATTTCAGATTAGATAGTTTTTAAGAATATATATAATATTTTCTGATAAAATATTTTCTTAAAATAACTGCTTGAAAATTAAAAAAGCCAGACGCAATTTCCTTTGTATTTTTGGGGATAAATCGTAAGATAAAATAAAAACCAGTTGAGCATGTTAAATAATAATCTTTTATAACTGAAGATCCCCTGAGATATAAAAATTTCTTTATCTAATACCATTACATTGATTTTACGCATTTCTAAACATTAACTAATTAATTAAAAATTTGGATTAATTATCGCAAAGTAAAATACAGCACTTACCATATCTATTTATTCAATTCTTAGTTTAATAATGTTTTTTTTTTTCTTTCGCATTTGGGAATATTTTATAATGTAAGCTATAAGACATATTATGTAATATGTAAACATTGTTAGAGAAAGTATTTCCAAACTTAAATTTATCTTTATTGCGAAAAAAATATTACATTTTCGAAAGTTTCATTTGAAGCGGGGAGGTGGGGGGACGAGTATCAAAATGATATCAAATGCACCTCTTTATTTCGAGTTACATAGTTTTTAAAGTGTAAAAAAATATATATTTTGATAAAATGTTTTCCTAAAATAATTGCTTGAAAATTAAAGAAACCAAACTTTTTTTTTTTTGAAAAAAGGGGGGGGGGGGGTGAGATAAATCGTAAGATAAAATAAAACCAATTGAGCATTTTAAATAATAAACTTTTATAATTGAAGTTCCACTTAGATATAAAAATTCCTTTATCTAATACAATTACATTTATTTTATGCATTCCTAAACATAAACTAATTAATTAAAAATTTGGATTAATTATCATAAAAATAAAATATAGCATTTACCATACCTATTTATTCAATTCTTAGTTTAATAATGTTTTTTATTTCTTTCGCATTTGGGAATATTTTATAATATAAGCTATAAGACATATTATGTAATATGTAAACATTGTTAGAGAAAGTAATTCCAAACTTAAATTTATCTTTATTGCGAAAAAAATATTACATTTTCGAAAGTTTCATTTGAAGCGGGGAGGTGGGGGGAGGAGTATCAAAATGATATCAAATGCACCTCTTTATTTCGAATTACATAGTTTTTAAAGTGTAAAAAAATATATATTTTGATAAAATGTTTTCCTAAAATAATTGCTTGAAAATTAAAGAAACCAAACTTTTTTTTTTTTTTTTGGAAAAAAGGGGGTGGGGTGAGATAAATCGTAAGATAAAATAAAACCAATTGAGCATTTTAAATAATAAACTTTTATAATTGAAGTTCCACTTAGATATAAAAATTCCTTTATCTAATACAATTACATTTATTTTATGCATTCCTAAACATAAACTAATTAATTAAAAATTTGGATTAATTATCATAAAAATAAAATATAACATTTACCATACCTATTTATTCAATTCTTTGTTTAGTAATGCTTATTTTTTCTTTCGGATTAGGGAATATTTTATAATATAAGCTATAAGACATATCATGTAGCATGTAAACATTGTTAGAGAAAGTAATTCAAAACTTAAATTTATCTTTATTGCGAAAAAATATATATATTACATTTTCCAAAATTTCATTTGAAGGAGGAAAAAAGAAATATCAAAATGATATCAAATGCACTTCTTTATATCGAATTACATAGTTTTTAAAGTGAACAAAAAATATATTTCTGTTAAAATATTTTCATAAAATAACTGCTTGAAAACTATAGAATATCTTATAGAATATTTTATAAAATAAAGTATAAGACATATTGTGTATTATTGTGAAATTTGTTAGAAAAAGTAATTTAAAACTTACATTTCTTTTTTGTTGTGAAATAAAATATTACATTTTCTGAAATTTCGTTTAAAATAAAAGAGAGAATCACAAAATTATCTCAAATGCACTTCGTCATTTCAGATTACTTACTTTTAAAGTACATAAAAAAATATATTTTTCGGGTAAAAGATGTTACTAAAATAACTGATTGTTAAATTAAAGAATATCGGAAACAGTTATTTTAGAATTTTTAGTAAAGTCGTAAGATAAAATAAAATTAACTGCGTTTGTTATAAACATTTCTATATCTAATCTAATATAGTTATATTGCTTTTACACATTTCTCAACATAAACTAATTTATTTAACATTTTTTAGTTATTAGAACTATGATTATTTAATTTAAGAATTTTGAATTATTAGAATTATAAATAAAAATAATTTAACATTATTTTTCTGGATTTAGGAATACAGTAAAATCTCTGACTAACGGTCACCTCGGGAGTGCGGATTTTGTCTGCTAATCGAGGGTGTCCACTATTCAGAGGTAAAAATGTACATTTATAGGTGTTAGGGATCGATAAAGTGTCCGCTATTCGGGAGTGTCCGTTATGGAGGTTTTACTGTATTTTATAAAAAATCGGATGTAAGGCATTATGTAACATGCTAACTTGCTAACTTTGTTACTGAAAGTAATTCGAAACTTCCATCTCTTTTTATGGTGAAAAAATATCTATATTAAATTTTCCGAAATTTCATCTTGAATTCCAAAAAAGAGCATAAAAATTTTAATATGCATTTTTATTTTTATTTTATTTTTATTTTTTTTTTTTGTGGGGTGGGGGGGGGGATATTTTACTCAAGTAACTGCTTGAAAATAACGGAAGACAGATAGAGTTATTTTTGAAAAGTTTTGTACAAGTCGTAAGATAAAATAAAAGCAATAGGCGTGATAAATAATAAACTTTTATATAAATTAAGACCCACTAATATGTCATAAAAATGTCTTTATCTAATGTAGTTATATTTGTACATTCCTAAATATAAACTAATTAATTTAACAATTTTGATTTGCCATCGAAACGTAAAATATAGCATTTTTACCATACCTATTTATTAAATTTTTCGTTTAATAATGCTTATTTTTCTGGATTTATAAATACTTTATAAAATACGATGTAAGATATATTATGTAACATGTGAATATTGTTAGAGAAATTAATTCAAAACTTTCATTACTTGTTATTGTGAAATAAAATATTACATTTTCTTTTTAATTCTCCTGGGAAAAAAAAGAGAGAGAGAGAGAGGGGTGGGCATGAAAAATCTTCATTTCAGATAACATAGTTTTTTAAATGTATAAAAAATAATTTGCCGATAAAATATTTTATTTAAGTAACTACTTGAAAATTAAAGTATCCAGATACAGTTACTTTGAATTTTTTTGGAAAAGTCGTAAGATAAAATAAAATCAATTGAGCGTATTAAATAATAACATTTCATAACTAAAAACCCACTCATATGTCATAAAAATTTCTTTATCTATACATTGCTTCTGTTCATTCCTAAACATAAACTATTTAACCCTTTATATGGTAATTTAATTCTGTTGTTAGAATTTTGAAATGATTGAATGTCACCAGAATTTAAGAACAAATTGATTTGAAAGTAATTAAATGCTTTTTGTCTCATACATTATACAGCAAAATTTTATTCAAAATATCTGGTACAAATTTGGATTTTGATAATTAAAATTAAATGGGATAAGTTGTTCTATAGGGTGTATCAGCCTCAAATTTTGTCAAAATGTAGTCGTAAGTATCTGGTATGTAACAAGATAAAACATCTGAAAATCACAATTTTTACGAAATTTCGATATTTGTAGGGTGCCGAGTCCCCTTAAATTTTTATGTTGTTCTATTGAATCATATTCAAAAATAAAACGCACAAACATGTAAAAAACACTCTGCTTCCGTGTGTAAAATTTCACGCATTTTCTTTTTGCGTTTATATGTAAGCCAAAGTCATAAAATGGGTAGTAGGAGGAGAGAAAACACTTGCAGAAATAAGTCTGATTGTACTGGATGGAAGTTGGGAAACTTAAGATGTGTCACTAAACAATGAAAAAAGAGTCATAAAGTGTGACCCTAGTAATCCTTTGGGAGCAGAGAGCCAATATAAATTTTAAAACTACAAAATTGATTCATTACACTAGTGTGCAAAACTTAAGCAACAAACACAAAATGCTAATTTCTGAACACGTGAGTACTCAAAAGGAAATTCCATAAACAGCAAGTGTAGAAAATAGATACTACCCTAACAGCACAGCCAGTCGACGTGAATTCTCCTTGACGTTACACATGGTTACAAGTGTCACAGTCACTACGATGAATCAAAATACGGGATCTTTCACTCGTATCATTATTACTCTCAAATGGTTGTTATCACTGAAATGTCACTGTGACTGTTACTATGTGATGGGTCACCAGGTGTCAGTACAATGAAGTCACCTTGTGATTATCACGTGACTGTGATTTGAAGACTCAACTTTGAAGTCATTGTAAGCTTTGAATTGTGACGAGTCATCAAACAATGTCACAATGAAGTCGCCTGATTGACACTGTACTGTAAAGTCATCATTGCACTCCTTTGGGAAAAGTCACCAGATGATTTCATTTTTTCTCATTTTGGAATTCACCACAGAACAGCTATCATGATGACTTTACAATGGAGTGTCAAAATGACAGTCATACGAGAGTCACCAGGTGACTTCATTGTAAAGTCACCTGTTGACGCGTCAAAATGCAGCAGTCATGGTGACTTCTCAGTGGAGTGACCAAATCAGAGTAGAAATGAGAGGAATGAAAGATATCACATTAGTATAGAAAGATATCACATGGTAGTGACTGTGACAGTTGTGACCATTTATGATGTCAAGGAGACTTCACATCCACTGGCTGTGCTGTTATGGTAGTAACTATTTTCTACACCTTCTCTTTATAGAATTTAATTTTGAGTACTCGCGTGTTCAGAAATTAGCATTTTGTGTTTGTTGCTTAAGTTTTGCACACTAGTATATATCTGTCGTATATCCTGTAAAAACGGAATCTGTATATGACAGAATCCTGTTCAAAACAGAAACATTTCATGGCTTAGGCGAAAATAATACTATACAACTATATGTGAGAAGTTCCTTGCTAAGACAGAAACCCACCTGAAACGGATTTTTTTCCGGCCCATCTTAGCAAGTTTTACTATAATAGTTTCTTATTTTTCAATGGTACTTGGATTGGATTATTTTATATTTTAATGGTGTTAATTATCGTTTAAAAAGTACAACAATGTAGCTGGGATAATCTAATTGTCTGATCTATTGGAATACGCTATCACGACGAAGTAGGTACTCCAACTATGGTAAATTCCTACATACTTTCTAATGAGGATAGTCTAGTTTTTGGTGTGGACGTATTGTCCGATTTCCAACACTTGTGCGTGGAAGTGCCATCTATCTGTCATTGCTCTTACTTTGGAAATGTATTATTGAAGCTCCCTGAATGTGATTTTCGTGGTTGTTTTGTGCATTAATATGCTAAATAGGTAATTAAGGTCGACTAGTGAATATAAATACAAGTGTAGAAGTTTGATCCAGTATATTTGGCTGAGTCTCGTCTTCGCGGTTCTACAAGGCAGCTAGTTTTCTTTGCTTCTTCAAGACTTGCATCGTTCTCCGAGACATCGTCTTTTAGCGAGTTTGAATTGAGAATCTTCAGTTAAAAGATTGCCGTCGTGGTAAGGAGTTGACATTTAGTGTTTTCCATTAACCAGCATTGACCTTTTACTTTTGACTTTAAATAAACTTGGGTTTTATCTTAATCTTTGTCTTTATGGCTATTCATTCAAGTGATGTGCCCTTAGGCTATACACAGTGATAGGACACCAATTGTTTATCCAACAAACTTTTTTTCTTTTACCCTAGTCCCTAATCTAAATAGACACGACTTCTGTGCACTCTCACCTTATATTGGATGAAAATCTAAAAAACTCTATGCATATTACTTTTTTGCTACCGAGCATTATCATTTTTATTTCTTATTTTGCATGCAGTTTTAAGTACGTGACAAGCAATTTTCATGGGGATGATTGATTCTAAATCTGTTCTATTTTCTTATATCTGGCATTCACTTCCATTAAAAACAACCCATCTTTTGAGTGATTTTATATCATGTTGGCGCAATTGGCGAGAATAAAAAAATGAATAAAGCAATAAAATGGCAGAGTAACCCCAAAAAGCCGAAGACGGCAAGGAAATAAAAATGCTGGAACTGTTGTGACGGATTTAACAAATGGCCTTCCGTATATTAAAACGACCTCTGCTATGTTTAGAGGGACTTTTATGTATATTTTTCTCTCCAACCCTCCTCCTCAACGAAACACTGGATGCATTTAAAAGAATGCAGAACGACACGGTTGCCATGACAACAGCTTGAGAGACAGGCAAAGCAACCAATAAAATGCTGACAGACTGGTTGTTTTAAAATTCGTTCTTTTTTGCTGCTTTCACGCCACTTGGGTTCGAATACATTTCCAAAATGTCTTTATGGTATAGGATTTTTTTTCTCCCGTTATTTGTGTGAAAAATGCTGTAAAAGTAAGAATTCTAACCCTGTTTTACATTCTTTATTTTTTGTGACATACGATATTTCTTTACTCGGTTTCTTTTCTTTTTTTTTTCTTTGAGCAAATGCAAATGATCTCAAAGACGCAGTCACAGAGACTTAAAAGTTGGTGATGTAAAATTCTGGTTTTCTTTAAAAAATAAGAAAAAGCAGTTTAGAGAAAATACGAACTTCTTTGCTGAGTAGATTATTTGAATTCTTTATGTCTGGTTGCTAGGGAACAGGTTCTCTAAAATCGTCATCTCGTAATTTATTTCAACACTTGATGTGATGGGAAAAAGCAAATATAAATATACGGCCGTAAATATATATTCTATTGCGAACGTCATAGATGCTGTTGAAAGAATTTTACAAATGCATTAATGGCATCTTAAACATTCGTTTTGCCATATAAGCACAAAGATATATTTTGGTCTTGTAAGGAAATTTGCATAGAAAAGTAATAAAACATTCTTTTGGTTCTTGCAGTGATTCAGTTTGCCAAGTCAGTGACTATTTCGAGGAAATTCGTGTTTGTTTCTTACAATATTTTTAATCTTTTCCGAGAAAAGTTAAAAATGCTTAGTATAAAAGTTGTAAAAATCTTGTATAAAAATTTTCCTCAGTTGCTCTCATAATTCTTCAATTGGGAGAGATCCGTGTATGCGGAGTCTCTTTTTACGATGAATAACTCAGACATAAGTTATTGATAATAATTGATAGTTATACAACTGGTTTTCACATAGGATTATATTACTCTCACTGAGAAATGTATAAATGTATAAAATAATTAACGTCAAATAAAGACTTTTATCCTAAAATTCTGAATATGGCCTAAAGTGCAAAGCAATATTACACCTAGGATTCGGAACCATTACCCTGCAACTTTGTTTCACAGAATTTGCGTGCGTACCTATTTTTTTCGATTATGCAGAGTAAAAACTTAAGTTGCAGAGTAATGGTTCACCGATCCTATAGGTATAATATTGCTTTGTACTTTAAACCATATTCAGAATTTTAGGATAAAAGTCTTTATTTGACAATAAGTTCAATATACAGTCTCTTTATAAGTACAGACATTTGGGGGAATTCAAAAACTGCCTTTTTCCGCAGTTATGAACAGATTTTTGAGTTTCCATCTTTCAGTAGAATAAAATCCCATCGCACTAGCTCCGAAAATTTCGTGCAGTTCCTTTTTTTTTTTTTTTTTTTTAGAATGCTTTTCCACAAAAGTTACTAATTTGGCATTTCATCACAACAGATCTCACTGTCTCACTGCCTATTTTATTTATTTTTTAAAGATTTTTTTGGAAAACCCCGTTTATTTACCTCCTTCTTACTTACAACTACAACTGTGGTGGAACTGCAAAAGTACCTAACAGTGGCAGTTGCAGTTTCTTACAATATTTTTTAATTACAATATTGTCCAGTCAATATAACCGCGAGATATAAACAGACGGATCCAAAATATCAAAAGATTTCCAAATTCGATTTCGTAAATTTTGGCATCATCATGTCATGCACAGGCACACATGGTATGCCAGGTTTTCCAATGAAATTTCTTTATACCAAACAGAATTTCTTGCTGTTTTCCACGCTGTCAACTGACTTGACACAGCTAATAATAATAAATGCGTAAGTCTTAATGATATATTGTCAAATATTTTTCATCTACAAAATTTGGGTTTCACTACTTCTAGATTGTTGATTGTAACATTTTCTAGAGTTATCTAAAAAAACCAAAAGTTTTTATTTGGATCGGGGTCATTCAAGTTTTCAAACTAGTGAACTAACTGATGCATTAGCTAACCGTTCTCTAAATATCCTATTTTATTTCATCCTGCGTTCGTTAAATTATTTATCTAATGTGATACGTAACTTATATATACGTTATTATTATACGTAAGTATTTGACTGCGAAGAGGTTCATAATATTACGTCAAAGTGAATTAAAAAAATTGTTACAAATTTCTGATTTTTGTTAAAAATATTTTTAGTTATTTTAATTTTAAGAACATCAAAAAAATTAACACCACTAGTTTTCTTGGGCCACCCTTGCAAGAGTCTGAATCCCGCAACTTAGTTGTTCCACGGGTTTCATCAGACATAACACCGTAAACCTACACGTTTGGTGTTTAGGGCGGAAAAATCTTCTATTAATATATTTTATCTATATCGTTAACAGCAAATATATAAATATGTTAATAAATATAAGATTTTTTTAACAGTCTTGATTCTCCAATTTTTTTTTTCAGGAGATGACCCTCCAACTCCTGTTAAATCTCCTAATTCACCGTACCCACCACATAAATCTCCTCACTTTTTGCCTCTACAGAATGGTCCAGTACAGCAGCCAGAGCCTTCAGCAGCTGTAGCTGCGGTAACAGTTACTGCAAGCACAGTCAATCCCGCTACAGTACCAAGTTCTACTCACCTAGGGCCATCGACAAACTCCACGCCTCTGCCTTCATCTACCTCTCCAGCAGGTGACTTTATTTTTGTAGCAGTCAAGTTAAATTTGAGATTACTAATGTTCTTAAAAAAAAAAAAAAATATGCACTTTGAATCTATCAAAGCTGATAATGTCTGAATGTAGATAACTATCTCTTTTCTATTTTACATACCATTTACATTATACACCGGGATCAAATTTACACTTGCGACAAGCAAAACTCATAAAAATAAACTAAATAAATAATACGGTTTAAAAAATAATATGTAATTAGTAAATAGTGAAACAACTTAACCACAATATTGCAATTGATTACACTTGGTTATGAAGACGATTATACACATTTAATAAGACACTAAGTACATGAAGAAATCAACAATATGTACTTGAATAGTAGATTAACACAGCTTAAAATGGTCATCTGCCGACTTTACAATAATAAAATAACAGAGAAGTACTTTTGCTTTCTCTCATTTAACATAATTAGCAAGTTACACTAAGCCTTGCATAAAAACTGGACTACTCCAACTATTACCATTCTAATAATGACATCATCTATCATCATCTTGACTCGTGAATCTATCATGGCTCCTGAAACTTTATACTCCATTGAGTTGAGATGTTGCATTTAGACATTGTTCATTTCTCTCACATATATAAACTTCGTAAATATAGTTAATTTAATAACATTTTTATTATTTTACTAGCTACCCGCCCGGCGTTGCCCGGGTCCGAGATAATAACAATCTCAGAACAAGGCGTTTACCCCCTCCCTCCCCATACCCGCAAATATAACGAATAATTTGTTCAAGAAAACCACCTTCACCTACATTAACGCGATCATTAAAAAAATAATTAAATTTTTCTGATAATTAGAACATAACGAAAACGCTACGCTAAAATAGCCGGTTGATGACAACACTTCCCAGCCTCAATTTCAAATCTAAATCTTAATTAGTTATCTAAATTTTTGTTCATTAGTAAAAATTAGCAATTGTTTCCTTTCATTTTCGCAAACTAAATAGAGGGATCTGCCAGAGAAACAGATTTCTTTGTAGTTCAGTTTTTAATGAAAGCAGATCCCTGTCTGAAACTTTCTCGGATTTTTTACTGGCGCCGGCAGATTTTTGCATAAATTAAGAAAAATTACCGGCCGAATTTTTCAAAAATCACATAGTCGGATGCAGAATTTTTTTTTACATATGCTCAGAAATTTCCAAATTGATATCGTAATTAGTTTTCTTAAATTTCGCTAATTAGTAAAATAATTTCAAATTCATTCATTTCTGCTTGGAAATCCACAACAGCAGTTCTTTTCTTTAGCCATTTTAATTTAAAAGATGGCATTTTCGATGCGATGTTTAATGATATTCTAATTAATATCTTGAGTAATTATCAAAATATTAAAATTCTGAGACTCAGGTGCACATGGTCAGACCTTGGACTATCCAGACCTAAATCTTCAGACTTCTAGGTGCGCTAGATTTTCCTAGCCATTTCTAACAGACACACAGACACACTCACAGAGCGAAACTTTATTTTATTAGTATAGATATTTAAATTTGTATACTATATATATATATATATATATATATATATATTTGTATATATATATAATATACCTAAAAAAATCTGTATATATTTTAATATTTATCGTTTAACCTGGGAGAAGTCGCACACACCCATCGTATGAGTGGTTTTTACTTTGTCACCAATAAATACAAATGATAATCGTCACCTTATCTAGTCGGCGACAATTGTTACAAATTCTGTAATAAAGTAAGTTGAAAATTACTTTTTGAAAATTAGTGGTGACAATTGTAGAAAACGTACGCACTCTGGGTATGTCATACCCGGCGCGACTGCTCCCGGTTTAAATAAAGACATTATGCAATTTATTTATGTCTTTATCTCTTTTGTACAGGGGGTGTCCCTTTCCCGACATCATTACTCAGCCAAGAAGAATTTCCAGTATCTCCAACAGTTGTTTCCTCATCTTCCAAGACCATCAGCCCTGTGTTGGGATCATCAAAGAGTTATGAAAGCACAGTTGTAAAGCCACATCATCGTAACTCTGGTAGTGAATTGGTACATTCACTACCGTATCCCATTTCTTCATCTTATTCAGACTATTCTGTAAATTACGCCACAGGTCAATATCCGGGTAAGCACCCTTATCAAAGCCAAGATAACAGCCAACGAACTCACCATCAAAAGAGTGTTGCTAGCAGTAATTATTATCACCAGCCTCATCAACAGCCTGTGTCGGACAAATATCAAAATTCTAGGGACGTCGTTCCAAGAAATAGTTCCAAACTTGTTATTCCGTGTGATGGTTATAAAAACGAGAATTTTATCGCAAACAGTTATGATAACAAATCAGCTGGCTCTGATTTGAACTACTGTGTCGGTCAAGCTTACACTAATGAAAAACATTGTGATCCACAATACTTGTATAAAAAGACTGCTTCGAACAACGTTTATAATTACAAAACAAATGAGCTTTTAAATACTCAAAATTCTAATGAAAATGTTATAAAAAGTAATTCTGATAAACCCAAAATTGTAAATGAGAGTTACCCTAATGTGAGCAAAACTAAAGTTCCAAACAGAACTACATATTATCAATCGATTGTTAATAAAACTCATTCGCGGCATAAATCTAGTCGGAGAGTGTTGCCCGCGAGTGCTTATGAAAATTCAAAACAAGTGATAAATAGTTATTCTTCCACAAAGCCTGATTTGTCGAATTCCCAAGTAAGTAAACCTGTGCAATACAGTGCGCATCATTATCCGTCTGAAACAAAAAGGCCGGATTACTATCAGACGGGGATAACCACCTCTGCGCATACAGCGAGCACTTATAATTACACCAATCACAAATCAGATCCCCAACAAACTCATTTAAGTAATAACAACAGCCACGCGAATTGGAATGACCCTTCCTATGCTAATTCAAGAAGCTACGCTAAAGTGAACCCTGAGCAGTGTGTCACTGCATATAGAGAAAAGCAAGCTACTAACACAGCTTATATTCCTACTACAAAAGCATACAATTATCAAACAAACAAAAGTTACGCAGATACACGGAGTAAACAAAATGTAGATGCAGCTCTATATTCCAACAGTGATTACTATCAAAAAACAAATGTAGCTTATTCTAGATCTGGAAATACACATACTACTGTGAGTGATGTCTACAAAACTTCTTCCAATCATGCAAATGAAAATGCAATTTATTCTAATAAAAACAGCAGTTATCATCATTCCAGGACATTAAGTGATAAAAACCGAAGCTATTACCCAAACCAAGAAAGTAATTACAAAACTTATCACACCGAACCTGTGCCAAAACAGAGTACTGAAGATTCCCATGGATACAAAGTTCATAATGAAATTAATTCGCATCCAAATTACAGAGATTCTAACTCTCTGAAACCAAAAGAACTAGTTTCAAAACACATAGAGGTCCCTAAACCAGTGCCCCACGAGCAAATAACACAAAACATCGCTGAACCTAATCATCCATCAGTACAGCCAGTCGTTTGCGAAGCAAATTCTTACAATTTATCTTCAACGAAGGAAAAGAGTAACTATTATCCTCATATAGATCAATCTCATTATGTTCATCGAAGAACTCCCCCACCTGTATCAAAATCACAAACATCCACAGAACCTTTAAAATTGCCCTCAAAAGATACTGAGAACTTTCGAATAGCATCAACAACTGCCATCTCATCCTATTCCCAAAGACCACCAGTATCTTCTCCTCCGCCAGTTTACGACAGCTCTCGTAATCTGGTTAAGACATTGTGGAGTCCTACGACAACGACTGCAACAATTACAAACGCTCCTAATCGAGAAATAATCACTGCAACTAGTCGAGACAGCCAGAGTTCCCACAGCAACAGCAGCATATCCAGTCTCAGCCAACTTAGCCAGTCATTGGGATCTGGAGCAGCAAGTAAGAAATTTTAAATTTTTATTGTATAACGCATGTGAGATAATTTATTTATAATATTTTTAGTAATCACTTGAAAGAATTTTTTGTGCTCTAGCAATTTAGTTACCGATATCAATAATGACACTTCCATCTGTAACGAATAATAATTTGAATAAAAATTACAATTTCGTCTAATAAGAATTAGCTCTGAATGTTATTTATTTTACATGCTACAATATTTCGCATCAGTTTCATCATAGTATAAATAAAATGATATGTATTCATCAATCATTAATTAAAATGATACATTTTTCCCATCACATAATACAACTGATATTAATAAGAAAATATTTTATACCAATTTTTTTTTATAATTTTGCAGCAACATTTCAACAATCTTCTAAAGATTTCCCACGAGAAGGGCGCAGTAGTAGCAATAGTCATAGTCGATGTAGTTCGAGAGATGAGACGCCTGCAACCACTGCATCAACCGTAACTACTACTTCATTGTCCACAACAACTACAACAAATGCTGCTACTACGGGAGCTTATGGGGTTTCCGGGAGCTTAACCAGCTTAATATTTTCAAAACCATCGTGGACGAGGTAAATATGTATACTGGCTGCTTTATACTAGTATAAGTGCAATATACTATAATAAGGAAGGCTTAAAGTGACATACCTTAAAAAAGATGTATATATAGAAATAAGATAGCCAAGTTATCTTACTGGTACAAATAACATCCACACATAAAGTTTTATTTGTAAATAAAGTGTTTTTTCTGGATTTTACTCCTACTATTTCATTTGTAAAAGAAATTTTTTAATTTAGTCAAGACCACAAACAACATTTGAAGTCTGATCTTATGGTTTGTCAAAGTGTGTCTGAATACCGGAAGATAGCAGCTGATGATGCCCAGGTTGAATGTTTCTAACTGAAAGTTGTAATGTGTAAACAAATTTTAATTCAAATGTTGTCTGCGACTCTGGATTAAGTTTTAAATTTCCTTTTGCGAATGAACTTGTACGAAAAATACTCACAAAAGATCCACTTGGTTTACGAATAAAACTTTAAGGTTTACTGTCACTTACATAAGCAACACAACTTAGCTATCGTATTTCTTCCAGATTGTATCGTGCGTTAAATTTACAAAGATAATTCTCATTCACCCTGTGTATATACTTGACAAATCAAAAACGGAAAATATGCGCAGGTCTCGCACGGCTCCTAATTTTGGGTACCATTATTTCCGAGCAATAATCTTTGTCTTAGTTAATCACACAATTTCTGTCAGTAAATAAAGGTGAAGATTACTGGGTGGACAAACTGGGTGTCAAAATTAGGAAACATGTTAGCCTTGTGCACGTTTCCTATCTCTGGATAAATATAACAAAACTATTCCTACTCTAGATTAGTATTCAACCGTAAAGAGTTTTAATACCTATCAGATTTATTGAACTGTCATTATGGTTTCATTAAATTTTCTGATAGGTGATTATTTGGGAATTAAATTGGATTTGTATTTAGATAATGAAATGTGAGAAATTATTCGTGTCTCTCTATCAACCATATTTGAGACTAAGAATTTCATTCAAAATAAGTTAAAACTTTATAAAGTTCGTTAGTTAATAATGCAGAAGTTTTGTAAATGTATTAATAATTAACTAATGATTTTATCTTTCTCCTTAACAGTCCAAGTGTCAGTACTGTACTGACCAATCCAAGCTCACACTTGACGCCTCCATCAAGTGGGGGGCTCACTTCGCCAGTACCCAGCGTTTTGCCACTAGCCCCTTCCTTGCCCAGCTCTCACCACAGTTCGCCATTCAGCCACCACACGCCGCCGGCGGCCCTCCATCCGGCCGGCCCGCACGTGATGTTTGCACCCCCTCTACCGACTGCCGGACCACTTTCGTCTCCTAGTCTACCTCTTGCCACCGCCACGGGACCAGCACCCTTCGGAGGTGATTCGCTTTTAGTTACTTCCAGTATTTTGATAAAAGCTTTCCCACATTTTGAATCTAATAAAGTACCATAAATTGGAGTTACACTGCAAATAATTTTTTTGATTTTATGGTATAATACTGGCAGCTGGAGTGCCAGTATTATACCGTAAAATCAGCGATTTTTTTTTCTTTTTGCAGTGTACTTAGACCCCCGAAATGCTACTTAGAACAAAACAAAAAAAGTGTTTTAAATAAGTTCTGAATCTATTGTACTGAGAGCATAGAGATGATTCACCAATACTTTACATGTAACACAGTACTAACTAGTAAACACAGTATATCCAGGACGGATTTTAAACACTTTTTATTTGGGCCCATGTAGCCCTCTCCTGTAACCAAGTAATCCCAAATTACGGTACACTACTCAAAGGAAAAAAAATGAAAAATATTGAGATTTTGGATAGATATTATTAATAGATTAATATTTTCGATGGCTGATACATTATCCACAGACGTGGTGAGCTATAAGAAGTAAAGTTACATGAATAAAAGGAGAAAAAAAATGTATTTTATTGAGTTTTTTATACAAAATTCAAAATAGACAATTTTTGCATCTGAGAAATACAACTAAAAAATGTAACGCCTAGACAGAAAATCCATTTTTGTAGGGAATATGGTAAAGTGGATGGGTTGCGTTGGGATGAGTTGCGTATGGATATCGCAACTCATGGACGCAACGTAATCACATCATCTTTCATGTCAACCTTTATTTTTCACCGTTTTTCTTTAAATTAACTAAAAGCCACATTTCATTCGTTACCGCTACCGCGTGATTTTTTATGTTACTGAATTTGCATATTTCAACGCTTTAAAATGTGCGAAATTTCTATTTTTACCTTCCCCTCTTTAATTTTCTTTTAAAATATTCCTGTTGTAACAGGTTTTTTTTAATTAAAAAAAAATAATATATATGAAAACGTTCAACCGACAGAGTGACAGATTTAAGTGACAGTGTGGTCGTTATGTACATATTATTTTAACCAGTGTTTAAAGGGTTGTTACAAAAAAAAAATAGAGACGACTCTTACAAGGACGGTATATGATAAGCGCATACTCAGAATTTTTTTTAAAAATTACAGGATATTCTTCTTATGAGGATATATACGTTTATAAAAAAAATTGCTGCGGAACCTTGATATAACGTCCGTAAGAAAATTATGAAAATTTCGTGTTTTTGGCGATTTATCGCTGGTTGGCGACACAATGAAATTTAAAAAAAAAAGATGTTATGATAAATTCTCTTTTAGAAAAAACTTTTCTACTCTTTATACTGAACTATTTTAAGTAAGTTTAACTTAAATAAATACACTTTTATAACTATGGTTTTGCCACATATATTTATATGTATATATAAAGAAAATTAATGGTCGTATTCTACGGTTTAGAACAAAATTTAAATTGATTAAAAATGCTTCAACCTAAAAATTAATGTCCGATTCTGAGCACTGTCAATTTGACTTTGATATTGTTAGTGTCGGAGACAACAAGAGAGAAGTATTTTTGCCATGGAAACAACGACTTATTCAATATCAAAATGTATTAATGAGAGCGTTCTTAATCGGGCAGTTACTGTTAAAATACACTTAAAAATTACCTTATCCTGCCGGCGAAACCGTGTAAATCAGCAATACGGAACTTGTATATATATTACATAAGCTGGAAAAAATAATACACTATTTAATCGTTTAACCCCTTCGCGACGAGCGTCCTTTACAGAATTTTTAATCTTTTAACACCGGTTTTTCAAAGCAGAAATTTTCGGCTAATTGAATCGCAGAAATGCTATCATTAAATAAGCCAAATCTTACAATAAAAAGTAACTGGTGGAAATAATCGAGGATTCTGAGCATCTTATGCGTCACGTATACGTGTCGCTCGTCCCCAAGGGGTTAAGTTTAAATTTATAAAGTACTGAATTTACTAGATTTTTACGCACTTAAACACTCATTTAACCAAGAATTTTCAAATACATTAAAATGGCTTGCATTTGGCGAGAAAAAAGTGTTGCTCGCCAAATCGCGTCTTTTTGCGCCAAATACTCGAAAATATTTTATTTTTTTACAGAATTTCTACTGGGATTCCGCAGCTAAATTTGACTGATGCTTTATTACGTACATGAGTAGTTCCGCTAGCATTTTCTTTTTCAAAATATTCTGAGTATGCGCTTTAAGAAGACCTTCCTTGTTAGTTACGTCAGCATTATAAGTTTGCGATAGCAACAATCAATCTAGATTATTTTTCTTGTCAGTTGAAAAGAGATTAAAAAATTTGCTTCATCTGCAAATTTTATTAACGCGCCAGTTTTCTAAATATAATTTAGAAAATAAAAAGTAAAAAGTATCTATTAATCTTAAACCACTCTGGATCATCAATTTAATCTCCAAGTGCATGAATATATATATATATGTGTGTGTGTGTGTGTGTGTGTATGTATTTATAACTCATGAAAAATATATAGATATATGCCAATTACCATCGAAGCAAATGCTATGGTAATATTATGATTGCACTTGTTAATTTATTAACTTTGCGGTATTCTGTCTGCACTCTAATACTAATTATCTCTTTGGAGATTTGGTTAGAATGTTACGAGAACTTGATTACTGTTTTTTGAAATTAAAAAATATTATAATTATATATATATATATATATCAAGATTTCGTTTCGTTTTTGGAACTGCCTCAGGGACGTATCTCAGGACCTAGTCATTTTTAGATAGAATTACTAGATGGGAATATAAAAATTATTGTACTAAACAACTTTTTGTCTAAATTTTTCAGATACAGATTTACTACGAAGAGAGCTTGATACTCGGTTCCTGGCATCGCAAGATCGGTCGATCAACGTCCCCCCTCCGCCTTATCTGCGGACTGAGATGCACCAGCATCAACACCAACATACACACATGCATCAACACAGTCCATTTCTTCCTCCCCCTCTAGGGGGATCGCTATTGCCACCCTCTGCCGCACATTTGGTACGTATTTGCTGTTTCACATGTACTCTAATAACATCGTGTTAAAATAAAAATGACGATTCTATAAGTTGCTTGAATATTTACCGTCAACTGTAAAATAATACTTCACATCACATTTTAAGGCGGTATTCAAAAGAAATATTTTTTCACGCTCAACAACTCAAAATTTTGAGACACATTTTCAGACTCATTTTTTAAAATAAAAACGTGAAACTTGGCGGCGTGATTTAAGAAGACATTTATAAGGGCCCCATGTTTTTATTTTTCGTTCAATTAATTAGAAATTGATTTACAAACAATTATTTTCACAGTACGATATTTTTTTTTTTCAGCGCTATCACTTCGGGAAATTCAGTTCAAAATGTCCACTTTGACAGCCTTTTTAAAAATATATTCTGCCTTTATCAAAAAATCGAGACAATACGGACATTATAAAGTTTCTGAATAAGAGAACCTGACAATTGGATGAATTTTAGAGGAAAAATGAATTTACAAATGTGTCTCAAAATAAGCAGTTTGGATTTGAATACATCCTTAATAACCAGTTAGAATCATATGGGTTTTCATGCCAATCTGTTCAGTGACGAGCTGCATCCACCACGCAATCAAAATATGCAAAGTGTACTTTAAGATCCAAAAGAAGTACTCCTTCCGTTGCTTTAATTTATTTATCAAACAATTTGTTATTTGTATGATTTACCAATGGTTAAGTGTCAATCGGCCAGTTATAGATTTTTTTTTTATTTTGAGTGCGTGTATGTGTGATAAGAACCTCTTACAAGATAGAAGACTTTGCTTATGAGGTTTATAACTGTAGTAAGTCTATGGTTATTAAGAAATGTGTATTTCACCACTTTCATTTTGAAAGAAATCAGAAACATGCCACAAAAAAAGACATTTTCAAAAGTGGTTAACGTAATACATTCGATTTTGTATGCATTAATTACCGTTGCAAATCTACCCGAAATTTTTGAAAAAGATTTCATTTCAAGAGCTGGGGATTTCTTGAAAATTAATACTAAGGAAACTAACACAGAATCCACTGAAAAACATGAAATAGGAAAAACCTAAGAAATTAAATTCCTAATTCTAATTAAAAGGAGCTTAAACTTTTAGAAATTAATTTTAGAAAAGAGGCTTAAATCGCAAATTTTAGATGTTATTATTTGGTTTAATTCCAGAGATCATATTTTTTTATTGAGATAATTTGAATGTTTATACCCTTTAATTTGTAAAGTGAAAATTAATTAATATCCTTTTCTATGCTCTGAATGTCACATAAATATTGAATAGGCAAAACTGAAATCAAAAGTTTTGTTTGCTTATTTATACCGATAATTCTGCTGATAAAAATAATACAGAGATTCTGAATTATTTCTTAACGATACTTAATGTTTCAAACATATTTAGGAGTTAGTGTTATTCCTGCACTGCAAAAAAAAAAAGTGCTGGCGTGGCAGCGTATTACTGCTTATTTTACTGTTTATTACTGTTAATTTTACGGGATAATACTGGCAGCTGGGATACCAGTATTATACTGTAAAATCAACACCTTTTATTGCAGTGTACAGGTATTTTGAACTATTTTCCTGTCTGTGTTTTAAATATGTTTTATATTTTTATGAGGGTAATATTGTAACAAAATGACGCTTAAAATTATTTTAATTGCTTTGCTCTTTTGCTTTAATATTAATTAGAATATTGATATATAGTTTAATTAGAATATTGAAACTGACCAAATATTATGTATAGTATTTTTTAAACACCTGATATATTAGAAAAATTCGAAAAAACGAAATAGAAGTGGAATGAAATATTCACCTTATAGTTAAAATCGATAAAATACACATTAAAACAAGCTTAAAAGGTGTCGAAAAAGATGTTAAAACATATTTATTTACACCCGAGATCTTTCGATCGCAAACGCGATCATCATCAAGGGGGACTTTTGACTGAACTGATCATACAATTCTCACTTCAATTGTATGATAGGCGACAGTTGTATGATCAGGTCAGTCAAAAGTTCCCCTTGATGATGATTGCGTTTGTGATCGAAAGATCTCGGGTGTAAATAAATATGTTTCAACATCTTTTTCGTCACCTTTTAAGCATGTTTTAATGTGTATTTTATCGACCTGATATATTTGCATTAAAATAAAATCATCATTAAAAAGAATAATTGACAAAATACCGTGCATACTATTATTCGAAATCTTTATATATTTGCATATTGAAATAAAATCAGTAAAATGAATGTTATCTTAATCTTATATTTAATATTGAAATTGATTCTATATTTTTCCTTTCTATTTTATACAGTATGACAAATTTCCAAAAGTGGATTCTAGTTTTTATGGGCGTAATGCAGTAAGTATATACAAATGTATTATTCTATCATTTAAATGTAGAAAAAAGTGCGCCTTTTATTGTTCAAAAAAGATTTATTGTAAAAAATTGTATAGTTATAATCAGAGCTCAAAACTTACGAATTTCAGTTCAAAGATTAAACCTGAAAGAGTTTTACAAGAGCTTCAAAAATATTCAACCAATTTATTCAAGTTAGTACACGTAAGTTTTAGGTATATTAAAAAAGCTTTATAAGTAAGGTGTAAAATACTTTCAAGAGCTTCATCTTATACTGTACATTTGTTCTTGAAATAAGTTCTTGTAACATAAATTTTTTGCATGTTTTTCGAAAGCAGAGTGGTACTGGAAGCAACATATCTCACTGCACTTGCAAGTTCCAGTTATAACAAATTACGAGTGTCTCAAATTTACTATTTCTTATACAGATGGCATTCAAAATAATGGAAGCATCAAGAAATAAAACAAACAGTTTTATTAATACGGAGTAAATCCCCCTTTACCATGTAATAACATTTAAATTCTGGAAAAATTGAATTGCCAAATCTTCGACGATGGCTATCGCAAATTATACCATTCCTCGTGGTGATATTGTAAAGTACCATTAGAGATGTTAGTGGAGAATATCGGTTCCGGGCTGTATTCTTGGCTCAATGACATCAGCTTCACGAGACAGATCATGAAAGTCGTGTGAGATGGCGGACTTCGTCTCGTGCTCCTCAAAACACGACTTGACAAGTCTAGCTGTATGAGTTGGACAGTTATCGTCCTAAAAGATGCAATACCCTGCAGGAAACAATGCTTTTACCATTGAATGAACGTGGTTTGGGTAAAATCTTGATACTGTCTGAGTTTTTTTAATCAAATAAATTCAGCAAATTTTCATCCACTCATTCATGAATGCCTCTTGTGCTTAATTGCGGCTGTTTATTTTCTATTCTGTACCCATGACTTTGTAGCTTGAATGCTTGAAACCTAGTGGTTGCGGAGAGAGAAACTCCCTACAGACGCGCCAATGATTGCTTTTGTCTCGTTTAATATCGTAAAGCTCTGACATCTTGCACCATACACAAAAGGAAAAGTATTTCCACACTTCCATATCAACTCTATGAAGGTTATATTATGCATTCCTTGTTTGCAGTAAAAAAAACTTTGGAAGCCAAATTTATCCTTCTTGAATAAGAAACATATTTATCAACACATATCATAGTGATCCCTTTTTCCATTATTATGATCACCACCTATATGTCAGATACAAATAATCTATGTTTAAAACTCAATATTGCATATTTTCAAGACGGTTTCAGTCAACAGCTATTTTTGTCTTATTAAAAGATTAAATGGTCTGTAGAATAGAATTATTGGAACTAAACACTTATTAAGGCAATTAAAAAAAAATAAACATTCATCTTACTTAAATTGGGAAGTTACCCGCATTTTTTTACAAGAATTCCTGGAAGTAAAAACATGTAATTTCGAATTCTAACTGATAAATAAAACCTGTTATTGAATAGAGTTATGGAAGCTGTTCAAAATTATCCTATGAAAGTTCAAAATTCAACACTATCAGATTATTCTTAACCGGAGAATACTAGTGCGAATTTGCTCTGACCAAAATTTCATATGTCGTGTCGGCGAGATTTTTTAAATATGCTTTCATTATTTATTTATTTTTAACAAAATGAAATATTTTTGATAAAAATAAATTTCACAGTTCGATTTCTTATTAAATTTAGTATAGGAATTATACGTAGTATTTCATTATCACTATATTGTCAAAAAAGTTATATGCTGTTGAAGTTATGGCATCCCAAATCGTACTAGTGCGGTGCTGAACTGAAGTATGGAGTACACGATTTAACTCGATATACTACCGGAAATTTTACTCAACCTTGATAAAACATTTCACACCAGAATTTTTATTTAAAACTTTTTAAATTATTTATTTTCTTTAGTTCTCTGTGGTTAACATCATTTAGTCTCTATCCTTAATCTCTTTCGCATTACTTCATTATTCCAAATTTATTATCACCTCATTTAATAATTGTATATCTATCCTTTATATTGTAATTGTTCCTTTATCATGTAGTTAATACTACATCTTAACTTTTCGCAACGGCTCAACTTAATACAAGACACTCTACTTTAAATAGACTGGGCGTTAAGTTGATTGCAACTCGGAAGCCCCTTAACCGACATCAACTGTTCGGTGGTTAATATTTAACTTACTTTAGAAACAAATTCTGGTTCAAATAACTATTTTGAATGTACCTGTCGGGTAGGTACATCAGACCCGTCTGGTAGGCGGAGGATTAAGCATGCTGATCTCAAGGCTTATAAATATTTTTAGACTTCTTAATAAAATGTACTTATAAATCTCTAAGCAAGATATTTTTGATGAGTGCTTTCTTACATTCCTAACATGCATCTTCCTCTTTCAGTTAGGATTACCGACGTACCCATTATCGCCTCTGTTAGCGCCAGGTTCAGCGACGGCAACACCCACTCCTTTCGCTCCTCCTGGACATCTTGCGGCCTTCCAGCCGAAGGTAAACAATACCAGGCCATTCATGAATGCCTTATAATAAATTAGTTATTTTTTTTATCTGTTTATCCTTGATATTAATTGTTTTTTTTATTTCACTTTCCAGATATCTCCTCTAGTTAAAGCAAAAACAATGGTAAGTACCATAATCTGTGAAAAAAAAAGGGTGTTCGGTCAACACCACATAAAATGTGAGGAGCGGGAATCTTCACTTTAAATATATAAAAATTGACTAAAGAACCATACCTCTGCGATCATAAGTTTTTGAGAAAAAAGCTATGGGGAAGCCTGACGTCACATCCGGTGCAGATAAAATAAGCTTCAATGGAAATATGGAAATGAAATAATGTATATTAAATGCCACATGATATTTGCAGAAGATGCTCATGGTGACACCACCGAGCACATCGAGAAAAATTTAAGCGCAGCCTTGAATAGGCAGGTGAATACAAGCCATTATCGTATGGTGAACGAAAGTCACTATACACGTTCTTGTTGAATAAAATTTTGTTAACCCTGCTGGTATTTTCCAATATGTGCAGAAGTTATTTCGAGCAGCTACTCATATAAACATAGTGTCAGACAAGTATCAATTTTCACGTTTCGAATAAAACTTATTTTGGGTGCACTGGATGTAACGTCACACCTTTTTTTGCAATTTGTTTTCCGAAAACAATGAGAAGTACAGATGTAGATCTTTAGTCAATTTTTATATACTCTGAGTGAGTATTCTCTCTCTGCAGAGTTTATGCTTTCTCAGCAGAACACCCTGTATACTTTTAAAAAGTATACTTCTTATGGTATATATCTGAAATAGATGAATATCTCATTTTATATTAAATCACAAATATATTGTTTTAAGTACAAATGGATAAATTTCATTAAAAAGGACTTCTTTATTAAATATAAATGCAATTGAGGGTCGTTGTTGTTGTTGTTTTTTTATTTCAAGCAAAATGAAATATTTTATTGAAACGAGATAAATTATAAATGAAGGTCAGTATTTTTGTATGATAAATAAAATTTTCACTATGTCATACTCATTTTTACATTTTACATTAAGTATGAATTCGAGTTATTTTGAAACTAAAATCTATATAATTTTTAAAAATTGTATATCATTTTTAAATTACATAATCAGAATCTCAATTTATTTTGCAATAATAAAAAAAACTGTACTTGCTAATTTTCTAAAAATTAGACATTTTATATATTTTTTTATCTTTAAATAAATATAATAAGATACAAAAGACCTCAAATGCTAAAATAAAAGGTAGTGTTTTAAGTTTTTTTTTATTGCTCATTCCTTTTCAATCTTGGCTATCCTCAATGTATTGATATTCTAAAACCGTCTTTAAATACTCTGTACAAGTAACGATATTTCGGTATAATATATATAGGTAATTATAATATATAGGTAATTATACCTCGGTAGTTGCTGTAAAAGATAAAATATTGAAGATTTTATTAATAAAGATTAAGTGCGTGGAGTAAAATTTTACACAACAAACTTCATTTTACAATAAATCAACATACCCGTCTTTTGATACACATAAATCGATGGTTTTCATGCACTCTGCAATAAAATTAGAAGCGATATGCCTCCTTGCCATCATACAACGAAAAATATCATAAGTACTTACCGGATGTCCCAAAAATGACTGATGGATTTTAAAATTCAATAAATTGCAAACGGTGACAGATATTAAAATAATTCTTGCAGCAGGGTTATGTATGATGTCAGGAGTTTTTGTACTGTGATTCTTGATTTTAGGTCGAATTTCAAACAATAGATGGCGCTGACAGCAATTGGCGTTCAATCGAGGCCGATACTGACGCCACTCAGCATTGATGCACCGCCCCCTGAATACTAGATGGCAGCTGTCGCAGACGGATTTTTTTCAGCATTGGAATGGTCCCTCGAACTTCAACACCAATAATATCTAAAAGTTTTCTTTGACTTATTTGATCTCATAAAAACTAACGCCAATCGCCGTCAGCGCCATCTATTGAATCAAATTCGAACTAAAATCAAGAATCACAGTACAAAAACTCCTGACATCTCATACATAACCCTCCTGCAAGGATTTTCTTAATATCTGTCACCGTTTGCAACTTATTGAATTTTAAAATCCATCAGTCATTTTTAGGAAACCCGGTATAAATTTTACTGGAACTTTAACACACAAGGTGGTCATTAACCAATTACTGGATAAAGAGATGTTACAGAAAATGTAGAATAAGTCATAGAAAAAATCCTTACGGAAAAATCCTTACTCCTTAAAAAATCCGTTATATTCAGAAATTCAGATGTTTTGCGAAATGATTTATAACAAGAAAAGGCTTTAATATATAGTAGTATGTTTCAACAGCAGCATAAGTATCTGTTTGGACTCTCTGTTATTAGATTTTATCTGTTGAACAATTTGTAATTTATACGCAGTGGGTTTCAAACAAAGTTGAATTCAGACATTTTTCTCCGGTAAGGTTTTCTGCAGCTCCTAAGGGGACAATGTGAAGTTCCAGGAGAGAAATTGCACTTCTAGACCAATAATAAGCCTAAAATCCTAAATCTTCTGATGGGACATTTCGATGTTCTGGGGAGGAATGCCCTCCTCCCTTAGGTTATCCCCTAAATTCAACACTGGTTTCAACCGTTTATGAACAACTTTATGTACTACTGATTTAGGAATTTGTAACTGAAGGCTAACATGGTAAATGGATTTTCTTGAACTTCAATTAAACTTAAACCCTTGTGACAGAATTATCCTCTTCTCTCACACTTGGCTTACTTGTATCTTTTTGCTACAAATATATACTATACCTGGTCTTATGAAATTATTTCAACTATCATTTTACTGATTGTTCCAACAGTAAAATTCAGTGGATCGTTACAACTGTGGATCATTACAAAATGCATCTCTGAATCGCCTTTGAAATGTCTTAGTTTATATTGTTTTCCAGAACCAAAGAACACACATTAATTCTTCACTATAGGCAACGCATTCTCCCTTCCCCCTTCCTCACCCTTGCGTAAACAAAAATATGAAAAAACACAAGTTCCCTACTGTTGCTATGCACGATAATAAAACTTTTTGAACTAAATGATAGTTTATTATAATTGACCCTTTACTTTTTTTTTAATATTTTATAATATCTTTTTCACATATTATTAAATGAAGGAAACTAATTTAATCAAGAAGACATACACTTATTGCGGTAAAATTGGAAAAATTGTTTTTCTTTTTATCTAATTTAAGAAAAATTTAAAATCACTCTCTCTATCTTTTACAATTTTGAATTTTATACAATTTTTTTTTCATATTTCTCTTACAAGTGTGCTGTAACTGTAAGGACCAAATTTTCAAAAAAAGTTAATTAGTGTAAGATAAAAAGTCATTCCATGTGTAAAAATTCAGTAAAAATGACTATTTACTACACTTTTGGGTTTTTCTTTTAAATAAACTGTCTATCCTTAATTGTATGAAGGACTTGTTAAGGATCTATCATTAAAAAAAAAGCGAGTCAATTGAAAAGTGTATGTTGAAGTTTTAACACTTTGATCATACTGATATCGAAAAACACAAACTGAGAAAAATTGAACTTAAATATTTGCAACTCTGAAATATTTATTTATTTATTTGCATTAATAAAATTAATGAAATACATAAATTTTAAATTTATGTAATATCCGTATTTTAAATGTATGTGTTTCAAATGTAAATTATGTATTTTAAATGAAATGAGTGATAGGCTTTTATATTTCAAATGAAATAAGTGATAGGCTTTTATATTTCAAATGAAATGATGGCGATGGGAACAATATTTGTCGATTTATCACCTGCGATCGGCTAACATAAAAGTACTGATAAATTAATACACTAAAAACTTTTTTTGCATATTAACTATCGGATCTTTATGGCAGTTCCTGAGAATATACCATGGATCTAAATTGATTTTAAGTAAAAAAAAAAGAAAAGAAATGGAAAAATAATTTCTTTTTTTTGTTCATTTTTCGAAAAATGAAGGGCGCCGATACGATTTTTTTTAATCCAATAGGCACCATGTATATTCGAGTATATCATGGAATCAAATGTATTTCTAATTGAAAAACATATATATTTCAAATGTATATAGACTTTTCGTACACAATGTACACAAAAACGTTTTTGTGTACAGTGTGTTTGTGTATATTTGGATGATGATTGAGTGAATCAATCGAAACATGTAAATTTTAATATTTTCAATGTTTTTATTGATATTTTAACGTCTTTTAAGCAATAAAAGGGTTTTAATATATACTTTAAAATTTTGTGAGATATATTTGTAGTCTATATATATTTTTTAAAGAATCGTAAAAAGAAGATCATTTATCGCTCTTTTTTATTAATTGAAAATGATTTACATGAAACTTCATATATATTTTTTTTTCTTTCAGAAATCGGGTCGTTGGTGTGCGATGCACGTCCGAATATCGTGGGAGATTTATCACCACCAGCAGAAGCAGCAGGCTGAATCGCAGAAGAGTGGTGGCGGCTCATCCAAAACAGTTCCTGATATCTTGCGACCTCCTAATCATCTCTTTGGTTCCTTGCCCAGGCCACATGAACTGGGGTTCTCCTCTCCACTTCTCAATTCAGCAAGTACGTGGCGCATTCAAAACAAAACAAAAATGTAGATTTTATCTTGTACTGTCCGTATTTTTAAAAGTGATATTCAACGATAATTATTTAAAATAGTGAATAAGTTACACAGAAACATTGTTTTTTATTTGGTACTTTTGGGTTGTAGCGGCCCCGCACAATTACGATTGCGCCAAAATTGCACTTACGATTTCGCCAAGATCTTTACAAAGCTTATATATCCATAATGTATACGTATGTATATACTCCGAATGCTCATATATGAAGGGGTTAGAATGACAGCGGAGTAAGTCAAAATTTAGTGATATGAGAAATGAAGGGTTTTGTGAGACTTGAATTATTACCGTTGCATTGAGTGATCCAACTTGTTTTGCCCTCTAGCGACTTCCTCATTTGACTGGCACATTGAACAGTAATTAATATACGTTCAGTAAAAATAGGGTTATCTCGACTTTCAAAATTTTTGACTTACTCCACTGTCATTCTAATCCCCATATGTACCATATACGTCATTATAAACATATTATTTCCGTCTTATATGCCATATATACATCACATACATCTTTTATACATGCCGTATATATATATATATATATATATATATATACGTCATATTTGCGTCATATATGACTATAACTGCACCATATACGTCAGGAATTGTTATATACATCCTATATTATTATAATGTCATATATGCTTTATAATTTGGCGATAAATCTAGGGCACTTGGCGATTTATCCTCGGGGACCACTGTAAAAATAGATTTTTATGTTCTTTTATGAGTGTATTAAAAAACGAAGTAATTATTATAGCATAATTTCATTATTACTCATTAAATTGTATTTAAAACTAAACTCTGTGGCGCTACAATATATTAATTATCTTGGCCTACAGTGTCCAACTCTAATTACTAGACTGAGATACTATACAGCATATGCCGCAGTCAGGTGGTCAACTCAAGGCGGAACTCTCGACGTTTAGTTTCTAATAAAGCATGGTATTCATTTTATCAACCCCGAAGGGATAAAAGGCTGGGTGAACCTTGCTCCAGTCCGGAGTCGAACTCTGGACCTGTAGCCTGGCAACGCGACGCGCTGATCACTAAGCTACCGCCCTTCTAAATTATATTTGACCTAAAGTACTTTCCAACTTGCTAATTGAAAGGAACTGTTTCAAATTCATTAATACTAACGTCTAAATCAATTTCGGTACAAAATTGTAAGTTGCTTTGTATTGAGTAAATTTAATTATGACCAGGGCGACTTCTAACAAAAAAAAAATATCGGAGTTCTGATATTCTGCAGTACTAATAATTTTAGCGTATTAACTTGTCCCTT
Source organism: Maratus michaelseni (assembly GCA_963931845.1). Classification (NCBI taxonomy): domain Eukaryota; kingdom Metazoa; phylum Arthropoda; class Arachnida; order Araneae; family Salticidae; genus Maratus; species Maratus michaelseni. The sequence continues at coordinate 404,966,861 of OZ007587.1, forward strand.
ACCTTGCATATTTGTATTTCATACATTGTTTAATAAAACTAAAACATTTTTTTCCTTGAGCAATGCTATATATATTAAATCTATTATCTATATATGCATTAATAATATCTAGCAAAAATATTTATAATCAGGGATAGAGAATTTTCAAAAAATCTTATTCGCCAAGGATTTTTTTCCTTTTTTTTTTTAATCAACCAACAAGTTACAACTTACAACGTTGTTCCGGTGGGCTTCGATACATTATATTTATAAACTCCGGAGGGCTCCGACTAATATTTAAACAGTCACTCAAAATAAAAAGCACCGGTGCTGCGTTCCGGTAACTTCCGGCGCAAATTAAGCATTGCTTAAAACCATAAATTCAGCACATCAAGAGCATATAAGACTTCCTGAAAAATCAGAGGATTCAGATGAAATATCATGACAAATCATATGTAGATCTTGAAAAAATATTAGCCAGTATATAATTATTAAATCGCAAATTTTCTGTTATTAACTTTTTCAAATGCGCTAGAAAGTATTTTTTTACTTAATTTTAATTCACAACTGCCGAAATTGTATCAGAATATTAAAAAAAAAAAAATCTGCTTTTATAATGCACGTGAAGAAAAGCATTTATTTATTATCAAATAAATTTGTTCGCAAATTCTGGTGGCAGTAAATCATTTCAACATTCTTACAACAGAATTATTTTATCTGTGAAAGAGTTAAACAAGGTGAATTATTCTATAGCAAAATAGTGGTGCTCTAGCTCACACTGGCCACCCTTGGATACCCTTGCTCTAAAGGAAGATAAACTAACAACTCAACAATACTCGCATTTTCAATTCCGAAAAATATAAATTTTGTAAAGGTCTCTAGTCTTAGTGAATTAGTGTGTTGAACTTTGTGTCTAATTTTAAATTTGGAATTCATGTTTTAAATATAATAACTGATATTTTGTACTAATATTTATTTATTTATTCGTATTTCAGCTTCTCTTCATGGTCGCTCACCTTATGATGTCACACCTCAACATCCAAGTTTCTTGGGTCCAACTCCAGCTCATTTAGGTAAACAGCTATTACTGATACAATGTCAATTATGTTCCTAAATTGAAATGAATTGCATATATTACACTGTAAAAGAAAAAAACGGTATTTGCCAGTACAAAATTTCCGCATTTTTACGGAAAAAAAATTATGAAAGTATTTTGTGAATGCGTCAAAAAATAGCTAATGTAGATTTGAGCATATCTTTGTCAGATAACAATGTTAAAAGTCTAATTAAATTGTCATTTCTATTAAGTCTGTAAGATTTATTTATTTATTTTAAGCTGCGTAAAAAGAAAAGAAAAAAAATGTAAAAATTAGTAAAATATACTGGCAAAATACTTTTTTTACAGTGTATAAATAAATATAAAGAGCAATATAGCAGTTTCTCTGCTTCTGTCAATGTAGTAGCACGCTTTTTTCGTCTTATGAAGAAATGCTGAGTTCTTTCATGTTGCATTATACTTTTCTCAATTTTTATGGTGTTATAAGACGTTGTTTCCTTTGTGTTGCATTTAAAATAGTTTGAAAGCAACTCTTTCTTGTCATAATTTAACATTTCTTGGTTTTCAATTGCAATACGAACTGAAAGTCATCGCCAAACTCCAATTTTACTTTCCCCTAAACACGCAATAACACTTTAACCCTTTAACGTTCATTGGTTTCCCCACGAAACCACAAAACTTTAATTACGAAACTCAACAATGACAGCAGAATTTTAATAGAAATGTTTTTCATTTATTATATATGAGAAATATCGCTTTTTTATTATATAAAATTAAATTTGTTCATAATTTCCGGTGTCAATCATTTATTTCAACATCTTAACAATTGAAGTGCTTTATCCGTTAAAGGGTTAAATAGATTCTAACTTAGAATTTGTACATTGTAAAACTTGCATTTCTTTAAGAATATTCCCACATAGCTTATTACGCGGTTTCTAAATAAAATTGCTCAATGCATGTTTTTTAAAGTTTCAACTGTATATTTTATGAAACTACTTGAAAATAAAAATATGATTTTATTTTTCAGGTATGACACCATTTGCCCGTCCAAGTTATCCAGGACTTGGTGTTCCTGGAAATAGTTTCGGTGGACTAGGCAGCCTAGGTAAGATAACAATTACGATGATAATAATGTCAATAATATATAAATATAATAATTATTATAATTGATACCATTAAGTTTATGTATACATAAGTATTTACAGGGTGTTCATAAATTATTGTCGGGATTTCCTTACCTCATAACTTTTTATTTAAAAACATGTCGAAAAATAGTATTACATATTCGTAAATTAGAACTCAAGAAGTTTTTTTTATAACACAAACAAAGTTACATATGCGTAAAGTTGCAACTCAAAATGTTGTTAATCAAATAACGATTGTAATCAAATAATAATTAGCATTAAATTTTTATCAAATTTATCAAAAAGTCATTAATGAATTATGAGCACAAAGTTAGATAGATAGATATTACATAATTCATTAATAACTTTTTGATAAATTTGATAAAATTTTAATATTAAATATTACTTTATTATAATCGTTATTCGGTTAATAAGGTTTTGAGTTGCAACTTTACGCATATTTAACTTTGTTTGTGTTATTTAAAAAAAAAATTGTGTTCTACTTTATGAATATGTAATAATATTTTTCTTCATGTTCTTAAATAAAAAGTTACGAGGTAATTAAACGCCGACAATAATTTATGGACACCCTGTATAATGAAATTACAACATTTATGTATTCAAACTATATCATAAATCGAATTTACATATAATTTTTAAAAGATCCGTTATTTTATACTTAATCTGGAGGACAAAATAAAAAGAACAAATGGAAAAAATATGAGTATTTGGCTAAAAATAATATTAGCAAATAAAGGATCAAAGTAGATCAAATATTAGTGGAGAGTCGTACATAGTGAGATAGATATTTAGAAACATTAATTAAGAGCTAGATGTAATCTACTGAAGAAATTTTAGCCATTGCATTTAAAAATCTGTGTATTGGGAGCATCTTCTATAACGAGATAATTTACTAATACACCAGAGATCTGTTTAAGAATAATTTGGGTCTTTTAAAGGAACGTTCATAAAAATTTTCATCTTAAAAAGGAACTTTCATAAAAATATTCACCTTAAAAAAAGGGCACTTCACAAAATTCTTCATGTTAAAAATAGATCTTTCGCAAAATGTTTCCATCTTCAAACTAAACCCTTTTCAAATTCAATCCTCTTAAAATAAAATCTGACCTGTTACAAAACAGCTGAAGTCGCCAAATAACCTATTACCTAGCTTATATATATATATATGCGTGAAGGGTCTTGTTAAAATTGTATAAAAAGAAATTTGGATATAACGACAATTTCAAATTGACAAAATCATGACGACATTTTTCATAAATTCAAAAAAAAGTGTATGAAGTTATGTATAGAATTGAACTAAATTTGTTTTAAAGGCTTGTGACTATGGCCAGTAGGTCCTTCTTGAATTTGGAGATATTCCGCCGGATGGGGGCGATGTAATAGCGATTTTTGTGCTATTTTCATTATTGTACCATGGAAAAGTGTATGTAGTTATGCATAGAATTGAACCAAATTTCATTAATAGGTTTTTGGCTATGGCCAGCAGGTCCTAACTTGAATTTGGAGATATTCCGCCTGAAGGGGTGCTGTAATAGCAATTTTTGTGATATTTTTATTATAGTATCATCGAAAAGGGTATAAAGTTATGTATAGAATTTAACCAAATTTTATGTGTATGTTTTTGATTATTGCCTGTACGTCCTAATTGAATTTGGACCTATTCCGACGGAAGGAAGCGCTGTGATAACGACTTTTGTGCGATTTTCTCCATTTTTCGTAGTTGTAAATCGGCTGCTCGTGGCGTAAAGATAACCTGGCACTTCGCAAGCAGCTCACGCACAACAAAATAACGAAAAATATTGATTTTATTGGACTGTGATAGTGAATTTTTAACTACTAACATGTATGAGATAGAAGAAAGTTTTGGGATTAGCACATCCGACTAGTTATATTTGTACTCTAAGCCTATAACACCGAGATAACAGCAGATCTTTTTCTGTCTGTGAATTAAATATTTGTGGCATTTCAAATAAAAATTTGTATCTCTCATTCATTCCTATATTTGGACTCTAGGCCTAGCATCGTGTTACTTAAGAACAGGTCTTTTTGTATCCGTAAGTTAAATATTTGTGACATTTCAAATGAAAATTTGTATCTCTCATTCATTCCTATATTTGGACTCTAGGCCTATAGCATCTAGATACTTAAGAACAAGTCTTCTTGTATATGTGAATTAAATATTTGTTCGATTCGAATGAAAATTTGTATCTCTCATTCATTCTTATACAGTAATCTCTCACTTATACGTCGCCTCTTTTATGCGTCTCTCTCATTTATACGTCTATTTTAAGTAGTCCCGAATAAAGATATAGCAATGCCATGTTACTTTTTTTTTGGCTTATGCGTCACAACGCGAATGTATCTCTCACTTATACATCAGAGAAATTTCAAGTTATTTCCCTTGCCACTTTTTTCCATTCTACACATGTCCTTTCCGAGAAATTTCACATCAACTTGTAAATCCGAAGTCAATTTGTTGTCTTTTTACAATTGTTTTTTGGAAACTATTATAAGCTGCATTCTTGGGTCACACCCCTTTACACCTGCTATTTCTAAGAGAACTGTTACAAAAAAGCAGGATTCATTCTGAAGCAATTTGAAAATGATGCATCTTGTGCCAAAGATCAACAAGTATTAGATGAAGAATGGAATGCCGTTTCTTGGGGAATGATTAAGTTTAACGATTTTGTAGATATTGATGAAAATGTAATAACATCAGAAAAGAGAAATGTGCAAGAAATAGTCGAAGAAATTAAAAATGATACTAATTAAAATGAATAAGATAACAAAGAAAACGCAGAAACACCATCCACTGACTTTTGCGAAGGCAATAAATATGCTCTGGAAACCCTCCGTCACTACATCCAACAAACCGATACACCTGATTCAACATATTAATGTTTCAATAAACTCAAAAAGCTATTTTTAGGGACATACAGCAAGTTTCTAGACATTTCAATTTTAGACCATTTAAAAATTAGAGTATGTAATTAAAATTTTGAGATGTATGTATTTCAGATTTGAATTAGTAAATCTTTAACTATCTAAATAATTCGTATTTTTCATTACTCTGCATGTTATTTAACCATTTAATGATGAATTTTGTCTTAACATTTATTTCAAATGTAATTTTTACTTTTATTTCATTTATGCATCTCTCTCGTTTATGCGTCGTGTTTGGTTAGTCCCTTACACCGACGTATAAGTGGGAGATTACTGTATTTGTACTCTAGGCCTATAGCATATAGATACTTAAGAACAGGTCTTCTTGTATATGTGAATTAAATATTTGTGACAATTCGAATGAAAATCTGTATCTCTCATTTATTCTTATATTTGTACTCTAGGCCTATAGCATATAGATACTTAAGAACAGGTCTTTTTGTACATGTGAATTAAATATTTGTGGCATTTCAAATGAAAATTTTTATCTCTCATTCATTCTTATATTTGTACTCTAGGTCTAGCGAGTGCTAGTATGTTAGCCGGTCGAGAACTAGGACCAGGGTACCTATGTATCGGTCAAGATCCCTGGAGTAGGTTGCACAGGACACCTCCCAACTTCCCTTCGCCGTCCTCCATGAACCCGTCTTCGTGGGGAGGTCTGAAAGCGGAGGCCGAGAGAGATCGCATCCAGAGGAGAGAGGAGCAAGAGAGGGAGAGGGAGAGGGAAAGGGAAAAGGAAAAGGAAAGAGAGAGAGAAAAAGAGAAAGAGAAGATGCGGAAAGCAGAAGCCGAAAAAAGGGAGAGCGAAAAATCAAAAGAGCTCAAGTAATTATCCTGCCTTTTCCCCTAATTTCGAGTAATTCGTCGCTACCATGTCAAACTATCGAATGTGAAAAAATGCATTTTACATTACTTTTAAAAATGGGCCGATTGTCACCACTAAATTTTAATAGTATTCTTTACCAGCGCATTGCCAATTTGGGCTTCTCTCTTTTATAGAGAAATTCGGAATCCGTATCAGAAATTTAAAATAGAAATTTTTGCTTTATTTGATGGCAGACATTTCGCGATTACTTAAAGTAAAAAAAAAAATTCTCAAGATTTCCGGTATGAATTCGGCATTTCTGACTACAAAAGGAAGGCCAAACTGGCAATCCTGTCCTTTACAGGAATTTTATTAATATTATTATTAGTCGAAGAATTCTAACAAAATTTAGTGGTCACAATCGGCCAAATTTTAAGAGTAATGAAAAATGTATTTTTTCATATTCGATAGTTTGACATGGTAGCGACGAATATTAAATTGCATAGCGTAAATGATTTCATAGCATGTTTTACTAGTATGAAATTTACATTTGCTATTTTCCGCATTTAATTGCAGTTTATTTTATTGTTATGAAGTAGTTTTTGACACTCTGAAACTTATGCAAATTATTATGAATCTCTGAAACAGAATAAAACCTCGGTTCTCGAACGCCCCAGTTGTCGAACAATTTTTTCGAATGAGCTGTGTTCGAGAACTGAGATATGTGAATAATATAGTATGTATGGGACACATATATGGTTGAAGTGCATAATGTTATGATTTAGGAATTAATCGCACTTCAAATTTTTTCATTATGAAATATAAAATTAATATTTTGATAAATTATGTGTTATAACCTAGAAATATTTTATCAGAAATCGATATGATGTTTTCAACCTTTTTTATACTGTTCTGTGCCAAACAAGAATAACTTGCTATGGCGCCTTCCCAGCATATTCACCAAAGCTGGATTAACTATTATAAAGGTTTTATTTTTCTCCTACTGTTTTATATAGTGGAAATGACAAAAATGCCATCAGTTCGAGCCTCGCATGTGCCTCCCAAGGGAGGCACGGCTCACTGGTTGATGAGAAACATTGACGGTGTGCGCTTCTGAACTACGCATACAATATTTCAACTCATTTGTTCAAGTAATATTTGAGTTATACTTTTTTTTAAATCATCAGTCGAACTAATTGAGGGAGAATATATTCATTAAATATTAATTTTATAAAAATTATTAATAAATACAACAGCAAGCGGTCTAAGCCAGTTGACTGAATATTTAAATGATTTATTTGTCGTTTATCTAGCATTAATGATATTTCCTATTGAAAAGTATAGTCATAACTCTTGTATTAAATCTGAACCTTACAATGATGGATTTCACTTTAAAAACTGCCTCCAAAATTTGTCCAATTTTCGAAATCGAATATTTCTGGAACTCTTTATAGGAATTTTGTTAAAAATTATATTAATACTAATTTGAGAAATTAGAATCGTATTCGGATGTCAAAATTAGACTTTATCTTTGTTTTGCCACCACCACCACCGCTACCACCACCACAAGGTTATTTTTTATGCATGAAACTCAGACCCTTGAAGGATGGTATCTTTTTAACATTTTGAATTTGAATTATTCAAATGGTATACGAATTTTCTCTCTTTTTAACACTTTCCAACATAGTTGTAAAAGTGTTTATGAATTCGATTTGTCTGGCGCGCTCGAACTCCCGTAAATACACTAGGATTGCCATGTAACTGGTATATGTTATTGAGGTTTACCATAGCATGTTCGGTATAAAAATTAAAGAGCGTAACATTTATAGTTCGTTCACAGAGGTAGTTAAAATAATTATATTACATTATGGCCTATGGAGGAAGTTGTTTGCAGTGTATTTTAATGATCTTAACTTCTTCAAACATATTGAAATTGATATATACATCACTGCAGTGTACTGCTAGAGCTTTACTACAGAACATGGTATGCATAGCATTTATCGTTCATTTACAGGGACACACAAAATAATTCGGTTACAATAGTGTCTATGAGCAATAATTGCTACAAGTGTTTTTTCAATTGTGGTATGCGTTTTTAAATTTTACTAATTTTTTGCATACTACTTGGTGTGTATGAATTCCATAGATCTTATAAGGGCACAAAATTATTCAAGTATCTTTAGCGTACATTCGAGTACATCTGCCTATTGACGTAAATTACTGAAGGGTGATTTTCAACTATGTTATACGTTTCCTTATTGAATTAAATTTCAGCTTAGTATACGGTATATATATATAAACAACCTATATATGATTATACTGCACTGAAAAAAAAAAATCTGTAATTTTGACAGAAAAATATTGTGTTTTTTACTGAAAAAACTGTTTTAATGAAAAACGGTTTTTTCCTGTAAAAATGTTATTTACAGAAAAAATCTGTATTTTTTACAGAAAAAACTGTTTTAATGAAAATATACAAATACTTTCGGCAAATTAAGCGGTTTTACGCTGGCGCCAAAATTGACAGTTTTGTTCAGTCAATCTGAGATTTTTTTTTTTTTTTTTTTTTTTTTTTGTTACAGTGTGGGGCTGCACAAAAGAATTCGGATATTTTTCCGACTGTAGATGGTAATTGCTGAAATTGGGTTTTCCAATTCAGCATCTTACAGTATTATTACATGGTAGTATTATTGCTCAGTATCACATAGTAGTATTTAGTACTGCTAAGTAGGATTGGTAAATTGTATTTTCAGAATTTATATTTTTGGAATCTTGTATTTTCAGAATTTGTATTTCAGAATTACATTGTATAATTATTGCTCAATATCACAAAGTATAATTTAGTAAAGCGCAGTATAATTAGGTAAACAAACCTGCTGGGCGGGGCTAGTTGAGCTTAAGCCGAAAGGTAGGCCACCCCGCCTGGTTTGACCTTGACCTTGTTCACTCAGCCCTTTCTCCAATTTGCACTTACACTTTAAAGCGAAAACTGAATTCCGGGGGTAGTCATCCCTTGTCCACTTAGTCATCATCTTTCACCTTTTTAAACAGTGAAGTTTTGTTACAGCATTCTGAATATGTTGGAAAGTGTTTCATAATCTGTACTTGACGCGTGATTTTTCTTTCTTGTTTCTTTATGTTTCACAATGATTGCATAATATTTATCGATGTATTTTATTTTTTTAGGGAGAAAAGAGAACTGGAGAAGCAGAAAGAAAGGTAAAAAAAATTATGCATTACTATGATAAATCTCAACATTTTCTTGAAAAAATAAAAATTGTCTTGCATAGTAGCAAATAACTCAATATATTGTACCACATACATATAAGTCTAATTTAATTTTTTCTTATCAAAACCTTTTACTTATATATATTTTCCAATGTATATGTAAAGCTAATGTTCCTAATTGAAAAAATCTAATTCAAAAGTCATTAAATTTTATTCATATTGACTTGAAAAAATTAAAAGATATAAAGGTATTAGAACGAATTTTTTGATCATTTACCATAATGCACAACTTAAAAATTCACATTAAAATGAAACAATACTTCTAAAAAGAGAAAGATGCATAATTTTACAATTTCGTACTATTTTGTTTATTATTTAATTAACCCATCACAAAATCCCATTTTTTAGCCCTGTTTAGAAAGAATAGACAAATAGCAAATATTTTCAGAAAGATTTTTAAAATATTTTTTCTCTCTATTTTAATGATTAGCATCTTTAATATCATAAAATAAAAAATGAACTCAAAAAGTTCATTTCTTACCTAAAAGGTGACATTAAAATAAATAGATGTTAAAAGATATAAACTCTAAAATACACATTTATTTAAATCTCCTAGTACTTTCGGTTGCATCCGCAACCTTCATCAGGGAAAAAATTTCTTTTACGGTGCTTTTACAGTGCTTCTTGCTCATCCAAACACTTCGCCTCGCTTGAGGTGGGGAGTCGTGGTTGCCATGGATCCCTGGACTAAATTTGTAAATAACTTGAAACATGTAGGGAAAAGTTATTGGTTGTTTATCTTTTTAATATTTGGGATATTTAACCTTATACTAGGTATATTGTATGACACTGTATCGTTACATACTTGATTGCCCTTACACAAAATATCTATAGACTTTTTGAATTCGTTATATTTTGATTAACTCATGGTGAATTTTGCATTTCGCCCTAAGATTTATCTTTAAGGCGAGACAAAAATGTATAACTAAATTCAGATATATTTCACATCAAAGTTAACTAATGCATGAAATCAAAATTTATAAACGAAGCTCCCGTCTATATGTATACAGGGTGATTTCTTAACCCCGTTTCATCTCAAATAATTGCACTGAGAAAAATGACACTTTCAAATCTGAGTAAATCGATGTTTTCATTTTCGTATGAAACTTTTTGTTTCAAATAGGACGACCCATGCTTTCAATTCTGAAATACCAGAAAAACTCAGAATATGCAAACATGGACATACTCAAAACTGAGCACATAGAGGTCAGTTCATACTCATTTTTGAAACATATACATGCTCAAAAATGATTAGAATCAGTTCAAACTCATTTTTGAAACATGGACATAATCACAAATGAGCACTTGATGTTTTATTCTTGAGTACGTGAATGTTTTCAGAAATGAGTATAGACATGTTTCAGACTTGAGTAATTTTGATTCGGAGCCATTTTGAATATACGACATACTCATATTTAAGTATTTTTTGCTCAGTTTTGAAAATGTCGTTTTTAGAGTGTGGTCTATCGAGTTAACTACAGTCATGAATGTGGTATCTGAGTACAGTAAAACGATTATGTGCTACACAATGAATTACCTGTAAGTGCTTATTAGCGGTAAATTTCGTAGTTAAGAGATCGTATCTCAAAAATAAAACGATAAGAGATAATGCTAAAAATTCAGTGATAAAGTTATAGAGCATATACGATTTAATATGAAAAGATATATTGTGCACGTGGATACGATAAAATGTCTCCTGTACAGACGAAAATATCCTAAACCAATGCGAGATATTAAATTTGAGAAAAATAAATACTGATAGGTTATAAATTCATTGTACAATTGTAAACACACAAATATTTGAAGATGAAAGCACTTGATCTCTAAAAAACAACGTTTATTTTGAAATAAAAAAATATCAAACTGTTTCGCTTTTTGTTTTTGCGTCCTATTTGCGTACGGACGCATTTTAATTTGATAAAATTGCATTTATATACATTTTTAAAAAAATCTCATTTCATTTTCGGAGAATATTCATGTTTTCCATAAATAAAACGACTCTCATCAGCGTCAGATATTTCGGTATGTACAAGTAATTATTTACCGTGTGTGTGCACAATATAGCTTCTCTTTCTAAATCGATAATACTCCAGAACATTGTCATTGAATGTTTGGTCGTAAGTGAGGGTAGTTCCTGTAGTAATCGCTCGTTTTCAGCTGTAAGATAATTTAAAAAATAATCATAGATGTAAAACTATTTATATTGCACAAATAATCTAAAACATTTTCTTTTACTTTCATTCAGGGACAGAGAAAGCAGAGCAAGTCATGTTCCTCACAGTGTAGAGGTTGTTCGAAATGGAGAAACCAGTGAAAGAGCTCGAGAAAGAGAATGGGACAGAAGTCGAGAGAGAAGGGAATCTTCCAGGTCGCCACTCCGTTCAACGCACAAAAGTGAGGCAGCCTTCGACGCAAATCATTCGGGACACAAACAAGACATTAAAGTGAAAGAGGAAAAGAAAGAGGAAGAACGCAATAAAGAAAGTCCCAATGGCAGTTCCAGTTCAGAGCGAGAAAGGGAAAGGACAAAATCTAGTGAACCAGTTACACAGGAGCCTATCAGCGACTATATGAGTCGATCGATGCTCCCAAATCTTCCAATGAGCCTGAATGCGACAGAACAAGGCAGGCTACCTGGATCTTTAGGTGCCATTTCACAAGTTCCACCACCCCACTTCTGGAACCCTCTGCCACCTCCACCTCCCCAATCTTCAGCGTCAGCTGCAGAACGTTATCGGAGTCTGGAACTACAGCACGCCCGAGAACTGGACCGTGAGCAACTGATGCAGAAGTATGCCTCCCTCTCAGCTGTGATGCCTCTTACTCCAGAACGGTATCGGGAAGCCGAACTGGCCAGACATTTGTCGTCTTCAGAAGCAGCTGCCAGAGAAGTTGAAAGACAGCTGCAAGCAGACAGAGATCGACAAGTGTATGAGCGCACAAAGTTACCACCGCCTCCTTTGAGGCCGAACGACCCTCCTTATGTTCCAGCACCAGGACTTCCACCCACTGGGGGACTGTTTTCATCTATCCCCAATCCTTTTTTGAACAGTTTGTCGAATTACCCCCCAAGAACGAAACCAGGTTCACCGGGAGGTATAGGAAATGGTATCCCTCCCCCTCTCATACCCTGTGTTAGTCAAGGTGGCAGTCCGGTCACGAGCAGCACAACTCCATCGCCTTTACATCTGAAACTAGGTGCTTCGTCAACTCCCACAGTTGAAAACAGTCGCGAACACTTCTCTTCAAAAGACAGGCGCGATTTGAGCTCTCACACGTCGACAGAGATAGAATCCCAGTCGAGATAACCATTACAGAATTTATGTAGAATATAGTCACTCACGAGCTCTTGCTTATTTACAGTATTAGCCAAAAGGAGATAAGAAATGAAAAACCTCAGGATCGGACGCATCTCACTGTACAGTTTTAACTCCGAAAATTGAACTATATGTATGTGTGTGAAAATTCGTGAGAGAAGCGACTATTTATACTGAAAAAAAATCAAATCTTAATTGCCAAAATTCCCATTAGTGTTGTTGATGTTTGATAATGTTTAAACTGTTATGAAAAATTCATGTAGCGAAAATGCTACAAGTGACTAAAATTTTTTCTGAGGTATTTCATTTTATCAGTATTTTTGTTGCCGAGCACTTTCACGGCAGTTATAAAACAAAAATACAATTTGCTGTTGTTATCAACCAATGGCATGCTTGGAAGCATTTAAATAAAACCTGCTGTGCAGAAACCAGACGCAATATGTTGATATGCCCATTTCCTTCAGACTCATCAAGTATGTGTGTTTTACCATGCTTATAACAAGTGGAAGTGTTTGCTTGCACATATCAGTTGATGCAAAATTGTGATGAAACATTTTGAATCATTTGTGAGTGTTATTCTGTTAAACAAAAAAAAAAAAGACTTTTTTTGACGATGCATCATACTGCAGCACTGTGTATATTGAGCACAAGTTTGTTGTATTGTGGAATATTCAGTGTACAAATTACATATTTCAGTGCTTGTATTTTAAAAATCATTAGAAATGCAAGCGTTACTTCTATAGATATGTTAAGACAGAAAGTATGTAACGGGAAAGGATTACATTTTACAGCATCCCTTGGAAATGGTATTAAAAAATCCATTCGAAAGAATCATTTCTCAGTTACATTAAAAATGTTAAATTAAATAAATGGTCTCTCTCATTGTGTGTTTTCACAGTTTACATAGTCACAATCCAAAATGCAAAAAAGTTCTGTTGCATCTATTTATTTAAACAAATACTTTTGCATCTCTTTGTAATCCATTCTTGAAACAGCCACTTTATATACAGGGTGTCCCCAAAAAATGTATACACAGTTTGAATGATTATAACTTCAGTTTTTATTCACATATAAGTAGGGGAGGTGGCCTAAAAGGATCCCCTTAAGGGAAAAACTTGTGTAAAATAACATATTTTTTTAAATAAAACTTTGCCCCTTTGCTAGTATGTTTTACACTATATTTTGCATTACAGACATATTTTAATAATATTTTAAACCCAAATTGAGTAATGAAAAAAAAAAAAATTTTTTTTTAAGTGTCCAAAGGATCATTTTACCTTCACGAAAGGGCAAAATAATCCTTCATTTAAAAATAATTGTAAATTGTTTTCTTATCGGCAAAATAAAGCATATAAAAGTAATTATGACAATACATAAGTGTAATTCACATCTAAAAACATAATCCATTAATTAAACCAAGTAATATTTCTGTACATGAAAGACTCTAATCTAAATAAATATGAAAGTTTGCGCCTACCTTATGAAAGATGTTATAAAAATACAATTTTTCAATGAATTCTATTCAGACGCGTAATACTGCGGTCGCTTGAATACCACCATTTCTTATTCTTTACTTATCACAATTAGTTTATGTGTTAAACTGTAGATAGCGCGACTTGTCTGGAAGAAAACATATGTGGATCGTTTAGCCCGATAGGATCATTTTAGACCACCTTCCCCTAATATTTAAATTGCAAAGGAATCTACATAAAATGCATAACTTTTCTTCCTACCACAGATGTTCAAAATTATTAGAATTCTGGTCATTACACTGCTTGTAACGGTGGACTATTGATTCACAAACTTCAACAAACATTTCATTTAGTGTTGTGCCGCATATTTGCTCAATTGCGGCATTTAATTCTTCCAGTGTCGTCGTTCAAACTTATCTTTTATCTGATTAATTGTAAGTCGCGTAGGTGTATCTACCTGAAATTCCTTGCGATATTGTCTTTGTACTTCTGCTACATTTTCATACTTCCAATAACCTTTTAAAATAAAGGATCAGGATCCATACGCCGTGTTTTTGGCCTATGAAATAAGACTAAAACTCGATTTGTTATACTGATTTATTATTTCACTTTTTAATATTAGAAGATTTATCCTGTACGATTTCAGCAATAGTTTTTGCATTTTGTTCGGATTTATATGACTTACACAAGCTCAAAGTTCGTATTATTCGTAGTTTTTGATGAAAAATACGCAATTTCTCCTAATTTTACCTCAATTATTTATATGAGCGCAATCGTGCAACACTTTCTCTTTTACATATATTATAAAATACATCAAAATGTACAATATATGTAAAAATAAAAGTGTTGCAAAGCTGCGCTCATAGTAAAATATTAAAAAATATATTAAAAATTGAGGTAAAATTAGGAGAAATTGCGTGTTTTTCATCAAAAACTACGAATAATACGAACTTTGAACTTGTGTAAATTATATAAATCCGAACAAAATGCAAACAATATTGTTGAAATCGTACAGGATGAATCTCCTAATATTAAAAAGTGAAATAATTAAGTCAGTATAACAAAATCGAATTTTAGTCTTATTTCATGGGCCAAAAACACGGCGGATCCTGATCCTTTTCAATTTTCAAAAGTTCAATCCTTATTACCAATTAATTACACCCTGAAAAGAAAGAAAATTCTTAAAGTTATGAGCCGTTAAACAGTGTATACATTTTTGGGACACCCTGTATATATATGTGTATTTCTTTATGTAACTTTTTACAATTAATATACCTATTAAATCAGAAGGTAATCAACACAATATAAATTAACCAATAATAAGAATTCGATAGAAAAAATATACTTAATATTTGAAAATTTGAAAAAGAAAGGGTGAGAAAAAATTCAAATACAGAAGGTATATTACATAGGTACATTACATTGTTTTTATAGTGAGGCGGGGAGATGTCTGTCCGTCCACTGATGAGAAACAGACAGTCTTTTGCCTGTGTAGTTTTAATGTTTATTGTTCTAAATGTTTATAGTTAATTGTTATAAAAAAAATTTATATAAACATTCTTTCATAATGTTTAAATATTTCATATTTTGAGGAATTATATATATAACCGCTAAACAACACCATAAAAACATCATACAACAATTGGAGGGGGGGAGGGGTGATATTAAGTATAAAACATGAACACACGTACCTATTTGAATAATATCCAGAAATATGTAGAGAAAAAATAAATAACTAAATAGAATTTAAATCAAAGATAATATAAAACAGATTGGAGTTAAAAATGAAAAGAAAACAAAAACACGAAAGATGAAACCCAAATCTGTGATATATATAGTATAATAAAATACAAAGAAATATATCCAAAAATGTGAGATTCTCAAAATGAAATAAATAGAAAAAATAAAGTTATGTGAAGAAAAAAGTCCAATGTGCATACGTTGAAATAATGACAAGAAGCAAATTGAAACTTATATCGTGGAGCACTTTATCAAGGGCAATATTCCACAAATATAAGTAAAACGTAATTGATTCCTGTTTAAATAAATAAGCCTATGCCAAATTATATTAATTCAAATTGCCAGATCAATTACGATACAACAATGAAAGAAAATTGAATAAAAATGAACAGATATTAAATAACTAAAGATAACAGGTGCAAAAATAATTACAAGTAAACATTATTAATATACATGAATAGATTTATTGAAAAAGGATGAAACAAAATGAAATATAAAGAATCAAAACGTAATCAATAACATTTTTCAACGTGTTAACAAAACGTTGTAAACAGCACATGTATCTACTGTGTCAGTTAAAAATTACAGTTAAAAAAATTATTATAAATCAACGATTTTAACAAATTGAAAAATAAAATTATTGTATTTAAAATCTAAAGATAATGGTAATAATATTAATAAATTTATTTAAAACTTTTATTATTTATAATTAACTTTATTTAAAAGTTAATTATAATAATAAATAGGGAAATTAAAATGATTGCAAAGATATATTAGTACATTAACCGAAACTATAGATATCGATCAAATAAGGAGATTTGATACATTTAAAAACATTTTTTTACTGTTACTGCCATCTATACAAATATATGTAATCAGAATGTAAGTAACTGTTAAAATAGTAGAATTTTATGTATAATAATAATTCGTACTTGAAATTATAATTAAAAGGTAAAGGATAAAACAGAATAAGATTAAATATAATAAGTCAATTTGAAACCAGAGGAAATGCTAAAAATTATATTTATGTATGCAGCCAAAATATTATAGTATATATATATATATATATATATATATATATATATAATACCTTTGAAATCAAAATACGTTATACAAGTTCAAACAAAAAATCTGACCAAATCTCTAATTTAAATATGGCAAGTATTTAGTTTATATATAGAATACCTTTAAGTTAAAAATTAAGTATCAAATTCAAACAACAAAATGACCAAAACTCCAAGTTTGAGATGGCATGTAGTAATACATTCCATAATAGTTATAGCGCACTAAAATGATAAAATATGTCAGATAAGTTAAAACAAATATAATTTAATCATACATATTTGAATAAAAAATGGAATTTAGATATCAAATGAGAGTGAAAATGAAAAAAGAAAACGACAAGTGTATGTATAATCATCAGCTGGTAGTACATTACACATGTCGCAAAAAAATACATTATTTCATAAAATGTACTGACAAATTTGCTAAGGACAGTATATTTTTACCAGTATAATGCAATAAAAGAAAAACGATACAAAAAGATCAGGAAAATTAATCAAAAGCGAAATTTACTCACATACCAAGCTGTCGATCACAATAAACCAAACCACGCGCACTACATCTCAAGATGCATGACAATCAAGGTTACAGTTATGTTAAAATTGAGACATTAATTAAATTATAGTAATACCTTAAAAATTATAAATAATATAATATAATCACTTGTTAACTTTAAATTAAAGTCCCATAATGCTTAAAGTGATAAAAATAACACAGAATATTTAAAATACCTGTTTTTTAATGTAGATCTACATTATCTACATTAAAAAACAGGTATTTTAAATATCCTGTGTTATTTTTATCACTTTAAGCATTATGAGACTTTAATTTAACCTTAAAAATTATTAAACAATAACTATTACTAGTTAAAACTCAATAATCAATAGTAAAACCATATATAATTTTGAGATGGGCAGTAAATAGATCAGCGTTTATAAGTACAGTGTCGCCTCAATAGAATAATGAAATTATTTGTAGAAAAAAGTTTTGTTAATCATAGTGCTGCCATTTATATCTATTATTTAAAATTAATTATATAAATTAATTAAGTATTTTATTTAATTTTATATATAGAAAATATATTATGTATATTTTTCATATAATTTTATTCTACCTAATCTAAATACATAAAATTTATAAAATATATAAATACAAAATATATAAATTATAAAATTTAAAACAATGCTGTTGGCGAGATTTGCGCCCGGCTAACATAAAAGTAACATATTTTCTGTAACCTTTCACATACGCACAAATCATTAGCAAAAAAGGTACATACTCACTATATGTTTATTTTAGAATCCTGAAATCGCGTTAATTCTCCATTCATGTTATATATTGGAATAGAAATAAAAATAATCAGAATTTGTCCCAAAATATAATTTATGCGTAAAAACTTTTACATTTTTAACTCCTGTTGGGCTTTTTCGACACCATAAACTAAAAATAGGAACGATACACCACTTTTTCCGTACTAAAATATTTGTTTTGTATAATCGAAAAATGTCTGCGTAATTTTTAAACCGAAGATTGCAATTAAAAATTAGTGGTGCCCAAAAGCTTTTACTAACGAAACAAGCAAACTCTTCTTGCCCCAACGGGTTCGGTCAAGAAGGTTCGGTTTCACAATATTCTTTATACCAGTCACTATATATTTAAAAAATAATAATAAATGAACAACGTGAAATAGCACAAATAAAAATATATAAATTGGCAAACAGCTGTTTTGGAGCCCCTAAAGCTCCATCATCAGTGCCAATTCAAAAGATTAAAACCCGATTTAAAAGTTTAAACCATGTAAATATGCTTGCGTCTTTCGCACGCGCCAAGATTGAATGGCGGCGACCTTTTCAAAAACAACAGCGGAGTCAGGAAGCACATGTGACGCAGAGACCAATAGGAGCGCCCTGCCAGACCGGACGAGTTTAAGTACGGAGGAGAAAAAAAAAGGGGGGGGACGAAGAGAATGAATTAAGTGAAAGGTAGCCACTGATGGTGAAGCTTTAGGGGCTCCGAAACAGCTGTTTGCCAATTTATATATTTTCATTTGTGCTATTTTCCGTTGTTCATTTATTTTTAATATAACGGCACAAAGTTAAATCCACCTTTTTACAGAGGCGGATTAACCACCTACCGGGCCCATAGGCTTAACACATTGGGGGCCCCCCTCCTGCTCTATATGTATACACATTGACATACAACATATATATATGTATATATATATACAAACATACGCACACACACATATACATATATATACATACATATTTTTTAGGACAAGAAAAAAAAAGTCACAAACTTAGCGCTGGACCCTTAGTTTGTCGGGCCCCTAGGCTTCAGCCTACTCAGCCTATTTGGTAATCCGCCTCTGCCTTTTTAGATATTATATATTTTTCTTTTAAATATGGAATCACATGGCGTAAAAGTAGTGCGGTTAGCAAGTTTGTTTATTTGTATATTTCATCATTTGATGCAGCACAAATACAGAAAAGGTAAATGCATGTGTATAGAATTTATTTAATCATTATTTCTTCTCGTAAATAAATAAAACATGAATTTAACAGATATGCAAGCGAATTACGCGCTTAAACACTGAAATAATCATAATCATAAAGGCTGCTATAAATAGTACAATGTTTCGCGATTAACTTCTGACATACGACTAATACAAAAGTAGCAAAAATACTTTTTGGTGTAGTTAGTGCCGTTGGTGTAGTTAGTATATAAGAAAATATACTAAATGTAAAAATATATTTACAGTTTTCAATTAACAACGATTTTATATAAGTTATGTATACCGGGTTGTATATCGGACATCTGTAACCCGGATATAGTCCTTGTTGGATTGCCTGGTTATATTAAAAGTGACATTTTGGTAGTAAGACTTTCACAATAGTATAAATCTGGAGGCACGGCAGTGCCTCCGCCAAGTCGAGAAAGCACAGCCGTAAGCATCCTTTTCTGGAAGCAACTTAGGGCACTTTTGACCCCCCCCCCATATCTCTGCGCTAGAGTTTCCAAAAACTCGGAATTTCGTTTTTCTAGAGTATTTGGCACACAGGACAAAAATTTTAAATTACAAGTTTCTGTCTTTTCTAGTTCAGACGATATATGAAGTCAAACATTCGATTTTTTGTCACTCACTCACTCATTCACGCGTCTTCAAAAAGATTAGGTAGATCCCGTAGCCCTAGAAACTTGACATTTGGAAAAAAATTAGTGTTTAGGATACAAAGAAAGGAAAAATTATAAAATCCGGAAAATTCGAAAAAAAAAAAAACATTCGAAAATTCAACAAATTCCATCAAAAATTGAAAATTGAAAATAATACGATCTTGTAGTCTTAGAAACTTAAAATTTGGTGTGAAGGTAGTGTTTAGCATCCAGAAAAAGAAAACATCAAAAACACCAAAAAAATCGAAAGCAAAATTTAAAAAATCGAAAAAATTGAAAAAAAACGAAATGTTGAAGACAATCCGATTTTGTAGTATTTAGGATACAAAAAAAGAAAAAAAATTAAAAAATCCAGAAAATTCGAAAAAAAAATTCAAAAATTCGAAATATTCGAAAAAAATTGAAAAAATGAAAATAATTTGATCTTTTAGCCTTAACTTAAAATTCGGCGTAAAGGCAGTGTTTGGAATTCAGAATAAGAAAAAATTAAAAACACAATAAAAATCGAAAATAAAATTAAAAAGATCGAAAATTTGAAAATAATCCGATTTTGTTGCGCTAGAAACTTCAAATTTGGAATAAAGGAAACAAAAAAAGAAAAAATTTAAAAAATCCAGAAAATTCGAAAAAAAGATTCAAAAATTCGAAAAATATTGAAAAAATGAAAATAATTTGATCTTTTAGTCTTAGAAACTTAAATTTTGGCGTAAAGGTAGTGTTTGGATTTCAGAATAAGGAAAAATTAAAAACCCAATAAAAATCGAAAATAAAATTTAAAAATCGGAAAAATCGAAAATTTGAAAATAATTCGATTTTGTAGCGCTAGAAACTTGAAATTTGGAATAAAGGTAGTATTTAGGATAAAAAATAAATAAATAAATAAATAAAATAAATCCAGAAAATTTGAAAAAAAAAAATTAAAAATTCGAAAAAAAAATTGAAAAAATGAAAATAATTTGATCTTTTAACCTTAGAAACTTAAAATTCGGCGAAAAGATAGTGTTTAGGATTCAGAATAAGGTAAAATGAAAAACACAATAAAATTCGAAAATAAAATAAAAAAAATCGAAAAATATGGAAAATTTGAAAATAATTCGATTTTATAGCGCTAGAAACTTGAAATTTGGAATAAAGGCAACATTTAGGATGCTATTTAAGGAAAAATTTAAAAATACGGAAAATTCGAAAAAAAAATCCGTAAAATTCGAAAATTTAAAAAAAAAATGAGAAATTGAAAACAATTCGATCTCGTAGTCTTAGAAACAGAAAATTTGTGTAAAGGGATTCAGAAAAAGAAAAATAAATTAAAAACACAATAAAAAGCAAAAATCGAAATAATCGAAAAAAAAAAACGAAAATTTGAAAATAATTCGATTTTTTAGAACTAAAAACTTGAAATTTGGAATAAAGGCAGTATTTAGGATACAAAAAAAAAAAAAAAATAATAAAAATTAAAAATTAAAAAATCTGCAAAATTTGAAAAATTGAAAAAAATTTGATCTTGTAGCTTTAGAAACTGAAAATTCAGCGTAAAGGTGCTATAGTCATTTAGGATACAGAAAAAGGAAAAATTAAAACACAATAAATTCGAAAATAAAATAAAAAAAATTGAAAAAGATCGAAAATTTGAAAATAATTCGATTTTGTAGCGCTAGAAACTTGAAAATTGTAATAAAGGTAGTATTTAGGATACAAAATAAGAAAAAATAAAAAAAATCCGGAAAATTAGAAAAAAAAAATCGAAAAAAATCCAAAAATTGAAAATAATTTGATCTTGTAGCTTTAGAGACTTAAAATGTAGTGTAAAGGTAGTATTTTTCAAAAAAGATACTTTTAAAAATTTGTAAAATTCGAAAATAAAATCGAAAAATCTGTAAAAAATCGAAAATTCGAAAACAATTCGATTTTGTAGTTCTAGAAACATGAGTTTTAAGATAATTGTCCTATTAGCTAGTACACCGCCCCTAATTCTTTTATGTTTTTTCCCCGGATTTTGCTTTTTTTCTTTTTCTTTTTCGAATTTCGGTATGGAAAAGTTCCGCTATAGACCGGCTACGTTATGGGCGGTTTCTTTATAGACATGTCTGTTTTCTTTCACAGGTTATACTCTATTTAATTTGCATATGAAATATGGATTGTTAAATGTATGGATATTATCACCAAAAAAAGTTTCACAGCTCCCCTTCTCCTCCCGACATTACTGGCTGGTTATGGCTGGATAGTATTTTCTAAATAAAATCATGGTGACTCTAAGATTATCTTGATTTATCTTTAAATTGAACCTAAATGATCCTAAGAAGACGGATCAAAGAATTACTATATTGGCATGACAATCATGAAACTTAGAAGTAAAATTGAAAAATCAATAAATTTATAAAAAGTCGAAGGTTTGAAAATAATTCGATTTTGTAGTCCTACCAGCTTGACATTTGGCAGAAAGGTAGGGTTTAGGATACAAAGTAAGGAAAAATTTAAAAATTCGGAAAGAAAAAAAAGACAAAAAAAAAAAACTTCGAAAAATCGAATATAGTTTAATTTATTGAAAATTTCTGGAAATTTTAATTTTAGCTTTCTT
Organism: Maratus michaelseni; assembly: GCA_963931845.1. Classification (NCBI taxonomy): domain Eukaryota; kingdom Metazoa; phylum Arthropoda; class Arachnida; order Araneae; family Salticidae; genus Maratus; species Maratus michaelseni. The sequence continues at coordinate 404,989,421 of OZ007587.1, forward strand.
TTTATCCTAACCAGTACTTTTGTGCTAAATATCAAGTATCTAGGCTGCGAGTAATATCTCAGATGGATAGCACCTTTCCTGGAAGCAATTGAGAGTACTTTTGACTCCCCCCTCCTATAACTTATTGCTTGCCTAGTTACCTGAAATTTTTTTAAGGTAACTTCTTCTAAAATCAGTGGATGATCTCCAAAAAGAGCCCAAAATCAAGAAAAGGAGGATTACTTATACAAAAAGAAGTGAAATCTCATCAAAAAGTCACCTGTAAAAAATGCAGCCAAGTCTCGTAACTCATTTACCGTAAAAAGTACTGAGATCGTATAAAAACAAGTTTAACTATCTTATTAACTCTGAAATTTTCATTCACAAATCACTCCTAGTCTCTACATCTTTAGTTAATTATTATTTTGTGACTTGGCAATTACGTAGCACGAGACTGGGATGTATATAGTTAGTCTTAATCAAATAATACTATAACATATTAAGGTGTAATAACTTCCCTGTGCGTATATAATTTGCCTTAATTAAATTATTCCATCCCATCCCATAACATAGTAAGGTGTAATAACTTCCCTGTGCTGCGTAATTGCCAAGTCACATAATAATAATTAACTAAAGATGTAGAGACTAGGAGTGATTTGTGAATGAAAATTTCAGAGTTAATAAGAGAGTTAAACTTGGCTTTATACGATCTCAGTACTTTTTACTACGAGACTTGGCTGCATTTTTTACAGATGACTTTTTGATGAGATTCAATATACGGGAAAATAGCATTATATTCAAAATAAACAAATTCGAGTATCTGCGATTTAATTAAGACTTTATAAAATGAAACACTTTAGGCTACTATTTTAAACTCAATTTTATTGTTGGATATTAAATCATTAAATTAATTTCGTTCTTTCTATAAATAGTAATGAAACCGCATTCACTTGGTTCAAAATTAGCTTCAGCTTTAGATTTGTTTACGCAATTGAAACTCGACTTTGATACCTATTGGGTACCTTTACCACTAGGTTTAAATTTATTTCAGGCATATTCCCAAATCCAATTATTTAATTTAAAACAGATGCGGTTCATTGTTAAACCAATCTTATTTAACAGAATATTGCAATAAACCTGTTCATTTATGAACATTTCACCAGTTACAGCAGCCTGCCTAGTCGAGTCAAATGTGCCTTACATGCATATTGGATAATGTCGACAACCTCGCGAATGCCTGTCTGAATTCACTAGCGAATCAAACACTGTAATAAGTAAATCTACATTCATAAGGGAATATATATTACGGGCGGCATGAAATCAATTCAATAACGTATGCAACGTAGGATTTACCTAGCAGCTACAATTCTACCTACATGATTCAGATTTACATCAAGCTATGCGGAAAATATATTAGCTTAGTTGGTGTCATATGATAATTTAACAATTAGTGTCCGCTAGATATTGTGAAAAGAAATATATTGACAAAAAAAATCACAACTTGTATTAACCATCTGACCGCTTTTCCATGGGCAAGACATTTGTAGAAAAAATTAAATAATGCACAATTTTTGAAGTAATTTTGTTTTAAAAATTCCACAGTCAAAGGGTGAAAATGTAAATCATAAATTTACTACCTATTTCAAATACATGATGATTTGAAAATATGTAATAACAGAAGAGATACTGGTCGATTGCAAAATTGGTCGAAAGGATTTTGAAAAGAAAATTAATCGGTCAGAGGGTTTTAGCTAGATAAGTTGGAGTTTTTGAGTCATTGCATTAAATAACAATAATGTTAAAATAACAAAGACTGAAAAAAAAAACTGACATAGCTGATTTAAACCTGGAATATTCCAGTATTTTGCTAAATAAATGTTTTTTTTTTCTTTTGTAACTCCAAGTAGAGTAGAATTTGGATAAAACATACCTTTGTAGATTAAAGCTATTCCAGATTGCAGTCCCTAGCTCTTTTAAAAGAGTGACAATTTCCTATAAGAATTCGCGTTCTCATTGGTAAGCTTGTTGAATTCTGCTAGCACTTATCTTAAGGCATGTAATAACTTTTTTTTATCGATTTTTTTTTCATATTTTCACTCCTTAAACCCTCAAAAACTTCGTGGTAAAACAGTTTTTTCGAAATTCGTATTGGTTCAAAATTTCCGCCTTTTGGTGTTGCAGTGAACAGGCTCATTTTTAGCATATTGTGTGCAGCGCGCAGGTAGAAACAAAAGAATTGAGAAAGAGGAAGTCCAAAAGGGTTTATTATATGGGCCTGGTATAGATAATTTTATGTAAGTTGAAAATTGTCACTGTTTGTTTAAAAACGTTGTAAAACATCAAATCTCTTTTTCTCGAAACTCAGTTTTACAAATCGGTACCAGGTAGAACTTGAGAATGGATCAACCGATTTAGTTGAAATTTTCATGCTTTTCTAGTATATATTATTTTGTAGTCCCTCACGTTTTTCAATATTCGAATTGTAAATATTTTTTTGCGAGATTTAAATTCGAAAATTTTTGTCTAAAATCGACAACTTAAAATTTGAACGGCCTCCATATTCTTCAGGATTGAAAAATTTATAAACCCATCCGAGAAGGACTAGAAAATATCGTAAATTTTAAGGAGTTTTTTGGTTTTTTGTTACAGATAAGCATATTCCGATATTCATCTGGTACCGCGGAACGCTTCACTTTTTTCACGCCCCAGTATCAAAAGCCGCCAGAGGGCCATTTTTCAACCCAGTTTCCAAATAAAAAATTGTTTTTAAAACTTCAAGACATGCTCTTTCATTTTCAAAACACTTCATTATTATTATTGTATAATTGCGCTAAAAAATAAAAAAAAAAGTGGAGAAATTTTAGATAATTAAGTTATAACATATGCCTTAAGTATCTTGTGATCGATGGAAATTACTGATTAGTTAATGATAAGGATGAAAGCTAAGAAAAAAATTATAATAATAAAGGAATTTAAAAATGTAATAAAAAATAGACTGTTGCTATTAAACTTTTAAAAATTTGGTTCAATTTTTTTTTTTTTTAGCTGTTGCCTTTTAACGAAATACACTTAAGTAGAACCTCGGTTTTCAAACGTCCCAGTTGTCGAACAATTTGGTTCAACGTAACAAAATCTTGTTTGTTTTTTGTTTGTTTGTTTATTTATAGTTGTTGTTATTGCTGTTGCTGTTTTGGAGGGGTGCAAAGCGCACATACATGAGACACAGTAATCGTAGTGCTAATTTTGAGATTCTACATGCATTTTAAGATTCTTGTATAGTTAGGTTGTTGAATCTACTGCTTTTTACACTTTTTTATTTAACTTATGTTTTTTTTTTTTTTTTTTTTTTTAATGTAAAGAAGGAATTTAGTTATTGAATTTTCACTCATTTCCTGATAGACTAGAATTATAAAAATTATCTACACAGTTATGTTTTCGATGGCAATACAATATTTTGATATTTTTAAAACTTAATTATAAATTAATAAATTAATTTTAAGGCATTTTTCGTTAGCAGGTGATAAATCGCAAAATAATTTTTATGGTTAAAAATGTTTACGAGTCACAAAAATAATAGCGTTAATTACGCGCCAAACAATTCTCACGCCAAATTAGCTTTGAAACTGCAACAGCGAAATATTTATAACACTAAAAAATAGAAAATAGAAATAAAAAATAAATAGTGTAATCGTTTTTTTTTTAAGTCTTTTATTATGTCTTTTTTCCTTTTTCGTGCGCGTGTGTATGGGTGTATTTGCTTGTTTTATAGACGTGAAGTACACATGCATTGTAATGATCCAAGTGATAACAAATTACATGCATCTTCAGATTCAAAAACAACGAGATTCTTCTGAATTCTGCACCATTTGGTGTATTTACAACATAATAACGTCCATGTTCCTTCACAACAAATTCTGATGTCCAATCACTCTCGATTACCAAGAGTGGATATATACTGGGTAAGTAGGCTTCAATTTTTCAAGATCTACATACACTGTAAAAAATGCTAATGTTTCTTAATCTATGAAAATATAATATAATCACGAATAAATTTATAATATAAACTCATCCTTGTTAACCATGATTCTGAAAAGTGTTTCTTTATCTTTAGAAACCCCAGACATCAATGACATTTCCAGATTTAAAGAATAATTTATAAAAACAAAGTATTTTTTGCTGCCCGTATTTTTCAGAAACGTTTCCGAATAGTTTTCATAGCGCATTAATCAGTTTCCTCAGCCTGGAATACCTGTTTTTCGAATGTCATCAATTCTCAAGTAAACATTTTCATGTTCAACAAATATGTATAACAGACAAAATTGCAAAATTAACAGCGTTAACATTAACATTAAAATTAAGATTATTTCTTTACTCATTCATGAATAAATTAACTTATGCAGCTGAAAAAGTTTACTTGAGAATTGGTGACATTCAAAAGACAGGTATTATAGGTTGAGGAAATTGATTAATGCACTATAAAAACTATTCGGAAACGTTTCTGAAAAATACGGGCAGCAAAAAATACTTTGCTTTTATAAATTATTCTTTAAATTTTGGAAATGTATTGGTTTCTGGGGATTCAAAAGACAATGGAAGACGCTATTCGTAATTTCGGATAACTCAGAAGATTATGTTATATTTTCGTTCGTGGTTATAGTATATTTTCATAAAATAAGAAACATTGGTCATTTTTTACAGTATATGATCTGTCATATTTCTTCTGAATCCTCTGATTCTTCAGCAAATCTTATATGTTCTTGATGTGCTGAAGTTCGGTTTTAAGAGATTCTTCCTGGTAAGTATTAAGAATCTGAATGATCTTCCCATGATCATTTGTGCTGGAGATAGTAAATGTTACTTTGGTGTGGGTCGTTGTATTCAATCGGATCAACCTTATATTCTAGAACTTTATAGCACGTTCAAAGTATGAGGACTAATGTTGCGTAAACTTTTTATTTCTTTTAAACTTATTTATTTTATTTTTCTGTTGTTGTTGTTTTAAAAAAGGGGTTTGTCATATATTAACAGTAACCTTCATTAATTAATCTGTGATCAATGGATTCCTAAACAAATGTTAATTCTCAGGAATGGTTTCTTGTAAATGTCTGGTGCGGAACATGGGCCAATCAGTTAATTGGACAGATGATATACCGCTACATAGATTACCGCTTCATCTTCCATTTATGTGAAGTACTCACATTTTTTTTCTTTTTTTCCCTTAAGAGAGGGTTGCTTCATTGTTGTAAGCTAAATATTCCAAGCAGTTTAATACTAAATTTATTCTGGTGATTTCTCTTTTTTTTACGTTGATTCTTAAACGTCATGTTCACAGCACATCAGCACCGAAAAAAAAATTAAAGAATAAACATGCTAGATATTGTTTGCTGTATTTTACACATTGCTATATTTTAGGAGATCTGCTAATTTGTTTCAGACTACATTTTAGTAAACGTATAGGTAATAAATCAGTTCATTTGTGTGTGCATTCCATCAATTGCGTCACTTTAGCGACTGGAATACTGCTGATGCAATTACGACAGATATTAGCAATAGATTATTCAGGCTATATGTGCAAATGTCACTGCATGCTTGTTTGAATGCACCTGTGAATCAAACATCGGAATAAGTGAATCAACATTCATGATGGAGTATATTAAGGGCTATTGAAAATTAATGCTACTGGAAAGTGTCCTAATTCACAGAATATCGGAATTACCATGGCTTGCTGATATTATTCGACCAAAATTTAGATATATGCAGGCACTAGTTACGTTCGTTACATATCATAACAGCATAAATGGTGCCTGCTATACGACCGAATTTTCATATCATCGTATGGAGCTGCAATATATGTGGTTGATCGTACGCTGTCAAAAATAATCAAACTATAAATAAATCTCAGAATATACAGAAAATATGCTAATGGATGGTTTAGGCTAAGAAGTCAAACAAATTTAAGAGATATTGAGATCCTTGATCTCAATTTTAAATTTAAAAAAAAAAATTATGTCATTTTACGCAATCGTACGAAAATATTTCAGTTTTATAAATGAAAATGCATGTTTTTAATATAATTTTTTATTTTTACCGACAGAAGCCACTTCGCTGTTCTGAGGTTAGATGGAATTAAGGTTCACGGGACCTTTGACTTGGTCAAGATGACTAAAAACACATTCAAAATGTAACTCCTAATTCTAAACAAGGGCCCCACCAGTGGCTGAGAGGTTCTGCTCTCGAAGCTGGTAGACGGGAGGTGCTGGGTTCGATCCCAATCGCGCCCGTCGGCCTAATCGTTCGGAGTTTTCGTGGTTTTCTTCGAGCCGTGGATTTATCCATGCGCAAATACGGGTTAGATTCCCTTAGAAAGACCCCCACGAAGAGCACACCCCCCGGGCCTATATCCCAAGTGTAGATAATTGGCCGTCAATAATCAACCCAACCCAACCCTAATTCTAAACAAGTTGGAAATTGTACGTTAAACGTCACAAATGAGGTGCGTTTGTACTATAACTAGTTTTACAATGTAAAAAAATCATTGTTATTATTTCAGTGAAATGAATTATATCGTCTGTTATGAGCGAAATGAGCATGCTTTTTTTTTTTCATATTACGTATGCCACGTTTACAGATGTGAATTTTTTTTTTCAACACCAGACAGCGCTGTAAAATTTACCATGGAGATCTTGCTTTGCGAATGAATACCTCCATAGTTTAATATTTCTATGACTCACGATCAACGAATCTCTTTAATGGATTGAGATATTCGGCTGTTAACCTAATTTCCACTGAAGTTATCTCAGAATCTATACATTTTTTAATGTAACTCATCTCTCAAGCAAACAGTTTTTTGAACGATCTTTCAAAAAATGTAACTTTTATGCAATATTATTCGAAAAAATAATTTTGAATAAAAATGGCCGCTTGGCATATGAAAAAAGAAGTGGTTAGCCCGTAACTGTTTTCCTCGGTCACATGACTTGCGCTTTTATTATATAAATTACATAGGATAGGAGTTAATACAATAAAGAAAACTTTTATTAATATCTCTTTTTAAATTCCTACTATTAGCTCACACTCTCTCTATATATATATATCTTGTTGGAATATTCAATCGTTAATAAAATATTTTCTATTCATCCATTCAAGTTCAAATACATTTTTTTAACCTTGTACTGGATGACAATTGATGTTAATACAGTTTTTTAAAATATTAATTCATTAATTAAATTTAATTAATTAGTTTTAATTTTTATATGGGAGAAAAAAATTTCTCCCATTGTTTTCATAAATGAAATGAATCTCAAATTAGTGATCCCAACAAAAAATAAAATACCTCAGCAATGATTATAAAATAATGTTCAATAAATGTAGAGATTTTTAAAAGAAAGGAGTCTTTCTTGGTTTTCTTCTTTATTGTCACAAACACATAAAAAAACATGAACTTGACAAAACACAAAAACTTCACAGTTGACATCCACGAACATATACAATGGAACTTCTGGTTTCACATTCTATTTACTAATGCAAAAATATTCTTAGAAATAAACCTATTTCAAATTACTTTCATCTAACATGAAAGCCTTAAATTAAATTATAAATTATTAAGTTCCCAGCCAACATAATACTGGGGAAATACAGTACAATAGAATAAAACAAGGACAATCCATGCCTTGCAAGCACCTTCCACCATCCAACTCCAAGACTGACTGATGTGAGAATTCTCAATCAAAATTGTTCTTAGAATTACATAGTGGTGCCATCTGTTGTCAAACAGAGCAACTATTAACTGTACTGAACATACTCCCACCCATCAAGAAGTTATTCTTGATGCAAAGGAAGTAAACAAAGTTTTACAATTGGTCTCTTAAAGACACCCCTAGAAGTTTTAACAGTCACTACATGGACTATTCCATCCTTACCTGGATGAATTTCAATAATTTTGCCCAATGGCCAAACAGACGGAGGAACATTATCCTCTTTCAAAATTACTGTATCATTCACTTTAAAATTTTCTGTATGCACTCTCCATTTTTTTCTATTTTGTAAAGAACTCAAATAATCAATACTCCACCTTCTCCAAAAACATAATTTTAATTTTTGCACAATATCCCAACGAGACCGTAAAGACAAATTTTCCTCATTTAAAGGTTCAGCTGGGGAAGTAATAACATCACCAATTAAAAAATGAGATGGAGTCAATATATTTATACTGTCTGAATTGTTATCACTATCAATTGCTACTAATGGTCTTGAATTGAAGATAGATTCAATTTGAGTCAAATATGTATAAAGTTCTTCAAATGTTAAATTAGTACTTCCAATTACACGTTTCATATGAAATTTTACCGAACGAACAGCGGCTTCCCATAGTCCACCAAAATGCGGACTCACTGGAGGAATCATATGCCACTCAATATTTCTTTGAGACAGAAAATAACAAATTTCTTCATTTCTTTCAATTGAACAAATAAATTTATATAAATCTGAGAGTTGCCTTTTAGCACCTACAAATGTTGTGGCATTATCACTATAAATATGCTGAGGAGCTCCTCTTCTAGAGCAAAATCTATTTAATGAAGCAATAAATGCCTCAGAGGTTAAATCACTTACCAGCTCCAAATGTAGAGCTTTAGTTGCAAAACAAACAAATAAAGCAATATAGCATTTGGTAGTTTTAGCTCCTCTACCTCGATATTTCAAAATATTAATAGGCCCTGCATAATCGATTCCGCATGCAGAAAATGGCCTGTTAGGAGTAACTCTGTTAAGAGGAAGATCTCCCATTAACTGTTTGGAAGAGGCTGCTCTATACCTACAGCAAGTAACACATTTATGAATAAAATTTTTAATTATCCTTTTGGCACGTATTATCCAATAACTCTGTCTAATGATGCCCATAAGTAAATTTAACCCAGCATGAAAATGCATAACATGAAAATATTTAACAATACACTTAATTTATGCTGAGTTGGCAAAATGACCGGGTGTTTTGCATTCTACTGGAGAGGTGAATTTCGCAGCCTACCTCCCACCCTTAGCAAACCGTCACTATCAATAAAAGGACAAAGTGAGAAAAGAGAACTTTTTTTAGAAACTGATCTATTTGATCGAATACAACTAATTTCATCAGCGAAATATAGCTGCTGAACATAAGAAATAATCAAATTACCTGAATGTCTTCTTTCGATTGTTGATAATGGAAGAAATTTACCTTTATTCAAAGGACTAGTGTTCATTTTGCCAACTTTCTGTTTGCAATTTTTCACAAACCTAATACAAAAAGCTAAAACATCAATAATTTTGGTAAAAGAAGAATAAATTTCAAAATATAATTCAAACAGAGAATTATTTAAAGTTATTAGAAAACAAAATTTAGAGTTCTTTTTCTCTTTATTTACAGTGTCTAAATCAGTCTTAATCTGAGGTTGAGGCCAATGTTCTTGATTCAAAGAAAGCCATTTTGGGCCATCCCACCAAAGGGAACAATTAGGAAGATCCCTGGGAGATAACCCTCTAGACGCAATGTCAGCAGGATTTTCCCTTCCTGGAACATACCTCCAACAGTCAGATGGGACTGAATCTAGAATTTCAGAAGTTCTATTGGCCACATAAGGCTTCCAACACCTAGGATGAGTTGACAGCCATGAAAGTACTACCTGGGAGTCCGTCCATGCGTAGAACTTAATAACGAACGTATTCAAAATAGTCACAAGTGTAGAATATAGTCTGGAAAGTAGTAAAGCACCATTGAGCTCAAGCCTAGGAATAGAAACTGGTTTAAGTGGCGCTACCTTGCTTTTTGCAACCAATAGGGTCACCTTTGACTTTATTTCACCAGGTTGTACTACATATATCACTGCAGCATATGCCGATTCTGAAGCATCGCTAAATCCATGCAATATGATCTCTTTACTGGAAACTTGGATCCATCGGGGAATTCGAATAGAACAAACTTGTTCAAATTCCTTTTGGAATTTTTTCCAATTTGTTTGGAAAATTTTAGGAAGCGCAGTATCCCAATCTAACTTCATTAACCACAATTGCTGGTAAAACATTTTTATAGAGACAGTGCATGGTGCCAAAAATCCTAACGGATCAAATAATTTGGCAGATTGTGAAAGAAATTTTCTTTTAGTTATGTTATCATCAAATTGTAAATTAACGTTAAAGATAAAAATATCATTTGAAGAATCCCAGCTAAGCCCTAAGGCTTTGGAACAATCATCAGGATGGATTTCTAAATTTGTAGACTCAAGAGAATTTGAAGATAAATGAGTTAATACATCAGAAGAATTAGATCTCCACTTTCGCAAATGAAAACCTCTATTTTCTAAAGCCAGCGAAAGCTTTTCAATCACTCTAATAGCTTCTTCACTTGAACCTGACATACAATCATCAACATAGAAGCTCTCTTGAATTATTGCAGCTATTGCAGGATCGTCTTTCTCTATGTCCTTTGCAACTTGATATAAGCAGCGAGTAGCCAAGAATGGAGCTGAAGATGTCCCATAAGTAATAGTTCGCAGCCAATATTCCTTTAAAGCTGAGTATGCTGATTCTTGCCAAACAATACGTTGTAAATCTTGATCTTCTGGAGCAATCAAAACTTGTCTATACATCTGCTGAATATCAGCAGTAAAAGCAACAGGATTTGTTCGAAATCTTATCAGAATAGTAAAAAGATTTGGTTGTGGAATTTGTCCAACAGCCAAAACAGAATTTAAAGAATTACCATTAGATGGTTTGCATGAACCATCAAACACCACACGTAACTTTGTTGAAATAGAGTCACTTTTTATAACAGAATGATGCGGAAGGTAATATACTTTGTTGCTTGTAGGATTTGAATTTTTGTTCACAAGTGTCATATGACCAAGATCTTCATATTGCTTCATAAAATTTCTGTACTCATTTTCAAAATTTTTATCAAACTGAAATTTTCTCTCCATAGCAAACAAACGTGAGACTGCCATGGACTTAGAATCTCCTAATGACATCACATCTTTATAAATTGGTAACTTAACTTCAAATCTATTCTCTGGAGTTACCTTGTAAGTTGAGCAAAAATGTTGTTCACAAAAATTTTCTTCATCAGACAACTGTGGAATTTTAATGTTTATTTCTTCAGTTTGCCAAAATTTTTGCAATAATAGATCAACATTTAATTCGCTTGCAACACTAAGAAAATGAGATTTGATACTAGAAGAATATTTACATTTAGGTTACAATTTTCCAGCTACCACCCAACCAAACATAGTATTTTGGGCAATTGGCTCATTCTCAGTACTCACAATTCTACCATATTTTAAAATAGTAAAGAAACAGTCAGATCCCAAAATAACATCACATTCTTGCGGTTTCATAAAATCTTCATCTGCTAAGGTAATACTTTTAAGATACTCCATTTTTTTCGTATCAAGTAATTCAGCTGGTAACTGAGATGTTACTTTAGGCAGTATATAAGCCTGAACCTTTAAGGACTCATTAGAAAGCTTAGACCCAACTGTAAGAATCACTGAACCTCGAGTTTGTCCAGCTGATACTCCGGCAATTCCATTTAGAACAATTCTGTCATTTTTTCTTTTTAACCTTAAAGTTCTTATAACATTTTCACTTACAAAGGTACATTCTGAACCAGAATCCAGCAAAGCTCTGAAAGAATAGGCTTTATTTTCATTATTATATAACAGAACTCTAGCAGTAGGAAGAAACGAAACACATTTGGAATTATTGAAAGAAGCACTAGAATTAATTTGTAATTCATGAGATGTTGACTCGTGTACAACTTCCCTACTTGAAAGATGGTTTTTATTCTCAGATGAATGAGGAAATAATTTAGTTTCAGTCTGAATAGTGCAGGCATTATTACCCTTACTCTCTTCATGTAAGAGAGTATTGTGTCTACTTTCACACTTAAAACATTTTAAATGAGAATTGGGACATTCCTTAACTTTATGAGAATTTAAACACAAAAAACAACAGTTATTACGTTTAACAAAGTTTTTTCGGGCAAAAACATCCATAGATTTAAATTTCATACATTTGTACAGTGGATGCATTCCTTGACACTTTAAGCACACCTTTGATTGTTTATTATTTGAAGTGTACTTAGAACCAACAAAATTTGAGCTTTTGGAATGTTTAATATCACTTTCATTGTTAGAGATGAGCTCTAAAGAAGAACATCTTACACTTAAAAAATAAAAAAATTCTTTCAAAGTGGGAAATTCATTTTCTGTACTTTCAATGGACCAAAGTCTTCGACTTTCAGGATCAAGTTTTTGGAATAACAAATATATTAACCATGGATCTCTATTTGTAGCTTCATCACCAACAGCTTTCAAACCCCTAATAACTTCATCACTAGTATTAAGCAAATTTCTTATATTTATGCTATTAGGTTGAAGAACTGATTTCTGGTCTAAAAATAATTTAATCAAAGAATTTACAATCTGTTTCTTTTTATCATACCGGTCTAACAATTTTTCCCAAGCTTCTTGGTACGATTCATTAGAAAGGGAAATGTGCTTAATTAATGACGCTGGTTCTTCAGAAAGTAACCCTTTTAAATACTGAAATTTCTGAATACCACTCAAAGCTACTAGGGAATGGACAGTGGAAACAAACATATCCTTAAAATTTGTCCATTCTGAAAATTTTCCAGAAAATACTGGAATATTTAATTTGGGTAATCTAATATTACATTGATTTGGAACAACAACAGAAGGACCTTGCACAGGATTTTGTGTTACAGTATTAATAACTTCTGAAGAATTCAAAGAATCTAGTTTGTTTTGATATTTAGTTTTTAACTGAAAATACCTTTCTTCAAATTCTGATAATTCAGAATCATCATCATTCAAATTAGAATCTAATCTTAAGAACTCTTTAAGTAAATCATCTAATCTTTGTAATCTAATCAAAATTTCATTCTTTGTATTCACATTATCAAAACTATTCTCTAATCTAGTTACAGAGCCTTTAACTCTACCTCTCTCAATTTTAATTTGAACAGCTTTCTTTTCATAATCTTCCATTTTATACAATAATTTATAAGCAGAAGGATTTTCAAAATAAAATTAACCAAATTAACTTCAAAACAAAACTAATCAAAAATTACTTCAAAATCAAAAGTAATCAAATTGCTTCAAAACAATAATAATCAAATGAAGTTCAAAACCAGAACTAAATTAAATTCAAAAACAGAGCAATTAAACTTCAAAAATAGAACTACTATACAATATTCAATCACTTAAGAATACTGTTTCATACAAGCAATAGTGGAATGTTCTGTTCTACAATCTGCATAAACTTAAAAATAATCTTCAAATTCTTCAATGCAATATAATAATTCACTATAATAATTAAATATTCAAATTTTTCAATTAAATAAATCATAATATTCTTGAGAACAATAAATAAAAAATCATAATGTTCTTCAGAACAATTTTCTTTTCAAGAAAATCCAAGCAATATAATTCTAGAATACTTTCTTATTCTATCATTTTCAATAAACCAAAACTTAATTGTTCTCATATTGCAAAATAATATATGCTGAATACACTTTCATATTTAACTGTATTTGCAAACCAAATTTCAGCATCAAAGAACAGTATAAACAAAGGTACTCACATCATAGATCATATCTCGCCGGTGCCTCCAAATTTTCTTATGTAGAGATTTTTAAAAGAAAGGAGTCTTTCTTGGTTTTCTTCTTTATTGTCACAAACACATAAAAAAACATGAACTTGACAAAACACAAAAACTTCACAGTTGACATCCACGAACATATACAATGGAACTTCTGGTTTCACATTCTATTTACTAATGCAAAAATATTCTTAGAAATAAACCTATTTCAAATTACTTTCATCTAACATGAAAGCCTTAAATTAAATTATAAATTATTAAGTTCCCAGCCAACATAATACTGGGGAAATACAGTACAATAGAATAAAACAAGGACAATCCATGCCTTGCAAGCACCTTCCACCATCCAACTCCAAGACTGACTGATGTGAGAATTCTGAATCAAAATTGTTCTTAGAATTACATAGTGGCGCCATCTGTTGTCAAACAGAGCAACTATTAACTGTACTGAACAATAAAGATAACGTGGGACATTAAAACTGCACGGGTTTATTTTATATATTTATGATTAAAAAGTAGGAATTGAAAAAAAAAATTATATTACTTGTTAAGTTTTGATTCGACTTTCATAAAATTTGAAATGACTCGACAAAATTCTGAAACAATTATATATATATTAAATTTCAAACCATTCGGTTGGGTAGTTTTTGCGCTGTTATATGCGGACGGACGGACGGATTGGACAGACAGACGGACAGACCAGACGACGACTATAGGTGCTACGTATTTATATAATTACAACGTAGCTAAAAATGTGAAACCGAGGTTTTCTTTCCTTCCTTTTTCTTAACGTATGTATCTTAAATTATACTACACATAAGTCACAGATGTAGAGCAATTTAATAATCTTTACTTTTCTCTACCTTCTCTCTCTTAATAGTTTCTACTTTTAAAATCTTGTTTAATTAGTTTTGAAATTATTAGCTTTTAAATTACATAATTGTTATATTATTAAAAAGGGTGCAAAGAGACAGGGACAGGTGGGGATAAAATTCCAGGAACCCCTGCAAAAAAATGGAACCCTACTATTTTAAGGTTGCGTACAGACAGAATTCTGAGACAAGAGTCATAAATTATTTCTTTGGGCCTTTATTTTCCAATGACTCTGTGGTCACTTGTGACCTTTTTTTTATTGCTCTTCGGAGGTTTCAAAGCAAAGCGCACAAAAGTAACAAAATGAATTCTCCCCAGGGGAGGTGATAAACATGTCTGGGACCCTCCTTGTCTTTGATCGCATTCTATTATCATACCGCAAAAGAATAACCACATAAAAGGCGGCCATAAAGGTCCGACAAGCTGTCATTACACTGAGAAAAAAGACGAATCTTAATCTATTAAAATATAATATAACCACGAACGAAAATATTCAATAACCTCTTCCGAGTTACCCATGATTCCGAAAAGCGTTTTTTATCTTTAGAAACCTCAAAAACAAAATATATTTTGGAGATTTGAAGAAACATTTGCAAAAACAAAGTTTCTTTTGCTGCCACTGTATTTCGAAAATGTTTCCGAGTAGCTTTTATAGTGTATTAATTAGTTTTCTTAAACCCGAATATCGGTTTTGAAGATGCTATTTATTCTCAGTAAAACATTTTCAGCTGCGTAATTGAATTTATACGTGCAAGAGTAACAAAATAATATTAATTTTAATATTAATGTTAATGCTGTTAATGTATCATGTTTTTCAGTAAAACATGTTTGAACATGAAAATGTTTGCTTGAGAATGGATAGCATCCGAAAAACCTATATTAACTTATTAATCTAATATATAAAAATGAAAATTTGTCTGTCTGTCTGTCTCCACTTCTATACAAATCAAAAGTTTGGAAGCCAGAATTGTGAAATGCTACGTATAGGTGTATTAAAACACGGCCGAGGCAACTAAAGTAATCCGAAATCGAAATACAGTATAGTTAATTTTTAATTAATAAAAAACTAAAAATCTAACATCCTTTTCCTATCAAATTTAAACATTTTTCGTTATAGCAGTTGCCAATAATTAAAAATCCACAATAAAATTCTTTCTACAATAATTAATTTTCTATTGAAAGATTTCCACATGAAAATGAAATAAAAAGTTTCACCAATTGAAATAAAGATTAATATGACGCCATTTTGGTAATAAAACGGAAATTTTCAAACATTTCTCAGTAATGCAAGGAGTATGAGTATGTGTAAGTACAGAATGCGGGTTAATATGACGTCATTAGAGAATTAAAAAGGAAATTAATATCACGTCATATTGAAAGTTTAACGGACTTTTTCAAATGTTTGGGAATTATACAAAGAGAGTATCAATATGAAAGCAAGTAGATATGATGTCAGCAGGTGAATATAACGTCATATGGGTTTGAGGAACGTACTGAATCATGATGAAAACTCGATTATGGAAATATTGACATAATTTAACATTTTGAAGTTCTCTGTACAACATGTTTAATTTTGAAATTGATTTTTCTACACAAAGATTATTAAAATCCCGGACAATGCCGCATACTTCAGATAGTACATCATAAAAACTACTCGAAATTGTTTCCGAAAATCAGTGGCTGCAAAAGAAACTTTGTTTTAATGAATGCTTCTTTAAATCTCGAAAATACATTGGTTTCTGAGATTGCCAAAGATAAAGAACGCTTTTCAAAATCGTGGGTAACTCGCAACAGGTTATTGTATATTTTCTTTCGGGGTTATATTATAAATATTCCTAGATTAAGAAACATCTGTATTTTTTTACAGTGCATAGGTGTGGGCCGAACTTAAGTTTTATATGATTATATGAAAAGAAAAAAATAATTGGTTACTTTCAAAATTAAAACCATGTTTCTGCGCACAATCGGAATGAAAAAATACACTGCTTAAAACAATTTATAAATTTATTCTGATTAAAAACGGACTTTTCAAGATTTAATCCTCTTAAGAAAATATTCCGTTCAAGAATAATTTAAGGGACGGTATGCGAGATATTTTTTTAAGGTTTGTGTAGAAAATTGCATCAAATTTGCTTCTGTGGGATACAAAATTTAATCAAAACCGTTTCAGCAAATTTTTACATAAAATTTGCTTGACCCTGACCCGTAGTGACCCTAAATGATCCACTAATCGAATTTTCTCGAACATGTGACTTAGCCCAATTAGTTTTCTCGTGCCCGAAAACGGTATGAAAATTAATTTAGTCAAAATAGTTTTAGCCGTTTTTTACATAAAATGAACTGGACCCTGACCTGTAAGTGACCCAAAATGACCCACTGATTGAATTTTCTCGAACGTGTGACCTAGCCTAATGCTCTTTTTGTCAAAATTTCGTCAAAATCGTTAAAACCATTTTTTAGATAAAATTAGCTTGTCCCTTAGTGACCCCAAAATGTCTCACTAATAGAATTTTCTCGAACATGTAACCTAGCCCAATGATTTTCTCGTAATCCAAACTGGAAAGATATAAAATGTAGTCAATATAGCCGTTTTTTAGATAAAATTGGCTTGACCCTGACCCGTAGTGACCAAAATGACCCAGTAATCAAATTTTCTCGAACATATGGCCTAGCCCAATGGTCTTCTCGTGCCCGAAAACGGTTGGATACAAAATTTAGTCAAAATCGTTAGAGACGTTTTTAAGATAAAATATGCATATATACACACATACCCACACACAAGATTTGCTCGTATTATAATATATGATATATTGCATATAAATCATAAATAGTACATAATTATTTAATTAAACATCAATTTGATCTAAAAATTAAATAAAAAAAGGCTGATTGGAATTATTGGTACTTTTCTACTGTAGGGGTCATGGCGTTTTTTTTAAAGTTTGGCGCGATTCAAGTTTCACAGGAAGTGATATTGTTGCAAATGATAGAAACAGCTATGAAAACAAACCTCGTGAAATTTAATGCTTGTTTATACAGTGGACTCTATCTATCTGAACACCCTCTAATGTGAACACCCCGGTATTATGAACACATTCTAACGATCCAGGCGAAACTCCATAGACTTAACAAAAGATGAACTCTCTGTATTCTGAACATCCTCTAATCTGAACACCCCACTCAGAGAAATTGTTGCAGAAGAATAAAAAGGTGATTTAAAACTAAACAGACAAACTCGATTTAAAAATAAACAGACAAAATCGTTGCTAGGTAGAATTTTGTTTTTTCTCTTTGTGGATAATGCCTTATAAGCAGGGCTTGACAAATGCGGTCGCCAGGTCGCCACTGGCGACCAACTTTTTGTACCTGGCGACTAAATTATTTAATCTAACTCTTTTTTTTCTTTACAAAAATTGAACTAAAAAATGAGCACAATTGTCTCTCCAACAGCCCTATTTCATTCACATAAAACTCCCTTCTTATCCGCTCTAGTTGGCTAGCATGTCACGTGATTGGAATGTGGGAAGAGGGGGGGGGGGATATCAATAAGAAATATTGTCAATCCAATTTATGTGTCATTTAAAATTTAGATGCAATGAGAAAAAATACTTATTCTTTTTTATAAGTTTCAAATCAGATTTTTGTGTTCAGAATATTAATCTATCACACCCATTTTTTTTAAGAATAATAACATATAAATTATTATAAATAATTCATTTGAAGAAAATCGATAAAATTTAATTACAATTTCAAGAATAATTCAATAAAAATAATATGTATTTATTAAATATTTCTTCCCCCGCTTATCTCCTGTGTGCACCACACACGTTGGACAAGTTCGGCGTCACTCTGTCAAGGAGACAAAGTGTCTGGCACTGGGTTGTTACTCAATAATATTTTATAATTACATTGTTTGGATTATTATCTGCAGAAAATGGAAATAAAAAAATCATTGATTACAATTCAGAAGGGTAAGTTATTTTTATTTATTTATTTATTCTTAAATTCTTATCGTAAATCGTTGGATCAAAATAAACCTCAGCCGGCTACGATTATGTAATCCCAGCGCGAGAAAATGTTTTCTTTTCTTTTTAGCAATGCATGTTATGCATTACGAGTTAGCAATGCGAGTTAGTAGCTCTCGAGTTTGTGAACGTAACAATGTTTAATTAAATTTCCTGTAAGATGTCTCATTATAGATACTGCAAAGTTACAAAATATTAAGAAATAAACTTGAAATTATATTCAAACATTAATAAAATTAAACTTTTATTTTTAATTTGGCAAAACTAAGAGAGTTCATCAAATGCAAATTTTAAAATAATAAAATCATAATTATTTGACTGAATTCGATAGGCTAAATAGGGAAAAAATCGTTTTCCGCCTATTTTATCGATGCCCTTTCATCAGATATAGATTTTGTAGCAGTCAACTATTCGTACATTTGAAGCATTCGGCAATCAGCATTTTCCGAACATACCGGTTCATTCAGAATTTACAATATTTCCTCTCTTTTTCCCCCAAGAGATATGTCATTTTGATAAGTTCGCTTAGAAAACTTAGTTTTATTATCTTTTTTAAGTATATACTATTCTAAACTATGTAACTAATAAACTATGTTTGTTATTATTTTTTCTCACTTAATTCATAGAAAACTTTTGTGATTTTTGAAAATCAATAACGGAGAGGGGGGGGGGGGTGTTAAATTTTTTTTCTGGCGACTAGAATTTATACCTGCTACCAGATTTTTTCAAATTTGTTAAGCCCTGCTTATAAGATACAAACATGCAGCGCCCGATTAAGGTCATCTGAGGCCCAAGGCCCAGCAACTTTTTGGGGCTCCCTCGAATTAAAATAGTAGCTAGAAAAAAATCAAGAATTATTATTAGATATTATGATACAATTGCCAAGTTAAGCAAAATCTCTTTGTTTTGTTTTTGAGAAAATAATTGCAGAAAACTTCATTTTTAAGAAACTTTTTCTAAATAATTTTAATTTTGGGTCCCTCATCAGCAGTGGGTCAAGGCCGTGGCCTAGTTGGCCTGTGCGTTAATCAGGCCCTGCAAACATGTAGCTGAACAACGTGAGTCTGAAGTTCCTGCCACCAAACTGTACGTCTATAATACAACCTCTGGATCAAGGAGCAATACCGAATCCCTTTTCTGAAGAAAATGTCCCTGGTGACGGAATAGGCAAATTCGGCAACAGAATTAATGAAGAAGTTCAACTTCATGGATGCTGTCCATTGGATATCAACAGCTTGTAATGAAGTAACATCCTACATCATCAAAAATGCTTCTAGAAAGCTGGATTCCCGTGTGAGAATGAACAATCATGAATAGAGGACCAAGAAGCTACAGATGTGAGGGACTTGAGGTCAATTCTTCAGGAGCTTCATACTGAAATTGAACCTAGAGTTTATCTCGAAGCTGATGGAAGCCTTCGGGTTTGCGACAACAACATCGTTGAAGAGGAGTACTTGAAACAAGAAGTACGATTACCTTCAAGCACTATGGCAAAGGGATTCAAGACCTGATGAACTATGCGGCTCAACATCACTCAGAAGCCTTTCCACTTCTTAAACATCGAGATAACATGTAGAATGCACAAGCATACACAATGCAAAATCAGACTAAAATTACTCAGTTTTTAAAGTAATATACCGATTATGTATTCAAGTGATGTATTGTATATATGTAATTGTATGTTTTATAAAAGTTTTTTAATATAACTTTTTTAATTAACTTTTCTAATTTTTCTAAATTCAGCACCTTTATCTTGGTTATTGGCATAGCTAACCAGATAAGTATTCTATACAGCCTATAAACACAATACATAGTAGTAATAGTAATACAGTGACTTCTCACTTATACGTGATACACGGTAATTATTGTTCCGTACCAGTCTTTGTTTAAAGCAATTTTCGCCTTATTCAATCACAGAATTTATAAATCAAATTTTACTATTTTAAAATAGTGGTACTAAAAAGTACTTATTGAACATCGCGTATAAGTGAGAAGTCACTGTATTTATACGTTTCTTAATACTACTAGCAGCATTGAGATTTTGTTATCTTCCCGCTGCAAAAAAAAAGTTTAAAATAAGGTTTAATTAATCATAACATTCTTAAGCGTTCTTTACAAATTTCTCATTTACATTTCAATATTTTTAAATTATTTTATTTAAGGTGGATGAATCAAAGGTGGTCAGTGTCTGTAAGATAGCCCGCCCCTCAAAAGTAGAATTAATTTAATTTTTAATGGTGCTACTGCATTGCTTTTTTAATGGTGCTACTGCATTGTCAATCATGTATATCTGCAGCGCACGTGACTGAATTTAAAGATTCATCACACACTGATTATCACTTTGATCCTCCGACATTTTATGCAGTGATTTCACTTTTGGGGAGTAGTCGTTCTAATTTCCAGGTAAGAAGATATTTTAATGTACACGTGTTTAGATTCTTAGAACTTTGAGGTATGATACATTTTCTGAAAGCTTATTTCCTTCTCTTTAACCACATTTACTTCAATTCTAATAAATGTTTCCGATTAATACTTTTACGTCGTGCAAATGGCGACTATACGCATTTTCCCAAGGTGGCCACCTTAGAAAACAAATGTGGAAATCAGTACAGTAAGGATGATTTTCAAAACTTCTACATAATTATCTGAAAAAAACTTATTACCATTTATTGTTAACACCAGAGTTCACTCAAAAGAAGTCAGTAACTCCCAGAAGAAATTTCCTGAGCTACCGTGCACAAAAAGTTCTTCAAGGTCTTTTCATGTCATAAGATAGGAAGAAAAACTCGAAAGATATCAAAAGAAAGAAAAGATCAGTAGCAAATAGTAAGCAAAATAGTTTGCCGAGTATTTTTTCACATTTTAAAAGTGATTTTAATACATGGGCCACCTTTGGAACACTATGCGCTAAAGATGGCCCACAAGCTACAATTTTGAAATTGTATTATAAAAGTAATTAAATTTTATTTTACAAAGAAAAGTATACTTGATATGTGTTAGAGAAAGTGTAAAATTTTACATACAAAAATTCAGCCACACACACCCAACCAGAAAATTATAAGAAATCCCCTAAGCTTAACTATGGCCACCTTTGGGTTACCTACCTTATTTATTTATTTTTTTGCGTGATAAATAATAACGTTGATGTCTAAACGGTTATCTTTATTCTCTAACGATTTTGGTTGCAATTTTTTTTTTCTTCTAAGGACACTTTCAGTTTCGGATCCAGTTCCTAAATTGAAAGCGTCCTCAGAAAGAAAAACTGGAATGGTAATGAATATTATTGGTTTCTACTAGCAAGAGTGCTAAAATAATGAGTTTTGTTTAAAAAGTTCCGCCCTCCAAAAATCGAAGATCTGCGCATTTGGCAGTGACCGAATCCGATCCTGGATGCAGTAGCGGCACAATCACTTTTCTACCAGAATTTTAGTATATAAAATTTGATCTGTTTTAATCGTGTGATTTTCTAGGATTAAACAAAGAGAAATTTTGTTTAAGAAATTACTATTAAATAAAGTAAATGTGAACCCACTGAGGAGTCGCCACTGTCTGCGTGGTGAAACGTTGTTGTATAGATATAAGATGAACGTGACCAATAAAATTAATTTAATTGAGATATAAGAAAAATGTTATTGTCACAAAATGGTTGAAAAATAGTTTAGATACCAAACCAGTCGGCCGTTTCTTCGAAAATAATACGATTCTTGCGACAGATTTATAACATACAACCCGACATCATGGAAGACCACCAAAACGGTCTCTGAGAACCTGAAAACGTGAGGAAAATCTAGCATAAACGCTAACTACACGCACACACATATTGAATCATTGTAAAAATTGTGAGAACGGATTCAGGGTATTTGAAAACGAAAAAATACCATTATTTTCATTATTTCCCTTTATTTTTATTGTGATTACAATACTTTCCTATTTCCTTCCTTACATTGTATGTGTTTGGAAAGTAAAAACTGAAATCTTCAGTGATATATGAGAGTCGTCAACCAGGGTTCTCGCTGTCGATCGCCATTGCGCCAAAACATTTCATTTGGCGAGAAAACTGAAGATTAAAATAGCCAAATAGCAAGATTTTTTTTCTTTCGGCGACACCCTCAATGATGTTATTAATACGATTAAACCTTTTCTAATTCATTATTTGTGTTTTAAAATTCTTAGTGTTTCACAACAAATATATTACTAACATTATTTGAATTTGGCTATAGTTTTTCTTTAGTGATTAGCCAAATTGCTAAGATTAGTCAAAAGCCAGTGAGCAACCCAGTGTCAACTTTGTCATTGTTCATTGGCTAATTTCCTAAATCATTAGCTTTAGAAATATAGTTCCAATAGTAAAAAAATTTCAAAGTTGTTCTTCATCCTCTTAAAAGTAATTTATGTCAAAATATTTATTTTTTTTAAGTTATGAAGTTTATATTTTTATTCGGTTCCTGGGTTCTATACGTTATATTTAGATAAGTCTTCTGCATACTTTAACAGATAAAATAATAAAAATTTCTTTTTTTGTACGACCAAAATTTACCGAGTTATAATACTTTGAATTTTCTGGCACTAAAAACAGAAAAACGTGTTTCATCCATATGCGATAAGTAAAAAAAAAAAAAGAAAGAAAGAAAGAAAGAAACAATAAAAAAGACTTTTTTTAATAGTATTCTATAATGATTTGAAACCCTTGAAAATAAAAAACAGATATTAAGGGCAGCAAATTGTACTGCCCCATCGGCGCATTTAAAACGAAAATCCCATCCAATTCACAGTAAATATTGGTAGGTTACTCTGTACTTAAAGAATTATAATTCATTTCATTATTTATTTTTAATTATTTGTATTTAATACGTTGTTAAAATACTTTGACTTTTTTTAAAATCGAATTAAGAATAGTATATAATTTTTAAACTTCAAAACAAAATTGAGTAAAACTTTTTCGAGTGACAAGAGGGCGAAAAAAACTTGCTCCAGGGCGCTGAATATGTAGCTACGCCACTGCTTGTAGAAATCTAACGCTGAACGCAATCTTGCATTTCCATAGCGAGAAAATCTGTAAAAGTTTTACAGCATTTACTGTTGTACCCATGCTTTTCACTGTCATTATACGAAAATTCCAAGTCACTATGCTTAAAACCCTTATTTTTTCGAAAATTAAGTACGTTAATACACTTTTAAAACTTTTCATCTCATTAGAAAATGATATTAGTTTTTTATCTTTTCTGCAAAGAAAACACTTTTGTGCTTTTATTCATTCGTTTGGAAAATATGGAACATTTTCTTTTAATTTCAACCATTTATATTGATTTTTTTTCATTGAAATTGTCATAGAGTTTGCATTAGAACTGTAACTTTTAATTACTCGAACCACATTACGATCTCGATTTTTCCTAAAATCTATGTCTATGGTAAGCTACACTGTAAATGATCTAGCCATTACCGAGACATTTTGTCCATTTCATTGTCAGATTGGAGTAGATAGTACATAGGAAGATTAGCTTGCCTTCGGGTCGCTGTGCTTCTATAATTATATTGCAATGGAGGATACACGAATGGCTAACAGAAATGTAAACATATTTTTTGAAAAAAATTACTTTTTTTTCAAAATAAAATTTAATTTGCGAGTAAATGAATTTTCGGAGAAAAAAATTATTTATTGAATGAATAATATATTTATCACATTCACAATATGAATGAAGGTGCTAATAGTTAGTTAGATTGCAACACTTAAAGGTGGTAAACATGTATACCTTCGTTCATTAATAATAATAATAATAATAATAATAATAATAATAATATAAATAAATAAATAAATATAAATAAAATAATTTACAAATCATCAATTTCATGAAATATATATATTTTTTAATGTGTTATGTTATGTAAAAACCCTAAAAATTTCTTTTAAAATGCTGTGTCAAAAATTAACTACCATGTCCCAAAGTTCTAAATTACGAGACCAATTCCTTTCTCTTTTTAACCGACTCAAAAAGGAGGAGATTATCAATTCGACGTGTATGTATTTTTTTTTTTTTTTTTTTTTTTTTAATCTACCAATTCAGCAAAGTTAAAAGGAAACCATGAACCGGCAAACAAAGAAAACTGTATCAAACCACTAGAGAGCACTGCAGCGGTGCCAACAAGGCTCTTGTCAGGGGGGTCACAGCCATGCTGTGATCAGGCGAATATCGCCCCGTGTCCAGGAGACATCTAATATAATTTATATTAGATGTCTATGGTACTAACTCGTCAAGCTAGGCACTCATGCCCGGCAGGTAGAGGCCTGGTTAGCGGTATAGTAAAAAGAAAAACTACCATGTGCCGAAAACATGTGTGTATGTGAGAGAGTAAGTAGAAATCGTGGCAAGCGGTTAAGTTTAATAAAACGTTTTTTAATCTGTATTTTAATGGTTTAAAAAAAAAGGGGAGAACAACAGGGGCATTGGCCGATAAGGTCAGGTCTCCTTCAGCTCAAGGCACCGCCACCCCCCCCCCCCCACCACCACCCTTCCCCTACTGTTTACGAGCCACGAGCATCAAATTTTAGAAGAAATGAATACAATAACGAACTTGTAGCAGTTTCTTCTTCCCAATACGACAATGGTTAATTTCAATAATCATAAATGATCAGCGGCGATTGAAAGCAGTAAGAAACCCTGTCGCTTATAAGAGATGTCATTTTATTTAAACGTTCAAAGTTGTTCCTCATCCTTTTAAAAGCAATTTATTTCAAAATATTTATTTTTTTAAAGTTATGATGTTTACATATTTATTCGGTCCCTGGGTTCTGTATTATATTTAGAAAAATCTTCTCCGTACTTTAATAGGTAAAATAACAAAAACATCTTATTTTGTACGACCAAAATTTACCGAGTTATGATACTTTGAAGTTTATGGAATTTTAGTATTTTCTGGTGCTAAAAACGGAAAAAAGTGTTTCATCCATATGCAATAAGAAAAAAAAAAAAAAAGAATTTTTTTTTTCGGTATTTCTGTAATGATTTCAAACGCAGCAGTTTGTACTGGCCCATCCCATCGGCGCATTTAAAACGAAAATCCCACCCAATTCACAGTAAATATTGGTAGGTTACTCCGTACTTAAAGAATTATAATTCATTTCATTATTTATTTTTAATTATTTGTATCTAATACGTCGTTAAAATCTGACTTTCAAAATAAAAGTAAAGTTTTAAATCAAATTAAAAATAGTATATAATTTTTAAACTTCAAAACAAAATTGAGTAGAACTTTTTCGAGTAACAAGAGGGCGCACAAACTTTACTACGTATAATTAAAAAATACTACGAAAAGTCGTAGTATTTTTTAATTTTACACAAAAAAAATGAACGTTTTCTTTTAAATGTGACGTCATTTTCACTGGCGAAAGCGTTTTCTCTTCCAAAATTATACCATTGTTTCATTTTGCTAGTTTTAAATTGTCTTAGAGTTACCGTGGTAACATGAATAGCAAGACAGAATTCATGTTATCATAGTAACTTTTAAGCAATTCGAGACTTTTAGGCAAAACAAACAACATTGCAAGTGGACAAATCTTTATTTGAATTGAAAAATTAACAATCGTGTATTTCAAATTCTTTAATAAATGACTAAATATTTTCTATAATTGACTCTACACCCATCATATCATAACGAAGCTTATTTTGAAATCGCCAATTTGTATAATTTTATTTCTTTTCTTTTTTTTTTCTTTTTAATTTACCCTCAGTTTCATCATGGCCTACTATAATATATGTAGATCTAGTCTGCCTTGGTTTTATGCACTTCTATTATTTAACTCCATGGTTTTAATTTTTAATTTTCAAATCTGAACGTACAATATTGTAAATATCAGTTTCTTGGAAAACAGAATGTGGTATAATCTTTCTGAGAATTTAAAACGTATTCCGAAAAATAAATTTGGGGGATATTCTTAGAACAACATGTATTTGTAAGTTTATTAATATTTTTGTTTTGTCAATTGATTGCTATTTTTTAAATTGCCTTTCCATGACTTTCAGATTTTTTTTTTTTTTTTTAATTGAAATAATTTTTATCTAACTGCTAAACAGGTACTTGTTTGTTACAGTGGTCTTGGCGAGATAGAGAAAATGGTACAGCTGTCGCAGACGCACCGGGGTATTTTTTTGGCGCCAAAATGGCTATTTTATGCCTGGGCAACCCGGCAATTTTCACGAGATTTTGCTTCGTATGGCAACCTGGTATACAGTAGATTCCGCGTGTTTTACATTAAACTAAATATTGTGTGTTTTATAATAATACTAGGGGGCTCAGCCCCCTACTCGCTAACGCTCGCCAACCCCCCGTGAATTGCGAAGCAATTCACATAGAGACCGCTTCGCTGTCACAGCTCGCTTCGCTCGCTCGCCCCTTTTTTTCAGCAATTCTAGCCGGAATAAGTTCTACCATAAAACATTTGAACATATGAAATTGACAATTTATTTTAATGTAAAAAAGTATTTCTCCATTGAAAACACAACTGAAAATGCATTTATTTGGCGCTACCAATGGGCATATAAATCATTTAAATACTATGAAAAAAGGATTTTTTGTACAGCACGACTTAAATTCATTAGAAAAAAAAAACTACGTTATAGGAAGATAGTTTGTTTTATTTCATCAATACACCAACAGATGGCGGCAGGTGATATCTAGACAGTTGATTTTTTTTTTCTCCGTCTTTTGAGTGATTGAAATTCGTAAATGAATTCTAAATCAGAGTTGATAATTCATTTGAAATTAACGATATTGCTCATAATTAAAATGAGGAATCATCTCAGACGCTTTGGATTACGTACATGTTATTTTATTTTTAATAATTGCAAGTTTGAGTTTCATTCTATGGTTTCATTTCTCTCACACTGACCGCCATATTGGACGGAGGCGGAGCTGATCTAACACAATATAGTCGAAACTGCAGTTGTTGCCAAATCATAAGTTACAAATTCAGCCCTTTTTTCGCGCCACGTAAGACAAATATATATATAGATTATAATTAATCATTGTGTGTGTTTTATAATAAAATAATTTGTGTGTTTATAAAAAAAATGTGACTGTTTTGTAATAAAATAAACTGTTTCATAATAAAATAAAACGGTACAGCTGTCGCAGACGCACCGGTGTATCTTTTTGGCGCCAATATGGCGATTTTATGCCTAGGCAACCCGGCGATTTTGGCGAGATTTTGCTTCGTATGGCAACTAGGTAGAGCAAATTCCATATTTTTTACATTAAATTATATATATTGTGTGTTTTATAATAATTTAATCATTGTGTGCGTTTTATAATAAACTGTTTCATAATAAAATAAAACTAACATGCTGTTTTAGAAAGCTCTGAAAAGGGGTTTCTCGCCAAAATGGCGCAAAACAAAAATCGGCAAAACCCCGGTGCATCTGTGACAGCTGTTCCAGCCCTTTGACCACTCTTTCATATTATGCATCTCCAGTCCCCCTCCCCCCACATACACACACACTTTGCCCTCCTGGGATGGGAGCACTTTTCTGAAATATTTCGTTAGTATTCTTTATTTCTTTTGTTTTTTAGTTCATGTTTTTTTTTTCCTTTTAAATGTTCTGCAATTTTATATGTGTTTGTTATAACTTTCTTCTTTTTCAGTGCAATCGATCTGTTTTAGTTCATCCAAATACCAGGTAAAATCGTTCTTTGTTTTTTAGTCGTTCATTCTTTTCAGAACGAAGCAGATCTGAAGCTGCAGAACGCGTTCGCCGTGCTCGCAACCGTGCATCCTCAAGTCTGGCTGCACGTCGCTCAGCTGCTTCCTCGGCACGTATTTGAGCCATTCTTGGTCTGTTTCGCTCGTTTGCTGATGTCTGTTCTTCTTCAGTTTGATTTGCAATTACTTGTCGCACTGCTTCCGTTCCGCGAGTACGACGACCTAAGTTTGATCTTCTGCGAGGCATTATTTGGATGAACTAAAGCCGATCGATTGCACTGAAAAAGAGGACAGAAAGTTATAACAATCACATATAAAATTGCAAAACATAAAAAAAGAACTAAAAATTAAAATAAATAAAAAACACTAACGAATTATTTCAGAAAAGTGCCCCCTCTGGGTCAAATTAGTGGGAGGGGAGAACGAGAAGCAAGGTTCATAATATGAAAGAGTGGTCCAAAGACTTTCTAATAGTATATCACATGATAGGTGTCTGAAAAAGTTTTTAAAATGTACCCCTGGAGGGGGGGGGGGGAATAGCAGGTATATAAAAACACGCGCATATTCGAATGCAACTTTAGCCGCGTTTCCAGTGCCTTTTCCAAGACCCCTATGAACGGTCTTTTTACCCCCTACATCATTTCCAATGCACAAACCGGCTTGAAGGTGAAACTAGCCTAGGCCATTTTTTTTTCCGAAATCAGACCTGCAAGGTATTAGGTCAGTAATCCGGCTTTTACCCATGAGGCAGCGCGGGTAAACAAACAGCGCCACTTCACCGGAATAATTGCTTATCAACAACACGTTGCACGTTTTACGTTAGTGCTTCTAGCTATAATTCTCCTGTTATTTGCATTAATTGTTTTATTACGTTTATTTACCATTGTTTATTTATTATTAAACCACGGAGGGAATTATGAATGACCCTGTATAAATGAAACAAGAAAATTAAGGACCGACATGAGGTTCAAATGACAAAATGAAATGAAACAAGAAAATTAAAACCCGACATGAGATTCAAATAGCAAAATAAATAAATAAATATGCAACCGAAATAGAAATTAGATATATATATATATTGTAGTATTTCTTTTGTGATTGCTGATAAGTTTTTAAAAAATATAGTTTTTGGGGGAAGGGATTCAGGGCGCAAGCTGAAGTTTTCCACACAGGTGCTGAACACTAATGGCACTTCCCTGTTGCTACACCATAGACATGGGAAACAAACATTTTTCTTGTGTGCTTAAAATTCCCTATTGTATACATTTTTTCATTTTATTTTAGCACATTAAAATTTGTATCGTTTTGTGATTGTTTTTAAGAATAATGTTGTCTAAAGAAAAGTAAAAAGAGATCTATTAAAAATTTACATACGATTCCTTCATACATTAAAAAATGTGCACATTATCTTCTCAGATCATTAACTATAATATCCATTTTAAACATGCAAAAATTATTTTATTTTTAATTGAAGGTGATATAATTTATTGGAGTTTGGAGCACTTTTACTCTTCCTCCTCCGCAAACGTAATTTTGCTAAGTTTCTAATAATCGACGTATTTTAAAATTTAAGTTATGTAATGAAATACTTAATACTGAACTATGTAATCAGATTTGTCTAATAGTGATTCATTAAAACCTTGAAAACTGAATCGAAACATATTCCGCTTTATACGGAGTTTTGTTTTAGCAGGTATTCCATTAACCCTTTAATTCCCAGAGTCGAATACGTTCTTGGAAATTCCGTAGTTCAAAAAATCTGAATTTATACAAGAAAATTTAACAAAAAAATTTCGCTCCATTTAATGTTGGAATTTCTGTTATTAAATAAATCAAACATCGCTTTTTTCAATTTTTTGTATGAATTTGAAATATCCGAATTAAACAATCCACTAAATTGGAAAGCTCTGATGCTAAAAAAAAAAAGGTCGATAAACGTCTGCAACAACAGAATACGGTCAGCCATTTTTATACTAAAGAAAAAGAATGAAAATGTAAGAGCGCTAAACGTAACAAAACGGCTTCTGTTTATATTTACACCGGAAGTTCGTGCGTCATTTCACCAATCAGCCATGAATCATAGGTCAGAACGAAAAATTGGGCAGGTTCCGGATTTTTTAAGGGGGTTGTTTTTGTGCTTGCGTATGGAAACGGGGGCAAAATGAAAGCAGGTACGATAGCCGCATATCACCCCTCCCTAAAAAGCCAGTTTTATTTTAAGAGGCATTGGAAACGATGCTTTTGTGTCAAAATTTCAAAGCAATTGGTGAAGAATTTTCGGAGATTTAAGGTTTTGAACAAACGAACATTTACATTTTTATTTATATAGATGTTTCATTTGGCGCCAACCAACTATTATGTTTGGCGACAATGGTGTTGGTATAACAGAAAAGTACCAACAAGGGTAATGCAAATGGGAATTTCGTTGCGGCTGCATTATAACTTGAGTTCTACTGGACGAATTTCGATGAGACTTGCACTATTAGTTATATAATTTTTCAGTAAAGGTTTTGGTATCTATCGTTCTTCGTTGGTTAGTTATAGAATTAGAGTGGAAAGTTCTGTAATCAGGTGGACCAGATTTTCAAAGATTAGCTTTTTTAAAAAGATTTTGCTGAATGGATTTCGATGGAACTTTTATTTTTAGTTAGGCATTTTTTCAGGGATAGTTTAGTATACTGCATATCGTTTTACGTTGCTTGAATTATGCGGGAAAATTCTATAATCAGGTGAACCCGATTATGAAAAATACCTAGCATGTATTTGGACCTTCTCCTCTACATACAATACATTTAATATAAATTAAACTAATTGGTCTTACTTCCAAGTTCGCTATTTTGGCAAGATAATTAATTTGAAGGGAAATTTTAAATTTGGCTAACCGCATGTAATTGGATGGATATGGGGTAATTAGATCAAAATGTTAAAAAATTGTTGAAGTCATAGTTTGCAAATCGGTCATAGGCTGTAATATATCTCCGACGCTCAAACGAAGTTCGAATCTGAACTATTCCATGAATACCAACGCTATTATTTTAGTATTCGAACGAAAGTAATTTCTTACCAAAGTAAACAACTGCTAAGAAATTTAAGTACTTTTCTGATAGCCGGACGCCTGTAATATATATATATATATATATATATATATATATATATATATATATATATATATTATGTATATCACTGGCGCACGGCTAACAGAAAAGTACCGAAATTTATTGAAATCGAAAAAATTTAACATGTATTAATAATGAATTGAAAATATAGACCCATTGACCGTAATCTTATTCGGATTTTCAGACAGCCGTTACTTTCGAACAAATAACCGGTTCTTATTGGTTAACGAACTCACCAATAAATTTAACTTAAAAAAAAAAAAGAGTATAGTGTAACATCATTAAAATAATGATTTTTCTCCATAGACTATAATGTAGCTTTTTTTTTTTTTTTTTTTTTTTTTTTGTATGTCCTGTAAATGAAATATAAGAGATAAGACATTTGCAAGATCCTTTGGTTGATTTCTTTAGAAATCTTTTTTACCTTTTATCTTTTTTAGAAATCTTCTTTAGAAATTTCTGTAGAAATCAACCCAAAAATAAACTTTTATGTCTTATTTTCTAGACTTTTAAAATATAAAATTTAGTTCCAGATAAATTCACACTTCTTCCAAGCTATGGAAAAAAAATAAAATTCAAAGCTCATTTTTTTTTTTTAGCCATTTGTCTTTCTACAGATAAATTTTTCAGCTTAAGGGAAGGCAGACTAATTTCATTATTTCTTTTTTCATTTTCTTACAGGCTTCTTGTCATTTTTATTACTCTGAATTCCCCTTTTTTAAGTAAGTACTTTTTCATAATTTTTAATAAGTAAAATGCGTAACAGTAACAAAATGTTTTGGAATTTTTTCCTTAGCTAATCGCAAATGATAAATCGACGAAATATTAATTCAATCAGCATCACTGACATTGCAACCACTTCCCATATATTCTGTGCTTGATGAAAGTCTAAATATTTAAAACAAGAAAGAAAAATCATACACCTAGCTTAAATTATGAAACACTTTCCAACCATTTAGAAAGCTGTAACAACCGTTTAATAAGATGAAAGATGATCTCTCAATAAACAATTTGGAAAACGCATAAAACATTTGAAAAACCCAATTTCTGCAATTACCATCTAAAGTCGGGAAAATATCAGAGTTCTTTTGCGCAGCCCTGCATATGATCTATAGATTTGTGCAAAAATTTAGTTCAGTTAGGAAACGCATACCACAGTTGAAAATTTCCCATCAGCAGTTTCCCATAAGCGGAAATGACGCGAATTCTTTTGTGCAGCCCAGTACATGATCTACAGAATTTATACACATAAAGTAATATGCAAAATATTAAATTTAAAAACGCAAACCACAATTGAAAACGCACTTCCAGCAATTATTGCTCATAGACAGTACCAGGAAGATAGAGAGGAGAAAAACAATAATGTTTCTACTTAAGGAACTAAAAGCGGTACCTAGCATGACGGCGTTTCCGGTTTTGGGGGCATTTGGGGAGTGTAGCGCCCTCTATTTCCGGTTTCGACTGACAATTCTTTACCATGCTCGAATCCAAAATTCAGGAAAAGCAGACGACAATTTGTCATGTTTGACAGGTCACATGACCGGCTTTTGGGAGCACCAGCGCCACGAACCGGATACGAATTTCTGGTCCATGTTCTGATCTATCTCCCTGGACAGTACTGTAACTGAATTCTTTTCTGCGTCCCTATAAATGCTACACAGTTCATTTTCAATACCGAACATGCCGCGGTAAACCTTAATTACATGCCAATCCGAGTATATTTACGTGAGTTAGAGCACGGACAGACAGACAAACCGAATTCATAAGCAATTTTCAACCATGTTGGAATATGTTAAAAATAAAAACTGTTTTCCTTGCTTATAGTCGGAGAAGTAGCGTCACATTTTCGTAACCAATTTTAGCGTCAATGAGTTTGCTATATATGATAGATTGCCAATCAGCTGGCACACCAGCGGAGTGTGTTTCCATGGCAACATCACACAGCTTACAACAATGTGAAATGAATGGCAACTTATTACTGATGTTACTCCGACTGGGAGAGATCATCAGTAATCGGGTTGCCATTCATTTGACATTGCTACGAAGTGTGTAATGTTGCTATGCTATGGCAACACCCCCAATCTGGTGGGCCAGCTGACTGGCAGTTGTGTTATCTATATCATGTAATCTATCATATATACCAAAATCATCGATGCTAAAATTGGTTGCTAAAATGTGACGCTGCCTCCTGTACTGGCTGAAATAGATATAAATAACCTGGCAGTTTGCCAGCATTTTAAAAATACATTTGACAACATCGCACAGCTCGCTGAAAAGCAAAATGGATGGTATACCGATTACAGATGTTACCCACACTTCACTGACAGTTGTCTATAATACTATTCATTTTCTTTCTCAAAGAGTTGTGAAATGTTACTAAATGTACTTTTAAACTGCTGGCAACCTGACAGGTCATCCATACCTATTTTAAGAGAGACAGATTTTTCTTTTTTATATGTTTTAGCCATTGTCAAATATTTAAGTAAAATTTCTTCACCATCTCTCAATCTGACTATGACAACCGACCCTTGCTTACCCTACTTTTAATAAAACTTCAATACCAACTTCCACTTAATTATGAGGAAAATTTGCGACTTACAAGTCTTACATATTTAATAATAGATGCAGATTTTATTGAAACACTCACTTTTAGTGCCAGAAAACATTGAAAATTGATATAATTAAATTACCATAACTCGATAAGTTTTGGTAGTAAAATAATGGTATTTTTTAATATCCTTCTTAGACACAGGGCAACAATTTTTTAAATATAAATTATATGAAAATGGGGACCATATAAAAAAATTACATTTATTTTTTAATATCCATATAATACAATCTATACTACTTATAAAACAAATGCCATATCTAAAAGTTATACTTGCATATGTATTGTAATAGGAAGTATAATTCTATCATCAGCGATTTAACCCCTCCCGAAGATCATCCCATACACAATTTTTAATCTTTTATCACGAGCAATTTTTGCCTAATTTAATTGCAAGAAGTTCTGTGATTAAATAAGGAAACTTTTATTATTACAAAATACTGGTATAAAAAATTTGAGGATTCTATGCACCGTATATATCACGTAGATACGAGGCTCGTTCAGACGGGGTTAAGAGATAATTTAAACCATTAGCTCCATTTTGAATTTTACAGTATAGTGATAATTTATAATAAGGCCAGTAAAAATATAATTTTGAATCATAGTAAAATGTATCCAATGGTTGGAGTATCATAGTTGAGATTTTTTCCAACAGAGAGAAAATATGCCGGGACTAGGACTCGAACGTGGGTACTTTGGTTTGGCGTACCAACTAAATTTACCAAATATAATTTACCTAGTTAATGAATCAATGTAAATGAACGTTGTCTTTGAACCCTGGTGTCATTTTTACCAGTGGAAGCTTTTCATTCATGTGTTCTCAGATTCAGAATTAATATTACCCCAAAGCCATTTATTGAATTCTTATAACAAAAATAACATACCAAAGTTTAACAAAATTTGTCCAATTATCTGCAAGATTAGCTAGTTAGCATCAGGGCCTGATTATAACAGGAGAATGATTATAACATGCCTTTGCCCATATTTTCAAGGAGCCACAAAATGCATTTTGTGCACTCTCTGAAAATCCAAATTAATACAATTTTCCATTTATAGTTCATAGAAAAATTAATTTTTCCATTTTTTTTGTAAACTAAACTATTTTAGCGTTCTTCACTAACGACAATGAATTGTAATGTACACTTCGAAACAGGGCCCGACTAAGCTCATTTGGGGCCCGGGGCAGACTTCAAGTTTTGGGCCCCCCCCCCCCCCCATAACAAAATTTTCATATGCAATATTTTTGCTACGATAACATTACACAGTATTTTTCCATTAGCGCAGTGCCAGTGATATATATACATATACACATATATATACACATGTGTATATACATATAAATATATGTGTATAGATGTGTATATATATCAGTGGTGTTAAGGGACAAAATTAGCATTAGCCACCAGCTACAGGGCCACTTTCTTACAAGGAAAGAGTAAAAATTTTTTGCATTTCATCAAGGATTCTATTTTTGCTAGTTGAAATATGTTTATAACACATTTTTTATTTGGTCTATTTAATTTTAGA
Source organism: Maratus michaelseni (assembly GCA_963931845.1). NCBI lineage: Eukaryota > Metazoa > Arthropoda > Arachnida > Araneae > Salticidae > Maratus > Maratus michaelseni. The sequence continues at coordinate 405,024,893 of OZ007587.1, forward strand.
TTATTACTAATTGAAATTTTAATAAAAGTTTAGTGTTTAGAACTTTTAAATAAAAATGTGTCCACTAATTTAAAGAACGTGGCCACTTATAAAACTGCTACTACTGGCCACTAATGAAATTTTACAGTTTTGCCCTTTAACTGGCGCCCGGCTAATGGAAAAGTACCCATTGCACATATAAAGTGTTTTTATGCATTATAATTTTGAAATTATAGAGCAAATTTAAAACTATACATTCTGATTTGATATCTTGGCTTCTACTAGTTGGATTGGGTTGAAATTTTCCCAATCAGATAAGATTATGTTACATAAGACACAAAATTTCATCGTTAATACTTTAGTCATTTGCAAGAAACCATTTTAGATAGCAATAAATAAAACCAAAAACTATTCAGGCATTTTGTCTTCTTTTACCAAAGCACGAATGAATTTACCAATGTTTACAAATCAAGGGTTAATCCAGGCAAAATTTGGCGTCTCTTCACAAAATTCTATTTAATAAAACAGGCCTCTTCACAAAATTCCTTTTAATAAAATAGGCCCTTTTACAAAATTATATTCCATAAAAACTCACAATTTACTTTTTGTGATGTTTTTAAATGTGTATTTTTTAAACAAACAAGTTCACCAGAAACCAGAGAGGAAGGCTGCAGCAAAAGGATTTCAAAAAGTTTTTGTTAATAAATGCTTAGTTAAAATTTAACAATACTAATTTAACTGGATTTCAACTTTTGTTATAAAATGTTATTTTTCATAAAAGTAACCTTTACTTTTCACAAAATAAAAAGGAAAAAAAAAAACTGGAAATGACACCTGCAAATGCACATATACTTCACTTACTTGTCAGCTATTTTCAGTATTACCACAGAAAAACTGATTACTCTCTGATAAATATTCTATTTAGAAAAATATTGTATTAAAAAGTATAATTTAAACATCAAAAATCAGTCGTTTTATTTTTTACACCAGGTAACAAGACAGACAGTATATAAAATTTACCATTACTTTATTTATGTAAAATGTAGATCAAAACAAATACAAATTAAACAACATTTTACAAGGTTATGAACTGAAAATGCAAAAAACTATGTGAATTTAATATTTAACAAGTACTAGAACAAAATTTAAGGAAATATCTTAAAATTTATGTAATATGTTAAGGAACATAAAATATTTCTTAAAAATTAACATACTAAGTGAACATAATTTTGATAGCTGTGGACATAATTTCTTTAATTATATATGTGAAAAATATTTTTTGTACATTTGTACCTTTAAATACAATTAAGATACATTTATTTCAATGGATTTTTATCTCAAAAACAATATTTACATATTTTTATTTAAATATACACTAATTTTAGAACTACTTTCACCATGGGGTTAAGTAATGGTATCAAAATATGCTGTTTTAAATGCATCACAGAGAAAACAATCAAAGAAAATTGAATGTTTATATGCTTCATGTTTAATCTATATGAATCCAATGTATATAAAATGCACCAAAAGTTTTATAAAAAACTATATTAGTTTTGTTTTAGCACCTTCTCTTAAAAAAAAAAAAAAAAAAAAAAAAACTTGATTTTACCTCAATTTTTCCCCACCTGACCCTAATTTAAATATTAAACATCAGTCGTTTTATTCTTTACACCAGGTAACAACACAGTAAATAAAATTCATCATTAGTTTGTGTAAAAATAAATAGATTAAAACAAATGCAAATTAAATAACATCTCATAAGGTTGTGAACTGAAAATGCAAAAAGAAAAAATATATATCATTTAACAAGTAGAAGAGCAAAATTTATGTAAATATCTTAAAATTTATGTAATGTTTTAAGGAATATAACATATTTTTTTTTAAGAATTAATGCACAACTAAAATGAATCGCCTGTTGTTATGATGCATTGAGTTAGATGCAACATGGATAATTATGGAATTAAAGATAAAATTACAAAAAACTCTTCGATAAATACATATCCCAAACAGATCCCCCATATATACACAGAAAAAAAATTATTGTTAAATATAAATATCAGAAAATTCCATTTTATACATTTCACATGCAAATATATGCAATATCAATATTGTAATAGTCTTATTTTCTTAAAATTAATTATGGAATCATCAACATATTCAATTACAAAAATATATTATATGTATTTTATTTGGTTAATTTAACTCACTTGTTTTTTTAAGCCTAGTAATGGTGTTGAACATATTTCTTATTTTATTTTTAGAGGTTTCTTTCTAATTTTGCATTCAGCAAAAGAATCTATTATATCGTTATAATCAAGTTTATTAGTAACATCTCCATTTAAGGATAATATAGCTAAGCATGAGAGCTTTTTCTGATGAAGATAGGATCGAAGGGGAGATTTTAACCTTTTCAGTAAAGAAAATGATCTTTCTCCTGAGCAATTAGAAATAGGCATTGTTAAAAAAATTCGTACAGCAGTTTCTACATTAGGAAATGCTGAAGATAAATGAGGGTTTTGTAATGTCTTTAACATCTGGAGAAGAGTATCATCTTTGTTTACAAATGAGATAAATTGATTCAGTTCATCAGAAAATTCTTCTTCTAAATCTGACGGATAACTTTGTTGTAGAGATTTTGCATCTTCATGTAGCGAAGCATTTGAATGCAAATTTATAAGAGCAGAAAACTTATTTGTTAATTTATCATATGGCTGTTTGCGGTTTGAGAGATGGCTTATTAAGGAGTCACAAAGTACATAATGGCATGTTTTTATAAATTTATCACGTGGTTCAAAGTGAACCTCAGTACTATTTGTATCATCCAAACATCTACTTCTTGGAGTCATCTTTTTTCTTGTAACCTCATAGGTAACAGATTGTGGTGAAATTTTTACAGCTTCACTCTCATACATATCAAAATTGTCTCTCACAAATTTAATAAATTCTATTAAAGATGTAAATAAAGGAGATAGCTGCTCTAAATTTCCTGTAGAATCCTGGAAAATTTTGCTGGTTTGATTTAATCTTTGTAATATTGTATCCCAAATAACAGTGTTCAACACTGTTTCAAATTTTGATAACTTTTTGAGGAGTGACTTAGCTTCATTTTTTGTACTGGCAGTCTGATCATTACTATCAACAAATTGACGTAATGTGTCAACAATTTTTTGATAATTTTTTCTCAGTACATTTGTTGCATTTGCATCCGCGCACCATCTTGTTCCTGAACAGCTCTTCAATGTCAGTTGCTTGTTAGTTGTTACGCTTTCATGAAGCATTTGCCATCTATAGCTTGATGCAGAAAAGAAGTTATACAATTCCTGCAACAAGCAAAAAAACTTAACTACAGCAGTGCAGGATTCCGCAGCATGTACACCCACCAGATTCAAGGAATGTGCAACACATGGTATAAAGTCTGCCAGTGAATTTAAACTTTTTATTCTGGCTTGTAGACCTGCATACTTTCCGGCCATATTTGATGCATTGTCATATGTCTGTCCTCTGCAATTCTGTATGTCTATGTTTAGCTCCTTTAAGCAAGAAATAACAGTATTTGTCAAATACTCTGCACCATGGCCAAAAATTGGTATAAATTTTAAAAACCTTTCAACAGGAATACAATCAGGATTTATGTAACGTAACACAAAGCACAGCTGGTCAAGATGTGTTATGTCAAGCGTAGAATCTAAAATTAATGAGAAGTATTTTGCCGCCAGAATTTCATCAATTATGTTCTTCAATACTTTATCTGCCATAAGTTTAATGAACTCATTAACGCTAGTTGATGATAAATAACTCGTATTTCCGGTTCCTGGATTACCATACTTAGAAAGATGTGATGCAAGGAAAGAATCAAATTGAGCCACTAACTCTAGGCATCCTAAGAAATTTCCATTATGGATAGATCCTATTGTCTCATCTTCACCAAAGAAAGCCATGCATCTAAGGGACAAAAATTTTATAGTGGCAACAACTCTCTTTAGCACTGATCGCCAATAATCCACTTCATTTTTATACTGAAGTACTACTGCAGAATCAATTCTTTGGCTGGTTTTAAGTCTAAAAGACATTTTTAAAACCGACTCTCGGTGCGAAAAGGAGTTTTCATGCTCTGCCAACCTCAAAGAAACATGCTTCCAGTCATTAAATCCAGAAGTGGAAAGTTTGCTTGTATTGTTAGAAAATAGCTTACATATCCAACAAAATATTGATTTATTTGTTGGAGAAAGCACAAGCCATTCTCTGAGTACTTTTTCATTATTTTTTTTAATGCGATAAAAGTTATTTTCAGTCAGAAGTCGTTTACAACCAGAAATAATTTTTTCTGTTTCACTCAAGAGTTCCATATTTTGCTTCGGTGGATTGTTAATAAAATGTTCAATCATGTCAGGTGAAACAATGTTCCATGATGCTGGATCAGAATTGTAACCTGGACTCACACCCAATGAATCATCGGTTGTCGTTACATTTCCTATTGTTTTCATCACCTCTTCTTGAAAAACATCTTTATCACCACTTATATTTTTCGAATTATCTATTTCTTCAGGTAGTTTATCACTGCTTTTATCCGTTTCTTTTTCACCTGAATTTTTCTTCGCGTATTCTAGCATCATCTTTTTCATTTTCTTAGCTTGTTCTTCACGAGATCTTTTCAATTTTCTTTTTGCTGCACCGGACAAGTAATTTCGCTGCATGATGTATGCAAATATAAGAATTTACATCGATTAATGTACAATAAAAAGATAAATAAAGTTCGTAAAATCTGTATTCTTCCACAGCTAGATCACGAAACGAGGCAACACACGTCACACGTGCGTTAGATACACAGGTTGGATAACAACACACATAGGCCGGCACAGTTGCAGTTAAGTTACTGTGGCAGGTAGTGAATAAACAATAAGGGAAAATCCATGGAGAAAAGAAGTGATTTACGCAGCGGCAGCGAGAGAGGGAAAAGTTTCTAAGTAGTATTCGCGTTTCAAATCCCCTGCAGGTGGCGCTGAAATTAATAAAAATGGCACATAATTCCAGTTATTTACCTTATTGTGATTCGCTGAAAAGTTTGTTTACCTTTACTGAATGCATTGTGATTCGCTCAACGTAACTGAAATAAATATTTAGAGCATCGGCCACCAAGTAGCATATTAGAGCACTCAGCGAATAAACTCTGTGGCTGGAATCGCAACTAGGGCAGTTGCGATTCTAGGGCAGTCCAAAATGTCATCATGCTGGAGGTCACACATAACAAATACGCAGTTCTGATTGGTGGAACTACCCTGACCTCCAGTTTAAGTACAAGGGTTGATCAGCTGATTGTAGATCCCGCAAATCATAGTTCTTATATAAAGAGAACGAAAAAAAAATTTTTTTTCTTTTTTTCTTATATACAGGAACATAAACATTGGGCTACAAAAATTTGTCATTTGGGGGCCCCCTTGAGATGGGGGCCCGGGGCAGCTGCCCCGTTTGCCCCTGCGGTAATCAGGGCCTGCTTCGAAATTCTGAGAAGAACGGATATTACATTACACATGTTTCAGAATTATATAAGAAAACATCCCTTATTACCATCAAAATAAAATATAGATGCTAAAGTGATTACGGTAAACATAAAAGATTTTAAAAACCTTTTAATAAACAAACTTACTAGTTTCGTGATGTTAGCATGGTCTGTAATCATAAACTATTTTCGCAAAAAAAAAAAAAAAAAATTAAATATGCACTTTATAAACAAATATCACGAGATATCAGGCACCATGAAAGCAGGTGCTTTAACAAAAATGATCTTCCATAAACGTGTTTTATTTTATACTATCTTATTTTTAAACTTATGCAGCATCTCATGCCAAATTCAAGTTATCTCAAAAGAGGCGGATTCATTGCATATGCTCATATTGCATATATAGATTTCTATTGACTTACAAATAATGGATAGAGAATAAAATTTTGAAAGATAAATTATTTTGCGATTTTTAAAATTAATCTATAAAGGTTCTGTGTTGTGCAGTCTGGCTAAAGCTTTAGTTTTCTTTTATTTGATATCTGCTACATACCCTTTCATTCTACGTTAAACTTTCTACTTGTCATTCCTGTATAATATTCAGGGGTTTGACCAGACTTTTCTTCCAGGGTCCTGTTTTTATGAAATTGTGAATAGCTTTTTACATTTGTGAAAAATCTAGTCATAATTTTGTGAATTTGAAATGATCTTTATATTCAGGTTCTCGTTTATACATTTTTAAGATCATATATGTATCTAAAATACACATATTTTCCTCATATATGTAAAAGTGACAGAAATATTTTATTTTTAAATGATTCAATTTGTGAAAGGTTCAGTTTGGAGTGGGAAAAGTTTTGTGAAAGGTCTTTGTTTTAGACAAAGAATTTTGTAAAGGGTCCAATTTTAAGATGGAAAGTTTCGTGAAGAGTCCCGTTTTGAGATGAAAAATTTTGTAAAGGGTCCTTTAAAGGACCCAATTTCTTCCTAAACAGATCTCTGATATTGCAATGCTCCATCGGTTTTGAAAAACAAGATTTCATAATACACCTGCTATCTAATCAGTTTTTATTAGATCTATCTTCCTACATACTTTTTTTTTTCAACTTAGAAAAATTCAGCAAAAAGAAAGAAATTAAATTTTTTTAAGTTTATATTTCAATCTTTCAAAACCTTAGTAATGATATTGTAGAATAGGATAATATTGTAAAGTAGATATATATTTTAGAATGTTGTTCCTTGAAGTTTATTTTCTTCTTGTTATCCATTTTGAAAATTAATCTATTTATAATGCTTTCTTATATCCATTATTTCTTGCGATATCATGTATTTTATTTAGTTCACTAGTTAACTCATCAGGGGTGCAGGCTGTGAAGATCTCTTAATAAAATGTCTAAATGCAGAAACCTTGTAGAAAAAAGGGGCTTGAGCCTTTTGTGAGCTAGTAGATGAATTGGTTATTAGTTTTCTATAAACAATACGTCCGTGCCATGGTGGATTTTGATTAATGGTACATCCAAATAGGGGAGTGTTCCATTCAACTTCCTAAGTAAACAACTTTTTTTTTCTTAATTTTTATTCTTTCATTTTTATAACCAAAGCACACCTGTAAATTTTGATCAACTTTCTTGTATCAAAAGTAGACATTATATGCTGGAATACACTGTAATTAATATTCTTTCAAAAATATAATTTACAACATACTTTTTAAGCAATTAAAATTAATGTTTATTCCTTTCCAGGTATTTCAAAAACACTTGTCAATAAGCACGATGCGAGCTGTAATGGAAATGAATGTGGCACGGATGAGTTGAAGTCATCTTCGATATCTGTGGATCATAGCATAAGAGAAAAAAACACTCCAAAGAAAGAAAACTGTATAGAATATGCACCTTCTTTTCAATGGAACAGGCAAGCATTTATGACTTCTCGAGATAAATCTATGGCGGCAGAATCCGATTGGATAGCTGTAGACAAGGTTCCATCCGATTCAGCCTGCAATATTTACAGATGTATAAGTATATGTAAAGTAATTTACAGAGAAGCTGACGAATATTTAGCTCAATGCATGGGCCATGACTGTTTTTGTTTCAGTAAAGATCCACCATTTTCCCCAGCATTAAGAGATTTCATGAAAAAACATACTTTCTTTGGTATTCCTCAAATATATAATTAATTCTGAAATACTTTCTAATGTTTTATTATAATATTTTTTTCACAACATATTACTATTGGATTATTAAAAAATAATAAAATTGAGATTGTATGGCTTGATATTAATTTGAATATTTTTAATTGTCTTTAAGGAATATTAACCAGGGTTGTCCGGTTTTTGATGGATTTAAACTGCTATGTCAAAAACCTCATTGCATTTTTTTTTAACAGCATCACTGATATGAATCTTTTGTTGTATGAAATTTTGATTAATTTATAAGTATTGATTTTGTAAACCAGGCACTTTTCAGAAGACACAGAGAAAAAGCAATATATCCAAATAAGCAATGCAATGGGAGATCTACTATATTGTTCGACCCAGTCATTCCATCTTATATGTACAGTATTTACTCATGTATAATGAGCAAATTTTTTCCAATATTTTAGATCTCAAAAGTTGGGTGTGCATTATGCATGAGTATTTCTGGCAGTTGTATGAAACTATGCATGATTTTACTAAGACACGGAATACAACACACAGATATTGTAAAAAAAATTATACTAATACAGATGAAGTAAGTACAATAACAAAAATAATTTTACTTTTGCAGTTACAGTTGAAGCACTTTATAACGAATTACGATATAACGAAATGTGCATTACCATTTAGTTGGTCTGCATGTTAAAGAATACTGAATTCGAAACGATATAACGAAATATTTATAACGAAAAGCACGATATAACGAAAAGAATTCGAGCATGAACAGTGCAATAAAAACGATATAGCGAATTTTTCACTTTTTTTTTTTTACTTAACGCGGGAAATATTTTTTTTCCTTAATTACTAGTTTTTTCCCCATGACATAACCTTCAATCTTTTTCTCTACGGCCAATCACATATTTTCAATAGTTCCAGGAGAGATTTGGGGGAGGGGCAGTGTTTTAAGACAGACAGAAAGACGACAGCTTAGCAGAATTGCATTATGTTCTTTTTATTCGATGACTGATTTTATTGACATATATTTGCTTTGCCTGTAAATTTATGGCGTGTTAATTTTTAAAACTCTCTATGCTGGCTGTGTCTGACAACAGAAAATGGTTGAGTTTAGAAGCGAAAGTCGAAATTATAAAATGCTTCCCAGAATTATTTTAAAAAAAAGCGATGTCGCGAAAAAATTTAGGATTAGCACTCTCAGCACAATATTGAAAAATCGAGAAAAAATTCTTAAAATTTTCGAAAAGGATGCAGTTTTCTCATCGTTTAAACGTTTACGTACAGCAAAATATGCAGATGTGGAGGAAGTATTATTTTCATGGTTTAAAGATGCAAGATAAAAAAAAAACCCGTTAGTGGAAGTATTTTGCATGAAAAAGCATATCACTTTATAACTTTGATCAATACTTTATAATGTTCAATAAAGAGAATAGCGCCAAAAAAAAAAAAAAAAAAAAAAAAAAAGTTAAATATGAGTTGTCTGATGGCAGTGTCAGTGAGCAAGAAGGATTTGTAGAAATTTGCCAGAAACTTTCACCATCTGATGCACTCGAGTATTTACAGAAAATTGTGTGTTACATGTGTAATAAAAACTTGTTAGCGAATGATGAACAGTGCAATAAAAACGATATAGCGAATTTTTCACTTTTTTTTTTTACTTAACGCGGGAAATATTTTTTTTCCTTAATTATTAGTTTTTTCCCCCATGACATAACCTTCAATCTTTTTCTCTACGGCCAATCACATATTTTCAATAGTTCCAGGAGAGATTTGGGGTATTATTATTTTCATGGTTTAAAGATGCAAGATAAAAAAAATCCCGTTAGTGGAAGTATTATGCATGAAAAAGCATATCACTTTATAACTTTGATCAATACTTTATAATGTTCAATAAAGAGAATAGCGCAAAAAAAAAAAAAAAAAAAAAAAAAAAGTTAAATATGAGTTGTCTGATGGCAGTGTCAGTGAGCAAGAAGGATTTGTAGAAATTTGCTAGAAACTTTCACCATCTGATGCACTCGAGTATTTACAGAAAATTGTGTGTTACATGTGTAATAAAAACTTGTTAGCAAATGAAATTAATATGCATGTTGACAAAATAGAGCTTACATTATTAGATAATGCTGTAAAGAAAAGAAAGCAGAGCTTGTTAACTTCATTCTCCAAACCAATATAGGTATGTAAAAGTTTCCTTTAACAGAATTAAATCAATAATATATATTTTTTTAATTCGCCCAGTTTTTTTTTTCATGTGTAGCATACATACTATACATATACCGTTAAAATGATACAACAAAACTCTAATTATCTGAAATCCAGTCATCCAGATCAATAATCTCAAAATAAAAATTTTATGATATGCATTGTACGTATAACATTCGTAAAAATATAATTACCTTGAAATTTCTTTTTAAATCAACGATTTTCTTCTTTTCACTCTTTTTAGTAAAAGTAATTTTTCCTGTGAAGCATTAATCTAATATGAATACATGAGACCTAGCTTTTTTTTTTTTTTTTTTTTTAACAAAAACAATTTTAAGAGATCTTAAAGAAATAAACAGACTTTTTTTATGATTGTCTCCAATATCCGGACTTATGCATAATCAGATTACGTTCAGACCACATTAATCCGAATAATTAAATTTCTTACTGTATAACGAACTAATTCGTTATAACGTTTTAACGAAAGCCCTTTATAACGAGCAAATCTATGGAGCACTTTCGATTTCGTTATAAGGTGCTTCGACTGTAGTAACTTATGTAGTATGACAGTATGAGCAAATTCTTAGTATAGAATTCTGGTGTCAATAAATACATTAAAACTAAGTATAAAATTGAGAGAACAAAAACCTTTAATTTTGTGGTACATCTTAATAAAGGAGTGAATACATGCCAGTGAATACAGTAATTAATGTTTAAGAAAAATATATTTTTTAAGCCAGAATTTCTACATTTTAGGCAGATTTTGTAAGAAATACTACCTATTACATTCTCTCCTAAGTTAGAATTTTTGAAATATTTTTGCAGATCTACGCCAATCATGACTCCCACAACTCAAAACCACCCCCAGTTCAAAACTTATACATATATATATATATGTCACATTTTTATGGACACGATAACTGCAATAATTCTGCACAAATCTCTTCCAAACTGATACATAAAATCAAGGGGCATAAAATCTCGGTCAAGTTCGTTAATGGGCAAAATCGAACCAAGGGGGGAAATGGGAAGCTTTTTGTGAAAACAGAAAAAAATACATAATTTCTTAATTATGATACGTATCGAATTCGTTTAAAGTTATTATTTCTAGGAAAAGGGCCGTAAATTTATGTATGACAGATTTTTGATATCATTAAAAATGGCCCCATGTGGAGGGGGAAAGGGAGGTTTTAGAAAAAAAAAATTTCATAATTTCGTCAATTCACAAGATATTAAATCCACTTAAATTTATTATAAATCCTCTTAATATTATCTACAACTTTTATATTGACATGTTTTTATAGGACCAACCCTTATAGCAAAAAAAAAATTTTAAAAATAAATAAATCCCTGCCGTCTCTGCCTGCAAACAAGTTAGGTTTCGAAGTGGGCAGTTCCAACTACCGCATCATGGCAAAAAGATCATTTCTGCTACAATTCCTAACAAACAAGTGCCCCACGGTCTGCGTCTTCGAAATCTACCTGTGTCTGTAGGCCGAGCCGTCAGGGATTTTTTTTGTTGCAAATTCCTGGATATTCTGCCGTTAAAAGGGCGTGGTGTGCATTATACATGGCATATGATTTTTTTACATTGTATCCTGTCAGAAACATGGTGCATTTTACATGAGTAAATACGACAACATCTTTACAGAGCCAATATAAACTTTTAATATATTATTTACAATGTATATTTGACTATGCAAGAAACATTTAAAATTTTAATTCACTGCAATGGCATAATGATTTAAAAATTCAGTACTTTTCCATTATACGGACACCATGCCGAAATGTATGCTAATGCATAATGTATGTATGTATGTATGTAAATGTATGTATTAAATGTATGTAAATGCATGCTTGGCGACAATAGTGTCTGTATAATGGAAAAGCACCAAAAATTCTTATCCGCAATGACATGGTGGGCAGACATACTAAAAACCAAAGCCGCAGCAAGGGTGGTGCAAATTGTTGTGAAAAACAAGCCTTCATTTCATGTTTTTAGTCTCACTGCCTCAAATACACTTTTAAACACATGCATTCATTAACATTTCTTCATATTTCATCTTTATTTACATTCATTTAATCTCAGTATAAAGTTCATAACAGTACATATCAACAATATAACTTTATTATAAAAACGTAATTACTATAGTCAAAATATATTGAACTTACCCATATTTATCTAATTTCTGTCCAATATTAATAGCTCACTCTTTAAAAGTATTTATTTTATACTTTACAATAGTTGATAATTTATATTTATTTCATAAACATTCAAACGCCACGCTTGAGTTATTTTTTGCTATTCTCATTCACGGCATACAGCGATGTTCGATTGAAACAATAATTGAATAATCGATTGGCGTAATACGCTTTCGTTCCAAGAGATGGCGCCAGACAAGTCTTTGTTTGATTCGTCAATCTCGTGATTATTCATGTTTTAGCCACGCGTCACTTCCGTGATCCTTTCCAGAAAAGGGTTTTCATTGGCACGTGTATGTTTGTCAAAGAATATATTGTGCTGTCCTCTAAAAAAACCCAGTGTGAAATGTTTCCTAAAAAAAAACCCATCCTAGTATTTTATCAAATATTTCTCTGAAGTCAGTTTTTGGTTTTGCCCTGTTTCTATACACCATTTGCAACAGTAAAAACATTTGACAATGCCTAAGGAGTGTTTATTTAGTTTTAACAGAATTTAATCTAATAATGTAGAATTTTGGCAAAACATGAGCTTCATTTTCACATATTTGCTTGTTATAATACGTTATGTTAGAATGATGTACATCAATTTTGAAATGTTTTTATGTTAAACCATTAATTTGTGAATAAAATATATTTTCATGTATGGCTAGGCTGGCAACCTTTGAAAATGGAGCTAAAAAAAACCCATGGTGGAATTAAAAAAAAAAAAGAACTATTTAAAATAAATAAATGATAAAATATACAAATTTTCTTAAAAAGACATTTATTCTTAAGGAATTTAATTAAATTATGCCAATTTAATGCATATTGAAGGCACTTCTAAGGATTTTTTTTTTTAGTATGTCATAAAAAAAAAAAATCCATGTTTGAAAAAATAAAACCCATCAATCTTTTTTATACACAGATATCATTCACTTGTATTTTACACATTATTTTGATGTTTTCAAACTTTTATTTATTTTATTTTGTTCACTCTTTTAACGTTTTAATGCAAAATACTTTACTTAAGGTAGGAATAACTAATACAGATGCATAGCTGCTAATTTGTACGATTTCTCTTCTAAGTATACAGATGAACTGTAAGTTTGTACAGTTTTGTGCAAAACACAATAAGTGAACTGAAAAATATCATTTTGTATTTCGCATAAAAGGTAAAACTTGAAATCTGATTCATCCCCTGTTTCTTATGTAATTTAAAATATACCACAGAACCACAGAAGAAAAGCGTAATACAATTCAGGAAGAAAGTGGCAGCAATTTTATCAGCAAATCTTCTTTCAAGAACAAGAGTGCACCCTTTCTGTGTCATCACTGAACTTCATTATCATCCGAGAAGGTAAATCCAGGGTTGTAATTTTGATCAATCAAAACTCATTTTAACCAGGATTGTGGTCAAAACTGGTTTTAACCATTTAAAAGTGGTCAAAATTACTTCAACCACTCAAAAGTAATTGAAACTCTATTAAAAAAAACATTTGAAATTTTTGTATTTCATAATGGACCTGGTGAATTGTTGTGCAAAGTCTTCAGCGATAAAGATAATTTTCAAAGTTTGATCTGAGTTAGCCTTAATACAGCAAAAGTTGTTACTTGACAACACATATTGTATTAAATTTATTTTAACAAAATAAATTTTAATATCATTTTTCAAATCAAAATGAGTTTTAATTACTGATGATAAAAACATATTTTGACCAGGAAAGTTAAAACTGTTATTTTCCATGTTTACACCAATACAACCCTGGGTAAAACGAGGACTAATACTATTAGGTAAAAGGCAAAATTGGGAAATTTCATTAGTGGCCAGTGTTAGCAGTTTTATAAGTGGCCAGTGTTAGCAGTTTTATATATGGCCTGTATTAGCAGTTTTATAAGTGGCCAGTGTTAGCAGTTTTATATATGGCCTGTATTAGCAGTTTTATAAGTGGCCAGTGTTAGCAGTTTTATAAGTGGCCACTATCTTTAAACTAGTGGCCACTTTTTTATTTAAAAGTGTTAAACAGTAAACTTTTGTTAAAATTTTTAATCTAAGTGTTAATCTAAAATTAAATAAACCAAATAAATATGTTAATATAAACATATTGCAACCAGCAAAAGTAGAATCCTTGATAGAATGCAAGAAAATTTTACTCTCTCCTTGTGGGAAAAGTGCCAAAAGTGGCCACTGACAGATGTAATTCAGGGTTCGTACGGATCAGGGAATTTTCCAAGAGTGTTACCAGTATTTTTTTTATAGAAAAGAAATCTAGGTTAAACTCACGAAACTTCGCCTTCTTTTATGGAGAGATTCTCTGTAAGAAAATACTGGTGCCGAAGAATTTTCTGGTCGCAAAATTCCAGGAGCCGTATGAACCCTGGTAATTAGATATTAAAGGGAATGGAAATTTATTTGGTGCCAAATATGGGCTAAAGGTTCAGATATGATAGTATGACTTGATACTTGCTGTCCCTAGGGTTACTGCATCAATGGTAGGAAAAAGTGAAAGCTTTAAAAATCTGCATATGCAAAAATGTTGAAGAAATGTGATTAGTAAAATAGGAGGATTTTGTGTGCCACAGTTTGCAGATTTTCTTGAAACAGCACCAATCCATTCCCTTTATTACCTAAGTACTCAATATTTTTTAAATATCAATTAGATACATTTTTGTCTTCTAGACCGACACTGATCAATTTAATAAAACACAAACTACAGCTTGTACAAGATGTAAGGAAAGAATAAAGATGAGTGTTTCAGTTATTACACAAATGAACATATTATGTTTAATTAATTTTAAATTCTATATTTAAAAAATAATAAAATATTAATTTTTTTTTTTTTTTTTCAGAATTGTGGTTTAAAATTAAATAATAATGAAAAAAATATATTTTGCTGTCAAATAATTTTATTTCCAAGTATTTTTACATATGGATTTTTTTTAGGTAACATGGGGTTTTTTTTTTGGGGGGGGGGGAGAGGGGGGAAAGTGGATTTTTTTCAAATTCTTGCTTAATTGGCTGTAATTTTGTAACATATTGATAGAATGAAAAATGCTCAGCATTAAAATCTTAGAGCAAGCTGTGAAAATATAGCTATGTTTAATTTTTTTGTATTCTTTATTAGACTTTATATGAAGATAAATTCAAAAAATAGGTTTTTTTTAGCGGACAGCACAATATATGCCTTACCTCGATCGTTTAAAGTGGTTTTGTTTTATTAACTAATCGATCTTGTACGCAGTCGTCTTAAATATGGCTGTGGTATTGTGTTGTGTGCTGTATATTTAAATATGGAGTTTTATCAGTTAAAACCTGCAGCTTGGTATTCAATTATGGTATGTTTTAAATTTGAGTTTTACTTATGTTCTGTTTACCTTTATGATTTACAATAAGTCAAGAATGAATTTTTCTAAAGGACAATATTATACTGAACTTGCAGCTGTAGAATCTTTGTTGAAAATACTTTTTAAATAAATGGACTGGATCGTAAACTTGTGTCTTTAATTAGAAACTTTCACATTATATAAACATTGTTTATTGATTCTTTATTTAAACGCTACTTACGCTGCATAGACATCATTTTTCTAAAGAATTATTGAGCCATTTTTACATCATAATTCACGGCATAAAGTTCAGCATATCGCTACTCTGCGTTATCTGCTTCTTTAATATGTGTTAATTAGGGTACTATGGCTTTAGCTAATGCTGCCATTGCCCAAGACAAATGGTGCCTTCACACCAAGCGCAGTCAGTTACGATGGCTTTAGCTAACGCTGCCATTGCCCAAGACAAATGGTGCCCTCACACCAAGCGCAGTCAGTTACGATAGGTGCTAACAGAATTCATTGCTGCTGTTACATACCAGTATTGATGCACTGACGATTGACAGTAGCGATATTTTCGACAAGCTTACCTTGCTTTCTGTGAAATAGGATGACATGATGAGAAATACTGGAAACTACCACCATTCAAACAAAACAGTACTGAGGTATTGTTGGGCACATCTCACAGTAACACACTCAATAATTCATCTGGCAGTATACATGATATCACTGACAAAATTGCAATGCATTTCCCACGATGTCATTATATTTCATACAAAGCAAAGTTAATCCAATGAAAATTTTGCTAAAATATCTTCATTATTGTTAAAATTATGAATAAAAATACAAGATCATCTTAGAGAGACACCTGGTAAATCTGACTGAAAAAGTTTTCTTGAACCCTGGTTTCATAGACAAAAATAGTTTTGTCCCCAGTGACAGAACTATCTTCAAGTGTCTGCAATGCTAATAATGTTTTCAAAAATAGTCTGCAATACGCAATATATCATACAAAATTCGTGTTTTTTCTGCGATCCTCTGACGAAATTTACCTTTTTTCGAGATCATTCGACAAAATTTACCATTTTTTCGAGATCTTTCGGCGAAATTTACCGTTTTTTTTTCAAGATCCTTCGACGAAATTTACTGTTTTTGGCGATCCTTCGACAAAATTTGCCATTTTTTCGCGATCTGTCGGCAGAATTCTCCGGTTTTTTGCGATTTGACGACGAAATTTGACGTTTCTTCGACGAAATTGACCGTTTTTTTGTGATCCTTCGACGAAATGAACAGTTTTTTCCACGATCTTTTGACGAAGTTGGCATTTTCTCCGTAGCCCTTCGGCAAAATTCGCATTTTTCCGCAATCCTTCAACGATTCTGATGTTTTTTTGACAGCCTTTTAACGAAATTCACATTTTTTCACGGCCTTTTGAATAAATTTGCATTTTTTTCACGATCTGTCAACGAAATTAGCTATTTTTCGCGATCTTTAAATGAATTTCGCGTTTTTTTCCACAATTCTTCAACGAAATTCGCCATTTTGTCGCGATCCTTCGACGAAGTTTGCCATTTTTTGCGCAATTTACCCGCTATAGCACATCTGCGGTATCGCTGTATGTTTTTAGTCTGCAGGTGCCCTAAAAAGTCTGCGATGCCCGTCACAGCATCGCGTACATTCTGCCAAGGGGGTTTTGTCTTGACATGTATTACCATCCTTAAAAGTTTTTTCTATTAGATTTCAGAAACACCTTGTGAATGTATGTGAGTATATGTATATATATATATATATATAAATGAAATTAACAAGTGAAAATCAAAACTAAAATCAGTATAATACAATATTCCAAATAAATAATTATTTGGTACAAGCAAACATGAAATTCCCTTTAATCACTAAAATATGATAAAGTAAATGAAAATAAAATTCTTTTACCACACATGAAGTGGGAAGGATGTGCAGGTCCAATATTCATGAAGATTTAAAGTATCAGAATTAATATAACAAAGTATGTACTAGAGCACAAAGTTCCACAATTTATGCAATATTTTAAAGATTCCTACTTAAAATAACTATCCTTTTCGAACATCCCTTTTGAATTTTTGGGTAAAATCTGAAAATATCACTTTTTTTTAAAAAAACCTAGTGCAAATGCTGTATAACAATAAATAAAAAGGAAAAAAGTTATCTGATTGTTTTTTAGTCTCCTCAGGGAAACATTAAAATGGCTATATTATTTTAATAAAATGCAGGACAAATTATGTAATTTTTTTTTGGTGAAAGAACTGCAAATAAAATATTTACCTATCTTCAAGATGCATTAAAATATATTAAAATCCATAACAATTGCAGATACTGTTACAGTATCTAGAGTTTTATAGCAAAAAATTCGATGTTTGCTAAAAAAAATTAATTTATATCATTACTGTTATAAAGGCTAACTGTGCAAGTAACTTCAGTATGTAAAATTTCTTGACCTAAATTATTAGTACAGTAGAACATCAATTTTGCATGCTTAAACTTTATAGTCTAACATTTCTTACTAATATACAAGTTGATCTTCAAATAAGTAATTGATCTTACATAATCAATCATAAAAGCAGCTATCAGCTGTTGCGACAGCTGTGGATATGCAACCTTGTGGCCCATAGCATCTCTCATTCAATGGAAAATATATCACAACCCGACTACGGAAAATTAAAGGAAATTACCGTGACTGATGGTGATCTTCAACAATCAGATTGTCATGTACAGTACAGAACCATTTATCTAGAATAGTTGGATTGTACCAGATATATTCCAGATAACTAGTTGTGCATTAAAGTAACATCTATTTGATCAGATTTGTAAAATATATGTGTCTATGGCATTGTTTCTGATTTCAAATTAATTATTAGATTACTCACAACAAAGGTCTCCTTATAGTGCATACTCAGAATATTTTGAAAAAAATGCTAATGAATGCCATGTACGTAATAAAGAATGTCACATTTAGCTGCAGTAAACCCGGTAGAAAATCTGCAAAAAAATAAAATATATTTGAGTATTTGGCACAAAAAGATACGATTTGGCGAGCAACACTTTTTCCTCGCCAAATGCAAGCAATTTTAATGCATTTGAAAATTCATGGTTAAATGAGTGTAAATGCGTAGTACTTTATGAATTTAAACTAAACGATTAAATAGTTTATTACTTTTTCTATAAGCTTATATAATACATATAATATATAAACAAGTTGCATATTGCTGATTTACACGGTTTCACAGGCATGATAAGTTTTAAGTGTATTTTAGCAGTAACTGCTCGATTAAGAACGCTCTTATTAATACATTTCAATATTGTATAAGTCGTTGTTTTCATAGCACCAATACTTTTCTCTTGTCGTCTCCGACAATAACAATTTCAAAGTCAAATTGACAGTACTCAGAATCGGACATTACTTTTTTATTTGAAACATTTTTAATCAATTTAAATTTTGTTCTAAACCACAGAATATAATCATCAATTTTCTTCATATATACATATAAATATATATGGCAAAACTGTAGTTATAAAAATGTATTTATTTAAGTTGAACTTAATTAAACTAGTTCAGTAAAGAGTAAAAAAAAAATTCCTAAAAGTGTATTTATCATAACATCATTTTTTTCTATTTCATTATGTTGCCAACCAGCAATAAAACACCAAAAACAAGAAATTTAAAAAAAAAATTTACGGACATTATTATTGAGGTTCTGCAGCAATTTTTTTTATAAATGTATATATCCCCATAAAAAGAAAATTTTGTAATTTTTTCAAAATTTTCTGAGTATGCGCTCATAGAGACCTTCCTTGTCAGATTAAGAAGATCAAAAGTAATTAATTCAGAGTTTGAAAGAATGCAATTTATGGGAATACCTTAGAAACAAAAATTCCTGTTTCCTCTGCATAAAAATCAAAATATCCAATATCTAAATAAATATCCTTCCATTTCAAAAACTAGATATTGGCATCAAGTTATATCATACATGTTGTAATGTTTCAAGCAAGCCACATGTCAAACTGGCACTGTTCTGTATGACACTTTTTTCTGGAAAGATTCTTAAATTGATCAAGTGGAAATATTCAGGATAACCAGTTTTCTGTTGACTGGTTTACAGATAAATGGTTCCATACTGTATTTCCCTTTAACTGGAAAGGAGGGGGGATTGTAACACTCAAGGTTGTATCAAGCATTGTCGCAACAACTGCTGGCTGTTTTCATGATAAAGTAAGATCAATTTGTTTGAAGATCAGCTTGTATCAAATGGTTAAATAAAAAATGTCACTGCCTTCTACATTATTACATTTCTTTAGCCGTAGCAAAAATGTAAACAGTAGAAACAAAATATCATTTACATCTCTCATGATGCTAATCAGAATTCGGTTAGTTTTTTTTATGCTACATGACATTATCTGCCTTACTGACATTGAAATAGCACTGCAAAGAACATTCTGGAGAAATAACATTTGCACACTCTTAAGCCAGCAGTTTCCTTAACAGACTAATTCATTTTGCATTCATGGAAAAGCTAAAAGACATTGGTGAAAGGTAAAATGCTTTTTAGGCATTTTAGCTTAAAATGCCAAATAGATTTGCTAGGTTAAAGTAGTTCTCAACTGACTTGTTCAACAACACGAAATTTTCGGACACATTTTTTATAAATAAATTACTCATCGAGTTCTAAGCAATTTGTGTAATGTGACAACCGATTTTTCTCATTTCTTGCATTCACCCTCCAGAAATTTGGTTCAAAACACCAACTTTGACAGTATTTTTTGAAAGATCTTCTGCCTTTATCAAGAAATGGAAAACCCTATTCGATTTCGTAGTTTCTGAATAAGAAAATCTGCCAATTTCATGCCTTTCCGAACAAAAGTGAATTAAGAGAAAGTTGTTTGAAAGTAGACCCATTGGATTTGAGAACAGCCTTAAACCCTTCTTCTTTTAATTATATTATCTGGTGTACAAAAAAATAACCTAACTTTGTCAGAAAAAATGCTAATAAAGCAATTTAATAAAATAGATTATTTCTAAAAAACAGAACAAAAAGAAAATATGAACCAACATAGAACAGTTAAATTAATATATTTATTTCCGACATTTTACATTTCCAACATAAAATAATCTGATTTTTTATTCAACATTTTGAAATCTAATGGAAAATTATTTTCTAATAGAGAAAAATTAATAAACTCATTTGAAATATTTTGGAGTCTAACAGAAAAACTAGTACAAAATTATTTTTTTCTATACATAAAACTATAAAAATTTGCACAGAACTGTTGAAAATTTAAACATTATTTACATTACTTATACTTCTGCTTATATTCTCTAATGTACAAAGAAAAGCAACCTAACTTTAACAGAAAATTTTATGATAAAGCAATTAAATAAATAGTTTTTTTTTCTATAAAAAAAATAAACAAAATATGGATAAAATATGAACCAACAGACAAAGTTAAATTAATAGATTTATTTCCAACATTCATTAACAAACACAAAATAATTAAATTAATTAATTTAATATTAACATTTTGAAACCCAATAGAAAATAATTTCCCAATATAGAATAATTAAATTGATAGATTTTAAATATTTTGAAATCCATAAAATGAAATATGAAAATTTATATAAAAAACTATAAAAAGTTGCACAAAATTGTTATAAATTCAGATGGTCGCTCACTATGCACCCAGTGGCCAGCTCCAGGTATAGCAATAAATTCAGCTTTTGGAAATAGCTCCTTTATTGAAGAATGATCCTCTTCCCTGCAAAAGTATTGAAAAATCATTTAATTAAGTTAAGGATAAGAATTTCTATTAAATATGAAATATACTATTAATTCATAGAAAATTGAAAGTTGAATTGAACTACAACCAAGTCTTATTAACGGGTAAATGGATCTATGGGACACCATTAATCTAAACTGCTTTGCTTCCCTTCTAATTAAACCCAATCCCTGTCAAAATGAATACGAATTACAGAGTGTCCCATAAGTATGTTCACTGCCAAACCACATTCCAATATGACAATTTGTTATTTTTTTTAATGAGTTTTTGAAATAGGAATGGATTTATGGGACTCTTTGAACTATTTTTTTTTTTCCTTTTGCCACAAAATGAATCAACTTTTTGACAAATCTTACGATGTAAAGTGCTTTCTGATATGACCGTTTGTTAATTTATTTTGTAATTTTTGAAATCTGATTTTATTTATGGGTCTCAATGAATTTGTTTTCTCTATTGCTACAAAAAACCTTACTCTTTGACAAATGATATTGTATAAACCACCCTCTGATATGAAAATTTGTCATTTTTTTATGAATTTTTGAAGTGCGAATGGATATATGGGACCCCTTGTATAATGTTATAAGCACATGTAGCATTATATTTTTCTTAAGATAAACTTCTTCCAATGGTCCCTTTGAAAGATTGATGCTTAATATAAATGAAAAGTCCTCCATAATCCACAATGGATTATTCTTTCAAATACAATAACGTTAAGTACTACTGAAACATTTAATACATTAAAAATCATAAGGTGCCTTGTGATGCAAGCAGAAAATTCTAATGAATTAATAGCTGCAGCAAATAAATTAAAAGATTTGTGAAAATGAACTAATTGTAAGAACAATTACAGGTAATATATTTTTAAGATGTAATTTGGAATTTTGTGATACAAATGTAAACAAACATGAATAAATTCTATTTAAAAAGTAAGTATATTATTATTGTCATTGTTATTTAATTTTCTCTTCCTGCATTAGGCAGAAATAATTACTCATAATTTAATTAAAACACAGGGGTGGTGCATCATTTGATACTGTTTTCTGAATATTTCTGATCTTTTTTTTCATTGATAAATAGAGAGTACCATCAAAATCATGTGTATGATATGACATCTTGCCTATCTATTGTGCAATTGTTAAGGTCATGGCATTGCTCAGTTTAGCTTTTGTTGAATCTTACATCTGTGCTCTA
Organism: Maratus michaelseni; assembly: GCA_963931845.1. NCBI lineage: Eukaryota > Metazoa > Arthropoda > Arachnida > Araneae > Salticidae > Maratus > Maratus michaelseni. Next base: position 405,047,224 of record OZ007587.1, read on the forward strand.
TCGAGGAAAATGTTGTGTGTTCAGGTAGAACAATGTATCAATGGGAAGTTACTTAACTCGGAAAATCCACACCAGAACTGTGAATGGAAGTGCACAGAGATGAGTGTTTATTGTAGATGAAAGATACATTTTCCTCACTAATCAGAAACAACTCTGTTAATATAAAACATAAAATATTTCCACTATAAAATTTATTTCTATGCATGTAAAAAAACATTAAATGTATAAAAATAATTAAATGAACATATATAAGTATAATTGAAGATTAAAAGTTTATTAAATTAAAAAAACTTTCTTAGTAGAAAAACGCTAAAAATATATATAAAATAATTTTAATAAAACTCCAGTAAAACTTAAACAAGGACCAGTAATATAATCAGTAAGGTGCAAGATTAATTACTTAGAGGCTGAAAGGACCAAGGAAGTCCCCTGAGCTACCCCACCGCTAACTTTGCAGGCTATTCCTGCAGAAAGATTTTGGTGTTAATGAAGATTGTTGAAGAAAGTTTTTGGTGTTAATGAAGTTTCTTGCAGAAAGCAATTTTCTGTCACAGAATGCAGATGTTTAACCACTTCACCGTTTGCCCCGAGATAACTCGGGGGTAAAAGCACTGTTTCCCCATACCTGTCGCCGGTGAAGTGGTTAATTTCCTCAAAGGTTTAATATTTTAAGCAAAATAAAGCATCTTGCCTTACATTTGAAACGTTGATTGAAAAAATATCTTACTTCTAGACCTAAGTGCGAGTCTTGCTAATAAATATCCTTAACATGAATCCAACAGAGAAAATATGGAGTATTTTAAAAATGAAATCTTAACATATTATTCTGAAAAAAGCCTCATTCATAAATATCACACAAAAATGATACAAGTTGGAAATTGTACATCAAACGTTACATATGAGGTGCATTCGTATTATAACTAGTTTTATATATATTCAGAGCTTGGCGCAATAGCTACAAGCAATTAGTTACAATTCTGTTACATTAAAATTATACTCTATATTACTATTACAGCAAGAAACACCTATCTGTTCTTTATGGCTGCTACTATACACATGAATATGGTCGATTTGATTGGTGTACATGTAACATGTGTACGTTGTGTGGAATACATTGCTATATGTCGTCTCCTGCAATGATTGCAATGACAAACACCAGGCTACATCGGCAAACTTTACAAACGATTACCACCATGGTTTAATATTTTAAACGTTCACGACAAATGAATCTCTTTTTTGTTTACTTTCATGGATCGAGAATTTGAACTGCCAACTTAATTTCAACTGAAGTTATAACAGAATATATGCATAATTGAACATAAGTCATCTCTCAAACATTAATTTACTTTGAATGACCTTCCTAAGAATGTAACTTTTATGCAGTTTTGTTCGAAAAAATTAATTTGAATAAATATGGCCACCTGGCATATGAAAAAGTGAAACTGCTATCCTGGAACTGTTGATGACAATCAAATGCTTTGTGCTTTTATTATATAAATTACGTATGATAGGATTTAACAGAATGAAGAAAACTTTTATTAATATCTTTTTAAGTTTTGATTCAATTTTCGTAAAATTTGAAATGACTCGACAAAATTCTGCAGTGATTAGATATATTAAATTTCAAACCATTCGGTTGGATAGTTTTTGCACTGTTATATGCAGGCAGACGGACGGACCCAGACGACGACTATAGGTGCTACGTATTTATATAATTACAAATGCACCTAAAAAGGCTGCATGAAACGAATAATATATATGAATGATAGTGAAATAAAATGACTCACAGCATTATATGTTTATATATAACAAATTATGCTCCAGCTGTCACATTCCTGATGGTCAACAGCATTATCTATTTTATCATTTATTAGGTTTGGACTCCTTTAATACTCAGCAGAAATGAACAAGATAGTGCCTTTCAGCTTCATAATTTAAAACTTTGCTGCCAGATACAATCTCTATGCAGATTTTTATGTTCTGGGGGTTTTGCTTTGGTTACTTATTGATTAAACAAAAAATGTTTTGGGTCTTAAAGAGATAATATTTTGTATAGAGGTAAGAGTTACTAACTGCCAAAGTTGAAGTGTTTTCCAATCACAGAGCAAAATATTACATTAAAAAAACTTCCTCCTCCCAAGGAAAGAAACTTTTAGCAGATAATTTTTGAAGGCAAAAAAAAATCAAGCTTTTTGACTTTCTTTCATAAACACATTTAACTTAAAATTTTTTTGTCTCAGTAAACTGAAATGTTTACTGGAAATGAATTGGAAACTGTAGGTATTTGGAAATATATGCATTTATCTTATATAACTCATTTGATGTCTGATTTTCTGAAGGATTTAACACTTTAAGCAAGATTCAAGACTTTGAACATTTATTTTATAGAATTTAAGTACTATTCAAACCAAGAAATATCTTTAACATGAATCCCACAAAGAAAATATGTCAAATATAATATATGTATAGTGTGTATTATTATATATATTGCAAAATACTTATTATAGATGACACAAAAATAAAATAAGTCTGCTATGAAATTCCATTAATCACAGAATACATTTCTATAATATTTTCACAATTTTATACATTTTAAGTATGATATGCATAATACTTAAAAAGGAAAAAAAAAACTTTACTTCACATAAGGTGAATTTCCACCGCATATAAATAATGTATCTCCTAAATAATATCCAGAAAACTGAGAAAATTCACAAATTTCAGGTTGAAATGTCTTTTGTAGTACATCTATGTTTGCCTTCCAAGTAATCTTTCCATCTTTTTCAATAAGATTTGTTAATAAAAATTGTCGAATTGAAGCCTCCTAAAAAAAAGAAAAAAAAACTATATTATTCTCATTTATTATTAACTTTAGAAGTGCATAATTTTAATCAAGAGTACCAAATATCTTATAACATGGATACAACAAAACATTCAGTACTATATAATTAAGAATTCAAGACAACTGTAAGGTAAATAAAAACTTTGGATTTTACCATTTAAATATAGGCATTAATAGCACTTCGTTTTATCACTTTTCAGGATATGTTACTTTTTTTTTTTTCTGAAGGAAAAAAATTTCAGCACTAACTTTTAGATTACTTTAAAAACATACAACAATAAGTGCAATTGTCTTTATTAATTTTACTAATAAATTGGCAACGTACACATAAACTCATGTTCTATAAACAAAAATGACACTTTTACTTGTAGATGATCATATTTCTTAATTTTTTATCCTCAGTTATTTCTCCCTTTTTCTTGTCTCCTAGAATGTATAATAAAACAAGAGACAGCAAATGTATATTATAACTTTTCTAAAGCATCACTTCATGTTTAGTGTTTATATAGTGATTTTATTGATTTGAATCTACTTACATTTGTTTAATCTGATCAACAAATTTAAGAGTAAGTCATATTTTAGAGATAATTTTTAAGATTCCCAGTTGTTTTAAATTCAAAATTATAATATAAACATGTATATGAAATTAAACAATAAAAAATATCAGCATCACAGTGAAAATAATACAAAATAACATACAGTTGTACCATTACTGATATTACTGTTGTTATTTCCTTGTTCTATCTTTTTTTTTTCAATTTAGTTAAAGAATAAGTTTTTGTGCTTTTTCCAAATAATTTTTTTTCCTGCCAATTTACTTCATTCATATTAAATTTCACATCAATTTAAAAGGTTTGTCATTCAACACAAAGTTGACAAGAATGAGCTTCTTCATAACCATGCTTTTTTTGTTTGCTTGTTTTATCAAGTATGATACTAAAGCATTTTAAACTTGTGAATATTGTTATATGTATGGGAATAACCTATCAGAATTATCATATAAAAGTAAAACGTACTAAGATGAATTGTAAAGAACTGAAAAACTTTAGACACCATTTTAGAGAGGTATATGTCTTAACAGATAAAATTGATTGTACTCTTTCTGCCAGGACTATTATTTTAATCACTTGAGGCAGGATTCTGCTGTAGTAAGATTCAGTTTGCACAAGATTTACTGCACTGGTTCATTACATTGAAAAAATGTCATTTTAAAACTTAATGATGCTTTACTTCAGTCAACTAAGTGAGTTTGACAGAAACCATCTGAACAAACTCTTCTCTACAGAATTTTGAATCTTTTATTACATGTTTTTCAAAATAGAAATTTTTGCCTAATTTAATTGAAGAAATGATTTGATTAAGTAAAACAAAATTTTCAATTAAAAATTACTGGTAAAAATAATCAAAGATTCTGAGCACTTTATACATCCCGTACATACACTTCTTGTTGCAAAGAGGTTAACGAGAGGCTCCAGTGAAAACAGAAACAAGAAAGAAAAACAATCGATCAAGCATAGATTATCAAACACTTTCCAATACATTCAGAATACTGTAACAAAACTTCACTACTTAATAAGATGAAATATGATACTGCTTAATCAGTCTTAAAAGATGGTTCTTGGCATGCTGCCAAAAGAATAGACCATTCTGAAGGTTGGGAAGGATTGCATTAGGAGGAGACAAAGCTTAGATTCCGCTTAACCGGTCTGACCACATGTCATTTTTTCACTGGCTGTTCTTGTACTAGTAAATACGAAACTAGCGGAATTCTCCTATTCATCCTACACAAAAGCAAAACTAGGGGAAACTTCCCTTTCATCACCCAGACTCATCTTATCCAGACCTGTTACTCACATGACCAGTCTTTAAAGCTTGTCTCAGCAGTATCTAAGTAAACATTTTGAAAAACACATAACATATTTGAAAACAAAATTTCAGCAAATATAACATATAGTCATAAAATTATACAAATTCTCTTGTGGAGCTCTGTATATGATCAATAAGATTTATATATATGCTACATAGTATGCTAAAATTTAGTTTAGTTAAAAAATGCATAACACAGTTGAAAATTTCCCTTCAGCAATTTCAGTGAATAAACAGAAATGTATTTGAATTCTTTTGTTTGGCCCTAAATACAATCTATAGAATTTATGCATACTAACAACCAAAAAATTAGAAATGCATAAAATTTTTTTTAATGCATATTGTGAGGACTGTGCATGTTTTTTCTTGCTCTAGTAGCGCCCCCTTCTGGAAAAACAGAAAACATGTAGCAGAATTTGGAATGGCGGCAATGAAGAATATTGTTTGTCATGAGTGATGAGAATACGTTGTCAGAATGGCTGTGAATATTACCGGTCATAAATATAAAAAATGAAATTAATTGTCTATGCTATTTAGTGTAACTTGTGCTGTTCCTGTCCCTGTCAAGTGGTGCAATTTTATGTGATGTATTAAACTTTTGTTTGTCATTAGAATGGCCTTTTATTAAATAAGAACACACCCACAATTAATAGAAATATCACACTGGTGTCAGAGTAATTGGATGAATAATTTGCCGTGTAAATAAATGAAAGATTTAGGATAACTTATATAGAGGTAAGGTAAAATTTTCTATTTAAGCATGGCAGATCAACTAACTAAGCTTAACAAAACCCAATGCATAATAAAAGCATCCATTACCTCTATTGTTAAAAAGATAGAAGATGCATGGGTGTCGGAATCGCCGTATTTTGATGAAATTGGGGAAAACTTAGCCCAGCTAGAACAGAAAGGTATTGATCTCAAACGAGAAGATACCGAAATTTTATCATTAATTGATGATGAAAATGAAATTGAAAAAGACATGAAAGCATCTATTGAATATTAAGAGAAGATCACTTTGTGGAAATTTAGAATTAATAAGAAATTGAAACAAAATAGCAAAAGCGAAATTACCCCCATAACTCACGTTGATAATAAACCTACAGAGGTAGTTTCGCATACGGTTAAACTCCCTGCCTTAAAGGTAGAAAAATTTTACGACGAAATAAGCCAATTTCAAAATTTCTAGAACTCATTCAATATCACAGTACATGACAATGAGTCATTGTCAAATATTGAAAAAATGAGCTACTTGCAAAGTTATTTAGGTGATTGCACATATAGTTCCATCTCCGGATTCGTGTTATCCGATAAAAATTATCTGGAAGCAATCGAAATCCTCAAACAACAATTTGGACAAAAAGACCTAGTTGTCACAGTACACATCAATACTTTATTATCTTTGAAACCTGTATCGAAAACAAATTACATCATCGCCCTACGAAAATTATTTGATATTATTCAATCTTTAATAAGAAGTCTTCTTAGATCCTTAGATATTGAATCAAATGGATTTGATAACCTGCTGACACCCATAATTCTTATATCTCTGCTGAATAATCTTTCATTAGAATATAACAAACAATGTATAAAAAATTCCAGTGACTTGCAATCAAGCATTGATGATTTATCATTATTTATTCGTACTGAAATAGAATCGAGAGAAAAACAGAATTATTTAATTGGTAATTTGGATTACCCAAGGTTAAAGCAATCATATAATAATAATTCGCCTACATTTCATAAACAAGCATTCACTAACGAAAGAATTAATTCTGAAGTTATTAATTCTCATATTGCAGCCACAGCAGAAATCTTTTGTATATTTTGTTTGAGTAACAATCACTCAACTGAGGAATGCAATAAAATTACTCATTGGGCAGAAAATCGCTAAATTAAAAGCTGACAGGAGATGCTTTATTTGCTTAAAACAAAAACATGTCACTAAGTTTTGCCATGTAAAAAATAAAAAATGTAGTAATTGCGGGAGATACCATAATGTTACAATATGTAATTATTTATTTGGTAATGCCAAAAAATTGGATAGGGAAGATAATTCGAATGGAAATGAAAAAGCATTAACTGCTAGACTGAGATCGGATGAGTTATTTAATTTGAAAATGCTGCAAAAAGAAACGAAATTAATTGAAACATTACAAAAGTAGATATCGAATGTAGTAATAAAATATTACATGGCAATAGTGGAACACAAATTTCTATAATAAAAACTAATTGTGTACCCGAATACTTTAAAAATCCTTGTGGTACTATAATATTGTAATCTGCATTTGGACACCAATTGAAATCTCCTTTAATAAATATCCCATTGAGCATTGCAGTTAGTAAATTAAACCCCAAGATATTTTCTAACGTTGTGATAAAATGTGCCATGGTTGATAATTTAATTAATGATGTATCACTTTCTTTGGAGACATACAACAAATTAAATAATTTAAATGAGTATAATGAAAATAGAAAGGCATTAAATTGTGAAGTTGACACGATAAGTGACAATACGACAGAACCCAACACTGTAGATTTGTCTGGTTCAATTTTAGACCATGTGTCAGTTGAAAATGTGAATGCAAACGAGAACATTGATCATACACTTGGCGATGACCCTGATAATTTTATAAGTGATTCAGAAAAATTTAAATGGCAACAGAAAAACAACACTTCATTAAATCAATGTTGGATTGATGCCAAAAACAAATGCAACAATTATTTTGTCCTGGATAACCTGTTATATCATCGAGATAAATTAATGGGAGAAATGGTATACCAATTGGTCGTACCTGAGCCACGTAGGAAACAATTGTTAGAACTCACACATTCCAGTCATTGGGGCGGGCATCTAAGAAACAAGAAAACTGTACAGCAGCTGAAAGGTTCATTCTTTTGGCCAAAAATTTTAAAAAATGTTAGCAAATTTTGTGAACAGTGTTTATTATGCCAGCTCAAAGCAAAACCAAATAAGTTTGATAACACACCTATAACTCCGGTTACTCGTCCTGACAAGGCAATGCAAATTGTAAATATGGACATAAGTGGTCTAATTGAACCACCTAGTGGAGGATACAAGTATGTACTCTCCATAGCAGATCAGTGTACTTGTTGGTGTTTAAGAAATATCTCTGCTAAATCTACATGCAATGCCCTTTTACAAATCTTCAGTAGAATAGAGATTCCAAAATTAATTGGGAGCAATCAGGGCAGAAATTTTACTTCTAACCTCACACAAGAGTTATGAAATGTTTAAGAACTACTCCACGTTTCTCTGTACCTGGATATGCACAATCTAACAATTTAATCGAAAGATGGAACGCTGTTCTTAAAGGAATGATACACCATACAATAAGGGAAAATTCCGGAAACTGGCACAAGCACATACCTTTCCTTTTCCTTTTATGGGCATACAGAGAAGTACCAAGCACCATAACTAATGTTAGTCCATTCTGAATGTTATATGGTAGGCGTCCGACTAGTCCTCTCTCTATATTGAAGTCATCATAGACCAATGAAACACCTTTGCCATGCTGTTAATTACGCTCAGTTACAAATTATTTAAATGATTTGAAAATGAAGTTAGAAAAGGTAGCCGAACATGCTAGAATTTCCTGCACAGATAAACAGTGAGTTTACGCCTATTACCACAATAGACAAGCTAGACACAAAGAGCTTAAACCCAATGATCAAGTTGTTGTTTTGATTCCTGACAGCAGTCAAAGTATATGCTAGGTGGACAGCACCCACCACTATACTCGAAAAGAAGTCTCCCTATAGTTATTTGGTGCAGTTACCAGACAACAGTGTCAAATATTTGCATGCCAACAAAATCTGTGAATTAAAAGTTCAAACTACACATATAGGAGTAATATACAATGACGATATTGATTTTGGCAAAATCGAAAATATCTCCAAAAATGCCGAAGAAAATCCTAACATAATCGATAAAGAATTACAGCTAAAGCATTTATCACATGAAGAGAAGAAACAACTGTTCGACCTGTTACGTAAACATCCAAACCTACAGTCTGGAATTCCAAAAATTGCCAATGTAGGCGAACTTTACATTAGGTTGAAACCAAACAGCCAACCAAAACGTCAGAGACCTTATCGAATTCCTGAGGCACTTAAAAATGAAGTTGACCGACAAATTGAAGAATGGCTTGAGTTAGGTCTCATTGAACATTCAGAAAATGAATATGTGCATCTAATTGTTTGCTTACCTAAAAAGGATTCGTCAGTACGACTCTGCGTCGACTACAGATACTTGAATTTCCAAACTGAGATAGATTCATTCCTAATGATCAATGCAACCAATCTTATATATAAAATAGTTCCGGTGAAATTCATTAGCCTGTTGGATTTACTAAAAGGATATTGGGAGATCCATCTAAACAAAGAATGCAAACATCACATGTTTTATTGCACAAAATAACTTTTAGTGAAAATTTCGCAATATTTAGCAGCTTTGTAATTACTGATTTTAACAATTTAATCACATTTTTACCATTATTTACTGATTAAATCAGGTGATGGAGATTCATATTTAAACTGAAAAAGATCTACCCTTAAAAAAAATATATTGCAAAAACTCAAAATGGAATCTTCAAGTGAAATATTGAGGTTTACATTGGATCTCCGCCTTAAAGAGAATGACTTAAAGCATAGATAATAATGCTGCATATTTTGTTCTTTGCCTCACATAGCAACTATTAAAAATCCATCCAGGAGCTAATGGTAAAAGAAAGGGTGGATGGAATAGCAAATTAAACAGACCCTAAGACTCAAGTGGCATCCCTTGAACCTTAGAAAGCAAATTGTAAAAGGATAATATTACAATTTTTCATATCCAGTGATTAAAATGATTTTTAATTCTTCTTTTAGTGATTTTTCTGTTGAACAAATGTTCTGCATCTGTTGAAAAACATCTATTTATGTAAACAAATTTATTAAATGCTACAGTTTTCGTCATTATTTTTGTCAGATAATGTTAATCATTGCTCATTGGCAAAGAGTTCATAATAATATTTATTTATACACACCTTACATGAAATGTATGTATTTCTTAATAATGTATAGTGAAACACAGTAGTAATACATATGATTAACTTTCATTTGGGTGTATCAAAAACATTGAACATCTGCATATCATTCCGTCTTTATTTCATAATTCTGTTTAATAACTTGGCTCTTTTAAGATCTTAAAGCAACTATTAATACTAAAATTTAACCAGGGCTTGACAAATATGATCACCAGGTCGCCACTGGTGACTAAGTTCTTTTATCTGACGACCAAAATATTTAATCTGGAGATTTTATTTCATTTTATCATCATTTTTTTTATATTACAAAAATCGACCTAAGAAAGGAGCAAGAATGACATTTTTTCTCTCCCCCACCCATACTTGTGTGCAGCAAGCAGTGATCTCTTCTCTCATACTTTGAATGCAAGAACCAAGTTTAGAAGGCTTTTTCCATCTCGTGCACAGAAAACATCATTAATTTCCACTCTAGCCAGCTAGCATGCCATGTGATTAGAATGTGGGCAGAGGAAGAGGTTTCAATAGTAGAACAGTAAGAAATAGTGTCAATCCATCCTCCGTGGCATCTAAAATTGGATACAATGCTAAAAAAAGTCAAGCAATTTCTATCAAGAGTAGCATCTGTTACTCATTTTAATCACAACGTTAAATTAAATTCTCATAAGATGTCTCATTATAGATGTTTCAAAGTTACGAAATACTAAGAAATAAACTTAGAAATTATATTCAAACAAAAAAGATTTTTAACTTTTATATTTAATTTGGAAAAAATAAGTTCTTCAGCTATCAGTTTTAAGATAATAAAAGCAGAATTATTTGACTTTGATAGGAAAATTAAATGCCTATCTGTCTGTGGTGATGCCATCTGTCAGCATAACATAACATTTATATTTAGGTTTAGCATTAGTTATGTTGGCAGATGGCGCTACCCTCTCTGGAGAAAACGTGTCTTTAATGTTTGTGCTTGTTTGTGGAAATATTCATTCATTCAAACGACTGACTACTTGGTGTATCCACACTAGAACTCCTATAATAGAGGCTGACGCATCCTCGCAGATTTCGCACCCGAATTGGAGCCCAGTTGAAAGACCAAGCTAACCAGAACTGGTTCAGCCAATCAGAACCGAGTCTTAGGCAACCCCAACTCCGGCTGCGGTAGATTGATGCTGAACTGGGCACCAATAATCCGAAACAAAATGGATATGCATCAGCTCCTATTATAGGAGTCTTAATCCACACTGAGCTCTGAAAAGGTCGAAAACCCCTGAAGATGTCTTTGACATCTTTTCTAAAGACCGAAACATTGGGTGCATTTTAAATTTGTTTTTAAATTTAAATTTTGATTTTATATATTTATACGCTGATGAGTATCTCTATAGGCTTTAAACATTAAATTTGACAGTGTAAGTCCAAGTTTTTATTCTTATATAACAAGTTGATTTATTTGACTTTGAATATGTTATGTAGGATCAATATGCAAAATTTTTAAATTATACATTCTTTCTTCCCAACTTTACATGTAATAATATTCGCTTGTGAAAATATGCATATTTTATCTGACAAAAACAATGATACATTCTTTCTAACCTTACATGAGATAATATTCTCCAGTGAAAACTTATTTATATTTTATATGACAAAAACAAACAAGAACTGTTTTAAAAAGATACAGAAGATTTTTAAAGCAATTAATTATCTTATATTTTTAAATATTTTAATAAAATATATCACCAAAAAAAAAACTATACTAACTGGTATACTTTGAGCCAAATACTCATCTACTAACTTCCGTGCTTGGACTAGTCCTAGATTTTGAACAGAAGCAATTGATTCCTTCATGGCAACCATATATAAAGGAATAGATATGTAGGAACTTTCAGGCATTTTAATGGGTGAAACATCAACAACTACCAACTTGTCCACTAACTGTTTCTGTAAAAGAATTTTATATAAAGAATATCAGCATGAAACATGTGTAAATATATATATGTATGTATGTATGTATGTATTAACATATGAAATGCGTATTAGTCAGTTTTACTACAAAATTTACTGCCACACAACATATATATATATATATATATATATTTTTTTTTTTTTTTTTTTTTTTTTTTTTACATTCAGTTAAATAAATAAAATAAAGATTTTAAAGCATATTTCATGCAAAAAAAAAAATTAATACTTTTTAAGAAAAAATTTTCTTTATTTTTAATTTGTATATGTTATGCAATTGTTATTTTAAAATTAAATGTAACAATGTATGGTGGATGATCTAATGAATATCCTAATTATATAATCAGGGGTCTGTCCAGACTTTTCACCCAAGCTCCAATCTTTGTGAAATAGTGAACTATTTTTTTACATTTTTGAAATATCTAGTCATAATTTTGTGAATTTGAAATGATCGTCATATTTAGGTTCTTGTTTATTCATTTTTAAGAAGATATATGTATGTAAAATACAGATATTTTCCTTATATATGTAAAAGTGACAGTCAGATTTTACTTTTACTTACCCATCATACGTAGTATAGGGTAAGTCTTGTAATCGTTTTGAAAATCGAAAAAAAAAAATTGACGGATTTACACGTTTCAGACACTGGAGATTCCGAAAAACATACTTTTAGAAAAAAAATTTTGCCGTCCGTCTGTGTGTCTGTAAACGCTCTATCTCCCGAAAAAATTGAGATAGAAACTTGCAATTTGGTATGTACTTAGTATGTAATAATGGGAAGAAGCCTATTTCATTTCAATAACCTCGATTAACTGGAAAAAAAACATAAATTTTGCATAAAGCATGAAGTCGATCGGATAATTAGTTGCCGAGATATTTGGAATCCTATTTTCCCACACTCTTCGATTTTTCATGATCCTGTATTTCATCCAAATTTCACTTCAAAGATATATTTTAATTTGAAATTTGACGCTTAATCAGATGCAATAAACCGCCAGTTAATAGGATTATTATTTTTGGAGTTATAAGGATGTTTCTTTCAAGCAATTCAGTAATCGAGCCTTTAAAGTTTGTGACGTCATCAAGCCACGATTTTATTTGAATTGCAATGCACTTTACAAGTAGTTTACACATTTTTATTTTAATATTTTACATTATGCATATCCATGATGGGTAAGTATTACGGTGGCCCCCAACGACTAGTTAAATGATTAAATTTGTGAAAGGTTCAATTTAGACAGCAAAAAGTTTTGGTAAAAGGTCTATTTTTACGACAAAGAATTTTGTGAAGGGCCTGTTTTGAGATGAAAAAATTTGTGAAGGGTTCTATTTTGAGAGGAAAAGTTTTATGAAGGGTCCTGTTTTGAAATGAAAAAAATTTTGAAGGGTTCTGTTTTGAGATGAAAAGTTTTGTGAAGTGTCCTGTTTTGAGATGAAAAGTTTTGTGAAGGATCCTGCTTTGAAATGAAAAAAAATTGTGAAGAGTCCTTTAAAGGACCCAATTTCTTCCTAAACAGATAGATCCCTGATAATTCTCCAATAAACACCTTTAACATTCATTAAAAAAAAAATCTTTTCAAAATTAAGGTAACAATTTGGAAAATAACTGTATCTATAATTTGAATAAGATTTTAATAATTTGATATTTAAAGGACATTTTGATTGTTTTGAATATGTAATAATGTATGGTGGATAAATTAATGACTATAATAATTTTATAAATCTTCACCTCAAATATCCAACTCAGTTTTTAAGTACATAGCCAATATGCCAATAATTAGCTTATTGTGTTGAAAAATTTTATTTCAATTCAGTTACTTTTTAGAAATAGAAATAACATAAATTAAGAAGGTTTACATAATTTTTTGCAATAAAATAATATTTAGAAACTAATGAATTCAAATATTTTAGTACAATTTTTCTTTTGAAAAAATTGTTACTTACAAAACAGTACACTACAACTCAGTAATTGGCACACAAGCTTATCTTTGTTATCTTCTGTGACAGTATTCATATACAACTTTATTACTGCTATTACAAATATTAATAGTTTCATTATAACTTGCATTTCTTTATTTCACATTTCTTGGATATCTTTGATTCTGCTGAATTAATTTATTGCATTCCACTAGTTGAAGCAACTACAAGATTGTTTTCACCAGAAACATAAACTTCTCTAATTTCTTCTGGTAGACAAAAAAAAAAAAAACTTTTCTACTGTGACTTTTTTACAAGGGAACCACTTTTTGTGAAGCTTGCACCTAGTATTGAGACCTGGTGCGGTTTATAGCCCTGTAGGCCAAAGTTAGAGAATCAATAAAATCTGTCTGCAAAAATCTTTTTTTATATTTTTTTGTATATACAGTAGAAGATCTTTATAACGCAAACCTAAAAACACGAGGTTATGCGTTATATAGATCACATTTCACACATCATCAAATTTAGCTGGTAAAACATGACCAAATATGTATGAAACATACCAAAATACATTAGAGTATCTTTATATCTACAAAAACAACTTTTCAAAAGTAAAAAAAAGCCAAGCGTAAAAAAAAAAAAAAAAGTTGTGGCTAAAAAATGGTGTGATATAAAATTTCCAAGCTATTACATTGCTTATTTAACTTTTTTCCATTAAATAAGTTATCATATATATAAGTCGAGTGCCTACGTATATGTTAATAGAAATCGTTTTCTCCTATACTAAATACATCCTAATGAGTTTCTGAAAATTCAATTTTTTTCAAATTATGCATGATGGGCTTGGCGGCCATCTTTCCATATTTCTAAGCATCCAAATTTCTAAAGTAAAAGCGTAATATGTTTGCAATGTAATATGTTTATAAAAATTTCGAACTTCAGATTCTAACTACGGACAGATAAATTAGATAAGACTGATATTTTGATAAATTGATTTTTACTAGTTTGAAATTAATAATTACTCTAAAAAATAAATCATAAAATGAATCTTTAAGATAAGTCATCATTATCTTAAGACACAATTTTCAGAGCATACAAGTCTATAAATGAAACTCTTAAATATTTGCTTAAATAACAATTTTGAACTTCGGATTTTAACTACGGATTTGGGTGGTTAGAATTTTGTGAATAATATGCAAAGATGGCCGCCAAGCCCATCATGCATAATTTGAAAAAAATTGAATTTTCAGAAACTCATTAGGATGTATTTAGTACAGGAGAAAACGATTTCTATTAACATATACGTAGGCACTCGACTTATATATATGATAACTTATTTAATGGAAAAAAGTTAAATAAGCAATATAATAGCTTGGAAATTTGATATCACACCATTTTTTAGCCACAACTTTTTTTTTTTTTTTTACGCTTGGCCTTTTTTAACTTTTGAAAAGTTGTTTTTGTAGATATCATTTCTTTTTTTTTAAATATATTGAACATAATTTAAATAATCTAAACATGAGAAATAATTTAAAAATACATTTTACTTTCAGTCATTGTTTAAAGGGTTAACTAGAAATACCAGTAGATTTTTCAATTAAATTAATTACACTCTTAAAAATAACATACTAAATGTGGCTTGTTATAATATTTGTTATCCTCCGTTAAAAAATATCACTGACTAATCCATTAATGAATAAAAATGGAATATGTACATAGCGTGTCAGCGCTGCATTTGAAATCAAACGTGATATCACGCTCTTTTATTATTAGTACTAGCTGGCTTCGCCCGCTAGCGGGCCCCTAATTTACACTGGGAAAGAATAAGATAAACCACGAACCTCCGACCTGGTTCCACGCTGCCTTCGGCACCGGATAATCCCTTAATTTGCACATCGAATTGTATAAACCTGTAAACAAACGAACTTCCGACACGGGTCCCCGCTGCCTTCGACACCGTATAGCAGTTGTGCTGCGCACGCTCAAGTTCTATCTTCCACCACCAGGTAGCGCAATCTGTTCTATATGAACCTCGGGCACTGAAATCGTTAAGGCTATAGATGTCGAGTCGAATGAGCTATACCCCGTCGTGATCTAGCCCATAGAACCAGAGATAAGAAAGTGCCCCCTGGTGGTGAAAAAATGAACTAAAATCGGAAAGCTCTATAGATGTCGAGTCGAATGAGTAATACCCCGTCGTGATCCGACCCATAGAAACAGAGATAGGAAAGCGCCCACTGGTAGTGAAAGCTAATCGCGTTTGGGGGGCAAAGTGGGGGGATGAACACCGGAGATGCATACTAAGATTAGGCGGTCACAGACTTTTCCAACGATTATCACATGAGGGATATGTGCAAAATTCAGAAAATACCCCCCTCCCCCCACCTGCATAATTTGATTAAGCGTTCACAGACCTTTCCAACAATATATCACATGAGAGGTGTCGGCAAAATTTAGAAAAGTGCCCCCTTTGGGGGGGGGTGAAAGCGGGAGGATGGACCCCGAAGATACATAATATGAATAAGCAGCCACAGGCCTTTCGAACAATATATCACATGAGTAGTGTCGGGGGGGGGGGGGGGGGGGGGGGGCGCAAAATGTGGGGGTTTCACCTGTGGTGATTAACATGAATAAGTGGTCACAGCCCTTTGTAACGATATGTGACATGACGGATATCGTTAAAATTTAGAAAAGTGTCCTCCCCCCCTTGTGTAGGCAAAACGCGCTCCGCCCCTCCCTATAATTTTTGACGCAGCTTTATTTTTAAAATTTATGTTATGTGTTATAAAATATCGTAAAGTTTCAAACAGATAGCCTTATTATACTTCCTAATTTTGTTCACGCTCCTCCCCATCCTCTCCCCGAACTGTGACGCGCCATTCTTTTTTATAATTTTTTTATCATGTGTTATAAACCATCTTAAAGTTTAAAACAGATCGCATTGGAATTTAATATATTTGCTGAAATTACTATTATATGTAGAATAATATAGAAATAAACCCTCCTTTAGATTGTAATTGAGATATATGAACAATTTTTAGAATTTATGAAAGCTGATTTTTATTTATTTATTTATTTATCTATTTATTTATTTTTTGTTTATTTATCTATTTTTTTTTGCATTGCCCTGTGCATGTTTGGAATTTCTTAGCAATTTCTTAGATTTACATTATTTTATTCAATTAAACATTGTACTGTTACAATAAATTTAAATGGAAACTTCACTTCTCAAACAAAAATAATTTAACAACTGGATTTCATTAATTTATAGAAAAATGACGTGAAAGGTATTCCTGCAAACGAAATGCCTGTCCTTTACCTTTTTTTTTTTTTTTTTTTTTTTTTTTTTTTTTTTAAGAAATAAATGAATCACCTTTAATTCATTTCAAAAATTTTGTTTACGTTTGGAAAAAAATTTTAAATGCCGATAACTCTTAATGCATACATTTTAGAAGGTACATCTTCCCTCAAAAACTAATTTATTTTTAAAGATCTTTCAAAAACGTATATTATATATTTAAAATATTTTTTAAAGCATAAACACTACGTGTGATTACTTTATTTTACAATATTTTAAGAACACGCATTTTATCAGACAATTAAATGCACTAAACAAACACGAGTGAAAAATTGACCTGGGCCTGGGACCTTACGCATACCATGCCGACGCTCTGCGACTGAGCCACCCAGATCGATACGCTTGACGGGAATTTCTCATACTTATTCATGTTGGAAACAGTCATCTGCCACAGTTTGCAGTCATATTTAGTTGTTTGATAAAATGTGTGTTCTTATAATTATGAAGTTTTATTTTAAAAAAAAATATCTTCAGAAGAAAATGGCTGACTTGCAGATGAAATTTGATGTTGTTATAACTTGTAACTGATTTGTGCTATTATAATACAGACTAGCCGCCACTGGCGACCAGTTTGGTCTCCCTTAAATGTATGTTAAGCACTGTAACACGTTATTTTTATTCATAATTTATTTTTTTCCGTAATCCTTCGCCAAACCGGAAGATTGTAATAGACAAATCAAAAACTTTTTCGATCATGGTAGCATTTCGCATATTTTTTGCTGTTATGTATTTTATCTTTCTTGACAAAAACCGCTTAACCAACTTAAGCATTTATGCTTCATATCCGTTTGCTTATCAGTTGCAATATGCTTGCTAATGAGGAGATTCTTAAACATATTAAGTAGTTTTCCGTAATTGGATCCATTGCCAAATGGCGTATTTTAGTTAATACGATTTGGTGCAATGAAGTCTATTTTGTGAAAGTCTTTAATGATATCCACCATTTACAATGAACCATATTGTTGCCAATATTTTTTTGTTTGTTTGTTTGTTTCTCGCTAACTTTGGCTGTAGACTTGATTACGGGAGAATCAAGAAGAAAATCTATCATTATTCTCATTTAAAACGTCTTAAATAATGTGACATAATCGGAGTGCAGATTATAACACGTAATTTTCGAGTATGGTTTGGTGAAACATTGAACTTTTGGAAGCCAGTTTTGATAATCACGTAAATATGTCACACCAACATTACCGCCTATAATTCTAATTACAGCAACCCGTCTTTTCTCTCTATATTGCAACTCTATAGTTAATATAGTGCCCCGGTGCGTCTACGACAGCTGTTCCATCAGAACATTTGATTCCAAAATAAAAGTATCGTTTCTAATTTGCACACGTGAAAAATAAAAGCTGGTATTGGCGATTTTAAAAATTCTATTGGCGAGATTTGCACCCAAATAACACAAAAGTACTTAATGATGTTATGTATTTTGTAAATGTATATTAAATTACTGTTTTGAAAGCGATTGGTCATTAATAATGGTAAATATGATTGGTGATTAACAATCATTTTCGGTGGTCTCTCTTCCTTTCACGTATAATACATAAATACCAAATTAACTGACAATTTGTTTCGAAATTCGATTCATTAAATATCATTACATGAGTTGTATTTGTTTACATTCAGCTTACATCAAGAAAAGATAAAGAATGAAGTTGAGTTGTATAGCACATAATTATGGTAAACTTTGATTGTGTCACTGGTATGAATTATTTTTTTTACACCAGGCAGCGCTCCAAAAAATCTTTCATGGAAAACTAACTTTACGAACGATTATCTCCATGGTTTAATGGTTTAATATTTTAAACCTTCACAACGAATGAATCTTTTTTTTTTGTTTACTTTCATGGATAGAGAATTTGAACTGTGAAGCTAATTTCAACTGAAGTTATTGGAGAATATATACATAATTGAACGTAAGTCATCTCTCAAATATTAATTTATTTTGAACGATCTTTCTAAAAATGTCACATTTATGAAGTTTTATTCGAAAAAATAATTTTTAATAAAAATGGCCGCCTGGCATATGAAAAAGTGAAACGGACATTCTGGAACTGTTGATGACAGTCACATCACTTACGGTTTTATTATAGAGATGGTACATGGTCGTTGGCATGTTTTATCTCTGTTTTGGCATAATTTTTTAATCGTCAAGTTAATTAACAGTTTTTTGCTAATTAAGGATAGAAAATAATATTTTTTTACACTGAATTTTATAAAAGCACATAGATTACGTAATTACTTGTCCAAAAATGCAATCCTTTTTTTATTCTGCCGAATATTAAGGTCTGTAGGTTGTTTGAAAAAAAAAAGTTTGACGAAGAAAAAAGTGATCATTTTAAGTAACTCGACATTTTAAAAAAAAATCTATATCTCTGTTTATAAATCACTTATGAAGATGAGTTTGGTCTTAAATTGAAGAAATTCTTCATTAGATTCTTCTAGTTTTCGTTTTTTTTTTTCTGCGACGCTTGGTTTATTTGTTATCTGATATTTTAATCTGGCATGTTTTGTCAATTTAACATTGCGAAGTTGATTTCTGTAAATAAGCAGTAGCGGTCTAGTTCAGTTCTTGGCGTTGTTTGTGTGGCGTTTTTTTTTAAGCTTGGCATGGCAGAGCGACCGCCCTGCTTGATTGCATTCTTTATTACCAGGAGTTGTGCAGATTATATTGTTTATGCAGATTATAATTTTCTGCATAATATTGATCATTCCACACATTGTTAAATTTATTTTATAAATATTGTCCAAACATACCCATATCAATTCATAGCAATTTTTTTCAGTAATAAGCTCTGAATTAGGGAGATAAAGTTGAACTAAGGTATCAAATATAGTCCTCTAGAGAATAACAACTATTTATAATGTGGGAATTCAGGTGTTTCTTAACTGAAAATTCATTGTTTACATCTGAGAAGTTGTGCGTTATATGGAAAAATGTGTTATAAAGATCTTCTGCTGTATTTAATTTTAAAGTAATACACTTTTAATTGTTAATTTCATGCCAAAAAGTAAGTTAAGTCGCCAAATATGGTGCTACGAACCCAAACCACTTTTCACACACAGTAGACAACTATGACATCCAGCATGATTGCAAGGGAATGAATAAAGTCAATTTCGCACTGGCAAAACTGAAATTATTAATGTTGTTATTTTTTTCAAAGTGAAATTAGTAGGTTCTTGAAGGAATTTTTAAACTTTTTTTAATATGTTATTCTTATTATTGACTAATTCGTATTTTAAAATGCTTTTTAAAAAAAACTTTTTTAAGTTAATAGTCCGATAAGTAGATTCAAAAATTCATAAAAGAATTTCAGAAAGTTATGATGCTATAAAATCACTAAATACAATTTTTGCAGACAAATTTTATCAGTTTTCTAACTTTGGCCTATAGGGCTATAAAATGCATCAGGTCTCAATGCTAGGTGCGAGCTTCTCCAAAAGTGGTTGGTTCCCTTGTTAGTTATTTCTTTGAAATAGATCCATGCCTTTATGTAAATTATGTCTAAAGGGTAAAACAAATGCAGTGACTATGATGGTGCTTTTATGAAATATTTCTTCCCATTTGATCCAACACAACTACTCTTTTTTTTTTTTTTTAATCGTAAAATTGAATTACATCTTGTGTCTTGCAGAATTTTCTACTTTTCATAGTTTCATTGTTAGCAATTTCTTCAAAATCAGCTATTTGAATAATGTTGTTTCACACTTTATTTTTTGAGCCTCTACTATGTCCTGCTTCAGCATTCTTAAATATATCCAAACTGAAATTTCTATGAGCTACAGCTACTCCATATTCACTTTCACTTGAGCTGTATGATCACCAGTGGCAATAAAACTAAAACTGCTGTCTTTTTTTTCTATAAAAATATTATTCATAATATAAATAGATTTCAGACTATATGTATATATATATATGTGTGTGTGTTATTTTAGTGATTGACCATATGAATTGCTACTCAGAATAGAAAAATATCAATTACTACTATGATTTGCAAGCTTGATTGTAACATCTTTCTAAATTTTAAGTAAGAATTCCGTAATAGAAAAAGTACAGATAACTATGATCAAAATGTAAGTAAAGTCACATGACATTAATTAAATTATTTTGTCAAAAGATGACTCCATAATAGAAAAAGTACAAATTGATCTAAGTTCAGCTAGTGATAAAAATAATAAAGATGCTAAAAACTAAATTATATTTTTAGAAATATTAGGTTCTCCCATGAAATGGATTCTATAATAAATTAGAAATGGAATTCATTTCCATTTCAAAATCAGACAACATAAAGCAGTAAAGAAACCACACAGCCGGCTGGTGGAAATCAGGAGAGTCACAAAAAACTACTACTAATGAATTAAAATGAAACTTATCATGAATCAACACTACTTCAGAAGCACATTGGCTCACTTACGGAAGTGAGAGCAGCCATATTGGAAGAATGCACAGAATACATGACCATAGGCTGAGACTACAAACAGACTATTTTTATCAGTAGCTCTCATTAAGGAGGAGAGCAAATTAAAATTTTATATTTACGTTATGTGCTAGTTTGAGCAGTGTTACAAGATAAATATGAAAACTTGTGTACCAGTACCAGATAAAGTGCATACGAATTTATAACACAAAATAAAAAAATATGTAAAAACACAAACTGTAATAATCTTATAAAGTTATTAGTGTGCTATAATGCAGTAGCATTTGAAAATGGGCCACCTTTGTCTAAATTATAGCATCACATAAAAAAGACAAAAATGTATGTTGTTGGTAAATTATTCTTAGAAATTATAGGTAAGGTAATAGAGGATAGAGATGAGATGGGCTCATCTTGAGCCCGAAACTGACTCAGGCTCGATTTTTATACCAGCCTTGGGCTCAGGCTCAAAGTGAAAATTTTATTTATTCATAAACTGAAAAAGTAAAAAAGCTTCCCATTTGAGAAACAAGAATGTATTCTAAGTTTTTAAAAATGTTTTACAACCCTTTAGAAATCAGTTTGAAAGGGAATTGAATTGTTATTAATGGTTTATAAGGAGAAATAAATTTAAATCTGGAGTGTTAGCAACATAAAGAAGTCGTGGGATACCCCTTGTCTATCCTTGTTTTCTGTTTGAAGTTCTTTTCCAGAATTACTGGAAAACAGAACTCATGTTTTCTGCCACAGTTGTACAATGATATTTTAAAAGAATATGAATTGTGACTTTTGTAGATTTCTACCAATGGTTGGGTATAAATAACAAATTTGCTATTTTAAACAGATTTTCAGAGAGATGAAAATCACGAAATGTTGTCATGAGGGAGTATTTAAGATTAATACTTATTTCTATGTAACAAAAGAAATTTTAAAGAGAAAGTTAAACTTGAAACAATTTTAAAATGTTATTAACAATTTTCTACTGTGTCAAGCTTGAATTTCAAATCATTGGATTAAGGCTCTGAAAAAAAAAAAAAAAAAAAAAAAAAAGCCGAAACTCATCTTTAATAAAGGTAATGTCACAATCACATACATGAACAAGAATAATTAAAATTTAACCTAAGAAAAAAAAACCTAGCAGCTAATTTAAATCATTATAATCCATTACTAATAAGGAATAAAGGTGACATTTTCCAAGGATCCACTAATTCTTGGTATTACCTAATTAAGACTTACATAAAATAAAAGTTAACCTCAGTTAAAGCCATTTTCATTGCAGTTCTTCCTCCCATACTATGTCCAACAAGCACAGCAGTTGGTATGGATTGTAATGTCATAAAATGTTTCACATCTTCACACATCAGACTGATACTAAAATGATCTGAATGAGGACTGTCTCCATGATTTCTAGCATCAAGTATATAAACCTGTTTTAATTTCAAAAAAGTGTTATGGAAATCTTGAATGCATTAAAAAAAAAACTCTCAAAGAACAATAAAAATTTTAATGATGATTTTAAATATAGTCAACTCCCTCTAATCTGCAAAGCTTGGGTTCAAAATTTGTCCAGATTATAGAAATTTGCAAATGATAGGTCATTGTTTGCTTAGATTTTTCTTTTGTATATATAAATGAGTTACCATAAATAATGCAAGAATGAAAGTTAAAATAGAAAGATAATGATTCTAAATAAGTTTTGCAATACATTTTATTGGAAAACTTATTTTAAATCATTATCGACATTAAAAAAGCTTATCAATTTCATAAAAGTAAATGATGAAAGCATAATCCAATAATGCATAGCAATAAAATAAGCATACATATTTAAGTACACAAATCCAAGAGCACATTTATCACTGATTTGTTTTAATTTTCTAAAACATTGTTTCACATATTTGCTTATTTCAATACTTTAGATTTATGTTTGGAAATTTCATCTTTCAAGTTATGGAAAAATGTAATTTCTTGTTCAAAAATTTAAAAAGAAACTTTTCATAAAAAAACTAATATTTTTTAATTAATTAATTTAATTGTTATTAAATTTAAGGTTCAGAGAAAAACAAACTGAAAATTCAATTAAATTAATGCAAAAAAAAAAAAAAAAATCTGAATAAGTACTGCAAATTAAAGGTGTTTGCAAATTATACATCTGAAGATTAAAGGGGGTCGACTGTATAAGAATGATATTAAGGAAGAAAGAATAATTAACTACATTTTTACAATAAAATATAAAATCCATTTAAAATTCTAAGATAAACATACAAAAGTCAAATTAGTAAGTTAGCTGTATATAATGCTTGGATTGACATGCAAAAACAAATGAACAATCCAAAGGCAAAGTGAAAAAGTATTTAAGTATGAATGAAAGGATACTGTTTTGGGAGAACACCAAACAGTCCAGGCAGATATAATGAATGATTTGTAAGGCATGCCATACCAGTTAGGGTTTTTTTTTTCTTTTTTTAAATTGCACATTTGGTAAATGAACTATTACTTGAGAGTAAACTAGTTGTTGATATGTTAAAAATTAAAATGGTAATAGTAAAACTTAGAAGCTTATTGCACATTAAGATCTACCATAAGAGAGGCTCTGGGTTTTCTGCTCACTAGGCTAACTATCTATATACATACTACAACTAGAAATGCCTTCGTTTTTATCTGTATAAACTTCATTTTAATCTGCATAAAAATCTATTCCAATGCATAATTGAACATTAAAATCATTTTGTTTATTTTTTATTTTCTATCATAATCATAAAAAATAGCTCTTGTTACATATACTGTATTTTAAACAAAATAGCCCTAGAGAAAATCAGTGCGGCATTTTTAAGCATGATTATGCTTACCGTAAAATCCCGTTAATCCGCCCCCCTAAACACGACAGAAAATCGTAAAATAAGCAGGGGGGGCGCTTACACGGTATTAAAACTGTAGTATATGATATTTATGGGTGGGGGGAGGGGAGCTGATCATCGCAAAGCATGCATTATTTTAATAAAGTAACAAAAGAAAAACATTTTGAAAAAAAAAAATGATAGACAAAATAGAAAAACAGTATAACTTCACGATTAATGGTGATTTCAGATTATAGAAAATTCTGGATTTCAGAAGCTTTGAAACTGGAATGCATTTAGATAAATACCCTAATTTCCTGAAAATTTCGCAAGATCTACAGGACTAATGTTCAGCCATAAGAGAAAAAATATTGAATCTATTGTAAAATATTTCAATTTTTAACTTTTGTATTTAATATGACACTTGATAAATAAATAAATCTGAAATAAAAAATTGATAATTCAGTACAAAACATTTGCAATTCTATTACACATAAGTAAGAATAAATTCAGAAGATTTACATTACTTAGTATAAAATTATAATTAACTAAGTCAATTACTTAAATATTTCTTTAAATTAAATATAAAATCCTTGTACTAGTTATTTATTTTCTTTTGTCTTATTTATAATTTAATATTACAAGATCAGCGAATCAGACAAAGATTTGTCTGACGCCATCTGTCGAAGTAAAAGCTTACTACGTAATTCGATTATCGTTTGAATCGAATATCGCCGTATGCGGAGTATGAATAGCTATAATGGATGAAGCATAGAGTGCGATGTTTGTAAACTAAATATGAGTTAAAAAATATTGTAAAGCATGAAATAAATGGATTTAAGGAATCAGTTGTTAATATAAAACAGAAATCAAAAGATTATTGGTAAATAAAAAGTACTTTAACATTAATAATTACGTTTTTATAATAAAATTACGTTGATATGTACTGTTTATGAACTGTATACTGAAATTAAATAACTGTAAATAAAGATGACATATGAGTAAATGGTAATGAATGCTTGTGTTTAAAGAGTGTATTTGAGACAGTAAGACCTAGATATGAAATAATGGTATGACTTTTCTTAACAAGATTTAATAAGTTACGCGGTCGCACCATCTGTTGATTTTTAAGAAAGATATTTGCAAATTTGCTCAAAAAAATTATGTTTATTGACATTTGCAAAGATATTGAGTAGGAAAAAAAAAGTTTTTTTAACGTATAATCCAAGGGTTATAGGCAGGAAATTAAGGTAATAATACTAATATCTGTCATTAATATGGTAACATAAAAATAAAAGTAACTTAATAATTTAAAATAATTAAAAAACACTGAGAAATTGCAATTGAAAATGTCCTGAAGTAATTTCCAGAACTAGTAACATTTTATGTGGTGTCGCCATCTGTTGTAAGTTAGGAAGATTACATAACCGTTTTTTTTAAATCATAGTTTCCTATCTATAAATGCTAAATAAATAATACAAATCACAAAAATTGAGAACATATAGAAGGAATTGGTAGTGTTGCCAGATTTTTAAAACAAAAAACATTACTACCACAAAGATAGCATAAATTACGCTACAAATTCGACTGTGTATCAACAAATCGATTGATCTGATCAATCAATCGATATATTTTTTTTGTGATTTGTTTTCATAATAATGTTAAATACAACTATAAATTCTTTAATAAAATTAATAGATACTCTTTTAATCAAAATATTTTCCAAACAGCATCAAATACAGATTTTTTTAAACTTATTTCATGAGAAATTTTCACTATCGATATTTTTATAACCTTCATATCGCCATGGAGCTAAATTTACAGCAAAACTAATGTTTAGTTATATTGCTTTTTCAGATCGACAATGTGTTTTGTACATGTTTGCGATATATCAAAGAATCGTCACGCCTTTCTGATTCGTCGGGAAAAAAAAAAAAAAAAAAAAACACTCGGGAGATTAAATTTTTGGTGTTGATCTTGACGTGCACGGCGAAATTTCTTTTGGGGGAGGGCGCTTTCTCGGGATTTTTTGAATTTTCCAATTTGTTTACAAAGTGGGAGGGGGGCGCTTAATCGGGAAGGGCGGATTAACGGTATTTTACGGTATTGCATATTTTAAGTTTAAAACTGGAAAGAAAAAAAAATCTGATTTTAACAATGTATGATTACATTAAATTGAAGGCCCTCTAAGTCCATAGGCAAATTTACATTATATGCTAGATACTATAAATGTATTCTTAAAGCAGATTTTGTCTGTGTAAGGTTTCATGGCTGAAATTAATTAGTAATTGAAAAATGGTAATGCACATTTTTCGAGTAGCTCCTATTCATCCCAAACAAAGTATTTTTTCTGTACTATCGATGTCAACAACTGATATATTTCCTATTATTCAGTTTTTCAAATTCTTCAAATATGATGTTTTTTATTATTTATGTATCAATATTAAACGGCTGCATTCAAATTTTTACATATTTTTTGCTTTTACCAATTTATTTCAAATTATTCATATGTTGGTGAAATGAATACACAATTTTAACAGATTTGTTTTAGTCTTGACGGAGCAGGCTATTACTTTCCTAAAAGGATGTCCTAGGATTTCTAAAATCTTAGGCTTTGTGCTGATTATACCAGACACTTTATATACATTAATCTTTTAGGTACTTTTCAGTTAGCCGGGCGCCAGTGATATACATATATGTATATATAAACACACACACACATGTATACACATATCTACATATACATATCTATACATACACATTAGGGTGGGCCGAAAATGCACTTTTGCACAAACTTTCGAAATCGATGAGGCTTGGGGGCGGAAAAGTTGTGTATTGGGTTGCTCAGTAACCATGTAAAATTTTTTTGAAATCGAACAATATCTTCAGGTGGCGCCGGTGCCTTAAAAATTTGAAATTTTGACTAAAACAGACCTTTTTCTTCTAAAAACACGATTTTTTGCATTTTCGAAATAGATTACGCTCTAGTGCGGAAAAGTTGTGTATTGGGTTGCTCAGTAAACATGTAAAATTTTTTTGAAATCGAACAATATCTTCAGGTGGCGCCGGCGCCTTAAAAATTTGAAATTTTGACTAAAACAGACCTTTTTCTTCTAAAAACACGATTTTTTGCATTTTCGAAATAGATTACGCTCTAGTGCGGAAAAGTTGTGTATTGGGTTGCTCAGTAAACATGTACATTTTTTTAAAAATCAAACAATATCTTCAGGTGTCGCCGGCGCCTTAAAATCGGAGATTTTATTCAAAACAGACATATATTTTCATGAAAAGAGAATTCCTTATCGGTTTTCTATTTCACCCCCCTTCTTCTACTAAATGAAATGCTCTCGCACCTGCAGTCCACGTGACAGTCCACGTGACCCTCAGTGGTACAGGATTGTCTCTTACATTCCTTATCAGTTTTCTATTCCACCCCCCCCTTCTTCTACTAAATGAAATGCTCTCGCACCTGCAGTCCACGTGACAGCCAGTGTGATAATATGCAATACACAGTTATCGTTTAGTTCAGTCTAGTACAGAAGCAAACAATAAGCTTACTTTATGTCGTTTGTTCATCGAAGAGCAGTCTCTTTAGATATTTAAATGTCATTAACTAGTTAGTTATAGTTATACTTTTGTCACAATGGCCGGTTGTCATTCAACTAGAAAAGTTACAGATTGTTTTGTTTTTGGTTTGCCAGAAGAGCTGAAACCTAACGTCTTACCAACTTACAGTCAAGTTATGAAATTTTACTTCCTTATAAGAGAACAAGTGAAATCTTCAAATCACGGCAAAGATCCAGCTTTTACTGACATTGCCAATGTTGTTGCTGAGAGGGTAGCTGATTTGTGGAAGAAGTCCTCGATTCCTACTATTTCTCATTGCAGAATTGTGCGCATCCTTAAATCATATCATGCTAAGTATAAAAATATCCTGAAAAGTAAAAACAAGTCTACGGAATCCTATAGGAACAAAGTAAAGGAATTTTTGGAAGACGCCGAGAAAACTCTCTTTGACATTGCCACATGCAAATGTCATTCCTTTAAAGCATGCTGCTGTGAAAAGGATAGAAAAGTGCCACATTTAGAACAACCATTTTTGATTGATCAACGAACCGTCAGAAAAATGATTATCGGGGGCATTGATATAAAAGTAACTGAGAAGCTGCTCCGAAAGCAAAATAGGCAATCCAAGACAGTGTTGAAAGCTGCTACAAGTGAACAGCAGTTCCAAACACCAAAGTCTATGTTCGAGTCGCCTGAGTTCGAGGATTGTGAGAACGAAGAATTTGAATATGAAACGCGTAATGATGAAGAATACACTCCTCCTAGATCCAGAGAGAACCATTCCAGAAAAACGAAAAGAGAGACCAAGGTAATCAGCCAGATGAGGATAAAACTGCCAACCACAGCACTCGCCTGCGATAGTGCAGGGATTGGAGACAGGCCTGCAGCGAAAATTATTTCTGCAGTTCTTGAAGATGTCGGAATGATTTCTGATAATAATCGTTCCAAAGTTACAGATAAAAATAAAATAAGAAGAGAGAGAAAGAGAAAACGAAGGGAACTACAATGTAAAGGAAAACCAGAAGAGCTTCAAGCCCTCTTTTTTGACGGACGAAAAGATAAAACTTTAGCAGATCAAATCAAGGGAAACAAAAAGCACAGGACAACGGTTATTGAAGAACATGTAGTTTTAATACAAGAACCTGGATCTGAATATATCGGCCATGTTTCTCCAGCTAGTGGTTCTGCAAAATCTATTAAGAGCAGCATCGCTGAATATCTTTTACAGAATGATATCAACACTGAAAATCTTTTGGCAGTTGCCTGCGATGGGACACCCGTTAACACAGGTTGCAAGACTGGAGTTATACGTCTCATAGAAGAAGATGTTGGTAGACCTCTTCAATGGCTCATATGCATGTTACACGCAAATGAGTTACCGTTGCGGCATCTTCTAACAAAGCTAGACGGTCAAACAAGTGGTCCTGAAACCTTTTCTGGTCCAATAGGAAAAGATCTCGAAACCTGTGAGCTGAAACCGGTAGTCAATTTCAAAAAGGTTGATGTCGTAGAGTTAGTAGCAATATCAGAAGAGCTTCGAAAAGATCTGAGTACAGATCAACGATACATGCTGCAAATTTATGAAGCTGTAACATCAGGTTACTGCTCTGTTGCCCTAGCAGAGAAAAAACCAGGAAAGCTAGCGCACTCCCGTTGGCTAACGGAGCATGTCGAGTTTGCGCCTGTACATTTCAGTTACAAATGTTTCAGCAGAACTGAAAACATTAGTCGAGTTTATAATTAAAGTGTATGTGCCGATGTGGTTTGATATAAAATCCAAACCGCATTGCAAAGATGGTGCTAGACACTTATGGAAGATGATTAGCTTGTCACGTTATCTCCCAGATGACTTGAAGACTGTCGTGGATGGCGTAATAAGCCGAAATGCTTTTTTTGCGCATCCTGAAAATATTCTTCTTTCGATGCTTACGGATGAACGAAATTACATCCGACTGCTTGCAATACGAAGAATTTTAAAAGCCAGGGAAAATAAACAAGAAAGTATCC
The DNA here is from genome assembly GCA_963931845.1 of Maratus michaelseni. Classification (NCBI taxonomy): domain Eukaryota; kingdom Metazoa; phylum Arthropoda; class Arachnida; order Araneae; family Salticidae; genus Maratus; species Maratus michaelseni. Next base: position 405,077,034 of record OZ007587.1, read on the forward strand.
GGCGGTTCAGTGTTCCTGTAATAAAATTCGAAGCAAAAGATTATACGGACCTAATTGATTGGCACCAATCAGTTGTTACGGAGCCACCAATGCTTCGTGCAGTCAGCAATGAAGATTTCCGAAATATTCTAAAGGAGAAAATATCTTTACTAGAAATAAAAGAGTTTCCATGCCACAGACAAGCAGTGAAGAGGGCAATAAAAATAGTGACAGATGCTTCAGCTTCTGTGGTGGGACAAATCGAAAGGGATGGCCTTATAAGGGCGAAATTAGAATCACAAAAAATAATTCCTTCATTTGAAAGCAAGACGAAATACAAAAAAGGCCAAGTAGATCAGGCAACAGAAAAGTGAAATATTTAATAAAATCTCAGTGTCCATTATATGGTTGGGTGGTTGGGAGGGCACGGGTGGAACTCGATATGCAGCCACCTCCTCGTGGTGAGTTCTGGGTTATCTCAGTGAATTTCCTCTGAGATAAGCAAAGAGCTGCATTGCTTCATGTTTGTTTGCTTACTTGGCACACATGACAGCAGTAAAAGATGAATTCAATTATTATTTATGTGTTTATTGACGTTTCCTTTTTTCTGCTGAACAAACCGAATTTTAAAGGCTCAGGCTCCACCTGAAGATATTGTTTGATTTTTAAAAAAAACTTACACGGCTACTTAGCAACTCAATACTAAACATTTCTGCACTAGAGCGTTATCTATTTCGAAAATGCAAAAAATCGTGTTTTTAGAAAAAAAGGTCTGTTTTAGTCAAAATTTCAAATTTTTAAGGCGCCGGCGCCACCTGAAGATATTGTTCGATTTCAAAAAAATTTTACATGTTTACTGAGCAACCTAATACACAACTTTTCCGCACTAGAGCGTAATCTATTTCGAAAATGCAAAAAATCGTGTTTTTAGAAAAAAAGGTCTGTTTTAGTCAAAATTTCAAATTTTTAAGGCGCCGGCGCCACCTGAAGATATTGTTCGATTTCAAAAAATTTTTACTTGGTTACTGAGCAACCCAATACACAACTTTTCCGCCCCCAAGCCTCATCGATTTCGAAAGTTTGTGCAAAAGTGCATTTTCGGCCCACCCTAATACACATATATATGCATATATGTATGTATATGTATATATATAGGTATTTACATATGTATTTATATATGTACATATATCACTGGTGCCCGGCTAACCGAAAAGTACCATCTTTTATAATTACCAACAGTCTGGGCATCATGTTTCAACAATTAATTTTAGTGTTAAAATGAGAGACATTACCTCAAAGCCACCAATGCTTGATTACATTGCTGCATTATTTATCACTTACACTCTGTCATATTTCCTTGGTGATTTTCCCTCATAGAATCAGCCATAAAATGGTTTAAAATTGGATTAAATACCTAATCCATCAGCAGATTGTTACGAAAATATATATAGTTCCTGCAATAGTGGTCTATAACATATTTGCCAAATGAGAGTTCAATCGGCCATTTGGGAATTATCCTATTCATTCACATGTACATTAGTGTTGGTAGATTGTATCTCCGTAAGTTGTACATTTTTCAGGCCTACTGAATGCTCAACACTTAAACCTTTTCCATAGGACGATTTCTTCTTTTTTTAAAAACATATCTAACTTTTATAATTTCAAGAATTTTTATCAGTTTTATCTTTTCAAATTGCTTCAAAAATTTCACTTTTGATGCACTTTTTACCACAAAATGTGACTGCAAAATTAATTAAACAGCATTATTAGAGTAATGTAATACAATTAGTTGGAAAATAACAATTATAACAATAACAATTAATTAATGGTTTGTTTTTATGGGAAATTCCTTAAAGAAGACATTACTGGCACATCCAACATAGTTCAGCAAGATGTACAAAATAATGATAGTTTGATAAAACAAAACAAACTAGAGTCAATAAAAATGATTCTGTTTTTTTAAAGAGAGAAATCTGGCAACCCTAATACAGGGTGACAAGAAATAACTTGGACACACATGATACATTATAACTGTAATGCTAATGAAAATATTACGACCAAACTTCAAAATAAATATGAATACATTATTTCGTCTAATATATTTACAAATTTTCAAAGTGGCTACCTTTAGCCTTAATACAGAGCTTTAAACGTGTCACAAAATTTTCGGCCATGGGCCACAACTCACTTAGATATTTTATCCCATTCCTTGCATAAGGATTTCATTAGGGATGCCAAAGTTTTATGAGGTTTAACACACACCCTTGTCTCCAAGATGGACCAAACAGTATAATCCATCGGGTTCAAATCTGGAGAATATGTTATCCATTCTTGAGCTCCAATGAAGTCAGGAAAATGTGTCTTGCACCAATCTTGAGTGCCTTTAGCTCTGTGTGTAGGTGCGGAATCCTGTTGGAAGGTCCATCTTTTGTTTCCAAAGAACGTTTGTTACCAAGGTAAGACAACATCTTCCAAAATGAGTTTGCGATATGTTTGTTGATTAATCTTTATCCTTTGATCAACAAAAACAAGTGGTGTCTTCCCACTAGCACATGTCCCACCCAAACCATTACAGATTGGGGTCGCTGAGGCCGTTCAACAATGCAAGAAGGTCCAGGTGCTTCTGCTGACCAAACTCTATCATTATGGCTATTGTGAGCTTGTTCAATCGAAAACAGTTTCTCATCTGTGAAGACAAATGTTTGCCATCGATCAACTGCGGCCCGCTTTAACAGTTCTTTACACCTTTGAAGTCTTGTGCGTTTGTTCTCTGCTGTTAGCTTTTGAGCCTCTTTCATTTTGTAAGGGTGAAGACCAAGCTCTACTCTTGCCATCAAACGTGCGGTTTCTCTGTTGATCTTCATCTCTCTAGCAACCTTTCTCATTGAAATCTTAGGATTTCGTTGAACTCGCTTTTTGATAACTACCCGGTTTCTTATGTGTAAATTGTGCGCTTACTTCCTCTTCCTGGCGTGTCACCATCATGTCCGAGTTATTTAAACCTTTTGATTGTGTATGAAACCGTCTGCTTAGGCACTTTCAATCGTTGAACAATTTCACATTATTTCATTCCTTGCTTATGTAATTCAAGTATGGCCGATCGTTTGTTAACCATAATGGTTAATCACAATTAACTTACTTACACCTGTTTAGTAGCTTTCTAGAATCAATTTCCTATGACAATAACTTTATAACTTTAGTGGTAGTTGTTGTCAAAAATAACTCTGTGCTATGTAATAAAATAGCAATAAATTGAGAAATGATGTCAATATTAGAACAAAATAAAAAAACAACTATTCATATGAGAGTTATGTTAAAAATAAGATATATTTAGAAAAAATATAAATAATTATTAGAATCAATAATAAATTAAGATAAAAATTTACTTGTCGACCACTTTTCATCGCAATAGCTTTTGCTAGACTCCTCCAGTTTTGCTTTGATCCAAGGAAACCATGACAAATAATAACCGGTGTTGAATTTTTAACTTTATCTGGCATCATTTTCATAAAAGATAAATTCACTGGTTTAGAGCTGAAATTAAAAATAAATAACTTACAAAATGTATTACACCATGAGAAAAATCTTATACTATGAAATTAATAACAATATAATTAGTTATCAATACATATTTAATCAAGTATATAAGGAAAATAAAATTATTTGTTCACAAGAACACAAAAAAGCTTTAAATTCAAATATTATTGCAGAAATAGCTACAACTCGAGTTTCAATTAATAAGTGTTTGTGGGCTGCAAATAATCATAGGAATTGTGTAGTGGTCACATCCATGGCATAGAAAAAAAATTCCTATGAATATAAGATTTATTAGGGAAATAAAAAATATTTCTCTCTTAATTTTATTCTTTATACTTTACATTTAATTTAAAAGAATAAAATTAAATAAAAAAATTTACTTCCTTCATTGTATCTGTGATATGCAGTTTTACAAAATGGATTCATTTTCTGCTCAATCATTTAGTCATCTCTGTCTGCCTATAAAAAAAAAAAATTGTGTTCTGCATTTAACTTTTAGCTGTCAGAAAAGTTCTTTTATTGTATCAATTAATTAACATACATTTTCCTCTTATAAAAAGACCACACTTCAGTCGTGATTTTTAATTCCATTTATGCATTTTGATTACCAAGATTTCGTGAGAAAATGAGTATTCATTTTGGCTATAACTGTATTACAGATGATAATGTTTGGCATCTGGCAGTCTAGTATTATTTGCCAAATTTTGGATGCCAAATGGCTGCAGACAATGTGAAAAGCCAAGACATATTATTAGTAGCTACTTTGACAATGATCAATGAACAGGTAGTTTTAAAAGCATACGTAAAGCATTAAGTAAAAGTAATTATCTCAGGTACCTAAGAGCCAATGGCAGGAGCAGTCTGACCAGTGCTCGAAATAAAAAAATTCACAAACCAAAACACTATTTTAAAAATTTTTTTGACAATTTTTTTTTTTTTTAAAGCATAGACAAATTTATTTCTGACCATACTAAAACAATTTTTATAAATGCATTCAAGATGCTAAATAATAAAATAAAAAGTTGCAGAGCTAAGCTATATACATAAAACACTACGTTCACATGGCAAAAAAGGCGAATAATTTCTCTTTGCCGATTGCAACAACAAAGTGAAAATAGGCTCTGTGTCTGCAGTAAGGTCTAAATTCGGCCTTCTTCCATCTTCGTTTTATCAATAGATTTAAATTAAAAAGCTTGGATGTGTGGCCTGTCATATTTATTTAGTTACTAAAATTGAACAATGTTTGATGTCACAGCCATGGGTATAAGTGGTGGCTTATCACAGTGATGTTAAATGCATCACCACATGGTATATCAATTTTTTCAGATGAACCTGAATTGGAACGAAAATATTTTACTGTTTTTCAGAAACTGTAACAATATGTTTTAATAATTGCAGGAACAAGAACAATATTTACCATAATTTCACAAACTGGAACAATGTTTGTTATAATTTCATGAACCGGAATATTGTTCTGGCTTGCTCTAGTAAATTCCAAGCCCTGAATCTGACACAAATTTTTCACCAGGGCAAAATCTTACTTTAATGCTCCCCTCTAACTATACTTTATGTAATTTCAATTGGCTTCTCAAGGTCAGTTTCCCTGTCCTTATTTTAGGTCAGTAAGTATGGTAGCAATGCATTTGGCTGACTGACCACTTCACTTTTTTACATGACAAAAAAAAGAGATGAAGTGAGGATGGATGTTCTTGAAAAGCAATTGAAATTATATAGACTATAAGCCCTATCTTCCAACCAATATCATTTGCATTCATCCTTTAGATCAGCCATACTCAACCTGCGGCCCGCGGGCCGCATGTGGCCCGGCGACCTTTTATGTGCGGCCCGAGACTCATAATCATTAATCTCTATTTATAAAATTAATTGAGATGTGTATAAAAAGTTTTTAATATTTTCACTGCTTTTTTATATATTTTCGCGGGAAGACATTTTCCTGTTATTTATAATTACTAATTTAAAATCACCTTAAAATATCTTAAATGACGTTTCTTTAGTTAATAAGTTCTTTTTACATGTAGTTTTAACATTATTACAATTTAATTTAATTTGCACTATATATATCTTCATTAAAAAAAAAAAATTGCATTGAGAAAAAAATTGAGAAAAAACTCATTAATTAAAAAAAATCCCTTAATTTTTTTTTTTGAGAATTTGGAATAGCTGCATTGTTATATTGTTACGTTTTATACTTGTCATATAGCTAATAAGGCTCAGGGTTAAATATTTGTCGCAGAAACAATTGACAGCAAAAACCTTTCAAAACAACAATCTTCGCAGCATTTGCAATAGAAATCTATATTTTTCTACGTTATTATAAAAGTGTGTTGCGGCCCGCCTAAAATCCCAAACATATCTTTGCGGCCCGCGAGAAAAAAAGGTTGAGTATGGCTGCTTTAGATACTTATTTTTTAAAGCACCTGAAGCACGCTAGAAAGCAAATTAATTTGAATATTTAAAGCACTAAAGTATTAGATTATGATATGTAATTAGATTATGGACATGATGTAACTTGTCATATACATCTTGGGTACTTCTCTATTATCCCGTCGACCACTTTTCATAACAAAAAAATATCGCCAAACTGTAACGCCAAATAGTTGCCATTGGAATATCAAAATAAATAAATAAATAAAATATAAGAATTTAAGGACACAATTGTTATTTTAATTAATGAAATAACTAATAAATCAGTAAAACATAATGAAAAATACATGCAAATGTCGAATTAAAAATCACTTGATGACACAACAAACATGTATAACGCTTCTGACATCAAGTAAATGGGACTACATTTTTGGTGTTTAATCTTACAGTTTGGCGATAGTTTTTTGTTATGAAAAGTGGTTGACAGGATAATAGAGAAGTACCACATCGACATCTTGTTTTATGATTACAGTCAGAATTGGGCAAATCTGTAATTGCAACTCTCTGCAATGTAATTACAATTTAATTGAACGTGACTGATTATAGTTACACACATTCAAGCACAGAAATTTCATCAAATAACAGGATGGGGAGGCCGGTTATGAAAGTGCTGCAAGAACTGTTTACAGCATGCAATTGTAACTATAATTTTACCTACATACAATTGAATAATAACTATATCGCAGATAATTGCAATTACAAATTTGCCCAACTCTGGTTACAGTTACAAGTTTTAAAAAAACATCTGCTAACACAATATTTATGAAAAATCAAAAGTGAAAAATAAACTAAATGTAATTGACAGATTTTACTGTATTTTCTAACTGAAGATATTCTTAAAGATCTGACATACAAGTAATAAGAGTTCTGCAAACAAAAATATGAAAAAAAATCATTCAGCATTCCAATAAAGTAAAAAATATATATGAACACTCAGAAACATAATCTGAATAAAATGCAATTCAAATAATAAAAGCATTGTCAAAAAATAAATGAAGCACATATCCATCCTACAACTTTTTAACACTTTCCAACCTAGCTGAAAAGTGTTTATGTCTTCGGTTTGTCTGGCCGGGCTCTAACTGCCGTAAATATGCTCGGATTGCCCTGATATTTTTGTATGTTATTGTCGTTTGCTATAGCCTGTTTCCTATTTCAACTGAAGTGTGTAGCACTTAAGAGTTTTTTTACAGGAACAGTCAAAAGTATTCCATTACATTACAGTCAATGTGAAATAATCGTTTCAAGTGCATTTTGATGACGCACGTCATTTAAAACATAATGAAATTGATATATAATTACGAAGCACATTAAAACATGCTTTTTGTAGAATATGAGGTGCAAAGCATTTATTATTCATTTACAGGGTCAAACAAAAAAATTCTATTACACATTTTTCTACGGGGAAAAATTGTTTGGAGTGCAATTTAGTGATATTTCTCAATTTCAAACATAATGAAAATTATATGCATTACTGAGGTGCACTATAAATTGCTCGCTTGTGTACATTGCGTTTATTTACAGGGATACACAAAATATATTTGTTACAGTACATGTGTGATATTTACAGTCTATCTGTGATAAGTGCTTTTTCAACTTTGGTTTGCGTTTTTAAGTTTAACTAAATTTTTTCATAGTACGTGTGTGTTTATAAACTTGGTTGATCATATACAGGGCTACACAAGGGAATTCATAAGTATTACAAACTATGGGAGTGAATTGCTTAAGGGTAGTTTTTAATTGTGTTTACGCATTTTCCTGCTTAACTATATTTAGTAGACTAATAGAAGTTTGTAGAATATAAATAAATTCATATACAGGGCTATGCAAAGAAAAAGATACATTGTCATTTACGGTTGGTAATTGCTTCAAGTGAGTTTTATGTTGCCTTTTAGCGTAATATGTGGTGTGTACAAAAGTCTTCAGTAATATACAGGGCTGTATAAAAAATTTTGAGTGCATTTCCATCAATTGGTGAATGTGAATATTCTAACTGAACTAAATTTTATCATACTATATATCCACATCTATTGATCATATACAGGGCTACACAAAATAATTCAACTACTTTTTTTGACACTGGAAGTTAATTTCGAAAACTGTATTTTTCAATGTGTTATATGTTTTCTAAACTGTTTATTTCGGTATCTTCTTTCACCTTATTTAACGGTAAAGTTTCGTTACAGTTTTCTGGCTGTGTTGGAAAGTGGTTCATAATCTATGCTTGACGCATTATTTTTAGTTCTTGTTTATAAATATTTTCATTAGCTTTCTGTATTTTGTTAAATGTGACAGGAGGGTTATTAACTAGGAATATTATAAATTTTATGGAGATTGTAAAAGAAGTTGAGAGGATAAAGTTCAAAACTTCTGTGTGGATTCATCAGCTATTTAAACTATGTCTTTTCTCTGGAATTTTCATTGTATGTTCTCATGATATTAAAATAAGGGTACTTTTCGGTTAGCCGGGCGCCTGTGATTATGTACATATATAAATACATATGTATACACAGGGTGTCCCCAAAAGGAATACCTATTTTTTAAAATGAATAAGAAACAAACGAATAGAGTTATTAAAAAAATTCTTGCAGGAAACGGATGTGTGAAGTCTGGAATTTTGTTTAGAACACTTTATTATGATAGTTCAAAATCTGACCGATAGATGGCGCTACAGCACCGAAAATTACCCGAAATTAACCGGCTAGGGTATGAATTGGCCACCTTACTCACCAGATTTAAATCCGTGTGATTTTTTTCTATGGGGCCATCTGAAGGATGTAGTTTACTGCCAAAATCCCACTTCGCTAGCTGAGCTCCAGCGATTAATCGCTCAAGTGTGTGCAGCCATTTCCATACAGACGTTGCAGAAGGTGTGTGCTAATTTCATTCTAAGACTCCGACATGTTATTGTGATGAATTGAGGACATATTGAAAATATTGTCATTTAATTTTCAACTATTGCTAATGAATGCGGTAGCCGCAGTGCCATCTGTCGGTAAGAATTTAAACTAACATAATAAAATACTCTAAATAAAATTCCAGACTTCACATATCCGTTTCCTGCAAGAATTCTTTTAATAACTTTATTCGTTTGTTTCTTATTCATTTTTAAAAATGGGTACTCCTTTTTGGGACACCCTGTACATATATTTGTATATATATACATACATACATATATGTGTATGTATACATATGTATATGTAAATATGTGTATATGTGTGTGTGTGTGTATATATACACATGTATTAGGGTTGGCACGTTTTTGCCAAAGGTGGTAAAAACCAGGGAAAAAACCGTCCCGGCAAAAATACATTTTTGCCACTTTTTGCCAAAGTGGCAAAAATAGATATGTTTTTTTTACAGCGATGTAATTAATATACTTTTGTTTTTAATAATTTCAATTCTAATAATATGTAATTTTATTTTTTTATTTACCTTAGAATATTCAATGCATCATTAAAACAGTAATCTAAGTAGTTAGTATTTCTTAGTAAATAACTGACTGGTTTTGGTTTAAACTGTCATAATAATTAAACAATCAATCCTTATGCTTCAGTTAATTTTGTAGCAAAGTCTGGGAGAGAAATAGCACTTACCAATTTTGCTATATTATGAGAACAACAGTAATTTGAAGTTAACAAAGTAAAAACAATAGAAACAAAACATTTTGCAAGATCATTCATTCTCATTTCCTATGATCAAATCAAGATTCAAGTCTGTAGCCTGTATAATGGCAATGAGGAAAATGGTAAGAAAAATTACCTAAAAGATTAATTTGCCTATATTTGCAACATTAAATAATCAATTAAAATTATTCTACCCCTCCCCTCTCTTATACAAATTAATTTCATTCAATCCATGTGTTTTTTATAACTCCCCCCCCCCTCCCCCAAAAAAAAAAAAAAAAAAAAAGTTGTAGGAATTTTAAAAATTTACATGGTATACTACTTGATTATCCCGTTGACCAAAAAACTATCGCCAAACTATAAGATTAAATGCCAATTATGGATCATCATAAATGTCATTTTCACTTGACATTAAACACGTTACAAGTGTTTGTTACGTCATCATGTGAATTTTAATTTAATTTATTTGTATTTTTATTAAGGTTTTACTAATTTGTTTTTTCTTTCGTTATTTAAAATGAAACTTATGTCAATAAATGATTATCTCATGATATTAAAAGAGAAAAAATATAACAGATTAGTTTCAACTGCCGTCACAAATTTTTGTGCACAAAATATTTTTATTTTTCTGTATTTGCTTCAAGCCTATATCTAATGTTTACATACATTTTATAGGTTTTTTTTCCTACGTTTTTTGACTAAATAAAGAGGATTGAATTCTTTACAATCTTCCATTATGATATTTATTATGTTCCTTAATAAATTCAATTATTACATTTAAAATACTTACACTTAATTCACAAATTCAATATCTTAAAAATATCTGTTTGCTTATGGTTTAATTTAATAATTCTGCATTTAAACACGTAAACTGTTCTTTGTATTATTTTGTCCTAAATAATCTGGATAAATCAAATTTTATATTTGCTATCTATGTTGTTACGTCATGAGTGAACTTTATCATTAAAGTAACCCTATTATTTAGGATTTTTTTTAAATTAAAATTCATTCATTTTCCTAACTTAAAATAAAATTTTAGAATGGCAATATTTTTTGATTTGTACAGTTTGGCGATTTGTTTAATTTGACGAAATTGGTCAATGGAATAATCAAGTAGTACCATTTACTTCTATAAAGTATTTGTAAAAGTTATACCTAAAGGCTCAAATAAAGATAAAATGAAGATTGATTTGGCAAATGTTTATGCATTAATATTGTTTTTTATTATAGATTTTTTAAATGTAGAAACTGTTGATTTAAAAATTTTTTAATGTAAATTCATTTTAAAGGCAGCATTACTACATTAATTTGAGAAAAGTAAAAAGTTTTTACTTGTCACCATCACATAAATTTATCTACAAAATTGATTATGATTTATTATTGATATTTTTTTATTCATATTACCAATGAAAATTATTTTAATGAAACATTTAATTAATATTCTGATTTAAGTCTCAATTATAATATTATACAAAATTATGTTATTTTAATATATTTATTAAATCCAGCCTTTTTGCAAGTTTTTGCCAATTTTTGCCATTTTTACCAGGTTTTTTCCAGTTTTTGCTACTGTCCTGGCAAAAATACCATTTTGCCAGCAAATTACCCATTCCTAACATGTATATATATCACTGGCGCCCGGCTAACCGATAAGTACCAAAATAAGAATAAAAATGTCCTTTTTTCATTCATTATAATCTTCAGATTATTTAATTGGGCACTTATTTACAATTACTAATTAATATTTCAGGGTTTCTTTTCTACACTCATCCCTGTAAATTAAAGATAATGACCAGACGCTTTCAATTTTAGATGCATTTAATGAATTATCCTAGAAATTTGGAGATGTAACATTTTTTACCTCATATTTTTCAGTGATGATTTAGTCATGAGGTCCATTATAGAGCCAATAATAAATTAAATTAAAAAAATTCTATTTGTGATAACTCCATAACATAAAATGCTTGAAATGGTCTGTCAATATAGCAAATGACTATGTGGATCATGTACAACATTTGAGTGCATTTGTCGGTGGTGCAACTAAGGGGAGAGGAGTCCAGACTGTCCCCTATATATACCGGGTGTTCTAAAATGAACTGACTGATCTTAAAATTCAATAACTTCCAAACGGTGACAGATATTAAAAAAAACATTGCAGGAGAGTAATGTATGATATCAGTTTTTTTTTCACTATGATTCCTGATTTAGTTCGAATTACCAGCAACAGATGGCGCTGCGAACAATAAGCGTACAATGGAGGATATTCCATCTACGTCATGATCACGTGGTCCAGGCAAAGAACTTCTTGGGTAAAGGGAAGGCTCCGTAAATGTAATGTAAATCCTCGCCAGCCAATGAAACAGTTCATGGGATAAAGCAATAGTAGCTTCCTTTCTTATCAGTTAGAGGTTCTGTGGGTAAATTACCAGTGCCATGTGACCTTTTTCAGCCTCGAACCAGGATTTGGAATATCGTCCATCGAGGCAAAAACTAAAATCACCCAGCATTGATGCGAAGGAAGGTGGTTAAATCAGTGTTGAATTCAGGGGGTAGCCCGGGGGGGAACATTTCCCCCCGGGCTTTTGAGCATTGAAATGTCGCCCCCAGAAGATTTGAGATTTTATACTTTTAATGGTTAAAAGTGCAATTCCCCTCCAGAACTCTATATAGTGTCCCCCCCCCCCGGAGTCACAGAAATCCCTCCTGGAGAAAACTGACTGAATTCAACACTGGGTTAAATACATGGAGTGGGTCTCCTTCGCAAGTACAATCTTGTTCTTAGGGCCACGATTCTGAATAAGGTTTTATTGGTGAATGACACCAACTCCATGTATTTAACCTCCTTCCTTTACATCAATGCTGGGTGATTGCTGTTTCTGCCTGGATTGGAAGTAAAAGTGAAAATAAGGAATTTTGCTTAGTAGCCACTGGCCGGTAGGTTGATTTATTTTAGTAGCCAGTTAGTGGCGAGTGAGAATAATTTCTTTAGTAGTCAGAAAGTACATTTATGTCACTGAATATTTAATTTTAAAAATGTATAATTAGTTTACAGTAAAGTAATAAATAACAGTACAGTAAAGTATTAAATACAAATATTTTAATTTCTATTGCTTTGCATAAACTTGAGATACTAATTTCCAATCTATTTTAAATTTTAAAATAAGTTAACAGCAAAGTTATACACAACCTGCTTATGTAGCTAACTACGTAAATCTCACTAAGCTTAGGTACTTGTGTAGCTAACAACATAAGTACCTTTTTTTTAAAAAAAATATTTATTTAGAATTAAGATCTGATTGGTTGGTTGGTTGGTTGTATAGGGTTTAATGGCGCAAGGTCCCATTAGGGACAAGCTGCGCCAAAGAAAAAAAATCATTAAAGAATCCGCAAATAATGCTAACGAAAGCTAAAACAGAAACAAAGTTTAACGAGAAAATTATCTGGATCGGGGTACCCATCCAGATATAGTCATACAGTGAATAAAACAAAATTAAGAATTCTAAAAAACACAAGTATAAAATAATACTGTTAGAAATATGATCTGGATGGGGTTACCCCATCCAGATGACAAGTTAAAGAAGTATAAAACATTGTTAAATAAAACATGAAGGATATATAAAAACTATATCTCAAAATAAGAGCCAGAATGTTTTAAAAAATGAAAGAGTGCCCCATGAGGTGTTTCCCCAATGAGGTTTGTCAAAATTGGTGATGATGAATTAAAATATATTCTAAACAAGTGCCGGAGGCCCGGACAGTCAGTTAAAACATGGTAAATGGTCAGGTAATCAAAATGACAATGTGGACACATAGGTGCATCCTCTCGAAGTAAGAGGTGTTTATGAGTTATCCTTGAATGTCCAATTCTCAGACGAGTCAGAAGAACATCAGTTTACTTGGAGGCCAGGTAAACTTGGAGGCAGGGATGTAGCTCAAAGTAAACAATAGGGGGTGCTCAAGAAAATTTAGGGGGGGCTCATACTATTTCTCTCTCTCTGACACATGCACTCACAAACACAGATATATATGATCAAAGTATTATATAGTATCATATATTATATATACTAGTAAAATAATAAGTGATGATGTCAATAAGTAAATAAAAAGCTGACAGTTCACCTGTTTCAAAAGAGTTGCAACCTTTAATTTTTTTTGGGAATATTCCCTGCCCTTCAGGATTCTAAAGTTTTGTTTTATATGATAAAAAACATTAGAAAAATCAAGGGTATAGTTTGCATTTTAAAATTACTTTTGTGTCTAGTCAAAAGCTAAAACCACTTATATTTATGCTAATAATGGAAAACGCTGCGAAATGAAAAATTTCAGTATATAACTATTGCAAAAGTCGATGTTTGAATCAGCAAAAGGTTGCTAATTCTGAGTATGTTCAGATAAGATGTACGCCTATTGAAGCACTTATTTGCAGTTTTTAAACAAACACTACAATTTAGTATTTATGCAAAAGTGTTAAAAGCCCCCAAAACTAAGTTCAATTTTTGAACAGAGTTTCATTTCGATTTTTGAAACAGAATTTCATTTGGTGGCCTTGGTAACTTTCCCAGGGGGGGCTCAAAAATTTTCAGGGGGTGCTGAGCCCCCCCTGGCACCCCCCTAGCTATGGCCCTGCTTGGAGGCCAGGTCATGATTATAGGTTTGATATGGTGCAGCTTATTATTGTATTCTAAATTCCAACTTTCTTGCCATTTATTATGTATAAAGTGTGTTATAAATAGTTTAACGTCTGAGAATGGAATTTTATGGTGTAACGGATTAAGAGCAAGTTTTGCCGCCTCATCTGCTTTTTCATTTCCAGGAATACCCATGTGTCCAGGTACCCAGCAAAATAAAATATCATAACCACGTCTAGTCAATTTATTATAAAAATCTAGGATGGCTGAGACATAGGGATGTTTTTTAAAAGATTTCATTGCGTCAATAGAAATATTTGAGTCAGTACATATGATAAAGGGTGTGTTATGATGATGGGATATATGTAACATGGCTCTCTCTATAGCAATCAACTCTGCCGTAAAGACAGAAATTGAAGTGTGAAGCCGATAACTGAACTTAGTGTTGTCAATAAAACCCCCGCAACCAACAATATTCCCACTCTTGGAACCACCAATTAAGATCTGACAATAATAAAATAGATATGTTTATAGCTAAATAATAACCCACAACATGATATACATTACACATGCACAACCTGTGGCTCGTAGACCAAAAAAGGTTAATATCTTCATAAATTCAGAAAATGTGTATTTCGTCAATTAGTCCAGAAAAAATTTCAAATTTCGTCATTCGGGAGCGTAAAAATCATGAATTTCGTCGATCGGGTGCAGAAAATCGTGAATTTCATCGATCGGGCATGTCAAAATCATAAATTTCGTCGTTCGGACGCGTAATACATATCATGAATTTCGTCGATCGGACGTGTAAAAATCACAAATTTCAGCGATCAGGTGTGGAAAAATCATGAATTTCGTCGATCGGACGTGGAAAAATCCTGAATTTCATCGATCGGACACGGTAAAATCATATATTTCGGCGATCGGGTGCGGAAAAATCATGAATTTCGACGATCGGACACGGAAAAATCCTGATTTTCATCGATCGGAATCGGAAAACTCATAAATTTTGGTGGTCGGTTGCGGAAAAATCCTGAATTTCAGCGATTGGATGCGAAAAATCCTGAATTTAATCGATCGGAATCAGAAAAATCATAAATTTTGGTGGTCGGGTATCATGAATTTCGGCGATCGGGTGCGGAAAAATCATGAATTTCGTTGATCGGAAGCGTAAAAATCACAAATTTCGGCGATCAGGTGCGGAAAAATCACGAATTTCGTAAACCGGACGCGGAAAAAATCATAAATTTCGGCGATCAGGTGCGGAAAAATCCTGAATTTCGTCAATCGGACGCGGAAAAATCCTGAATTTCATCGATCGGACGCGGTAAAATCACAAATTTCGGTGGTCGGGTGCAGAAAAATCAAGAATTTTGCCAATAAGGTGTGGAAAAATCATGAATTTCGTCGAATGGGGGCGAAAATATCTAGAATTTTGGCGATTGGGCACGAAAAATATCATGAATTTTGTCGAACGGGCGCGGAAAAAGCACAAATTTTAAGGAAAAATGGCAATTCGGATGCGGAAAAATCCTGAATTTCATCAATCGGACATGGTAAAATCGAGAATTTCGCCGATTGGGTGTGAAAAAATCATGAATTTCGGCAATCAGACAAGAAAAAATAAAGAATTTCGCCGATTGGGCGCGAAAAAAATCATGAATTTTGTCGAACGGACGCGGAAAAAGAAAAGAGAAATCAGAAAATCCTGCATTTGGCCGGTTCTTTCCATATTTTTAATCGCCAGTTTTTCAAGTTTAATCGACGAATGGCGACTGCTTATTTTCACCTTTAATTGGAAGTATAGTGCTTGTAGCACCATCTATTGCTGGTAATCCAAACTAAAATCAGGAATCACAGTAAAAAAAATCCTGATATCATACATTACTCTCTCACAAGAATATCTTTAATATCTGTCACCGTTTGGAAGTTATTGAATTTTAAAATCAGTCATGCCATTTTAAGACACCCGGTATATATACAGCAAAATTTTGAAAAAAGAATTGCAAAGGGCAAAAAAAAAAAAACCTCGGCATATTTCTGTATAAGTAGGTATAATTGCATGGTAATCCTTCTTTCTGGACCATGAAAAATTCTATTTAAGACAGGATTCAGCTATACACAGGTTCAGGCAGACTTGTATAAAACCAAAAACTTTCTGCGCGCATAAATACTGAGTCAAAAACTTTCTGCAAATTAATTTAATGTTTAATCAAATTACGTGTTATATTATTTTGACGATATAAATTAAAAACAGTAGTTTAAAATAATTACCATTTAAAATTAATTAATATTAATTAAAAAAGAATTATTGTGGTTAAAAATAATAATAAAGCTAAAAATCCATGATAGGAAGAGCTGAATTCTTATCCAATTCTTAATATTTTGACCTCTTCGCAAGTATCTGTAATGTCACAACATGTTTTGCATCTTTAAATTTTGAATTGTGCGCAAACACAAACAGTAAATAAATTGTACATAAAATTGGGGAATATTTCTTATTTTTTGGTATTTAATTTTTTTTTTCTTTTTATAAAAATTTTTTCTGCGAAGTTTCGAATTTTGCAGAAAATTTTCCGCGCACGGCGTGCGTCTATATTATACAACTCTGGGTTCAGGTTTCATAGGTTTTACTGTACATATAACATAAGTACATCATGTATCATATATATAAAATGAGCAAGCATTTTTGGGTGACCTGACGATTTTAAAAACAGCTGTAACAATTTTCACGAAACTTGCCTCCTACACTAAATCAAGCACGAGAAAACAATCTAGATAGGTCCCAAATTCAGGAAAATTTGTTTTAACAGGATAAAACAAACTCAGTGCTGGAAATGTTGCTTGCTATAAATTAAAAAATGCTTTAACAATTTTCACTTATATTAATTCGAGCATGAGAAAATGATCTATCTAGATCCCGAATTCGGGAAAATTTATTTTGACAGGCTCAGAACTAAATTGGCTGCTATAAATCGAAAATGGTTCTAAGGATTTTCAAGAAATATACTAGCTTCTTTATAAATTTGAGTGTGAGAAAATGCTGTTTGATCATGATTTTGATACTATAAGTCAAACTAACACTGATCTACACTATAGGTGCAGATTCCCAAAATCTGTAAGGAGCCAGTGGCTCCTAAACCCAAAAAAAACCAGTGGCCAAATTGTGAAACAAACGCATAAAAACAATAGCATTTATATGGCTATATGGGATTTATTGTCTACAATTAAAGCTTAAAAGTAATAAACAGTATATTTTAAAAAAAATGTACACAAAACTTAAATAAATGATTTATTTTTCCTTTATTAAAATTGGGCAACAGGATTTTATAGAATCTTCCAACCATAATTGTATACAGTTTAGAGGAATAAATATTTATAATGTAAGGCCCCAAATAAACGATTCTCTAGCTTTTTTGTTCTATAGATAATCCCCTCCCCCTTTCCAAAGTGTTTTTTATAGCTGAAAATAAATGCTCACCATGGGCATTTGAATCAAAAAGTATGTCTATAAAAATCAAAAGAAAAAATATATATGAAAAAATATGGAGAAAAGATTTATTTTCTTTTAAGTTTTAGATTTTAATAAAATAAATTGAACAGTTTTTGACATTCAGGGATAATTTCTTTTTAAAGAAGAAAACAAGAAACTTGAAGATCTGCGGAAATGTGATATCCATGCTTAATCATGTTTTTTAATTATGGACAACAGAAAAAGTAAAAAAGGGGTAAATATCGCAGAAAATGTGCAGAATTGATTTAAAAAATAACTAGATGGAACCCGTCAAAATTTGACGGCAAACAACTTGATAGTACCATAAAATTACATTTTATAGTTGCTTTAACTTGACAAATTTCATAGTGGGGAGCATAATATGATTAAGCGATCACAGACCTTTCCATCGATATATCACATGAGGTTGTGTGCAAAATTTAGAAAGCACCTCTTGGGGGTAGGGGCAAAGTGGGGAGATGGGCATTGGAGATGCATAATATGATTAAGTGGTCACAGATCTTTCCATCAATATATCACATGAGGGTTGTGTCCAAAATTTAGAAAAGTGCCCCCGTGGCGGGATGGACCCCGAAGATGCATATGATTAAGCAGTCACAGACCTTTCCAACAATATGACATCCAACAATATGGACTCCCAGAAATGCATAACATGAAAAAGAGGTCACAGGCGTTTCAACTTGCAACTTTTTTCTTGAAGGCATTTGACAATAGTAAATTTTTTTTACCCAAGACAATTTAACGATATTCTTAATTTTTTTGTGTAATTCGTCAAACGTTCATGGAAAAAATCATGAAATTCGCTAATCAATAGTTGATAAATTATAAAATTCAACAATCAATAGCAGCAAAATTGGTCAATTGATAACGGAAAAATCGCGAAATTCATCAAATGGTCTACCTAAAAAAACTGTCCTGCACACTGATGTGATGATCAAAAGGGTTTTGAAGTATAGGACAAAATTAGCACTTGCCAAACAGCGAGTAATACTGAAAATTTTGCAATGGACTTTATTGCCACCACTGGTCAAACATAATAGTCACACTCACCAATTGCAATGACTGAATGGAAAAAGATTTTTTTCTCTGCTGTCGCTCGACAAATTTCAAAACAGTTGATGAATTTTCCGTCAATTAATGAATTTTGTGATTTTTCCTCTATCGATTGACAAATTTCGCAATTTATCGATTAACGAATTTCACAATTTTTTCCATAAACGAACAAATTGCGCACTTTATTTCCGCTAATGTCTGACACCATTTCGCCCTTTACAATTCAGCCAATAAATTGAACATTGTTTCTTTCTAGAAATGTCAGGAATGAAACAATGATTCTTTAGGATGAATTTCCTTCGTTCGATGCCCCATGGAAGAATGTGTGCGATGCAGCAATGGGCGTCAGACTTTTTAGGGCACCTGCAGACTAAAAACATCTAACCAATCTTCGCATTTTGAAAAAATCACAGATTTCGTCAAATGATTGAAAAAAAAACACTAATTTCATCAAAGGATCATGGGAAAACATGACTTTCATTAAAAGACCACAGAAAAAACGTGAATTATGCAAAAGGATCGTGAAAGATAAGCAAATTTTGTCAAAGAATCGCAAAAAAGGAAATTTCACCAAAAGATCACGCTTTTTTACTAAATTTCGTCTAAAAATTGCAGAATAAAATGTATTTTATCAAAGAATCGCTGGAAAATGCGAATTTCGTTAAGGATC
The DNA here is from genome assembly GCA_963931845.1 of Maratus michaelseni. Taxonomy (NCBI): domain Eukaryota; kingdom Metazoa; phylum Arthropoda; class Arachnida; order Araneae; family Salticidae; genus Maratus; species Maratus michaelseni. The sequence goes on from OZ007587.1 coordinate 405,096,486, forward strand.
GCGAGAAAAATGCAAAATTCTTCAAAGGATCGCTGAAAAAACACGAATTTCGTCAAAGAATTGCTGAAAAAACTTGAATCTCGCCCAATAACAGAAAAATCATGGTTCATAATCATTATATCTAGTAGTATCCAGTACTGGCTAAACTTAATAGTCACACTCGCCAATTGCGATGATTGAATGTAAAATGAAATTTTTTTTCCCGCTGTCACTCAAAGAATTTTGAAACCATTTGGTGAAGTTTTTCCCGAAACCATTTTGTGAATTTACCGATTTTTTCTTCAAAATCATTTTTCAACAATATTCGACGCAATACGCATGCGTAAAAAAAAAACACCAGCCATTAAAATGAGGGTCTATTACTGTCTCTAGAAACGTGTTTGGGATCATCTCCTGTTTTTTTTTTCTTGCACGTTGCATTAAACCTAGGAAGATATTTATATAGAACTCACTGTGGAGTGTTCAGAAGGTATTTATTTTATTTATTATAATTTGTATGAATACTTAGGTGTCCATTTCGGATTTACTGTTTAAAAATGAATTTAGGCTCATTTAACATTCACGAAATCAATCCCGATGGAAATTGTGGTTTTAGATCTCTATCATTTTGTTTATATAGTACAGAAAATAATTATTCAAATGTACGTAAAAATATCGTAGAACACGTAATACAAAATTGGACCACTTATAGTCCGTTTTTTATCGGGGATGAATCTTATGGTGTTCCGATTGCTAATGAAAACGATTATGTAAATATATGGTTCTTCATAGAAGTATGTGCTTCTTCACACTTCAATAGAAGCATTGTTTAAATTAATATAATTCTACAAATATAATGCAGTTTTAAAATATTGAGTAATGATTAATACTGTCAAGGAATCTACTCATATACGTAATTAAGTTTTGGTACTTCTCTATTATCTCATCGACCACTTTTCATCACAAAAAACTATCGCCAAACTGTAACGCTAAATAAACGGGAGAACGTTGTCATTAATACGCGCAAATGTTGAATTAAAAACCACTTGATGACATAACAAACACGTATAATGCTTCCGACATCAAGTAAATGGGACTGCATTTTTGGCATTTAATCATACAGTTTGGCGATAGTATTTTGTTATGAAAAGTGGACGATGGATAATAGAGAAGTACCTAAGTTTTTTATACCAAGTTTGAAAATTTATGTTTTTTGACATTTAAAAAAAATAACAGAAAAAACATTACAAATTTGCCCATTTGCTCAGCGGTCAAAGGATTAAGTAAATAAGTAAATATTAATGATGAACTGGTTCTAGCTATGAAGTAATATTATTTTGCTCAAAAACCCCCAACAAAAAAATAATTACAAAGAATAAGTAATCGTCTTTAAATATACAAAAAACAATGTGATTAATGGCCAGGATTTTTTTACATATAACATTTTTTATATACAAAAGAAAAACTGAAATAACCTCATTCATTTCACCCGATGTCAAAAAGTTTTTTTTTCCACATTCTTGGGCAAAGCACTAAATCAATAAAATCACCAATTTGTGACAAATTATGAGTTTCATATGAATCGCCCATGAACGGACATGCAAACTGGTAAAAAATGAATGTAATAAATTAAAACATTCAAGATTTGTATACATACAAAAAATACAATGTAAATATTAATATTGTTACATGATACATTTTTTGTATACATACTTCTTTGTATACATATATTGTTTGTATACATACAAACAAATATAATGTAAACATTATTCAAATATTAAGAGATTCTAAAGATTTGTATACATACAAACAATATAATGCATACATACTCTTTACAAATAAAATAGCACACTTATATAATGACAAAACTTTTAAATCGAATAGAGATAGTATATTTCTGTTAAAAAATAATGCTGAAGTTCAGACTTATATATATTATACATTCACATAAAGCTAGTCACATTCCTGCATATTTATTAAATATTTAGTTGCTAAATACAGAAATAATATTTTATAATTTATATTCAGTAGCTCAGATTCGCTTTTTTCGAACAAATAATAATAAAAATATTACTGCCGTGCGTACTGTCTTTTGACATTATATTTACATAATCGTTTTCATTAGCAATCGGAACACCATAAGATTCATATCCGATCATAAACGGAATATAAGTGGTCCAATTTTGTATTACATGTTCTACTATATTTTTATTTACGATTGAAGAATTATTTTCTGTACTATATAAACAAAATTATTTGATTTCGCGAACGTTAAATGAACCTAAATTCATGTTACACAGTAAATCCGAAATGGATACCTAAGTATTCATTCAAATTACAATAAATACAACAATAAATAAAATAAATACCTTCTAAACACTCCACAGTTTTTTATATAAATATCTTCCTAGGTTTAACGCAACGCGGAAAAAGCCATCAAACAACAGGAGTTGATCTTGATCCCAAATACGTTTGGAGACAGGAATAGACCCTCGGTCTCATTGGCCGGTCCTTTTTTGACGCATGCGTATACGGTCGAAATTCGATGGAATTATTTGACATTTTTAGCAAACAGCTTTAAATATATGGATTTTTTTTTTAAATGCGGAAATCTGACAGTCGGTGGAAAAGGGACATCCCTGTAAGACACTTAGACTTAGGCGACTTAAACATGGAAAGCTAGTGGCCAAAGAAAAAAATCCAGTCGCCACATGGCGACTGTGAATCTGTACCTATAATCTACACCCACAACAAAGGCATACATTAGGACCTCAAATGAAAAGGAGACCTTCGTCACTACAAGTTTTATACAATTTAGAAGAATATTTGGCTAAGATGCTTTACACTCATGCACTTTTTTTTTTTTTTTCAGTTGGTTTAAAAAAGGAAAACTGTCGGCAAACTTTGGGGACTGTTTTTTTTTTATAGTAACCTGGCATAATGCTTGTATTAAGTTATTGTTGTTGAAATTTGTAGCTATGACGCTTTACACTCACACACTTATTTTTAATCGGTTAAAACTAGGAAAAAAAGTCACCAAACTTTGGGGACTTTTTTCCTTTAATAGTAACCTGGTTATGTACTAGAAAACAGTACTTTGGCACAGGCTTGGAAAGCGTGCTCATCCAAAAGTCGCCAAACAAGTGAAACACGTCTGTTCCTAGATTATTTTTAGTATGCTTGGTTCAGCATTTTTGGGTTGTAGATAAATTTTCGTTTAGTGCAGATTCACACAAAAAATTTTGCTACTGGGATTATTAATACAGTTTCATATCATGGCCATTTTCGCATAGTTGTTTGTTAGATGAAAGCACTCGCTTATGAAAAAATGAGATTGCTTCCACCTCATTATTGAGTAATTTAAACTTGCTTCCATAGTTATAATAATTAATATAGCAATTTAAGAAAAAACAATACAACATTCATTTTTAATATGTTCTGGAACATCAACGAAAAAGCAATATGATGGTAACATAAATACGTGCTGTTTCTTAAGGACTGCAAATCATTTGAGGAGATTTTACAACCTAATTTGGCTATATATCTTTGTCACTTGGCGATTCCTTTTCGGGGCTGCTGTAACAAAGAAGTACCAAAAATTGTTCTTGGGTAACAACTGCATGGATAAAATTTCGAATTTGCACACTTATATTATCTTACTTAAATTATTCTGTTCACTGTATGCAACAATGTTTAAATGACAGAAATGCGTATCTTAGATGTTACACCATGCGATTTTGTATAATAAATATCAATAGAAGTAGACTGTTAAAAGAAATATATAACTTATAAAAAAAAACTAATAAAAATTGTGAAAACCTTATAAGACGTGAACAGTTGACTGACTGTAAAATTAACTTTTTACTAAAATTTCGTGAAATTTTAAAATATCTTAAAAATGTCATGTTTCTTGTAGACCCCTAGTTACAACCAGAGTCGCAATTAAAATTTTAAATTGCTAACACAAATCAACTAGATAAGGTTAAGAAAAAGATACTATAACTAGAAATTCAAATGATTAGATTATAGGAAATTTGAACACTTGAATTAGTAAATTATATGACTTCCGAATAAAAAGTTGAGCCACAACAAAAGTCAAGTAGCAGACAACGCACAACAAAAACAATAACCAAAATAACAGTTAACACGTTTACAGTTAAAGGTTTACACGTTGATTCTTGAAATTTCAAATTTGTTCAAAACCGATTATTCTTTACATACATAATTAAATTTTAAATGTACATCCAAAACTAAAATTTATGATTTTTTTTCTTTCAGAATATACGTAATTTATATCTGTAAGCATTTATTTAATAAGCGCGACACCTAGTGACAAATTGATCTGTTAATCTTATGTGGATGAAGTAACTTAATATAACCTCTTATTTATAATCTACTTTGAACCAACTATGAATCATAACACGCCCCCCCTTCTTCCGTTTGTCACTGATTTAGGTTTTTAAATTCGTAATTTTGGTATTTTTGTCTGTCTTGGAATGACACGAGAATATGATCATTTATTCAAATTACTTATCATCGGAGATAGTGGTAAGCAATTTATTGCATTATCATTGTGTATGAGAAGCACTATATTTTTTTTATAAATATTTTATTTATCGCATATCATAGCAAAACATTTCTTTTTTTTTCAGCTTATCACTTGATTAATAAAATCATATGTTACTTGTATGTGTTAACTAGAACTATCGATTACGTATTTATTAATGAAATATGTATTCTTAAGATTTTCTTATTTATCTTTTTAGGTGTGGGAAAAAGTAGTTTATTACTAAGATTTGCAGACAATACGTTTTCCGGTAATCAGAGATTTTTATTGTTTATAAACAATTTACACTTGGCAATGTCAAACTATTTTTAAATGATGATTTTTTTTTTTCTTCTTTTAGGTAGCTATATAACTACAATTGGGGTCGATTTCAAAATTCGTACTTTAGAAATAGATGGAGAAAAAGTAAAGCTTCAGATATGGGATACAGCTGGCCAAGAGAGATTTCGTACCATCACATCTACGTGAGATTTCATTTTTGTTTCTTATTAATATTTTCTGTTTATGATGTTTCAGTGAAAAGAAATTTATTATTAAATCTTCATTTTAAAATGTTGTATCTATCATCTTATATTTCACATTCTTAAAAATTTTCGCTTGCCGAGAAGATTCTCTGAAAAATAAAAATGCTTTTTTTATTATATAGGGGCGCAGACAGCTGCCTTGGGACTCTAAAGATAAAAGTCTTTTAAGGGGGAGGGGGGGGGATCTTTTTAATTTTACTGACAGGTTTTCACTTGTAGTGGAGCAATTTTTTTTTCTTTACATTTCGGTCACAATAATTTCATTTTGTAGCTGTATAAGGTTTAAAGTAAAGAAAATAACTGAAAGCAGAGTTTAATGCTATTTATTAAAGTTAGCAAATCTGTTCAGAGATTATAGGTGCAGATTCCCAAAATCTGGAAGGAGCCAGTGTCTCCTAAATCCAGTGGCCTCATTGTGAAACCAACGCATAAAAAACAGTAGTATGGGAAAAAACTCAGGAATTCAAAGTGAAAAATATTTTTTTTAATATACACACATGTACTATAAAACACAGACTAATTACATCAAATGTGTATACAGTCGAACCTCGTTAACATGAACCTCAAGGGGAATCAAAATTTTGTTCATGTTAACAGTAATTCATGTTATCAGTATCAAATCTTTGTACTCGTTTTTATAAGGGACTATGAAAACAGTTCATGTTAAAAGTAATTCACGTTAAGCGTGTTCATGTTAACGAGGTTTGACTGTATTTAATTTAATCATAGAATTCTTTAAATTTAAATATTAAGTATAATATGAATCTTAAACTATATACCTACATTCAGAAGATGAATTTGGGCAAAATATATGTACAGTAGACTTCTTTAAGTCTGCATAACTTAAAACCAGAGGTTGTGCAGATTTTAGAATTTTGCAGATTTCTTACTGTTTTGTTTACATTTTTTAAACAATCATTTGAATTTAATAATGCACTCGAAATTATAATGAATGCTTACAATAAAGTAAAATTATAAAAATTAAGAAAATTTAAAATATTAAAAGTAAAGGTCAAGTAAATAATTAATAATGCATAACTAAATATGCATAATGATGATGAGATAATTTTTTCTTGAATTATTCAGTGAAATTTGCCTTATAAATGTACACTAATAGTTCACATCAAAATCTTTAAAATAACAAAGTTTTATTTCATGTTTAGCCATACTTAATAACCAATAAAAGAAAACTGCCCAGTTAAACTGACGGCATTTAGCTCACAGGCTATTCACACTAACTGTAAATTATATTCTTATTTCAAAGAATTTGAAATAAGCCCTCGAAAAATGAAGAAATCGACAATATATTAAGAAGGGGGAACCATCCCCGGTTTCTCCTTCTTATAATTAACCAATGAACCCATAAAACTAATCAGAGAAGCGCCTTATCACGATGTTACCTATATACAAAATTTGAAAAAAACGGATAATTCTGCATGAAAAATCCATTTATCTAAATTAAGGGGGGGGGGGAGGTTAGCCCCCCGTCCCCCCTTTATACTTAACCAAAGAACCCCCAAAACTAATCAGAGAAGTGCCTTACCACAATGAGCCTATATACAAAATTTGGAGTTAATTGGATAATTCTGCATGAAAAACCCATTTATCAAAATTAATGGGGGAGGTAGCCCCCGTTTCCCTCCTTTACACTTCACCAATGAACCTCCAAAACTAATCAGGGAAGCCCCTTACCACAATGAGCCCATATAAAAAGTTTGAAGAAAATCGGATAACTCTGCATGAAAAAAATCATTTATCTAAAATAAGGGGGCAGGATTAACCCCCCCCCCCCCCGTTACCCCCTTTATACTTAACCTATGAACCCCCAAAACTAATCAGGAAAGAACCTTATCACAATGAACCTATACACAAAATTTGAAGAAAATTGGATAATTCTGCATGAAAAAACCATTTATCCAAATTAAGGGGGTTTAGCCCCCCGTTCCCCCCCCCCCTTTATAGTTAACCAATCAATCCCCAAAACTAATCAGGGAAGCGCCTTATCACAAGGAACCTATAAACAAAAGTGGAAGAAAATCGGATAACTCTGCATGAAAAATTCATTTATCTAAATTAAGGGGGAGGATTCCCCCCCCCCCCCCCCGTTAGCCCCTTTATACTTAACCTATGAACCCCCAAAACTAATCAGGAAAGAACCTTATCACAATGAACCTATATACAAAATTTGAAGAAAATTGGACAATTCTGCATGAAAAAACCATTTATCTTAATTAAGGGGGATTAGCCCCCCCCCCCCCCCCCCCCCCCCGTTCCTCCCTTTATAGTTAAACAATCAATCCCCAAAACTAATCAGGGAAGCGCCTTATCACAAGGAACCTATAAACAAAATTGGAAGCAAAACGGTTATTTCTGTCAAGAGTTATCGTGTTACGTACGTACATACATACATACAGAACGGGCGGGCACATAAGCTCTCAGGCTTTGATAGCCTGTGAGCTAAAAAAGCTTGATTAATACATAAATTATTTGGTAAAAGTATCACGATCACCACTGATATCAGCACTATCTTGAATTTTTTTCAAAAAGAAATTTATACTGCCTTCATGAAAAAACATGAGTTGAATCATATTAACCAGAATTAGATATTAATTAAAATGTGTACAGAATGATATAAAAATTAAAAATAACTTTATTTCTACACCTACATCTTAACTGCAAGTTTCATTGTTTACATTAGAAACAGTGTACAGATTTTAGGTTGGTGGATTTGAGGGAGTCTACTGTATAAGATAAGCAATCATGGTAGTGGGGAATATTAGGAAAATAATGTTTCTTATTTTGATTTTGTCATACAAAAGTATACATAAAAAAATTGTGAATGTACAAAATTATTTTGCACTATAAAAATCAAAACACATTTCAAACATTTGATTTTCTATAAGAAAAATTATCTTTTAAAAAAAAATCTTATCACGGACTGTAAAATTATCAGACTCAAACTGTTACGAAGAACACTGCTACTCGAATATATTTAAAACGATAGTTCACTGTGTTAAATAGTTCGTTCTGAAATGTTATTAAAAAAATAATAATAATAAATTTTATGTATTTTGGTCATAACCAACCTTCCTGAGTATGTATTAAAAAACATAGATATTGGTTTTGTTTTGTATATAGTTAAACCAGTTTGTTTTTCAGAAAAATAACTATTCTGTAAAATTACGTTTAATTAAAATTCAATCCATCAAAAATGTTTTCATTTATCAATAATATTGGCTGCTATTAAAGCTTAAAAGTAATAAATTGTAATTGTTAAATTAAAATTTACACTAAACTTAAATAAATTAATAACTTTTTTTTTCTCCAATAAATTTGGACAACAGGATTTTATAGAATCTTCTCACCATAATTGTATAATTTATAAATGTTTGTAATGTAAGGCCTGAACATTTTATGAATAAGCGATTCTCAAACCTTTTTTTTTTTTTTTTGTTCTGTAGATATAATTTTTTCTCCCCAATGTTTTTTTTTTTAGCTGAAAATAAATGCTCAACATGGGCATTTTCTTTTTTTTTTTTTTTTTTTTTTTTTTTAGTTTTAGATTTTAGTAAAATAAATTTAACAGATTCTGACAATCACAGATGATTTTGAGTGTGGGATGAGGGAGAAAGATCAAACACTGTAATCCTCGTTGCAGCATTTGTTGGCAAAGGGATTTTTTCAAGAATTTTAAGGATTTTTTTTTTATCCATATGGCAACAATAAGTTGCAATTTTCGTGACTTATCGGTGATTTACACGTTTTATTATCACGACTCCTTAACGAAATTCATGTTTTTTTTTCTCCCCACAATCATTTGGCGAAATTCGCTATTTCTTTTTTCAGAATTGATTGACAAAATTTTTCTACAACTAATTGTCCCAATTTATTTTTTCAATGACCAATTAACGAAATTTACATTTTTTCTGCAATCGATTGGTGAAATTTGCCTTTTTTTCACGACCGCTTGATGAGAATTAAGGTTTTAATCCACTAGCAAGTGACAAAATTTGCAGCTTTATTTCGTGATTGTTTGACGAAACTCACGATTTTTTTCCCATGACAAATTGATGTCGCAGATTTTTTTTTTTTTTTTTTTTTTTTTTTTTTTTTTTAAATGAATAAAACAGGAAATTTGCACATCTGAGGAAATGTGGCTTCCATGTTTAATCCTATTTTTTAATTATGGACAATAGAAAAACGAAAAAACCCTGCTACATACCATGGATTTATGGAAAAGAATCCGCGGATTTGATAAAAAATAAAATTTTAAAAAAGCAGAAATCTGTTGTTCGGCAGAAAAGGGATATCACTATAAAACACAAGGCAACTTAGCCATCGAAAGTTAGTGGCCAAAGCAAAAAATTAGTCACCACCAGGGTTGGGTTTTTGACATGACAGTGGTATAAACAGTGTTTTTACCAGTTTATTCCATCAAAAACCTATCATTTTTTATTGTCCTCCAATTTATGGTGTAAGTGTAGCATACAATACATTTCTAGATTGATTTTACCTTGTTGTTCTTTGTTATTATTATTTACAATTACATTTGTTAAATTTATTTAAAAGAAGATCATTTCCTAATATGGGAAAGATTTAAAAATACAAGAGTAAAAGAAAAGAACAAAATTTGTCATAATCTTCACTAATATAGATTCTACTAACTGCAATTAACATTAATATTAAATGATAATAAAAGGTTATTATAATTATTAAATAACATTCAATATAGATTTTTAATAAAGTACATTAAAATTATTTTAGAGATGCAAAAATGCTGTTATATTGTATGACAACAGATGTTAAGCATAGACTGGCAGTGAATAAATTTGAATATTCTTAGATATAATATTTTAAAATGCATATCTTATGTATTTCATAAATGCAATTATGGTGATTTTCATTTGCACTTCAATAAGTAGAATCTTAAAGTTTTGTTTTCAACAATGTAATAAATTGTACCGAAATTATACACATTGTTTAATCTAATACTTATAGGTTACAGAATTTCTTCAAAAAATCAAATTTTTTTAGACTATGCCAAATAGTTTAAGATTATGTAGAGATCTTCTAACAGAGATGTACACGTATTATTCTAATGCAATTCTTTTTTGTTTTTCTTGGATGAATACATATACTTTAGAGTCTTTTTGATACTGAATATTTCATGTAAAACAACTTAATATTAAAGATAGAATGAAAAAAAAATATAAAAACAAACTACTAAAAAATGGATTTTTGACAGTTTTTGACATGACGGTAAAAACCGTCATGCATCAAAAACTTGCCAACCCTGGTCACCACATGGCGATTGGTGACCGTGAATCTGCACCTAATATCAAAGATACACAGGTGTAATCACATATCTGTTTATCATTAAAAATGTAAGAAAGAGAAAATTCTAAAAATAAAAATAATTTTTAGACACTGATAATGATATCAAGGGGAGAGGTCGAGCAATGATAACGTATGATATTGTAAGGGGGGGGAGGGGGCCCAAAATTGTCAAAAAGTTGGTAACGTATATATGTATAGCTCCAAATCTGAGCAAGATTAACACCCCTCCTCCTCATACCCGCAAATATAACGAATAATTTGTTCAAGAAAACCCTCTTCCCCTACATTAATGCGATAAATTTAAAAATAATTATATTTTTCTGATAATTAGAACATAATGAAGACACTACACTAAAATAGCTGCCATATGGCACCCCAATGACTTGACTATTGTTGCAATTTTGCCACTTATAAACGTCATTTGTGTTTTGCAATACTGACAATGCTGTCACTAGTTTTGCATGTTTATTTATATTACTTTAAATGTTATTTTACATTACTGTACACAATAGAGTGCAGTCTGTTTTTGGAGGGGTTTTGAACCATTATTAATGAACAATTTCATTGTTTCATTATTTGTATGATTTTTCCTTTGTTGTTAAATGTGTGTAATAACCTACATAAAGCAAAACACACAGCCGAAAGAAATCTAACTTGTAGTTATATAATGAGCTTGAAGCCATTTCGAGGTTTCATAAAAGCCTTCTTTTAAGAATTACATGGGAAAAAAAGAGAGAGAGATAAACATCAGCACGGGGTTTGTTTTTTTCCCTGCCCTATTTTTGTGAATTTTTTCTGATTTTTTTTATTTATTTTTGTAAAAAAAAAAAAAAGCAATTTTAAAAAAAAATAATCATTCAGGCAGAATTAGCGAAAAATAAACTAGCTGTCTTTATTATTATTTTGTAGGTTCTTTCAGCTTGTGGTGCGATAAGAGTGTAGAGTAGGTTATTATAACAATATTTTATCAAAAATTTCTTTTTCAAAATTATGATAGTCTTTGACAAAAGAGGTATTTACACAACACAAAGTTGAATTTCTGATTTACTTTTTATTTTGATTCACGATTTTGTCACTTGCAAGTGATGTTTCTAGGGAAGACAAACTTTGATTCTCTCTCGATTATCTAAATGTGGAGTTTCTGTTGTAATTAACATTTTGAAAAAGACTAAATTGTTAATATATATATATATATATATATATATAATATATATTAAGTTAACAATTTATTTATTTAGTTTTTTTTATTTAGTTTTTTGCATTTTAAACTATTTTTTTTTTTTTCTCATACTCGGGATACTTCGTTCTACAAACCTAAGTATCAGATTTTTGATACAAAGATAAGATCAGAATAAAATTTTCATGATTTAATATTTTATTGTGTCTGCCTGTATAATGTTTGAAAATTAAAAGGTATTTGTTTATTGATTATTGTAAATTATTTTTAGCATGTCTTTTTTTTCTTTTCTTCAGGTATTACAGAGGCACACATGGTGTTATTGTGGTGTATGATGTGACAAATGGAGAGTCGTTTGCCAATGTAAAGCGATGGTTACATGAAATTGATCAAAATTGTGAAATGGTTAATAGAATATTAGGTATGTAAATAATGTATAAAAAAATTCAACTTTTATAAGAAGTAATTTGAATATGTGTGAATTCAAAATATGTACTTTAGATTTTAAAAGCACTTTAATGCTTTGATTAAGATGCTGGTGTTAAAAATATTTTTTTTGTTTGTTTGTTTCATTAAACTTTTTATCTATACAGTGTGGGATCCATTATCTGACATACCCGTATGCAGAGTGTTCAGAAAACCGGATTGCAAAACGATAATCAAAACTTAATTTGTTTCATTTCAAAAATGTAAAAACTAAAGATGTAGTCTTGTGTTGGCTGTAGGTAATTTGGTGGCCATTTTTAACTACTTTATGCAGCCAGTGGTCTTTTTTAACTTATTTATGTGATCGATGGCCCTTTTTAATTATTTTACATACCTGGTGGCCTTTACTGCCCTTTTTTATGTACCTTTTCGATCTATTTCCTTTTCTGGTCACAAGAGAGAAAATAGTGAAATACATCTAGATTTTTTAAAATAATCTTTTCTTATTACTTTTACATGCATATTTGTTGATAAATGTCAAGTGTAATGGATACTATATAAGTAATAATTAATATTTTACTTGAAAATAATTTAAATTAAGGTAAATAATTACAGACAATTAAAAAATTTAAACTTATGTTCAAACAATAAATTGCTATGCATGCTTCTTTATCAACAATTCTTTGATACCTAAATAAATATTTCCGTTACTTCACCATGCCAAAATGTATGCTAGCTAATGCATAATGCATGTAAATGTATGCTTGGCGACAACGGTGTCCGTATAATGGAAAAGTACCATATTTCCTACACTTTCTTTCATGAATATCATTTATTTTCTCATAATTATCTAAAAACATTATCCTTTTTGGGATGTCAGATTTTTCTGTTGGAATACTAAATAAGCAAATTGTGATCTTTTCTGATTAAATTCAAACAGTCAAAAGACAAGTATCTGAGGGTGCTTTTTATATGGAATTCCTAGAATGATTTTATCTATATCAGTTGAGCCTTTACACTTTCTTCAGAGAAATTTCTGCGTATTGTAACTTGAGACCTATCTTCTGAAACGGCCATTTTTCTTAAAAAAAGCAACAGTAAATGAAACAGAAAAACCTATTTACCAACTTTTAGACTCTACTAAAAATATTGATCTTGAAAAGAAATGCTTTAAAAAAGCTGGGTTGCTTTACAAAATGGTGTCATGCACTAAAACTACTGTCATCAAACTTAGTTAATGGACTTTTTTTAAAACTATGGTATAATATGCATTTCTTTTACGTAGCTAAATTAAACATTGATAAAACTTTTATATTTTAAAGCATTATTTTTTATAAAATATTGAAATTTTAAACGATCCTTATTTTGATTTTCTTCCCCTTTAAATGGGTAATTCAAGCTGCTTACTTGCTTTAGTTAAAAATAGTATAAAAGTACGTATTAAACAGAATATGGATTTAAAATTTCAGAAGTGAATTTTTACAATTTTCTTAAATACCCAATCCCTTGTGTGATTTAGAATTATACAAAACCACATGAATAAAAGATTTTCTTCTACCTTGACTATAGTAAATTTTTGCAGCAAAAATATTAAAATGAAAATATTTACTAAATATTGAATGTTTATGTATATATAGCAGAATCCCATAATTTTGAAATTACTGCACTACATGCTTGTACCATGGATGGGAGGTCCTAAATCTTTATCATTATAAAAATGTCAGAGAAAAAGCAATTAACTTACATCCTTCATTGAAAAAACTAAACTAATCCACAAAATAGATAAAAATACTCTATGTATAATTATTGCATCTATTCTGTATTGATACTGAGTATATTGAAGACTGTTATATATATAAATTTCTAATTTATTATAGTTGGAAACAAAAATGATGATCCTGAAAGAAAGGTTGTATTAACAGAAGATGCTCAAAGATTTGCTGAACAAATGAAAATAAAGCTTTTTGAAACAAGTGCTAAAGAAAACATTAATGTTGAAGAGGTAGTTTTCTTTTGTGCTTTTTCATATTAACTCCATTTGAAAGTCTTTATTATATGTAATTATTGCATATAATTTTAAATATTTCATATTTTTATCAGTATCTTTATTGACATTTCCATGAATAAAAATTTTGCAATAAGATTTCAATTAACTTTCGAATTTGCTTCTCATGGTAATTTAAGGAACTAGTTGATGGCTAATAACTTTAGTTTTTAATATTGTTTTAAAGATTTTCTGTTAATCGAAATGTAGAAAGTAAAATATAGCTTAATCTTAAAAAGTAAATTAGAAAAAAAATATATATATAAATATGAAACACTTTTGAACACAGACTAAAACTACAATCCACAGAGAAACATGTTTTGAAGAAAACTCTGCTTCTCTGATCACATTTTCTGAAGTTTTGTATGTCCCAATCAGGTTGTGCCTGACATGGAACCCCCAGTGTATATGAGAATATATTGTTACAAAATTTCAATTTTTTATATTAAAGATTTGTAAATAAACAAGTTGATTCATGCTCAAAGAATCTGCTTTATTCAGCGAAAATTCAATCATGGTACATGGATCATATTCTTTAATCTGTTTGAGACTGCAGCATGCGGAGAAAAACGTTTTCTTAAGCTTGTGTGTCATGTCAGAAGCTCACCTTTACAGGCCCAGCACATTTTCCAAGTTAAGCCTAACACATTAAAATAAAAATTATAATTCTGTGTATTTCACTTATAAAAACACACATTGTAGAAATATTGCTTAACACTATATACTAATTCTAGTATATTGACAGAGTTATACTTTACTTATGGTATATTTTTAATTTATCCTGGCTATTATACTAATATTTAAGAAAATATATTACGAGTTATATGAAAATGTGCCAAAATAACTGCATTATTTTTATTTTTTAAATAAGACATGTCTATAGATAACTACAACTATTTTCATTAAATTTTAAAGAAAATTTATGAAATGTGAAAGAACTTTTAAATAAAATTGTATATCTTTTGTCAATTCTGAATCACTGGAATTTGAAAATTATAAACTATTCCATTTATGCTTATTATATTCAAACCTGTATCGCATCAATTCATTCTTTTTTTTTTTTTTTTTTTCACTCTTTTAGATATCTTGTACTTTTTACCGTGATTATATAAGGCTGTACATATATAGCATTATCAACATTTTGGTAATTTTAGACCCTCCCCCCTCCCTAATGTTATTGTTTAATTGTTTTACGTTTGCAGTGATATATAGGTATGGTTATACCTTTATTATTGCAAACTTTACGGATTCAAATGAAGAGAAGAAATCAATAAAATACCACTATTATACATATAAAATAACTTATATCAAATGACTTAAAAGAAATAGTTACTATTTAAAAGTATTTAATAATAGCTTATTGTCACATAAATGTAGGATTTAAGCTGGCGTCTAGGGGATGAGAGTAATAGTCCACACGTTTTTCCAATTGATTAAAACGTTATACTTTTAATTCTTGATTATCATATAAAATATTTACAACATTAATTTAAAAACATATATATACTTAGAATTGATCCGACCGTCTGTCGGGCTTAATCATTTGTTAAATGCGCGGTTCCACCGACCGGCATAGAATTAACAAGAGACCACCGTCGATCCGTCTGATCGAGGCGAAGGCTGTAGCACATCTACTCTGTTCTCACGATAAAATTGCACATCATCAAAATTTATATTGTTCGCGAGGCATCATTCAACTTCACAAGCCCCAATAAAGTATGTGCTTGTGTTTGCAGTCTAAAGTTCAGATGAGAACTCCTGCGACCACAACTCGGCCGTCCTGACTGTGCTGTGTCCTCACAGTCATCATCTACTAATTTCACTAGGTATAGAACCAGTCGACTAAAATCTAAAATTATCAAATACACACAAAAAATATATATACAAACAAAACAATAAACAATAGTAAATATTGAAACATACAGTGTTTCCTAAAATATAAAAATGAAAATAACACAACAAAACTTGTTATAACGTTGAAAATTGCTTAAAGTTCAGAGTTCACTCATAATGTTCAATAAAAGTAAAAAGAATATTGTTTCAAAATATCAATCTGTCCAATTTGTCCATCGTTTCATAAAGTCAGCAGCACTCGATGTAATGTTTGGACCATCATGGTAGCCAATTTTCTTTACGTTGTATCGATCCTTTCCTTTCACTTTGGTGATTTCATAGGGACCGAGAAATTTAGGTCTCAACTTCATGCCTGTACCAAATTGTGTTTTTTGTATAGCTACTAAATCACCGAGTTTGTAAGTGTATGCCGTTTTTCTTTTTTTATTAAAGGTTTTGCGATTCTCTTGCTTTTTATTACACAAAATGCACTCTACGCAATTCGCAATGACATTTTCTATTTGCTTCCTTAACTGGGGTATAAAATAGTTTTCTTTTATTATTGTTTCGGTTTTTGCTACAGCATAATGACCTTTATTGTGAACATGGCGTATTATTTCTTTTTGCATATTTACGGGAATCATCAACAGTTCTCTGTCGTTTTCATATTTATACAGTATGTCATTTCGATTAAAATATTCCGGGCTTTCATTTTTTTCGATTAATTTTTTGATGGTTTGAATATGCTCATCTTCTTGTTGCGCTAATTTAATTTTTGCTGTTAATTCGTCATAAGAACGTGTTACTACCAATACCGTATTTCTGCTTAGTGCATCGACATGCTTCATTTTATTTCCCGCTCGATGTACTATTTCATAATCAAACTCTTGTAAAAATAGTGCCCATCTGGCAACTTTTGGCGCAAGATCTTTTTTGTCGAGTGTCTTTTGGAATGCTTCACAATCAGTAACAATTTTAACTTTTGTTCCCAATAAATAATTTCGAAATTTTTTCATTGACTCGATTACTGCAAGTGTTTCTAATTCATAACTCGAATATTTTGATTGAGTAGGTGTAGTTTTTCTACTCATGTAATGTATGGGGTGTAGGTTTTTGTTTTCATCTTCCTGTAGTAGGACACTACCAAAACCTATAGCACTTGCATCTGTGTGCAACTCTAATTTAGCACCGCGTCTGAATATGTGCAATACTGGGGTATTTACTAATTTCTCTTTAAGTGTCTCGAAAGCTTCTTTTTCGATGGGTCCAAATTTGAATGTATTTTCTGCTTTTAACAAATCGCTTAAGGGCTTTGCTACTCTAGCATAGTGAGGAATGTATTTTCTAAAGTAAGATGTTAAACCTAAAAAACTATGTAGTTGCTTAAGAGTACGGGGTTCGGGGAATTTTTTCACTGCCAAGGTCTTAGCTTCTGATGGCCTAACCGTACCATTTTCTATTATGTAACCTAAAAATTCTATTTTTCGCTTGAGAAATTGGCATTTTGTAAAATTAAACTTAAGTCCGTAATCAGCTGCAATTTCTAGAACACGTTTCAGTTTTAAAAGAGCTTCTTCGTCAGTTTGCGCAAGAATTATAATATCGTCTAAATAAACTAGTACAACTTTTTCTTTAATTAGTTGTTTAAAGACAACATGGATGTATCTTTGGAACTGTTGAGGTCCAACCGATAGTCCGAAAGGGAGTTTCTCGAACTGGAATTGAGAATTATGTGTTACAAATGAGGTATATTTCTTACTATCCTCTGCAATATCGATGTGAAAAAAACCATTTTTTAAATCTAAGGTAGTGAAAACTTGCGCTTGTTCTATGTTGTCTAGAACTTCTTCTATTATTGGTAAGGGGAAGTGATCTTTAATTATTTTTTTGTTTATGGGTCTGTAATCTACACAAAGACGCCATGAATTGTCCTTCTTCTTCGCTAGAACTATAGGGGATGCATAGTTCGAATGACTTTCTGTTATAATACCTGAGTCTAACCATTCCTGTATCTGTTTATCTACGAATTCCTGTTCCGGAAATGCTAACCTACGTGGTCGCTGTGCAATTGGAACATCGTCTGTTAATATTATGTTTACTTTTAAATTCGTATCTTTAATTTTATTAGGCCTATAGTTAGTGATAAGTTCCGTTAATTTTGTTTTAATTTCCTTGTTTGTAATATGACTAGTATCTATCTCCTGAAAATTTATTGAATTTGCTGTTTCAGTTAAACAAATCTTTGTGGTTTCCATTAAATTCGGTTGCATATCTGTACACTCTTCATTTTCTAACAAACAGTCACTTTGCACTTTAATTGGCATGTTTGATTTCTCAGCAAAGTTAAAAATGGGAGTGTTGCGGTTAAATTCTTCGGTTCTCACGAAATCAGCGTGCGTTGCAGTTTTTTCAAATGTAGGAGAGGTTTTTAACACTGACCGCAAATAATTTCTGGGTGTGCTGAAACTGATGTGGGCAAAATTTTTTCTTGTGGTTTCTCGTGGGAAAGCTATTGCGTAATTGATTTTGACTTCTTTCAGTTTTCTTTTTCCAGTAATCTGAATTCCGTTTTCAGAAATATTGAAATTTACTTGTTTTAAAAATTTACTCCCCAATATAATATTATAATTTAAATCTTTTACAATATATAAATCGGTATTTACAATATAATTATCCATCTCAACATTTAGATTCACGTAGCCCATAGGTGTTACATGGTTTCCACCTATACCTGACAAAGTTATATCATTTGCATATAATTTGGGACGTCCTAGAGAATCATAAGTGTCTAAATTTGCCATATTTACTTCGCTCCCTGTGTCAATTAAACTTTCAATACTTTTTCCTAAAATCATCACGTTTTTCATTATTCTATCTGAAGAAATTGAGATGTCGCTTGCAAAGGAATTTACACTTTTAGGGACATTATAAGTACACTGATCCGCTTTATGACCTATGGATTTGCATTTGAAACAAATGGGTCCTTCTCTTTTACGTGGGCAGTTAATCGACTTGTGCGAAAATTCGTTACAGTTGAAACAACGAATTTTTACACTTGAACTATTTTTTTGGGCACTTGCGTAATTTTTCTCATACGGCACGCGACTCGTATCACTTCGATGAAATGTCCTATTACTTTCAATCGAACGTTTTCTAAATTCCGAATTCGGGTTTCTATAATCATTTTTTCTAATATTGTTCCTTGCTGATTCATAATCGTCTAATTTAACAATTAACTCTTCTACATTTGTTATTTTTGGCAATTCATCACAAAAATGTTCACGAATGTCTGGAGGTAATTTTTTCCGGATTTGATCCACAACTATCAGGTCTTGAAATTCTGAAAAAGTCCGTATTTGAAGACCTTCTATCCATTCTCGTAGAAATGTGTTAATCTCAAAAGCATAATCACGCCAAGAAGATGAAATGTCTTTACGATGATTATTAAATTTCTGTCTAAATTGTTCAGGTGACAAGTGGTACCGTTTAAGCAACAATTTCTTCACGAAATCATAATCTGAAGCATTGGGGTCTGGTTCCCGACCAACGAATTGTACTATGTCAAGAGGTAACAAACCTAGCAAATGAGAAACCCACTCACTCTTATCTAATCCTATTCTATTTATTTGCCTTTCAAAAAGGTTAAGATATACCCCGATATCACCTGGTAATTCAAATTTCGCCATAATTTTTAACAAATTATTTTTATCTGTTGGAGGGGGGGGCATTAGCACTAATTGTTGACTGCAACTCTAACTTACGAATTTCAAATTCCCTCTTTGATTGTTCCTCAGCTAATTGCCTCTCTCTCATTTCTTTCTCTTCCCTGTCTGACGTAATACGCATTTGAATATTTTTCGTGTATTCTTCATCGTAATTATCGGATTTAAGAATTAAGTCTGTCAGTACTGAACATTTTACATTTTCTGGCAATACTAGATTTAATTCTTCAACCAATGTGATTAGATCACACTTTTTAACTCGCGCGAGGTATGCCATTTTCTATTAAATTCAAAATTAACTATCTAATCGTAATAAACAATACACATAAAAAACATTTTTTTTTTCACTTACTTCAATAAGAGATCCAATTTAAATATATAAAAATAAAACATAAAATATACACTATGCATGGGAATCTGAGCTCCCTTTATTTTTTTAAGACCAAGGTTCGACCGCCTTGTCTTTTTAATATTACTGAATATTACCTGCACAAAAAATAAAGCACTACAGGTAATTAATTTTCGTTTTCTTTAAAATAGCATAAAGAAAGATACCACCACCTTTTTTCTTTTAAATATTACCTGCAAAAAATTTAACACTACAGGTATTTATTTTTTTTATCACTTCGAATGCAGGAAAAAAAAAATACACCCTACTTTAATCTTTGTAATGTAAAAAGATAAAGAAAAACAAAAATAATTTCACTGCTTGAAATCACTACTTGCGTGCACAAAAATAGCTACAACAACAACAAAAAATAATCACTCCACTTTCTTTCACTAATGAGACCAAAACATCGCACTCGATGCAAGGCCTTTTTTTTCTTCTTCTGTAGAAAGATGTCACAAACACTCACGAAGCAATTCACACTATTCACACTTTTCGGTGCAAAAACACTGTAAAACACATCACATCTGGAGAAAAACGCACGTCAGTAGGTCAAATTATTTCTTTTATCAGCTTCGGAAAACTTTTCTTCTTTCTCTTTTTCGAAGCATCGGAAATTTATGATAAGAAGTCTGAAGTCTGTCCTCTGGTGTTATTATCCCGGCCGAGCCCCCAAAATCTGTAGGATTTAAGCTGGCGTCTAGGGGATGAGAGTAATAGTCCACACGTTTTTCCAATTGATTAAAACGTTATACTTTTAATTCTTGATTATCATATAAAATATTTACAACATTAATTTAAAAACATATATATACTTAGAATTGATCCGACCGTCTGTCGGGCTTAATCATTTGTTAAATGCGCGGTTCCACCGACCGGCATAGAATTAACAAGAGACCACCGTCGATCCGTCTGATCGAGGCGAAGGCTGTAGCACATCTACTCTGTTCTCACGATAAAATTGCACATCATCAAAATTTATATTGTTCGCGAGGCATCATTCAACTTCACAAGCCCCAATAAAGTATGTGCTTGTGTTTGCAGTCTAAAGTTCAGATGAGAACTCCTGCGACCACATAAATAATGCATTCAACAGTAAAGTTGTCTTTTTGTATAAAAGTCCCCTTTACAGGGAGGGTGAAAGCAGAACCTCTTATCAACAAAACAAGTGGACAACATTCTTTTCCTTTCTTTACTAAACTAATTAGTAAACACAACAAGTATCATTTCAAACATATTTTGTACCTGGTTTCTCCAACAGCGAATTATATGCACTCACTGGTGGCTTCTGACTGTCTTTTATTTTTGGAGCACTAAATGCATGCCTGAAATACATATTATTTGCATTCCATTATTTTTTACAAGAAATCTTTTCCTTGTTTAATGTGAGAGCTTTCTGACAGTAAATAAAATAAAGTATTCCTTTTTAATATTAGTGGTAAGAGAAGAATAAATTTAACAACTATGCATTTAGTGCCCCAAATAAAGCCATTCACGAGCCGCCACTGTATGCACATATGGCAGAAGAACAGGAATGTTTGGGTATTCTATATTTTGGGATAAAATGATTTTATAATCATTTAATGGCTTTAATAATAACCTTATATTTTCATAAAGATAGATTAGACTAAAAACACCACTAACAGGTTATTTTAATGTAAAAAAAGTCAGTTTTTTCTTCTTTTTTGGTTGGATAAAAAATGATGATATCAAAAGACAACTTTCCCCCCCCCCTTCCCTTCTCCCTAGAGATATCTTACTATATCAAGTGCCAGAAACCCCCTCCCCGTTAAAGTGATAATGTTATATATGCACAGTCCCTATATATGCTTCTGAAAAAAGCTATATGTTACAACATTTGCAATAAAAAAAAAAATAATTTCATCCTCTTTCCCGTAAAATGCATTATATCTAAATTACATATCATAAATAAATATTCAAAACAGAAAGCAATAAAGCATTCCCATCATTTAAATCACTTATTTCTCTTTAAAGTGCACTCCATGTGCCTTTATTTACATACATTGAAGGCAATCCCTCTACCGCTATCAGGATTGAAAAAAAAATCTTGTAGGATATGAAGGTCAATGCTTGAACGTTTACTAAACTTGAAAATCTTAGTCATCCAATGCCATCTCGTATTGTTTAAAATTACCAATAAAATGTTATAATTCTGAAATTCATATTTAAACCTGCAGTCCTGTGCAGATAGTTTCAATGTGCATCATTTATGAACCTGTGGTACATGAGGAACTTTTTTTAATTCGTATATGATACACTGATCCTGAATGGGTTAAAGTTAAACTGGCAGGCAATTAAATGACGATAATCTTAACTCTCAATAGAATGCAAGGTCTCTGATGTCTCAGTAAACAGCTCATCATTTAAACTATAGTGATTATGTTGATACATACACAAATAGGTTCGGTTCTCTACAGATAGCCAGTAAAAAATATTTATGCCCTTCCCCACACACAACACATTATTTAATCATGAATTTTCTAAAAGTGCATAGGGGTTTTATAAACTGGTTGAGGAAGAAGAATTACTAGTATAATAATATATCTTGGATTGCTTTAGCTCTTCAACACAGTTAATGAATTAATTTTGAAAAGTAATCTAAACACAGTCGCCAGTTAAAATATTTCGGTCACCAGTGGCAACCTGGCAACTGCATTTGTCAAGTGCTGGATGAGGTCAAAGATTGGAAAAGTGTTCAATTTAGTGCTAGTTCCTCCTACATTTTCAGCATACTCCAAAAATCTGGCAATTCTCAGAAAAATAAGATTTTTCAAAATTCAAAGATAATGAAAGTAGTCTGATTTTAAAAGTTTATTTTTGCCTTTAGAGTTAAATTTATTTCAAAGCTGTAGCTCAATTCAATGATTCAACAACTTTTAATTATTTTTTAAATAATTGTTAAACATGATATATATATATATATCAACAATAAACATTTGTTTACTGTAATAATGTAAAGTAACTAAAAAGAAAGTAGCAGAGTTACCACAATTGGCAATTGATTGATGAGAAGGGAAAAAAATCATTTTCTTTCAGTTTTTAATTTTTATTTATTTACGTTTGATTAACCTTTCATAATTGGGTCTACTTCCAAGCATAATCATCATGGCTCTACACAAGCCCTGAAAGTAAATGTAAATACTATGAGTGTTTCAAAAAACAGCCTTGCACCAAATCACATTTGCTCAAATATGCCATTTGGCTATGGACTTGATTGTGGAAGATTAATCATAAGATGAACCTTGAAACTGAAATCTTAAATTTTTGTATGCAAGTCACACTTTCTATGGTGTGCAATTTTCTGTTCTAATATTTCATTTTATTTTAAATAAAAATGCTTTGTTTTTCACAAATTTCAAGCTTTAATGAGTTATTAAAAAGAACCGATCAATTTGATGACTGAGTGATTCCTATCAGATCCTTGAAATGAGTTGTTTTGTCCATACTTATTTCAGTAGGCTGTAAGTAATTTAAAAGTTATTACCTTTCAATAATGGAATTATATTTACAAATGCATTCAATCTTTTAATTGTTTTAGTATCTTGCACTATAATAATGTTGGGTCATTATTTAAGGATGCATGCCCTGCCCTTTTTAAAATTGGCAAAATGCATCCTGCTCTTTTTAAAATTGGCAAAATGCATCCTGCTCTTTTATAAATTGACAAAATGCATCCTGCCCTTTAGCAAAATGAACTCTGCCCTTTTCAGAAGTAGTGATATGCACCTCTAATTGTACCTAGAGATCTCTCATAAAAATTTCTCCCTTACCACAGTATTTCTGAACTTGTGTGCCTAAAAGCTTGCAAAAATTACAGAACCTCTCATTTGTTTTAGAATAACACCAGTAATTATTCAATCATATTGTAATTTGTATTTATTTATAATTCAAAAATCATTCAAAATTAGTGCTACTTTATTCATCACAGCTAAAAATTACCTATCCCACCTTTTTTTCTTTACCATTATTAAACTCAATAGTACATTTTCTCTTGCAATGATATCCCTTTTTCCACTTCAGTAGTGCTTTTTACTTTCTTCTATCTATGATAGAAAAAAGTATTGTAATCGAAATTTCTTTCGGTTTTCGACTGATTTACACGTTTTAGGTGTCAGATATTCCGAAAAACATGCTTTTACAAAATGCCTGTCTGTCCGTGTGTATGTCATCTTTGTATCATCGAAAAGTGTATGAAGTTATGCTTAAAATTGAACCAAATTTTATTTATAGTTTTTTAACTATGGCCAGCAGGTCCCACTTGAATTTGGGGATATGCCGACGAAAAGGGGCACTGCGATAGTGATTTTTGTTTCATTTTCATTATTGTATCATCGAAAAGTGTATGAAGTTATGCAGATAATTGATCTAAATTTTTTGTATAGGTTTTTGACTAGGGCCTGCAGGTCCCAGTTGCATTTGGGGATATTTTGCTGGAAGGGAACGCTGTGATAGCCATTTAAAGATATCAAATTTAAAAAGATGTACAAGAAAATTAGAAATCCTAAAAGATTTTTCCGTTAACGTTCAGCCTTTATCCAAGGATTCTGGTGCAATTTCCGTTTTGCCCTTATCTTTAAAAGTGACTGAGATATAGCAGTTTGAAATTTTAGGGTGGTTGACATTTTGAAACAAGACAGCAGAATTCCTCCATAAAAGTTTTAATTTATGAATTTTAGGGAACATGCTTTCTTGCAAATTTTCTTTCATTGTCGTAACCATCGTTCCAACTCTTATATGCTTAACACTATATATTCATATTCGTCGGAATCAAATTCTCGCCAAGCTTGGCGATATTTCACCACATATTGCCAAATTTGGTGACAAAAATTAGTTGCCATAAATGAAGCTAACTTGACAGCCAGCTAATTTGGTGAAATTTTGATTCAAATTCAATATTGACGAGAACTGGAAATTAATTTTCTGTAATCGGGTTCCATTCATTTTTGCTTTGTGTTTTCCAGTAAAATTAGCTAAAATCTTAAAACCAAGAAATAGAGATGCTATAGTTTCCCACCGGTACAGGCCAGAAGGACTTTTCTTAATCGCGTTGTACATCAGCTGCTCATGCAACGAAAGGTCCTTCGCATCCACATAACCCGATGGTTTTCATGACTGTCGTTTTCATAGCTGACGAACAGAATGATGAAAAATATTGATTTTATACACGATGTGATAGCGTTTTGAAATGTTATCATGTATGATATAGAAGAAAGTTTTGGGATTGGCATATCCGACTAGTTTAGTAACTAGTATCCTGCTCTTTTTCTTTCTAGAGTGAACACTAGCTAAAAAATGATAATTTATTTAGAACAAGATTAAAATTCTTTATCAATTGATGCAGTTATAACCCAAACAGTAGAATTTTCTATGTTAGTCTTCAGTACTAGTATCACAAATCAAAATTTATCTGCAACCCTAATTATTGCAGACTAAACCTGCTACAGTAAATAATTATAGTAATTTATATAATAAACAAAATTTGTATTTGCTGTTACATTACAATATTTGGCAGATAAGAATAATACACACAGAAAAAATTCTTGCAATTTAAAACTGAATATTCAAATTAATGCATAGAAAAAAAAATGAAATAAAATCTTAAGTTTTAATCAAACTAATTCAAACATTATTAAATCTTTTTTAAAAAAGTTACATTATTTATTTTTTAACTTTACTGAAAAGTTCGTTAGCATCAAGCACCTTTCTGAATTATTTAAGACTTTAACAACTTTTGTTATTACAGAATGTATACATATTTCATTTTTTGAAACATGATTAAAATGTTCAAAGTAGGACTTCTTTAAAAATTTGTTAAATTGAAGTTGTAAGGTCTAAATAATCTGTAGTGCCTTCTGCTGTTTTGCATGATTTCTACTGTTGAGATTACATTTGATTGTTTTTATGGTTATAACTCTTATTTTGAGTTCATTTTTAAAAAACTGTTATGAAATCAAATTCAGGGAGAAAGGAGGAGAAACGATGATAGTCCACTTTTTGTGAGATTTGATATGATAGTCAGATTGAGATACATACTATTGTTTGGTAACCTTGAATTGAGGTAAAAATTAAAGTAGTCCTTTGAAAAACCCAATTGAAGATTAGTATGGATTGAGAAGAATGTTAAAAATCAACATACATAAGGAAAGAATGGTAAATAATTTAGGACTATCATAGTAGTTCACCCCTGATCCTTCAAATGTATGTTCAATTGTATAAAAGATTATAAAAAGTAAAAATTGTATTCTTTATTTATTTTAAATTGCAGATGTTTAATGAAATTACAAGAATGGTCTTACAAAGCAAGAGAGATCACAAAGAACGTCAACAAGGGGGAGATAATGCCATAAAATTAGGAAGACCTATTGGAAAGAAAAAGAAACGATCATGTTGTTGATCATGACACAAAATAACGTTAAAAAGGTATTATCATGCTATATTTTTATACATTTTTTAAAATGTGTATATAAGTTATTCCATCTGAAATCCTCTATTAAACAGGAAAAGATATTATCTCACTGACATATTTTTATAAAATATTTCCCCAAATGCTAGCCAAAATAGAGATAAAAATTTATAATTTTTAGCAAATAGCACCCTTTTTAAATGTTAGTATACCCACCTGCTTGTCTAGTAAGGTGCCGACTACTAGACAAAAAGTGTGGGTCCGAATCCTGACTCGCCCCACCAGTGGCTGAGAGGTTTTGCTCTCGAAGCTGGTAGACGGGAGGTGCTGGGTTCAAACCCCTGTCGTGCTCGTCGACCTAACCGTTCGGAGTTTTCTGTGGTTTTCTTCGAACCTTGCATAAATACGGGTTAGGATCCCTTAAAAAGACCCCCACGGAGGGCACTCCCCCCTAGGGCCTATATCCCTCGTGTTGATAATTGGCCGTCATAAATCAACCCAATCCAACCCGAATCCTGACTCAGGCATGGATGCTTGTAGTGGATCGAATTTCTCTTTAAACAGAAGTCCCAGTCTGTTTAGCACTCATGCAAAAGATGACCATAGCGTCCACAAGAGGCCAAGCCCTTGAATATTAGTACCAATGTTTATGAATGGCCTTAACTATTAAATTTATTGTACAACTTCAGTTATTTAAATTTTTGACATTAAATTAATTTTTTGGGGAGTTCCTATCAAAAGTGATGTCTAAATAGTAGTAAATGTATACCTTAATGCCTTTTTTTTTTTAACATGATAAATAAAATAAAAAATCTATTAAAAAGGGGTTCTTTTCCAGGTAGTTTTTAAAAAAGACACTTTCTTTTTATAGAAATTCTCTGAAAACATTGATTAATATATGTATGTTTAATAGAAAAAAAGAATGAGTTGGTGATATTTTCAATATTAAAAAAAAAAAAAAAAATACTTTTAAACACCTATTTGTATATGAACTACTTTATCATTATTCTGTGAATTAAACTGGAACTAAATAGTAGTTCAGTGAAAGACCATTTATCTGTACAAATTAATTTGTCCAAGGGTTACAATTTTTACTTTCTTCTATCTTTACAAGAAAAAAGTATTGGATTCATGAAAATTTTTGGTTTTCGACAGATTTATATGTTTAAGGTCCTGAACATGTTTTGACTGTTTTTAGAAAATGTCTGTCTATGACTCTGTATGTGACAAATTTTGTGGGCGCTCTATCTCAAGAACTAATGCATGAAATTTAATAAAACTTTAGATTCTGTTAGTCCCTGATATAAATTGGTGGAAATCACCCAACAGGTGGCACTGTTATGCTGCATTTTTCACGATTTCCGCAATAGCTCTTTCTCAAGAACTAATGCACTGTTTTTCATCAAACTTTGATTACGTTTTGATGTAAATATCCCAACAGGTAGTACTGCTATGCTACTTTTTTTGTGATTTTTACGATAGCTATATCTCAAGAACTAATGCACAGAATTTCATCAAACTTCAGATTCTGTTAGACCTTGACATAAAAAATAGATGTTTACTACATTTTGGTGTAAATAGCCCAAGAGGTGAAGCTGCTATGCTATTTTTTTTTCATGATTTTCACGATAACTATATCTCAAGAACTAATGCACATATTTTCATCAAACTTCAGATTCAATTAGACGTTGACGTAAGTTGTTGATTAGGTTTTGGTGTAAATCTCCTAACAGAGGGTGCTGCTATGCTGCATTTTTCAGAATTTACACGATTTTACCAATAGTCATATCCAAGGCTTGACAAATGCGGTCGCCACTGGCGACCAACTTTTCTTATCTGGCAACTAAGTTTTGTAATCTGACTTTTTTTTTTGTTTTATTCATTAATTAATTAATTTTTTTTTACAAAAATTGAACTAAACAATGAGAACAAACGACGTTTTGTCTAAAGCGAAGGTTAAAAGGCATTTTCCATTTCATGCACATAAACCCCATTTTTTCCGCTCTAGTCGGCTAGCATGTCACGTGATTAGAATGTGGGGAGAGGTGAGAAGTTTTAATAAGAAATACTGTCAATCCAACTTATGTACCATCTAAAAATTGGATGCAATGATAAAAAAGGCTTACGCTTTTTTTGTATGTTTCAAATCAGATTTTGTGTTCAGAATTAAAACTTATTAATCTATCATATTCATTTTAAAGAATAATAGCATATAAGTGATTATAAGTAATTCATTCGAAGTAAATCTATAAAACTTAATTAAAATTTCAAGAATAATTCATTTTAATAAAAATATGTATTTTTTAAATATTTCTTTCCCACTTAAAATGCTTGGCGCCTCACGTCTGTGTGCACCACACACGTTGGACTTTAGTTTGACGTCACTCTGTCTTGGCGACAAGTGTCTGGTTTTGAGTTGTTTCACAATAATATTTTACAATTAAATTACATTGTTTGGATTATTATACGCAGTAAATGGAAATAAAAAATCATTAATTGCAGTTCAGAAAGGTAAGGGTTTTTTTTTAAATTAATTTATCTATTCTTAAATTCTTATTGAAGATCGTTGGATCAAAATAAACCTCAGCCGGATGCTGATTTCGATTTAATCCAGCGCAAGAAAATGTTTCTCTTTTCTTTCTTTTTTTAGCAAAGAATATTACGTAATTATTTTATTTTGCGAACATCACAATGTTGAATTAAATTTCTTGTAAGATGTCTCATTATAGATGCTGCAAAGTTACAAAATATTAAGAAATGAACTAGAAATTACATTCAAACAACAACAAAAAAAAAAAAACTTTTATTTTTAATTTGGCAAAACTAAGAGAGGTCAATAAATGCAAATTTTGAAATAATTAAATCAAAATTATTTGACTTTTTTAATTCGACAGACTAAATAGGCAAAAAATCGTTTTCCGGCTTCACTATTTTATAGATGCCCTCTCATCCGATATAGATTTTGTAGCACGCAACCATTTAGACATTTGAAGCATACGGCAATCAGCATTTCCCGAAGATGTCGGTTAATTCAGAGTTTACAATATTTCCTTTATTATTTTTTTTCACAAATATATAACTTTGATAAGTTTCCTTAGAAAACTTATTTTTATCTTTTGAAATTATACACTATTCTAAACTATGTAACTAATAATATTAAACTATGTTTGTTATTATTTTTTCTCACTTAATTCATAAACGTTTGTGGTTTTTGAAAATCAATAACAGGGGAGGTGGGGGGGGGGTGTAATTTTTATTTAATGGCAACTAGAATTTATACCTGGCTACCAGATTTTTTCAAATTTGTAAAGCCCTGGTCATATCTCAAGAACTAATGCACAGAATTTAATAAAACTTTAGTTTCAGTTAGACCTTGATAAAACCTTATAAATTGGTACTAATTCATTTTTAGTGTATGCAAAACCTGTATGAGATAAAAGAAAGTTTTGGGATTGGCACATCCGATTAGTTTGTATGTATATTTAGGAAAAATTTAGATATGTGTGTATAGTATATATATTTGTAATTAAATTAAGAATTAAATAAGAATTTGATTTTTATAATTTCTGACATTATAGCAATAGTTGATTGGTTAAGGATACCTTATTTCTAAATGACAGTGGTGTATTGTGCTGCTTGAATCTGGGTATGTTACGGAAGACATTTCTAAAAGGTCATACCTCTGCAAGTCTATCATTTGTTATACAGATCAAGGATAAAGTGTTTAGTGGTCAAAACCTCTCTCAGAGCATTTAAAATTAATAAAACTCGTACAAAACATGTTGTAATTGAGATTAATACATAAAAGTTCACAAGTAAAAGTATAAACAGCCAAAAAAAAAAAAAAAAAAAATTACCAAATAAGTTATATAAGACCATAAAAGTTACCAAAAAATTTACCATAATTAACAATTACATATCTAAATCTCAATTATGCTATTTTGAAGGTATGTTTGATGATACTTTTATTTTAGTTCCTTCTAATTTGGATCTTTCTAATCTTCTTTTACTTGTTAATTCTATTGATCTTTGTATTCAATTTACTCTCGAAGTCAAAGAGAAACAATTCTCTTCCTTTCTTTGAAACATCCAGATTGGTTCTCTTTCTCTACCTCTGTTTAAAGAAAACCTTTTGCTGTATCTCTCCCTCCTCATGCTCTTTCAAACCATCCTCCTCAGCAAAAAGTGGCGTCCTTTCATACTTCTGTTTTCAGGGCGCTACGCATTTGTTCTGACTTTTTTGCTCTGAATAACAAAATTATCTCAAATCTCTTGCCCTTGCACGTGGTTATAATTCCTCTTTGATTGATATAGCTCTGAATAAATTCAACAATCCTAAACGTCCTGTTTCTGTCTCAAATAATCCTCCTAATTTTAACTCTATGATTCTGCCATTTTATTCTCCACTCTGAAAATATCCAAAATCCTTTCTCATTTCAATTTTAAAGTTATTTTCAAACCTATTAATTAAAATAAAATTATCTTCTCTGAAAGATCCTGTTCCTACTGAGAACCGGTGGGGCATTTATTTTATTCATTGTTCTTGTAATTTAGGTTATATTGGTCAAATTAAGAAAGCATTAAAATTCAGATTAAGCGAGCATCAGAAATATATATAAAATCAAGAATTTTCCAAATCTTCAATTGCCTCTCACTATTGGACTTCAAGTTGCTGTTTCAATTTCTCCATGGCCAGAATAATTTCTTCTCCTGACTCTCAAACTCATTTGGATTTTCTTGAAGCATTTTTTATTTTTAAAAATTCCTATAAACTTGTCAATGATCTCTCATCTCCTTTTCTATCTTCAGCTTGAAAATTACTTTTGTAATTTTTTTTTCCTCTTTTTTATTTATTATTCTCGGGTTTTTTTTATTATTTACTTCTTTTTATTTATCTTTTTTTTTTACATTATTATTATAGCTACACTTTCTTCTGCATGTGCCCCTCTATGAATCGTCTTTTCCTTCTTTCAGCTAGCGGCACCTGTCTCATTCTTTGTAAGCTCTCCCCTCTGCCCTTCTGTTCATTTGTGACCTTGTCCCCTTACGGACACATGTTTACTTTGGCTGATGATGAGCTGTTAAACATTCCAGCCCGAAATGTGTCCTGTGTGTCATTTATTCATACAAAGATTTATTATTTAATTGTGGTGATTTATCGCCTGTTTTTCGGCACTGTTTCTTCTATGCTGCTTTGAGTTTATTTTTTCGTTTTTACATGTGCAGCTGACCAAAAACCCCTGCAATCCAGTCAGCTGACCACGTTTTTTATTGACATGCTGCAATTTAAATAGTTGTTTAAAAAGTTGGAGCTGCGCTACTATATGTTTATTTTGAATTTTTTTTATCTGTTTTGGATGTTGCCATGGCAACAACCCTGCCCTCACACTCACACACATAGAGATGAGTTCGGGCTCTATTTTCGAAACCTGAGCCCACTCAAGCCTGATGATTTGAAATCCAGACTCAATACCAAAAACACAATGAAAAATTTTAGTAACATTTTAAAATTGATTCAAGATTAATTTTCTCATTTAAAAATCTCTCCTTAGAAAGAAAGAAATATTAATCCTAAATACTCAATCATTACTATGTTTTTTTTTTTGTTGTTGTTGTTTTCATGCCCCTGAAAATCTACTTTTACCCAACCAATGACAGAAATCTGGAAAAATCAGTATTCTTATTCTTTTAAAATATTGAACAACTACGGCAGAAGGACGTATGTTCTGTTTACCAATAATTCTGAAAAAGGACTTCAAACAAAAAGCAAGGATAGATAAGAACTGCCCTGCAACTATTTTATATTACTTACACTTATCGTGAAAAGGCTTCAGAATGAAATAGAATATCTCTCTTTATATCCCATCAATAACAATTCAATTCCCTTTCAAACAGATTTTTAAAGGATTGTAAAACATCTTGAGACTGTAAAACAACTGTGACTACATTCTTGTTTCTCAAATAATAAGGTTTTTTTTTTTCCTTTTTCAATTTGTGAATAAATAAAATTTTCACTTTAGCCCAAGCCTGAAGACTGATATAAAAAATTGAGTCTGTGTCTTAATTGGGCTGAGCCCATCAGTTCTTTCACTATTTGATTCACAAATAAGAATATTTGCGACAATAAGAATTAAAAAATACTCTTAATTTCTAAGATGAACACTGTTTATTTTACAACACATATACAACTTAAAAAACAGATTATTTATTCCACGATCCATTCTCACAATAGTATTTAAATGCTATTTAAGTAAATTCTTGATAATACAGACGACACACCTATGTTTGTTTGTTTTTTTTACCTTCTCCGATAGAACCTTCTTGTGAACTGACTTCTGTTTGCACCATAGTTCGGCGTTACTGAAGTTTGCTGCTTAGCAGTTGCCAATACCCCACGCTCTACCACATTGAAATTAATGCGAATATTACACCATCTCATCTCTCTCGCGCACACACATTGACTGGTGTGCCAGCTGACTGGCAGTTTCTTTATCTGCACCATGTAATATATGATATACAAGAAACTCATTGGCACTACTATTGGTACCAAATATGTGATTCTGTCTTCTGGACTATATGTCATTGTTGTGCAGTGTTTGCAAATTTGGGTTTATATAATGATAAAATTGTTATTAAAATATAGCATAACATGTTCGCTAATGAAAATGGCTGTATTGTATTTATAGTTTTATTTTCTTTAAGACTGCATAAAAGAATTGAAAGACATATTATGCAGGATGTCCATTAAAGTCCTGTCCACCCCATCCCCACCCCCATTAACTTCAGAATGGCAGCAACTATAATCATGAACATGTTTAGGTATATTAAAATGGACACATGCTACTCGATAAGACCACTTACTGTGCCATCCAATGACAACTGCAGAGTTAGCAATCTCAAAAATTATGTGCGATATGAGTAAAAGTCAAATTTGTAGCGTGTCCTTGATTTAGTATGAAATGTCATCATACATTAAAAATAACTTTATTAGAAGCCCTAAAATGTCATTTTTTATATCCTATCCTGACACCATACTTTGCTACTATGTGCTGCTCTAAAAAGTCTCATCACAAAGCACATAGCCACTTTACAATCATTCTGAAATTAATGGTTTTGGACAAGACTTTTGTAAGCACCCTGTATAAGCTGTTACTGTTTGAAATATGTTTTAATGATGTAATTTTTTTAGACTCAGTTGAAAAATATTTGAATTCTGTTTTTTATTCTATTTATCTGCATGTGTATCTCTATCCATCATTCTGAACTCTAATTTAAAAAGGCCCATTGAAATTTGAGATTTGACTTTTTTTTAAATAGATGACAGCATGTTTCTTGTTAAAAATGGTCCCTTTAATGTACTAAGTATAGTCAAAATCTGTCAATATGAGAAACAAGTGAATTATAAAAGTCCTTGTATTAACCGTTACTTATAATACCTGTGAAGATAATAAAAATCTTACAAACACACACATAATTAAACTAATTACTAGTATTAATGGTTCTAATTATATCAATATTAAAATTGACTTATCATAAAATTTACATAAAATATTCAGTCTTAACTTCATGAATGTCATTTTCTTTAGACAAAATCAAAGTACTGAAATGAAAGCTTCTTAAAAACTAATTCCAACGGACCTTAGTGACTTACAATAATTCAATTGATAACTTCCTTTTTTCCTGCGAAAACTCGACTAACATTGCAGTAATCACTGCAATTTTCGAGCCATTGATTCCACACCATTTTAACAATGCAATAAGAGGTATCAAAAGGCTGGTTAATATGGCGTAGAGCCTGGATTTAAAGAAGAAAAAAATAAGGGCTTTCTTCTGCACTCTTTCCTTTCCATGGCATAAGTGTAAATCTTATAAAGGATTAGTATTTGGAACATCCTTAACTCTTTTTTTCTTTCAAAACTTAGGACATTCCTTTGCATTTTCTTAGATGGGGGGGGTCTCCTCTAAAATTGAAAATCTGTCTAGTAAAACACATTTTGACAGACAGCTGTAATGTAGAAATATTATCATTGAGAGAGAACCGTGTTTGATAAGAAAGAGACTTCTGGGATTCTGCTTTTATAGATCATAAAATGTATGAAAATCTTAATATAGTTTAAATGATGAGCCATTCTTAATGTGCAGATTGCTCATTTTAACCATGCTCGTATCAGGCAAGTTGGACTGTAGTTATTTTCTGGTGTAGTATGAAAGATTTTGAATAGACAGTCAAACTCGAATTATCCAAACTCCAGTCACCCAGATCAGTATCAAGAAATGATACGTTATATTACAAAAAAAAAAAAAAAAAAAAAAAAAAAATCTTAAAATCCGTATTTAAACCATTATTTTACATTATTTCTATATTTGAACTATTTTTTAATGTTAATTTTTATGCTTAAGTATTTTGAAGTATTTGGACAATTCTAGTATATATTTCACCAATTTCGAGGTATGTCTTTCATGTCACTCATTTTCTTAGAAAATTTGAAGAATTGGCTTTTATTTTAGAAATTGTAACTAGACTTTTAATTGACAAGCAAATACTTTTGAATATTGTTGACAAAATTGTAGCAGTAGGTAAGAAAAATGGTCAGGATTTCCCAATGCATTCTTAGGAATGTGTTCTTTTATTATTATTATTAATTTGTAGGAAAAGTGGTCTTATTTTCAACAAACATTAAGAAAAGTTATTTTTGATAAGTTTCTATTTCAAAGCATAGTAATCTTTGTGGGATGATTATTCCAATTATCTGGTTCTGGACTGCATTTAAGACACGTAAGTCCATATAATTGGAGTTTAGCTGTATGTGTGTATGTTTATCGATAGGCATTGTATGAATTTATGCTGTTTTATCATATCTGTTTGGATTAATTTGTTAGTAACTCTATTTTTATTAGTGTATAATCACAGGTCTATAACATTCTAAAAATTTCTTGAATTGTAATGAAATTTAATATAATGTTCAAGTAGATTCTAAAATGTTAATTGCATTTCAAATTTGACTTGTGTTAGAATTTATCTGCCGTAAAACAACTGCCATGTGTTTTGAATGTTTTTAACGAAAACAGTAGTAATCTAATTTAAATTTTATAGTACTGGAAAATGTCTATATTTTGTGTAATATAGTATTTTTCTTTGTTATTTTTCAGATGTACAAAGTTTGTTTCATAATAGAAAATGAATGTCTTTTGGATATTGTGAAGATTTTAGCCTTATTTAAAGAACTGAAATCCATTCCTCACTTTTATAATGAAAGTTAGTGGGAACAAAAATAGAGTACTGCAAGAATGATTTATTTGTATTCATTTTTTCTACAGAATGATATCAACGTTCGAATAATTACAAGTTTCTGTTTATGATATGCTGTACAGTTTCACATATTTTATATTTATCTATTGTCGATTAAATAAAAAAACAGAAAACTATAATTTTCTAATACATTTTTTAAAGAATCTATACATACATTTTAATATGTATAACTTTGTTAATTTTATTGGCTGATGTTTTCACGTATGTTTATACTTAAAAGTATTTTTCCTGTGATATGAAAGTTTTGCTTAGCTGATATTGTTTTAAATTGCAGATATTTTTTTATGGTTTTTATAATCATTGAAAATTTAATTTTCTAATTAAAAAGAAGAAAATACAAATATCCTATTTAATAATGTTATTTTAATACTAAAACTTTGTTTCTCCTTTACAGTTTTTCAATTTTTATTATTACTACAAGGGTCGATCCAGGAAAAATATGGGACCTATTTAGGGTCCCTTCACAAAAATCTATTTAATAAAACAGGTCCCTTCACAAAAATCAATTTGATAAAACAGGTGCCTTCACAAAAATCAATTTGATAAAACAGGTGCCTTCACAAAAATCAATTTGATAAAATGGGACCCTTCACAAAATTGCTTTTAATAAAACAGGCCCCTTCACAAAATTGCTTTTAATAAAACAGGCCCCTTCACAAAATTCCTTTTAATAAAATAGGCGCTTTCACAAAATTCTTTTCCATAAAAATACTATTTACTAATTATTTATTATCTTTGACATTTTAGTGTAATTTGTAAACAAACAAGTTCACCACAAAGGAAAACTTCAGCAAAAAGATTTTTAAAAGTTTTTGATTATCACAAAATGGGCCTCAAGAAAAAAAACCTACATCGACCCCTGTACTATTAACCTGAAAAATATATAAACTTTGCCAAAGATGCTTTTCATTTTTTGGTTCCATGTCCATTTTAAATAATTCATTATAGTTGTAAGTCTTCTTTTTTTAATGAAGTTGTATTTTTTAAAAATATTCTCTAAAAATATTTTTTGAATGTTGTCAGAACACTTCTCTTGTGACAAATGTCCTCTAAGGTAGCAAACTGTCCACTATAAAACCTTGAAAACAGAACCTGTCTATAATAGAATCTTAACTTAAGCAGAAGAAAAATCCCATTGTTCCAACTTAAAAAATAATAGATAATTGTAACAGATATAATGAAATGCACCTCCTTCTTTGATGGTGCTTACCTTCTAAGATAGAAACCTACATAAAACATTTTTTTGTTCCATGTGCTCTTTGATCATAATAGGTTTTACTCTATTGAAATATTTTTTAATCAAGTATATATGGTGGTAATGTAAAAAAAAAAATTATCCAGGTGTTATTTGTGCATTTTTATTATGTCCATATGTAATTAAAGTCTTGGTACTTTTTCAGGGTGTATACAGACATTATACATTGGAAAGGAAAAGTTTCCAAGGAGTACTTAGAACTCCTTAAATAAACAAAATACTCCTTAAATTATCGCAAAGCAAAATTTAACGTTGATCAATGATTTAATTGAAGTATAGCAAATTAGAAAATGGAGATTTGTATCTTGCGTGATGAATAATAATCTTAAGTATGGATAGCATGAAAGAAATTAAACTTTAAAAGAAGTAAAATAAAATCTCATGTTTACAAAGGTAAAAATCAAGTGATTACTGCTATTTGGGGAAAACAAAGAAGTTACTGTTTTATTTTGTATTACATGGTTTCTTACTCTTTAAAATTTACTTTTAAAATCTGGATGCATGTGATACATGATAAGTATTTGAGATTTGTCTGGCCTTTGTACACATGGCCATTGGTCACTGCATAAAATAGTTGGCTGGTACTTTTGAATTCAAATTTATGAAACCATTAAGCAATACACTGTGAATACTGTGTAATTTTAAGTAATAACTATTATATTTTAATTGAAAAAAAAATCTGTTTTTCTCTCCAAATAAGGTATTAAAAATTAGGGTGGGTGTGCATGTTACACGAGGGTGCAACATGCATGAAAAAATACAGTGAACCTTTTAAAATTCCTGTACTCCTTGGAATTTTCCTAGACTCCTTGGATTTTTTTCTTCTCAAATCTGTATGAACCTTGTTTGTTGTTTTTTTTTTCCTTTTCTCCTCCATGCCATAAAGGCAAGAAATATCTGTTGCCATTTACAATTTTGTAAATTTTAAGCCTTATTTTTGAGGTATTTACATTTATAGACTTATAGGGAATGAGTTTTAATTTTCAGACTGAAAGATTATTGTACATATTTTATATATTTTTGTACTTACAAAAGTTGGATAAAAAATTTTTTGCTACTGTGATTCTTTATATATTTATATATGTTTTAGAATATATATTAATAAAACGTATGTAATGCAAAACTTTGTTTTTAGCAGTTATTTGTAAGCTATTATATTGAATAAAATATTTCTAAGTACCTCAATTAGATCATTGTATCTTTTATGTTATTTAATACATATTCTCCACTTGCAATGCACATCACATTTTGTTTACTAGAAATTACTAATTTACAGTCTTCAATTGGATACAATAACTTTGATATTTATAAATGCAATGGAACTGTGATAACTCAACTGCCCCAGTAAGTTGATATTTATTATTCACATAGTTGATACAGTGTTAACTTCAATGAAAAAGAAACTTACTAACTCAACATATTTTAGAAGAACCCTGCTTAACCCTTAAACTCCCAGTGCAACTTCAAAAACTACCACTGGACACAGCAGTCCCTGAAACACTTGGAAAACCATGTCTGCTTGTCCCTCTTGTCTCTCACGTTCATTTGGGATCGTAGTTGACCATTTGCACGGTAGATGGCAGCCCAAGGCAGGGCTTAGCGTGTTAGCATAGCAAAAAAAAAATTGGTAGTCAAGGGTTAAGTTGACTACAATTTGAACTATTCTATCATAACTAAACTTTAAAAATTGTTCTTTCATTGATTAGTACTTTCAATCTAAAATTCCTCATTTTGTTTCTATAGTCAAACTTCTTATTTTACTCACAATCCCTCCTGTTGTATTCAAGAAACATTCTTACATTTGTTATTTCAGCCTTTTCTGGCCACAATATATTGAAAGCTGTTAAAGTTTATACTCTGCAATTTCATTAGCAGGTGAGTGAACAAATTCTGTTTAACACTTAAGCAGTGTCAACGAGTTTTTGCTATATCATCAGAAAAGATAGCAAACAAAAATTCATGTTTAATTTTTCATAAAATAATTGAAATTTTCATATTGTTATTATAATTCCTTGATTTAGAAATAAATGGAAATCCGATTATTATATTGAGTTGTCGTTCATCTGTTTAATAATTATAATATTTAACACATATTTTCCTTACTTATATATATTTTATTATTTTAAAATCATAGTACATAAACAATCTTTAAAATAAATTTTATGTACTATGAAAATTTATTTTATCTTGTGTACAATATATTATAGAAAATTTATTTTTTATCTAGAACCCTGCTAACTTGAATGTCAAGTAACTTGAATGTTTAAGCTTAAGTCAACATTTTATATATAATTTTCCTATGTTTTTATATGATATTCTAATTAAATGTTCCTTTCTCTCTTATATCTTCATTTTTTTTTTAATTTACTGTAATTTCAGAGAGATAAGCTGCCCTGCAGTATGCATCGCATTTGCAAAATTTGATTTTTGAAAAACAAAAAGTTGTTGGAGATACTGCAGCACAAAATTTTGAAATGTTGAATATTCACCAACATATAGTATGTTTCTCTTAATTTCAAACTGAAATAATTATAAACAATTTTTAAATGATAAAATTGTTTAAATAATTAAAAACAATTATTAAATAAATAAATGTTCAAGTTATTAAATAAATAATAATAATAATGGACTTACTTTAAATCCGCAATCGCGAACTTCAGTAATTTCCTTCACAAAATTATAAAATAATACGTTTTATTTACACTAGAATTCTTTATTCAAAACAATCAGAATAGTCACCTTCTGAATTAAACAGATTTAAAAATTCATTTTCGTTATTGCAAAAGTACCTTTTAATAAATAAACCTTTATCTCTCCGTTCTTTTATGTAGTTTGCTAAATTTTCTTCCTATGCAGGCCAAGCAGTGGCGCCACTTCTTCACACCCATTTTGTTTTAGGCATTTTTTAAAGAACTTTTAGTCTTTCTATTGCTGGAAATACTATATTCATTAATATTGTATTCTTTTACTGTAGTATAATTCCTTACTGTTACAAATCTTTGTATTGCTGCAAGTTTAAAAGTTGCAGTGTAACTTTTAAGTTTTACAGAAGCCATACTTGGAAAATAATCAAATTAATATTGCATAATTTGAAAAAAAAATTGCAATTAAAATTTAAGCAAGCCTAATAATAAGTAGCACACACTTTGAATGGCTGCCAAACATTAAAGAATCCTATCATTTCTATCTCTTATCTGCCCCTCACCCTATCTCTTTCCTAGTTTATGCTGCATTATAACAAAAACTTTCTCTTTCCTAGTTTATGCTGCATTATAACAAAAACTTTCTCTTTCTTGATTTTCCTGATGTATTTACCATTGGCTCTCTGATAGGCTGAACTATGGGTGTGCCTTTAAACTGTGTCAGAGCTTCCGACTATCATGAAAATCAGATTTTCTATCTGTGAAAACTGGTTCTAAATGCTCTCTTTCTTAGGAAAAATAACTTCATTTGTGAGGGAAATAATAATTTCTGCCAAATAATGGGATACATCTGTGCTATCTAATCTATATCTAGTGATACAGTATTACTTTAGATTGACTTGGGGCTATAGCCATTGCATATTAGAAGAAAGATCATTTTGTGCTTAGTGATATTGACTTATTTGCCACTGGCACAGTCTCAGAGCACTATTATGTAAGAGTCTGTGCAGGCAAAATTTTTGGATTTACACATACAAAAAAGATTTGGAGTCATCAAAGTAACTAAAGGTTTTTGCATATTCTGAATCTGCAAATAGAGACTATAATTTATTTATGTAGATTTTATGTTGATTAATTTCTCAAACCCTCTTTTGTCACTCTGGATTGTGAATTTAAAGTCATTCAATATCAAACTGTGTATTTTCAATTTCCAAACCTTCATAACATCTAACTATTCATGATACACAATTGTGTAATTAAACCCGGAAGATTTTCAATTCAATTTTTAACACTTACCAAGTTTCAATATAGTTCAAATGTGTTTAACTTTGGTTTGACTGTCTGTCTGCTCCAACTCTCGTAGATATAATTCCTACATTATTCAGGTTTACCATGTGACGTTTCTTACTGAAAATGGAGGTTTTGTTTTAGTGACACACACACACTCTCTCTCTCTCTCTCTCTCTCTCTCTCTCTCTCTCTCTCTCTCTCTCTCTCTCTCTCTCTCTCTCTCTCTCTCTCTCTCTCTCTCTCTCTCTCTCTCTCTCTCTCTCTCTCTCTCTCTCTCTCTCTCTCATATACATTATGGTTTGTGGATGGAAATTGTCTAAAGTACATTTTAATGTGGTTATGCTACTTAAAATATTACAAAATTTATATACAGTAGATCCTTATTGTGCGCAACTTTTCAAATATAAAGTTCCTACAGTCCACATTGAAGAAATATTTCTAGACTCTAGAGGACAGTTTCATACACTATTTCATCTTTATTTCCTTAATTCAGGGTTTTTTAATGAAAAAATTGCTATTAATTTTTTTTAATTTGGAAGTAACTAATATAATGATTTGGCCCAGGCATATTTGTATCATGTTTACAAGGTTATTTAACAATGTGTTAAATGATCTATATTATGCAAAAATTTATAATCTGAAAAACTTCTAATACCATGGAAAGATTGTCTACTGTATATTGATATGTTCCAGACATATTTGACCATGTTTACAAGGTAAGTTTAATCGTGTGAAATGCGATCTATATAACACAGAATTCTATAATATGCACAACCTCTCATCTCAAGGTGTGCATTACAAAAATTTCTACTGTACAATGTTAATAAAAAATAAACACTGCAACATGTTTCCTATACAAAATGGTGTTAGTAGCATTTATTGTTCATTTGCTGAAGCAAACAACAGAATTAGATTGCATTATTCTCTGTAGACAGTAATTATTTGAAGTACACTTTGTGAAATTGGTATATTATACTGAGATACCCAATAACATCTTCTAGGTTAAATAGAACATGTATCATTTAATGTTCTTTTAAAGGACTACACAAAAAAATTAAGATACATAATCGTCTATGAGCAATAATTGAATTTTTAATTGCAATATGTGTTTTCAAGCATAACTAAATCTTAGTTTATTATATAGTGTGTATAAATTCTCAAATTAATTAGCCTATAAATGAGATTTTCTGAAAATGCATTTTCACATGTGTTACTCATTTTTCAACTGAATTTTACAAAAGTATATGTGATG
Organism: Maratus michaelseni; assembly: GCA_963931845.1. Taxonomy (NCBI): domain Eukaryota; kingdom Metazoa; phylum Arthropoda; class Arachnida; order Araneae; family Salticidae; genus Maratus; species Maratus michaelseni. Next base: position 405,138,656 of record OZ007587.1, read on the forward strand.
TTAATATACACTGGGTTGTACAAAAGGATATGAATATATTGTCTAGGAGCATTACCAGAATTTTTTTTAATTGTTTTATGTATTTGCCCAGCTGAATTAAATTTTAGTTTCAGTATGTGGTATGTATAAAAATCTGTAGAGCATAAATAAGACTGTATAAAAAAAATTTCATATAAAGAGTTATAGAGAGAGCAAGAGATATTATAGAATTATTAATTCTCATATTATTTATCATCTTAATTTCCAGTGATTGCTGAAGATGGGTTTTTAACTGTCTTATGTGTTTTTTTAAATTGTTTAGATATTGTTTCATTATATGAAAAAATAAAGTTTTGTTACAATATTCTGATAGTGTTGGAAAGTTTTTTTTATAATCTGTACGTGATGCATGAATTTTTGGTTTTTGGTTTCCTCTCTTGTTTTTTGATAGGGGGGGGGGATAATTTATGTAATTTATCTCTTATGTAGAAAATGTATACCAAGCACCTGTGCCAATAATAAACATTTTTAAAACACACACGTTATTAAACTAATTATTACTATTTGCTCTAATTATCTCAATGCTAAAATTAACTTAATATAATGAAGTTACGCCCTCATTTATCATTATGGGTTTTTCTTTAGACAAAATCGCAGTACTGAAGTCAAAGCCTCTAAAAAACCAGTAATTCAAAAGTACATAAACAACTTACAGTAATGCAATTGATCAAAACAACTTCCTTTTTACCCGTAAAAATTCAGCTAACACTGCAATTTTATTTTTTAACTATTCATTTCACATATCCTTTTCATTTTAACAGTGCTGTATAAGAGGCATGAAAAGGCTGGTCAATATGGCCCAGAGTCGAGGTTTAAAGAAAGAAAGAAAGGTTTTCTTTGTGCTCCTTAATTTCTATGACTCAGTTGTAAATCTTGCAAAAGGGCAGTATTTGAAACACCCCTATCTCTCCTTTCATTCTTTCAATTTTCTTGGTTTGAGATCTCCTTGAAGGTTGGAATTCTGTCTGGTAAAACTGATAAATTATTACATTTTAATAGATGATTGTAATGTAGAAATATTGCTGTGAAAGAACATTGTTGCTCAAGTGGGCATGGTGCTTTGGCAAATCACTCGCTGCAGTGTGGAAACAATATATTGAAACTGCATACATGAACTACTAGATTTTTTTTTTTGTTTGGGGGGCAAATGTCAAACATTATTTCCCATTCTACTTTGAAACTGATTTTTGGTTCTAAAAAACAGATTGTTTTACAGTCATAAATGTACATTGTAGAAAGAATGCATTTTCAATTGGAGTGCCTTTATATGAGGTGGGTTGCCCCTCCAGGGGTTCTGACTCGGCCGCTTGACGATGGAAGAGGACTGGGAGCCTGGCTATAGTGTCTAGAAGATGTAAACTGAGCTCAGGCACGTCAACCGCCGTACCAAGTTCTATGGAATTTTGATGCGCACGAGCAGGAGAGTTCCTGTATGCGCTACTGCTGGTGGGAGCGCCGCCACCTACTGACCACTCCCATTTCCCAAGGAAATGACGACAAAGGTTGCTGCGATATGCGGTGGTGCCTAACCTCTTAGGTCACTACCACATAGCACTTGGGGAGCACGCCTGAGTTCCACAACAGCTTCAGAGCCGAAAACCGGGTCCTAGGCCTTATGCCGACCTTCCTCAATGACTCTTGATTTATCGCTGCTTTCGATCATCGAGCTCCTACAAAAAATACGACTAGTTCGTCGGCGGCGACGAAGGAGGGGGAGCCTCTCGCTATCCCGGGATGACGAGAAAATGCATCCCTGAACGCATAGACACGTCCTAGCTGAGGTTGTGCTTGTGTGCCCCCCGACCTAGGCCGATGGTAGAACATCGACGGCGGTCGACTCCGCAGAAGACCACACAGAAACACATATAAAACGCACACTAAAAAAGTTAGTAAAATGAAGGTTATGTTAGATGTAGCATCGGACTATGAAGGATGCGAAAAATGCCTTCAAAAGCGCCAAAGAGGCGGTCCCGATCGAGGTAAGTGGCGTGAAATTTATTTCTTAGACTCCTGCTAATCGGGTCGTCGGGCGCAGAAAGCTCCGACTACGCATAGTCACACAGGATTGGTTTTCAACCCGGAGTTTTAAACGACGACCGATCGTCGCTTCGTTAGTCGGCGAGCCTCCGGTCCAATTTCTCATAGTCGGATAGTCTAAAGTAAGGCAGCTTCGCTCCCAAGGAGGTTGTACAAGTCGCAGTTGACCGGATAGTCCCCCGACCGAGGACTCGAACCACGCTTGGTACTAACTGGGCAATTCCCTTTTTGACCGACCTTGAGGTCGACTCACTACTCCAGCTGCAGTGAGTTACGAGGTGGATACGGAGCATGCGGGTGCATGCCGGTATCTGCACTCTGCCGCCTGCTAGTACCGAAGGTCGCTGCATGCGCGACCTACGTTATACACGGCCAATGCATGACGTTTAAAACGTCACATGGAATGGATTAACTTTACACGGCTATTGGTGCAAAACGGGGGGCGCGGCGCTTTACACCAATCGCTGTGTAAAAATGATCCACTCCATGTGACGTTTTAAACGTCATGTACCGGCCGTGTATAACGTAGGTCGCGCTGCATGTCGCCTCACGCACTAACCAGACGTCACAACAGAGTCACCTTGCTCCTTGCTCTTCAGAGTTCGATCTCGCCGTTGCCATCGCTTCGGATAAGTTGTGGAAGTAGTCCTATCACCGTTTGCTAGTCTGTTGCCCAGAGTCACCATCCCGACCCGAGGGAGTCCAGGCCGGTTTTCTGAGATTAGCCTTCCACCACCTAGCGGAGTCTGTGGTCGACATCATAGGCTTAGTACTCTTGCCGCTGAGAACCAGTGCTTAATAGAGTGGGGGGGCAGTTCCGTCCTCAACCGAAACATCAGGCACTTCCGGCTTTTTCAGACACCCCTCTACTACCAGTGCACCGCGGTGATGTGATGATTCGTCCAGTTAACCTGCCCCCGTCGTGTCGGAGAAACTCTCACAATGCCTCCGATCATCTTCCCCACTGAAGAGGCCGAGTCGGGACCACCTGGAGGAGCGTACCAAGTGTCTGTATAGGGTATAAATGAAGCTGTACCTGAGGGCGCCCGTCATGCACGTCAACCGCCATACCGAAGTCCTGAGAGACTTTTAACGCGCACGACCAAGAAGGTCCTTCTGTATGCGCTACGGCGATGGGAGCGCCGCTACCTGCTGACCACTCCCATTCTCCCAAATGAATTGACAACAAAGGTTGCCCAAACTTAGAGGACACCACCGCAGAACACTTGGAGAGTCCGCCTGAGTCACCCGAGAGCTTTGGAGCCGGAATCCAAAATAGGAAACCGGACCTTAAGCTGGCTTCCCCCGACAAACTCTTGCTTTACCACAGCTTAGACCCACTATGTGCACGTGTTCACGCGGCGAGAGAAGGCCTCGAGGTGAAATGGTTCTGAGTAAAGGCCCATGTAGGGATTCACGGCAATGAAACAGCAGACCGCCTTGCGAAAGCAGGTGCAGGTTTAGATGTCATTGACGTCTCTCTAAGTCTGTCGCCTCGATCAGTAAAAACAAGGATCCGCCAGGAGGTGAAAGCCCTCTGGCAATTTCGATGGGAGGAGGCGGAAACAGGGAGAAATGTGTTCAACATAATTCCGAAAGTGTCGGAAGAACGCACCTGGACTGCGCCTCTCATTAACTGGGCGATTACAGGGCATGGACCATTCCCGGAATACTTCCACCGATTCAAGGTAAGACCTCTCACGCGGGGATGCCCATTTTGCACAGACCCGGATCCCGCCACGAGTGAACATCTACTCGTGGCTTGTATTGGAACGCAACCTCTCAGGGACAGGTTCTGCCCGAAGCTCACCGCTTCGACTGTCCGGAACTACTTCGTGGTTCCGGAATGGAGGAAAGCACTCACGGCTTTTCTCCAGGAAATGGAGCCACATCTTAGATAGGTTCCATTAATGGGCAGTCCCATCCAGTGCACCTGAGGCGAAACCTTAAATTTGGCCCAGGTAAGTAACAACAGGTAAGTTGAGGGGTGAAGTTTGAAGTGAGAAGAGAGCAACAGAGAAACAGTGAAGAGAAAGGGCGAGAATTCAAGGGACAGAAGAAGTGTGAAAAGAGAGAAGAGTGAAGATTGAAGAGAGAAAAGGTGAAGATTATGAAATGGCAAATGTAATTATGTAAATAAATGTTTTTCTATCCTATATGTAACCAAGTATTAATAAGTCTAACATGTGAAATAAACGCCGCTCTCGTGCGTCGGCCTAACACTCCCAATGGATCAGTTTGTAAATAGGTAGCAAATATTTCGATGTAGCTACTCTATTATTATTATTATTAATGCAGAACAATAAATGTAATTATGAAGGACCAAATAAAGAGCAGTGGCTCAATCCAGGACGGGGCGAGAGCTGGCACGTCTTCCTGGTGGAGGAATGAAACTCGAATAAACGAACGACACGAGTGAGAGGGAAGACATACTAGGTCGTCGGTGAGAACTGGGTTCTCACGTGCAGCAGGAAAGCCGTACAGGCATGTTTAGACGAGAGCAAGGCACATGCGGGTGGGTATTCAATCTGTGCCAAGTGTCAGTACAACAATCAAAAACGATCTGCTCAGCAGATAACTTGCGATAACCTGTAGAGGTTGAAAGCAATACCCATTAGCTTACCACAGCTTCCGAACATCGAGTAATATGAAAGGATGAAACGACTGGACTAATCGGCTGCGGCGAGATGGAGGGGCCTCTCGCCAGCCCGGGATCTCGAGGAAAGATATCCCTGAAAGTATAGACACGTCCTGGCTTAGATTGTCTCCGCATGGCCCCCTGAAGCTTTCCCTCCGGCAAACTGCAACGGCAGAACGCCGGCGTAGCCGGTCGACTCAACAGGGGGTCATTCGGAAACACATGTAAAACAAAAACACAACAGATGTTAGACAACAACGAAAAGTTATGTTAGAGATCACAATCGGACTCTGAAGGTCACGGGAAACTCCTTCAAAAGCGCCATGGAAGCGGTCCCGATCGAGTTTAGTAGCTTGAAAGTTAATTCAAAGTCTTCTGCTGATCCAGCCATCGGGCGGAGAAAGCTCCGATTACGCAAAGACAAACTGGATTGGTTTTCGACCCGGGGTTCGAGTTTTGGCTTGATTGCCGCCGCGCTAGTCAGCGAGCCACCGGTCCGGTTCCTCGTAATCGAACAGTCCAGGGAAAGAACCTACATTCTACCAAGGAGGTGATACGGTCCACGGTGACATGAGTGGCCCTGAGGACACTTATCACACTTGGTACGAACGGGCAATCCCCTTTCTGTCCAACCATTGAGGTCGACACACAACTACTCCAGCTGCAGCGAGTGACGTGGTGGATGCGGACCATCCGAGCCACACGCCAGTATCTGCGCTCTGCCAGTACCGAGGGTTGCTTTACGCCGCCTCATGCACTAACAAGACGTCACAATAGAGCCATAACGCATCTTGCTCTTCGGAGTTTGATCTCACCTCCGTCATCGTCTCGGATAAATTGCGGAAAAAGGCCCTATCGCCGTTCGCTAGTCTGTTGCTCAGCGTCACAACTCGACCCGGGGAGGGACTCCCGGTCGAGCAACTGAGTTTAACCTATGTTCAGTATGAGGTTCAGACTCAGTGGCCCACAACACCGAGTCTTTGTGGAACCTCCGGCTTTTTTGGACGCCCGTCTACCACCGGCGCACCACGTTGAGGTGGCGATTCGTCCGTTTTCCTGCCCCCGTCGTGACGGACTCCCGGTCATCTTTTTCACTGAAGGGACCGAGTCAGGACCACCCGGAAGGGTGCGCCGGGTGTCTAGAAGGTATAAAAAGTGCTAACAAATTGTATCCCATATATGTTGAACGATAAATGTCGATCGCAACGACATATGTTATTTCAAATGTAAACGTTGTATAAGGATTCAATTGAGGAAGCGTTTTGGCCTGTGAAGAGCTAGCAGATGTCGATGCGATCGATATTTGTCATTCAATATCGTTCAACATGTATGGGATGCAATGGACTTTACTCACGAGTGGCAACAGTCACGCCTCTGCGGGTGTATGCTCTCCGAAAAAGACTGTCTATTGGATGAAGGGGAAGCTGCGTTAAAATGTTCTTCACGTCTCACTCGCGAGGCTAACGAAAAAGACAGGCTACCGCGGTGCATTCCACTTATCTTTTTTTACAGACCGCTAGAGTGACGTGATGCTCTTTTCGTACACCTGTATTGGTGCATTCGAGCATCACGTGACTCCCGCGGTCTGTAAAAAACGATAAGGAAAGGGCGAGGCTAACGAAAAAGAAAGGCTACCGCGGTGCTTTACGCGTATCTTTTTTTAAAGACCGCCGGAGTCACGTGATGCTCGAATGCACCAATGCAGGTGTACGAAAAGAGCATCACGTCACTCTAGCGGTCTGTAAAAAAAGATAAGTGGAATGCACCGCGGTAGCCTGTCTTTTTCGTTAGCCTCGAGGAAAGGGCAACTGACGTCACTGTTGGTTAAATTACTGTTGGTTTGGGAGAAAAACTTGTTCGTTCTTTACGACTCCTATAATACACATGAGATGGAGCGATTTGATTGGTCTACGTTAAACTGGTCTGTGATATGATTGGCCTACGTCGCCATGACGATTTCCTGCAACGATAGCTGCGACAAGAATGCAGTGGTAGATTGGTTGATGGAGCTGTTTGTTTGTAAACATGCCCTTTCCCATGGCTTCTTGACACTTTTTATCCCAAATCCATGGAACACCTTTTTTATTCAAGTTGTGTAATAGATGTGCTAAAGTAGCAAGTTTGTTTGAGAATCTAGAATAAAAGTTAACTAATCCCATAAAAGACTGAATTTCTTGAACATTCTTAGGAATTTTAGCATTCTTAATTGCAGCAATCTTTTCATCTGTTTAGATAATCCTTGTGCATTTATCTTATATCCCAAAAATTCAATTTCATTCTGGAAAAATTTACATTTATCTTTATTTATTCTCAATCCATGTTGACGACATCTATCGAAAAATTTCCGTAATGTGTCTGGAAATCTCTTGCTGCGATCCGTGCATCATCATTAAATACTTCTACACCTTCTAAATCATGCAATACACTTTCTATATATTTCTGCCAGATAGCAGGTGCTGAGTTAATCCCAAACATTAGTCTTGTGCATTCATAAAGGCTCTTATGTATTAATCGTTAATAGTTTTTGACTGTCAGGGTGAATCTTCATTTGTAAATAAGCTTGAGTAAAGTCAATCTTTGAAAATATCTTACCAGCATTCAGTGAATCGAAAATTTCTTCTGTTTTCGGAAGAAGGATGTCTTTGAATTTTTAAATTTTTGTTAAGAGTGACAGAATAATCAGCACATAATCAAATTTTCCCATTTGCTTTAACTACTGGTACTATTGGAGTCGCCCAATCTGAAATATTAGATTTTTTATAACTCCTTCTTTTTCAAGTCGTTCTAATTCCTCTTCAATACGCTTTTTCATTGCAAACGGTCTCGGTCTGCAAAAAACTGAAACGGCATCCGGTTTTAACTCAAGACTACTTTCATAATTTTTTATTTCGCCCAATTTTTCATCAAATATGTCTGCGTATTCTTCTAACAGTTTTGTAAGATTTCCCTGTTTTACAACTGTCAGAGCTTTAATCCTTACCCAATCTAAATTGGTTTTATACAGCCATTCTCGACCCAAGATAGTGTTTAAGTCTTCTTTAACAATATATAAATTTAAGTACTCTGTTTGATTCTTATATTTTACATTAACTGTTGAGTAACCCAGCAGTTTAAGGGTTTCACCATTATAGGTCTTAAATGTCAAGTCTGTAGGACAGATTTTTTTTCCTCGAAATCTCTTTAAATTTCTTTAAACTCATTACTGATACTGTACCGCCTGTATCGACTTCCATTTCAAAAGATTTACCTTCAATTTTAATAGTTACTATTATGGGTGGTCTTTTCGGAAATTTTTCTTTCATGCAAATGTTCTCAACTTCAAAAGAACTTCTGAATCATTTACATAAAACTGTTTTTGCTTCACCATTTTGTTTGGTTTAGCCTCCTTAGAATAATAACAAGCTCGTTCAATATGGCCAATACACTGACAAACTCTACATTTACTTGCTTTAAACTTTATGATTTGATCTATTAAATCTAGAACAGTATACCATGTTATTTTTCTTTTGTGTGCTCTTAGGTTGTGGTTTTATTTTTTCCACCAAATACACCAACGGCTTTAATTCCTTGTGGCTTACTCATATCATTAACTCCTTTAGTTGCTCGTTCCATTGCTAAAGCGATCTTAACATTTTTATCGAGATCAATATTGTCTTCTTCAAATAGCCGATCTAGGATTGCTCTATCTCGTAAACCACTAACGAAAACATCTCTCAACATAGTATTCAACATAAGTTGAGTGTATTTGCAAGGAATTTCTAAAGAGCGAAGTTCAGAAAGATAAGAACTAACGCTTTCCCCTTCATGTTGTTTCCGGTTTAAAAACATGTGTCTTCTATGTATTATTAATGGTTTTGGATTCAAATGTTCTTGCAAAATTTGTCTAAGCGCTTCATATTCCTGATCACTGGGATTTTGTGGAGCAAGAAGATTTTTTAACACATATAGCTTTGCTGAAAAAAATTGATATTAGTGTTTTCGCATGTTTTTCCTTAGGTACATTTTGTATATCTAAAAAGGCTTCAAACCTATCCATGAAAGTATCAAAACTTTCTAATGATTCATCATATTTCTCAGATTGTACTCCAGAAACCTTATTATTCCTTAGGGTGCTATCCCCCTTTAACGCATCCATTAGTGCTTTATTTTGTTTAATTAATTCTTGAATTAATTGTTCCGTTTTAATAGAATAATAAGCTATTCTTACCTTACTCTAATCTTCCAAAATAGAAGTAGTATTCCAAAGTAGCAATATTACTAAACTAGATGAATCAAAGTTATCCTCGTCGTCAGTCTGAAACTCGGCAATTACTTTGCCAAAACATAGCAGATAAAAGTTGGCTATTCGCACGTTGCCATTTAAGTACATTTGTTCATTTTAATATACGACAAATAAGAAGGAAGATATTGTTTTAATTTTCATAATGTGACTATATATGGTTGAATTTCATCTCCGTAGCTAGATTTGGGGGGGGGGGGTATAAAAGCAAGCCCCTCTACTACAGGGTTGAAAGGTTGAAAAGAAATCATTCCTACACTTTATTTTATTTTTTTTAATAAAGAAAAAGGCATTGTAACTTAAAATTTATAAGATTGCTTCCTGCCTCAATGAGAAATTCTGGCTATGATTTTATTGAATTTTAGAATGTTGTAACCAATTTTTTTGTTCTGCATTGAGAGGTGGTATGTATTTTCCTTTAATAGAAACTTATGCAGAGAACATTGTTTTGCATAAATAAAATGATTGTGAAATGCAGAAGAATAAATCCAGCTTTAGCTGATAAGATTTGAAACTCGTCTGTTAGCATACACCAAAAATCTGGGACTCTATTTGTGATTAGCTTCAAACTTTGTTTTTATATCCGAACTTGATGTCAAATCAAGCAGGCTTTTTCAGGTTGCTGTGGTATCACAGAGGCAGAACGTGCATTTACAATCCAAACTCTTCTGTAATGTTTTAGAATCTCTTTGGAAAATAAGAGATTCTAAATATCAAGACAACATAGCAGGTGGTCTTCAAACTCATTTAGGATATCTGCTCTGTAGGAATGTCTTATAGTTCTGTTAATTCTTTTGTCTTACATTTTATTTGGCATTGAAAGACTATAATGGGTTATATAATGAATACAGACTATCCAGTCTTTTATATTTAAATGACTTTACTCCATTTTTGTTAAATCCTTGCATTTTATCATTAACATTTTTAAAAAATCTTGAAATGACAGACATATAAATCATTTTTAGGGTTCCGTACTTAAAAAGTAAATCGTAACCGTTATAATAATGAATTAAAAAATAAGATCATTCCTGTGTCTGTCTGTCAGAGCCCTTTTCTCATAAACTATGAGATGTGGAAAGTTATAAAGTATTTTTACCCACATATTTTCAGATTATTAGCCATTCACAAATATGTTTAAGAAAAATTTAGGAGGCTAATTTAGTTACTTAAAAAAAAAAAGTTTTATTTTTGTATATTGTGGGGTATCATGTGAAAGATCTCGTAATATCGAACTCAAAAATATATTTGTTTTAATTTTAGTTAGTATATTTTCAGAGATATCGTGAAAAATGTACTGCAAAAGTATGTCCCTCAACCCCCCTTTATTTCTGAATCTACTGAAACTAAAACTATCAAAAAATTAGGGGTTGTAGGAGTTTATTTAAACCTTGCAGGAAAACTATAGCGATTTTCCTAGGTAACATAGTTTTTAGAAACATGCATTTTTCTGTTACACACAAACTTTACTTTTCAGGCGGTCTGCGGGGGAGTTGACAGCCACACGAGGTATCTATCAACACAGAATCATCCAAGGCTATTTGATAACGATTTTCAAAAAAATTGTCAGTAATTAGCCAGGATATTAAGTTACTTGAAGAAAAATAACTTTTTTATATATCATGTAGGGTATTGTTCAAAAGATCTCGTAATATTGAACTAAAAAAAATATATAATATATATGTATTTTTTTTAATTTTAGGTATTATATTTTCAGAGTTATCATCGAAAGTATACTGGAAAAATATTTTCCCCCCTTTCCTTTTTCCGAATCTATTGAAAATAAAATTATGAAAAAATTAGGGGTAGTAGAAGTTTGTTAATTAATAAATTTAATGTACGGAAGGAACACTTTCAGTGTAAGTTATACTTGTACTTGACCTTCATTTTTTTCCCCTCTTAAATATCAGCAAAACTTTGTCAATTTCATTAGTTAGTGATCGTCATTCGACTTCTCTGCCAAAGTGAAGTCATTTTCATTCAGAGAGATTCTACTACTTTCCTCAATTCAAAGAGGCGCATTAAACTTTTACTGCAGAATATCGCCTTTACCTATGTGTGAAGAAGTAAAAACTGATACAGACTCCCTATGCCATCATACAAAGTTTGAAACAGGCTATAATTTTTGAGTAGTGATTTTATAAAATTTATTATTGTCATGTAATTTCATATAATGTAACTGTTCAAAACTTCTGTTATATCATGTGGCCTTTTTATTGCACTGCAAGAGCTTGGCAGTGAAATATGCAATGGCTTCTATTGCACCCCTTGCTACTTTCTTCTATCTTTACAAGAAGAAAGTGTTGGATTCATGAAAATTTTCGTCTTCTGGTTTTCGACGGATTTATACATTTTAGAAGGTCCTTAACACGATTTGACTGTTTTTAGAAAATGTCTAAGTGTGAATCTCTGACTCTGTCTGTCTGTCTGAATGTGACAAAAATTTTGAGGGCGCCCTATCTCAAGAACTAATGCACGAAATTTAATAAAACTTTATGTTCAGTTAGTTCAAATAAATTGGTGCTGATTAGTTTTTTGTGAAAATCGGCCAATAGGTGGTGCTGCTATGCTGCACTTTTCGCGATTTCTTCACTAGCTCTATCTCAAGAACTAATGAACTTATTTTCATCAAACTTCAGACTCAGTTAGACCTTAACATAGATAGATGCTGATTATGTTTTGGTGTAGATATCCCGAAAGGTGGTGCTTCTATACCACTTTTTTCAGGATTTTTACGATAGCTATACCTCAAGAATTCATGCACGGAATTTCATCAAACTTCAGATTCTGTTAGACCTTGACATAAATAGATGCTGCGTACGTTTTAGTGTAAATAGCCCAACAGGTGGCGCTGCTATGCTACTTTTTTCATTATTATCACGAAAACTATATCTCAAGAACTAATGTACGGATTCTCATCAAACTTCAGATTCAGTTAGACATTGACATAAGGTGTTGTTTAGGTTTTGGTCTAAATCTCCCAACAGGTGGCGCTGCTATGCCACGCTTTGAAGGATTTACACGATTTTAGCAATAGTCATATCTCAAGAATTAATGCACGGAATTTAATTAAACTTTAGATTTAGTTAGACCTTGATATAAATTGGTGCTGATTCTTTTTAGTGTATGTGAAACCTGTGTGAGATAGATAGAAGAAAGTTTTGGTATTGGCACATCCGACTAGGTTTTTCCTTTTGTTTTTGCAGTAGCACCAGGCATCTTACAACCCATTACATTTGCTTTATCTGTATGCACATTGACACAGTTATCCCATAGGATGTTGCTGTGTGTGAAAAATTTGCATAATAATGTAAAAATTCCAGAGCCTTTTGCTGTAATCTTTACGGGTTTGCCGAGAAGCCGGTTCCCTTCAAAAGAGTCTATGTATGAATAGTGCACAAATACCATTATTATTGCTAATCCCAACTACATTGGTTGATTCATTGATTTGAAGAGATTTATACATGAAATTAAAGTAACTCATTAATTTGTCAGTCCTCTATATTTTTGTCAGATTCTGTCTTTGGCAGTGTAACTTCTTGCAGCTTTTTCATTCAACATTGTCTTTTGTACAAGGTTTGGTAAAAAAAAAATAATTAACAATGTTAATAAATAAGGGCTTTGACAGCTTGAAAAATCCTGTAACTTACAAAGATCCTACCATATTCGCTTCCAACTGTTTTTTTTATTTAACAGTTATACTCTACTTTTGTCAGCTTTAAGGTCAGTATTCTTGCTTCTAACAATAATTTGGTTTATTCTTGCATTCTGAATGCACTCTTTTTGAATAACTATGCATTTTTTAAAACAAACTACGCAGTGAAATTTACTATCAGTGTCTCAGGGAATAAAATAAGCTGAATGAGGATTATATTTTCCTTTAAAAGTTTGTTAAACTGTGATAAAATCTGCAGGGAAAATATATATCTTTTCCACAGAGCAAGATTTGAGAAATTTTGTTTTGAAGCATTAAATGTTTTTCTCCTCTCCCTCCCTCTCTCTCTCTCTCTCTCTCTCTCTCTCCTCTTTTTAACTGCTTGCTATTGTTATCTCTGTGGATAGTGCATACTAGTTTTGATGGGGAAAAAGAGCTTCTCAATCTACACTGTACAGTTATTCTTAAAATAAAATCTGCTATAAACAAAATATTGAAAGCCACACTTTCATTACTGGGTTCCTCAGTGATTGTGAAGAAGCTTTGTTACTCTTTGCACAAGGATTTTTAAAAGATGTTGGGAAAGTGTGGGTGTCGGAGATAGGAGAGGGGGTGAGTGGCAAGATGCACCCATGAGGTAAATTAAAATGCATGCATAATAGTAAAAAGGTTGGGAACTCCTAACATACTGGTATTTATAGTCTCTAAAATTCAGATAATTTGGTTTTCGTCTTGCACTTCTTCTCTTATATAAAGTTCCTGCATAGTTGTGTTTCACTTAAAATTTTATGAGTCAGCCTGACTCGCTAATCATAAAATTTGAGACTCAATAAATTAGAAAATGTGAGTTAGTTATGAATAGTCACAAGTTATTTAAAAAATTATATTTATTAGAATATTAACGTTTTAGTGGCTGTTCTAATATTAGATTTGCACTAGCAACTACCACAAATGATCTTATATTATTAAATGAGCAATTCTTGTACATTTATTTATAGATTGGGTTCTCAAAATAATGGATGGGTTGTTTTGGGGTGTAGAAATTAATCTCTCAGGATGTCATATCCAGGAAAAATCACTTTCATGCTATACCTGATTTTTGCACAGGTATAAATCATTATAGAAAGCATAAAAAGTGTGCAAGAACTGCCAAAAATTGAAATGAAATATTAAAATATTCCAAATAATTGGTATGTGAAGTGTAACAATTTATTATCTTATACACATTCAGAGAAAATATAGTTCCAGAGGCAAGGTGGGCATCAAACAAAAATGTTGTTAGCAATAATATTGTTTTAACTGTGTGAGACTTAGATAATGATATTAAGTATGCCAATTGGCTCTGAACGTGATTCTGAAACCCCATGTGATTCTTCTGATTGCCCACAAAAAAAAAAAATAATAATAATAACTGCAGTTAGAGTTTTCCCCATTTGTCTGGAGTGAAGCTCGATCGACCAGGTGAAAGGACCAAGTTCTAATGAAATCTGAAATATTATTTTAGTTAACTTTTCCTCTAAGTAATGTTTTGTTTATAAACTTCTCCATAGAAGTTTTATTTCTTTAAGAGGCTCACTTAATTGGTATAGAATATCAATGCTATCTCTTGTTGTATGAACAATCAGTTGAAACACTAATAAAACCACTAACATCGCTTTGAAATAACACTGTTCAAGGGTTAAAAAATAATAATGATGATAATAATTATGCTATGAAATTAATACATTCATAGACTATGCTACAAAACAATAAAAATGTGAAAAATGAATTATTTGCATACCACCAGTTAAAAAATAAATGAAGTCTATCATGAAAAAGTTATTTTGTTGACATTTTTCTCTTACATTTTGTATGTTTCCCATATAAGCAGTAATCTGCATATTTTCATTCTATTTGCTGCTGTATCTTTCACTGCGTTCATCAGAAAAAGCTCCCAATTATCCAGAAAAAAAAGCCCAACTGAGAATGTGGGAAGTACAAATTTAGAGACATATTGCATCCCGATGCCTTAACCCGTTGGGGACGAGTGACATGTATACGTGCCGCAATAAGATGCTCAGAATCCTCAATTATTTCCACCAGTTATTTTTTTACTGTAAGCTTTGCCTCATTAAATCATAGCATTTCTGCGATTCAATTAGGTGAAAATTTCTGTTTTGAAAAGCCGGTGGTAAAAGATTAAAAATTCTGTAAATGACGCTCGTTGCGAAGGGGTTAAATGAGGAGAGTAGATTCTCCAAACAACTCTCTATTTTTTTTTTTTTTTTAATATATGTATAATTTTGAGACTGTTTCCCAAACAATTTTTACATATTTTTTCGAAAGCATCCCATGCTACTTTCTCGACAGCATTCAGTTTATTTTTGAAGCAGGATCTTGAAATAGTTGTTCCATTTGAGGTCCAACAATTTTTTAGGTAGATTTCGTAAGAAATACTCCCTATTACATTCTCCCCTAAGTTTGAATTTTTGAAAATTTTTGCAGATCTATGCCGATCATGACTCCCAGAACCCAAAACCACCCTCACAATTCAAAACTTTATATCTATCTATCTATGTCATTTTTTTATGGACACGATAACTCGAATAATTCTTCACAAATCTCTTCCAAACTGATACATAAAATCAAGGGGCATAAAATCTCGGTCAAGTTCGTTAATGGACAAAACCAAACCAAGGGGGGGGGGTGAAATGGGGGGGGGGGGGCTTTTTGTGAAAACAGAAAAAACCCATAATTTCTTAATTATGATACGTATCAAATCCGTTTAATGTTATTACTACTTCTAGGAAAAAGGCCGAAAATTTATGTATGACATATTTTTGATATTAAAAATGGCTCCAGGTGGAGGGAGGGGGGGGGGGGGGTTAGAAGAAAAATATTCATAACTTCGCCCATTCCCAAGATATCAAATCCGATTAAATTTATTGTAAATCTCTTTAAAATTATCTACAACTTTTATATTGACAAGTTTTTTATAGGACCAACTCTTATGACAAAAAAAAAATTAAAAACAAAAAAAAATCCCTGCTGGCTCGGCCTACAAGCAGACGTGAAAACAGAAAAAACCCATAACTTCTTAATTTTTATACATATCAAATCCGTTTAAAGTTATTATTACTTCTAGGAAAAAGGGCCAAAAATTTATGTATGACAGATTTTTGATATTAAAAATGGGGGTTGAAATAGGAGTTTCAGATGAAAAAAATTCATAACTTCGTCAATTCCAAAGATATCAAATCCGCTTAAATTTATTATAAATCTTCTTAATATTATATACAACTTTTATATTGACAACTTTTTTATAGGACCAACTTTTACGGTAAAAAAAATTAAAAACAAAAAAATCCCTACTGGCTCCACCTACAGGCAGAGGTATATTTCGAAGTGGGTGATCCCAACTGCCATATCATGGCAAATAGGTCTTTCTTCTGCAATTCCCAATAAACAGGTGCCCCACGGTCTGCGTCTTTGAAATCTACCTGTGCCTGTAGGCTGAGCCTTTAGAGATTTTTTTTATTTTGGCCTTGCTTTTCATGCCTGAAAATTTGTGTATCGAATATTCCTTCACTGTCTTTATTCATTGCTTTAACAAATTTCTTAATGATGTTTTATGATGAACATTTTATATGAAGAGGAGGTAAATATATTTTTTATATTAAACAATATACTCTACATATCCACCTCAACAGTGACACTAACAAAGAAAAATTAGTATGTGATGGAGCAATTTGATTGCCATGTTTGAACATTGTATTGTTAAACCTGTTGGAAAAAAGTCATTATTTTTAAGGGGAGTATTTTGATGTCAACAAGCGTAATATACAGAATATCAAAGAAAATTTTTAAATTGAAACTAGTCAATTCTTTTTATATAAAGGGTACAGCTGAGATTTTTGAAAGACTTTTCCTTTTCCAACTAAAGCAATTCAGCATTTTTCAATTGGTTTTATTATTGGTGGTAAAGAAAATGGGATTTGCGAAAGTTAACATTAACCTTTTAAATACAGTAAAGCTTTGATTACTTGTCGGTCATAGAACCATCGCTGTGACAGATAAGAGAATTGTACAGATAATGGAAATGTGTCTGCCTCCCTCCCTCCCTCTCTCTCACACACACACATACATATCCACAATTGGGATGATGAAACACAAAAATTAAATTTTAATGCAGGATTTTTTTATATCATATACATACTAATCAAGATTAGAATTGTAAATTGATTATACTTATATAGCTCCTTAGCTCTCATATTAGTACATTATATAAAGGAACCATTCAGTGCAGTTAGAAAGCATTCAGAAGCTTTCTCCAATATGCTTATAGAATCATTTTCCAGTTGATATTCATCAGTAAAAATCAACATATAATGACAAAATGTTTTATAATCTGTCTGTCATGTTTTATTTCTAGTGACTGAGGAATAAATAGTAAGTGGCAGTTAAATGAGTGATCGATAATAGAAGTTTTACTGTGTTTTCTGAAAGAGCATTTTTACTATTTTTGAGGCAGGAACAGGCATCGCCAGGTCAATTTGTTAGCCTTAAGTTAACCAAGTCAGTTGTTAACCTAAAATTTGTCAGTCATATTTTGATAGTTTTCTAGGATGTACCTGTAAAATGCGAGTAAATATAAACACTGTTCATGTTCAGTTATTCTCATAATGTTAAACAGCTGCATGCTTGCCAACCTCACATAAAACTGCTTAATTTCACCCAAGTCGAATAATCACATTTTTAATTAACAAATTTATTTAATTAAATGTATCTACATAGCACATATTTTGTTTTATTTCTTAAGTAAAATTATTTGACTTTAATCAAATTGAACAGTTTTACGCAAGGTTGGCAAGTACGGATTTAAATTTATTTTAATTTAACAGTAAATAATTATAATAGATTTTATAATTATTTACTGTATAGTCATCTTATGTATACCATGTGATTTCTGCATATATTGTAAAAATAAAATATATTTCATAAAAATATATTTTGCTTTATTCATTTATTTGTTTTTATCTCTTTTAGCATCATGAACAAGTATTCAAGTATGTGGATACATTAGAATCTCTGCTGTTCACAAGTGATATTGATCATCATATTTTATCTGTATTTCAGCAATTTTGTGCTTTAAAAGCATAATTTGTGGACTGAAAAAGAAAAAACATTTTATTTGTATACCATCCATCATTTTCATATATAAACATATTTTCACTCAAAATACTTGTTCTATCTCATTGATTTTTATTTTAGGAATGGGGAGGAATTATCAACCATATCAGTTGCATTAAAACTCTTGCAAAATATTGGGTACTAAACTTGCTTAATTTTAAAGGATTGACAACGGATGGCGTAAACTGTAAATAGCAACGGTAAATGTCTAATGTTATGACAGTCAATGACATATGAAAACGCTGTCATATTAGGCTTTAAGAATCAGTATATTTGATTTATTTGAAGTGTAAACAACAGATGTGCTTTGTACATTGAAAATGCAATGTGCGGGAAGCATTACATTTATATTTCCATTTTAAAAAATCTGCAGCTACAAGTTTCCATTTGCTGACTGAAGCTTATGGGGATTGTGCTCTATCGATTTGGAATTGGATAACAAGAAGCACCCTAGCCATCCGAAAAAGTTTGCAGACTTAGAATTGGAGGTATCGCTGGATGCAGATCAATATTAAACACTTTACGGCCGTCTCGAAATGTTTTAAGTTAATGAAAGTGGTTCAAATGAAAGGAAATTGGGTGTCATACGAATTGAGGCCTAGGGACATCGAAAGACGTTTTTGTACATGTGAGCTGCTGCTTCAAAGGCAAAGAAGGATGGACCAGAGGGCCCGTGCGAAGATTTCGCACTGAAATCTAATATTTTTTAGGTACTTCTCTATTAATCCGTCGACCGCTTTTCATAACAAAAAAATACCGCCAAACTGTAAGATTAAACACCAAAAATGCAGTCCCATTTACTTGATGTCAGAATCATTATGCGTGTTTGTTACGTCATCTAGTAGTATTACATTCGACATTTGCGTGTATTTTTCATTACATTTTACTGATTTAGTAGTTATTTTATTAATTAAAATAACAATTGTGTCCTTAAATTCTTATATTTTATTTATTTTTTGATATTCCAATGGCAACGTTCTCCCGTTTATTTGGCGATAGTTTTTTGTTATGAAAAGTGGTCGACGGGATAATAGAGAAGTATCATTTTTTATCAATATGTAATATTTATTAGATGCAGGTTTAAACTTCTAAAGAAAAAGCAAGGATAAAAATATCTGCAAACAACATTTAGTTGTTAGTCAAGCCAGAATATCATCTAATTTATTCCATCAAAGTTAGACTAAAAACTGATCCAAGATTGCTAAAGGCACGCGCGAAAAAAAAAATTAACAATCGTATTTTTACTGCATTAGAGGATGACGTCATCTGCTTCGGGAAAACCATGGGACTTAGAAATATAAATCTAAACATTTCAATTTCAATTTCGCTTTTTAATCATAAGTATAAAATAAACCCGTGCGGTGTTTTTTATAATAATTGCTATGAGCATCATATAATGTGGTATTTTTTTTTTTTTTTTTTGGCAACAATAATTTCAGGAAAACCTTTCATTTCTTTCATGAAATCAATGCCGATTTAATTTTTTAATTTCAGCAAATTTTAATCAAAAACATGTTTTAACGAATTGTTAAGTGGGCTATGTCAGAAGCCGGTTCTAAAACCTTTCATATGGTATCTCATTCGTTGTTCTGCGTTTCATATTTTCTGAGTAAAAGGGATGTTGACAGGAGAAATAATATATAAGGATTTTTGGCATCGTATTCTTACTGGGGATGAAAAATGGATACATAATGCCAAGCACAAAAAAATCATAATGCCATCCTGCCCAACCATTCACATCAATAACAAAGCCAAATATCCATCATTTGAAGGTAACACTCTGTATTTGGTGGGATCAGAAGGAGGTCATCTATTCAGAGCTATTTAAAACTAGTCAAACCATTACTGGGGATCATTACCAAAAACAACTTGTAAAGCAGAACCATGAATTGAAATCAAAACGACCGGAATACGCCAGAAGACACAAGGTGATTTTTCCAGCACAACAACAATCAGCCCAATACCTCAAGTACAGTAAAGGAAACACTAGAGATGCTTGGATGGGATGTGCTACCCTCACCCGCCTTATTCCCAGGCCTTGCTCCTTTGGATTACCACTTGTTTTGATCCATGCAAAATCACCTTTCTTAATAATGCTTTAGTTCCTTTGAAGATGTCCAAAAATGGCTCAATTCATGGATAGTCTCAAAAGACAAGCCATTCTTCCACCGAGGAATCAGTCTTTTACCGGAAAGATGGGAAAAGGTGTAATATGTAATATAATATCGCAGAATTTCGATTTCTAACATTAAAGTTTTCATTATTATTTAAACAAAATTTTAATTCTAAACTCAAAATACATATTTAACATTAGCTGCAAAACTTTTTTTTTTCCAATCTTTATCTGAACATTTGGAATACTAGTACTAAATTTTGCAAAGTTTGATGCTAGATAATGATATTTTGAATATAATATTTGTTTAATTGCCAGTCTCCTCCTCCCCATAAAACTGGCCCGTACCTCTCCACTAACTCTTGGTTTCTAATAGATTCCCAGGCCTTCAAAATTGGATTACTAACAGATTACAGAGCTTTCAAATTTGGGTATTTAAGGTTCCTGAGCCAACAAAATTTGGATATCTAAGGTAGCCATTGACAGCAAAACTTTTTTTCACAATCTTTATCCGAAAAATTAGACTACTAGTACTAAATTTTGCAAAGTTCGATGCTAGAGAATGAGATTATGAATATAATATATTTTTAATTGCCAGTCTCCTCCTCCCCATAAAACTGGTCCGTACTTCCCCGATAGACCTGGGCGATATCTCAATTCCAATATTGAGATATATTGTGATATCGAGGGGGGTTCAGTTCTGTTCGGCTTTATACAAAAGTGAAGCAGGGTGAGCGCTGAAATCGCTAAAATCAAACTGATGGGAAATAGGCAAAATATTTGGTTAAAATTTAGATATATTTAAAAAATATTGTTCTTAGCGATGAATTAAAATTTCGCCTTTTAGGGACCGTAGCTACTAAAACCTCATCTGGCACCAAAAATAGAATTTTTAAATACCACCATATTCCATTATTATAGTGATTACTATAAATAATGTCTTTTAGAGACCATTACTGACATAAAAAAGAAATATCTATGAATAGCATAAAATAAGTTTATTACTCGCCAATTTGCACTTTATGCATTTTTAGCTTCTTATGAAATGGAACAAAGGAATGAGACTGGTTATTGCAAAAATTCAAACAAATATTTTCGGTTTGCTAGTTGTAATTATTGGTTAGCTACACCCCTTCCTTCACTAAATTTATAATATAATAAACTTAACAGCATATCATATATTCTAATATGAGCAAATCTTGTGTGTGTGTGTATGTGTGTGGTTATATATATATGCAAATTTTATCTTAAAAATGGGCTCTAAAGATTTTGACGAAATTTTGTATTCTACCGTTTTGGGACACCAGAAAATCATTGAGCTAGGTCACGTGTTCAAGAAAATTCGATTAGTGGGTCATTTTGGGTCAGGGTCAAGCTAATTCTATCTAAAAAACGGTTCAAACAATTTTGACTAAATTTTGTATCTTGCCATTTTCGGGCACGAGAAGACTATTGGGCTGCGTCACATGTTCAAGAACTTTCGATTAATGGGTCATTTTTGGGTCAACCCGGGTCACGTTAATTTTATCTAAAAAACGGCTCTAACGATTTTGATTAAATTTTGTATCCTACGAGTTTTGGGCATGACAAAATCATTGCGCCAGGTCACATGTCCGAGAAATTCGATTAGTGGGTCATTTTTGAGTCACTGTGGATCAAGCTAATTTTATCTAAAAAACGGCTCAGACTATTTACACAAAATTTTGCATCCTATGGTTTTCGGGCACAAGAAGACTGTTGGGCTAGGTCGTTTGAGAAAATTCAATTAGTGGGTCATTATGGGTCAAGCTAATTTTATCTAAAAAATGCCTCAGTCTATTTACACTAAATTTTGCCTCCTATTGTTTTTGGGCACGAGAAGACTGTTGGGCTAGGTCACATGTTCGAGAAAATTTGATTAATGGGTCATTTTGGTCATGGGTCATGATATCTGAACTCAAAGCTAATTTTGACCGAACATAGCTCTGTCTTCTGTGCTCGTATTACATTAAAACAATCAGCAATTTCTTTTACTTATATATTCAAGATCCCAAATAACCGAAATAAACACTTCAGAGAAACATTATCTATCATGTAAGATATCTAAACAGAATTTATTTTACTTTAGCATTACAGTCAGTGATGAATTCAGAGGTGACACTGAGCCCCACCCCGTAGAGTTCCCACATTTTCCATAAATTAATATCCTGAAAGTGCAACCCTCTCCCCCTCTGAATACCATAATACCATGAATGCCAACGAAACACCGGGAGGTGCAAGATATTGAAACAGGTGTGCTACTAGTGCGCATCATGCAATACAGAAATTTAACAAATAAAAATATCAATCTCTCTTTTTTTTTTTTTTTTTTTTTTTTTTATCTCTTTTTCGTCAGGGAAGATAATTTTTCAACATATAAACACAAAATAAAATAATTAAAAACTTGTGTTGTATGAAAGTTTCAGCAAGGCATATCCCCCTGATGCAAATTTCTTAGTATTTTCTTCTGTTTGTGCATAATTAATCATGCCACTTGGAGATAAGTATTTTTTTTTCCACATCAAAATTCACAGAATTAAATTTCAAAACTCAGGAAGGGGCAATTGTCCTCCCTTCCTGGAGCCCATGATAATGCACCTCCCCCCCCCCCCCCTTCATGATTACAACTTATCATCATGAAGAAATATATCTTTTCTTGTTTGCTGCACCCTCGCGTAAACTGTTTTTTAATATCTCATTTGTAGGGGGAATCGGTTTAAAAATAGGGAAAAAACATTTCAACTCACTTTATTCTATTAAGATTGAACACTGTGTTAAAATTGCATAATATTCATTTCCACTGTTGCAAATAAAATATATAATAATGCGTAATGGTTTTGAAAATTTAAATGCAAAATTACCACCGAACGATGCGGAATTCAACGCATGCGCTAGCAGTTTTAAGTTTGCACCGTTAATACCATAAAAACAATATATCATTCACTATTGTTGGTTGCTGGCAAAAACCATAAATAAGCATCTACGATATTTATTGTCCGTCGCATAAATACCGAAAATATCACCCTTTCCTCTTTTCAAAAACCTTTTCTGCTGCGAGAATTCAAACAGTTAGTATTCATGAATACTGCACCCAAGGAACTGCTGTTTAATATCGCGGTTTAGACTGGGAGAATTCACATTGTTAGTATTCATGAACACTCGAAGACAAGGAAGCAGTGTTTAATATTGCTGCGGGCTCTTCAGCATACAGACGCCCAGGAACTTCTATCTTTATTATTATGTATACCAGGAGTTTTCAGTCAGCGGCATGAGTCCTGCAATGCCTATTTCTATGACTGTGGTATTATTCTTGAGAAGATGGTTGAAATATATTATTTTATGATCGTGTTTAATTAGTACAATTGCAGTTAGGTTATTTGCAATAACCCTTTCTTTATATATTTAAAAGAATTCTTTAAGGTCACTGAGAAAATATATAACTAAAAAGGATCTCACCCAAAACAGTCGTATGTTGAAAAGATGGAGACATGAAGAAGACTTGAATCATAAAATAAAGTTCTTTATTAATTTCTTTCAAAGAAGAAGAAATATATTCCTTCCACTTGGCCACCATGAGAACGGTAAAACCCATCCTGGTTTTTATTTTATTTTACACGAAGACTTCGTCGTTCTGCAGGGCATCATCCATTAAGATTTTTAACTTGAAAAAATAAAATGGCACAAAATAAAAAAAGAAGTAACACGTCCAATTCCGGCGACTCCCATCAGACAAACTGCCTCAAAAAGTAACGGAAAAATTATATATATGATACATACGGGAAAGGCCAAAGTGAAATCACGGGTCTTTCAATTTAATTGATTAAAATTTAAAGTCAACGATAGTAAAACAAACGAATCGCCGCTCTCAAAACGAAACCAAAAGTAAAATGATCCCCTATACGCCAACGCAGCAACGCGTCAGAGCTTTTGAAAATCCTACGTACGGCGAGATTAAAAAGAGCCGCTCCAACGGTGAATCAAGGTCAGAGCCATGCATACTGCGCATGCCCGACTGCCGCCGATGGAGGAGAGAGCGATAACGGCTGCGGAAAAAAACTAACAATGCGCGTGCGCCGCGAACGAGGTTCCGATGCAATGTAAACAAACCGCCGATGGGGACAAAGTATCGCTAAAAAGAATGAATGAAGCAGTATTTAAAAAAAAGCACGAGGGCTAAAATAAAGATAAATAGCGAAGCACCGTAATACGCACGCACAAAAATGCCGATAAACAAAACATTAAAAGAACGGTAAATTAAATAATGTGAGAATTCATCTCACAATGACCCATGAAGTGTTTTGCATGAATTAAATTATTCCGTATTAAAGATTTTTTTCAAAAAATTAATTTTTCGGAAAATTGAAATGAAAATAAAATTTCTTACAACTTCAATAATTCTTTTTTACTATACTACATTTAAATAATATACTTTCCTGTTCATGTGAACTCTGTATTATTTTATCTTACTACAACATTTGTTTTTTGTTACAAAAACTGATTTTTCGCTGCTATAAAAATGAATTTGGCAACTACAAAATTAGTTTTTTTTTTGCTGCTACGAAAAATGCTACATATTTTTTTGAGTGAGTGTGAACTGTGTACCTTATTTCTAGAGATCATGTATAGTTATATTTTTTTTCTAATTGCCTATCAATTGGAAAACTATACTAACATTTTATACAAACATTTTTTGCTTTGTCTCTATCTTAAAAAAATGGCTGAGGCATAGTAGTTTGAAATTCTAGAATGACTGATTTTTCCATAATCAGTTTCATTTACGAATTTTAGAAAATGTGGTTTCTCACAAATTTACTTTCATCGTTGTAACTATTGTCGCTACCCTCATACACTTAAAACTGCATAGTCATATCAGTTATTGATAGTTGATGGTTGATGAATAACTATCAACAGTATTAATTGTTGACATATTATAAAGTGTCAAATTCTTGCCAAGCTTAGCAATACTTGGCAAAATATCACCAAGTTTGGCTACAAAAATTGTTAATTTGGCAATAGCTGACTAATTTTTTGAAATTCCCATTCAAATTTAGTATTGATGAAAACTAACTGGGAATCTTCTATAATCAAGTTCTATATGCATTTTACCTTCGTGTGTTTGAGCAAAATTAGCTGAATTCTTAAAAACAAGGAATAGAGTAACTAGCTTTTCCTAACAGTACATGTTACAAGGACATTTTTAATTTGTATTGTTCTACTGCTTTCACTTACTAAAATTTCACAATCTAAAGCAGTCATTTCTTATTGTGGTATTTACCTGTTATAGGGGCCATGGCACAATCCAGACTTTAAAAAGTGCCCTTTATTGCCAAAGGAGATAAACAGCTATTACACTTGTTCAAGAAAATTGCTTCGGATTACATGCGTTAGATAAATTATGTATAATGTCGGATAAATTGTGTAAATAAATTTCAAAATATAGTTAAATAAATTGTATAAATATTGAAAGAAATTGCTTCTGTGTATGAAACGATAAATAGGTTGCCAGAAAGTATGAGTAAAAAAAACATGTCCTTCTCTTGCCAAGACTATTTTGTCTATATAGCCAAGGCCCTTTTATAAACAGGGGAGTATCATTATTGTTTCACATTTATGTAAAGTCACTCATTTGACTGAATTTATGTATCATTTGCCAATAATTTTGACTGTCTGAAATTGATTTTTTGAAATCGTGTTTTTTTTTATTATTAAACTAAATTTTTAAATCATAAAATAAAAGAATAAATAAATTCAGATTAAATTATTTATTAAGTACAATGTGCATATTCTCTCAAATGATTCATATACAGGGTGTTTACTTTCAACGGTATTCAATGGCTATTTCCTAAACCATTAGTCATAGACATTTAGTTCCAATTACAAAAATATTTTGAATGAGGTAAACAATTATTTTAAAAGTTTTTTGGATCATTAAAAACATTTCTTAAAAAGTTACGAAATTAAATTTTTTATACAGTCCCTTGGGTTCTACAAGTGATATTTTATTAAAAAAATTCTATTACACTAACAAGTCAGACAAAAAAAAGTCCCATTTGTCTAATACTAAAATTGACTGAGTTATGAAACTTTGAATTCCATGACTTATACCAGTTTCTACGTCTAACTAAACACAGATGAGTTGGGCCAAGCTTCGAGGGATCGTACACAAAGTGCTTAAAGTATTAGAAGGAGTTATTTCACGGGTACATTTCTGCATTGCAGCCATTGGAAGTCATTTCGAGAAAGTTTTAAGATAACTTTAATTTTTATTAATTAAGTTTTAGATTAGATTATCTAATAGCATTTTAAAATATGCATCATTTTCTAAACATTTTTATTTTGAGACTGTTGCTTTGCATCATTTCAATTTTTAAAAAAATCAGTTTTTTTTTCTCTTATGTTTTTAGTATTTTTAGTACAAGTTATACATTTTTCTTTAATATACCAAAATGAAAATAGATTTGAAATTTATATTGTAATGTTAATTTTACACTCAACTATTATTATTATTATTTTGTTATCTGAAGATTATTTATATTTCTAGTAAATTTGTGAATGACCCCTATTTCGCGGCAAAAAATATACTTCAACTTTAAACAGCTATTACTCGGTCAGGTTTAATCATAGAATAATGGGACTTTTTTGTCTTACTTCTTAATGTAATGAGATATTTTTACTAAATATAACTTATAAGACCTGGGGAGTGTATAAAAATTTAAATTTCGTAAGTTTTTAAAAAAGGTTTTCATTGACCCAAATCGCTTTTAAAATACTTCTTTACCTCATTTAAATTGTTTTTGTAATTGGAACTATATGTCTGAGACTTACGGTTTAGGAATTAGCCATTGGGCACCATTGAGAGTGGATCCCCTGTATATACAATTTATTCAAACTCAGAAAATCTGCATTAATCCCAATACACCTTCAAAGTCCACATTATTTTTTGTTCCATAATTCTTTTAAAAAATCACTGCATGCAAGTTTAGCTTGATCCGTTGGCTTCTTGGTGAACTAATGAATGTGTTGCTATTTCATTAACACTTGCTGCTATAACCAGATGCATTTTGTGACTTTCCAAACTTAATCGTGACACTTCATTGTTGCCTCAGTTTTGTATTTAACATAACTTGTAAGGAGTGTGTGGTACATTAAAATTGCATTATACAGTAGATTCCTGTTAATAAAGTGGCTGTCCCAAATATCAGAAGCAAATTTAATGATACGTTTCCATTATGTTCTTTACATTTTTCCCCAGATAACTGAAATCTACTGTATTTGTCTTATTTAGAAGCTAAATGTGGAAAAACAATTGAAAAAAAAAATGAAAAACTGGAGTGACTCCCTTTGATTTTCTAATCATAGTTGTACGTTGTTTTGTTTTTTTTAAATCCTGATGTACGTACCTTAAACTGGAAAAAAAATATTACATTTCCAACTGAACCAAAGGGACTTTTGCATATTAATATTGTTGTTCAAAATATGTTGAGTAAACGGAAGTCGATACCGATTTCGTACTTTGAACCAGAAATTTTAATTATTAAATGGAATCAAGTGGGTAGCACATAGAAACAAGGCAAATTATTATTATATTTTATTAAGTACATTTTCTGGTTTCAGATATGTTTTTTGACTTAGAAAAATACCGGGAAGTTGTTAGCTAAGCTGATTTAATATTCACTGGCCATTTTTGCTACATTTGCATAATCATTTAGTTCACAACTTAAATTAGTTCAAATTCCACTGGTGAAAGTTGTCCTAAAAATTCTAGGGAGGTACAAATTGTCAATAATAATAATAATTAACGAGCAAAAAAAATCACAAAAAAATTTATCCCTATTATTCCCAGCAAAGTTTTAAATTCTGAGACTCTCTTGGTTTCAGGTGCCACTTCATTTGTATTCATATGATTGTTTGATCAAATCGTCTTAATTGCATAACTTAGCAGTCTCGGAAATACTTGGAAGGTATTTACTGATATGAAAGTTAATTCTCATGACCGATTGTTTACCATTATACTGATGCTTTTCAATTTTTTTGTCAAATGGATCAATAAATGACAAAATACCTTCATTATTCAATACATTTTTAAGGATTTTTCCCTAACGCAGTATTCCAGGAGGCAGTATCATAATTTTTGCAACACATTTTAGCGTTGCTGATCTTGGTGTATATTATTGATTAGATAGTATATGTGTAGAAATTGCCAGTCAGCTGGCACAACAGCAGGAACTGCTGGCATGTCAACACATCACACAGTCCCAATGCAAAAAGAAATGAATGGCATCCCAATTATTGATGTCTCCCCAACTTGATGGCAATCTTTCTTAATCAGGATACCATTAATTCCATTTTGCAGCGTGTTATGTGATTTTGGTACGACAAAATCCCCGCTGGAGTGCCAGCTGACAGACAGTTTCATTATCTGTATTTAATCTATCGTATACACAAAAATCAGCTACGCTAAAAGTGGTAAAAAGAATTCTGATGCTGCCTATTGGACTACGTGTTAAGAAGAAGAAAATTATCTTTAAAATGTATTGAATAATGATTTTTTTTATTATCATTTATTGAGGCATAAGACTTGTCCGTATGTGAAATATCAAAATGTAATAAAAAAAATTTCAGATTTTACAATAGATACACCATGATTTGAAGTGGCACCCTTAAGCCTCTCTACTTCGTCAAAGTGGAGTCTCGGTCAGAGAGGTCCCCCACCCCCCTACAGCAGAACTGACCAATTGACTGTCTCAAGCTTTGATATTTATCTAATGGTGGTGTGACAAAAAATATTTAAAATTCCTGAAAATAAATCAATAATATTTTGGAAGATCCTTAAATTCAATACCACGATTTAATGTGCAATTAATATAAAACGTACAAAAAATTTTACTAATTCTGGCTGGTTTTGGGTTATTTATATTCCCTTTTGCACTGTTTCCGTAATAAAAATGAAACATTTTTGCTATATTATATTGTCCATGACTGCTTATAAAAGTTGTTTAAATTAAAAAAAAAATGTTTTATAGAACTTTTACAGATTAGAAGTTCAATTTATCATCAGATGACCATGCACGTTCATACTAAAACTTTCTTTTAAAATCATCTGCACATGAAACGATGTTTTACAAAATATTATAACTGAATATCATAAAATGTAATGTTACATTTTTCATTAAATTTCCAAGTTTTTCCATCTCAAAAATGCGAGATTTTTGTCTTAAACTCAAAATAAATACTTGAGACTTAATCACCTGAATAAGACTGTCACATTAGTTCTTATTAACATCATCTTTTATTCTGTGCTTATGAGCGAAGTTCGATGCTAGAGAATTTGACTAGTGATATTTTCCCAATTAAAATGTATTTGTAACACTAACTTTTTTGGCAATACATAAACTATACTCTGTCAATCTATTTTTTAAAGTAGCTGCTAGTTAGAGCTGATTTCTATTTTTTTGAGAAACTTAAAAATGTAATGAAGAAACTTGATGAATTGGCCAGCTGTGCTTCTTTTTCACGCGCGCGAAGCTAAATATAACATTATAACTTCCCATTTAAAAAAAAAAAAAAAAAAAAAAAAAAAAAAAAACTTTCCCAATTACAATAATTTGTAAATAATTATGAGTATCAATTTCTCATAAAAACAAGTGAACTATGAGAAATTGATTTCTCCCTCCCCCCCCCCCCCCCACCAAAAAAAAAGGATGTCAATACTTCAACACTATTGAACAGATGGGTGAAGCCCGATGGTGGTGGGCTGTACGGATGGAACTGCCAGATTATTACCCGATGACGGTGGGCTGTAGAGATGTTTAAGGGAAAGAGCAACCACATAATAACCCGATGACAGTGGGTTATATGAGGTTAGGGAAGAGGAGCCACATTACAACCCGATGGTGGTGGGTTGTACGATGTTAGAGAGAGAAGCCAGATTTCAAAACCGAAGATTTATTTGCGAAGTTTTAAATTGCTAACACTATTTATTTTTTGTTTTGCTTTTTAGTTGTCTTTTGTGTGTTTTTGTTTTATTTTTTATCGTTTCTGTTTTGTCTTTTATTTGTTTTTATTTTGTTTGTGTTTGTTTTTATTTTATTTGTTTTGTTTTGTTTTTATTTTATTTGTTTTTATTTTATTTTTATTGGGTTTTTTTGTTGTTGTTTCTGTTTGTTTTTGATTTTATTTGTTTGTTTTTAATTTCTGTTATCTGTTTTATTGTCACTTTTGTACTATTGTAACTGGGATTAATTTAAATATTAAGGTGCCAAATAGTTAGTTTTATCATGTATTTATATATACTTAAAAAGACTACATGCATACTTAGAAAAAGTAATTTATATATATGAAAATGGCCAAATGAATTAATTTAAAAATGGATACTTCAAAACTCTTTAAAAAAATTTAGTATATACAGAAAGGGCCGCTTAAGTAATGAATCATATATATAAACTAAATCATAATATAATAATATAAATATCAAATAAGAAAAAAGATGCTATGAGGCCGACAAAAACTATTAACCATTCGAAAAGCAAATTTAGAAAGATACATGCAAGCCCACTAACCAGCATTCATATGAGACAATATGTGTTACTTATTTTAAAAATATCTAACTTATGCTAAATCATATTTTTTTTTATTTACTTTAACAGTTGATTATGCTATACTGTCTTTATATTTTAACTTTATCCTGTAAAATAAAGTTTTCTTTTCATCCTAAAAATAACTCTTATTTTTAAAAGAAAAAATGGTGTACAAAAGATGTCAAAGTATCACAAAGAGAGAAAAAAAAAAAAAAAAAAGATCATCGCATTTGGCTATAGAAAATTTTCAACTTAATAATTCTGGCATCCTTATAGCGGAAAAATACCAACTTGACTTCCTAATAACTCACTGCTCTGTAGCTAAGTTTTTTTTTTAAATTAAATATATTACTATCATCAAACAATCTTTATGCAAGCTGTTCTGTTAATAGAGAGAAAAAAGTTGTAAAGTCATTCCTAAAAAACACAGTGTCTTTCAAGCGACTAATGGACTTACATGTATATATTTTTAGAAATTAAAATGATTTCAAATATTTCAAAAATAGACCGAAAATTTAAAAATGCATTAAAACCGATTTTTAAATACAGTTGATAAAAAAATTGCAACCTTTGACATGGGATTATATAGGGATTAATGATTGCAATCTTTAAATTTTACTGTATTAAAACTCGGCCTCGTAGCAACAACAGCAAAAGGCCAGGGCCTTTCGCCACCAACTTACCTTCGACTTCTTCCACCAACTCTGGGATGGTTGGGGAGAAGCCGTACTTACTTCAGCTCCTTCTTGAGCTGGTTCATCCTCAGCTGCTTCCTCCTCAGCTTCTTCCTCCTCCTCCTCAGCTACTTCCTCTTCATAACACTCCAGGTCGATGCCGTCGTAGGCGCTCCACGATGCAGCTCGACCTAAATAGAAATACGGATTAGGGCACCATTCATCAATGCTAACTTCCATACATACCTGATCATACTGATGAGGAGCGAAGAAGGACTGGAACGAGACAGCGGTTGAAACAGCCATGGCAAGATCAATTTCAGCAAACAACTGTGGAGCAAGGAGAGAAATTGATTAGAAATGATATTCAAATTGGATGCTTATGTATTATTGTATTTGTTTTTTTCCAATAATGATCATACAAATAATTGATTATTGTTTTTATTGATACTAGCTTCGTCCCGGATTCGTGCGGGTGGACAATGTGTCGACTACAACGTAGAGTACGGATGAATAGGTAATTTAAAAAAATTGTTCTAAATCTAATAAAAGCGGGAGTGAGACAAAATTGCACTAATTACAAATTTTAAACTTTAAATAAAAGTTTGTAAAAATGTGATAATTTGTTTTCTATTTATGTACATAATGAAACTAATAAATTAATTTTAATATAGCAGAACCACTTGGCTTTGCCGAGTTAACCTTGGCCTTCCGGGTAACATAAGCAAAAATGTAACATCCTAAAAATACGCCGATCACAATAATGCAATCACGTCCATAAACCGTCAAAATGACAATCAGAAAAAAATCTTATGTTATTTTGACGCAATCATACTAAATCCCTCATCTTTATAAATAACTTTTTTTTTTTAAATTCCCTTTCAAAAATGTCTTATGCAAAATATCTAATCAAAAATCAGCAATAGTTGTCTTATTCGTCTAATCTTACATAATCGGGTTCATATCCGATGTTTAACGCCCTTAGTGGGTGAATTTCTAAAATCGCTCAAATACGTGTTTAACTATCTTTTTAGTAGCTTTGTTTTCCTGAATTTCATGCTCCTATATAAAACTGCCAACGCACCTCATTTGTTACGTTAACGTACAATTTCCAACTTATTTTTTTTTTTACTTAGTTTTTGTATGTAAACATGGAATTTTGTAATCGATTTTTCACTCCCTTTCTGATAGTCTAGAACAGCCCTACTCAACCTTTTTTTTCTCGCGGGCCGCAAACATATGTTTGAGACGCTAGGCGGGCCGCAACACACTTATATAACAATGTAAAAAATAGGTTATTAAAATAAGTGCAATAACAAAAGTAGTATAAAAAATCAATGTAATGATGTTAGTGTAATCAGTAGGATTCGACGTTTGTCAGCGAAGATATGTTATAAAAAAATTAACACCACTATTTACATATAGTTTGTTCCTGATTTGTTTTGAAAATAGTGTAGAAATATGCCTCAAATATTATTGTTTGTAAATAGTGGTGTAAAACTTTTTACTGCCAATTTTTTCGCGTAATAAACGTTTGATCTTGATAAGCATTATTAGCTATATGGTAAATATAAAACGTAATATAATAACATTGCAGTATTTCCAAGTTCTACGTTTTAAAAAATTAGAAGGTTTTCTTTAATAAATCAGTCTTTTGCTCAATACAAAATGTTTTTACTGTTTTTTTTATAATGTTGTTTAATATAGCGCAAATTTAATTAATTTGGAATAATGTTTGATCGGTGAAAGATAAAAAAATGTGTGCACCACTGTAAAGAACTTTTAACTAAGCATTTACGATGTTTTAACATAATTATAAATAACGGGACAGATTTTGTTTTATCGTGAAAATATATGAAAGAAAAGTGAAAGTCTTAACGTTTCATGCACATCTCAATTTTATATATAGAAATTAATGATTATGTGTCTCGGACCGCATATAAAAGGTCACCGGGCCACATGCGGCCCGCGGGCTGCAGGTTGAGTATGGCTGGTTATTATGGTTAACCATAAAAATTATGTGCAAAGATGTATTTCCGATGACAATACAACATTTTTATTTTTTTTTCTCCTTAGAACTTAATTATAAATTATTAATTTATTTTTGAGGCATTTTTCCATCAGCCCGCCACAGATGATCAATCGCCAAATACTCTTTAGGGTTCAACTGTATATGGAGTTACAACAACAGTGGATTTAATGATGCGCCAAAACCACGCTCGCCAAAAAAAGACTAACTGGCCGTGAAGCTGCAACAACGAAGTATTTGAAACAGCATCAAAGAGAAAATATGTATAAACTAGTATTGTGCTAAAAAAAAAAAAAAAAAAAAAAACAGAGTGAAATGTTTCCTAAAAAAAAAACACCCTAATACTTCATCAAATATTTCACTAAAGTAAATTTCTTTGTTTTGTTCTGTTTTTATGCACCATTTAGAATAATTAAAATAGTTAAAAAATACCCAAGTGCTTATTTAGTTTTAAAATAGCTTAAACTAACAATTGCAGAATTCTGGAAAAACATGAACTTCATTTTTAACCGACTTAAAAAAAGGAGGAGGTTATCAATTCGACCCGTATGTATGTATTTTGTTGTTCACGCATAACTCTCGTAAATGTGCATCGATTTGGATAATTTTTATTTTGTTTGAAAGAGTAAGGGTCCAAGGTGGTTCCATTTCAATTTCGTCAAAATCTGATCATTAGAACAAATTATTTTATTCAAATTTCCATTATTTTGATAATTTAATTTATATTTCAAAAAGTCCATTATTTGAATTGT
This sequence comes from Maratus michaelseni, assembly GCA_963931845.1. Classification (NCBI taxonomy): domain Eukaryota; kingdom Metazoa; phylum Arthropoda; class Arachnida; order Araneae; family Salticidae; genus Maratus; species Maratus michaelseni. Next base: position 405,172,633 of record OZ007587.1, read on the forward strand.
TGCCAATTTGTAAAATAGCGCACATAATAATATTCCCTTTCAATTAAAAAACGTATTTACACGTGACTATCAAAAACAGAAATAAAACTTTAAAACAATAATTAAATGATCACGTGTTAAAAGCAGTAAATGTAGAAAAATACGTTATAAAAAATATACTTGTGCGTGAATATTAAAAAAGAGAAATAATTAAATTATTACACGTTCAAAACATTAAATGGGAAAACTTATGTCATATTTAAAATGCTCAAATAACATTACTTCCAAACAGTTTCAATTTAAAAACATATTTACACGAGAGATTAATTTATTTGTAGCTGATATATTATGTATACTAAACTACGAAAAGTCCTTCTGGTCTATACCGGCAGGAAAAGACAGCCTACCTATTCCTTGGTTTTAAGATTTTAGCTAATTTTACTGCAAAACACCAAGCTATAAAAATGGATGGAACCCGATTACAGAAGATTCGGTCGCAGTATTCGTCAATATTCAATTTGAATCAGAATTTCGCCAAATATGCTAGCTATAGCCAAGTTGGCTTCATTTATGGCAACTTGTTTTTGTCGCCAAATTTGTTGATATTTCGCCAAATATTGCCTAGCTTGGAGAGAATTTAACGCTGGCGAACATGAATATATAGTGTGGAGAATGTGAGAGTTAGAACGATGGTTACAACAATGAAATAAAACTTGCGAGATAGCATGTTCACTAAAACTCTTAAATTAAAATTATGGAGGAATCCTTCTGTCTTGTTTCAAAATGTCAGCCACTCTAAAATTTCAAAATGCTATATATCAGGCATTTTTTAAGGTAGAGGCAAAACAAAAATTGTTCCGGTATCCTTGGATCAAGGCTGAACATTCAATTGAAAAAATACTTTAGGATTTCTAATATTTTTAACGACTTTGTACATATATTTGAATTTGAAATCTTTAAGTGTCTATCATAGCGCCTCCTTCTTGCCGAATATCCCCAAATTCAACTGAGACCTGCAGGCCATAGTAAAAACACATACAAAAAATTTGGTTCAGTACTGTGGATAATCTAATACACTTTTCGATGATACAATAATTTAAATGGAACAAAAATCGCTATCACAGCGCCCGCTTTCGGCAGAATATCCGCAAATTCAAGTGGGACCTGCTGGTCACAGCCAAAAACCTATAACTGAAATTTCGTTCAATTCTAGGTTGCTTCATAACTTGACACACTTTTCATTGATACAAAGAGGGCACACACGGACAGACAGATATTTTGTAAAAACATGTTTTTCGGAATCTTTGACTCCTAAAACATATAAATCCGTCGAAAACCGGAAGTTGAAAAATTTTTGATCACAATACTTTTTTAGATAGAAGAAGGTGAGAAAAGGAGGATGTAAATAATTTGACCCAATGTATGTATGTTTTAGTCCTGTTCACACATAACTTTCGTAAATGTGCACCGATTTTGATATATATATTTTTTTTTTGTTGTTTAAAAGTGTAAGACACCCTGGTGGTCCAATTTAAATTTCGTCAAATTTTGATGATTAGAACAATTTTGTTGTTAAAAAATTTTCAAAATAAAAAAATGTGTGGAACCCAATTACAGAAGATTCATTCTCAATTCTCGTCAATCTGAATGAGAATTTCGTCAAATTAGTCAACTATAACCACGTTGGCTTCATTTATGACAACATATTTTGATCGCCAAATTTGGCGATATTTCGCCAGTTGTCGTCCAGATTGACAAGAATTTGATTCTGTCAAAGATTTTATTAAAAAATATTTATTTAATGGATAATTTTGGTAAATTATAATTTCTATTAAAAATTACTTATTTATTCAGCAGATGTTGAAATCAAGATAATTGTCTATTACTGTATTAATAACTAAAAAGTAGGAAATAAAATAAACTTTTACAAAAAAAATATTAACCGATTTAAAAAAAAAAAAACACTAAAAAGTATTAAATAATCCTTTAAAATTCTCTAATGACAAAATGTTATCCATTAACCACAAATCTGATATCATGTGTCGGAATAAAAATGATAAATTTAATATGTACAGTTTAATACCCACCAAACATGGATTTTCGAGAGAATATATTTTACAAGAGATGAATATACAGACTTATGATTCAGTTTACGAATATATACATATGAAAAGCAATCAATTACTTTTTGAAGTCGGTGCCAAACAACCCCAATAGATAAACTAATAGATACTAGGTACAATATATTCACAAATCTTACTAAACTTAAGGTAGTTTGGCACCGACTTCAAAAAGTAATTGATTGCTTTTCATATGTATATATTCGTAAACTGAATCATAAGTCTGTATATTCATCTCTTGTAAAATATATTCTCTCGAAAATCCATGTTTGGTGGGTATTAAACTGTACATATTAAATTTATCATTTTTATTCCGACACATGATATCAGATTTGTGGTTAATGGATAACATTTTGTCATTAGAGAATTTTAAAGAATTATTTAATACTTTTTAGTGCTTTTTTTTTTAAGTCGGTTAATATTTTTTTTGTAAAAGTTTATTTTATTACAGATTTTCTTGTTATAATCGAATTTTAGAATGATCTACACAAATTTTTAATTGTTTTTATGTTAAACCCTTAATATGTAAATAAAAAGCTTCATTTTCAGCTAATTATGTCAGGTGTGGGTTTTTTTCAGTTAACATGGGTTATGTTTTGGAAAGTTTTTTCAAATTCTTGCTTAACTGGCTGCCACTTTGTAATAAAGTGATAAAATGAAGTAAAAATTTAGCCATGTTTACTTTTTTTGAATTCTTTATTAGACTTTATATAGAGAAAATTTCAAAAAATAGGTTTTTTTTAGAGGACAGCACAGTATGTTGTGGCTATCACAAAACTTTCTTCTATATAAATCAAATCGTCTGCAACAAAAATCAAGTGACAATCTATTCGTTTTTGAGATATAGCTATCGGGTAAAAGATAGCATAAAAGCGACACCTGTTGGGCGGTATATACTCAAATGTAATAAGAATCGATTTATATCAAGGTCTAACAGAAAAGCATTCAAGTTTGGTGAAATTCTGTGTAATTCCTGAGACATGAAATCGTGAAAAATGCAGCATAGCAGAGCCACCTGTTGGGCGATTTACACCAAAACCTAATCAGCACCAATTTATGTCAAAGTCTAACTGAATCTCACATTTCATTAAATTCGGTGCATTAGTTTTTGAGATAGAACGCCCCTAAAAATTGTGTCACATATAGGCACAGATAAATAGATATTTTCTAAAAACAGTTGTGTTCGGGGCCTTCCTGTCGAAAACCTTTCGAAATTTTTCATGAATCCTGTACTTTCTTCTAAAGTTAGAGATAATAAAAATAAAGAGAGTAATATATTTTTTTAGAAAATACGTTTTGATCAATTAATAGTGTCATGTTAAATAAATTATGATTATACGTTGAGAAAGCAATGTAGAAATCCAAAAAAGATAGTTCAGATTTTTTTTTTATTTATTTCCCGTTACCATATCTTAAAAAAGAAACAGAGCAAAAATTGTAATTTTTTTAATAGATTCACTAGTCCGCGCTTTCGTCCAAACGTAAAAAAAGCGGTGAATTTTCTATAATCAGGTTCGATGCTCACGCAAAATTAATGTATTGTAAGGGATTTTTTTTTTTTTTTTTTTTTTTTTTGGTAAAAATCAAGAATTGTAAGCCAGGAAATGAGGCGTGAGTTTCAAGATAAACATGGAATTCTTATAAAAGAGTGTATTGACGGGGAAAAAAATGTGCCAATTTCAAAACTTTCTTGTATCTCATACAAGTTTCACATACATTAAAAACGAATTAACCAAAATTTATAACAATTTCTAACTCAATATAAAGTTTTATTAAATTCCGTGCATTAGTTCTTGAGATATAACTATCGCTAAAATCGTGTAAATCCTGAGGAAGTGCCATCTGGTGGGAGATTTACACCAAAACCCAATGAATAACAATTTATGTCAACGTCTAATGGAATTTGAAGTTTGATGGAATTCTGTGCAATAGTTCTTGAGATATAGCTATCGTGAAAATCCTCGAAAAAGTGACATAGCAGCGCCACCTGTTGAGCTATTTACACCTGAACATAACAAACGTTTATTTATGTCAAGGTCTAACAGAATCTAAAGTTTGATGAAATTCTGTGTATTGGTTCATTGAGATACAGCTATCGTGAGAATTGTAGCATAGCAGCGCCATCTGTTGCGCGATTTAGACCCGAAACTAATTAGCACTCATTTATATCAAGGTCTAACTGAGTCTAAAGTTTTATTAAATTCCGTGCATTAGTTCTTGTATTTGTCAGACTTTCGGAAGTGTTTCTCAGTGTATTAATTATTGTGTATTAATCGGTTTCCTTAACCCGGAATATAGTTTTTTGATGTTGTCAATTCAAGTAAACATTTTCATGTTCCGCAAATATATTTCACAGAGAAGCATGGTATAGATAAACAGCATTTACATTAACATTAACATTAAAATTAATATTATCGTTTTGATCTTGCATGTATAAATTTAGTTACGCAACGCAGCTGAAAATGGTTGATTGAGAATGAATAGCCTCCTAAAAACCTATATTCCGGCTTGAGAAAACTGATTTAATACATTACTAGCTGACCCCCGCCCGGCGTTGCCCGGGCCCGTGGAAAAAAAAAAAAATCATGTTTTTATTATTTTATATTTTTAAACCAATTTTGTACGAAATTATATCTTAAGATGGAAAATTCGCGAAAAAAAATATTGATACTTAGTGATAAAAGCACTCATTTTCTTGTTGTTGTTTTTTTCTCTGTAGGGTGTCGGGTCGTTTCATAGTTTTAAAATAAAAAGTTCTTTCACTCCGAACTCTTTAAAATCTTTATTGGTGATAAATAAAATGATTTTACAGCCCGTGTAAAAATTTCGTGAAAAAATATTGTTATCTAGTTGAAAACGAAATGTTTTATTCTCGCTTTTTTGTTTGTTTTCGCGTCGGCTCCTTTAACATAGCAATAAAACAATAGTTCTCATCTTCCGAACTCTCTGACATTTCAATCAGTTATAAATATAACTGTATGCAAGCTCTCTTTAAAAATTTTGCGAAAAAATATGCATATTTAGTAGGGAAAACATGAGTTCTTTAAAAAAAGGCTTTCAACCTCAGAACAAAAATATATTAGAAGGTTATATTTTCAATGCAATGGTACACCTCCATCCGTTTTCAATCAACCCTTTTCAATCCCCCTAGGCTACACAGGCTAATCAGTCAGGTTTCCCGTTTCTGAGGGGAGAAGCCTTAAAAAAAAACGTTGACGCTGGAAATTTGACAGAATGTGCTTCTCGTTTTAAATACAGGGTGTCCATAATTAAACGACCCTACTTTAAAGTTGTCTACAAACGAAACTATTGGTCAGAAAGTTGTGAAATTTTGTAAAGGACATAATGAAGGAATGGGAATTTGTTTAAGAGAAAAAAAAATAGTTCAAAATTTCGCCGCCATTGGGTGTTTTTTAATGAATTATACATTTACGATGGGTAACAAATTTTATTACAACAAAACATGTTGAACAATACTTTTTTTTCGCTACATGTTTTTAGCATTTCCCAGAACACACTGTGGTCAACTGTGGAACATGCCATCTTACGATTCCAGATGGTAGCTGAAAATGATGGTCGTCATGTGGAACATGTGTTGTTGCAATAAAATATGTAAACTATCGCAAATGTATGCTAAATGTGTAATTAATTAAAAACGCCATCTGGTAGCGAAATTTTGAACTTTTTTTTCCGCTTAAACAAATTCGCATTCCTTTATTATGTCCTTCACAAAATTTCACAACTTTCTGACTAATAGTTTCGCCTGTAGACAACTTTAAAGTAGGGTCGTTTAATTATGTACACCCTGTATATAGAGAAAATCTAATAATTATTAATGGTGTTAATTTATCATGCGTTTGTCTTCAAAGCACGCGTTTGTTGAACATGAAATGAATAACATCCTAAAAACCTATATTCCGGTTTGAGAAAACTGATTAATAAATAAACTATAAAAACTACTCGGAAAATCAGTGGCTGTAAAATATACTTGGTTTCATTTATAAAAATAAATGTTTCTTTAAATCTCGAAAATATATTAGTTTCCGTGGTTTCTAAAGAAAAAAAGCGCTTTTCGATATCGTGGGTAACTCGGAAGAGGATTATTGTATATTATCGCTCGTGGTTATATTTTATTTTCATAGATTAAGAAACATTTGTCTTTTTTTTTAGAGTGTATATCTCTAAATTCTAAATCTAAACCAGTTTAGGAATTAGCATTTGGTCAACGATAAGAAAAGACACTGTAAAAAACAAGTTTTGTTCCTTTTGGTATATGCTCCATTCGTCGAATATTCAACAGTGATCACGACTCATGTCACAAAACGCATATACTAATATATAAATAAACAAGTATAAATAAATTATAAAAAAAAAAAAAAATCCCTGACGGCTCGGCCTACAGGCACAGGTAGATTTCGAAGACGCAGACCGTGGGGCGCCTGTTTGTTGGGAATTGCGGAAGAAATGACCTTTTTGCCATATGCAGCAGTTTGAACCGCCCACTTCGAAACCTAACTTGTTTGCAGGCGGAGCCGGCAGGGATTTTTCTTTCCCCTATAGGGGTTGGTTTTATAAAAAACTTGTCAATATAAAAGTTTTAGATAATAGTAAGAGGATTTATAATAAATTTAAGCGGATTTGATATCTTATACATTTACGAAGTTATGATTTTTTTCTTCTGAAACCTCCCCCCCCCCCCCCGCGCCTTTGGAGCCATTTTTAATGATATCAAAAATCTGTTATACATAAATTTTCGGCCCTTTTCCTAAAAGTAATAATAATTTTAAACGGAATCGATACGTATCATAATAATTATAAGACGTTATGGGTTTTTTTCTGTTTTCACAAAAAGCTCCCCCCCCCCCTGGTTCGATTTTGCCCATTAACGAACTTGACCGAGATTTTATGCCCCTTTATTTTATGTATCAGTTTGGAACAGATTTGTGAAGAATTATTAGAGCTATCGTGTCCATAAAAAAATGACATAGATAGATAGATATAAAGTTTTGAACTGGGTTCTGGGAGTCATGATCGGTGTAGATATGCAAAATTTTTTCAAAAATTCCAACTTAGGGGGGAATGTAATAGGTAGTATTTCTTACGAAATCTACCTAAAAAAGACAACTTCGAGTCTATTCTGATGCGACATACCTTTTAAACAATTCAACTTATAGTCGGGAAAGCAGCGTCCAATTTTTTGCAATCCATTTCAGTATCGATGATTTTAGTTTATAAGATAGATTAGGTTGTGTAGATATAACAGAACTGCTATTCAGCTATAGCGCACTAGCAATACCACAGCAAAATAGCACAAGACCGCTGTTGGAGCGAAATTAATGGTATACCGATTACGGATGTTACCCGTCTAGAGTGGCAATCATCCATAATCGAGATACCATCCATTTCGCTCAGCAGTGGATTGTGCAACATCCTTCGTTGGTTTGTCAACAGGTTGGCAGATTCATTATCTGTAACATCTATATCAATCAAATATACAAATCATTTACGCGAAAATTTGCTGCAAAAAAAGCACTCTGCCTCCCAGACTATCTATGCTAATAAAAGAAAGTTTCTCTGTATGTATGTGCGTGTGTGTCTGCCTGCGATGGCTAGCGAAAGCTAGCGCACTTAGAAGTCTGAAAATTTAGATGAGGATAATGAAAAACCTCTCCTGATGCATCTGAGTCTCAGAATTTTAATAATTAACCAAGATATTAATTAAAAACTGATCAATAACTCATCTATTTATTTCTTTGCGAGCCGGATTTCAGCACTCGCGCATGCTTGCAACCCGATTTACGGCAGCGAACGAGAATGAAAAATCATTTGAATGAAGAATGCGTTTATTTCACAATTCTGTTTTAAGTTCTATCGACTAAACCATTTCGTTTATTTAAAAACGAAAAACATATTCTGAAAGATCGCACTCTTACGTCTCAAATGCTACAGTCAATTCGAAAAAAAAATTATGTTAACCTTTTGGAAAAGGGTCGTTTTCCTTCTTACGACAACGCTCCTCAAGAGCGCAATTGCAGAGATACAGACAAACCAAACATATGTTCTGAAAGCCGAAGCCTTCTTCTAATCGACGGTATAATTAGTTTTAAAAAATACGAATTTTAATCCTTTCAAAAATACCGGCGAACGCAGGTCATTTCGCGCCTCACGAGACGATTTTTTTTTCTTAGGCTAAAAGTTACTAAACATTCGTATTTCGACACAAACTTTTTAGAGCATCTCAGTAGACCAGATTTACATCACCTACAACAATTTCGAAACGTTCGGACGAGAAGAAATATTTTTAAAAAAAAGAAAAAAAATCTGAGAAAATTTCGACGAAAACTGATAATAACGGGGTGTTGCAACGCGGTCACGCTCGGCTTCGGGTAATGTTTTCACTATTTAATATGCATATGTTTTCACATAATTTTATAGAGGACTTGGAAACAGTTATTTATAAACGACTAAAATTTCAGAGAGTTCAGACGACAAAAACAATTTTTCTTTTATGTTAACGGATCCGACGCGAAAACCAAAAAAAAAAGGAGAAGAAAACATATTTATTTTACAAACAGTAACAATATTTCTGACGTAATTTTTACATGGGTTGTAAAACCGTTATATTTATAACCATTAAAAATTTCAAAGGGTTTGGACAACAAAAGCTATTTTTTTAAAAAACTGTGAAACGACCCATGTGAAACAAGTTGGAAATTGTACGTTAAACGTAACAAATGAAGTGCGTTCTTACTACAACTAGTTTTACAATGTAAAACAAAAACCTTCGTAATTATTTCAGTGAAATGAATTATATCGTCTGTTAGGAACGAAATGAGCATGCCTTTCTTTTCTCTTATCACGCATGCCACGTTTACAGATGCGAATTTTTTCCGACACCAGATAGCGCTGCAAAATTCACCATGGAGATTCTTGTTTTGCGAATGATTACTTCCATGGTTTAACATTTCTATGATTCACGATGGACGAATCTCTTGTGTTTATTTACTTTAATGGATATTGGAATAAATTGGCTGTTAACCTATAATTTTAACTGAAGTTATCTCAGAATCTATACATTTTTTAATGTAACTCATCTTTCGAACAAACAATTTTTTTGAACGATCTTTCTAAAAATGTAACTTTTATGCAATTTTATTCGAAAAAATAATTTTGAATTAAAATGGCCGCTTGGCATATGAAAAAAAAAAATGGTCAGCCCGTATTTGTTTTCCTCAGACACATATGCTTGCGCTTTTATTATATAGATTATGTATGAAAGGAGTTAATAGAAGGAAGAAAACTTTTATTAACATCTTTTTAAGTTTCGATTCGATTTTCATAAAATTTAAAATGACTCGACAAAATTCTGCAACGATTCTATATATTAAATTTCAAACCATTCGGTTGGGTAGTTTTTGCGCTGTTATATGCGGACAGATGGACGGACCAGACGATGACTATAGGTGATACATATTTATATAATTACGAACGCACCTAAAAAGAAGAAAATGTTTTCTTTACGGGCACTTTCATCACTAATTATCAGTATTTTTTCGCAATTTTGTCATTAGAAATATGAATTCATACAAAATCAAATTAAAGATATAAAATAACAAATTGGGGTTTATTTGAGGTTTTATCACGGGCCCGGGCAACGCCGGGCGGGTTAGCTAGTAAACAAGTAAATAACTAGTCGGATGTGTCAATCCCAAAACTTTCTTCTATCTCACACAGATTTCTCACACACTAAAAAGAATCAGCACCAATTTATATCAAGGTCTAACTGAAACTCGAGTTTTATTAAATTCCGTGCATTATTTCTTGAGATATGACGATCGCTAAAATCGTGTAAATGCTGCATAGCTGCGCCACCTGCTGGGCGATTTTTACCAAAAACTAATCAGCACCCATTTATATCAGGGACTAACTGAATATAAAGTTTTATTCAATTTCGAGCATTAGTTCTTGAGATAGAGCAATTGCGGAAATCGCGAAAAAGGCTGCATAGCAGCGCCACCTGCTGGGCGATTTTTACCAAAAACTAACCAGCACCCATTTATATCAGGGACTAACTGAATATAAAGTTTTATTAAATTCCGAGCATTAGTTCTTGAGATAGAGCGCCCACAAAATTTTTGTCACGTACAGACATAAGTCACAGAGACAGACATTTTCTAAAAATAGTCAAATCGTGTTCAGGACCTTCTAAAACGTATAAATCCGTCGAAAATTTTCATGAATCCAATACTTTCTTCTTTTAAAGATAGAAGAAAGTAACAATGACAATTCCGAGCGGAACAGGTGTCGCAGACGGACCGGAGTTGGCAACATTTTATTTTGGCGCTACACATTTTTTTCCCCACATTATATTTAGTTATACGCACATTTAATTTTATTATAAAACACACATTATTTATTATAAAACCCTAGGTTGCCACACGAAGCAAAAATTGCTGAGTTACCAAACCAGGCAAAAAAAATCGCCATTTCAGTTTACCGCCAAAGTATATGGCATCTTAAAGTTAATCTTTCGTAATCAGATCCGTAGCAGCCAAATAGTTTATTTGTGCAATTCTGATTTAACGCAAGTGGGATTTTTAGCACTTTCCAACATAGTTGAAAAGTGTTTATTATGAATTGGGTTTGTTCGTCCGTGCTCTAACTCGCGTAAATATACTGGTATTGCCACGTTAGTTGATATACATTATTAAGGCTTACCATTAGGATGTTCATTATTGAAAATGAAGTGTGTAGCATTTATATTTCATTTACAGGGGTACTTAAAAGTATTCCGTAACATTGTGGTCTATTGGGGGAAATCACTTGTGGTGGTATTTTAATGGTGTTACACTATTTGAAACATAATTAAATTTATATACATTATTCAGCGGCGCTAGAAGATGTTTACTATAGAATATGTCATATGTAGCGTTTACTTTTTGCCTAAGTGTGCAGGGTAATAACTCAAAAGTATTCCGTTATACTGTAGTCTCTGAAGAAAAATTAATTGCGGCGAAAGGGTGACCATCTCAAGATCAGTAAGTCATAAAAATAAAAATACGTAAAGTGTTTTTCTTTATCATTACTGATCTTGAGAAGGTCACCGATTGCGTGTACGAAACTTAGTACGTCTGTTTATTTAAAAGATTTTTTTTTTATAAGCCTTTATGTTTACTGTCATCACTTTTCGCCTACATATTTTTATTTTAATGATAATCAATGATTTCTTATATAATTCTATAAAACCATTCTCAAAATACTTGGTACGATCCTTCCGCGATACATTAGCCGATGAGTCGTAAAGCAAATTTAGATGAATGTATTATTTAATTAATGAGACAAACAAACCTGCTACCAAATAGAAATATCTAGTTATTAATTAAATAATGCATTGTCTACATCATTTGTGTATGTTAACAACTTTCTTTCCCCGCACCACATCGAGAACTCTTTCAGGTTCATGTGGCAAGTTATCGCGTGGTGTAATCCGGAAAGCAGCGTCAACTTTTTGCAATCAATTTTAGTGTCGACGATTTTGTTATATATATGATAGATTAGATGATACAGATAAAGAAACCACCAGTGAGCTGGCATACACCGGCGGAAAGTGTTGTCATAGCAACATCCCGCGTCTCGCTGCAGTATAATGAAATGAATGGCATCTCGATTACTGATGATGCTTTCGAGTGGGAGTAACATCAGTAATTGGGTTGCCATTCATTTCACATTGCGTCGGAATGTGTCATGTTTCTATTGAACCCCCCTCCCCCCCCCCATTGGTGTGGCATCTGACTGGTTATCTGGTGTCATACCTAATCTATCCTTATATACCAAAATCGTCGGCGCTAAAATGGGTTTCAAAGATGGGATGCTGCCTCCCAAACAACGAAGATTGCACATATGTACACTACATGAGTTCAGCTAATTTTCCTAACCAAATAGATTCACCAAGACATTATAACAATGCTAACCAATTGAAGGGGTCGGGGCAAGAGAGTGCCAAGCCACATTTTTGAACTTCTGAGATATTTCAATTTGAAAATTAGATCCAATACTCAAATCAAGATATATAACAAAGTTTTTTCACCAATGTCTTAGTAACATTTGAGATATTCTGAGTAACAATAGGACATTACTTTAATGATATTACTATTACGTTTTTTGTAAATTAGCTATCTTCATTGGGGGCTGTAAGGATCTGTGGCAAAAACGAAACCTGTCACATAGGCTGCCCACCAAGTGACATTAGAAACAAATTATATGTTGGATATTATAATATACAATATTAAGCAACAGCTAATATCAGTGTTAGATTTATTTCACCAAAAATGTGTCTTCGCACTTTCTTCTCCGATCCCCTCAATTTTATTACAGTACTAGCGGCCCATCCCGGCTTTGCACGGGTAGACAATGTAATTTGTTTAGCAGATTTGTTTTCCTGAATTTCGTGCACCTACATAAAACAGCTGCTGAGATATGGCGAAATGACCTAAAACTTTCGAATCCCCCTTTAACCACCTTCGCGGGGGGGAGGATTTCTAAATTCACTGAAATACGTGTTTAATCATTTGTTTAGTAGATTTGTTTTCCTGAATTTCGCGCACCAACATAAAACAGCTGCTGAGATATGGCGAAATGTCCTAAAATTTTCGAAACCATCCTCTTTAAAACCCTTCGGGTGGAATATCTAAAATCACTGAAATGAGTGTTTATCCACTTTTTAGTAGATGTGTTTTCCAGAATTTCACGCTCTACCTAAAATTGCTGCTGACATATGGCGAAATGACCCAAAACTTTTGAATACCCCTTTAACCATCTTCTGGGGGAATTTCCAAAATCGCAGAAATACATGTTTAACCAATTTTTTAGTAGATTTGTTTTAATTAATTTCGCCCTCCTACCTAAAAGCTGAAATATGGCGAAATGACCTAAAAAATTCGCCCCCTCCCCCATTTAACCACCTTCTGGGGGGAATTTCCAAAATTGCTGAAATACGTGTTTTATTCATTTTTTAGTAGATTTGTTTTTCTGATTTTCGTGCTCCTAACTTAAACTGCTGCTGGGATATGACGAAATGATCTAAAACATCCGACCCCCTTTGAGGGGAAATTTCTAAAATCGCTGAAATACATGTTTAACCAATTTTTTAGTAGATCTGTTTTCCTTAATTTCGCGCTCCTACATAAAACTGCTGCTGGGATATGGCGGAATGACCTAAAACATTCGACCACCGCCCTTAACCACCTTCAGGGGGGGAATTTCTAAAATCGTTGAAATACGTGTTTAATCATTTTTTTAGTAGATTTGGTTTCCTGATTTTCGCGCTCTTACCTATAACTGCTGCTGAGATATAGCAAATGACCTAAAACATTCGACCCCCCCCCCCTTTAACCCCTTCCGGGAGGGGAATTTCTAAAATTGCTGAAATACATGTTTAATCATTTTTTTTTCCTGATTTTCGAGCTCCTACCTGTAACTGCTGCTGAGATATGGCGAAATGAGCTAAAAAATTCGACCACCCCCCTTTAACCCCTCGGGTGGGGAATTTCTAAAATCGTTGAAATATATGTTTAATCAGTTTTTTTAGTAGATTTATTTTCCTGATTTACGCGCTCCTACCTATAACTGCAGCTGAGATATGGCGAAATGACCTAAAACATTCGATCAATCATTTTTTTTAGTAGATTTGTTTTCTGGAATTTCAAGCTCCTACCTATAACTGCTGCTGAGATATGGCAAAATGACCTAAAACATCCGAACCCCCCCTTTAACCCCCTTCGGGGGGGGGGAATTTTCAAAAATCCCTTCTTATTGCTTGCCTACGCCATAGTAGCAATCTACAGTCCAAATTTCGTGACCCTGACTTTAGTAGTTTCGGCTGGGCGTTGATGAGTCAGTCACCCAGTCACCGTTTCCTCTTTATATAATAGTATAGATATGTTTTTTGAGAGGCAATAATAAGAACATTATATCTAAGTAATGGTAAAATTAAATGTATTACGATTTTACAATTTAAATTTGGCGATAAAAAATTACTGGAGTCCGTATGCAAGTATCTCCACAAAGCAATTGCGCCAAGAGATATTTCCTTTATTCCCCTTCCCCTTGATTGTATTTCCTGGTACTGATTACTATATTGCTATTCAAAGGATAAATGATGGGGTTAGAATGACAGTGGAGTAAGTCAAAAAATTTGTAAAATCGAGATAACCATATTTTCACTGAACGTATATTAATTTCTCTTCAGTGCGACAGTCAAATATGTCATAGTTCACTTAGGGCGTCGCTAGAGGGCAAAACAAGTTGGACCACCCAATGCAACGGCATTACAAGTTTCACAAAATCCTTCATTTCTCAAATTACTATATATTGACTTACTCCACTGTTATTCTAACCCCCTCAAATATATATTTAAAAAAAATTGTAATGTGTTATTTTTTTTTATCTTCCATGATCGGTGTCTACGTCAATGGTTGGCGGCAAATAGGGTTAATCTTCCACAATAGAGCGACATGAGAAAAGTAAGAATCAAACATGAGTATTACCGGTAACAACTTGGTTTAAAATTTATGGAACTAGATAGTTTACCACAAAAAACGCACTCTGTTGCGCAGAACTACACAAGCTGAAATACGCCAGCTGGCGTTTGACCTGATTACGGAAGATTAACCAGAACATCGACAAATATCTTCACGAATATAGACATACCATGAAAATGGTCATGGTGGCAGTTTTAGTAAATTACAGGCAAATAAAACTGATACGAAATATCTAAACCTCTAAAATGCACAATGAAACAGTAAAACTTGTTTCAAATACAAACATTTATACTTTTATATGTGCATTTTCACAACCATGCTCTAAAAAGCAAACTACTGGGAAAAAAAAAAAAAAAAAAAAAAAGCAGACCAATTTCGACTGGACACCGACCATGAAAAATTACCATGTAGTAAAAAACAATTGAGAGTTTAATACCGTGCCAGTCTGCCCCCCCCCCCCCCCTAGTTAAACGAAATTTAAGTTACAAAAAACACACTCCAGTTTGACAAAATAAACATTTTATTCAAAATACATTATTGATAAAAAAGGACACATATTTAATACATAGAATACAAATTTAAGACATTTTAAAATATCGAATTAAAGACTTTTTTTTACATTATTTACACATATCTTGAAAATAATCATATTAACGCAAAATTTAACTATTAACTAATTAGCACTCATTAACTATTTAAGTTTTTTAAAACAATTGCCACTAATTCGTATTAGAAGCTTATATCTTACAAATGCTATGCATATAGTAAAAACTCACGGTACTTTTCGGTTAACCGGGCGCCAGTGATATATGTTAAACTACATATATAAATATATATGCATATACATACATACATATATATATATATATATATATATATATATATATATATATATATATATATATATATATATATATATATATATATATATATATATATATATATATATATATACATATGTGTGTATGTATACATGTGTATATATCACTGACGCCCGGCTAACCGAAAAGTACCAAATTCACTTCCTGCGTTTAGTGTCTCCAGTATTTTATGCGCTTGTTTAAAACAAAGTTCAGAAAGATGCACAAATAACGACTAATTACTCTTCTTTAATGGTAAAGTTCGACTTTTAAATGAATAGCGAACGAATACCAATTGAATAGAAACGAATTGCAATCGATTAGCTTTCAATATTTGTCTAACAGCCATCCAATACCCTGAATTAAAATTCTAGAATTTTAGTTTATATTTATTTCATATTTGAATTTAGTGGAATCATTTAATAGAATATTATGTATTCATTTCATAACACTAAATTCAAATAAAATTATAATATTAATGAAGACAGGGAAATATTTGTTAAAGTTATCAAATTTAAATTAATAATGCATGCTTGTGCATTATATATAACGCAACAAAATAACAGTAATAATTACATTCAATGTAAACGAGTATAAATTTTTTTAAAGTCATTCATACAGTATCCTAAAATTTCGTTCGCTGAAAAAAAAAAAATTACAATTTATTCTTATTATTTTTAAATTATTCTATACAAATAAAATTCAAAACAATCATACTCGAAGATAATGCAAAAAAAAAAAAGAAATAAATACATAAATTAATAAACACCTAAACGAAATAAAAAATATCTTACTATTAGGATTTGGCGAAAGACGGGTGAAGTTTGTTGGCGATAAAAATTTATAATTTATCAGTAAAAAGAGCTCTATAAGTCCACACGACAGTCACGAGTTTTTAGCTTGAAGTGACGTTTGAGGGAACATGTCTCGCTATTTATAGACGGCTGCGGATCAGAAGCTCGTTGATTGGTTATAACTGCGTTACGTCATCAGTCATTATGTTCTGATTGGTTGCAATGGATTCAACGTCATAAAACTTCTCACGCGCTATCCCATGACATCTCACGCGCTATCCCATGATTACGTCACACTTATGTTTGCCGTGAAAATCAGCATGAAAAAGGTCGCCAATCGGATAGAATGGCGACCAAATTCAAATTATAAATGCGCCAAATTAAATTAAGATAAAAAATGCATCTTAAAAAGTAATTTTTCTGCACAATTGAGATTTATACATATTTATAAGACAAAATTTAATTAAATAATACTCTGTTATTGTTATTTGTTACACAATTTTGTTTTATATTACAAGTTGTAACATATACGTTTCGCCGTTGAAATTATGGCTATATACAAATAAATTGTGTATTTTAACATCAAATCGAAGCATCTACGTTCAAAATAACCCAGTTTTTTATGATAAATCATCATTTCACTATAATTAGACTAGTACTTTATTGAAAATGAATCGTTTTCAGTTGATTACATAACAGACATTTTGCCCCCTATTGTGAACACGAATGTATGGATTTTCTGAATGTTTCCCTTTTAAATGTTGAGCGATTTCAAAATTGATCGCCCTGTAAAGGGTTAAATTCTACAATTTTCACTTTTAAATTACCATTATAACTTAAAGTAGTTGAAATAATTGCTTAATAGTCTTCGTTACTAATTACTTACCGTTATAAAGCATACGGACAAAATTCAAATGTAAAAAGCTTTAAAAATTACAAAATTTCGATAAATTACTACTTGAAATGTAAAAATTTATAATGTGCATTTGTTTTTATGAAATCTTTTGCACAGAACGAACAAATAAACATTGAAACACGTCCAGATTTAAAAAAAAACATTTTTATATCTCTCGAGCTTTATAAGGACGCCATCTTGGATTTCCGTTAAAACGTGAAATTAAAATGTAATAATTTTTATCACGCGACGTGTTTTAATAGATTTAAATAATTGTATAAGAAAGATTATGGCATTAAAAAACGCATAAAAAGTAAATAAGACATTTATCATAGCTTTTGGGATAAATTTCGGTATGTATTTGAAGTTATCTCTGCTATATTTGCTTATTGATTGAATTTCAAACTAATATTTCTATTCAAAATTACAATAAAATGAAGTTTCAATAACTGGAAAAATGGTGGAGTAACCTAAAAAGCGAAACCTTAACCATTTTATTACACTGACTTTATCCCATAAGACATTAATGTCTATTTCAAAAGCATA
This sequence comes from Maratus michaelseni, assembly GCA_963931845.1. Taxonomy (NCBI): domain Eukaryota; kingdom Metazoa; phylum Arthropoda; class Arachnida; order Araneae; family Salticidae; genus Maratus; species Maratus michaelseni. The sequence continues at coordinate 405,190,366 of OZ007587.1, forward strand.
TGAAATTTAAATTTTGCGGCCGCCATCTTGAATTATCTGAAATTTATTGCAGCCTATGTTATACGAAATTGTATATACAAATCTAGTGATATCTCAATAGTAGAAATATGTTTGCTAGATCCTAAACTAACAAGAAAACTTAATTTGAGCATCATCTCTTGGCACCATTTGGCATTTTCCGAAATTTTGTATAGCCTGTGCTACATTAGCATAACATCATGAAATTAACAGATTTTAACGGTAAATTAAATCAATGTTAGAAAAAAATCCAGGGATACTTCATTGGTGAAAACTTGCTAGTTAGATCAGAAATCCTAACGTGTAAAAAATTCAATTTTGAACATTCCCCGACCATTTGATGTTTTCAAATATTTTACGTAAGGCTTATGGTTGCATTAACGTTATATCATCAAATTAAAAATGTTAACGGTGTTGAAATCTTCTTTTATTGATAGGATAACTTAAAAATTTCTGTCGTGAAAATAAATTCCATGAACAAATTGAATATAGATGTTCAAAACCTTTAATTTTTGAATTTTCTTAAAATTTTTTCGTTAATGTTATAGTGACATAGCATCAGCAAATTGGGTATATTACAAGAGATTACAACTGTCGATGCATTAAATTATTATTGCTGTGAAAATATCTGTTTCCTTTTTGTAGTTCATAATGGAAAATATTCAGTTTGGGAGTTGGTTTGGATATAAGTTAGGTTTTTAAGAAAAGTCAAACGTTTGGTAAAAAACGAAAAAGTATAAACCACATTATTCATGTTGTTTAGATAAATCAAACTCTATCTCATTTCCGAAAATATGTTATATTTCAAAAACTAGCAGTGTGAAATAAATTCAATTTGACGATTACCCATCTGGCGTTTTACGAGTTTTTGTAGAAATGCACGATTGTATTAACCCTTTTAACTACTATGGCAAAAATTGTAGCATACCTATACTGTGAGTCGCTTGATCGAAAGATAAATAAAAGGCTCGATTAACTCATAGGATACTGTTTCTGTACTGAATTTTCAGTACAGGACTATTATAACAAAAATTCACCTATTTAAATGTTTCCAGTAATAGTACTAGTGCTCTAAACGAAACAAAATTTCGTAGTAGCTATAATTAAACTGAAATTTACTATTTTAACTATGAAAAATGAAACTAGTCGGATGTGTCAATCCGAAAACTTTCTTCTATCTCACACAGGTTTTGCATACACTAAAAAGAATCAACACCAATTTATATCAAGGTCTAACTGAATCTAAAGTTTTATTACATTTCGTGCATTAGTTCTTGAGATATGAGTATTGCTAAAATCGTGTAAATCTTGCAAAATGCAGCATAGCAGCGTCACCTGTTGGGAGGTTTAGACCAAAACCTAATCAACAACAAATTATGTCAAGGTCTAACAGAATCTGAAGTTTGATTAAAATCCGTGCATTAGTTCATGAGATATAGTTATCGTGATAATAATGAAAAAAGTAGCATAGCAGCGCCACCTGTTGGGCTATTTACACCAAAACGCAATCAGCATCTATTTATGTCAAGTTCTAACAAAATCTGAAGTTTGATGAAATTCCATGCATTCGTTCTTGAGATAGAGCTATTGCGGAAATCGTGAAAAATGCATCATAATAGCGCCACCTGTTGGGCGATTTTTACCAAAAACTAATCAGCACCAATTTATATTAGGGACTAACTGAATCTAAAGTTTCATTAAATTTCGTGCATTAGTTCTTGAGATAGAGTGCCTACAATATTTTTGTCACATACAGACAGACAGACATTTTCTAAAAACAGTCAAATAGCGTTCAGGACCTTCTAAAACGTATAAATCCGTCGAAAACTGGAAGTCGAAAATTTTCATGAGTCCAATACTTTCTTCTTGTAAAGATAGGAGACTTGTCTTTTTTAAAAAGTAAAAAGCAGCGGTCTGCTAACAGCAGTTAAGGATTAAAATAACATCATCCAATTACATATGTTAACGTTAAATGGCATCTATCACTGTTAGGAAATGTCAAATATTTCTTTGGTCAATTAGTTTGATAGCTGTTTTTTGGAGGGTACAAATTGAATTTGAGTCCCCCAAAACATTCACTCGAGATTTTCAGATAGTTTAATGGTCTATTATACGGACATAATGTAATGAAATTGTGGGTGTTAACAGCAACATCTGTTGTTACTGTTATGAAAAATATCGCCAGTGAAAATAAGTTAAACATCTGAAAATATACTCATATATTGCAGAAAAAATTAAATTTGGGAGTTAGTTTAGGTATAATCCTTTTGTTAATGTGGTTCTAAAAAAACTATTTCCCCCCACTCAACAACGCTAAAATTTCTGACATATTCTCGAACTCGTTTTTAATCGTGTAGGGATGTAATTGGCAGGTATGACTACTAAGGTGATTTGAAATCGAATAACGTTTTTAATTTTTCGATAAATTCATTACATTTTTAATTATAAGCAACTGCTGTCGCATGACGATCTTTTTTGAAACCACCACATTTGACTGTATTTTTTTTTAAGATACTGTGATTTTATCTAAAAATGGAAACTATTATTTCTCATAGATTCTGAAATAGTACACCTGTCAGTTTTATACGTTTGCGAATAAAAATGAATTCAGGAATGTGTCAGAAAGTTCCCAGTTTTAAAAAGTTCCTTAAAAAAAAAAGCAAAACGATAAGAGAAAAAAAATATTTTTGATAGTTCAAAATTTACTGTGGAATAAATCCGAAGTCGTATTAATGCTTCAATTTTTTTTTTTTCAGCTTATGTTAATCATCTTGTCGAAAGAAATTAAAGGATATTCTGCTTGTAAATTATATTTTAACTACTGTCTGTGTTATTGTTTAAGAGCTGTGGTTAAATAAGCTAAAAGCAGATTAAAGTTTTAGATTCTGTACGTCATTTTTGTTGTTTAGGTAAATTGACTGCTACTTAGTTTGTGAAAATAGATTCGATATATACAGATTTTTTTTTTTTCATATAATGATTAAAGAACAGAACTATAGTTTCAAGAGCAATTAATAATCAACTCTCATCTTCAGGTGATTGTAGCAAGAGAGTAATTATCAAAGCAATGATAAAAACACGTTCAAGCAGAAAAAAAGGTTAAATGTAGTTAACTACAAATATCAATACTTGTTTTGAACAGTAGCAAATACAAATTTAATTTTTCAAAAGTAGTCACTACTTGTGTACTTTTAAGAAGACTAACTTTTTTCAACTTCGACTCGCTAAAACATTTATATTTATTAGCTTGATTCATTAAACTAATTGTTTTGAAGTTAATGTGTTCAAACCATATCTCCCTAGAAGAAAATTCAATACAAATGCTCTTATTACTCCAGCCGCAGTAGTTAGAAAACTATTATTATTATTATTATTTTTTTTTTTTTGGCATACTGCATCTATTTTTTTTTAAACTGTAACTACAATTACAAATACTTGTTGGGAAAAGTAGTGATTACACACAACTTTTTAAATAATCTTTAGTTCACTACTTTTAGAAGACCAATTTTTTTGAGAGATTGTTATTATTATAACTCTCAAAATTACGCAAATAAATAATACGCATTTATTCATAATTATACACTGCATAAATTTTATTCATAGTCCTTTCAGTAATTATTCCATCTTGAAATACAAATGCTGCTTACAATCCCCTGATTACCGAAAAGATATGAGAAGTGTGTGTTTCCTCCTTTGAAATTTTACCAAGGCGTCGAAATTGAATAAAACAGAAGCATACCTAACCGTTTTTCAGCTACAATTAATTGCATTTAGGAAAAAATGTGAAAATAAAACAAGAGCTTCTTGCTGCTCTAATGAAGCACTTTAGTAAAATAAAAAATAATTCTAAAAGCAAACTTTACAGAATCACAATAGGACTTGGCATTGTTTAACATATTTTAAGCAAAGATGCATAAAAATGATTTTCTAAGAATTACTTGAAATGTTTGCATCCAAATGATAATAAAAAGAACATTTAATGTACAGTTTTCAATCATATCTATTCGAAAATAAAACAAGGACTTTTGGCTGTTTTGACAAAGCAGTTTACTAAAAAAAAATTAGAAAAACAACCTTCACAGAATCATGACATGACTTAGGCATTGTTGAAACATATTTTACAGCAAAGATGCATAAATAGGATTTTCAAGATTTTGATTGAAATTGTTTCATCCAAATGATATTATTAAAAATGTCCTTTTTAATAAGTATAGTGAATCTCTTCGGACACACACTTTTGCTTATGTAAGATGCTTTAGCTGTTTAAAAAAGGGATATTATGTTGTTGTGGCTTATCCTCCAACTGTCTGACGAAGTCAGACAAGATATAATAGACCGCTAATCTTCAGAAAATCAAGAACCAGAAGGGGGGGAAGCACAAAACTCCTCCCTGAAAACATCTAAGCAGTCCAGGATGTGTTCTGCAGAGGCCTGTTGTGCTTGACATTTAGAGCAGACTTCAAAGATATTTCTGTCCTCAAAGAACGAGAGACTTTTCGTGTGTCCACTTGCCAATTTTGAAATTGCTGTTCGAGAGGCCCTGTCACAGTTGATAGCGAACAAAGAGCCCGGCTCTTAGACAGCGTATCAGTGGTGGCTGGGAGGGACCTTCCACTCCCTTCTCTAGATTGATGCTCTGAGTAAGTAAGGGCTGAAGAGGAAGACATAGATTGACAACAACCCTCCTTGGCCAAGCGATTAGATTGCTTATTGCCATAAATGTCTACGTGGGATGGAATCTACTGAAAATGAACATCATGGAGCTTTGAAATAATTTTAAGTTTAAGAAGGATGGAAATACTAGTTTTATCTCCAACTGTAATTCAATTGTGAAGGTGTTGAAGGGAACTGCGACTGTGTGAAAGAATCCAGAGTTCTCCGTAGTCCCGCTCTCTGAGAATAGCCTCGAGACCTTGTTCAATTGCAATAAGCTCGCTTTTAAAAACTGAAAAGAAATCAGGGTTACGGAGACTGATGGACAAATGTTGCCCTGGTTTCTTCAATGTAGATCCCACTACCAGTGTGGTCGTCCTTGATGATTTCGTTAATCCAGGGATATTATAAACAGGTTATTAATATACAATGTGAGTAAGATACCAATTAAAACCATTGGACACCTTAAAAGCAGGTTATTAAACTGTCAAGACGCATCTTTAAAATGAGGTAACGAAAAGTTAAAAATAATTATCAAATGTAAACCAAAGTTTTGAAAAATAATATACATTTTTTATTCATGTTATTTATTGATGTTTATGATTTTATATAAAGCACTAAAATTAAATTTGTTTCAATGGTAAATGGATTACCTTTTCATCTTGTAATTTAGAATATATTTTTTATAAGCTGATTTGAAAATTATTAGAAATCTTTAAGAAAATTCATGGCTAATTTTTAACATTTAGTTTGCAAATGAAATTGAAACATGTTGAGTGAATACAACAAGGGGAAAAATAGGTTCCTGAGTTATCTGAAATAAAAAGTTTTGAGAGAGTAGTCTCACCTTTCTAAAAACTTAATGTCAGCACAATGAAGTGTGGTCAGCAGAAGAATCCATTTTCCCTTTTTTATAGCACAAAATGGAGTGAACTGTGTATATTACATTGCAGAAGTCTATCAAAACACAGTAGCGAAATTTCATATTTTCCCACCGGCTTCTGCAAGTGTAGCACAATACTGAACCTACTTCTAGGTTGAACTGTGATTTAGGATTAAATTGGAATCACAATAGTAAAGTTCGATTCGACAGCAAGATGACTTGCATTGCTGTCATTGAAAACCCTTATGCAGATGATCTTCTGCTACAACAAGTACAGTTGCTCATAGATGAGAGCTGCTGAAGAAATGTACTTTAGGCTGTTAGTCAGTGTGATCTCAAATTCCCCTCACTAATGTTAAACTCATGGGGAAGGGTTGCATTCTATTTTTAAAATATCTCCTAAAGAAATTAATAGTTTTAACTTCTTTTATCTGTGCACTGTTCTTAAAGGATGTCCATTTTTTTTTCTTAGTTGTCAAAATATTTCTAAAATATATACTTAAATTTATTTGAAGTGTTAGACTCTTTACACAGTTTCGCTAAGATTTTAACACACAAAATTTTAAATTAAGTATATATTTTGACAACTAAGAAAAAAAAAGTCCTTCCGGCAGCTTTCCTGTATCTTCGTTTTAAAACTTTAGCTAATGTTACTCGAAACAGCAAGCTAAAATGCAAAGGACCCGATTACAGAAGATTCGTTAATACTGAATTTGAATAAGAAATTTGCCAAATTAGTCAACTATAGCCAAGTTAGCACCATTTATGAAGACTTATTTTTGATCGCCAAATTTGGTGATATTTCGCTAAGTGTCACCAAGTTTGGCGAGAATTTGGTGCTAATGGATATGAATAGTTTTATGCGTATGATTGGAAGATGATTATAACAATGAAAGATAATAATTTGTGAGAAAATGTGTTCACTAAAACTCATAAATTAATCGTTGAATTTTTGTAATGTGCTGTCTTGTTTCAAAATGTCTGCCACCCTAGAATTTCAAAGAGGAAAAACAAAAAATGCTCTGGAATCCTTGTATCAAGGCCTAATACTTAAACAAAAAATAAATTAAATTTTTTTGTATATTTATTTTAGTTTTAAATCTTTAAGTGGCTGTCATTTTGAAACAAAATGGTGGACCAAGCTACCCAACGAACTCGGTGAGCTTAATACACACAGTTAGTTTAATCTAAATTGCTTTATAAATACGAGTGTTATCATATGACATAGATCATATACAGGGTGATTCATAAAAGATGGGCAGAACTTTAAGGGGTTATAGTACACTTAAAGACAAATAATATTAAATAGGAGACTAAGGGTCCCAGACGTATTCCCAAGGAGATAGGGGGCATTAAAGTTTAGGGTCCGAAATTTCAAATGATTATAAAACATGGAAAAATTGGTCGATTCGTTTGCGGTTTTTGCAAAAAATTTTCTTTATGCCAGTATTTTCTTGAAATAAAATTTTAAAGTTCAATTTCAAAAAATGCCGATAGGGGGCGCTTTAGACATTGGAGTAACAAACAACTATTTTTTAACGTTATTTTTTGTATTTCTTTAAATGATTTCGAAAGCTTAGACTTAAACTTAAATTTTGATCTAAAAATCTGAGTCCTAACGAGTAGTTAAGTAGCGTAAACTGAAATTTGAAATTTGAAACCCTTCTCCCCCCAGAACAAAAATCAGTTATTCCCGATCTTTGTGTCGTAGATTAGGCTCTAACTACTGCCGCGTTTTGCTAAAATTATTCTTTATGTCAGTATTTTCTTGAAAATAAATTTTAAAGAAAATTTTCAAAAAATTCCGATAGAGGGCGCTTTAGACTTTGGAGTAACGAACAACTATTTTATACCGTTATTTTTTGTGTCTCATTAAATGCTTTCTAAAGCTTAGACTTAAACTTAAATTTTCAGCTCAAAATCTGAATCGCTGAGCGTGGTTCAGTAGCGAGGGGAGGGGGTTCAAATTTCAACTTCTGAACATAGTTCAGTTTGCACTACTTAACCATGCCCAACGATTCTGTGCTGTGATACGAGGCAAAAATACAACTTTCGTCAAGGACTGCATAGTCGGAATTCACTCATAAAGGCACTGGCACAGTTGGAAACGTCGCTCATGCAAACGTTAAAGCTCCATTCCTGACGCTAGTCACCGGGTGAAGAAGGAAACAGAAAGTATGCAAATGTCAAATGGGGAAGAAGAAGAACACGTATGCAAAATTTCGACACGATTCAGGCATAAAAACCACTGAACGGTGAGTCAAGTGTAAGTCGCTGTAGTAATGAATCGGAAGATGGTGCCCTTCACGAATAAGGAAAAGGCTGAGATGCATTTAATTTACGGAGCGGCAGATGGAAATGGTGCAGAGGCACAACGAATGTACGGAGAGCGATTTCCTAACAGGCGGTTGCCTAACCGCAAAACTTTCGAGCGCTTGCACAGACAGTTGTGTGAGACGGGATCATTTCTCGCTTCTCGGTCGAATGCAGGTCGTGCAAAAAAGGACGAATCAGTAGTTGTTGCAGAAGCCATTCTGGATGTAGTAGCGGCGCAGCCAAGTACAAGTACACGAACAGTGGCTAGCCAGGTGGATACCTCACAGTCCACGACTTGGAGGGTACTGAAGGATGAACATTTGCTCCCGTTTCATGTGCAACGAGTCCAGAAACTGTCTCCAGGGGATTATCCAAATCGTATTGAATTCGCCCGCTGGTTTCTGCAGCAGAACGCGCTAAATCCACATTTTGGACGAACTGTGCTTTTCACCGATGAATGTACCTTCACACGTGAAGGTACATTTAACACACACAATGCACATGTATGGGCGGATGTCAATCCACATGCTACGTATCCACATGCTCATCAGAGACGCTTTTCCATCAATGTTTGGGCAGGAATCCTCGGAGACCACCTAATCGGACCGTACCTTCTTCCTGAACGCCTCAACGGTAAAACATACCTCACATTTCTGCAACATGTGCTGCCAGACCTGTTAAACGTTGTTCCTCCACGCATCCGGCGGGTCATGTGGTTCCAGCACGATGGAGCGCCAGCCCATTACGTACGAGACGTCCGCAACTATCTGGACATCACATTTCCGAACAGATGGATTGGTCGAGGTGGTCCTGTTGCTTGGCCTGCTCGCTCGCCAGATCTTTCACCCCTCGATTTATTTTTTTGGGGACGATTGAAGGCTCTTATGTATGAGACACCCATTGAATCCCCCGAGGAACTGGTCGCCAGACTTTCCGCCGCTGTAGGGGAAGTGCTCGAAAAGCCTGATGTTTTCGCGAATGTTCGCCGTTCCATTCGTCGCCGTTGTTCTGCGTGCATAACCTCTGGTGGTCACAATTTTGAACATTTATTGTGATTACATGTTAATAAATATGCTTTGGTAACATAATCCTAATTTGTGTCTTTTTACCTCGTATCACAGCACACAATGTGTGGACATGGTAAACTGAACTGTGCTCAGGAGTAGAAATTTCAAACCCCTCTCCCCAGAAACTTAACCACGTCTAACGATTCAGATTTTGGGCTGAAAATTTAAGTCTAAGCTTTAGAAAGCATTTAATGAGACACAAAAAATAACGGTATAAAATAGTTGTTCGTTACTCCAAAGTCTAAAGCGCCCTCTATCGGAATTTTTTGAAAATTTTCTTTAAAATTTATTTTCAAGAAAATACTGACATAAAGAATAATTTTAGCAAAACGCGGCAGTAGTTAGAGCCTAATCTACGACACAAAGATCGGGAATAACTGATTTTTGTTCTGGGGGGAGAAGGGTTTCAAATTTCAAATTTCAGTTTACGCTACTTAACTACTCGTTAGGACTCAGATTTTTAGATCAAAATTTAAGTTTAAGTCTAAGCTTTCGAAATCATTTAAAGAAATACAAAAAATAACGTTAAAAAATAGTTGTTTGTTACTCCAAAGTCTAAAGCGCCCCCTATCGGCATTTTTTGAAATTGAACTTTAAAATTTTATTTCAAGAAAATACTGGCATAAAGAAAATTTTTTGCAAAAACCGCAAACGAATCGACCAATTTTTCCATGTTTTATAATCATTTGAAATTTCGGACCCTAAACTTTAATGCCCCCTATCTCCTTGGGAATACGTCTGGGACCCTTAGTCTCCTATTTAATATTATTTGTCTTTAAGTGTACTATAACCCCTTAAAGTTCTGCCCATCTTTTATGAATCACCCTGTATATATATATATATATATATATATATATAAATCAACATTTCAACGGAGGGTGGTTTTGGGGTCTGGGGGTCATGATCAGGGAAAATATACCGAAATTTTCTGGAATTGCTTTCCTCCGAACGGCTGCAATAGGTTGCTTTATACTCTTTTGTATTGAAAGCTACCTAAAAGACATCTTTTAAGAAGAGTATACAGAATATAAGAAGTTAAACATATTAATTTCCTGTGAAGATATTTTAAAAATACAAATGCATCACATGCCTAACATTAGCATAAGGAATTTGAGATCTTGCTGACCTATAGCCATAAGTAGTATTTGGCTAGAAGTGGAAACCTTTATAAAGCAATTTTTCTTTCTTATTATTATTAAATATGCAAAATCCATCACAGGTACTTATATTCAGATGTTTATACGATAAGAACGTGAAATCAAATATTTTATTACATATTTGCTTTAGTGACTTTTGCATCAATAAAGTGCTTAGAAAGAGAGTAATAAATTGCCAAATCAATAAAAATTGTCATTCCTTGCCAAATCATTTATGAATACCACTTTTTCCTTCAAAACTGTCAAAAATTACGTTACATTATGGTCTATAGGGAAAAAAACATTTGCGGTTTATTTTAATGATATTGCACAATTTCAAACATATTGAAATTGATATGTATCACTGAAGTGCACTACAAGAGGCTTACTATGGAATATGGTGGGCATAGCACTTACAGGTCCTTTACTGGGCTAGGTTTCATGTCCGAGAAAATTCGATTAGTGGGTCACTGTCAGGGCATAAAATAACATATAAAGTAGGCGACACTAGTGTCGCCCAGTGGGAAATTATTGTCGCCCAGTGACAGGAAATGGTGCCGGCAATTTTTGAAATAAAAAATTTTGAATAATAAAAGCTGTCTTTGTGCTTCGGATATTATAACTGTCGACATTTGTTATAGCAGATACCGAGTGTAGGCAGGGGCAGTATGATACAATATGAGGCAGGCTGGGATGGCGGGAAGTGCCGTGTGACCTATGGTCTATGGGAAACATGTCGTTGTTGTGATCTTTGTGTTTCTGCTTGAAAGATTTATTTTCCGACAATCCATCTAGTGATGGGATTCAAATAATATAACAACCGGTTCGCTTCACGAATGATTTTTGATGCATTAACAATAAGGGAAAATTAAGCATCACACATATATTATGAAACACTTTACATTAAAATAACAACATAAACTTTGAATTTTAAGTATAATGGGGAAAAAAATATCCTGAAACATGCTTTCCTATAAGGACGTAATTTGTTTAATAAATATTAGGCAATCATGAAATCCTGATCAAAATTTCTAACAGAAAATGAATCAAAACCTAATAATACAATAACGATAATGCAAGAATAGCAGAAATTTAAGAAATGTTGAATAAGCATGCTATATAACCAGGGAGTTATCCTAGATTGCCGATTTAGATACCCAAATTCATCAAATCTTCAATATTTTAATGTTTTTTGTTAAGTTAAATTTGATTCTCACAGGAATGAAGAATTTTTTTTTTCAAACTAAACATTATTTTATTAAATGAATCAATTTACAAAATGTCACAGTGTTATATTTTAAAAATGCTGTTGTGCAGATGCACATTAAGAAAAAGTAAATTAATGTAAATACGATTTTCGCATTTGAAGTATTTTAAGAACCAGTTCGCCGAACTCCACACAAATTAACAACTGGTGCAAAACAGCTGAATCCCACCACTGAATCCATCCACCTTCATCCAGTGCATCCTGGCCTCAAGAAGAACTTAGAGTTGGAGCCCCACTGTCTTCGGCAGCGTATTAAAAAAATGGATGGCACAATCTCATTAGCATTCTTGGATAAAAAATTTAAAATCACACAATGCAGAAAAAATAAAATTGCTAATAGAGCTTGCACTGGATGTTTATAATGATAGCCGACAGTTGACTCTCTCTGCTCATTTTTGGCTTTCGCGGTTTTTAACGAAAATTCACATTGACTCACAAATTGCCTCTTACATGGACAATGGTTTAGAGTGTGACTTTTCTTCTTTTAATCCATCTCCAGCACTGTTGCGGTATAGAAATCCAGTAATGTATCGCGAGATGCTTGATATTGTTGGTGACCAAGTAAAAGAAAATACAGACACGCAGTTGCAAAAGGCTGATTGTTTTTCTATCCAGATAGATGGTTCCGTTGATAAATATGGAGTTGATAATAAATTTGTTACAGCACGATTTATTACAGAAGAATGAGAAATGAAATCAGTTTTTCTAGGAGAATGTAAATTGAGTAAGCGAGTAGCAGAAGGCCTCATGGATTCTGTCAAAACCGTATTTGAGAACTTGGGCATCTCCAACAGGATAGATGCTTTCTTAAAAGCAAGAAGACCAACAGAGGTTGTTAGTGCAGCCCGCCTTGATGTTGGGAACCTTCTTGGTAAAGACAAAATTGCCGATTTTACCGATGATGTGGTTGCTTTTTACGCGGCTGAAAAACTGCCTCCTCCATCAGATATGACCTCATCAACAGCAAGACTCTATCATTACTTTAAAGCGTCTCAACCCGGGGCCTCCGAGATGTCGCTGTGTGTCCTACACCGGGCCTGCTACAAGTATTAGTGACGTCACAGTAGTGATCCACTTTGGTCAAAGTATCGCAGCAGAAAGATGTAATAAAAAGAGCATTTTCGCTCTTATAATTTGTGATTACATAAATAATATTAAATTTCATAATCGTGAAATAAAAGGGAATTAATATACTTGTTTTATTAAAGGAAATTAAAAGTTTTAAATTAAAAAAATGCTAAGATTAATAAATCAGATTGAACCCATTGACTTACCTTTTCCTAAACACATTATTTTACAATGAATATACGTACAAAAAATATAATAAATCTACCAAAAACTTTACAAAATCAATCCCATTCCTCCCTTTTACAACTACATACCATAATTTAACCATCAAAACACAATAAATGTCAATTTAAATACAGAAATCGACATTTTTTAACTATAGAGACCTTGGCACTTTTTTTTAACGCTTTGACGTAATCCGGGCTTCAGAAAGTTAGATATGTTTTAAAACTATATACACAATTATGAAAACAAACCTAATGTACTTTTATGTTTATTTATATATGTATAAAATTATTTATATATACAATTCTGTTCTACCTGCATATAAAAAGAGATAAATGGCTTCTTTATGTTACATAAATTATATAAATATTGAAAAAAAAAATACTTATTTATATGAAACTACGAATAGGTTTCCAGAAAATATTTTGCAACTTTCCTTCTCTCGCCATAAGCCTTTTTCGGTACTTTTCGGTTAGCCGGGCGCCAGTGATACATGTACATATATAAATATATATAGTATATTAATTCATATATATATGTGTGTGTAGATATGTGTATATATATATATATATATGTGTGTGTATGTGTATATATGTGTGTGTGTATATATGTATATATATCACTGGCGCCCGGCTAACCGAAAAGTACCCAATTTTCTATCTTGACTTTGTAACTGATTTGTAATATTTTAAAAATTGTCTATTTATTGTACTTGGGTCTAGGACATAATAACCACTCAAAATAACTTATCAAAAGATTTATTTTCATAATATATTTGTACACTTAAGTTAGCTAAAATGTTAAATTGAACTACGTAGAATTACTAAGTTGTGTAAATCAGTTACTTTTAATTTTATAAACAAAGCACATCACTCACTTCTCTAACTAAATGTATCCAGATATTAGTCAGTTTATTACAGTATTTCTTTCAAAATCATTTTTTAAACTGCTTATCGTCTGCTTCTTTTATTTATTTATTTTTTTTCTAAAGATCATTTGACTCTTTTCGATTTGGAAGTACAAATTCAATCAAATATGCCAGAATATTTCCATTACAGTAGGCTAGACATTTGTTGTTAGGTTTTTTTTCTCTGCACAAGTTCAATACCATCATATTAATTCTAGCTTCACGAATTATGAAAAGTATATCGAAACATTTAATGCAAACCACTTCTGTTGAATTGTAAAAATAATTATCACAAGGTAATTTTCGTAGCTAAAATTTCTTCTTTTCATTATCAGTAGCGAATTTGAAGACTTAGATTAGAAACTAGGAGCGCAACATTTTCTTCTCTTTATTTTATAGATATAATCTACACTTTCTTTAATAATTATAATCAATAATTATTGATAGCACTATAATCTAAATACACTGAAAAATATTATTAATTACTATATAAAACAATAAATAAAATCAAAATACTGTCGTAAACAATCCGTACAAACGAACAAAGTACATGAAAATTTTTAAGTTATTATGGATCACTGTTTTGACGTCAGCAGGTTGTGACGTCACCTGTAGCAGGCCCGGTGTAAGGACACACAGCGACATCTCGGAGGCCCCGCTCAACCCCACTCAGGTTTTAACAAATTGGTACAATCATATGTTTCTTTAACACCTCACAGCGCTGGCCCATACATACAACGCTTAAATCTAACAAACAGTCGGGACTATCAAAAGAAGCATTAAACTCAAGAACATTTATTGCTCTTAATGGAATTGGAACAGCTTTTTATGATCCAAGACCTGCTGTTGCAAGGTTCCTAGAAAGCAAAGAAAGAAAGAGAAAACTTCCAGACAAAGAATTCTAACAAACACAAGAGTTTGTCAACAAATTCTTTGCAATTGATAATAACTTGTAAGAAAAAATTTAAAGATTTTAACTATTATTGTAACATTTTAAAACCATTATAAAAATATTAAAAATTTTAACTTATTAAAATATAAATAACGAATCGATCTCTTGTTTAATTCCATTATTTCAATAAGAAAGTCCTTTGTATAAAAAATTTAAACTATTGTAAATATTTCTGTAGTATTTTGGAAATATTTTACAGTTAGAATTTGATTCTTTTAAACATGAAGAGTAAAATCGATTTCCTTGTTTAGTTCTACTCTTTTCAAAATGCAGTAATTTCTGAAAGGCTAAAGATGTTTAAACACTTTAATTATTGTTCATTTGGCATTTTGGAAACATGTTATAAAATTTAACATGGTATTTTTTTATTTAATATTTTTAAACAGCAAGAGGAAAATCTTTTTGATTAGTTCCACTTTGAGTCTAAAACTATAGTTACGAGAAATTAAAAACAAATATTTAATGATTCAGATCAAATTTGCTTTTCAATTTAATAATTTATTCCAGGCTCCAAATACCAAATTGGTAGATGTAATACTGTTATGTACAAAAGTCAAGTGTAGAAACAGTAAAAGGTAAGCAGCATTTTAACATAATTTTAGCGATAAATTTCATACATAAATTTTTAATTAGATACAGAAATTTGGTAGGTTGAATGTTATGTTTGATTATATATATGACTAACATAACAATGGTTAACAATTAGTCTGAACTGTGAATGTAGACTTTCTTTAATGCTACCTAGCTATAAATGAACGGGATTACATGATTCAATGAAAACATCATTATTTACTTACCAGGTACAGAAGAAGTAAAATAGACAGAATTAATAAAACAGAATTATAAAAATCGATATTCTAATTATTTGGTTTGCAGTTATCAGGGGGGGGGGGGGGGGCTGAATTTATAGATATATGCTTGGGACAACAGATCAAACCTATTGTCGCCCAGTGAAAATTCCTTAAAATATGCTCTGGTCACTGTAGGTGCAAGATTTTCTTTTATGACAGTTGCATAGCCAAGGATGGGGTCGTGAAGTCCCCACACCCTGAATAAGAAACTTCTACTGAATCATGCAAAAACAGTAAAAGCTTTGAATATGGAATTGCAAAGGAGCGAAAAAAATTCAGTTTTAGACAATTTTCTATATTAGCAGATATAAGCTATTCCTTTCGCCTGAAACATGGAAGTTTTCTGTTTAAGACAGGATTCAGTTATACTCATAGACAGGTTTCGTTTTCATAGATATCCTTTGTTAAAACATCCACTCTTTAATACACCTTTGGAGAGCATTACAGTAAAACTTGTGAATACGTAACCTGTCTATAACAGAATGTCTTTTCAAACGGAAAAAAAAAATCAACTTTGGACTAAAAAATACCATACGATTATACTTGCTAAGATGGAGACCTGTCTAAAATGGAACCATTTTTCCAATCCCTTTCGACTCCTTCTTTGAGAGGTTTTACTGTTTGACAGTAAAACCTTTGAAAATAGAATTCACTATTAAATAGAATCCCGATGATGAAAGGATTATACAAGTATAGCAGCTAAGACGGAATTTGCTTCCGATTTTCAACAATTCTATTTCATAGATTTTACTGTAACTAGATAAAGCATAAAACTTCTTCAACACTGACTTTGATGTTGCCAACACGTACTGAAAAAGACCAGGGATGCCATTTTAAAACTTTCTTGAGAAAGGTGGTTGCAAAGATTTTTTTTAAAACTTATTCAAGTATAGTTAAAATATCTACAAAAAAAAAAAAAAAAAAAAAAAAAAAACATATCAAGGCATGTTTTATACATTTATGAAAATAATCAGATAACATTACAGATTTAATGGAAGCAATTTAACTATGTTTACTTGAAAGAAAAGTACCATAATACCAGATTTTCCATTTTTGTTCTTTTCTTAAGACTTTAAATTAAATGTTTATTTTTTCGAGAAATAATACCACAATTTCAGTATTAATATTTAAAGTTGGAGAGCAGCCGTGACAGTCTTACAGTGCAGCCAACATAATGTTATAATCAAATTTTAAACTCTTCTTTTGTAAAATTTTAGTTTTTCGTGTTGTGACAGTCTTCTTCCAAGTGAGCAATATAAATATGTACAGTATAATTATAACAATTATATGTCAAATACAATGTTTAATATAGTTTCAGATGAATAGAATGCCATTATGATAAGAAATCTGTTGTTAATAAAACATTTGCACTTTGGTAAGTAATTCATAAATAAAAAAATAAAAGAAACCTGTAGCAATTAATCCAATAAAGGAAAATGACGAGGACACATTTTTGCAAAATTATCTGCAAGTTCATCAAGACTAAAAGATTTTACTCATTTCTTTTCCACAGACATTAACAGTAATTACTATTTAATCTTTCATTGCTGATTGTCAATCTGATGTATATTTTCACATGTTTTAAAACTGAAAAAAATCATTCATTTGATGCTGTACTAATTGGGAGAGTTAAAGAGACTTTTATTACTTCAGAAAAGGCTGTTGGAAGTTTCTCAAAGATATTGAGTGCAGGTAGTAAATCATTTTCTCCTTTGGAAAGTGCATCCATCACGTATTTTTTGGCAGTTCTTAATTGGGATAAAAGGTAAATCTTGTCAAAGTAATTATGATAAAGCTCTAAAAATGTGATTTTTTTTCAGGTTCTAAGAAAATTAATTTTCATGATCCAACGCTTACAAAAGTTTTTGATTGGCTAGTAAACCTTTTGTCGAATTTATTCAGCTAGAATTCTGGCAGCAAGAATAAAATATCTTCTTTTCACTTTGGTTTCAAAAGAAAAATTCTGTCTTGTTGAGGTATACTTGACATAAAAAGAAAAAAAGACTGTAGTTTTGACAGGATTTTTTTCTTTCTTTCAACATATGCTGAATCCTGGAAACTAAAACATTATGTTAGTGAACAAAATCCTAGGATTTTTTGAAAAGTTTGCTCCATTCTTCTTCAGAACAAGCATTATTTAACTCATCTCTCACAATAGATATGACTTGCTGCTTTTGATAAATTTAGGTTTTCTGATTGTAGTTGTTCTGAAAGATTACATGCTAAACCTAAAATGTTTTCGAGTATGTACAGATACACAATATATATACATGCTTCAAATTTTGTCTTTAAGCCAATAGCTTCAGCAGATGCTTTAATGTGAGAATCGGAAATTAAATCCAAAACCATAACAATAGCTTCATATGTATTTGTAATCTTCATGAGAGAACAGTGCCAATAAAACCAACAAGTCACTGTGTTTCTTTTTAGAGTAAAATAGTCTGGAATCAAAGTTCTTTTTGACATTCAATGAACAACAGATATAGGATTGCTATTGCATTTAAAATTATACAAGTTCTGTATAATATAAAAGAATTATTTTAAATCCAGTATGTTGCTTACTGTGTCAATAAGAACAAAGTCTATGAGCATAACAATGAATAAAGCATGAATTTAGTGCCACTTCTTTTATTTTAGCCCCATTCAGAGGCGTAGCGTCAAGGGGGGCACGGACCACTTTACTACCAGTATTTTTATATACTATATTTGTCCTTATTTAATTCATACCGTTCAAAGATTAAATAAGGCTAAAGGTAGTATATAATTATAATGGTAGTAAAATGATCGTGCCCCCCCCTGACGCTACGCCACTGGCCCCATTAGCCTATCCATTCATAATGCTTGCTTCATCATAGCACTGTCCCACACAAAAATTAAAATCAAGGCTTCCTTGTCAATAATTCAATTATAAATTTTCTCAATGATTCAGCACTTAAATATCACATATGATATGCACCCACAGCACATTCTCTAATGCAACCGTTATGAACATATCTAAGAATTAACTACATTTGCTTCTTTTTAGAGCAATCTTTCATTTCGTCCACTAATAGTGAAAAATTCCCTGCTTACTTTACTTCAGATATTATTGTATCCTTAATTTTTTTATCCAAAAACTGTTTTTATATCATTTTGATATTCATGTGATGTATAATGACCTTAGAACCGTGACATTTTGGCTTTCAAATTGTCATTTTCTTCAGACATTGTTTCAAGAAGTTCAATGAAATTCTCTTTGTTGTTGCTTTCCGACGACTCACTACGTCCTAAGTGACAATCCCAGTCGTGCTAAGAAACTAGCTACTCTGAATAATGTTTTGATGTGCTTGCGGTTTTCTGTAATTTCTTTCAATCTTGTGGTGCACAGCTCAGAAGCAATAGATAAAGTTTTATTATCAGATATCCTTTTAAAATTACCCCAGGCACTCATCGATGATAAATGTCTCTCACTTTGATATTGTTGGAAGATCAAGGCTCCATTTTTAAAATCATTTGTCAATAAATGTTCGACATCCCATTTTCTCTCACCTTTCAGCAAAATGTTTTCTGAAGAATTTCGGCAAGTGAAACAAACTATCTTCCCTTTCTGAATATTCAATCCATTCATGTTGCTTATACCAATTCAGAGAAAATCTGCACCCATTTGTTAAAGGATAGTTGATGGATGATTTCAATTACTGGTTCTAAAGGTGAATCAGTTTTTATTTTTCTTAAATGAGGTTTATTTAGCACCAGTTCTATATTTTGTGAACCTTCTTGATTTTCCAATAACCTGGAATTGGTGGCTGAACTTTGACCAAAAGTTTCGTTTTCGTACACTTCAATTTCTCTGACATTTAAATCAATTTCTTTATATTTGGATTTCTCAAAAGAAAAAAAAATCTAACAGTTTTTGATTTTTTTTGTTGTATTATCTTTAAACTTTTAAGGACAGCAAAACACTAAGTTCTAAGTACCCTTGGAATAAAGATCTATTCAGAGTTTCAACTTCATCATCACAGAAAAACATTGCTGTGAATAATAAATGCTTTGGTAATTTTTATCCCCCTCATACTACCCTAAATTGTAACCCTATTATCCTGATTGGCTATGCATGAAATTTTCAGTGCTAGCAGAATTTATCGCTGCGGATTTATCTGCCAGTTAAAATGAATTTATATAAATATTTAAACTATGATTTATTTTTAAAGGTATAATAAAGGTAATATATAGATATATGCAGGTCCAGATTTTCCCTAACGCCTAATATTAAATATTTTTTCTTAAAATAAGTATAAATTGCAATTACAAAAATGTCATAATATATAAATATAACATTAAAGTAAAAGATAATTACTTTTTCATTGAGTAAGCATGATGCAGACAGACAGTCTGGTGGCTTTGGAGATAACTGTGTGATGTAAAACGCTTTTGTTTTTCTGGAAAAAATTTTGAATAATAAAGCTTGCAAACTGCTTTTATCCTCTGAAATCAATAATGAATTTGTATCTTTCGAGCATTTCATTTTATATTCTAACTAGCTGAACTGCCCAGCGTTGCCCGAGCCAGTGATAAAACCGTAAATAAATCCCAAATTTGTATTATTTTATGTATTTTACCCGATTTTGAATGAATTTATATCTTTAATGACAAAATCGTAAAAAAAAAATTTACTTCTTTTTTCAAGTAGGATCGTTATACAGTTTAAAAAAAAAATAGCTTTTGTGGTCCAAACCCTTTGAAATTTTCAATGGTCATAAATATAACGGTTTTACAGCTTGTGCACAGCCCCCTGAATACTAGGCCGAATCGCTTACTCAACTTCGATAAATCACGTGATCAGGTGCAGGCGGGATGAACTGAAGCGAAAAAAAAACTCAAAGTGAAGGCGACGTTGAGACTGTTCTTCAGCGTTCCATTGTTGTTTATTGCTCTTATTGGTTTTTATAACTCTCAAGTATCGCATAAAATCGTTTTCACGCTATATTGAAAAGTCATTTTTATTTAAATAGTGTTGGGTTTTTTTTTTAAGAAAGGCAATGCCGTTTAAATGTTCCGTACCTGGTTGTAATTCAAATTACAAGCCACCTTATGTTTCTTGTTTCCGATTTCCTAAAGATAATGAAAGAAAGAAATTGTGGCTGTCAAGAATTCACAGAGAGGATTTCAGCTTCACGGAAAATGCTAGAATTTGTATTAAGCACTTTGACAGCAGCATGATTTCATTGGAAGATGAATGGATTGACAAAAATGGGGTGAGACATATAATTCCACGGAAAAATCCAGTGCTAACTGCCGATGCATTTCCATGCATAATTAATGAAATGACACCCCATCTAAATATCCAGGTACCCAAAAAAAGAAAAACACGAGAAGAAAAAGAAGAAGACAAAATTCAAGAGGTTATTGTTAAAAGTATTATTACGTACGAATCTGAAGAAACAAATTCAAAACTTCAAAACATTAATGAACTAAAAAAATATTTGGAAGAATGTTTTAAGAATGTAGCCAATTGGTCTTTCATACTCCTTAATGGCCAGTTAATTATTTTAAAATTATGTTCAACGGATGTACCTAGGATTAACATATCTCTAAAGGTAAGTTCCGATTTAAAATTTCAAATTTATTGCCTTGATGAAAAAATTGATATTCAGAAAGTAGGTTTAAATTTTAACAAAATAGAAAATAAGCATCAGGTTGACACGATTATTAAAATTTGTGATGAATATAAAATAAATGCTCCTGATGAAAATAAATTCTTAAAAGCAGTTAAATTGTTAAAAGAATGCCATCTAGATGAAGAAAAACAATCTATGTTAGATATTTTAATTGAGCAGTTACAACTTATTAACATACCTAAAGAAAGATACAGATTTTCTTCCCTCTTACTTGAATTGGCTTTTAAAATATTTTTAAATTCCCCAACTTGTTATAAGTCTATAAGGAAAACAAAATTGTTAATTTTGCCCCATCAAAGTAATTTAAGAAAATTGGCTTCAAAATTGAATGTTTGTAATTCATCATATAATGTAAAAAGTAATTATTTAGAGAAAAGATTAAATGTTCTCACACCAATTGAAAAATATGTTAATCTACTTTTAGATGAAGTGTTTATTTCCCCACGATTATCTTTTAAAGGTGGAAAGTTAACTGGCTTATCTATAACAAATTCTAGCAAATTAGCCAAAACAGCTCAGGTGTTTTCAATAACATCCTCATTTGGCTCATACAAAGATGTAATAGCAATTGTTCCAATTCATGAAAATTCTGGAAAATTTCTATATGAAATTGCAAAAAGAATTTTGATGGAGCTGCATGAGTTGGGTGTTAGTACATTAAGTATTATTGCAGACAATAACCAAGTGAACAAATCTTTATTTACATTTTTTGAACCACACCCTTTTGGTTACCAATCTGTTCACAACCCAGCATCTTCTAATATTCCATTATTTTTGCTTTATGATTCTGTTCATATTTTTAAAAACATACGTAACAACTGGATTAATCAAAAAAAATTAATTTTCCATTATCCTGACTTTGAAGATGAGAACACTGTTGTAATAGCTGATTTTAATCATTCAAGAGAGATGTACTCCAAAGAAAATCAGTCATTGTTAAAATATGGTTATAAATTGAGCCATAAAGCTTTATACCCTTCTAATATAGAGCGGCAAAAGGTCAGTTTGGTATGCAAAATCTTTAATTATGAAAACATCAATGCTCTTAAAGAAATTGGAGGGAATAAGACTAAAGGTACTTGTGACTTTTTATCTATTATTTTAAAATGGTGGAACATAGTAAACGTCAAATCACTGAATAAGGATACTAGATTTAAAAATGATGATAGGAGGGAATAAGACTAAAGGTACTTGTGACTTTTTATCTATTATTTTAAAATGGTGGAACATAGTAAACGTCAAATCACTGAATAAGGATACTAGATTTAAAAATGATGATTTTAAAGCAATTATATGTGTAGAACAAGACCAATTAAAATTTTTGAAACATGTTTTAAATTGGTTAAATAGATGGTCCATTTTATCCAGAGGAAGTGTATATAATGGCTTAAGTAACAGAACCTTTGATGCTTTCCAACAAACTTGCAATGGACTGTATGGTTTAGCAATGTTTGCTCTAAAGGATTTAAATATTAGTTATGTATTATTTGGCAGTTTCAAACAGATCCCCTAGAAGAACGATTTAGTCTTTACAGACAGTTATCTGGAAGTAATTATTATATATCACTAGAGCAGTTGATTGAAAGTGAAAAAAAAATAAGAATTCAAAATTTGCTCTTTCATAATAAACAAAAATATTCATTTAAAAGTTTAGATAATAAATGCAATTCATCAATAAATTTAGACGAATTTGAAGATCTTGAAATAGATATATTAAAACCAGTTGAC
This sequence comes from Maratus michaelseni, assembly GCA_963931845.1. Classification (NCBI taxonomy): domain Eukaryota; kingdom Metazoa; phylum Arthropoda; class Arachnida; order Araneae; family Salticidae; genus Maratus; species Maratus michaelseni. The sequence continues at coordinate 405,213,094 of OZ007587.1, forward strand.
AAAAAAATTGTGCCAATCATACTTTTCATTGCAGGCTATGCTGCTTTTAAAACTTGTAAACACATCACTTGTAGTTATTGTACAGAAACTCTAATTAGTAATGATGATTTTGCATATGAATTTTCAGACGAGTGTAGATTAATAGATAATTTAGATAGAGGTTCTTTAAAAAGACCTACTGCTTTTACATTTAAAACTGCTTCTATGTGCATCATAATATTTGAAAAACTATTGGAAGAGTTTTATAATGCTTTCCTCACCCATGAAAATCAGCTGAATTTGTTATTAAAAATTAGTGAACCTTATGTTAAAAATGTAGTGAATGATATAGATGATTATTTATGTAAATATTGTACCCATGACAGCTTTATTTATTTAAAAAATGTAATGCAAGTTGTATATAAGATCCTACTAAACAATTACTCAAAACTAGTTACAGAAAATTTTAATAAAGAAAAAGAAGACAAGAGAAAAATTAAAAAACTGACAAATAAATAAATGTGGTATTTGTTTTTGTGCTATTCAACCTTAGAACATTTAAAATTCTTAATAATATCTGAATCATTTTTTATGTCATGTATTTTTCATAATTTAAATATTGAAATTTATCCTTTCATTTATTTTTAATTTGTGTAAATGCATTGAATCAATATGTTATTCTTGTCATAACTATGGAGCTTTACATAAAATCTTGGTCATTATGCTTAACAAAAATGTATAAAAAAAAATTTCCTTTTCTAACAACTGTGTAATATATGGAAAATAATTTTGATAATTTTTTATAAATATTTTTGAATGATGGAATTCAATGCATCTTGTCAAAAGAAATTTTAGTGGCATATTTTTTTGTGGTTGCAAAATAATTAAAGTATATGGTTCTGGAATTTTTTGTGTAAATCTTGGGAAACCTGGAAAGAAGAAAAAATGTCTTGATACCTCATGAAAAAATGTCTTTATACCTCAAATCAATGAATTTATTGATTGAGCTTTTTGAAAAATCTTGCAGTAAACTAAAATGATTAGAAAAACAGGAACTAACTCCTCGCCTGGTCCTATGGGACAAATAGAGGGCATGGGCAGGGCCTAGGGGGAGGTTCCCTAGGCGCTCAACCATGATATACTTTTATTAAGTGAAAAAAGAAAGTCCGCCTTCGACAGCCGCCATTTTGAATCAGCGATCAGGCCTAGTATTCAGAGGGCTGTGGCTTGTGTAAAAATTACGTCACAAATATTGTTACCTGGTTGTAAAATAAATGTTTTATTTTCGCGTCAGGTCCGTTAACATAAAAAAAAAAATAGTATTCGTTGAATACAAAACATTTAGTAACTTTTAGCGTAAGAATTTTTTTTTTCTCGTGAGGTGCAAAATGACCTGCGTTCGCCGGTGTTTTTGAAAGGGTTAAAATCCGTATTTAAAAAAAATAATTATACCGTCTATCAGAAGAAGGTTTCAGCTCTAAAAGCATGTGTTTGATTTGTCTGTATCTCTAAAAATGTACTATCGAGGGGCGTTGGCATAAGGGAGAAAACAAGCCCGGGAAAACGACCCTGTTTCAAAAATGTTTTTCAAAGGGTTAACATAATTATTTTTTTTTAATTGATTACTGCATTGGAGACATAAGAGTGAGATCTTTCAGAATATATTTTTCGTTTTTACATAAACCAAACGGTTTAGTCGAAAGAATTTAAAACAGAATTGCAAAATAAACACATTCTTCATGTAAATGGTTCTTCATTCTCGTATATCTTCGTTCTCTGTGATAAATCGGGTTCTGGGCATGCGCACGTTCTGAAAGCCGACTCGCAAAAAATAGATGAGTTATTGATCAGTTTTTAACTAATATTTTTGTTAATTTTCAAAGAAATAAAATTCTGAGTGCACCAGGCCAGACTTTGGACTATCCACACCTAAATTTTCGGACTTCTAGGTGAGCTAGATTTTGCTAGCCATTGCAGACAGACAAACACACACACAGAGTAAACACACACACAGAGCAAAATTTTCTTTTATTAGTATAGATATTATATTCTAATATGCTGAAAAAAATATTTCTTAACTTTTCATTCATATTTTCGGATTTTAATCAGTTGCTGATTAAATTCAAATAGAATTTTCAAGTTGTGCAGGATTTTAATAAAGTGTTATTTTAATTAAAAAAAACTACAAAGGGGAGAAACAATCCCTTGAAGTTTTGTTTTTTTTTAAATTTTCCCTTAAAAATTACTCACTTTTTATGTGATTGATGAAATTCAGTTATGGTGGTGAATTGGATAGTGCTTAAAGTGTCAAATTAATGCTAATGTTTCTATTTTAATTAAATTTGGCAAGTTTATTTAAGCTTTTGTATAACTACTGAAAAATTTACATATTAATGAGTACTTTGTATTATTTAAGATGGGCTCTCAAAAATATTTTTTTTTCTCAACAACGCGAATTTTTTTGACAAATGAATGGACTTATCTTTAAACACAAAAGCATGAAATTGACAGGCATGATTATTGAAGGGATTTGGAATCGAATAGCGTTTTAAATTTTCAATAAATGTATCGCAGCTTGAGTTATATGCGATTGCTGTCTCATAACAGCCTACCTCGAACTGTAGTGTCTGGAAATTCGCACAAACTTTGACAGCATTTTCTGAAAGGTCTTTCACCTTTATCGAAAAATGGGAAATGCTATTATATTTTATGAAATAAGATCGCTAACCAATTTCATGCACCTAAGATTAACATTGGCTTTGTGAATATATTGGAAAGTTAAGAGTAGTAATCTTTTACGTTATTTGGCATATTTTGAGGCTATTTTACTCTGAATTATGCGATTACGTGTCTTTTGTCATCATGCCTTTAATATCACAACTGATCTTGCACGTTTCCTTTCACATTTTTTTTCTTTTACTTGTAATGGAGGCTACACTCAGAAATGTCAAATTCTTTGGGGGGGATCCAAATGGCGCCCCTGTTTAAAATACCTGCCTTTCACTAATTTCATTTAAAATACTAAAAAGAAAAATAAATAAGAAGAAATAATACCATAAGTCAACATATTTTATTTAAACATTAAAGAATTGTTTCTGATTTATACATGCGAAATGTAAAAATTGCTATTTATGATTTTTAAAAATGTGGCGATATTTGCACCAAATATCTAGTACTAATAAGTTATTACAAATTTTTTTCTTTCAAATAGAAAAAAATCCAGATTTTTTTTTCCAGTTTGATTAAATTGAAATATGCTTTATTGTACTCAAATATTAGTGTGTGCGTAATTTTTTTGCTCCATGTGTTCTAATCCAGCAGAGGTCTATGAGGATTTTTATCTATTTTTTTAATATAATTTAGAAACGGTTTGAAATTTATTCTTGGTAATACGTCACAATCCATGTCACCCTCATAAGGTACCTTCTGTGAAAATTAGAATGAAATACGTCAAATATTTTTTTAGTCATACTTGACGAAGAAAACCAATAGCATAGAGGTAGTGCACCTGTCTATCACACTACTGGTGACCAGTTCGATTCTGGCTTCTGGGCAAGGTTTATTCAACTTTTTATCTATTTGGGGTCAATAAAATGAGTACCAAGCTAACTTGGGAACTAAACACTGAGGGCTCTGCATTAGGCTGACCGGGATATATGCTGCATAGCACCTCAGGATCCATGGTCAAGAAATCAGGGCTGGGGACTGTAGGCCAGAATCCTTAACAGATTGTTGCGCCGCAGATTTAATTTAGTTTATATTGTGCTGTCCTCTGAAAAAAAAAACATTTTTTGAAATTTTCTCTATATAAAGTCTAAAAAAGAATTTATAAAAATTGAACAGGACTAAATTTTTACAGCTTGTTTTGACTAAGATTTTAAAGTTGAGCATTTTCCATTTTATCACTTTATTACAAAATGACAACCAATTATACAAGACTTTAAAAAAACCCTCACTTTTCTAAAAAATGACCCATGTTACCTGAAAACAACCCACACCTGACATAATCAGCTGAAAATGAAACATTTTATTACATATTAATGGTTTAACATATAAAAAATTATGTAGATCATTCTAAAATTCTATTATAAAAAGAAAATCTGTAAAAATGAAGCTCATGTTTTGCCAGAGTTCTGCAATTGTTAATTTAAATTATTTTAAAACTAATTTTTATTATTCTAAATGGTGCATAAAAACAAAAAAAATGACTTTAGTAAAATATTTGGTGTAGTATTAGGGTGGTTTTTTTTTAGGAAACATTTCACTGTGGGTTTTTTTTTAGAGGATAGCACAATACTACTTGATGAAAGGTTTTAATATATCCCATAGCTATATCTGCCCCCAAAGTAATATTGCATTATGTATGAGTCCTCACTTAGCTCAGACAAATATGGAAAAAAAATTGCTTGTGTAGATGAAACAATGAATAGGTTGCCAGAAAACATCCATAAATTCCCTCACCAAGGTCATTTTCTTTATCTTGCCATGGCTCATATACTGGAAAAGTACCATAAATATAATTGCATTCAATAATAAAATATTTTATGTTAATAATAATATATTACAATGTTTCATAACAAATTCATAAACTAATTTTTCATAACAATTTTTTATAATGTTTCACAAGAATAACAACTTTTTAATGTTACGCCTTATATTATAGGCCATATTTCTGCAATTTCTTCGAATAAATTATCAGGAACATAATTTTCTCTAGATATTTCTCTCCACATTAAATTCTGTAAGGTAGGATTCAAGGTGATGGCGGGCTGTGCCTCATTGTTTTTATTGCACCACTCAGCAGAACACCACTTTCTTTCAACATGTTATGTATGAATGAGCTTGAATTAGATCAACAATTTATTAGATCAACAAAATTGTACATGATTCACAGTAAGGGGCTGTCCCTAAATGATGTCACACATTTTTTCAATATTTTTGACCCCCCTCTCCCCCTTTGTCACACTTCACCATACCCCTTCCCACCCTCTTGTCACATGTCACACTATATTACATAAACATATACTTGCAGTTCACAAACAAAGCACTACCTTATAGATCATATTTCAAATTTTATTTTTAAACTTTAACTATGTGTTTTAATGATATTTGTGAGCATAACAGTAAAAATGATTCGTGCACTTATTTTGTATGAAATAAGATTAAGATTTACAACAAAAAATATAATTAATATACAATAGTAATAAAATATTAATATGAAGGAGCATTTTTTTTTTTTAAGAAAGGAATATAAGTAAAAACAAATCACATGAAAGTTGTTTTAGCCCCGATTAAAAAATACCCTCAAATTCTGGTAATTTCAAATTAACTTCAAAACTGAATCTGCTGATTTTAAGTGATTTTATTTAAAATCGAAATGTGTGATGTCACACTTCTTCTTACCCCTCCCATCCCCTTGTCACAATTTCATGAACCCCCTCCCTCCCCTCCAAGCGTGACATCATTTATGGACGGCCCCTAAAGTGCTTATATAACCAGCCTTTTGAAGCTCCTCTGAATTGTACTCTTTCGAGCAGTCAGTGTAGAATGTTGATCCATCTTTTACATGTTCACTAATATTTTGCATGAATGTACTATTTGAGATTTGAAGGAGGAAGCATACATCATTTTCTTGGCATATTCCTCCAAAAATCGACTGTTTTGGAAGTATCATGCTTCTGTTTTTTTTTCGACATTACAAGCTTTCATTGGTCTCAACAATTTTATTGGCACCACCAATTTGCCTATTAAATCCTTGTTTTCGGTGTAGGGAACAAACACACTTCTCTCATTCTCATGTAAACCCATATATAGTTGTTTTTTACACCATTTTATGGATGTTAATTCATCTATCCAACCATACATAAACCTTAGAGTAGTTTCAAACGGTATTGTTGAACCATTAAATCAATTTCCAACACTGAGGCTTTTTTTCTTTACTTTTTATGTTGCATCTCCATATAGCTTCATCATTAGTAACATACAGATTCCTATTATAGTCACATGATAAAAGAAAAAATTACAAAAATTCAACAAAAAAATCTTTTAGAGTTGGCTTTAAAAAAAAAATCTCTTTGAACTATTCTCAGTTCTTCTTCAGAGTATGTTTGTAATGATAGGCCTTCAGATTGCAACATGAGGCTGTACACAAATTATACACTATTTTTCTTTATTATACATTTCACATTGGGCCACTGCATTGTAATGCACAGTTTTCTTGTTTCGATGAATTATTCCTGACATGTGTACCCTTTCTAGAGTGTTCATTCACATCACTATAACTTTTTTTAATGCTGTTTCATTCATCAAAAATTATTCACTTATCTTAAGGCAGTGTTTTCAGTTTTACAAGTGTTTTCAGTAACTGGCTTAGGATATCCAAATGAAATATTAAAGTCTCTTTGAATAACTCCACGAAATGACTCATAAGACATTTTATATTCAGGGTTTTGAGCTGTATACATGCGATGCAACTTTGCAATATTCAACTCTTCAGGCAAGTAAATTTGTTCTGAATCCTCGATTGAGTAATCGGAATTGCAATATATTAGTGAATTGATGAAATCTTTAACTGAATCCACTATATCATCAGCAAGTTTGTGGAGCCTATTTGCATGTTTTCCACGCATATCAACCGGTGGCTGATCAGTTGAAACTAAAGCATTCTGGATAAACTGGATGCGTCGTGGCGTAATACCATGTAATGAGATAAATGCTTTGAAACACACTGTAACATCCTGGGCAACTTCACTGTTTAGCACACGTACTCGATAAGCATAAGAAGCTGAATTAGCCCTTGCATTATCCTCGTCATTTCGGAGCCGTCTGCGCTTCACTGGACAAACAGTGATAAGACTACTTAAGTAGATATTTTGCTCATTGTAATTTCCTATTTTATTAAATTCGCGTATAATTCTAAATCGTTCACTTTCAGGAATAATATCAAAACATTGATAACGCTTACACTTACAGTCTTTGCCTATCTCGTGTGTTGAAGCACGCAAACACTTCATTGTGTCCCTCATTCTTCCGATTCCTTTTCGTTTTTCAGCCGGGTTTTTCCCGTTTTCTTTATTAGAGCTCGTGGAATATTTGCTGTCCATTGTCAATGCACAATCCATAATCAATGCGACAAAGGGAGCATTTTGTTTACAAACAAACATGCATAACGTTTCGAGTAGCGTTGCCAGATTTTTCAAAAGTTATCAATTTACTTCTGAGCTTTAGAGTACTTTTCTAAAGGAGAGAGTGGCGACTGGTTAAAGACGCTTTCAATCTGACTCAAAACAAACGTTCGCTTTGTTGTATTTTCTGAATATTTTAATACTTTATATGTAGAGGAAAAATTTTCTACGATTTATATTAAATAAGAAAATAAACGTAGCAACCTTTTGTTTAGATCTAGACTAGATCTTATTACGCTCCATCGTAGGATGGACACGGAGGCCCCGGGAGTTTCGTTTGCAAGGTGGTTTGTTTAGAACAGAGTATGCACCCTGGCAGCGGAAGGTGGAAATAAAGGACTTTCCGGCGCGTGCGCAGCACTTTTAAAACCTTATTATCATACAAAATCGTGTTAAAGATATAAAATCATACAAATTTGAGTTCTGTTTTAATTTATTATCACGGACCCGGGTGGGTCAGCTAGTACATAATAAAACAAGATACATGCCCAGATTGGATGTTTCTGCAATAGAAAGGGCGAGGCTAACGGAAAAGACAGGCTACCGCGGTGCATTCCACTTATCTTTTTTTACAGACTGCTAGAGTGACGTGTTGCTCTTTTCGTACACTTGCATTGGTGGATTTGAGCATCACGTGACTCCCGCGGTCTGTAAAAAAAGATACGCGTAAAGAACCGCGGTAGCCTTTCTTTTTCGTTAGCCTCGTGGAAAGGGCAGTTGACGTCACTGTTGGTTCAACGAGGCTAACGAAAAGACAGGCTACTGCGGTGCATTCCACTTATCTTTTTTTACAGACCGCTAGAGTGACGTAATGCTCTTTACGGTTGGTTAGCAAGAAAAACATGTTTGTTCTTTATGACTCCTACTATATACATGAAACGGGGAATTTCGATTGGTGTATGTTAAACTGGTCTATAATATGATTGGACTACGTCGCCATGACGGTTCCTGCGATGATAGCTACGACAAAAATGAAGTGGTTTGTTTGTTTATTGAGAACATACATCTGACTTGTGTGCTTGACATCAAGTGCCCGCTTATAAGTCATCGTCAATATACAGGGACGAGATAGCCACAAGGAAATTTACAACACCAGAGAGTTACATCCGGGAGCTCCACAAAGTGTGTGCAATGGAGCTGGCGGGAGTCGAACCCGCCGACCTGACTCCTACGCTCACAAGCGATTAGCGGAATGGTGTCTTAACCAAAGAATATAGAATAGATAAGAAGTCTTACTTCGACCTTTGGGTAAAGTCGGTAGAACATTTTCAGGAAAAAAACAAACTTTACAGGGTGCGCCGCCAATAACGCGCATGCGCCAATCTGTCACATACTTCTCACCCTTCGTTCCAACCCATAGAATATCTTCTATGGTTCCAACCAAACAACATTCCACTGTTCCCGCTCTTTTTTTTTTTTTTTAAAGAGATCGTATATTTTGCAGAATTTCCATCGCTTCATAGCTATTTATTTGGCTATTTATTAATGGGGGGGAAAAATGTAAAATATTATTCCAATTGACACAAAAGACTAAAATTTTAATAATAGTGGAATTTTACAAATATATCTTTTTTTAAAAGTCTGAGAAAGGTTTTAATAATGTTAGAATTCATTTCAAAACATCACTTATACAAATTATTTTTTTGTTATATTTCCTTTTAAATATGTGTGAAATTAGTATATTCACAATATCTACTAATAATCAAATATAGATTTACAAAAGCTTTGTTTTAAAAGAACAAAATATAATTTCCCTCATTTCGAAAAAAACAATAAGCTTTCGCAAATTAATATTGTTTTGTGAAACATATTATTGGCTGATTAAAAAAAAAAAAAAAAAAATACCTGTCTTTGTCATTTAATTAAAATTAGAAAAGCAAATTTAAAGGATATGGTGCAAAAATGGAATGATGGGGTTAATAACAAAGGCGAAGTTATTCGTTTCAGAAATACAAAAGTGAAATATGCTTTACTTTTCATAAATCATTCTTATACATACAGGAAAAAGTATTGTTAAAATATATGAAATGGATCTTCTAAAAATACAAACTTTGTTAACGATTATAATTCCACTTGCAATAAAAAAGAAAGAAAAAAATCGCTGTGGTGTAATTATTTTTTCAATTAAGTTGTAAATAATCATTTACTTTAATACAACTTAAGAATGGGGGGGGGGAATGCAAAATATTATTCCAATTGACACAAAAGACTAAAATTTTAACAATAGTGGAATTTTACAAATATATCTTTTTAAAAATTCTGAGAAAGGTTTTAATAATGTTAGAATTCAATTCATGGTTATTAAGTATGGCTAAACATGAAAGAAAACTTTGTTATTTTAATATTTTGATGTGAATTATTAGTGTACATTTATAAGGCGAGTTTTCACTGAATAATTCAAGAAAAAATTATCTCATCATTATGCATATTTGTATTTAGTTATGCATTATTAATTATTTTAATTATTTACTTGACCTTTATTTTTATTTTATTTTATTTTATTTAACTATTTTACTTTATTGTAAGCATTCATTATAATTTTGAGTACATTGTTAAATTCAAATTATTGTTTAAAAAATGTAAACAGTGACCAGAAATCCGCAAAATTCTAAAATCTGCATAACCTCCGGTTTTAAGCTATGCAGATTTAAGGCAGTCTAGTGTATTATTGGAGTAATACCTTAATGAAAAATTTAATAACTTAAATTAACTGCAAATTTATAGACACAACACACATAGGTATAATCTTATCTATAACAATTTAATAGTAGAATAATATTTTAAGTTTTAAGTAAATCTGAATTTGTTTGCAACAATTTATTTTTATTTAAATTATTTTGAAATTTATCTAGGAACTGTAATAAAATTAATAGAAATGTGTATATCTATACAGAGAAAATAAAATAAATACATGCACAGTACACAAATAATTTTAATAAAAAAATCTGATTTAAATAAAAAAAAATCCGATTTAAATCAAATAAATCAGATTTTTTTGATTTTTTTTTTAAAAATCATGATTTTTATCAACCCTGTCCCCTAATAATCAAATATAGATTTACAAAAGCCTTGTTTTAAAAAAATATATATCATTTCCCTCATTTCGAAGAAACAATAAGCTTTCACACATTATTGTTTTGTGATATATATTATTGGCTGATTTAAAAAAAAAATACCTGTTTTTTTAGAAATATTTTAGCTATTTAAGTATTCAAATTTAAATTGTAAATATTATCGGATGTTTTGAAAGGAGTTTCTACTTAAATGAAGTAATTATCTCCGTAATTTAGAATAACAGAATAAAAAATGACGAAAAGCAAAATGACCGAAAAAAAAGGTTAAAACCACCGGTTGGTTTGCGCTTACTCCCCTGTAAAGTTGTCTATCGCGCATTACTGTTCATTCTGCGGACTTGACTCGATGCGTTTTACATTACGCCTATGGGAGTGAATCTTCTTTACGGAGTAAATATTCTTTGTCTTAACCACTCGGCCACGGAGTCCCCAAATGAAGTGGTAGATTGGTTGATGAAACTATTTGTTTGTAAACATTCGCTTTCCTTAATAGACTTCGGTTTCTGTCAGTGTTGAATTCAGGGGGAGGGGGGTGACATCCTCCGGAAGATTTGACATTTTATGCTTTTTATGGTTATAAAGTGCAATGCCCCCCCTATCCCCCCACCGAAGTCACAGAAATCCCTCTCGGAGAAAAGTGTCTGAATTCAACACTGGTTCCTGTGCATGAGAGTGGCGACATACGAAACGATACTCATATTGTGCTTAGTCAGACGCGTTTATCTAACTATAGCAAGCTCCCATTCCAGAAATTGGCGATACTCTCCTAAACAAGTGAGACAAAATAACGAACATTAAACCAATAAATTTCATACCCGTGTGTCGCCACTCTCATTCTCATATCGCGACCAACGAAATACACGGACGATTCATGACTTTTATTTATTTTTCTTTTTATACTACTAATCAGGCATAATCTGCCGGGCATGAGTGCCTAGCATGACGAGTTAGTACTTGCGCTGGGCGATATTCCCTTGTTCGCATCGCTGCACTGCTCTCTAGTGGTTTGCTACAGTTTTCTTTGTTTGCTGGTTCAAGGTTTCTATTGTTATAGTGCTACCGTGTAAGCTTAAGCAATAACTCCAAATTTTAAACTTAACTAAAGTTTATTAGATACATAACATCATCAGAAATACAAGTGATATAATATAGAGAGATGGAGACTCATTAATACACTTACCCAGGAAATGAGGAGCATAGTATGGAGAGGTGAACACTCAGTCAATTAACTTCACTTAATAATCATGTCTTTACACCCTGTCGTACTGCTGTTAATGCGTATATATCCTTTTATTTATCTCAAAACGGATTACTTCAAATCGACCTCTGGCTATTTACTTCTTACTGATTAACACTCGTGATTTCTTAAAATCTTAATTATACTTGCAGTCATATCAAGTGGGAAAGGGGTTATTTTGTTTATTCTTAAAATGTAGGTGGACTTTATGTTTGGACCTTAATACTCTGAATAATAGATTAGACTACTCACATGTCCAGAGCATTCTAGGATTTATCGAACGGTCATGTGAGTTTAGTTAAGATTGCTTGTAAATTGAGAAACATTAATTTGCCTGGTTTTATTATCTGGACTTTTGGAATCAAACTTATCATCGTCACATCTCCACCCACCTCGCAGAAAAAAAAAGAAAAAAAAAAGAATTTTGTCTATAGGAATCTCCATTTCTCTGAAATATAGACATATAAAATAAACATAATAGTAGTTACGCAGAACTACCTACTAATGACACAAAATAAGTATACTATATATGTACCAAGGCTTCTAAAAAAAAAAAAATAGAATACAGTTGATAAATTTAAATATGCAGAATCTTCCATGGAAGAAGAAAGAGAAGAAGAGAAAGAGAGAGAGAAAAAAAAAACGCAAACACACACACAGGCACACACAAAAGTATGATATGTATATATATATTTAGAAGAGAAAAAAAATATTATTTCAAACTACATATAACATGATGATATCAATAATAATAATGCATAATCAGAAATAATAATTGATATAAGAAAGTATGCAGTGACTATATCTTTTAAAGTCTAGTGCAGGTATGCATATCTTTCTTCAGCATCAAAGAGAATTGTTTTAGTAATTTCTCAATGACTTGGCAATCAGTCCAAGAATGGTGTCCATGATAAGAAACACTACGATAACAACTAAGATGTAAAGAAAAGTATCTAAAAGTCTTTTCTGATAACAACACCGAAAAATAAGTTCCATAATCATTGCAGCAGTAATGTAAAATGTTCATATGAACTATAATGGAATGGATGTCACTTTGAAAGTGTAATATTTAATTGTGAAATGTTCTTGTAACGGTACACTATCGTAAAAAAAAATTCGTCTTAGGTCATCATAACTACTTAACTCCGTAAGGTATGAAGTCGCAGTACTCGTCCCATCTATGATGATTTCGAGGACAAAGTAGTTCGTAATAGATGAAACCTTGCTGTTCTAATGCTTGTAATGTTTTGCATGTGACGATGAGTGAGAGAAGGATAAATTATCCATATTCCGTTTCTCGTAATTACCTCACATCACTGTAAGAAAGCCAGTGCACAGCGCACAGATGCTTAAGTCGAACTGAAAACACTATATAGATGAGAGTAACGAAAACGTAGATCTGTAAATGTTTCCACACAGCTTACTTTTACGGTATTGATGACGCTTTGTAGATGATAGGCAACTCCTGGTGGTCTAGAATGAACCTGGAATTTGGAAGTTTTGGAAAATAGATCAATCCTACGGTAGATCACTTGAAAGCAATCACAAGTGCTGCTCTCTGTCTTAAGTTCACAATCGCAACTAGGATAAATTCTCCGGGAAGTCTGCATCTAAGGAACATTGAGATCAGGAATGATGATGATCCTTAACACAGGAAGGAATATGTGGTCTTGTGAGAACACAGTAAGTTGGGGATTTTTCAAAGAGGAAACCATCTTCAATAACAGCGCTGATCAATATCTTAGCGAACTTGCTGTTAACTTAAAAATAGTTAAGGTAAAGGAAAACAAAGTATATACTACCTCCTGAGAAAAATAAAATAAGTGCTCCATCTCCTTTTTTTTTTTTTTTTTTTTTTTTTTTTGATAAAAAAAAAATATTCATATTTAAATTAGTATACAACTTGTGTATTTATTTAAATTAATTACTTCATCTAGTAACTTTAATTTTTTTTTTTTTTGTTCAAGAGGAAAAAAAAATCTTCAAACCAAAAAAATTGAAATATTTAAATGTAATGAAAAATTACTATGAGGTTAGAATTAAAATTGCATATTCCATTAAAATTGAAGTTGTACATTGCGTTTTTGAAATTGAGTTGTACATTGCGTTTTTGTTAATCTAACCTAAACATATGAAAAATTATATTTAATTTCCAACATTTGACAGTACTTAAAAAGTACAAATAGTAAAGTTGTTTAAGTACAATAAAACAGAAATGATTTCCTGATATTCAGAAAAAGGATTAAAAAGGGAAAGGGGGGACAAAATTACAGGAAATTATCGTGATCCTTGTTAAAAGCTTTAATTAAAAGACAACAAGGAAAGTTTAATAAAAAAAATAATCTTTGTAAAACAAAAAAAAAAATAAGAACAGTCAACAATTATACTCACAACAAAATTTGTCTACAATTCAGAACATATCAGTCAAAAGTGAAAACAATGAAGGAAAGTTTTTATCTTTCTGCTACCTTCCGATTAACTAAGCAGTTCCGATCTGCCTTATCTTAACTAAATGTTTACCCGTGAACGTAATACTGATTAAAAGACAACAGAAGGAAGAAAGAGAAAAAGAAAAAAAAATGTAGTTTAGCAAATGTGTGTTATTAAAAATGTAGAGTATAGAACAGTCAAAAATTATAGTTTGCAAATCTAATATTATTCCCATTAATTTAATTTTGCTTCATGTTTTGTTCTATTTAATGAAATATAAAACAGTAGTTGAATAATTGTACAAATTTCAGTTTTCCTTTTTCCTAACCAATTAATCAACCAAAAAAATAATTTCTACGCCCGCATAAAAAAAATCTTCCGGTTGAAAAACTGAATAGAGACCTAATGCAAGATTCGGCCGCATCTCACAAAAAGTATCGAAAAACACAAAACTCACAACTATAGAACAAAAAAAAAAATTGATAAAATACGGTAAAATTTTTATATATATATATATATGTATTAAATTAGAGGAAAAAGTTAAGAATTTCTATTTTTGTTTTCCTTCAGGGACTAATTTTAAGTAGCGAATTGTTTAACTGTAGAAAAGAAAAAAAAATATTATAAAAAATAATCAAATGAGATTTAATTTCGCCTATAAAAATATCTAGTTTTTTGAGGTTTTAAAATTTGTGTCTGGATATTTCCCACAGTATCCAGTTTGTCTGCTAACACATCTGAAATTTTATCGATAATATTTCTATCGTCTTGCGAGTCCGAATTAGAACCAATTGCACAATTTACTATTCTATCCGCGAACGAAGTAGTGTTTATATCCGAACTAGAAACAGGATTCTGCTGCTGCGTCTTTGAACAATTCCATACCCCTTCTTCATTTTTGTGTAACCTTAACGGCGTGACGGATTGCGCATCAATTAGCGGCTCTGCATTATTTGCAGTAGGTACGCAAGAAGGCTCTGATAAGAGAATTGTGGGGGTTTGAACTACTTGGTTATCATTCTTTTTTCTACGTGCAGTAGAGGATGGGATAAAAGGTGGGATATATTCATCAGTTTCACTATCATAAAGGCGAAAATTACTTCTCGGCGGTGGACGCAGGGGAGTTTTATCTTTAGAGATCTGAATTGGTGATTCTTGTTCAGTGTTTAGTGGGGTATCGGGAATTTGCAGATCAGGCCGTCTTTCAACATATGAGAACATTCTGTCAACGTGAACTTTAACTGGTTTCGCGAAAGGCTTATTCACGTGAATTATAGTATACTTTAAATCTGAATGTTTCTCAATTACGCGATATGGACCATTAAAATGTTTCGCAAACGCTCTTCCCGTTAATTTTGTAGTAGCAGGAGTATGTAAATATATTTTTTGTCCTAATTGAAATTGTTTAGATTTAGCAATCTTTTCGCGAAGCTGAGATTGTTTCTCTGAAGCTCTCTCCAAATTTTTATATACGTTTCGATACACATAATGTAATTTAGAAAGATTTTCTTCAACATAATTTTCACATGGAAAATAATGATGTCGCGGTGGCAATTCCAATAAATGGAATGGTAAACTAACGTCTCGGTTAAACATAAGAAAGGAGGGTTTTTCATGCGTCGTATCATGATACGAGTTATTGTAGATAAGATTATAATAATCTAAGTATGTGTCCCAATCAGTAATTATTTCTGAAAGACATGTTAAGCTATTTTTAATGCTGGCATTCAGACGTTCACACGCGGAATTTGTTTGAGGCCTATAAGGAGTAGTTTTAAGCTTCTGAATATTAAGTTTTTTCGCTAGGTCAGAAAATAATTCACTTTGGAAATTTTTCCCGCGGTCTGTCAAAATGGCTCGAGGTACACCAAAAGTAGTTATAACCTGTAATAATTTTGACGAAATGGTGTTTGCTGTTATATCAGAAAGTGCAAAAAGAACAGAATATTTCGTAAAATGGTCAATAACTGTAAGAACATATTTATTTCCTTTCTCAGACATACTTAAGGGACCGAGGATATCCAGACTTAAAAGTTCCATTGGTTGAGTTGGTGTGTCAAATTTCATAAGAGGGGATTTAGTAATATTAAAACCTTTTTTTTCAATACATTTAGTACAAGAATTTGAAAAGTTTTTTATGTCGCGGTACATATTTTTCCAATAGAATTTTTCTTTAATAGTTCTATAATTTTTAAAGAATGCAAAATGCACCGTTTCTGACCCTTCCAAAACATATGGAACTAATTTTCTCGGTATTACAATTTGCTCAAAATAGTCGTTCCGTGCTGCACGTTTATTTCTATAAGACAAGTGTTTAAGTATACCATTATCTAGGAAATAGTCACCTGTTTTATCCGGACAAGTTTGCGAGTTGTTCTCCAAATAATTAATAATAAGCTTCAATGAGGGATCGGCGCGTTGTTCGGATCGTATGGTTTCGAGATTTGGAACGTCCGCCTTAACAACATTAACGGAATGGGCTATATCTCTTGATAATAAGTCACCTAAAAAAATCATTGAGCCTTTGATATGCTCAAATTCAAAATCATAATTTGATAGTTCTAGTAACCAGCGAGGTAGTCTACTGGCAGGGGAATCTAATTTTATTAAATAATCAAGTGATTTACAGTCGGAGAGAATAATAAATTTACGACCATATAAATAAACTTTATAGTGCCTGATGGCTAGCAAGATAGCATATGCCTCAAGCTGAATAGCAGGCCATTTCTTTTCATGGGGTTTTAATTTGTAAGAAAAATAATTAATGGGTCTCAAAATTCCGTTTTCATCTTTCTGTAATAAAGACGCACCAACGGCTTCTCCGGAAGCGTCCGTGTTTAAATAGAATATGTCATTAAAATTAGGGTGTTTTAGCATTACATCGGATAATAATTTAGCTTTAATCGTACCAAAAGCGATCTGAGCCTTTTCCGTCCATAGGAATTTTGACGATTTCTTTGTCAAGTTTGTTAGTGGTAAGACAACTTCAGAAAAATTTTCCACGAAAGATCTGTAATAGTTTGCCAAACCCAAAAAACGCTTTAATTTACGCACTGTGTTAGGTACCGGAAAGTGGTTAATTGAAATGAGTGTCTCTGGTAATGGTTTCAAACCATTTTTATCAACAACATGACCTAAATATTTAATGCTAGGCTGGAGAAATTGACATTTAGATGGATTTAAAGTTAATCCGAATTGCCGAAAACGATCGAAAACCAATCTTAATTTACGGATCGAATCATCAATGGTGTTTGCTGGGACGATAATGTCATCAATATATGTAGCAATATTTTCCGGCTGGAGACCATTAAGTACAGTATCCGCTGTTTCCTGAAAAATTTGAGCTGAATTTTTCAATCCGAAGCTTAAAAAATTATATTGAAAATGCCCATAAGGACTTGAAAATGCAGTTAAATGCTTATCTTCATCACGTAATTTTATTTGATGAAAAGAAGAGTTCGCGTCCAGTGTACTATAATACTTAGCACCTCTTAAGGAATTTAAAATGTCCGGAATAAGTGGTAATTTATAATTAGAAGAAATTACAACTTTATTTAGCTTACGATAATCGATTACTAATCTATATTTACCTTCAGTTTTCTTTTTAACTAAGATAAGAGGAAAGGAGTATCGGCTGTTAGATTTCTCTATAATACCGGCTTCCGACAATTGTCTTATCTCATTTTGAAGTGTTTCACGCAACGCAATCGGAACTGGAAATGGTCGGCATTGAATGGGCGAAGAATCAGTTAATTCAATAGGTGGGGCTTCCAAGGTACATTTCCCGATAGTTTTTAAAGAATTACTGAATATATCAGCATATTCGTGAATTAACGCTTCTAATTTTTGTTGAGCTTCGATTGGAATTCCCGTGAAATTAAAGTCAGACATTTTTAATTCTTGCCTCCGTTTTTCATAAATGGATTTATCCTCTGCGATATCAATATGGGTATCAATTTGTGCTATTTTTGTATTTTTATTCAGATGGAGAGTAGAACTAGTAGAGAGGTTATTAATTATGAGAGGAATCGTTCCATCTTTAGTAATAGTAGAAACAGAATTGTGCAATTCCAAGTCATGACGAGAAGGTAAAGGATCTAATAATACGCTCGTACCGATAGGCAATTTCTGGTTAGATTTAATCTGAACAACTGCGGATTGTAATGGAGGAATTTTCAGTTTGTGGACTAATTTTGCATAAGATTGAACATGCATCACATTAATTTTTGCTGGCCAAATTTGCATATAGGTATCTGATTACCTCGAAATGAGACAGTCCTATTATCAAAATTGATTTGACATTTAAATGATGACATGAAATCAAAACCGAAAATAAAATCATAATCTGGGCTAAAATTAGAATGGGTGACTAAAAAATTATAATTTAGGTTTTTATTTCCAATAGAAAGAGAAATATCCGCAGTGGAATGAATTTTTATTTCATTACCAGTAAGAGTTGAGATTTTAATAGAAGGTTTTGTATGATTACTCCGTATAAGGTTTGGATCTATTTTCTTAAAAGCGTTGTAGCTACACAAAGACGCGCTCGCTCCACTGTCCCAAAGACCATTAAAAAATTCATCTCCTATTTTTATCTCGACGATAGGTAAAGGACTGTATTTTCCGATTGTATACTCCGCTGTACCTGATAATCGCGATGTATTCCTTCTCATGTTTGTTTTAGCCTGCAGTGATCGGGGCCCTTTAGTTGTTATCGACCCCGGTTCGAGTTTAAAGGGTTGTTACTAGTATATTGCGTATGCTGTTGTTGACGCGGTGTAAATGACCTCGGCTGATAAAGCGTATTATCTGCGTAGTTTCTGGATCTTGTGTCCTGATGCGGCGTACGGACCCTAGATTGGTATAAATGTGTATTTCTAGTCCGCGAATAACAGTTATGGGATTGGTGATTATTTCGTCCACACAGTACACAATGCAAATTTGATGGTCGAGTATGTCTGGAAATGTGCGTAAAATTCCGAGGGGCAGGGGGGGGGGGGATGTTGGAACCGTAAATTTTGAATCTGTTCCGAAAGCGAATTAACTAAACGTTCTGTCATTTCAGTTTGTTTGCTAATTATGTTATTTAGTTTGTCCTCAATATTGACTTGCGGAGTTGAATTAAAGTTATTTATAGGAACTACCTCAGATGTTGAAAATTGTGCATTAATTTCGTCCAGTTGAGCTTGTTCTACAGCTTCATCGAATGTTTTATGATTCCGGTTCATAGCTAAATTTTTCAGAGAAGGTTGTAACCCTTCCAAAAATTTTGCGAGTTTTGTTTGATCAACTATAGGAACCAAATCTGGTTTAGAGATATTACCTGCACCAAAGTATTTCGCGGTTAAATTTGCGACTTTAGTGGCAAAAGACCTGACTGATTCTCCAGGTGCTTGTCTGCAATTTGAAAATAGCATTTGTCTCTGATTCAAAGTTGTTTTTTGATCGAAATATTTTACGAATTTTTCCTTGATGTTTTTAAATTCCTTTTCTTGGTTTAGTTCCGGGTTGTCAATAAAAAATTGCAACGCAGGACCGCGCAGTTTACTTTTTAAAACTACTATCAATTCAGGGTCTTTCCATTCAGCGAGAGTACCAATAGATTCAATATTTTCAAAAAAATACTTAACATTCGAGAACAGGTCACCATCGAAATTGTTAATCAAATTTTGATATCCGGCAATTTTATTTTCTGCCGTAGTGGAATTATATTAATGATAACAATAAAATAGCCTCAAACATTAATAATAAAACACATTTACTTAACACATTAGAGGGGAAAGGAAAAAAAATATGGAAGAAAAATAATTTGTCCCATTAATTCATAAAAACACCCCCACTCATAATAGTCGTAACGCTGATAAAGGTTATAGTCATGATAAACAGTTTAAATAAGTAGATATTTGAGTCAAAATTTAACATAAATAACTGTTTCTCTATGTGCTACAGTTTTATAAAATTTTCCTGATAGCAGAACTTCATAATATGAAAGTTTGCAAGTAGCACATTAATAAGGTAAAATTTATCAAAAGATATAATAAAGAAGGAAAATAAAAGTTTGTAACATTTGAATACATATAATCTCCGTCAGAAAAAAAAATGTATATACATAAGGAAATCATTTCTGATTCTGAAAAGTTTTGTTATAATTAATGTAAGACCTATCGGTCAAAACAACAGTAGACCAGGCTGATAACATCCTGGTCACGGCACCATATGTTATAGTGCTACCGTGTAAGCTTAAGCAATAACTCCAAATTTTAAACTTAACTAAAGTTTATTAGATACATAACATCATCAGAAATACAAGTGATATAATATAGAGAGATGGAGACTCATTAATACACTTACCCAGGAGATGAGGAGCATAGTATGGAGAGGTGAACACTCAGTCAATTAACTTCACTTAATAATCATGTCTTTACACCCTGTCGTACTGCTGTTAATGCGTATATATCCTTTTATTTATCTCAAAACGGATTACTTCAAATCGACCTCTGGCTATTTACTTCTTATTGATTAACACTCGTGATTTCTTTAATCTTAATTATACTTGCAGTCATATCAAGTGGGAAAGGGGTTATTTTGTTTATTCTTAAAATGTAGGTGGACTTTATGTTTGGACCTTAATACTCTGAATAATAGATTAGACTACTCACATGTCCAGAGCATTCTAGGATTTATCGAACGGTCATGTGAGTTTAGTTAAGATTGCTTGTAAATTGAGAAACATTAATTTGCCTGGTTTTATTATCTGGACTTTTGGAATCAAACTTACATAGCATCGTCACACTATTAACTTTATTGAATTGGAAATTTTTAAAAAAAGCAAAAATTAAAGAAGAGAAAGGAGTTGGTCTCGTAATTTAGAGCCTTGATCAAGTGACGAGAGATTCAGGACGGAGTGGGTCATCTTTACACAGTGATTGGTACATTGTTTTGGCCCATCGTTCTGTGCCAATCGCCGTGTAAAGATGATCCCGCCGTGTGACGTTTTAAAAGTCATACACTGGCCGTATATTTCACTGGTCGCGCTCATATCGAGGCACCATTAAAAGAGTGAGAGAAATAGAGAAACATAAACTTGGCGATAATTGCAGCTTATCCAAGTTTATGACCAAAACATTCTCAACCAATCAAATCTTATTTACCGCGTGTCTCTTATTGTTCAAAATACACTTACACATGATGTTTTTTATAACATACAGACTTATTTTGAACATGGTAAATAAAAATAGAATCTAATTTGGAAGAACGTGATACATGGAATATTGTTATTAAAATTATTATTAATTATAAATTCACTTAGAAGTTCTATAAATTCAAATTTGGGCAAACTTTACCTTGTTATCTAACGTGTAACTCATGAATGACGCATGAAAGATCAAACTGTACAAAAAATGATCATTATGAACAAGTTATATTCAGGCACTAGAGAGTTAAACTTTTGCTCACCAGGCGTATTAAAGTACTATACTTGTGAAGCTGAATTTGAAATGTGGAGTTCGCAATCACTTTTTCAGATTATTTCACTCTTGCCCTTTCCTTATACGCGTACGACACCGCGGTAGCCTTTCTTTTCCGTTAGCCTCGATACACTCGCAAATGACGTGAAATAGGTAAACTCTATTTTTTAGGACTTTATAAAGCACTTCTGGAATAGTCAGCTGTATGCTCTATTTTTAAACTAACTCTAAACAAACGATTACTATGTTTTATTTCTTATAAAATATAAATCGTAGCAAATGTTACGATTGCTTATAAAGTATTTAAATACTTTAGATATGATATAGCAATAAATTACAGGGCAGTTGCAATTGACGTCATGTTGGAGGTCACACACTACAAATAGGTAGTTCTGATTGGTGGAACAGCTGGAGCAGTTTCCAAGCAAAACGTCATGACTGACATCACACTGAAAGCGTCTTTATAAAGGTACTTTAAAACAGCTTCCATGTTTCAGGTGCACATATTAATAATCGAAGTTGGATCGAAATAACATTTGGTTTGTTCGATTATTCAAAATTTGTTGATTTCCACATTGAATTGTGCCGTAAGCAGGTAAATAATCTCTTATTGTTAATACAATTGCACGATATATATAAACATTTAAAATAACAGTGCATTTCAAATAATGTAATAGTCTGATAGTTTGTGTATCCATTTTGTATATTTTTCTTTGATTGTTCAATATTTGTTTAAGAAAATATAAATAGGACGCCATTCATTTTGGCCTTTAAGATTGAACTGAATTGTTAAAGTATAATTCATTCTTGATGTATCATTAACAACGAATAATCGTAAAAGGATAAAAGCTGCTCATGAAACCTAATATTTCTTGATAAAATGTGGTTAGGTGATCTCATTCAATTATGCTAAATGAAATGATTTAAAATGTGTATTTTTTTTTTTGTGTGTGTGTGTGTGTGTGAGATGTGTATACAGATTTTGCATTATATTTTCAGGAAAATATTCATCGCCTACTTTTCCGGAATAAAAATGTCATAACTTCATAAATGGGAAATTTTTACCTTTTTTAAACATGGAATGTAAAGAATTGCAAGAAGTAAGTAGAATGAATTTAATTATATGACTTATTATTTAATAGTCTAAAATCACGTCCTTTTATATACATCTTATTATTTTCAAAATTTGTATTATTATCTTTAAAATTGAATTTACTTATATATGAAAACTGTCAAACATTCTTGTTTTTTTTTATTATTCAAAGTTTTATTAACTATGCAATAAGTTAATCTTCTGCAATTGGGTTCTCTACCACCATTAGTATCAAACGTGTGATAATGCCAATAATGTTTGTGGTTTAAAGTAAAATTATTATACAATAAAACCTCTTAATAAGGGACATCCCAGGACTGTCAAATTGTCCATTATTTGGAGGTGTCGGTACTTACATATTATCCAGGCCAGGTTTGAGCGAACTGTGCCATGCATGCAGGGCCGGCCCAACAGTATTTTGGCGCCCGTGCAAGTATCCGTCGGGCGCCCTCCCCCCCCCCTCCAGAAAAAAAAGTAAATACTCTTGGATTATTCTTAACTTTTTATATATTCGTTACTTTTAAACATACTATTGCTCACTAACTATACTTATGATATTATTTAAAGAATACATAAAGGCATTAAAAAATTCAATCCCTTTTTGTATTATAAAATGTCCTTTAAATAATAAAATGTCTCAAAAGGAAAATTTTAATTTTACAACAAATGGGTGATTCTCAAAAGGTGGGAGCAAAGCACAGATTTTATTTTTTATCTAATACAGGAGATGCTTAATTTTCTTTAATTGCATTCTGTTTTTAAAAAAACGTTCTTGGTGTTGTCAAAAACAAGAATACACATCATTTACTTTAAAACTTTATTATAAATATTATTATTATTTAATATAATTACCTATAAATAATCACTTTTGGACATCCATAATGTTAACTGACAAAACAAAAAATCATTGTATGGTTTATTTATGAGTTTAAAGAAGAAAAAACACATAAATTTTAAAAAAGGACATATTGTTTATATTTTCATGCAATAAATGGCAGCAGTGAGGGTTATTTTGTAGAATTAAAAAGGAATAAATGTATTGATGTATATTTTGTCCAACTGTAACGATCTACACAACAATATTAATTTTGGAAAGTTGGATGAACAGAAATATCGGTAAGCACTTTAATCATTATTTATTTGTTCTTAAAATTAATTTTAAAAAGTTTTTTTTATGGTTTTGACATTTTAATAGTAGTAAATCTCTTATTTATTGCTTACAAAATGGTGATGTCCAAAACATGTAACGATCACCATACCGATTTTTTCAGCGATTTAATTTATGTTTAATAAACCCTACTGTCTTAAAATATCAGAAATATAATAAAATATAGTCTTATTTTTTTAAATTAAGTGCTTTTTTGGTGAAATACGTCATATTAACTTAATAGAAAAGCAAAAACTTTGTTAACCACACGTCAACAATCATGTAACGATCGCCATTCCAATTTTTTACGCGATTTAATTTATGTTTAATAAGCTCCACTGTCCTAAAATATCAGAAATATAATAAAATATAGTCTTATTTCTTATAATTAAGTGTTTTTTCGGCGAAATGTGTCATATTAACTTAATGGAAAAGCAAAAACTTTGTTAACCACATGTCAACAATCATGCACGATGGAAACAAAATGGCGGCCGTCGCGATCGTTGGCCATTTTGGACATCTCTTTTAAGGGAATATAATAAATATTTAACATTTTTTATTATTATTTTGAATAATGTAGTAAAAATTATGATTTATCTTATTTAAACAAGTTGAGAACACCTGTGATTTGAGTATATGGCATAGTGTTTCAAATGTTAAGAGTAAAGAAATTTTTACATAATAAAAATCTATTGCAGATTAATTTTAATATTGAATTGTAATTTGAAAGTAATGTCAAGTGTTTCACTAAAAGTTAAAAGAAAACATATATATTTTTTTAATGTGTGTGAATAAAAATTGTCTAATTCAACATTTTTTTTTCAAAATGTTTAATATAATTTGTAATTTGCATTAAAAAATAAGTCAATTACATTTTTTTTTAATTCATATTAAAGTATGGAAAAGTCAAATTTATGTAATCTACAGTTCATCCAATGTCCAAAATATGTAACCTACAGTTCATCCAATGTCCAAAATGTGTAACCTACAGTTCATCCAATGTCCAAAATGTGTAACCTACAGTTCATCCAATGTCCAAAATGTGTAACCTACAGTTCATCCAATGTCCAAAATGTGTAACCTACAGGTACCATAATTAAATACTTTAATTATTAATTTTTAATGCAATTTCCTGTCTTTAAATGAACATATACTATATTATGAACTTGTAAACTAATGGATTAAAATATATTTTTTTTTAATTTCATGATTTTTAAAATTTATTAAAGTTAACATTTAGTGTTCCCACATTTTGAAAACCACTCAAATAACAGTTTTACTATGTAATATTACGATCTCAGATTTAAATACGATATAATAATCTGGGGACGCGGACAAAAGCGAGGCAAAGAGACTGATCCCCAACAGACAACCAATTGCCTTCCCCCCCCCCCCCTCATTTGAGGGACAAGAGTAGAAAATTTTAAAAAAATCATCCGATCTGATATTTATATTCTTAGAAAGCATATTACCAAAATTTTATCTTCAAAAGCCATCATAGATTCTGGATAACTTAAAAAAAGGAAATTTACGACAAAAAGTTTTTATTTCAATTTTCTCGCAATTTCATTTTTGTTACATAACATCTTCCTCAAAGCTCTTCCATTTATACAGAATTTCAAAGATCTGATAAGGAGAAATTTACTCACAAAAAATACACTTTGGAACTTGAAGCATAGGTCTACGTGGCAGAACCACAAAAAAAGTTTCCCGCATTTTAAACTACAGAATATATTTGTGCACTGATAATTATGCATGGAAACTGAAATTACCCCACACGCTTAAAGCCACAGCTGAAGTTGCAAAAAATTCGTCCTTCCTCAAAGGATGCCTCTGCCAAGATGTTCTTATTACCTACTCCTGACCAACAGATGACCAACAATGGACCAACAACTGACAACTATATCCTGGTTTGCGCGTAAGAGATTAATTATCACTTCTTAGAAATACTTATATTGGTCATTTCCCTACTCGAAATGTCCCCTCTCTCACCGGCTCTGACCATAGCACATAATATTTTACAGCTTTGTTGAAAGACTACTAAACTGGAATTCTTAGAACTGACTTTTTACCATCACCCTCGTGACAAAAAAGATAACTCTCGCTCAGATTCGGAGCCTTCAGCAATTATTTAACTTTATTTCTTCTGGCTCCCTATTGCTCCAAGCCACATAACTGTTTTTCCTTTGACTTCTCCTCCCTCACACACACATTCACTTATGTGTGTGTACTCGTTTTGATTACATTAGTTCTCAAATCAGAAATAATTGTATTTGTTTGCGCAATCTTTCAAATATTTGTAAATTAAAGTTTGAGTAATCAGTGTCATAACATTTTTGCTTGAATTTGAAGTTTTGGGGTGGGCCGTGCCCCCCTCCCCGCCCCCGTCTAGTTACGTCTATGCTTTTATCCCATTCTTCTTTTAAATTTTGACAAAATTCTTTAGCTATATTTTGAAAAAAAAAATGTGTGATGGCCGGGAAACAAAATATTTATAAATATGATTCTACTTTATATTCATAAACATATTTTTCTAATTTTATTTTCTTGAAATACAAATTTATATATCTATTCCCTTTTAAATGTAAATTCTTTAAAGAGAATTATCTTTTTAAAACTTTTCTAAAATATTCTATCGTCTATTTTTTTTTTTTTTTTTGCATACATTTTTACATTTGATATAGAAATTATAAATATTGATTTGACTAAGAGATTTACAGAAATATTTATTTAAAAAAAAAATTACAAATTTTCAAAAGAACATTCTTTTTTTTGTTTATGAGTACTTTTTACTACCAGGAACAAATTTTTAAAATTTTCACTTTAAATAAAAAATTCCGAAACCAATTTAAAGATTACATAGATGAAAAACTTTGTACAAAGTTTCATGGTTTTATCTTTCATATAAAGTTAAATATGAAAAGTCTTGATAAAAAAATATTTCCCCGCTCAACAACACATAACTATAGCTGAAAAACAATGTACAAAGTTTCATATTTTTATCCTTCATATAAATTTAAATATATCAATTTATATATAAAAAGATTTGAAATATATTTCCCCGTTCAACAACACAAAACTATCTGACACATTTTCTGACTCGTTTTTAAGCATAAAAGCACAAGACTTGCAGGTATGTTTTTTGATGTGATATGAAATCGAAAAGTTTTTTTTTTTTTTTAATTTTCTGTTAAAAGAATTCAATCTTGAGTTATAAGCAGGGACTGACAAAAGTTGAAAATTCTTAGGCGCCAGAAAAAATTCTCAGGAGCCAGATTGAAGAATCGTTTCTCTGACATTAATGTATTCACGGCAAAATGGAACACTGGCTACTCATAATCGTATTCGGCTATTTTTGAGTGATATGTGACATTTCGCAGTGAACAAGTTAACTATTCAATAAAAAAATCAAACTGAAATTTTTTTAAAGATAATACCACTTTTACATTGTAAAAATTAAATTTAAACAAACTATGAAATTAAACATTAAAACAGTAGATAAATATCCTTACCTTTAATTCCCAATAAGAAATTATATACATAAATTAACAATGCCTTTGAGATTTTGATTTAAAATACCATTTATCAATTGATTTTTCAGGATTGAAATCCTTTAAAGATGGTCCATTTAAATTTATAAACAATAAACTGTTCATACTGTCCTCTTTTAAGTTTGAACGGAGTTTACTTTTGATAAGGTTCATTTTGCTGAAACCTCTTTCACAAGAAGCTGTTGACACAGGAAGTGTCAGCACAATGGCAAGGAGATTTATCAAATGTGGGAATCGATCCTTCATAGAAAAACACCTTTCAAAAAGAGAATTAATTGTTAAATTTCTGCCGAGAACTTTAAACTCATACCATTCATCTAAAATATGAGTAATGTCATCTTCTTTGATAGCAAGACAACTAGCAAAATGTTGCGAAAGCAATGTTATTTCTTTTTCTCTAAACTTGCATAGTTCTTTGCCTTCAGGCCAACTGAAAGTATCAAATATACCAGTAGCTGTTATTATTTCAGTTTCAGTTTCTATAAATCTTTCTTTCAAATGCCTTATCCCTGCTTCAATGAGAATACTTTTATCATTGGAAAATTTTTTGTGAGATATATCTGACAACTGCACATTAAGGTACATTCCACTTAATGAAACATCATTTAAAAAATTTTTTTCATTTTCTGCTGGAGTGTTTTTAAGGTTTTCTAATCTAAGCAGTGCTCTTTCAACATGCACTTTAGTTTGGCTTAGCAAAAACTCCGATTTCTGAAAAATTAGGGAGAGTTGTTTAAAAATGCTCAAATAGTCACATAAAAAGTGCATTGTTATTAAAAGTTTGAAATCTTTTAACTTTTTAAGCAGTCCTATGGCCATGTTGCTATCTGCACCCTTTGCTTGAGTAGTACTTTCCAAATGGACAACAATGGATTTCCAATCCCTGATTACAGCTCTGAGTGTTCCAACTTTGCTTGCAACCCACCTTAGCTTGTGCAAATACATTAGCTTCACAAATTTTTCTTTGAGGGCTTCAGAAATCAGCTTTAACTCTCTTAAACGTTTAGGAGAATTCATATAAAATTTATAAAGAGTTATCAGTGTAGAATCTATATCATTAATTATTTTACAATCTTTATTTGATTGTAAAACACTCAACTGAAGTTTATGGGCTGCACAATGAACTGCTACTAAATGATTCATTTGTTTAGCTAACTTTGTTGCTACACCTTTGTGACCCCCTGTCATTGTTCGAGCTCCATCAGTACCAAGACCTACTAAAGTAGTAGAATTCAAAAGGTATTCCAAACCTAATCTTGAAAATTCCTCAGTAATAGCTTGGAGGTAACCATCTGCTGAACAATTTTTGAGTGGAACCATAGTTAAGAAAGACTCATTTACTTTTGTTTCTACAATGTAACGCACATATATTATGAGTTGCTCTTCATCAGATTTGTCAGTAGATCCATCAATTAAAATGCTAATATATTTAGCACATTTTAATTCAGTAATAAATGTTTCTCTCAGATGTTCAGAAATTACAGAAATGAACTCTTGACACCTTTTTTCATTAGTGTACTTGTCAGAGTCAGTCACATCCAATTTTGACAGTAACATCACTAACTCTTTAAAATCACTAAATGGCCTGTTATTTTTTGCCAAATAATAAGATGCATTGAATAATGCAGATAAGTGTTCAAATGATTTTTGATCTATAGTTTTAATGCACTTCGCTATTGGCGTGTCATAAGGTTTTTCTTTGGCTCGTTTTGCCTTCTCACACTGAATATGTTGTTGGGATTTTCCATGTTTTTTAAATGTTTCCAATTTAAAATTTGAAGAAAAACCTTGAACAACTTTAGAGTTACTATCACTGAGATTTGGAAATAAATTACAGACGGACAAGTTGCAATCCCTTCTTTGTATTCCAGCCAGTCCAAATCTTTCAACCATGCTTGTTGAAATTTCCTTTTTCCATTTCCTAACTTAATAGGTTCAGGTTCAACACACTTTTTGGTCTCAGAATAAAAATTTTCATGAACTTGATTTTCGCAGAAATCCGATGAACACCCACTTTTATGTTCTTCCGCACTATTCTGATTTTCATTATTTGTAATCGGAAGTTTTTCAGATTTATTAGCAAAGAATAAGCGATCAATTTTCAGTTGTTTCTTTGGAAGTGAATCTTCTTTCCCACTTCTCTTCATTTTTTAATCGTATCTTCATTAAAAGAAAAATAAATATTGGCCCAAAAAAAAGTAGATCACATGGAAAAGAACAAAGTACGCGGGCGCCACCTCGAAAAACAAACCAGTCTGTCGTCTCGGGAATGAATGAATCATGAAGTAAGAACTAAGAGTACAATGAGCGGGAAAGGCCGAAAACCAGTGAGCTAAGACGAACAGTTACTTGCCTGGACGAATCACGGTGCAGCAGTGACGGATCTAAGGGGGGGTTAGCCGGGGCAGCTGCCCCGGGTGCAACACTTGGAAGGGCGCAAAATTGAGGAATCATAAAAGATTAAGAATAAAAGCAAATCAAAAATTCACATGAAAAGATATTCAATTTTATTTTGTTCAACGGCGGTTTACTTTCGTTGCTTAAGGAACAGAAATAAAAAATCAATTAATTTATATTACATTATATAAAATATCACATTGCCACCAGTATTCTTAAGAAATTTTTATTTATTAAAAATTCAAGGATTCACACATTATTCTATATTGTTTTATAGCGTGCGCAGTATTTTATTTGGTTATGTCTAAAAAACATTCGGGTGATTATTACAGAAAGAAGACTAAAAAAAGAGAAAAGGAGACTTTACAGCTATAATTTAGTATGTCCTCATGGCTTAAGCCGAGCGATATTCATGTAAACTAGAGGTCTGCGCGGTCTCTGGCCGATTTTTATTTATGAAGCTCGGGTCGGTCCGGGCTAGTCTTCACTCTTTCCGGGCAGGGCTCGGGCTTTATTTTATTCGTAAATACAAAAATATTGTATTAATATTTGTAAAAATATAAAATTTACACATTTTATTCAGATACCAAGAAATTGAAGAATTTCCCATTTTCTTATAAAGGCAAAGAATCATCCAGAAAATGAGCATTTTAAGCCAAGTTTTAAGACTTGGCATTTACAGAAATGCCATCATGAGGAAGCAGTTGGCTGCTATGGCCTGAAATTCAGATTAAAACTCCTATTTTACGGAGATTTCCCCGAAGGTTTCTTTGCCTTTATCGAAAAATGGAAAATGCTACTCAATCATATTTGTTCTGAATAAGTGCACTTGCAATTGTCTTGCATCTGAGATTAAAATTGACTTCATGGATCTTTCAGAAATTACCTAATTTAGATTTGAGTAGAGCTTCAGACAGTCAAAAAGATTCTCTTTGTTGATCAAGGGAAAAATTTAAAAGATTTTAATATAGATTTTTAAAATATTCTTTAGAAATTTTCTTCGTTCAGGGGATCCATTATGAACCACATGATCTCTTCCTTGGATCAGCTGTTGGCAACAATCTTTGTAAAAAGTACAGATAATTTTATTCGTATAATAATGATCATTTTAAACTATTTTCAACTATTTATGTCCCAAAATATGAATTCATGAAAATTTCATCTTCTAAAGTATTTTTCGTGAATTTTTGAAACCACGCTAGAGGATTTACATAATCATTTAATAAATTTTAGAAGGATTTTGCCAATTAAAATTAATAAAACATACTTTTAACTTTTATACCGGGCCGGGCCGGGCTCGGGCCGAATTTTCAGATTTTATAGCGAGCCAGGTCGGGCCAATCACTTGTTTTACACGGGTCGGGCCGGGCTCGGGCCGAACTTTTAACTTTTATTCCGGGCCAGGCCAATCACTTTTTTTGCATGGGCCGGGCCAATAATTTTTTTGTACGGATCGGGGAGGGCTCGGGTCTGGAAATTCCGTGCAGATCTCTGAGGTAAGCAACCAAATTACTTGTTTTTTTTGTACGTACTGTACCATATTATAATTTATATGTATTATTTCTGTTCAAAAAATCTCCTTTTCTATTCAAAAACTGAGTTGATATGTAAGAAAAGAATTATAAATCGATTTTTCATCAATTTCTTCTAAATTTAGATATTCTTGTAATTAACAGACATTTTTGTCTAAAAAATGAAAACGAAACTTATACTCTGTTGAGAATTCAACGTGTTCTGGCCCTTTAAAGGCATTTTATTTATGTAGTTAAAAAGGTTTTCTATCCATGTGAATCAGTTTCATGTCTTTATTTATGTTTATTATCAGTTGTCAATAAGCCTTTTAAATTTGGATTTCTAAAATATCGTACCTATACTTTTTAAAAATTAATTAAATCTTTCATTAGAAATGTTTATCTAATAAAATATGTTAACTTAAGTTGTGCTTCACAGTCACCCCACTTGTACTAATTTTGAAGCAAAAAAGTACATTAATTAAATTTAAACGGCGTAGGTTAATATAGCAATAAATTTAAATGTTATTTTTAATCGAGATCGTCATGATTGTTTACATTTCTTGCTATGCTTATATTTTCGCTTCAAATCTCCTGTTTCTTTTTACGTACAATAACGAATAAAATTTATAACAGTTCTACTATCATTTTTAAAAAGTTATAGTTATTTGAAAAAATGTTTCCTGCTTAAAAAAATTGCTTGCTTGCTTTATTTCTAATGTAGTTCAATAACAAATATTTTGAAACTTATTAATGGAGCATTTACTCAGCAACCAAGTACAGCTAACGAAAAACTGAATACTATACCCCTTTAAGAAGTAATCTTTGGCAGTTAGACTCATGGTCATCACTCTAATTTTAATTCGTTATATAACCATGAAAGTTGTAACAGAATATTTGGGGCGTGTTTTCAGATTTTTGTATATTAAATATTTATTTTTAAACTTTTGTAGTATTAGTCAAATTTTAGAATTGTTTATACCGTAATAAATGAGAAAGACCAAAGTATCCGTTTTAGCATTTAAAGATTATTATTTGAACCGCGGGAAATTTTACTAAAGTTTTATAACAAATATTTTATATCAGAATTTTTATTTAAAACCATTTAACTTGCATATTGAATTTATTTTTGTAAAGCATACATGGTTGAGGCTTATTAAACTTTAGCTCTTGGGTAGGCCTTCTTTTGTCGGACCCTGGTTATAAGTGATTTTTGTCTCAGGACAGCAGTTTTTTTCCTTTCCTGCACTGTCGTGTCCGGAAATTTGGTTCAAAACGCCAACTTTGACGGCATTTTTTGAAAAATCTTCTGCTTTTACCGAAAAACTGAAAAACGGTTCGATTACATTAGTTTTTTAATAAGAGCATCTGCCAATTTGACACGTTTGGGATAAAAAATGTGCTAAAAAGCAGCCAGTTTGGATTTTGGCCTTACACAACGAGTTTTTAAATAAACCTTCTCTCTCTCATCGGAAAAAGCTGTTCAGAATAGATTGAAAAAAAAACAATTTTAAATCATTGATATGTTTCTTAAAAATATATAAATATTAAAATTAATAAGATGAACTGACCTCACAAAAATTTTACAATGCATTGTTTTCTTCAATGTTAATAACATCACTCTTTAAGAATAACTTTCCATCAACTTTGATTTTTTTCTAAAATTTGAACTAGAAAAATGTTTTTTTCTAAAATGAACTAAATTTATCTCCTTTATTTCCTGAGGGAAAAAAAAGAAAGAAAGAAAGTACGGACCAGGAAAAAATAATTGCATAGTCCTAATTTCATATCAATAAATGTTTTGACTTTAAACTTATTTGTGGTGCATTTCACATTGTCTTGTTGATGCAAGGCCAAGGGGGGGTGCGGATGTCCTGGGTACAAGAGTAGAAGGGGGCGCCAAAAGAAGATTTGGTTCGTCCTTCGGTACAAAAAACAAATAACGAAATTTAGGAAAAAATGTCATGGAATCGGACGACCCAAAATAAAGATATATTCGTCAATTTTATACTCTTTGTTTTGAACAGGGCGTGATTTTTCCATTAAGGAACTGCTTAGGGGCGCCAGCCCCTAATCGGAATCGGACGACCCAAAATAAACATATTCGTTAATTTTATACTCTTTGATTTGAACAGGGCGTGATTTTTCCATTAA
Source organism: Maratus michaelseni (assembly GCA_963931845.1). Taxonomy (NCBI): domain Eukaryota; kingdom Metazoa; phylum Arthropoda; class Arachnida; order Araneae; family Salticidae; genus Maratus; species Maratus michaelseni. Next base: position 405,246,317 of record OZ007587.1, read on the forward strand.
GGGACTGCTTAGGGACGCCAGCCCCTAATCGGAATCGGACGACCCAAAATAAAGATATATTCGTTAATTTTATACTCTTTGATTTGAACAGGGCGTGATTTTTCCATTAAGGGACTGCTTAGGGGCGCTAGCCCCTAATCGGAATCGGACGACCCATAATAAAGATATATTCGTTAATTTTATACTCTTTGTTTTGAACAGGGCGTGATTTTTCCATTAAGCGACTGTTTAGAGGCGCCAGAGAATAATATTTGATTAACGAATTCATCTAAGATACCTGTAAGATTTATACACTGTCCCAATTATATTTGAATTGGTTCAATATTTCGGACATTGTGATGACAAAATTTGTTTTTGTGTGTCTCTGTAAACAAACTATAAGATTTACATACTTGATTAATGAACACACCCAGATCCAAGGTACTTGTAAGATCAATACACTGTTCCAATTAGGTTCGAAATGATTCAATTTTCGAACATTATCGTGTTAACAAGATCTGGATTATATATAGATAGATAAAAACGAAGCGATTACAGTAGGTACATTTCTAAAGAAAGCTATATAAAAATATTAAGATAAATATGCTTCCTAACAATTATTTCATATTTAAAATAAAAATTAGGGGAATGGATTGAAAACTTCTCTGTATACATTTATTTTGGAAAAGGATTGGAGAGGGCGCCAAAATGCTAGTTTCGGCCATATATTGAAATACTATTACACTATTATTGATTTAATACAGATTAAATTAAGAATAACTAAATAAAACGATGTGCTGAGGTTAATTTTTTAATAAGATTAATTACATATATAATTTTTATTTAAAGAAATTTACCACTCATTTGCGTCTTTGACAAAAGATTTTGCGCTCCGATTATATCCTTTTTTTCATCATGGTTTTTACATTTTCTTTCTTTTTTTTTCGGCGCCTTCTTGATCCTGTAATAATTTCCTGATTTTTTAATGCACGGCATTTTGAGTATAATCTTTAAATTAATATTGTTTAATACAAAAAAAAACGAGAATAAATAATTTGTACGATTCTCTGCAACTACAAGATGTTACCTGCCAAAGGACACTTGCCACTATCGGCTGCATCAAATGGACAGTCCTGAGTCGACCGACTAACGGGAGAAGAAAGAGTTCAGAATCGTAAAAATGTCAGTAGAAATTAATTAACCTCCCTCGGATGTAATTTGAGTGGTAATAGCCTCGTTTTCTCAGATAAAGGAACCGGACATATGGTCTGTATGGGAAGATTTCAGTGTCCTTGAACTGTTATTTAAACCCAAGGTAGACCCACTCCCACAGACCGCAGCCTGGAAAAAATGAAAGAAAAAAGAAAAGAAAAAAACCCGCGGAATCTAAAATTATTTTTTATCGGTGATCTTTTTACTTTTGAGCGCCCCTTAAGTCGTTTCGCGACTTGGTGCCCCGTGCGGTCGCACACTAATGTTAACTATTATGAAAGATAATAGTTATGGGGTTTAAGAAAAGATAACAGAGTTAACACGCTTTTAAAGGAAACGTAAAAGCTGATTTTTATACCCCAGATAAATGAAAAACAATTAAGTTAAACCCAAATGTAGTGGTTTAAAAACAAGGAAGATAACATATTTAAAAACCAAGGATATTTATTTAAACATTCAATCAAACAATTACAACAATGATAATTAAACTTAATTTAAAATCAATTAAATAAATATAACAATGTCACACCACTCAATATATATACTTTAACAATTACTAAAAAGGTTCTCAATATCTAAATGACAACATGACGTGATTAGATTAAATATTGACCATCTGGAACCTTAGCCACTTCAACATTATATGGCAGCAAAGCACGTAGATCTGTTTCCTCTATTCCACACATAAGTTCATTTCATAAATGAAAGTCAGAAAGCACTTTTAATGAGAAACTAACTTCTTAATTAAAGGATTTCGCCAAGTTTCCGAAACAACGTATTCACTCAACACCATATCCCATTAAAAGTCAAACCATTTCCAGGAATACTTCTTTCCACTTCTTTCACCATAATAACTGCCGAACAAGCACTAAACTCACAATCTAGAATGTCATCACTTTCAACCAAGATAAAATATAACCAACATAAATACGACTGACACTGGGATGAACGTACACACTATTACAAAACACCACACTAAAACAATAAGGACAGTCTCTGAAAGCGGCAGCTGAAGAAGACGATCGTTCACCAAAGAATGCAACTATATATACCTCAGTACTCCCTCAGATTACTACGCCACGCATGCTCACACCGATCTTCCGAAACCTCCAGAACGTCAATGACATTGATTTATGCAAAACTATCGTTCTGGCGTTAGCCTCCTGACACGTACCGTGATTACGTCACGACAACGTCATCTCCCGGCATCTAGGCCAACTACGATGACGGAGATTGAAATCGATGAAGCGTATCAAATGATGTAAACGAAAGAAAAGTAACCGCGAGTTATGAGGCCATGCAAGGTAAACAGAAATCGGAAAACTAAAGATTGTACCAGAGTAAAGATTAACTTTATATTTACATTTAATATAGATACAAAAATGGTCAAATTCATTTCAATAAGTAAGTTTATCTTTCACTATGAATATGTATTTCCATGAAAGTTTAACTAAAGAATAGTATTTAACTGAACTAACTTTAAACATAAAACATGATTTCATTACTAAATTAAAAATATTTTTATGAGACTTCTTGAATAAAAACATTGTTTAATTTAACATAACACAAAATAAAAATATAATTTAAAGATGTCTGTAAGGTATTATAACTTTAAATATTATTAAACTTTATATGAATGTTGAACTAAAAAGGTTTATAAAAGATATATAGAATGATGAGACAAATTATATAGAAATGAGGGACTCCATTTCTTAGACATGTTCTCATTTTTCTAACATGTGCCCCCCCTCTCATCACTTCTACATTGCCAAACTCCACTTATCTGTAAATCAAACAACCATTTAAACATACCCAAAATGTCACCTTGTCAACCAAAATAACATACACAACTAACAGAAAATTGCAAAAAAAAATAGCCAAACAAAAAAAACAGTTCCAGACAGCCAATTCATCATTAAAAAGCACATTTAAATCACATACAATAAACAAAAAAATACAACACATAATACACATATTTAAAATCTTTATATATATTAAAAATTCATTCCAGTCTTTACTTAGTCCATCTTTTCAGTTCATATATAAAAATATGCGTATATACACACTAACACAATTTAATTGTATATATACCGATCATTCACATTCCCAAAAAAAATATCCAAAAAAAACTTTATTTCTTGCAACACATCTTTCTACAGCTTACCAACATATTTTTTTTTCTTTTTTTTTTTTTTTTAACACAATTACACTTTATCACCTTAAACATTAAAAATATGAATATTTGATGAACAAGCTCCACCTGACACCAATAACCCTTGTTAAAAAAATTTGAAAACATTTTCTATATATATATTCAGAAATTATTCAATACGAGTCAATTCAAAACTCATTAAAAATTTACATGTATGCCTAAAACAATTTATTATCTCTATTACCTAACACTTTAATTTAAATAATTTAACACTTGAACATTTTCTAACACTCACTATAAACTTCCTTAATCTAATACTTAATTTAACCTCTATCACTTATTTTCTAACACCTGCTTTAACACTTTATTTTTATTTAAAAAAAAAATTCAAACTATTAAAATAAAAACTATTATTTATACAAATTTTTTTTTTTTCCCTTTTTCTAAACCATCCCTCCAGGCAATCTCACAATAATACATCAACACCACGTCTTATCTATATGATATCCACTCCTGCAGCTCCAGGCAAAGGAAAAGAAAAGATACCTCAATTCATGCCGGCCTGAATCAAGAATCCTATTTATAACTATAACTTCTCTTTCTCAAATCCATGATTATCTATCTCCAAACCTACCTCTAGGGATCCTGACACACAGGACAACACAGAAATAAAACGTAATATCTCTAAATAGAGATCAAAATTATAACATTTATTGAAGATGTACATAACACTCTTTCAACTTTCACCATACTGAAATTCAAAGAACTTCAATATTCCCTTTCTGCACTAATGCCTAAGCACGCACTTTCTCAATCATCATTACTTTAGGCCTAAAGATTCCATACCATTTTCTCACATAAAACAACGTAGAAATAGGCCAGATACATAGACAATATCCCATAGACTGATTAAACTGAAACTTTAAGTTTCACAAGAGAAATTTAGCACTATGTTCAAAATAATTTATCCTGAGCCGCAACAGATACCATGAATACTCAATATATTTCCAACACTCTTAAAACATTCGATGGAGATCTTAATAATGTCAAGCAGAGAAAAACCTTACAAATTCACTATCTCATGAAGGTAACCAAACAAATTCTAACACATTTCAACTAAAAAAAAATCCAGATCAAATTTAAGGAAAATTTAAACTACAGAAACAATATTTCCAACAAACATTTTCTCAAAAAAAAACTTTCATCTAATTTAGAAAACGCTGAAAATCCAGCTCAGCAACTTATGTGACATTCCTCATACAGTTTAACTGGCCTAAAATAACATATAAATCCATGTTAACAATGGATTATATACAAATGTTCTCCAAAACACCACTCCCCATTACACCATTCTCCAAAAACTATCTTTAAAAAATTTATATATAAAAAAAATACAAATAAAAACCAGAAAATGTCAACACTGTCAAAAATGAGAATTAACGTAACAAGACTACTAACTAAAAATCTCAAGATAGTCTATCCATCATGAGAATAGAGCATTTAGCTCAACACCACCAGTCAAGACTGTTCTGAGGCACACACTGCCAAGCCAATATTTACTTTACATTAACAATATCAAATGGAAGTCAACATCTCCGCCTGGTTCAAACAATTAAGGGGCCCCAGTTAAAAATGCCAAAAACCATTTAACTGTCAACTATCAGACTGCTAACTAAAAATTACCAACTTCTTCACATACATTCTGCTTTTATTTTACTACTCCTGCACGACACACGGGTCCTAGTGGCATTCCCATTACAAAAAAACTGGACTCACAAAATTAAAATAACTATGCCTGCGGTAAGGCCCTGATGTGGCGGTAACCCCCCAACAACTCCCCTCGAAAGAGTTCTCTGTCATTTACCGGTCAAGGGTCACCCTCCCGAGACGGAACCGAGGGCTGATCGAACTCCCCGAAGAGGAATGTCGAAGGGCACCATCTCCACATCCTGACGGAAATTAAATTGCATGCCGTAACAAGAGACAGTAAAAGTTAAAAAATGCAAAAGATTTGCAAAAACATAAACCCTTCAAAAAAAATTCTTTTTTTTTTTTCCCTTTCTTTTCTCTCTTATGTAGCTCAATTTCAATTAATCATTTTAAAAACTCAATGCCTGACCACCTTACAAATGAAAAGACCCCTTTTTTTTTCATGAAACGTTAATGACATTTACCCTCTAAACATTTTTTTTCTTCAAAAGAAACCTAATAAGATGGATCGACCAAGTCTCTCTCCATTCCCAGTTCCCGGAAAAAAAAAACAACCAGATCATAGCATACAGAGCTGAACCATAAGATCCCTAACAAAATATCAAACAGCCGCCTGCAGCTATCCAGATCTATTTAATAGTTGCACAATTTACCAAATCCTCAGGAACCAGAATTCCTTAAGCCACAATCCATCAAAATACCTAAAACTTTTATTAACATATTTTATCCTTCCTCAAACCTTAAAATTTTTACCTGACACAAAAAAAATTTAAATAGATTTTTCATTAAAATTGTACAAGTTATATTCACAAACAACAGATTCCCTTCTTCCAAACCTAGATATTCCCTACACTTTAATATCCAACTCCTCTCATTTATTTAAAAATATGACATGAAAGAAATCATAAATTTCAAATTTCCAATTTTTAAATTAACACTTCTTAAAAAAAATTTAAATTTATTAATTAACTCTCCACCAAAAGAACTCATTAAACATATACAAAACTTAAAATATATAAAACTTCTAAATTAAAAATTATAATGATATATTAGGATCAAACTGATTTCAGTGGAGCTGAACACACTTTTTCACCTAGAATGACCCCTTAAATAAAGATAATTCAAAAATAACCAATTAATAAATTAACTTAGTATATACAAATTAAAATTTCCTTTAAATTAACATAACTCAAGTAAATTCTCTCCCCCTCTCAGCATAATTCCCAGGATTCCTAAAAAAAGTTAAGTCCAAATTACATGACTAACTAACAGAGCATATCTTACACAAAGCAAATTAAAACTGCTTAATATACTCAAAAAATTCCTAAAGATAACTTTAAAAATTCTAACAAGGCTCCTGGATAAATGCCTTAAAAAGTGGAGAGACAAGACATAACTTTACACTACATAACTCCAACATATAATTACTTATAATATAACTTAAAAAATATATATAAAACAGTTTTATTATAGTCAGATAAAAAAAAAATAAAAAAAACTTCTGGTAGAGAATCACCAAAAAAAAATTAACAACATGTTTATTTATAAATTTATAAGTATTGCAATAAACAAAAAAAAACATTTCTTTCATAAATTCAAAAATATTCTCTCAAAAAAAAAAATTCATCATCAGGTCCATTATATACATCTATATAAATAAAATATAGTTTATTTCTGACCAACAAAATGTAATTTAACTGAAATTAACGATAAAACATTCATAACACATGAGCTAGCCAAAAATTAGTTAAATCTGGGTCAGAAACAAAAAGATCTTTAACCCAAACTGGTTGTCCTTACAAAAATCAACCCCCTTGATATAAGATTTGTCTATATTCAAATCTCCAACATATCAAAAAATATGGTCAAAACCAATTCTATTTCTTCCCCAGAATATACATTCAAAGCTAGACCCAATAAATGATATCTATAAAAATTTATATGACCCTTACTTTTAACTTAAAACAAGACTAAAATTTTAAACATTACTTTAATTTTATTCAATACTAAAAAAAAACTATTTCAACAATTCAAAAGTAAATTTCTATTAACTGTTACATATTAAAGTAAAACAAAAATTAAACCATTTAACATTACTTAATTTACTTATAAAAATTCTATTCTAAAAGTACAGAAAATTTACCATTAAAAAAATTTGCACAACTGGGTCATATTATATTAAATTTTTATTAATAAAAAAAAATAAACTCTCATAAATCCAAACTAATTTAAACTTAAAAAAAATAACAAGTCAAAAAGTAAAAAAAAACTTTTAAACTTCAGACCTGACGATAACTTAAACTTCACTTATTTTCCCAAACCTATACTTAACAACTTGAGTCAATATCCAAAGAAGATTTCAGGGGATCTGCTGTAAAGACCTTTATTGAAAAACATATTAAATCAAAAAAAATTTAAATAAAGCACAGGGTATTCCTTTTACAGACGGTGGGCTTTCATCATCTAACACAATTTCTCACAACTTTCTCTTTCATATTCATCATAATTTCTTATTATCTCAAAAAAAAAACTTTAAAGTTAATGGCTCAACTCAGCAGCCTAAAACTCTGAAAAGAAAGAAGCATTATAAGTCCTTAAATCATATTAAAAAAAAAATTAAAAGTTCAATGTCCACCAGCAGAAAGTCCTTTTTCACAACCACGGGGCTCCAGCACGCTCCATTTACTAGATATATGACAAAAAAAAATTATATGATGAGCTTGGAAAATCATATCTCTTCCTCCAAAAACATTTAATCTGAAAACCAAGAAGACGAGACGTCATCGCACTCATATTCACTCTGCGTTATTGAAAATGTTGACGATAGATCGGAATCCGATCCGTCCTCGTAGGGGAAGAAATATTTACTTCTTCGACGTGACTTCCCAGACATATACTCTTTGCTTTCCTCTGGAGAAACATTGTCCGATGTATCAATTGAATAAATATTCAAAACTTCTTCTATCATAAACAAATGCTGTTCATAATGCAACACATCGCCTCGGATAAAACTTTCAATTAAATCACAGTACAGACACATTTCTTCTCGTTAACTGATGACTTGATAGCAAAAAAATGACCTCTTCCAAAATTTAAGGACAAAGATGCCTTTCCTTCAAAAATGATGCACCTTAGCTGCTTCAGAAAAACCACGCCATGTGTCATTTGAAAATAAATTACTTTAAAAAAAATCTTTAAACTATAACATTTACTATATTACTACAAAAAAAAAACTTATTAAAAACAAAATTTAATAAAGATTAAGACTATAATTCATATTTTTTACTACAATATTTTACCTTTTAAACTACATTTAAACTTAAAATAAAAACAGTATAAGGATATTTAAACTTAAATGCTTCAAAAAAAACTTCGCCCCCCCCCTCTCAAAGATCGGTAAGGGACCTAAACCACTACATTAAACCTGTCAGGGTTAAGATTTAGAAAAAAAAAATGAAGAACCAGAAATAAAACTTTATAGAAATAAAATAATTTGTTAAATTAAAATAAACCTATTACAATTTACAATATATGAAATTTAATTTAAAAGCCCATAACCTAATGTTAACTATTATGAAAGATAATAGTTATGGGGTTTAAGAAAAGATAACAGAGTTAACACGCTTTTAAAGGAAACGTAAAAGCTGATTTTTATACCCCAGATAAATGAAAAACAATTAAGTTAAACCCAAATGTAGTGGTTTAAAAACAAGGAAGATAACATATTTAAAAACCAAGGATATTTATTTAAACATTCAATCAAACAATTACAACAATGATAATTAAACTTAATTTAAAATCAATTAAATAAATATAACAATGTCACACCACTCAATATATATACTTTAACAATTACTAAAAAGGTTCTCAATATCTAAATGACAACATGACGTGATTAGATTAAATATTGACCATCTGGAACCTTAGCCACTTCAACATTATATGGCAGCAAAGCACGTAGATCTGTTTCCTCCATTCCACACATAAGTTCATTTCATAAATGAAAGTCAGAAAGCACTTTTAATGAGAAACTAACTTCTTAATTAAAGGATTTCGCCAAGTTTCCGAAACAACGTATTCACTCAACACCATATCCCATTAAAAGTCAAACCATTTCCAGGAATACTTCTTTCCACTTCTTTCACCATAATAACTGCCGAACAAGCACTAAACTCACAATCTAGAATGTCATCACTTTCAACCAAGATAAAATATAACCAGCATAAATACGACTGACACTGGGATGAACGTACACACTATTACAAAACACCACACTAAAACAATAAGGACAGTCTCTGAAAGCGGCAGCTGAAGAAGACGATCGTTCACCAAAGAATGCAACTATATATACCTCAGTACTCCCTCAGATTACTACGCCACGCATGCTCACACCGATCTTCCGAAACCTCCAGAACGTCAATGACATTGATTTATGCAAAACTATCGTTCTGGCGTTAGCCTCCTGACACGTACCGTGATTACGTCACGACAACGTCATCTCCCGGCATCTAGGCCAACTACGATGACGGAGATTGAAATCGATGAAGCGTATCAAATGATGTAAACGAAAGAAAAGTAACCGCGAGTTATGAGGCCATGCAAGGTAAACAGAAAACGGAAAACTAAAGATTGTACCAGAGTAAAGATTAACTTTATATTTACATTTAATATAGATACAAAAATGGTCAAATTCATTTCAATAAGTAAGTTTATCTTTCACTATGAATATGTATTTCCATGAAAGTTTAACTAAAGAATAGTATTTAACTGAACTAACTTTAAACATAAAACATGATTTCATTACTAAATTAAAAATATTTTTATGAGACTTCTTGAATAAAAACATTGTTTAATTTAACATAACACAAAATAAAAATATAATTTAAAGATGTCTGTAAGGTATTATAACTTTAAATATTATTAAACTTTATATGAATGTTGAACTAAAAAGGTTTATAAAAGATATATAGAATGATGAGACAAATTATATAGAAATGAGGGACTCCATTTCTTAGACATGTTCTCATTTTTCTAACACACGCCCCTTGCGCCGGCTCTGCATGCATGGCGCCAATATTACTAATTATAGTAACCCTTATTATTATTTTTTTTCTACATGATAATTGCAGCTAGCAGCTCTTTCAAAGAGTGATGCACAATAGAGCGGATTAGTCCATTTAGAAGTCTCAATAGAGAAGGGGGAGACAAAGGAAAAGAGGAGATTGGGAGAGGAGAATTAACGTCTAACCTCTCTCCTGATCTCGACATGTGTTTCTGCTCATCTTCGCGTTATGAATGCTAGTAGGTTGGTTATTTTCATGACAGTTGATTTTCTTGCATATGGCTTGTTTTCTTTCTAATTATTGTTTACCTGTTGACGACTCAGACTGGACCATGGCTGATGTTTCTTGAGATCTCGGAATTACTCAAACTATTACTCAGTGATCGTGGCATTAACGAATTTCATGTATTTGGTAAGTTCAATACGACAAGGTTGCTGTATCCAGTGATTTTTTTGGGGGGAGTTTCATGTTCGCTATGTGATCATACATAAGTTACAGTGATCGGGGCATTAATGAATTTCGTGTATTTTTTTGGGATTCCAATACAACGAAGTTGTTGCATCCAGTGATGGTTTTTTTTTGGTTTTCATGTTTGCAAAGCAAGCTTACATGTGGTACAGTGATCGCTGCATTAACAGGTTTTGTGTATTTTTGGGGATTTCAATACAATGAGGTTGCTGCATCTAGTGACTTTTTTTTTTGTTTTCATGCTCGCGGAGTGATCATACATGTGGTACAGCGTTTGCCGCATTAATGAATTCCGTGTATTTTTTGGGATTTGAAATTCCAATACAATGAGGTTGCTGCATCCAGTGATTTTTTTTTTTTCTTTTCATGTTCGTGAAGCAATCATACATGTGGTACATTGATCGTGACATTAAAGAATTTTGTTTATTTTTGGGGATTCCAATACAATGAGGTTACTGCATAAAGGTCTAGCATAGAGATTTAACAAATTTAGTGTATTTTTTGGGATTCCAGTACAATAAGGTTGCTGCATCTAGTGATTTTTTTGTTGTTTTCATGTTCGCGAAGCGATCATATATGAGTTACAGTGATTGCCGCATTAACAGATTTCGTGTATTTTCGTTTTTTCTACCTCCACATTGATTGTTAACTTTTTATGTAATTTTGCTGATATATGTATAAAAACGTTGTTTCTTACTGCTCTAATTATCTTTTTTTATATCTATCTTATTAAATTTGTCAAATAAAATATTTATTTTTTACTCATAAATGTAATATTTAAAAAAATAAACACTGGTATCTATGACCCCTGCTAAAAAAAGTAGATTATTCCCAGGCATGTGCAGTTAAAATCTCCCATTTTGCACCACACATTTTATTTATTTATTTTATATTATTTACAATTTTTAACAATGTTATATATATTTACTAATATTAAAAAATACTTTTTTGAATGTTTTTGACAACAATAAACAAAATTGCACTTGGCAACCATTTTTGGTGATCTATCTCCTGGCCTGGATAATACATAAGTACTGAGGTGTCTACTATTCAGATGCAAAAATATGCAAATAATATTTGTGTTGGTGATTAAAGAAAGTGTCCACTAAATAGAGATGTCTGCTATTTGGGAGTATCTTTTATGGAGGTTTTATAATACTATATAGTTGTTACAAGTACCATTTAAAAGCTTGCCATGACTTTCCCTCTTTTCCTCCCCACACAAGCTCGATTGCATTGAACAACACCTAGAACTTGTGTACTAACTGAATGTCTGCATTTAATCTCCGAAGATTTCATGTCATGATTGCATTCATGTATATAAGTATGTATTAATTATGTATCTATGTATATGTAATGTATTTATATCTACAGTTTGGCAAAAAGTTCTGTAATCGGGTTTGCAGCCAATTAATATATTAGCGAATACGATTTGGTACCTTTGATGACAACACCTTTGTTACACTCTTTTATTTAACTTTGTTTTTGTATGTAAAAGATGGAATTTTGTAATCAATTTGTCACATATTTCCTGATATACTAGAATTATAAAATGTTTCAGATGACAATACAGCATTTTAATATTTTTAGAGCTTAATTATAAATTAATTTTAAGGCATTCTGTCAGCTGTTCACATGTGATAAATCACCATATATTCTTTAGGGTTACAACTGTATATGAGTTACAAAAATAATAGATTTAATTATGCACCAAACCATGCTTGCCAAAAGATTCACATTGGCTGTGAAACTGGAACAACGAAATATTTTAAGCACTTAAAAGTATACCTAAAGTATAAATAAAAAATAAAGAGAGTAATATATTTTTTAAAAATATACTTTAATCAATTAACAGTTTAAAATTTTGTTACCCGTTACACGAGGGCGTGGGCAGCATCTGTCCGAAAATACATGCAAACTTGGACAGATGCTGTCCGAGCCCCCATGTAAAGGTTAAATTAGGATTAGCTATGTTAAGAAATCAATTTAAAAATCCTGAAAAGAAAGCTTAAATAATGCTATTTTTTTTTCTTTCCTGTTGCCATATCTCAAAAAAGAAACAGAGCAAAAATGATAATTTTTTTAAAAATAAGTTCACTAGCTTGCACTTTCTACCAAGCTTTAAAAAAGGTGGTGAATTTTCCATAATTGGGCTCATGCCAAATTGATGTACATTGTAACCAAAATATTTTGGACAAAAAAGATGAATTACAGTAATGAAATTAGGTTTAGTTTTTAAGATAAACATTGAATACTTATAACAGGAATACTTATTGAATACTTATATCAGGGTGTCTAGCCACCTGGAAAAGTCAGGGAAATTTACCATTTCTAAAGAAAAGCCAGGAAAATATGAAAATTCTGAGAAAAAGTTGGAAAATTTTGAAACTTCAGAAACAAAAAATAGGAAAACAGTTCTTATAAAACTAAAGATTTGAAACTGCAGCATCATTAAAATCAAACTTTGCTCTTCACAAGTTCTGTAAAAAGCATTTCAACCTTTCATGCAAATTATTTTGTCTACCCCCTTTCAGTTCTTTGTAACTCAGAGATTTTCAGTTCCAGCTTCACTGAAACTTTTTACTGAATATTGAAGGATTGATTAGGTGTTTCACTCTGCTTACTTATCTTTATTTGGGAACTGAACATTTGTTAGCTTAATTTATTGAATATTTATTATTTGTATTAAAATATGTCAAAGCAATCTCTATTTAACTGTGACTGATGTGATAAAGAATTTCATCCGATTAGACAAATTATATAGAACCTGATGCTAAAAGTGTGTATCTGCAAAATGTTTAGCATGTAAAATGTTCAACAATATGTAAATTTTGCAAAAAAATATTTAACAAATCGGTAATTTGTGTCTCAGAATCAGTTGTGAAAGTTCCACTCTCAAATTCACAACTTTTAAGATTTTTTTGTATGTAACACAAAATCTTGATACCTGGAAATTTTTAACCATTGGGAAAATGGTTGTTGTTTTTAGTTGAGAATGGACCTCTTGACATCGTCACTCTATTTTTTAAAGTGTTTTTAACAAAATTCTGTAAAATTTTCTTTGAATAGGCAATAGAAATGCATAAAATCATTACAAAAATATTAAAGTTACAAAAAGGATAGATGCAAATTATCAGATATGAAAAAAAAGATGAATTCAAAAATTGACGTCGGATGAGAAATCGTCTTATAAAGCAAAAAATGTGGTCTTCAACTTTAATTTCCTCAAAATACCTTTAGCTTAGACATCAATCTAAACAAGAGTTAAAGTTATTGTAGGAAGGACCCAATAAAATAATAATAAAAAAAAAAATTAGAATGACCTTCCATAATGTTAAACATTTTCCTTCGAAATAAAAACTATTTATTGATAGTAAAGAGCTCTGAAGTTTGTCAATGTTATGCAGTTAATACATAAGTAACCCACACTTTCTAAAATATGCTAACTGGTGGAGAACCTGATCTGATTATGAAAGATTACCCTTGCAATATAATTTTAAATAACTTTATTTTAATTCCAGGAAGAACTAGAAGTTCTTGCATCTATTTATGATGGAGACATTCATTTTAAGCAGGTTTCTTCAGATACTTTCCAATACAAAGTAAATTATGATTACTACCTTATTTTGTAAATTAACTTATAATAAGTTTTTTCTGCCCTTTATATTTGTTTTTCTTGCTTACAGTTTGTATTATTTCTCACTTAGATTGGAGCCGATGATGATCCAAAATCGTTTTTACTTGAAATAACTTGGGGTAAAGATTATCCAAATGCATCACCTAAAATTAGTCTTGATGCTTTTTTTAACAAAAAGCTGTAAGTATTTCATTTTATTTTTTGGCAACAATTATTTTTAATTTAAAATATCTATTTCAATGCTTAATTGGAGAAAGAGATAATTTATTCCCAATAGATGTGTTTGGCCATTTAAATTCTGCAAAGCATTTGATTAAATTACCAAAAGAGTTGCTTTTCCTTGTGGCAGAAGTTAATGCACAGATTGAAATTATCTACATTAATTAGTGCCTGACCGAAATAAGTTTTTCAAGCCAAAAATGAATTTTGGTCCTTATCTGAGTTTTGGCTGAAAATGAAAATACAACTGATGAAAAATGCAGATCGTTAAAATAGATGAACATTTTAAACTATTAATGTATGCATACATGCAAAGATATTAATAGTTATTCACAAACGACAGACATACCTATCTAAAAAGATGCATATGCCTACCCATGCATGTTTTTTCTCTTTTAAAGGCAAAACATTATTCTGCAGTCCGTTTTTAAAATCAATAATCACAAGCATTTATCTACTGTGCATACTCATACAGTAAAAAAAATTGCACAGGGTTGCCAAATGTTTAATATCTAGCTTTTAATTTTATTTGAGAAAAATAAAATGATGCTCTAAAGATTAAATAACACATCCATTTTTGAAAGTAGGGTTGAGCAATAAAGCAATTTACAATTATTATTACTTCTTTAGAAATTAAAAAATATATATTTATATTTAAATACTTTTTTTTTAAAACAAAAATCTTGAAGTTTTATATTGATTTTAATGCAGCAACCTCTCATTTATGTCAGATTGACGGACCCATTTAAGCAGGCATAATCAAGAGTGATGCATAAGGGAGAGCCTCTTGTGTGTTAATTTATTAAATACAGCACTCTCTCAAAAATCCACACAATTTGGAACCAGAGGGTTTGCAGATGTTAGAATTTTGTCATCTGTTTAAAATAGGGGTGCACAACCTTTTTAAGCGAAGGGCCACTTACAAAAATGACTGGGTTATCAAGGGCCACCATCAGAAAATTTTTGTTTCGAGGAGGTGTGACCGGGGGGCGGATCAGATTAAAAAACAAATTTCGGAAGGGTTAGATTTAGCACCCTAGGTTCCTTCCTTCCAGTCAACGTATTCAGTTCTGTTGGCAATGATATATCAACAGTTTATGTTTGTATTTATACAAGAGATATAGCTAAGATTATTTTCAAAGAGTGAAAATACTTCTTGACTTTATTTGAAGGAATAAATTTAGCTTTAAAGATTGCCAGTGCCGAAAAAAAATTCTGCTTTCAGGAATGAAGGTGGAGAGGGGGGGTCAGCCTAAAAGTTCATAAAAATGGCTAATTTTAAAAGCAGGGTTAGCTCCGTATACTCAACCACCTCCTTAGTCAGCATAACCCAATTCAGTTGGAAAGGATGGAAAAAACTTGCATTTTTTTTCCATGCGTGATTGACAGTATTCATAGTTTTTTCCTAGTGATTGACGAAAATCCCGATTATTACGCACACGTTCGGTGAAATTTGCGATTTATACGCATTCGATCGGCAAAATTTGCGATTTTTACACTTCCGATCGACGAAATTTACAATTTTTTTTCACATCCGATTGGCGAAATTTGTAATTTTTCACACCCGATTGGCAAAATTTGCGATTTTTACGCATCCGATTGGCAAAATTCACGATTTTTACATGCCGATTGGTGAAATTCATGATTTTTACGCGCCCGATCGGCAGAATTTACGATTTTTACGCGCATAATCGGGAAAATTTGTGATTTTTATGCGCCGATCGGCAAAACTCGCAATTTTTTACGTGCCCGATCGGCGAAATTCATGATTTATACGTACCCTATCGGCGAAATTCATGATTTTTACGGGCCCGATCGGCAAACTTCGCGATTTTTACGCATACGATCGACGAAATTTGTTAGGAAAAAGCAGTCCCTAGTTCTTATCACCATGCTTATTCTTTCCATTACCTCATTTACATTTCATTAAAAGTCATTTATAATACATTATATAATATACTTTCATGATATAATATTCTTTATTTAATCATTAAATATAATACAATACTTTAAATATATTAAAGATAATTACTTTTACAACTTACCTTCCATTTAATTTATCCTTAAGAAATATACTTGATAAATATCTTTCAGTGACATCTTTAATAAATGTTTTTATTAAAATAACATTAAGTCACTTTTAATAAACTTTCTTTCAAACTACAGTTTCATATTTTATAATGTTTAAAGCCCTTTTACTTCACATTTCAATCTCTAACTCACGGCGTTTCCGGATAACTTCGTATCGTCACATCAACCACATTTCTCATGTTTTTCTGAGTGGTTCTTACGAATGCTCATAGATAGCGGTGCATTTCAACGCAGTCGTGGTTCGTTCCTTGCCTCATGTCGATGTTGCCAGATTTGCATACGGTATTCGAGAAGCCGAGAGAGGAAGCGATCGGACATGCGTGGAAGCTTCTCTTTTAGGGTGTTGTAAGTATAAATAGTTCTGCTCACTGACATTCGTGGCTTGCAATCAGTTTTAGTTGTTTGTTGTTATCCTCGTGAGATGTCTGGAGATATGTGAAAGCTGTTTTTGTAATCTTTTCGGTATGATGCAATAAGTTAAGAAATGGAGTAGAGTTTCCCTTTATAAAGCATTGTTTTAGTTTTACATATGAGGGAATATAATCGTAGTGCTGTGTTTGATCTTTTTGGAACTCTGGACACTTTGGCATTTTAACGATGTTTATAGTGAGGCATGGTGGTTTTCCCCGTATGTTTTTTAGATAGAATACGTTGGGTCAACCTGGCAGGATGTCTTCTTCATCGAAGTGTTAGTCGATGTGTTCACTGCTCTAAAGTGTCAACATGGAGGCCTACTGATCACCTTTTAACGAACGGAATAAGTGTTTAAATGTCTTCAATCGAATTTTCTTTTCATATGGTGTTTTTCAACTGAAGAGGTGCTGGAAATCTATTTGCCGTTTCTTTGACATTATAACAAGATTTATTAGAGTTTTATTACAAGTCAAATAAAGTTGACAATAAAAGTTTAGTTTAATTACTTTGGGTTCCAGAAGAGGAATATGATTTATTTGTTGAAGTTTAGTTACACGTCATGATGTCTGTCTATGGTTTATCTAAATAAGTTTATTTCTATTTTAAGTAAGTGAATATATATATTTTAGTTTGTTGTATTTATATATGTTAAATTTGAATAAATATATTGGTTGTTTTAAATATATTGTCTTTAATTCTAATCTTTCATGGAATTCATACATTTACTTTAATAGTTAGTTTAGCTGGACATATATTTCATGTTAAAATTGAATCTTGATTTAATAGTTTAAATTACTTTTTGGGGTTATTAAAATCAGCTATTACGCTTCTGCTGTAAATTTAATCTGCTATTTCTTCTAAACCCCAGTCAGTACATTTGTGCTGACCAATAAAATTTACGATTTATACGCACCTGATTGGCAAAATTCGCGATTTATATGCACCCTATCAGCAGAATTCGTGATTTTTACGGGTCCGATCGGCAAAATTCACGATTTTTACACGGGCGATCGGCGAAATTTATGATTTATACACATCCGATCGGCAAAATTCACGATTTATATGCACCCTATAGGCAAAATTCATGATTTTTATGCACCCGATCGGCAGAATTCGCAATTTATACGCGCCTAATCTTCAAAATTTGCAATTTTTACGCAGGCGATCGGCGAAATTTACAATTTATATGCACCCGATCGGTGAAATTTGCGATTTTTATGGGCCCGATCGGCAAAATTTGCGATTTTTACGCATACGATCGACGAAATTTATGATTTATACGCACCTGATTGGCAAAATTCACGATTTATACGCACCCTATCGGCAGAATTCGCGATATTTACGGGCCTGATCGACGAAATTTACGATTTATACGCACCTGATTGGCAAAATTCGCGATTTATACGCACCCTATCGGCAGAATTCGCGATATTTACGGGCCCGATCGGCAAAATTAACGATTTTTATGCAGGCGATCGGCGAAATTTACAATTTACACGCACCCGATCGGTAAAATTCGCGATTTTTACGGACCCGATCGGCAAAATTTGCAATTTTTACGCATACGATCGATGAAATTTACGATTTATACGCACCTGATTGGCAAAATTCGCGATTTATACGCACCCTATCGGCAGAATTCTCGATTTTTACGGGCCCGATCGGCAAAATTCGCGATTTTTATGAGGCGATCGGCGAAATTTACGATTTATATGCACCCGATCGGCAAAATTCGCCACCAGTAATCCGATCGTGGGCCACAGGTTGTGCACCCCTAGTTTAAAATATAACTTTAATCTATTATAAAAATGATTCCTATAAAATGTAGAGAAATTGGCCTTGTTTTGTTATGTTAAAAAAAAGAAATAGTTTAACCAACTAAATAAAAAACGTATGAATTATACATGGAAAATAATACTTTATTTTAACTCCAAATTCACACAAGCTCTTCCTACATACATATAATGAAAGCTTTGCTTGCAGATAATTCAGTTTTAAAAACATTGCAAAAAATTGTCTATTGGTTAATTAAAAATGTTTCATTAATTAATTTTGAAATAGTGTTTTTTATTTAAATATTTTGGTCCATAAATCTAGTATTTATATCTTTTTTGGAAAACGTTCTTTACATCGTCAAGAAGGTGTGCAGATTTTAGGGTTGTATATTTCTAAAAGTCTACCGTATACATATATTTTATATAAAAATAAGAAAATTAATATTTTACTTTTAAAGGACAAATTTATGCATAGTAAAACTTATTGTTATAATCTAATAGTAGCCTAAAAAGATAACATTTATCTATTCAATTTATTTTATAAAAACTGGTGTTACATTAGATTGAAATATTTACACTGAAGATAGAAACATTAGTTTCTATTCTTTACATGAAAGTAGTATGTGAATTCATCTTTTAAGTAGCAAGTCAAAAACATTATTGATTATTTACCATCTCGGGCTGTGTTTATACACCAACATTTTCCAATTCATTAAAATGTATGATTGCATTTGAAAAATTAAGTTTGTCAGAAATATAAAACACTATTCTCTCATTCCTCGTGCTGAGACATTTGAAAACCACATAAGAATGAGAGACATATAATCGACAAGCATGCTAGTGTGGGATTGCTGCAGTATAAAAATTTGAATTCATATAGAGAATTTTATAAAGCAATTGAGCTTATTTTTGTAAATTGAAGTTTCTTTTAATTATGTTTTTTTTGTAGAACATAAATATAGCTGTATAAACAATGATAATAATAAGAAATTGATTACAAACTCTAATTGAGAAAACTACTAAAATATAAACAAAAAGCCCTTTTTTAACACTTTCCAACCTAGTTGAAAAGTGTTTATGACTTCGGTTTGTCTGTCCGTGCTCTAACTCCCGTAAATATGCTCGGATTGCTCTGCAATTTTTATATGTTATAGTCATTATCTATAGAATGTTCCCTATTATAACGGAAGTGTGTAGCACTTATAGTTTTTTTACAGGGACACTCAAAAGAATTCCATTACATTGCGGTCTATGGAGAAAAATCATTTGCGGTTTATTTAAATAATGTTTCACTATTTTAAATGGATTGAAATTTATATATATCAAAGGTGCATTAGAAGAAGCTTAATATGGAATAGGGTGTTCATAGCACTTATAGTTATTTTACAGGGACAGTCAGAAGAATTCCGTTACATTACGTCTATGGAGAAAAATCATCTGCGGTTTATTTAAATAATGTTTCCTTATTTTAAACGCATTGAAATTTATATATATCACTAAGGGGCATTACAAGAGGCTTACTACAGATTATTGTGTGTATAGCAGTCATCGTTCATTTACAGGGACACACAAAAGAATTCTCTACTGTCTGTTATCAATAATTCCTGGAAGTGCGTTTTAAGTTACTGGACGCGATTTTAATTTTAACTCACTTTTTGTCTATTACGTGGTGTGTATAAATTCTGTAGATCCTATACAGGGAAGCACAAAAGTTCGCGAACAGATTTCCGTATTATTTAACTCCAGGTGGAGAATTTTAAACTGTGCTACGCGTTTCCTAACTGAACTAAAATTTAGCATCCCATATAGTATATATACAAATCTATAGATCCTATACAGGGCTGAATAAAAGTATTTGGATTACTCAGATGTTATCTTTTAGCTTATTAAACAGTATGATTTGTAAAATTATTTTGGAAGCGTTGGAAAGTGTTACATAATCTATGCTTGACACATGATTTTTCGTTCTTGTTTTTTTTTTGTGAAAATTGTATTGCTAATAGCTATTATAGCTTGACCACAATATATAAAGTTTTGTAAAGTTACATAAACATTCATGAATGCAAATACAAATGCAAATATAAAATAAGATTGAAAACTGAAAAAAAAAAAAAAAGGAATTTTAAAGATTTTTTTACATTTAGATACAGTATGAAACTTTGGTCAATATATTTCAGCATTTTCAGCATTATGTATCTTACTTTGATTTTTATTATTACAAAGAATAAAATGTTATTGTTATTGCTGAACATTTTGTTATTGACTTAAAACAGTTTAAACAATCAAACATTGGTAACATATGAAGAACACCTGAAGGAATTATGGACAGTGCAAGAGTTCTTTTATAATGTATAGGCACGCCCTTAATGATCCAGATTAAAGTTCGGTTGCTTTTTCACAAAAATCGAATATTTACATTTCCGATTTTAGACCAAAATTTGCTAAAAATTAAACTGAACATTCAGTTGGACACTAATTATAATATATAATGTAATGATGAGACAGATGTAATATTGAGTTTAGCACAGTAAATGAATTTGTTGCCATCAAAGTTGAATGTTTATGAAGATGAATAAATTATGCATTACTAGTGGTTAAGTTCTGTAAAACTTTACTGTATATCGTTTATTGATGTATTTTTGTTTTTTATCCTGTATTTTATTACTTGAACATTAGTTTTATGATAAAGCACAAAAGCCCTAATAAAAATTTTTTTTTCTTTCCATATGCAATATTGTTCAAAAAGACTTGCTCTTCATTCTAAAATTATGATTAAATGTAAATTTTACAAATAAAAAAACAAATTTGGACAGCTAATGATTATATTTAATATAAATTTTGATTAATTTTTTTAATAAATTTTCTTAAAATTACTCATTTTAATATATACAATGCATGTATGAACTTCACTGTATATAATGGAGTGATCTTTCATTTATATCACTATCTCAGTTGCACAACTTTCTTCTTCGGTCTCTTAAGGGTCGTATAAGTGAGACGTCACTCTATTTGCCATTGAAATATGAATACATTCTTTATATATTTCTTTGCATCTTTATTTATAAGAAGTCAGTTTTAGAATGCATTTTTCAAAATTAAATTAAACTATTAAGTAATACATAATTTGCCATATTATTTTAAAATTTTGCATGTATGAAAAAGTATATGTATATTTATGTAATATGAAACTTAATTCTTTTAGAATTCCTGAAGTAAAAGCTAAAATAATTGAAAAGTTGCAGAATGAGGTTAGTAGCAATGTTTTATATGCATTAAAATTTAATTGTTTAAAAATTCAAAATATTCCTTCTTTAACATTTTGAGGGTAGATGCTTTAAATATCAACGAGAAGCCAATCCTTCTTAAAAGGCCTCCTTAAAATCTAGCAAGTGCTTCTTTTCTTTCCAGTTATTGTTAATCATACCACCCTGAAGCACAGGTTAACAGTGACTGGTGAAAAGAAGCATTTGGTAGATTTTAAGATAATTTCTGTCATTTAAGAGGAGGGATGTCTTCTGTTCGATATTTAAACCACCTCTCTTAAAAAGGTTAACAGGAATTTTTATGACAATCATTATGTAGTATTCTATTGACTTTTTTTAATCATGTTATCACATGCTTTTAAATTTTTATTAAGCTGAAAATTGCCTTCTTAACTTTTATAAATGTTTTATTTGTGTAGTTTAGACATTTTCTAAATAAGTAAACTTGTTTATAAATCTAGAATTATGAGAAGAATGTATGGCGATTGATAACTATATATATAAAAAAAAATCTGTAACTGCTGGTTATTTTAATTTAGAACTAGCTGCCTACTCGCACCTAGATCTGGGGTGCTCAGCTTAACAAATTATTCATATTTATTTTAATTGAAATTATTCAAACACTAATCTACCAAAGATTTTCTTTTTGTAAAAATGACGTCATGTTTAAAATATATTTTTATTTATAAAAGATCTGGTGAAGAGTTCAGAAAAGTGAAATGCTTCCACCAGTGCAAAATAACTTTATAAACATACATTTTTAATCCTAAAATGGTGTTGAAATGATGAAATTTAATAGATTTTTGTTTTGTTATTATTGAAATTAAGATCCTTTAGACCTTAATCTCATTACTGGTGTGAAATGAAAAGTCAGTGAGAAAATTGTTATTTTGACTCAATTATAGTACTTTTATTTAGTTTTATCAATGAAAATACATGTTTGTGACTGGTGAAAGTGTTCTGCTGCTCTGAGTCCTAGAACACGGAAAGTAAAAATTCTCCTCTATTGAAGATGATGTTATATTCTAAGAAAACATACATTTTAATTCATAAATTATTCTGCTATAACTGCAACTAAATCACAACATTTGTATTGATGTTTCATGCCATAGATTCATTTTGTTCTTTCTCATATTTTGTTGACATTACAGCTCATTTCTGCATTTAAATTATCTATTTTTTTGGCATATTCCAGGTGCTTAAGATAATACAATCCATTATGCTTTTTGGTGGTGTTTTTATTCAATCTTTTGAATAAACCCATATTTTTCTGTTACTACCTATTAAATGTCCCCCTGCTTCTTCAATTTTCAACCTTGGCAACAAATTTTTTCTCAAGTGAGGATTGTACAGTATGCTTAATATAATCCTTTTTATCTTACAATTAAGTTTGACAGCAAATTTAATTGTTCCTTTCCCTATTCAGAGCTCCCACTAGGTCTGTTCTTAGGGAATTGGTCCTTTTTTTTGCTTCAAGTCCGTATTGGTCCGTTTTTTCATTATTAGGTCCATAAAGTCCGTTTTTCGATACTGGTAATCGACCTTTATTTAAAATTTTATTGATGTTCTGTATTTATCCGAGCCTCGCGGAAATATCGCGTGTTTCGAGGATCGGGAAAACGTCACTAATTTCGTCACAGAATCGCGAAAAAGCGCGAATTTTGTAAGAAGATCGCAAAAACAGCACGAATTTTGTAAAAAGATCACGAAAATAGCACGAATTTCATCAAAAGATCGTAAAAAAAAAAAAAACAGGAATTTTGTCAAAAGATTGCAAAAAAAACATGCGAATTTCGCCAAAAGATTGCTAAAAAACCATGAATTTTGTCAAAAGATTGCAAAAAACCTGCGAATTTCGTCAAAAGACTGAGAAAAAACGCGAATTTCGTCAAAGGATTGAGAAAATAACACGGATTTCATCAAAAGATCACGATAAAAACGCAAATTTTGTCAAAAGATCGTAAAAATAGCGCGAATTTCGTTAAGAAATCTCAAAAAACTCTGCAAATTTTGTCAAAAGATTGCGAAAGACTGTGAATTTCGTCAAAATATCGAGAAAAAACTGCAAATTATGTCAAAAGATCGCGAAAATAACGCGTTACGTCAAAAGATCGCGAAAATAACGCGTTACGTCAAAAGATCGCGAAAATAACACGAATTACGTCGAAAGACTGCGAATTTCGTCAAAATATCAAGAAAATAACGCGAATTACGTCAAATGATCGAGAAAATATCACGAATTTCTTCAAAAAATCGTGAAAAAACATGAATTTCGTCAAAAGATTGCGAATTTCGTGACAAGATTGCGGAAGCATTGTGAATTTCGTAAAAAGATCATAAAAAAAAAACCGCGAAGTTTGTTAAAGGTTCGCGAAAGCACCGTAAATTACGTCAAAAGATTGCAAAAACATCACAAATTTCGTCAAAGGACCGTAAATAAAAGATCGAATTTTGTCAAAGAATTGCAAAAAAATGCAAATTTCGTCAAAGGATTGCAAAAGAAATATGAATTTCTTCAAATGATATGGGAAAATTCGTGAAATTCAATCAGTCGTGCTAAAATCAGCACACAGACATCATCAATAGGTTACAAAACTTTCAAGTTTTTTGCTCCATCATAAGGATATGAAAATTTTCGTTATTCATTTTGTGTAAATATGATTTTCGGTTTTCACACAGCAGTTTTAGTTTATCTGATAATCAGTTGTAAACATATCTTGGCAGCTGCAAGTGGCATCCAAATGGGAAATGAATGCAGTGATTCATTTTTTGTGGGCGAAAAGGTGTAACTGTATTGAAATTTATCGTCAGTTTCATGAAGTGTATAGTGAAAATGCAATGTCACATAAAGTTATTGCGAAGCAGTGCAACACATTTTAGAATGGACATACAGATATTGATGACGCTGAGTGCAAGAGAAAACCATCACTTGCATAAAATTATGAGATCGCTGCTCTCGTGAATGCATCTTTGCAAACAGACGCGTAACAATAGACGAAATCTCAAATGAAGTGAATATTTCTCATGTAAGTGTGCATAAAATTTTTGCTGGACATTGGACGGGATTTCTTTGCAGAATCCATTAAAAAACTTGTGCCATGTCTCGATAAATGTTTAAATAATGGATGTTGAAAAGTAGATTTTACATGAAACTTTAGGATACAAATAAAGTTATTGTAAAATTTCGATCCTGTTTTCTTAAGCAGTGCAATTAACTTACTGACTGACCCTTGTAATTCAAATAAAGTTGTATTAATAATAGAAGTTTATAACCTCTGCCAATAGCAATGGCTTTCAGATAATGAATTTCAGAATTAAGTGAATTTGAATCGGAGCAAATATACAAATATAACAAATTATACTTTGAACATTTATAAATAAGTAACAAATAAGGGGGGGGGGGGAGTCTGTGTTTATTTTATTTATGATTTGCAGGAATAGGTCCCTTCTTAACAAATATGTGGTCCTTTTTTGAAAAAAAAAAATGGTCCCTTTTGGTCCCCTTTTTTAAAAAAAATGGTCCCTTTCTTCCATTTTTAATAGAAATGCACCGGATGTGAATTTTTACCAGATACCGAATATCCGGTACAAAATTTTACCGAATATCCGGTACAAAATTTTACCGAATATCCGGTATCCGGCCGAATACTTTCTTGTTTTAATTTCGATAGTGATATTTCTATTTTATACTTGCTTAAAAAAGAAAAATTTTAAATTATTATAATTTTATGTCATTCAAATGTTAACAATAGATTTAAACTCATTTATTAAGTTAAAGTTGCTTAAAAACAAATACTTTTTTCTAATTAAGTATTGAAAGTTAATCCTGTTTTGTCTTTTGCCTATTCTAATATACATATTAGTAGTTTTTTTTCTTTTATTCAGGGTCATTGAACATAAAAAGATAAACAATTAAGTAATTTCTCTGTTTTGCATACTTATAAACCTTTGTTATTTATAAATACTAAACATCCTATTGAAGCGTCTTTTTCTTTTCTTACATACTCGTTCATATTATTACTTACTTTTTCTATGACGAATGTTTTCTAACAAAATTTAAATCTGGAGGCACGGCAGTGCCTCCGCCAAGTCGACAGAGGACAGCCGTAAGCATACTTTTCTGGAAGCAACTCAGGGCACTTTTGACCCCCCCATATCTCCGTGCTGGAGTATCCCAAAAATTTTAAACTTCAATTATAGAGAGTATTTGGCCCACAGGACCAAAATTTAAAATTACAACTTTCTGTCTTTTCTAGTTCAGGCGATATATGAACTCAAACATTCGATTTTTTGTCACTTCTTACTCACTCGTTCACGCGTCATCAAAAAGATTGGGTAGATCCCGTAGCCCCAGAAACTTGACATTTGGAAAAAAGGTAGTGTTTAGGATACAAAGAAAGGAAAAATTATAAAATCCAGAAAATTCGAAAAAAAAACATTCGAAAATTCAACAAATTCCATCAAAATTGAAAATTGAAAATAATACGATCTTGTAGTCTTGGAAACTTAAGATTTAGTGTGAAGGTAGTGTTTAACATCCAGAAAAAGAAAACATCAAAAACACCAAAAAAATGGAAAGCAAAATTGAAAAAATCGAAGAAATTGAAAAAAACCGAAAATTTGAAGACAATCCGATTTTGTTGCGCTAGAAAATTCAAATTAGGAATAAAGGTAGTATTTAGGATGCAAAATAAGGAAAAATTAAAAAATCTAAAAAACTCGAAAAAAATCAAGAAAACGAAAAATTCGAAAAAATTTGAATTTTTTTTAAATAATTTGATCTTTTGGCCTTAGAAACTTAAAATTCGCGGTAAAGATAGTGTTTAGGATTCAGAATAAGTTAAAATAAAAACGCAATAAAATTCGAAAATAAAATAAAAAAATCGAAAGAAATCGAAAAATAAGGAAATTTTGAAAATAATTTGATTTTATAGCGCTAGAAACTTGAAATTTGGAATAAAGGTAATATTTAAGATACTAAATAAGGAAACATTAAAAAATATGGATAATTAAAAAAAAAATCGAAAATTTAAAAAACAAAATAAAAAGAAAGAAAGAAAAAGAGAGAAATTGAAAATAATACGATCTCGTAGTCTTAGAAACTGAATATTTGGTGTAAAGGTAGTGTTTAGGATTCAGAAAAAGAAAAATTAAAAACACAACAAAAATTGAAAATAAAATAAAAAAAACGAAAAAAAAAACGAAAATTTGAAAATAATTCGATTTTGTAAAGCTAGAAACTTAATATTTGGAATAAAGTTAGTATTTAGGATACAAAAAAAGAAATAAATAAAAAATCTGTAAAATTCGAAAAAAAAATCGAAAATTTGAAAATTGAAAAAAATTTGATTTTGTAGCTTTAGAACTTAAAATTCGGCGTAAACTTATTGTTTAAGATACAGAAAAAGGACAAAATTAAAACACAATAAATTCGAAAATAGAATAAAAAACTCGAAAAAGATCGGAAATTTTAAAATAATTCGATTTTGTAGCTCTAGAAACTTAAAATTTGTAATAAAGGATACAAAATAAGAAAAAATTATAAAATCCAGAAAATTATAAAAAAAAATTGCGAAAAAATCAAAAAAAATATTTTTATCTTGTAGTCTTAGAAACTTAAAACTTGGTGTAAAGGTAGTATTTACTATTCAATAAAAGGAACAATTAAAAAATTCGAAAATAAAATCGAAAAATCGAAATATGTTTAAGAAATCGAAAATTCGAAAACAATTTGATTTTGTACTGCTAGAAACATTAGTTATAAGATAAGTGTCCTATTAGCTAGTACAACGCCCCTAATTGTTTTATGTTATTTCCCCCGGATTATGGTTTTCTTTTCTTTCGTTTACGAATTTCGTTATAGAAAAGTTCCGCTATAGACTGGCTACGATATAGGCGATTTCTTTATAGGCAAGTTTGTTTTCTTTCACATGTTGTACTCTATTTACTTCACATATGAAATATGGATTGTTAAATGATGTTAGCCCCACAAAAATTTTCACAGCTCCCCCTACCCTCCCGACATTACTGGCTGGTTATGGCTTGATAGTCCTTTCTAAATAAAATCAGGGTGACTCTAAGATTCACTTGATTTATCTCTAAATTGAACCTAAATGATCCTAAGAAGACGGATCAAATAATTACTATATTGGCTTGACAATCAGGTAACTTAGAATTAAAATCGAAAAATCAATAAATTCATAAAAAGTCGAAAATTTGAAAATAATTCGATTTTGTAGTCCTAGAAGATTGACATTTGGCAGAAAGGCAGGGTTTTGTACACAAAGTAAGGAAAAATTAAAAAATCCGTAAATAATAAAAAAAAGTCTAAAAAAAAAACGAAAAAAAACCATCGAAAAAAGGAATATAGTTTGATTTATTGGAAATTTCCGGAAATTTTAATTTTGGCTTTCTTTTTATACTAAAAAGTTCTTTTATGTTAAATATCAAGTATCTAGGGCTGCGAGTTATATCTCAGATGCATAGCGCCTATCCTGGAAGCAATTGAGAGTACTTTTGACACTCCCCCTCCCATAATTTAGTGCTTGCCTAGGAACCTGAAATCTCTTTTTATCTACAGTACTTTGCAAACGAAACTAAAGCTTTAGTTTTTTGATACCTGTAAATAATAGGGACAGAGTGTGGGCTTAGCAAAAATCAGTGGATGATCTCCAAAAAGAACCCAAAATCAAGAAAAGGAGGGTTACTTACAAAAAGAAGTGAAATCTCATCAAAAAGTCACCTGTAAAAAATGCAGCCAAGTCTCGTAACTCATTTACCGTAAAAAGTACTGAGATCGTATAAAGCCAAGTTTAACTATCTTATTAACTCTGAAATTTTCATTCACAAAATCACTCCTAGTCTCTACATCTTTAGTTAATTATTATTTTGTGACTTGGCAATTACGCAGCACAGGGAAGTTATTACACCTTACTATGTTATGGGATGGGATGGGATAATTTAACTAAAGCAAATTATATACGCACAGGGAAGTTATTACACCTTCATATGTTATAGTATTATTTGATTAAGACTAACTATATACATCACATTCTCGTGCTGCGTAATTGCCAAGTCACAAAATAATAATTAACTAAAGATGTAGAGACTAGGAGTGATTTTGTGAATGAAAATTTCAGAGTTAATAAGATAGTTAAACTTGGCTTTATACGATCTCAGTACTTTTTACGGTAAATGAGTTACGAGACTTGGCTGCATTTTTTACAGGTGACTTTTTGATGAGATAGAGAAACTACTCATTGCAAGTATATCTTGTTTTGTAGTAGAAAGGGGACAATGAACTATTCAAGAAAGTGGCACAATTCTTTTCATGATCAGCATTATTTTACCACAGCTGGTCTTCCATCCATATACAAAATATTGACAAAAGATTCAATAAAATCACTTTTACTTTAGAATTGTTGAAAACACAAGAAAAAGAGACAACTAGAGAAGTTAACGCTTATTCTCAGAAGAATAAAAATATTTGTGATCAAAAACATAACAGAACAAGAAAATGCTGAGCACCATAACTTACCTTTAATTATAAATAATTTGTTATATTTTAAATATTATACTTTCATTTATATATAAATCCTATAATTTCATTTTTGTGAAAATATGAATATTTATTTCTACTAACATTGTTTTAACAGGATTGGTAAGAAGCAAATTAATTTTGCACTAACTTTTTCTGATAATGTTAAAAAATGATTTAGAAAAATGAGTCACTATTCGGCAACCGGATATTGAAGTATTCGGCCGGACCGGATATCTGGTTTGAGTGCCGAATAAGCAGGATATCCGGTGCATCCCTAATTTTTAACTGCAAAAGTTGAGTGGGAGCCCTGCCTATTACGTGACTTTTTGAGCCGCCAGTGGCTAAAGACTTATTTACATCATTCACTTCATCAAATGTGATAAACAAATTCCTGTTATTACAAAAGTGTTGTGTAGTCATAACTGTATCGATTATCCAGCTATAATTATCTTTATTTATAGATTTAACTTTATTACCAGTCAATCTTTTAGACATAATTTTTCAACTATAAATATTTTTCTCATTTAATGATAGATTTTTTTTAAGGAATGTGTTGAGAAGTGTTGAATGTTATTTATATTATCCATTAAAATGACGCTTACCTATGAGTTTTTACTTTATCAAAAATTCTTAAGTTTATGAAATAATAATAATTTTTGTTTTTTAAACTATAAAGTTTTAATGTGATAGTCTAATATTAATACTATGTACTATATAATACTTAGTTTAAAAAAAAAAAAAAAAAAAAGTAAGGCAAAGTTAATGAAATAATGTTTTAAGTTTTATTTTGACCCTTGTATATCATGATTTCATTTTAACTGTTTTGAGTCCATAAAGAACACAATAGTCATTTGTAATTTCATTTCTAGGCTGAACTACAGATTGGAACGCCGATGACTTACACATTGTTTGAATGGGCTAAAGATAATGCAGAAGAGTTAACAAAGTCACAACCAGATAAAGTTTCTCTCCCTGAGAATGCATCACCGACTGAATTGAAAGCTTCTCCAGATGAAATGGTATTTTTCAAAATATTAATATTGTAATAAATTTCCATCTAATTATCTCCCATTTAAAAGTACTTCATATAGCTTTAATGTGCTTAGTGGTCTATGGTTATTACTAAACGATTAAAAAAGAACAGAAAACTATATTTTTATACATAGATTCATTTACTTTCTCTGCTGGCAGGAATGATGATGTTGATATCATTTAATTTTAACTAACTCACTAATTGTTTCAATTAGATCACCATTAGGAAGCATACATATATGTACAAAATTCAGAATTAAAAAACCTATGTCATTGTGAAGATTTTAGACTATATGATGATGGATTCGAAAAGTTATTTTTCAATTTCCCATTGGACTTGTTTTTAAAAAGTGCGACACTGTAACATGTAAATATATATTTTAAAATATTTTCTGATAGATAATTATTTTCTGTTATTTAAATGCTTTAATCTTCTATTAGAATTAATGCTAATCAAATCTTTATTATTATTATTTTTCCTTAACTCTAACTTTTTAAAAATAGGTTGTAAGATAATAATACACTGGAAAATAAGTATTAATAATTATTGATAGTCATTTTGAAGTTTTATTGACTGTTGTTAGAATTTATTTATCTCACAGTTGATTAACTGTTCAACATAAATATGAAGTTTGAAAATTGCTTTTTTATTTTGAAATTTAAATTCTCAAAATAAAAGCAGATATACCTGAACATTTGGGATTTGACAGTCTGCTGTAAACATCAAACATCTGTTCAGAAACTTTTAAAACACTGTATATCGAGTGGATGACAGGTGCTGTTCATTAACCAATATTAACAGAAAGAGTGAAGGAAAAAAAAATTGAATGGCTTTTTATCTGGAAATGAATTATCATCATATGAAAGACAGAAATATAGTACTTAGTAGACAGTAATCAGAAGATCTGATTACCAGAGGTTTAAAAAGAAAATGTTGCATTTTGAATGCACCTGATGATAAAAGCATCACTGTTAAGAGCCTGCACTAGTCACAGGAAGAAATGCTCAAGCTAATGTTAAGTCTATGGGAAGGTTCTTGGCAGATTTCTCGCTCACATTTTAATATTTTTAAATGATGTTTTTTGCATAGGATAGCTGAGGTCAATCTCTAACATTGTTAGTTTTTACTTTTTTGATTTTGATTACAGTTTTTTTATAAGCAGACATTTTCAATTTTGGAACCTGTTCCAAAATTATAAAGCAATACTTAGTGCATATTGTGTATTTGTAATTATAACTGTTAGATTTTAGCAGTTATAAAAAATCTTCAGAAAGTTATAAAATCTTTCTAAAATGGTTTTTATCTTATTTTTTATTCCATTTTTTTTTCCTTGTCAAAGTGAGGTTTTAAAAATGAGGGTGAGCACAAAAGCATTTATAGAGGGAAAATTATCATATTTTATATGTCAGTAATGACAGACATATAAGATATTTGGAAATAAATGTTGCAAAATTTCTTTTCTCAATTTCTGTAGCCACTTTTGGTAAATATTTAAAAGATTAAGTCTGAAAAATCATTTAAAAAATAACAAGAACGAAAAATCATGCGTCAAGCATAGATTATGTAGCACTTTCCAACGCTTCCAAAATAATTTTACAAAACATACCGTTTAATAAGCTAAAATATAACATCTAAGTAAACAATTTGGAAAACGCATAACATATTTAAAAACATAATTTCAGGAATTTCCAACAGATACAATATTCGGAAAAATATCCGAATACTTTTATTCAGCCCTGTATATGATCTATAGATTTGTATATGTTAGGATGCTAAATTTTAGTTTAGTTAGGAAACGGGTAGCACAGTTTAAAATTATCTTTCTGGAGTTTCTATCAATAAACGGAAATGTGTTCGCGAACTTTTGTGCTGCCCTGTATAGGATCTACAGAATTTATACACACCACGTAATAGACAAAAAGCGAGTTAAAATTAAAATCGCGTTTAGTAACTTAAAACGCACTTCCAGGAATTATTGTTAACAGACAGTAGAGAATTCTTTTGTGTGTCCCTGTAAATGAACGATGACTGCTATACACACACTATTCTGTAGTAAGCCTCTTGTAATGCACCTTAGATATATATATATAAATTTCAATGCGTTTAAAATAGTGAAACATTATTTAACCTCTAGGCCTCGGCGGGTACGACATATGTACCCTAAAATAAATATCCCCTCACAATGGCTAGGGTACAGACGTCTGTACCCTAAAGTTAGCTACCCCCTTTTTAAGTTAGGCTGATCAATCATCTGTCATCTCAGAGTTTAGAGGAGGTAAGTCTGTTTTTCCGTTGTGAAAGGGGGATTATCTTTTGCCTTGGCGAGTTACTGGAATGACTGGATTTTGTATTGGCGATTTCTTAGACAGAGCGTCTTTTTTGTCATTCTATTACACGCACGTGTGCTGAGTAATATTATGTTTTTGCTCTCTTTGGTAGCTCTAAAATAATTAGATGTATTGTTTAATTATTAAATAGAATTTATATTCTGGGAACAATGGCTCCACGTTTTAAAGGTCTGAGTCAGAAAGAAATTGATAAACTTATGAATGATTTTGATGCAGAAAAGCTCTCTGATCCCATCTGTTTTTATAATTTTAATATTTAATAGGAGAGCTATTATCTGATAAAACTTTTATTTCTTTAAATCTTTTAACACAAGTGGAAGTGAGAACTTTTATATCAGATGACATCGCTTTTCATTCAATTGACACACAAAAATAATACATTTTTAAGTTCTAAAAAACTCTTTATAGAAGCTTAAAGAAATTAATAATCAGTTTATTTCAACAACATAAACACAAAGTTGAAGTTAAAATATCTGTATCATAAGATATAGTTTTTCATTTAACACTAAATAAACTGCTCTTTTAAGAGCAAAAGAGATTCTTTCCAGGATCTTAAACGAGAAAATTATGATAATCACTTTACTTCAGCAACATAAACACAAGATTGAAGTGAAAACATCTGTATCGAAAGATGATATTTTTCATTTACCACTAAATAAAAATTTTCCAGAATCTTAGAAAAGAAAAAAAATAAGCATTTTAGATCACCAACATCAGGGATCTGTTTAGGAAAAAATTGGGTCCTTTACAGGACTCTTCACAAAATTTCTCATTTCAAAACAGGACCCTTCACAAAATTATTTTCCCTAAAATTGAACCCTTCACAAAATTATTTTCCCTAAAACAGAACCCTTCACAAAATCCTTTGTCTTAAAAATAGGTTTTTCACAAAATTTTCCTTATTTAATCTGAACATTTCACAAATTATTCATATAAAAGTGAAATCTGACCTGTCACTTTTACATATATAAAGAAAATATATGTATTTTACATCCATATAAATTCTTAAAAATGTATAAACAAGAACCTGAATATAACGATCATTTCAAATTCACAAAATTAGGATTAGATTTTTCACAAATATAAAAATCTGTTCACCATTTCACAAAAACAGGACTCTGGGAAAAAAGTCTGGACAGACCCCTGAACATGAACACAAGGTTGAGGTGAAAACTTCTGTATCGAAATATATTATTTTTCATTTAACACTAAACAAATTGCTCTTTTAAGAGCAAAAGAGATTCTTTCCAGAATCTTAAAAAAGAAAAAAATAATAATCATTTTTGCTGCACCAACAGGAACAAAAGGTTGAAGTGAAAACTTCTGTATCGAAATATAGTATTTTTCATTTACAACTAAATAAAATGCTCTTTTAAGAGCAAAAAGGTTTTTATAAAATGGAATTTTGCGAAGAGACCTATTTTATTAAGAGGAATTTTGTAAAGCTTCCTGTTTTATTAAAAATAATTTTGTGAAGGGCCCTGTTTTATTAAGAGGGATTTTGTGAAGGGATCCTGTTTTATTGAATGGAATTTTGTAAAAGTTTTTATATTCATATTAGTTTTGGCCTTTTCCAAACTACCTTTATCATTTTTATCAGTTCGTTTATTGTTTCCTAATTTATGTGCTACTTATAAATATCCCTATAAAATAGATTACACTTCAGATGCAGATTTTTTTCCCTGGGGGCCCATTTTGTGAAAATTAAATGTTATTTTTGTGAAAAATAACATTTTGTAACGTAATATGAAATTAAATTCCTCTATTTCGAACTGAGCATTTATTATATATAATACTTTTTTAAATCCTTCCGCTAAAGTGTACCTTTCTAGGGAACTTGTTTCGTTTGCAAACTAGATACTTTAAAATCTAACAAAATAAAATTAGTTAACGAAGAGTAATTTTTATGAAATGGAATTTTTGAAGGGACCTTTTTTATTAAGAGGAATTTTGTGAACGGTTCTGTTTCATTGAAAATAATTTTGTAAAGTGTCCTGTTTTATTGAGAGGAATTTTGTGAAGGGTTTTATTTTCATATTAGCTTTTGCCTTTTTCAAACTACCTTTAGCCCCACCAGTGGCTGAGAGGTTCTGCTCTCGAAGCTGGTTGACGGAAGGTGCTGGGTTCAAACCCCTGTCGCGCTCGTCGACCTAACCGTTCGGAGTTTTCCATGGTTTTCTTCGAACCTTGCGTAAATACGGGTTAGGATCCCTTAGAAAGACCCCCACGGAGGGCACTCTTCCCCTCGAGGGCTCCCGTCGTGTTGATAATTGGCCGTCATAAATCAACCCAACCCAAACTACCTTTATAATTTTTGTCACTTCGTTTATTGTTTCACTAATTTATACGCTACTTATAAATATCCTTAAAAAATAGGTTATACTTCAGGGGTCTATGCAGAATTATTTTCCTTGCTGCTCATTTTGTGAAAAGTAAAAGTTATTTGTGTGAAAAATAACATTTTGAAACGAGAGATGAAACCAAGTTAATCTAATTTGAACCCAGCATTTATTAATAACTTATTTAAATCCTCCTGTTAAACTTTTCCTCTCTGGTAACTGTTCTGCTTATGCAAACTACATACTATTTTAAATCCTAACAAAATAAAATTACTTAATGAGAAGTATGTTATTATGAAATGGGGTTATGGGGTTAAATTTATTAACAGGAATTTTGTGAAGGGTCATGTTTTATTCAAAATTAATTTTGTGAAGGGCCCTGCTTTATTGAGAGGAATTTTGTGAAGAGTCTTGTTTTATTAAATGAATTTTTGTGAAGGGTTTTATTTTTATATTAGCTTTTGCCTTTTCCAAACTACCTTTATCATGTATGTCACTTCGTTTACTGTTTCACTAATTTATGCGCTACTTAAAAATATCCTTAAAAAATATTTTACACTTTAGGGGTCTAATCAGATTTTTTTTCCTTTGTGAAAAGTAAAAGTTATTTTTGTGAAAAATAACATTTTGTAACGAGAGACGAAATCAAGTTACTCTAATTCGAACCAAGCATTTACTAATAATTTATTTAAATCCTTCAGCTAAAGTTTTCCTTTCTGATGAACTTGTTTTGTTTGCAAACTACATATTTTAAAATTTAACAAAATAAAATTACTTAATGAAGAGCAAGTTTTTATGAAATGGAATTATGCAAAAAAACTTATTTTATTAATAGGAATTTAGTGAAGGGTCTATTGTTTTATTCGAAATAATTTTGTAAAGGTCCCTGTTTTATTGAGGAGAATTTTGAGAAAAGTCTTGTTTTATTAAATGGATTTTTGAGAAGGGTTTTATTTTCGTATTAATTTTTGCCTTTTCCAAACTACCTTTATCATTTTTGTCACTTTGTTTATTGTTTCACTAATTTATGTGCGACTTATAAATATCCTTAAAAAATAGGTTACACTTCAAGGGTCTATGCAGAATTTTTTTTTTTCCTTGCGGCTCATTTTGTGAAAAGTAAAAGTTATTTTTGTGAAAAATAACATTTTGTAACGAGAGATAAAATCAAGTTTCTCGAATTCGAACCAAGCAAAATGAGTCTGATCCCTTAGGAATATTCTCAGACTATTCTTAGTTAAAATCGCTAAATTAGCAGTTCCCTTAGTCAAATGATAATATAAATATTTCAAGTATTTCATTAGTTTCAAGATATCTAATAAAAACTAAATAAATTCAAACAACAAAAACATGATCTAAAATGCGTTTCCTCGTTGAATATGAATGATATTTAATATAATTTGCGACACAAAGTATATGTTTTTGACTTTAATGAAAAATAAAAACAGTTAAAATAAAGGCCGCGCGATCTGTGTAATGATTACTTGTAAAACTCAATACATTCTTACCCAAAAGACAAAAAAAAAAAAAAAAATAAGAAGAATATTTGACTGAAACTATATTATTTTTAATAGTGCCAAATCTACCGATTTCATGGGGAAAGTGAATAACCAGCAGAAAAATGCAATTCTTCTTAGAATTGAATGGCAACCTTTCTTAGTAGGTGGGGATGAATACTTTTCTCGGAGGCAGACAAAAGAAGCTCTCCCCTTCACCCACTAGTAAAAGGGGGAAAAAAATTTTCCTGTGTGTCGTAGTTTGGTTTAAAATGAAAATAGTGTTTGCCGATTGCTACAGGTTAAATAAACCGCAGACAATTTTTCTCCATAGACGTCATGTAACGGAATTCTTTTGACTGTCCCTGTAAAGTAACTATAAGTGCTATGCACACCCTATTCCATATTAAGCTTCTTCTAATGCACCTTAGTGATATATATAAATTTCAATGCGTTTAAAATACTGAAACATTATTTAAATAAACCGCAAATGATTTTTCCCCATAGACCGCAATGTAACGGGATTCTTTTGAGTGTCCCTGTAATAAAACTATAAGTGCTACACACTTCCGTTGAAATAGGGAACATGCTATAGATAACGACAATAACATATAAAAATTGCAGAGCAATCCGAGCATATTTACGGGAGTTAGAGCACGGGCAGACGGCCAGACAAACCGAAGTCATAAGCACTTTTCAACTAGGTTGGAAAGTGCTAAAAATGGAATATTTATTTCTATTTTCACCTGTGGTTGGAAATATTTACCTTAATTCTCTGATTTTTTTCAGAGATATAAAATTTTTTGATATCCAATCACTGTTGCTAACCTAATCATAAATCTGTAGATGTACGCACTGATCCTTTAGTATTGAATTCAAATCAGTTTTAGTTGAAATATTTTGGATTAACTTTGAAAACTTAGATTGTTGTAGAATGACTTTCTTATTTTAATTTTTTTTTTTTTTTTTTTTTGTCATCATTTAAAGAAACAGACTGTCATTTCTTAAAATTACTGGTCTTCATTTTCTTAGTACATAAACTTACATAATTAAAGTACTTAGTACATAAATTTTCTTTATCATTTTAATAATTCATGTCATTGACTACTAATGTCATGGTGTTCAGTTATTAATTCTAAGCAATGTAATTAACATGTACTACAATGAAATAAATTTTCTACATTGATTAAATATAAGTCCGATTTTAATATTTGCTATTTTCATATTAAAGGTATTTTTAACTGATTTAAAAACATAAAATTGTTTGCGCAGTTTATACTATATTTACACACAATTTCTTCTGTGACACAACAGACTTTTTGCATTTCAGCATTATGTCTTATTAATAAATCATCTGACCTCATTTTTATAGGATTTCTACTACTATATATATTGCTACAAATTTGGATGGAAGTTTATTTTTTGTAATAATGTATGGTCTTGGTTTAGGTAAGAAAATTTCTAAACTAAAATACTTGTAAAATGTGATTTATTTAAAGTAATACTATCCTAGACAGATTAATTTTTATGATTTAATTAAGGGAAAAAAATCTAGAAAATTAAATCTCAGAGTAATATACTTATTTTCTCTTTTTTTTCTGTAGGTAATATCATCAAAAAAAGAAAAGAAACCCAAACTTAGCAAACAGCAAAAAAGGAGACTTGCAGAGAAATTAGATGCTAAGGGAGAACGACCTCGAGGATGGGACTGGGTAGATGTAGTAAAACATTTAAGCCAAGTTGGATCAAAACAAAATGACACCACTTCATAACATAACAAATTTTAGTGCCAAATCATTTACAAAGTTATATTTTTAAAGAAATGGAATTTAATTTTTTAAACTGACTCATGGATTTGATATGTATTTTACAATTTATAATTTATTGACTGGAAATGAAACAAAACACAAATTTATTTGTTAAGGATAAGAGAACTGTTGAATGCACCAACATATTTTTTTCCTTCTGTTTATTGATATATTTGACTCTATTCTCTTGTAAAAAAGGTCAAAATTTATAAAATGTTTTTTTTTCCAGTGTTCTAATTGTATTATGAATAAAGTGACAATTTATTTTCATATTGGATTTAAATTTTTATCTGATTAATAATTAATTATTCTCTTGTACAACAAATAAATAAATAAAATGTATAAATCTGAATAAAATAATAATTAAACTTTGATAAAATAATAATAATTATTTTATTTTAAGCTTGTTTTATCATATACTATTTGGAATAGGTTTTTTCTTATCAATGAGGATTCTCACTGAGGTTTTGAAAATTCATTTTCACATTTAAATTTAGCAATTAACTGATCATAAAATGAATGACTTTTAACTAATAAACATTGTTTTAATGAAAGTCTTCTGTTTTGTATATAAAATTTTCAAGCTTCATGAAAAAATAAATAATTTATTGAAGAATGGTTTTTTAAACTTTCAGTTGTATTGTTTTTCACCTTTGATAGAAATGATTTTTGTTTTAAAAAACTCAATTGTATTTTAAAATTTTCTACTCCTTATTAATTATTTTATTGTGATAATAAATAAATAATTATCTGAATTCCCATTCTGAAAATTTTCTCTTCCTTATTTGTCCCCTCCCTTCCAAGCATGCAGCGTTCTTTACAATCTTATTATTCAATATAATATTGTTAATATCTTCCTGTTTAATTTTTTCCTATTTATTATTTTGTATTAACAGTTAAATAACCCTCTAAATTACCTTCTACCTTCCTTTGGCTCCGTAACACATGAAGTTTTTAAATCGTCACAACTATTTAATTTTTTCTTGTCACATTTATGATTTTGTAGTTATTATAATAATAATAATCATTTAAATCACCCCCCTCCATCAGAAAGTTATGTTATCTACCACACTCAAACTTTAAAATCTTTAAAACTGTATTTTTATTATTTTTAGGTGCGTTCGTAGTTATATAAATACGTAGCACCTATTGTCGTCGTCTGGTCCGTCCGCATATAACAATGCAAAATCTACCCAACCGAATGGTTTGAAATTTAAGATATATTATCTTTGTAGAATTTTGTCGAGACATTTCAAATTTTAAGAAAATCGAATCAAAACTTTAGAAAATATTAATAAAAATATTTATTAAGAAATTTGAAATTTTTTTTTCTTAAATCGGTGCTTTTTTGTTATAGGAGCTTACTAGGTTGAATCGTCAAGCGATTGAAATGCTTATTTTATGACAGAAATGAATCTGCAGACGATATAATTCATTTCACAGAATAAAAAATCATCAAGATCTGAATATTTATATAACTAGTTATAGTACGGACGCACCTCATTTGTCACGTTTGTCGTACAATTTCCAACTTGTTTAAAATATGCCCTTAGCTGTTCTTGTTACTGAATTTAAAAATTAAAATAAATAAATAAAATAAAATGCTTGTAATATATACATATATATTGTAATGTAATCAATCAGCATTTATAAGAAAAGTTTTGCTATTAAAAATTCATCTTTAGCCATTTAAAACCCAATCCCAGGCATTACACATTTATCAGCATAGCTACATATATACTGTCATTTATTTTGCCTTATCTTCATTAATCTCCAAGTAAAGACAACGTGATGAATTTTATATTACCATAGTTACAGTGATGTAGTCCTAAAAAACAAAAACAGAGGGTATACGGTTATAGTCAGGTGGTATACGCTATAGCTTTATTTGAAAAACACAGCGTGTACAGAGTTCCTTTTAAAAAAAAAACCAGTACATCCTTGCATAGGGTTCTCAAATGGTCTGCTGAACAACATGAAACTTTCTGACATATTTTTAAGCGCAGAGGTTTCACTATTGAAGCGATTTGAAATCAAAATGAGTTTTCCATTTTTTGATAAATAAATTAATAAATGATTCGTGTCACATGGTGACACGTTTCTCTCTCTCTCTCTCTTTTTTTTGTGCTGGCATGTCGGGAATTTGATTCAAAATGCCGACTTTGACAGTATTTTCTGAAAGATCTTTTGCCTTTACCAAAAATTAGAAAATGTATTTCAATTATAAAGTTTCTGAATAGGAACACCTGCCAATTTGATACATTTGCAAACAAAAATGTATCATAAAGTAGCCAGTTTAGATTTGAGAATAGTTTTAAGGGATAATACCACTCTAAGTCTCCCATAATGGTGTAAAATGATGCTACCACGAAATGAGTGAGCAAGGAAACCAGTAATCCTATAGAAGCTAATCACTGTGCTATAACTGAAAATTTACTGTGTTTTTGGTGACTGTCTCTTTTAATATCTAAGAGTAAGATCTATATAGTGCCTATTATGCATAAATACATGCTTTATGTTAATGCTGTCAATGAAATATTTTAATAGCTTCAAAAATTGGAATTTTGGAAATACATTCATTGTTAAGTATTATGAGTACACACATGCCACATAAAAGTGTTACATATTTTCATTATTGATATTCGAAAGTACAGCTTTTGCATAGAATTAACTTTAAAACAAAATTATGATATGAAAAGAGAAAGAAAGAACATCACGGAGGAAAAAATACAAGAACCATATAACATTTTATTGTTTTATTTTAAAAAGATAAAACATGCCACTACAGCAAAATATGATCAGAAAACAGTAACAAGAGTATTTGGTAAAATCAGTTTTAACAAATGATAGCAATTCTTTATTTGCATTTAAAAAAAGACAAAAGCTGAGATAAAAATTGGTCCTTTTCCCAATTACAACTCATAACAAATAAATTGTGTCCCTTTCAATATGATCTACAATTAAAAGAACTACTTATATGCTTATGACAATTACAAAGCAAATATTGACTAACACTGGCAGATTTAAAATAAACATAATTGGGATTGTTACTATTCTAAAATATTCAACAGATAAAATTAATATATATATTTTTTAATTTAAATACAATAGAATAACCTATTTTTTCTATGAAAATTCATTCTTTCAATAGGTAAAATTCATATAAAAATATTGAACTTTAATTTCATATGTTGAATAAAATGCATTCAGTTTCTTTGTTGATTTTTCTCATTTCAATATGTAAATGTCAAACAAATTGTAAGGACAAACAAATTTACATTGAATATCACAGTAATTGAATTTTTGTATCACAATGTTGTTACAGTAGCATATAAAAGAGCTGTAGAAAATGAGATGTCAGCAGACTATCATTTTGCTAATTGACTACACTAAATGTGACTATACTAATCTTCCAGTCTTTCATATTCGTCTTTAGGTGTTACTTCATCCTTAGGAATGTAAATTTCAGGCTGCAATAACAGAAAGCATATCAGTTTTCTACATTTAGTCTAGAATAATAAAGCATTTTATATTCAAAATGCAGCATGATTATAAATGAATATTGTAGTTTTAGTATTATAGTGTAAGCTCAGTATGAAATGCATAATAAATATAACTGTTTTGATTGATACAGAAACTCATAAGGTTACTTTTATTGTAAATGATGTCCAGTAGTTCCAGATTTGGATACTGGGTAGAAGGATTTTTTTTAATGGTAACAAATGGAAAAGAAAAGGCATTTTGTATGCAGAAATTTCATGGAAAACACTGTACAAAGGTACTTTCAAAAGGCTATGACTGAACTAGAGTTCATTACCACAGTGAGACCTTACCACAGAAATATGAAAATGAAGATATCAGGTTCTTTTGTTCACCATAACCTAACTTCATGTGATTTTATTTTTGGATGAGGTATGTGAAGGATTGGCTTTTTTCTTCAAGTATCTCAGAACTATAAATGCAAATAAGAACTGTCATTGATAGCTTCTTATCAATATGATGAAAAGTTTGGGACGAGATAGACTATCATATCTATATTTGTACAGTGACTAAAACACCCACATGGAACAATCGTCAATAGTTATAAA
The DNA here is from genome assembly GCA_963931845.1 of Maratus michaelseni. Lineage (NCBI taxonomy): Eukaryota > Metazoa > Arthropoda > Arachnida > Araneae > Salticidae > Maratus > Maratus michaelseni. The sequence continues at coordinate 405,288,952 of OZ007587.1, forward strand.
TGATTTTAGAGAGTTATCCTATTAAATAAATAATCATTTTTGCTCATATTCCACTTGTAACAAGTGTGACAAACCCAAATAGTCATTTATTACACTGGTGTCCAGAAATTAAGGGGCAGTGACCAATTTCAGACGTTTCGTCGAATATCTTACTGAAACTCGTGAGGAAATGTCCGGAATGCCCTTGAACTTTCGGGATATAAAGAACATGTTTCACGTCATGTTTTTCAGTGAAGATTTTGTCGCGAGGACAATTAGGGGGAGGGGGGGGAAATAATAATTTTAATAATAAAATAATATTTTCGATCACCCAAGTAACAGAAAATGGTCTGTTACTGTAGCAAATGACTATGCAGGTCCTGTTCAACATTTGTGTAAGCATAGCATGTATATTCGGGAAGATGTTAACGTTTCTGTGAAAACTTCAAAAGGTTCTGCATAGTCATTTGCTACAGTAACAGACCATTTTTACCCTTTTCTGTTACTTGGGTGATCGAAAATATTATTTTATTATTAAAAATATTATTTCCCCCCTAATTGTCTTCGCGACAAAATCTTCACTGAAAAACATGAAGTGAAACATGTTCTTTACATCCTCAAAGTTCAAGAGCATTCCGGGCATTTCTTCACGAGTTTCAGTAACATATTCAACGAAACATCTGAAATTGGTCACTGCCCCTTAATTTCTGGACACCAGTGTATTTACCTTGTATAGTCAACATAAGGAAGTAAGAGTATGTATAAAATAAATATTATAGATATATGCCACAAAAAGCATTGAAATTTCATATATATATATATTTGTAAATTCAACTTATAATTTTTAATCTATTACTCCACTTATTATTCAATAGGTATAATTAAAAAATACTGATTCCAAATCTACAACAAAATGTCCTGTGAAAAAAAGGAGCAACTTTTGAAGTGAAAACTTTTAATATTGTGTGTCAGAAAAAAAATCATCACAGAAATAAAAAGCAAGAGAAAAAGAACAGTGATTTTGTGGCATAGACATAGCATCAGCAACACCATTTTAGATTTTCTTGGAAGGGGTAAAATTCTTTAGTTGGATTTACTGGGTTGAAGCAAAAGTTCATCCTGTTTTTGGAACTAGATATCAATACATTGCAAAATTGAGATGTTGTCTGCCTCCCACTTAAAAATTTTGATGTTATTTGAAAGAAGGAACTTTAGCTAGTACTGGAGAGAAAAGAATATGTTATTTAGTTTTATTTTTAAAATAATTTTGTTAAAGGTTAAAATGGCAGAAAGCAAGAGGCCATTGCATCATATTATGATTTTTTTTTTTTTTTTTTTTGCGAAGACAAAATGCTTTGCAGACTCAAAAAAAAAAAAAAAAAAAAAAAAAAAAAGATACATGCTGTGTATGGTGAAGTTGTTGTTGACAATTCCATGTGCTGTAAGTGGTTTAAAAAGTCTTATGCAAGTGATTTTAATCTTGGAGATGCAGCATGTTCTGTACAACTGCTGATGACTACAAAATATTGGCACTAACTGAAAGTGATCAGTATTTAAAACAACTACAGAGATTCTAGAAATTTTTGAAACCAACCACTGAACAATATCATGGTGATTACATTAACTTAGAATGGTTAAGTGAATAGATACAGTTGATAAAAAATGGATTGTGTTTTATAATGTGAAGTGCAAGGATAACATGGTCTAAGCTCAGAGTTACTCTTTACATCGACACAAAATTAAATTCATACCAACAAAAGTTTTTCTATGTATTTGGTGATACTAGACGATAATCAATTATTATTAGCTGTTTCATGAAAACAGATCCAATATTTTGGAGAATACTGCTCACAACTAAGGGAATTAAAGTAGGCAATCGACCTGAATTAGCCAAAAGAAAGGACATTGCATTTCATCAAGACAGTGCTACACCACTTATATCTTTGGCCACATGACGCAAACATTTAAAATTTGGCATAGATATTTTGGGCAATATATTATACTCTCCCGACCTTTCACCTTCTGATTTAATTAAATCACTTCAAAACAGGTTAGATGGTAAAACTTTATTTTCTTAGAACACTTAAAAAATATCCCTGATTTTTTTTTTTTTTTTTTTTTGCTAGAAACTTCAGATATTTTATAAGCACAGGAATTATACAGCTAGCAGATAAAGTTCATCAAACAAAATAGCACATACTATATTGATTAAATGTAATTTTTAGTAAATAAAACTTTTTTTTTTTCAATTTTCATCAAGAAAATTAGATTAACTTTTGCATCAACCCAATAGTAAATCCAGACATTTCGTCTCTTACCAAAAATGAACTATTTTTCTTACATTTCATTTTTCATACATATTTTCGCATTTATATTCAGAGGGGTACAATTGCCCTTCTCTTAATAATGTTTCTAAATAATGTTATGCTTTTCCAAACTAGAGTAATTTGGGATCAGATGTAAAAGCTACAAATGCATTAAACATTATTTAAAAAATTAAATTAACTTCGAAATGTGCAGACAGAATTAAAAAAAAATGTTTATTGCATGTTAGAAAAGTATAAAATTTATATATATGTTAATGAGGTTTAATACATATTGTTCATTTACAGACACACAAAAAAGGATTTTGATACATTTTGGCTAAAAATGGTAATTATTTTTTTAAGTGTATTTCATAATGTAAAACTATTTCAAACATAACAAATATGATATATTTAACTGAAATTAATCATTAACTGAAATTTTAATGCAGTTAATTGAATCACAATTTAATCACAATTTAATCACAATAGCAAGCCTAAGCAAATTCAATTACATTGTCACTGTTGACTCCACTAAAAAGGTCAATGAATTTAAAAAACATACCACAAATGGACTGGTTTCTTCATCAGGATCAACCTCTTCATATTTCTTTGATTTAAAATATCGCCTCTTTTTCACTAGATACAGAACTACTATATCACAAACAACTACTTCCTGCGAAAGAATAAATTCATTTTTGTAATATATAAAAACTAAAATTTTATGAAGCACAATAGCATTGTAAAACTAGTTAAATTAACTAATAAAAATAAAATATAAATCCAAATAATATTATGATCCTAAAAGAATGTTTGAATGTGTATTCTTCAGTTATGCTGAATTGGCTGAACCAATCTCATTGAAAGTTGGTATAGTCGGCCAACAAAAACCAACATACAACAACAGCAAAAAACATACTATATTACCACTAAATTATCAGATATGAAAAAAGAAACCATCTGACTTGGAATTCTGCCTTCTTCAAATCTATATAAATAAAATAAGTTTAAGGGGTCATCTTCATATTGAAACAGAGTTAAATATTAAAATTTGTAATATCAATCCTTAATTTTGACACTAGAAAACAAATTTAGACCATCAAATTAACCTAATATAAATTTGTATGAAGCTTCTAGGAATAGTTCTAGAGATATTTAATTTTTAAAAATGACCTTATTCTGGGTGTCATCCTAAAAGTGAAATCTGTTACTACAAGGTTCAGATTCAACTGATTAATTCATCTATTTACTAGCAGAGTTTCACAGGTCAGTTCTCAAACAAACCTGGGGTTGGAGACCTTACTGCCTTTGGTAGCATACACCAATGCAAGTTTCGCCTGCTCTGGTCTCGCTTAAACAAACCTTGAATTATTGTTATTTTTTATTTCGACCCAGATTAAACTCAAACTTTCAGCATCATCATTCACATTGCTATTGGAACTGATTTGGCATTCTTCCAACTTGAATTTAATCATGGCAGTAGCAAAATACTAGAGAGTTCTTTCCATTTCAGAAAAGAATTGTCCAAAAAATTACCGCAGAATGCAAAAAAATGTTAAAAATCACATAAAAAATTCTGAAAAAATCACAAAGAATAAAATTTTCTATATTTGGCATACAAACATTTATCTTTATTATTATAGATTTAAACAAAATTTGGCATTTCCAGGAGTTTTACAAGAAATACTTCCAATAAAACACAATTACAAAATGTGAGACAGAAATTACATTGCTTTTATATATTTTTAAAATATCCTCTGTTATGATTAAAATAATAATAATAATAACAACAGAGAAGATGTTTATGCCAAATATTCACTTTCATGAAATAAATAATTTTCTCAGTGGCTATATGCTCCTGAAATTGTAATGCTAATGACTTTTTAAGCAAAAACCTTTTAAAATGGATTTTCATTAAAAACTAGTACAGTCAAACCTCGTTAGTATGTCACTCTCAGGTGCACTTAAAAATGACTTTAAGCGAAGTTTATATTAAATGTAAAATGAAATTCCAAATGTTTATATAATAAGTATACTATAACTAAATTACATTATAAATTATATAAATTAGTAGAATAAGAAATAGAATTCATAAAATGGATGACAAATTAAGGAAAGTATAGTCAGAAACAATACATACATACAATACAAATACAGCCAAGAAACAATAAAAAGCCCACACAGGAGGGAAATCAAAGAATTTGTTGATATGGCAGACAACCTTAGTAAGGAAAAATGCTGTCATCTGGAATGTTAAACTTAAACTTACAGTCATGTTCAACAAAAACTAGGTGTTTTTGGAGATAATCTTGACAAAGAAATAAGACCAAGTTTGCCTAAAGTACTCTTAAAAGTGATGGCTTAAGCGGAGTGGTTGAAAAAATAGCGATGCAATAAGTGGAGTACAATATGTGAAAAGGCATATGAGAATGGTCGGGACTACTGAAACATGATGTAATATGCAGAGTGATGCTTTATCCAGGTGACACTTACTAACGAGGCTTACTAATGAATCGCTTACTAACGAGGTTTGACTGTAACAGCAAACATCTGAAAGGGCATCATGGCATCGAATTAGACAGCCCTGTATTATGCTCTAGAATAATGTTTTTCAAACTTTTTCATGTCATGGAATACTTAATTATACAGATATATTTATGCAAAATAATTATATTTTGAGAACTAAAAATAAATAATATTCTGTTAACATTTTACTATTAACAGTAACAAAATGTACATCACAATCAAAAAGTAAGGCAAAATATTTCATGATTTTTAATAAAATAACGTAACAATTAAAAACTTACCTGTATTTTTTTTTCTGTTTAATAAAATTTAACATTTAATGTGATTGATAAGCTTGAGATTTTGAATCTTTATAAGGTAGACTTTGGGAGGGACATATATATTTTTTAATCTTTGCTTCATCATTACATGATTTTCAGATGCTCATAACATAAACTAATTTTAATCTCACAGTTCAGCAATGCATGAAAAGAAATGAACAGAATGAAGCACAATAGTTTGAAAAATAGGCGAGAGGGTTTAATTTCTCAAACACATCCTCCTCTCTCCTGCACCCCATATGTGTACTCCAAAGATTATCTTTGCATTTTTGCATTGATACAGAGAATATCCTAAATTGCTTTCAAAAAGGATGACATGTCTACACTTATAATAACTAAGAATCCGATTTGATTTTCAAACAATGAATACACATTAAAAAATAAATACAATGACTCAAATTGTTAAATTTATATAGATTTAATGCAGGAACTTACCAAAGCAAGCAAACCCAAACCCGCACCAATATTTGTTAGTAGAGGAACAATCCTAAATTGTCCAGCTTGACCAACAACACTAATAGAAAGTCTTATGCCATACATCTTGTATAATGTTCGTTTGTTGTCTCTAAAGTAGTTGGCATATCTGTAAGGGATATAATATTATAATAAAGTAACTCACACACACACACACATTTATAACTATTAAATAATAAAACAAATTTTTATAAGCAAAAAATATATATTCTATGAAAATTTATATTTTTTGATAAATTTTAAACATCTGAAGTATTTTTTTTTTCATATGTTGTTGGGTTATTTTCATATTATGATTAAAGGATTTAAATTATTCAAATAAAAAAATAGATTATGATTAAATTATTTAATTTGAATACAACAAACAATAAATACCTGAAGTTCCAACCAGGAGCAAGTTTTGCATCAGGATCATCTAATCGAGTGAAGTCATAAGTTGGAAAACAGTATTTCTTATCGAAATCCAGATTACAGTCCCATTTTATTGTTAGTGCAATGATTCCTCCCTAGTTCCAAAAATAAATAAATAAATAATAAATAAAGTCAAATATGACATGAAAAAGACTGTAAATTTTATTACATAATTTTGTGAAATTATTATAACAGAAAACATATAACAACAAATGCTTCATAAAGAGCTGGGAGAATGACTTAGATGTCTGCATGGGCCTGAAGTTTCAGGTCAGGGCTTAGCAAAGATGAAAGCTGTCTTGGTGTGGCCCTGGTACAGCATAGAAATTGAAAATTCAGAAGTCTAGCTCAACATATATATATATATTTAAACCTAGCCTGTTCAGGTTGCTTGGTTGTTTAATACTAATTTTTGTCACATTTAGACATATTTCAGCTGATAAAATATTGTATAGATATTTTTTAACAGTAAAACTTCAACATTAAAGATGTAAATTTATTATCACAATGCTATGTATCTAATGAAAGAAATATTTCTGAAATATGGCGAAAATTAGCATATTAGGATAAATGATAAAACAAATTCATCAATGTATTTTATTCTCCTCTTTCTTTTATCACCCCCCCCCCCTCGAAAAAAAAAATCAAGGAAATGTTAAAATAGTCTTTATCAGCACATTGGTGATGTTAATATACTTTATTTAAAATTTGGTGAGCTTATTGCAAATTTGATGGTAGAAATGCTGTGTGAACTAAAATGTGGTAGGTAAAAGCCTTTTTATAATAAAACTGTAAAAGTGTCAGAATAATCCAGAGATGTCCATTTAATCAAGCACCAAAGTAACATGTTCCTGTGTCAGAACCATAAAAACAATGCAAAGCAATTATTTATTAACTGGCCTATTTATTTTTTTCAATTTATATGGACAGACCAATTTTGCCATCAATAAGTAGCACAGTCCAATTTCAAAAATAAATAAATAAAGGAAGGTGCTTGCTACAGCATACTTAAAAAAATTATTTTTTCATTCAGACCTTGTGAAGTGTATAAACCTCACAAGTCTTAGTACCCTCTGACCAATGAACCTGAAAAGATACTGAAAACTTGATTATGCTATGCTTCATAATAATTTTTAATTTTCATAATTCAAAATTATTATTTTGAAATTTCTTTCACTCTTTTAATAAATAGCAAAATTAGAGATGGCCATGGCCACAGGGCCACTAAATGAAAAAAAAATGCATATTAAACAATTGTCTACCACTGTTATGGCCAATTTTCCTATAGTTGGAAAATATGCATTTCATCAATGTTTCCACTTTTGCTGGTAACAATATGTTAATATATTAACATTTTTATTTGGTCTATTTAATTTTAGAATAATACTAATAGATATTTTAATAAAAGCTTATTGTTTAGTACTTTTAAATAAAAAAGTGGCTACTTGTTTTAAAAAAGTGGACCTCTATAAAATTGCTACGACTGGCTATTGGTCACTAATGAAATTTTGAGTTTTGCCCTTTTTAGTCATACTTAGGTCCCTATAAATAATGCGAAAAAAAATTTCAGAATTATGTGATGCTGATGCAACAATTTATTAAAATTCTGTGGGAAATATGGAGAAGACTAGGAGAACAACTACATGCAAAAAATGGAAGAGGGGATGGGCTATTCTTCAAAAATTGTTTACATTTCAACACATAACAAGGTACTGCACTCATTCAAAGCAGGAATTCTAGCGAGCTTTTATAGATACTGGATTATTTTGTTTGTTTCTTTTATTAGAAACTGTATATAACAAAGCTTCCTGGCAGGAGAATGCTTGAATAACTTCTTAAAGCATTTAGTAAAATTGTTCACTTCAGAAAAATGCATACATCACTGATCAGAAGCTAGGTTCACAATATGAGCATTGCAAGTCATGTGCCCAGAATTAGGTAGTAAAGTACATAGTATTTTTATAAAAGCTTGAGTCATACAGGTTGCATTGTCGGTCAAAATTGCTGATCCTTTTGTTGAAAGCATTCGCCATATTTGTAAAGTACAGCATGACAGTTTGAAAAACAGTCGTCGATTGGGCAGTTTCAAGATTAACATTGTTTAGAGGTAAGGAGACATATTTGCTGAATCTGTAAACAGTGTTTAATGTGTGGCAGAACTCAGATCCGGTACTTCTTTTATTTTTGTGAATATTTAAATATTAGTCAGAACCTACCAGAGCTCATAAATACCACTGAAAGGTACATGGGAAGGATTGCAGGCTGTTAAAGAATTACAGACGAAGGAAAGATGCCATAAAAAAATTATGGAATTAAAAAATATATGAGAAAAACTCATGGGAATAAAAATAAGCAGAATGTTTAGGATTTTGTGGAGAATTATAGAAAATGAGGAAATCTGCATTTTTGCATAATTTGTAGGACATTAGTCATAAATAATTGCATTAAATAGAAAACTTTTATTTATATCTCTTATTTAATTCATTAGAGATCTATGTGAGACAAACAAAAATTTTAGTTTAGACTTTTAGAAGATATTACATAATTTAATCAATCTGAATAGCTGTATAAGATCCATCTGATACTTTAGCCAATATTGTTTGTCTTCATGATGGCTTATCAATGTTATTATTATTTATTCAATAAAAAACACTTTCTCTTTTACTTTCTTAAAAAAAAAAAATCTATACACATTGGATTAAATTTATGACTTCATGAATTTTTAAAAAAGGTAAATAATTTTAATTTTTTAGATAAAAGTTTTGAAAAATATAAATGATGAAGACTTAAAATGTCTGAAGCAGCATAGTTAGTTAAAGTATTTCACAAATAGCAGTACATTATCTCTAACCTGTCAAAAAACTCTAAAATTATAAACTAAATATCCTATAATAAATTACCAGAAAAGCAATAGAATTATAATCTTTTTGCCCACTCCACTGAACAATGTCTCCAAGTCGAAATACTGGACAGTCTTGATTCGTATAAGGGTCATAATGACAACTTTTTAAATAAGAGCTGTTAGACGTATCTCTAATGTTCCTTCTAAAAAATGAAAAAAATAAAATAAAATTGTAGAAATGCTATATTTTCTAACATAAATGCTGAGAAATAGAGATACAATGAGAATATAAAATGTATCGGTATTTCTCTAATTTAATTTGAATTAGATTTTACTGATACAGCATAATCCTTTACAGTTAATAATTTCCTCTACAAACTACAAACTCTTTTAACTCATAAGAAAGTCAAGTTCTTCAGATTAAAATTCAGTAGATTCAAATAATTATTTCTTACTTCAAGTAAAACACATATTATATTAAAGCATGCCAATTCTTTGCTTTAAACAGAAAATTAGAAAAACATATTTTCATTCGTATCAGCTACATATACATTATACTTTTAGTTGTGAACTACCTATGAATGGAAAACTCACCATGAATTAAAATTTGCCCAACATTAAGAAAATAAAGAAGTTCCGTAACTAAAAATTACATCTATTTGCACAACTTTTAAATTTTTGGAGTTCATAAAATAGGTGTATGTTAAATAGAATATTTAATTTTATAACATAAATGGAATACTTATTTTTACAGCGTATGTATAATAGGTGATATCCTTTCAAATATGACAAATGGAGAAAATATTAAAAAAAATTTTTTTTCAAGAGGAATCTAAAAAGTAGGTTCCATTTGCATTTATTTTGCCACAGCTACTCTATAATCTTAACTCTAGAGTATGCATACACACCAAGTAGTTGCATATGCCAGCAAGGCAGTGAAATGTGTTGCGATTGTTAGAATAAAGAGCCAGTGCAGAAGTTTGGTAGTGGGTTGAGATAATGTTCAGGAAAATTTAAATGCCCATTATGTGTGAAGTGCACCCAGTCATAAAGTTTTGGAATGCAAGAAATATGTCAGCAACCAAAATTTACCTAGGGGATTGGCCAACATTTAAACTTTTTCTTTTCCCTGACTTTTTCTAAGTCATTTTCTCATGAAATTGACAAGGTCTGACTATAGCAAGAAAATACAGGACAGCTACAAAAAACAAATATTTTTCTTAAAATCAGTGCACATTTCGCTATAAAAATGAATGTCATGGAGGGCCCCCAACTTTATCTTTGCCCCAGTGCCCCACATAGGATTTGCCAGGCTTTAGAAATTGAGTTACAAGTAGCATATTTCAACATTTCATTGAAATTTCTAGGCTTAAAAAAAAATTCCTTGATTTTTTCCAGTGTTGTTAAATTTTCAGACTTTTCCAGGCTGCCAGGCCATCTTGTTGTCATCAAATGGGTAAGATCATAAGTGAGTTAATGGTATGGAAATGCATGTGACGATTTAATCTAGAGCAGAATAGTGTATATAATGGGGAATGCAGCGAGTGACTAATGGAATTTACTTTCTGGATTCTTCTTGTATGTATAATGCAAACTTTGCAAAATATCACATTTTACTTAGAACTCCTGTATTTGTTTTAAAGATGCCAAAAAAGTGAGATTAAAAAAAATATATATATAGATAATAAATGTTTCTATTAACTGAAAAGATTTTTTTTAACACAATATTATTTTAAAAATATACATTTCTTTTTTATGAAAACTGAGAAAGAAAAGTAACAATTTAACTGAAAATACTAAAAGCAATGAGTTGTTCAAATTTAACATATTAAATGTCAATATATTATCTTCCTTCCCTTTTTTTTTTCTATAGTTTAACTTATTACAGATATACTTATAACTTATACTTATTTCTTTATTACAGAAAATGTGACAAATAGAAACTTGGGATTTTAATTATCATAGGATATACAACTAAAGCTAAAAATAAATACTAGCCAGGAGGCGATTAAACTTTGAAATATGGCAATTAAAAAAAATTACTCAACCGGCCACATAATTTTCTTATTCTTTTTTCAATTAATTTCATTTTAACTTAGCTAACTTTTGAAAAGGGAAGAATGTTCAAATATAAAAATTGTTACCTACTTCTTACTTCTTTTATCACTAAATACATGCAATAAAGAGAAGCCCTCTTAAGTGTTTGTTTATTTATATAAAGTTATTTTTAAAAAAAATAAGAAAGCAAGAAATTGAATTCATTAATATAAAACTAAAAAAATTGTATAAGTAAAAGTTTGTACTTTTACTTGTGGTAAAAGTTTAAATCATTATAACTGTCATAATATTCCTTTAAAAACAAAGTTAAAAATCAGATTTTATGGTTTTTTTTTCAAATTTGTTAATTATTTTCTTTTACTATTAGATTCAAACAAAACAATTTAAAAAAAACATCTATATATCACTTTTGCAGTTTTCAGATGCTGTTTATACACAATTTTGCTTATTAATGGAAATATTCACAATGGCATGCAGATGGCCCCTAAGTTAAAAGTAATTGCCATCCAAAACTGGTTATTTAAAAAAATCTACTGGCCAGTGGCTATTAACCAATTTTCATATTTTCAGTTTTATATACAACAAATTTTATTTAATTAATTAATTTTTAATATATTTTCAAATTCAAAATTTTCAAATTGAATAAGTGTAAAAATATTTTATTCTACAGTTATCCTAGTTTGTAAATAAAAATATGCTTAAATTAATACTAAAACAATGATAAAAATACTAATATAATCAGTAATAAAAAGAAAACTGCCCAGTTAAACTGAGGGCATTGAGCTCACAGGCTATTCACAATAATTGTATATTATACTCCCTCGAAAAATAAAGAAATCAACAATATATTAAGGGGGGTCATCCCCCTGTTACCCCCCTCATAGTTAACTAATGAACCCCTTAAACTAATCGGGGAAATCTCTAATTACAATGAATATATATACAAACTTTGAAGAAAATCGGATAATTCTGCATGAAAAACCCATTTATCTAAATTAAGGAGGGATTAGCCCCCCTTTCCCCCTTTATACTTAACCAATGAACCCCCAAAACTATTCAGAAAAGCGCATTATCACAATGAACCTATATACAAAATTTGAAGAAAATCGGATAATTCTGCATGAAAAACTCATTTATCTAAATTAGGGGGGGGGTAACCCCCCCTTTCCCCCTTTATACTTAACCAATGAACCCCAAAACTATTGACAGAAGCACATTATCAAACTGAACCTATATACAAAATTTGAAGAAAATTGGATAATTCTGCATGAAAAACCCATTTATCTAAATTATGGGGGGGTTAGCCCCCCATTTTCCCCCTTTATGCTTAAGCAATGAATCTCCAAAACTAATCAGGGAAGCGCCTTATCACAAGGAACCTATAAACAAAATTTAAAGTAAAACGGTTAGTTCTATCAAGAGTTATCGCGTTACGTACATACATACATACAGAACCGGCAGGCATATAAGCTCTCAGGCTTTGATAGCCTGTGAGCTAAAAAGGAAATCAGCTATGAGTTACAGAAATGAAGTGAGGTATATTATATAAATGTAATAAATGCCTGATATCTTAAATTTTCACAAATAATAATTAAGCATGAAAACATAGAAAAAAAAATATTCATACCTACTAGATTTTGGAAATTTAGGAAAATCCACGAAATTTTTTATTAAAATAGTAAAATCCTGGCTTGCATCCAGAAGAGCAGTTCTGTTTTTTCTAAAACAGATTAAAAAAAATTCATGAATCTTCAGCAGATATTCAATAATGAAGATGTTTAAAATAACTGATGCGAAATACAATACGATGATACTAATTCCTTTAACTCTCTTGCTCACATAAACTTCATATGAGGCTCTTAATTTAAATGATACAAAGCAGAGTTTTAAACTTTGTTTATAGACTAAATTTTATTTTGAGTAATATTATTTAAACATCCAGACTTCAAATAATGGTACTTTTTTTTTAAAAAGACAATCTTGAACAGCATTTTAACTGTGCAAAGAAGGACTTATGAAAAAAAGAAATCACAAGCAGCGGGTTAATTTGCCTTAGAAGTACATAAAAGGCAACATCATTCAAAAGACTGAATCTTTCTCATTAGTCAAAAGCAAATGATGCTACTCAAGCAGACTTGCCGCATTTCCAAAATAAAAAAGCAAAGGATTCTGTTTTACAAGTTATCTTACTGAGATAATGATATACCAACCTCTTCATCTTTCAAATTTTTAATTAATATCCCACAACATTAATAATGTGTTAATACTATGAAAGGAAATTTCAATAACTTCAACTTTTAACATAAAGTTATAATTTATATGTAATAGAAAAAAGTATTAGTAGCTGATTTTGTATTATTTAAGAGTGAAAATTGAAAATTTACTCATAGTAACAGTCACACACTTTGCAAAGTAATTGTCGTTTTATGAGGCAGGCAAGCAGAGTAGCATATATTATAACACATTTTAATACAAACATGAAAAAAAATATTTATAAAGCTGAAATGTGACCTAGTGCTAACATGTTTCTTACTCAACAAAAAATCTCTCAGTCACAGAGCAGCTTAGTAGTGACATTACCATAGGCATGTGGCCAAAATGTGCGAAAAGAGAAAATGAATGTTGTATTCCAACAGTAATTATTTATATTAGTTCAGAAAGTTTATTGGATTATATATCACTGATTGATCACACAGGAGAAAATTAATTTTGTTTTGCAATTTTTATCTTCCCGTGGTAGGAACATAATATATTGCTAAGGTTTTTTTTCAAGACAAAAATATTTCTTGATTTATTTTAAAGACTTAAAATTAGTATTATGAAAGTACACAAACAAAGACAGGCGTGAAAGTGCCAAAAAAGATGAACTTTCAGAAACAAAAGGGAAGAAAAGGAGGGATATATACTATTCTAAATTTTACTTATTCAATCTTAAAATGTATATATCAAACACAAGTTATGTTACAGGAAATTATCAGGTTTAATAACATTATTACTTTCAATGAAATTTTTTCATAGCATAATATCAAAACCTCATAAAATACATAAATATATTACACACATCATCTCACTTTACAATATTTGTGAGATGGAATAATCATATTTAATGACATAATTTTTGTAGGAAATTAACGATACAAAAATATATGAAAAATAACTGCTTATTCTCGATAAATAGAGACTTTTGTTGATGAAAAAATTGTATGCAATGTTTCTAAACAACCGAATATTATAAGAAATAGTAAATAATGAAATCATTAATTTTAAAATACGTTAAATTGGTATAGTTTACACAATAAAATATGTATGAATAAATTTTCAAAATGTGTTTTTTATTTTTAATGTGTACAATATGCTGGAAGAGATATTAAAAATATCTTTGTGAAGCATATTTGAGTATAAAATAACAGAATATTTAAAAAGGCATCAGAAAATCAGGAGAAATATGTCAAAAAGCAGGAGTATGAGAAAACAAGAGAAAAACAGGAGTCTCTTCTCTTGCCAAAAACTAAGGACTTGGTAAGCTGTACAAGAGCAGAAAGAAATAAGTTACAGTCTTGAATAATCAGGGGTCTGTCCAGGATTTTTAACAGAGTCCTATTTTTATTTTTCTTAAAAACCAATTTTACAAAAATATCAGTTAAATTTCAAGTCAGACATAATTAGCAAAATAAATTGATTTTTTGTGGGCCACAATGAAGGAGCATGGGGGGGGGGGGGGGGGGGAGGCTGAAGGAGGTTAAAATCCAAATTCTTACAAGTATTAAAATAAGAACAAAATTTCACTTATAAGTTCATTTGATGATTTCATAAATGTAAAATTAGTAATTAGTTATAAAGTGAATAGATGGAAAAATATTGAATTTTAGAACTAAAAATCTTCAAACCATTAAATTTAAAATAAGAAATAATTTTATCCTCACTTAGGACTCCAATAATATAAAATTAATAGAATGGCTATGCATTTAAACTATAAAATTTTTAACAAAAAAAAAAAAAAAAAAAATTAAGGCCTGTCATTTTCCATAATAAAATATTCAAATATACAAAATCGGTAAATTATTTTCAATTTAGGAACCAATTTCATTTATCAAATTTCTTTAGACTTTATTAATTTAAAATTTGTGGGAAAATAGTTTTAAATGTATCTGTTTATTCAATATCTATTTAAAAAGAATCTATTTCATTTTTGAAAGGTCTGTTTTCTAATGTTGAATTTTGCAAAGAGCCCATTTTTCTGAATTGGTATTTTGTGAAAAGTTTATAGATGGAGCCGAATTTCCCTTGGACAAACCTCTGATAATGAATAAGAAGCACACTGTTATTTCTATATTTTTATGGTGCTTCAAAAAAAAAATAAAATAAATAAATAATATATATATATATATATATATATATATATATTGTTCAGCAATATTTTTTTACAGTACACGGAAATATTTTCAAGAATACAAATTACAGTGGAAATTTATCATCTTCAAGGGGACACCAGGAATGAATCTCACATGTGTATGAATCGTTATTTGCTTTAATGCAATTCCCAGTCATCATTCCTGAAAGAACAAAAACATAAAATAAACCCATGAAGTATTAAAGAAAAAAATTATACTAAACTATTTATATTTTATGGAAAATAACTAATTATTATGAGGAATAATGCCCAGAAGTTGATCTTTGCAATTTGGGCTTTTTTGTATTTCTATATTTTCTTTAAAATTTTAGATCACGATTTTGCATTTTCGGTTTATTTTTAAAAAATAATTATTATATTTTATAAGGATTACATTCTTTAATTGAAAAACAACAAAACTAAAATTTTCATAAGACCTAAACAAGGTATAAAGAATTATTTTCTTTATCAACTTTGTTCAAAACCTTCCTTAATAGACAGTGGTCCCCTAAATATTACACAGCACTGACTCCTTCTTAAGTAGGTTTCCAAGCACTTACCCATTCCTTTAATTCCAAGTTTGATGCAGATTTCTATTTTTGGGTCTCCATTTTGAGGTAGGAGGGATCAGAAAATTGTGTTTTTCTTCATTTTTGTAAAACAATAAATATATATATATATGTATTTGTGAAGAAAAGAATTGTGTTGTGCCAAACATTTTGTTTTTAGTAATATTTTTCATTCAGTATTAATAACAATTTCTCAAGATACACCTATTAGGCAGTTCTCTGTGTTTCACCTTTTACTATTTTAAAATTTGTGTGCTTTTACAATAACATGCACAATTAATAAAATTTAACAGAGCTAAAACTGTTATCTCATGAAAACCACATGCTATGTCCTTTACTAACACATATAAAATGCACAAGCAACTGCAGTGTTGCCAATTTTATAAAGCAAAATTAAGGAAGAGGTCTGTCAAACACAGCAAAAAACTAGATCCCCCCACCCCCCCCCCCCCCTTGCCCATAGGAACAGTGCATGTCTGCTTCTCAATTCTAATCAATGTGATTTTCTATATACCTAAAAATACTAAATATTTAAAAACTGGATTAATTGATGAAAAAACATACGTATTGTCTTTTAAAAACAAAGATAAAAATTTATTTTGGAATTTTATCATACAAAAATTTTTACATCTACATTTTCCCCTTTTAAATGTTTTAAACCATAAAGTGCCAAAATGTATCACAAAATAAATTTCCATTTATTTAAGTTTGTAGAAATAAAAATTAAGTACTGATATAAAGGATGAATATTTTTTATAGAATTCATTGTTTTACAAATTTTATAATACACTTATTAATCAGACATACAATCTAGATCCCACTAGATTTTTGACTAACCTTAACATTTTGGCTAATCAGCAAATTAAAATAAATAAATATATAAAATAAAAAATAAAGCAGACATCTCTATTAAGTGGAGATTTTTTTAATGTCCAACACCTATATATTTGTACATTTTTACCTCTGAATAGCAGGCAGATTCTGCACTGCCAAGGTGTCCAATTTTCAGAGGTTTTACTGTATATGTCAAAGGTAATTTTATATACCAATGCAATAATTACTGAAAAAATAGTAAATAAAATTTATGCAGTGAATGATTGTGCATAAATATATTATGTACAAGAGTAGCCCCAAGTTATATTACTTGTTTATATATATAGCTCTGTTTTCTAGCCTCCCAAAAAAATAAGCTGCAGTTTAATCACACTTTTACTTTTTGTACACATACAGTGTAAGGAAAGTATTGTAATCATTATAAAAATCTGATTATGGAAATATTGGCATATATTTCTCACATTTTGAGGCACTCTGAATCTGTTTTAGCTATTTTTACAATAATTCCATATGTATATATGGATGTATGCATGTATATTAAAATTTCCTCACGTTTTCAGGACCCTAGAGCTCCTTTTTGTGAAATTAGGATCTAAGTTTTTATTTAATGTCATATTACAATTTTTTTCAATCCACAGTATTTTGTAAAGTGTTCGGAAAGTTGAGTGGAGTCACTTCAGATTTGTTTAAGTAACTGTATTTAAATACTGATTGTATTATGTATTGCTTAATTTCTCTAAGAAATTTGTAATATGTATAAACTAACAGTTTGGAAACAAACACAAAACATTTTCTTGTATGTTATCTTTCTTAATTTTTTATTGCCTGCATTTACATCAGACTTACTTAATTGTATCTCAGTTGATGCGATATAATGAGGGATCAACTCTATTATTTAATCTGTGTCTTCAATTTCGAATATAAATTGAATCCTTTGACAAAATTTGAAAGTAGCAAAGCAGTGGCTACTGTTTAAAACAAGTAGTTGTAGTTAACTACATTTTTGATACAGTAGTTGCAGTTGTAGTTTGCTACAATAAAAAAGTAGTTTTTCTTATCCCTGTATATGTATGTGTGTGTAATGTTAGTTGGTTATGTAGGAACCATAAACCATCCTCACTGTATCTTTATAATGTTAGTTGGTTCAATCACTTTTTCTTCAACATCATCCTTCAGAATTAGGTTTGAGTGTACTCATTGCTAGATGTTAAATAATGTAGACACAAAGACAAGTTTGTAAAGGGGATCTGATTTAGGCTTAAGCTACAAAGTATTCCTTTTGTAAGTCAGACCCAGTGTCCAGAGAGTACATATTGTCAGTATAATTAATTATTTTGCGATCAAATAATATACAAAGACCTAAGGATGATTAGATAACCATTTTTATACCCCCCCTCTTTTGCTTGTACAGTGCATTGTTATTAAAGTACTTCTAACTTTTCTCAGTAGGGGGTGAAAGAGACAAACATAGGCATGAACTTACTTTTAATTCAATAAGGAATTTGATTGATATGGTGGATTTATATATGGATTTGATTGATATTCTTATGGTGGTAATATGGTAGGCCACAACCCAATTGGAACACCAACAGCCATTTCTAAACTTGATGTTAATTAGAATTTGTAACCTAAATGAAATCCTCAATTTCTAATTTTGACATTAATTTGAATTTATAGCCATAATTAGTTAATTTGAATTTATGATCTGAACCTAATAACTGTCACACTGAGAAAAGTTAATTAGAATTTATCACTTTGAGTAATCAGATATTGTAGATATGTCAATCAACTCATATTTTGGGAAAATAACTTCTGCTGATAAAGATTTTTAAGGTGGGTAATTTTTTTTCTTATCCTCTCATATATATATATATTATATATATGTGTGTGTGCATGAAGAAGTTCTGAAAAAATAATAAGTTACATTAAAAAAAAATATATATACAGGGTGATTTTTTTTAAAGTTCTGAAAGTAAAACCCTATAACAGAAGAACCACTGATCCAAATAACCTGAAATTTCACCACTATGCTCCCAAAGCAATGATTTTTTTGGCGTAGTTAAAAAAATACTTAAAATTGCACTGACAGATGGCGCTATGGGTTAACATCAACTGGTTTCCTTCCTCTACCTGGTTTTAGGATAAGTGAAGCAGTCTGTTCAAATTTCACAACCATCTTCCCTAAGTCTTCTGTCGTCATTGACCATTTTCTTAAATTCTTAAGTGTCCTAAATCTCTTAAGAGCAGTTGCTGCACTGTCATTAGTTTGATAATACTGTTTCACTAACAACGCAAGGTCATCAATGAAACAGTCATTGTGAAGATATCCGTAGAATTATGAACACGAGGTGTGTGTGCTTCACGTTTTTATCGCCACTGTATGTGTGTCGTGCACAAGCTCGTCTCCCGATTTTGCTGCATATACAGCGCCATCTGTCGGTGGGATTTTAAGGTTTTTTTTTTAACCACGTCTAAAAAATTCCCATTGCTTTGAGAGCACACTAGTGAAATTTCAGGTCATTTGGATCAGTGGTTCTTTTTTTTATAGGGATTTACTTTCACAACTTAAAAAAAAAATCACCCTGTATATATCTCAGTCATTCATTAACATGATTGTGAGTGTCAGAAAGGTTTTTGTAAATTTCGTAATTTGACAATTTTAATCTTTTGCTTTCTTGCAAAATAAAACATTTTGTCAAGATCTAGGTGCAAGGAATCATGAGGGAGATTGGCAACTTGAACTCTGCCTAAAATCATTTCATATAATGATAAACTCTGCACGGAATATGAGAATATTTTTCACTAATTCAGACATACACACATATTTGGAATATGAATAAAAGTGAAAGCATTTTACAAACCATTTCCAATAGGAAGACTCTTTCCTTCAATACATGTATTATTTTCAGGGTCACATACTGCACCTTCCACAGCTGGATCCTAAATGATAAAACAATAAATGTTCTGAAATAAATAAAAGTTTTGTACAAACTAGCGATGCACCGAATAACGAATATTCGGCCCACAGGTGAACCAAATACCGAATATTCAGCTGGCCGATTAGTAACTGTTCGGCCGAATACTGAATATTCGGCTAGCCGAATACTCCTATATTTCAGAGTTAAGTTTTAAAAAGTTAAATTTTAAAATAATTTTACATCATATTTAACACAAAGACAACTTTGACAAACAAAACCTTTCCACAATTAAACTTTACAAAAAAAAAATCTTCCATTTGAACTATTATTTAAAAAGGATAATCTCAAAACCTAAAAAAAATTCACTCTGTGACTTCTTCTGTGAACTGAAAGAAACGAATAACATTTTCTTATATTCTAAAACAAATATTTTAAAATCAAAAAGAAATTTTGAAGGATTTTTTTACAGTTATATAATGTTTATTTGGCAGGAAGCAAGTAAAAAAAAAAAAAATATATATATATATATTCAAATGGTGGCAACTTAACAAGAATGTTTCTGATTGTACCAGAAAGTCTAAAGTCAAACGATGTCTAAAGTGAAAGATTTTTTTCAGAGGTTGGAAATGTACAGGATATTCCTAAAATTTCAGAGCAAACTTTCAAGCGAGATAATGCGGCCAAGACAGACATTTTCTGAACAGGATACCAGCATCGCAATCCATTTATTCAATCAAAAATACAGGGTGTTTCACTACAAGCTGAACTAGAATTTTCGTTCACAATTTTAACAACAATGAAGATATTTTAGTTAGATTTCCATCACATTAACTTTGCTTTGTATGAAATGTGATGAAATCAGTGGAAGTGATGGAATTTTAGCCAGTAATACAGTATATGTACTGTCAGCTGCATTCTGAATAATGGAATGTCTAGCTTAGTGTTGTTTGTACTGCAATGGTGGCAATTTCTAGCACTTCTTGTCATATTTCACAGAAAGCAAAGTAAGTCTGATGTTTTAATATATTGTTACAATATCTTCATTATTGTTAAATTAAACCAAAATGCAAGTTTGACTTGGAATGAGATACACTGTACTTTTGAATAAGTGGATCGATATTTAAACAGAAAATAAATAATGTAAAAGCAATCTCTGTTATTTAAATATGATTCTATTTCTTAATTTTCCTGAATATTTTTATTTATTGACAGTTAAAAATAAGAGTTACCTAAGATTTTAAAAAGTACTTTTAAAAACGTTTTCTTTAATTATTCGGTTTGGCCGAATATCTTGATATTCGGCCATACCGAATATTCAGCAGGCCGAATAGTTTGATATTCAGCCTTACCGAATATTTGGCAAATTGAATAGTTTGGTATTTGGCCTAACTGAATATTCGGTAGTATGGTCGAATACCGAATATGTGCTGAATATTCGGTGCATCCCTAGTACAAACTGCCTGTTAAGTAAATAAATATGTATCCTAAAAATGCATCCTCTTTAACATATTATATCATCAAACCTTTAGTAAATGAATAATCGGTAAATAATAGTTTACTAACTTCAGCACAAGTTCCTTGAGTTTGATTTGCAGTTATGATAATGTTTGTTGCAATAAACACAGCTCCATTTTCCTGTAAAGATAGATGAATGTTTAGAAAAATATTTAAATTCACCAAATCAATTAAATTTATCAAAATAAATTATACAAAAAATATCTGAAATAAACAAACAAAAAAAGGTACTTTTGCATTAGATGCATTGGCCATTCTTTGCTATCAACAAATACTTTTTATTTTGAGTGGAAAATGTTTAGCAATTGTCCTTATAATGACGTCAAGCATATAATGATTATGAATGAATACAATACATATACAGTCAAACCTTGTTAACACGAACACTCAAGGGGACACTTTTTTTGTTCATGTTAAAAGTAGTTCATGTTATCCAACATGTTATACATTACATAGAACTGGACGGGGCAATCGGAAACAGTTCATGCTAAAAGTAATTCACGTTAAGCGTGTTTGTGTTAACAAGGTTTGACTGTATAAATACATATGTGTACATATATTCATGCATACATTCATGACATGAAATCTTTGGTGATAACCACTGGCATGCAACTAATACCAAAGTACTAATAAAAACTATTTATCCTATTTAACAAAATTTTGTAATTTTTTCATATCTCACAGTATACTGTCAAATAACATGCCATAACATAAATATATTAAAACAAAAACTAAGCAACCAAGTTACAAAAATGAAACTAAATTTGTGCCAAATCAAGCTTAAGAAAATATGCCATTTGGCAACACATTACTTGATAATGGAATTTTCGCCAACTTTTCAAGCAGTGAAAATAAAAAAATTATGAATTTACCTTTGTTGAACACTTGTACTATATTCACAAGTAAATAATAAAATAACATAAAAAACTTACTGATGGAGGAACAACATAGTCAGCAACATCCCAAATCCTGCGATACCACTCAGGATGTAAAATGCCTGGAGTGAAGGCATCATCTGAGAAATTTGTAAAAGCAACTCCCTTTACTTTAGATGTCACAGAACTTTCAACATCACTAAACTCTTGATAGCCTTTTTTATATACAATTGCATACCTAGAAACGTTATAAGACCCAAATTAAATATAAGAATATATAGCAAATATAATTAATAAACTACATGTTATTTTTGATTAAATAAGGAAAAAAAATATTCCATAAAAAAAAATACTTAACATATTATAAACAATAAAATACCGTAATTTCGGGAGTAAGCGCCGCGGCGCATACGTGTTTGAAAGTTCAAAATATGGGCGATGTGGCGCATACGCCAGGGCGGCGAGTACGATGATTTTTTTTCCTCAACATAGCAAAATCTGGATATTGTGAAAAACAAGCCTTCATTTCAGGTTTTTTTTAGTCTTACTGCCTCAAATACACTTTTAAACACATGGATTCATTAACATTCATTCATATTTCACCTTTATTTACATTCATTTAATCTCAGTATAAAGTTCATAAACAGTACATCACAATATATCTTTATTATAAAAACGAAATTACTATAGTCAAAATATATTTAACTTACCCATATTTCTCTATTTTCTGTTCACTAGTAATAGATCACTCTTTAAAAGTATTTATTGTATACTTTACAATAGTTGATAAATTATATTTATTTCATAAGCACACCGCATACAGCGATATTCGATTAAAACGATAATCGAATAATCAATTGGCGTAGTACGTTTTTTTTTTCCTATTGTATTCTAAGATAACCTGTGTTTCAATATTAATAGCTCACTCTTTAAAGGTATTTATTGTATACTTTACAATAGTTGATAAATTATATTCATTTCATAAGCACAACGCATACGGTGATATTCGATTAAAACAATAACGATTGGTGTGGTACGCATATTTGCGTAGTACATATTTTTTTTCTATTGTATTTTAAGATAACCTGTGTTTTATTGTTAATTCATATATCTTGTAAGATTTTATCGCTATTCTTGTTACTTTTAATCCAATTTTGCAGATCGTTTTTTATCGTGACTATTTCATTTTTACCGATTTTTCAATGATGCGGCGCTTCTAATGGGTGCGGCGCTTACGTGTATATTTGTTCTTTTTTACCGATTTTTCAATGATGCGGCGCTTACGATGGGTGCGACGCATATTCCCGAAATTAGGGTACCTAATTAGTAATTTTTTAAACATAATTGGTCACTACTGAATTTCTTTTTTACTTTTGCCTATTCCATTTTTTTTCTAAGAATTATGCTATATATTTTTTTTTTTTATTTGCCTACATAAAATAAAAATTTAAATTTATATTGAAGTAATTTATAATTAATGTTAACCCGGCAGTAGTCGCATGTCCGTCTTTTTGCTGCCCATATCATTTATCTTTTTCTAGCTCATCTCCCCTTACAAATACAATGGGAAAATTCCACATAGCTGACCTGAAATGTTTCTCCACCACCATAGTCAAGTAACACAATGCCTGTTTTTTCCAAGGTACATTTTTACAAGCAAAGTTGAAATTCATGAAAAAAATCTGTGAAACATTCACTAGTGTGTCAGTTTATTTTTACCTTTTCTCACTATTCCAAAACTCGCAGGAAAAATATGTAATTTAAATAAACTGCAAATTCATAACTTCATTGGGTACTTTTCGGTTAGCCAGGCGCCAGTGATATATATACATGTGTATATACATACACACACATATATATACACATATCTACATATACATATATATATACATACACATATATATATACATAGATGTATGTATATATACACTGCTCAAAACAATTAAAGGATATTTGAAGTTTTATATAAAATAAAGATATAAACGAAATTGTTTTTGCCGAAAATAGAAGAAGAGAATCACAAATGCAAATTTTTCTGGTTTTCAAACTGTGGAGTATGCAAATTTTGAGTTCGACGTCAAAAACGTCGCTTCAGCGGCAGCGAATGAAATTTGACTTTCAACTGGATAAAAGAGAATGAAGACAAGGATGATCGGCATTCAGTGATTGCTTTGTTTCGATGAGTACGATGTCTCAGCGAAGTCATTTGACAGATTCAGAAGCTTGGAGAATTGTTGGTAGGTTAGAAGGGGGCCAAACTCAAGCCGAAGTAGCGCAAGCCATTGGAGTGTCACAAAGTGTCATTTCCAGGATCTGGAACCGTTTTTTGGAGAGTGGATGTGTAGGCCGAAGACCAGGGCAAGGTCGTAGACGGGCAACAACGCCCAATGAAGATCGGTATTTAGCGTTAACAGCTCGGAGACACCGAAACATGAACGCTACTCTTCTCCAACAACACCTTCGCTCGGCTACAGGCACCACGATTTCAACTCAGACTGTCCGAAACCGGCTCCATGCTGTAGGTCTGTATGCTCGCCGACCGATGGTATGTGTTAGATTAACATCAAGGCATCGTCGCGACCGCAGGGAGTGGGCAACCTAGCATGTCAACTAGAGGAGAAATGAATGGAGCAATATTCTGTTTTCTGACGAGTCCCGTTTTTCTGTGCATCCGGATAATAGGCGTATTTTCATCTGGAGGGACCGTGGCAGTAGGAATAATCCTGCGTTCGTGCACGAAAGTGTCAGATTTGGCGGTGGAGGAGTGTTGGTGTATGGTGGCATCTCCATTGACGGGCGCACTGACCTCTACATCATTCGAGATGGAGCTCTGACTGGTCGCCGATATAGGGATGAGATCCTCAGACCTATTGTAGTCCCTTACGCTGCAGCAATCGGAGATAACTTCATTTTAATGGACGATAACTGCAGGACACATCGTGCAAACCTGGTGGAGGATTTTCTTTTCGAGGAAGGAATCGTTCGAATGGAATGGCCAGCGTGTTCTCCAGACATGAATCCAATCCAGCACGTTTGGGACGCTCTAGGAAGACGAGTTTCTGGCCGCCAACAACCCCCACAAACTCTCCAAGAACTGGAAAGAGCTCTTCTGGAGGAGTGGGGCAGAATACCCCCAACTCGTCATTAATAGCCTCATTGAGTCCATGCCTCAAAGGTGTTCAACGTTGCTGGCCGCCCGTGGAAACCATACCCCCTACTGAAAATGATTTTCTTTGAAGAAAACACCTTTTCTTATTCTTTTTTTCTCATATGCACAAATTGTGTTTTTTTCCTTTTGTACACAAATGCGCAATAAAATGCATTTTTTTCTGCCAAACATGTGTAATTTATTCTCATATAACCTACTATGTCTGTCGACCATGTATCAATCAACTAAAAAGTTTCCCAGATACAAAATCCACCTAAAACTGCAATATCCTTTAATTGTTTTGAGCAGTGTATATACAAATATATGTATATACATATGTATTTATATATGTACATATATCACTGGTGCCCGGCTAACCGAAAAGTACCCTTCACTGAATTGTAATATTGGAATATTAAATAAAAATTGTTTCTTGCTTTCCATTTTCTGTATGCGGGGGCGGGCGAAAAAGGACCAAACGCAACCAATAGCATTCTGAAAAAATATGCAAATACTCTCAGGTTAATGAAAAATTCAGAATTATACATTTACCACTTTTAACCTGATTAGTGCAGTCAAACTTTCCTTTTAAGTTGTTAATCACAAGAAAATAGCAAATTTGTACAATAATTTTATGTCAAAACAAAAATGTAAAAGTTATTTTAAGCATAAAAATTGATGGTTCTTTTTGATTAGCCGGGTGCCAGTGGAATATATATATATGTATATATATATATATATATATATATAGGGTGTCTGAAAAGTCTGGAAACGGCCAAATAACTCGAGATATATACATTGGATTGAAAAACAGAAAATATGCTCAATATTTTTGAAAAGAGATATGCTCACCCAACTCTGCCCCCAGGGAGGGGGAAAACTTTGAAATATTAAATGATAACACCCCTTTTTTATTGTAGATTTGGATTCTATGGGAAAAAATACGTAATTTTTGTATTTAACATTTTCTTAGAAAAATCCTAGCTGGCACTGTAATAGAGTAAAATGCAGTGAGAATTGTTTCCCTTGAAAAGTATGGAAATGGTCGAATAACTGAAGAAATATAGTAATAGTATACATCAGATTCAAAATTCAAAAATGGAAAAATGCATGTTCAATATTTTTGAAAAATCTATTTAGGGATATCAAAGTTGCCCCCCAACTCTGCTACCCCTGGGGGGAAAGGGGGCAACTTTGAAATCTTAAATGATAACCCCTCTTTTTATTGCAGATTCAGATTCTATGTGAAAAAATACATAACTTTTGTATTTAACATTTTCTTCAGAAAATCGTAGATGGCGCTGTAATCGAGTAAAATGCCATGAGAATCATTTCCATTGAAAAGTCTGGAAACAGTCAAATAACTCGAGAAATATACATTGGATTGAAAAACGGAAAAGGAACTTGTTCAATATTTTAGAAAAATCTATTTAGGGATATCAAAGTTTGCCATTTTTCTTAAATGTTGAACACAAATTTTCCGTTTTTCAATCTGATATATATTTTTTTAGTTATTCAACTGTTTTTAGACTTTTCAGACACCCTATATATATATATATATATATATACCGTAATTTCGGGAATATGCGCCGCACCCATTAGAAGCGCCGCATCATTGAAAAATCGGTAAAAATGAAATAGTCACGATAAAAAACGATCTGCAAAATTGGATTAAAAGTAACAAGAATAGCGATAAAATCTTACAAGATATATGAATTAACAATAAAACACAGGTTATCTTAAAATACAATAGAAAAAAAACACGTACTACGCAAATATGCGTACCACACCAATCGATTAACGTTTTAATTGAATATCGCCATATGCGGTGTGCTTATGAAATGAATATAATTTATCAACTATTGTAAAGTATACAATAAATACTTTTAAAGAGTGAGCTATTAATATTGAAACACAGGTTATCTTAGAATACAATAGGAAAAAAAAACGTACTACGCCAATTGATTATTCGATTATCGTTTTAATCGAATATCGCCGTATGCGGTGTGCTTATGAAATAAATATAATTTATCAACTATTGTAAAGTATACAATAAATACTTTTAAAGAGTGATCTATTAATAGTGAACAGAAAATAGAGAAATAAGGGTAAGTTAAATATATTTTGACTATAGTAATTCCGTTTTTATAATAAAGATATATTGTGATGTACTGTTTATGAACTTTATATTGAGATTAAATGAATGTAAATAAAGGTGAAATATGAATGAATGTTAATGAATCCATGTGTTTAAAAGTGTATTTGAGGCAGTAAGACTAAAAAAAACCTGAAATGAAGGCTTGTTTTTCACAATATCCAGATTTTGCTATGTTGAGGAAAAAAAAATCATCGTACCCGCCACCCTGGCGTATGCGCCGCATCGCCCATATTTTGAACTTTCAAACACGTATGCGCCGCGGCGCTTACTCCCGAAATTTCGGTATATTTCAATGGTGCCCGGCTCACCGAAAAGTACCAAATAGATAAACAAGAATTTATGTATTGACATAATTCTCTTCTCTTTTTATATTATTTAAGAAGGAAACATTATATTAGGTATTTATTATGTTTTATCCGTGCCAGGAAAATAGATTGCCAAAAATGGTTATCAATCGCCAACTGTGTTCAAAATAGTCATTTAATATACATTTATTAAATACATAATATTGAAAAAAATGACAAATAATACAAAAGCATATTAAAATATAATACAAAACTGTAATTTAGTATTAGTATGCAATTATTAAGTATAACATATCCAGTTAGTGACTTTGGCAATAAAAGTTATTTACAATGATAGTTTTATTTTCAGAGGGATGCTATGCCTGTCAAGAGGAATAATATATATGATTAGCTTATATATATATATACACACATTTATAGGGTCATATTTGGGCATGTGCAATTGCACAGGGCAGCAAAATATAGCTAATATATATAAAAAATTAATATTTTTGTTGCTTTTATAAATATGAAATCTGTATTAAATTAGCATTTTGGCATTAATAATAGAATGATATTTTTGATGCAACACATCAACTTGATATGGCAGCACCTGTATAAGAACCGAACCATGCAGGTATAAGTATATCTCATAATGATCAGCTAAGGGTAATTGTTAGATATGTAACTAAAGATGGACACTTGGTTGAAAGACTTCTAGGCTAATGAAAATATACAATTTGTGACTACAAAAAACTTTCTAAAGAAGTTTTAAACTCTTTAGAACTACATAGTAGGAAACTTGATAAGTGTAGATGCAGTTCA
This sequence comes from Maratus michaelseni, assembly GCA_963931845.1. Taxonomy (NCBI): domain Eukaryota; kingdom Metazoa; phylum Arthropoda; class Arachnida; order Araneae; family Salticidae; genus Maratus; species Maratus michaelseni. The sequence continues at coordinate 405,317,381 of OZ007587.1, forward strand.
TAAGATGCAACCAACATACAGGGAATATATTCAAGCATGTATGCAAAACTCAAAGACAGAAAAGAAAGCATTTTCTTCATTTCATTTTCAGCTCATTTTCTCAACCACATGAATTACAAGCAGTGCAATGTGGCTCAACTAAAATGCTATTTTTAACACTTTCCAACCTAGTTGAAAAATGTTTATGACTTCGGTTTGTCTGTCGCCTCTCCGTACTCTAACACACGTAAATATACTCGGATCGCCTTGAAACTTTTGTATGTTATTGTCATTTACTGTAGCATGTTCCCTATTTCAACTGAAGTGTGTAGCACTTATAGTTTTTTTACAGGGACATCAAAAGTATTCCGTTACATTACAGTCAATAGGAAATAATTGTTTCAAGTGCATTTTGATGATGCTACATCATTTAAAACATGATGAAATTGATATATAATTATGAAGTGCATTAAAACATGCTTTTTGTAGAATATAGGGTGCAAAGCATTAATTATTCATTTACAGGGTCAAACAAAAGAATTCTGTTACACATTGTTCTATGGGAAAAAATCGTTTGCAGTGTAATTTAGTGATATTTCAATATTTCAAACATAATGAAAATTATATGCATTACTGAGGTTTACTATAAATTGCTCTCTTAAAAGTGTGGTGTGCATTGCGTTTATTTACAAGGACACAGAAAAGATATCCATTACAGTACATGTGCGATATTTACAGTCTATGTGTGATAAGTGCGTTTTCAACTTTGGTTTGCATTTTTAAGTTTAACAAAATATTTTCATAGTAAGTATGTGTTTTTATAAACTCGGTTGTTCATATACAGGGCTACACAAAGGAATCCGTAAGTATTACAGACTATGGGAGTGAATTGCTTAAGGGTAGTTTTTAATTGTGTTACGCATTTTCTTGCTGAACAATAATATATTGAGTATACTAATATAAGTTTGTGGAATGTAAATAAATTCATGTACAAAGCAACGCAAAGAAAAAGATACATTGTCGTTTACGGTCGGTAATTGCTGAGAGTAAGTTTTAAGTTGCCTTTTAGCTTAATGTGGTGTGTATAAAAGTATTCAGATTATATAGAAGGCTGTACAATTGATTTCAAGTGAATTTCCATCGATAGGAGAAAATTGCTAAATGTGAATATTCTAACTGAATTAAATTTTATCATGCTATATATCCACATCTATTGATCATATACAGGGCTGTACAAAATAATTCAACTTCTTTTCTGACACTGGAAGGTGGAAGGTAATTTCGAAAACTGTATTTTTAAATGTGGTATATGTTTTCTAAACTGTCTACTTACATAACTTCTTTCACTTTATTTAATGGTGAAGTTTCGTTACAGTTTTCTGGCTGTGTTGGAAAGTGTTTCATAATCTATGCTTGACGCATAATTTTTTGTTCTTGTTAGATTTTTAAAGGCATTCTTTTGATTTTGAAAGCCACTTTTAATATTTAAAAGTCAGGACACTCTTTTTAAGGTAACAGTAAGTCAGTTTTTACTATGCAAGCACATTTTTTAATACAAAAAGGAGTAAAGGGACTTTTTTTGACTGAGGACAAGAAGGGTGCTAATTTTTTAGACGGAAGCAAGAAGGGTGCTATTTTGTAAACCTTAGTGCAGGCAGGGTGCAGCACCCTGCTGAAACTGTCTGGAGGAAACTCTGGATGATGAACACATAAGGATGAAGGTAAGAGTTTGTACATGCAGATTGGAAAACAGAGTTATCTGCATTGAAAATGAAAAGGATGAAGTTAGAAGTAAAGCTCAGGATGTTTTTAAGAAATTAAATAGTATTAAATTAGAATTGAGGACTTCAGTGACTTTTATTGTTATAATTTGACAAATTATAAATGAAAAAACTACAAATTGAGGATATAGACATTTTTGCTGGTGCAAAAAAAGTATGACTCTTAATGTTTGCCTGAGATTCAGACCATTATCTGTCTTTAACACAATTCAACTGAAAAGAAATTTGCTCAGAAAAGAATTTTGGAATCAGTTCTATCCTCTTCAGTTTTTAGGTAGATTTTGTAAGAAATATTACCTATTACATTCTCCCCTATGTTGGAATTTCTGAAAACTTTTTACAGATCTATGCCGATCATGACTCCCAGAACACACAAAAAAAAAAAAAAACCCATTTCAAAACTTTATCTATCTATCTATATTCCTTTTTTATAGACACAATAACTCCTATAATTCTGCACAAATCTTTTTCAAACTGATACATAAAGTCTCGGTCAAGTTCCTTAATGGACAAAATCAAACAACCAAGGGGGGGGGGGGAGTGGGGGGGAGAAATTAAATGTAAATTTTTTTATGAATCATGAGCCAGAAAGTTGGTTGATTAGTTGATTTTATGACGGCCGATTATCTACAAGAGGGATATAGGCACTGGGGAAGAGTGCCCCCCATGTGGTTCTTTCTAAGGGATCCTAATCTGCATTTACGGCACATGAGCTAGAAAGTTCCTGATTAGGAAACAATATTAGATTGCTTAAAATGGCAACATGATCTGGAGAAGTATGAAAATATCATGCAAACTCTCCAGAATGAATTACAGAAGCAAAGAATATAATTAAGATGTTTATTAATTACTAAAGTATAAACTGCTCAAATTTATTTATGTTACAGAGAAATTTGGATAAAATTAAGACATAGAGAACAGTTATAATGGAAGGTTGCATCCATTTTAAAAGCTATGTATTATTTATGAAGTCAGAAGATGGTGACAAGTTATCTCCTTTTTCATGGCTCTGCTGGGTGTTGGCTTCAAAGAAAAATAGTGATGTCTACCATAATATGTAAATACACAAATTGTTCTGCTGAAAGATCAGATGCAATTTTAAAATGAATTAAGAACTAGGTATAAGAAATGAATTATATACATGATGGATGAATATAATTAATTTTGAATGAATAAATTAATTATATAGATGATTTAATATGTATGAATAAAGAACTAGGCATAAAATTTTTAAAAATTGATCCATTTTAATGTTTATAAAATTAGACATCACACTTAATCTTGCTTTCTAGATATATTCACAAGTACAAAAGTGAGAAAAATAAAAATACTTCTCTAAATTTCACAATAGATTATTAAATTGTAATGTTCCCAGAATGTAAATTTGACTAGCTAAAGTGGAAGTTCTGTGATAATTTTTTTTCTTTTACTACAAGCTATTAAATTACAGTGACCATTTTTTTTCTGTTTTTCTACCATATATTTTGTCTGGTAAAATTGAAGGTTTCTGTAATAAATTTTACATGGGCTATTACAATAAAAAAAAAAAAAAAATAATTATATTTTTGTCTGACTAAAGTGAAGATAATTGTTATATTTTTTACAGGGCCTATAAAACTGCAGCAGTTTTTCTATGTAATTCTACAAAATATCTCAGTTAAAAACATTAAGAGATACTTTTATTTGGCCAAAATGCAGGTTTTTATAATTAAAATGTATTAGTTATTGTATTAGTAACCCATTTGTTCCTTCAGAATTGTGTAAAAAATTGTAACTTGCACTTTTGTTTTGTGTATTCAGTTCAGTTTAAATATTTCCAAAACAGTTTAAAATTGAAGTAAATAATAGCTATGATGTCATACACTCACACACAGATTTTTCTTTTAATCGGTTATAAAAAGGAAAAAAGTTGCCAAATTTAGGGGATTTTTTCCTTTAATGGCAACCTAGCCATTGTATTAAGTTATTCATTTGGCGCGGTCTTGAAAATCGTGCCAACCAAAAAGTCGCCAAACTTATGTTTATATGTTTGTGTCAGTGTAAAGCATCTGTTCCTAAATAATTCCACAACTTATTGTTGGTAGTCTGTAAAGGAAAAGCGATGCTGAAATTTTGCTTGGTAAAGAGGAGGCATAAAATAAATGACTGCACATGGGCACCATACATCCTCAATATGGGCCTGTACATACATTATCTATACACACACACATATATATATATGTATATTCTATCACACATACTGTATCTATGAATATGATTTACATATCTATACTAACTCTACATCATATTTTATAGTTATATGTAAATACTTATGCAAATGTCTTTAATAATTATTAACTATGCAGTTACAATGTAAAAACAATTAAAGGTTACTGTATAATTAGTATTAGTATTATTAGCGACACTTTTGCCCTGTGTATATCTTTCTTACATGTATACATAACATACATGTACATAAGTACCTTATATTGTATTAAAAGCTGATAAACATTCAATAAAAATGTATCAAACCAAAAATACATATGTTAAATTAAAGGTGGGATTCTAACAATAAACAAAAAGTGCTTCAAATGAAAAAGTTAGAGAAAATAACCCAGTAAGATTAAAAATTTAAAATACATATTTTAAAACAGCATGCTGTAATCTAAGATCAACAGTTACATATTAAATAAAAAATCCTAAAAACAGCAAAGAGATAGAAAACGGATTTCAATGTCTGCACCATTCTTCCATTCTTTTTTTATTTAAAACTTAAACGGAAGAATATTGTATTATAATGAATGTAGATAAAACATATTTTAAAATAGCGCGTTGAAATTTAAGATCAACAGTTACATATTAAATATAAAAATCCTAAAAACAGCCAAGAGATAGAAAACGGATTTGAATGTTTACACAATTCTTCCCTTCTTTTCTTTTAAACTTAAACTGAATAATATTGTATTATAATAAATTTAGACAAAACTAAATTCAATAATTTGTGATAAACGTGTTAGATTAATATATGTAACACTAATTAATCCTGTTATGTTAATTAATTATGAGGAAGGGGTGTTTGAGAAACATAAATGAGAGTGGAAAATGGCCCGACATATTTTCACTAAGAACGTTGATTTTTAACAGCCTAATATAATTGATATAATCGAATTACAAACTAATGACAAAATTATAAACATACCCAATTATATAAGCAATTATTGTTATCTGTATCAGCCGCCCAATAACACCAACTAATAGACTTTTAATATTAACTATTTTAGGAGTTTCATATGAAAATAAACATTCAGCTACACCGCGACAGTTTACCATAATTACAAAAATTTGAGTAATTTATTTAAATGCTAATTAAAACGCTACACGTATAGCGTAGCATATGGTAAACAAAAAAGGAGGAGGGATTGCTACAGTTCCATTTTAAAGGCTACAAAATAATTGATAACACTGATTAATATCAATCTTTTTATTTCATTTAATCACACATCACAAGTTTATCGAAATTTGATAGCAAACAATTGCCAACATCAAACAACAACAAAAGTCGTTTTTAACTTCGATTAAAATATATCGAACTAGTATCGAAATACTTTTGTAAAGATAAACTCCATAAACTATTATAACTTTCAAAATATACAATATTGTGAATTTTCAAAAGCACTGATCACCTAGGATTTTCAGATTTATGTAATATTTGATATTTTTAATGTCTTTTATAATGAAGTTATATCAAATTGTTTCCTTAAACTAGGCAAATATAAACATGTAGTAAAGGATATTTTTCAACCAAAGAAATATAGTATTAACTTTAATAAATACTTTTTTTTTGTTGATGGTTATTTAAAATTTTTTTTTGCAATCATGTGATGTCATAACAAGCCTTTAAAAAAAAATCCAATCACAGCATTAGTATTCTGGGGGAGTGTTGTTGATCTAGCGACGTCATATTTGGAGTAAATAATCAAGTACAAGATGTCGTCAACGTCGAGCCTTGACCGTCGTGATGATGAAAATATTTATGATAAATTTTTACACGCGGTTTTTCTTAGTATTATTTAATTATTTACGATTGTGAAGAATGCCTCCAGATATTAGAAAAAACCCATCTGATCAAAAAACCATGAAGGAAATAATACATAGTGGGCATTTTATGGTATCAGATATCGACGATCCTGAAGTTCAAGACGGGGATGATAACCCTTCTCTAGTTGTTCATGAATCTGATTGCGACCAGGAAAGTTTACCTTTACCTGCCACAGGATTTGATTTTGAATCCGCTTGTAAAGAAACATCAAAGACTTATACATTTGGATCTCGCAGTTCGCATTCTATATCAATAGATGCATCACTTACCAAGTTATTTGAGTGCATGACTTTAGCTTACAGGTTTGTGCTGTATTGCATACTGTGTTTATCTTTAATTTTTTCTTGTGATTTCCTTAGTTATTATAGAGAAGTAAGTAATGATTTTTTCTTTATATCAAAACGGGGAAATGTGTTATGAAATGTATAGTTTAAGAACTGATAATTGATTTTGTTTGAGAATTCACATATTACTCTTTTTATGGCAGCTCATTTTATTTATTATTGAGGCCGAGAACTAACAATCATACAATTTTTTTGAGATGCAACAATATGAATCATCCCACTACTGTAGATATTGGAGAAATCTCATGTTTAAGGTCTGTGCTCATTCTTTATTTTCTCGGTTTATCAGTTAAATTGGAGGGCCATATAAAGTCTGTTTACTCACCATCATAAAAACAATGTTGTTTGAACCCTTAGTGGTATAGTGGGCATTTGATGGGAATCTAATACCTGCAGTTGAATCGCATATACAACTTCATTAGTCTAGATAAAAGATACCACATACAAAGCCTAAATCACTAACACCTATGGGGAATTACAAACATACCTAATTGAATTCATGTGCTGTCGATGCCATAAGAAGGTTGAGGTGTTTAGTTTACAGTAATACTAAACAATATTAAGAATTTTATGCTCATCCTTTCTGCATAATGGTTCAAATCCTAATTTTATTATACAGTATATTTGCCTACTTATTGCATGTACATAGTTCATTATTAAAACATCTTAAAAAAATAATAAAGTATACAGCTTCTTTGAATTATCTTTCACATCAGTAACTTCTGATGCTTGCTCAAGAATTGTACCAAGTGGGTACTTTTAACCAAAAAGTACTAAGAATTGTTTGAAACTCAACAGTCTTGCATCACAATTAGAATTTATTTTCTAAATCAACATTCTTACAATTGCACATTTATTCATGGAGTCGCACAATTTGAAAAAAGAACGAGATATTAATGTGAGTTTATATTAAACATCTCCATCTGTCTTTTAAATATCTATACTAATAAAAGAAAGTTTTGCTCTGTGTGTGTGTTTGTCTGTCCATTTGTTTGTTTGTCTGCGATGGTTAGCAAAATCTAGCCCCCCTAGAAGCCTGAAAATTTAGATTTAGGCAGTCCAAACCCTCTCCTAGTGCATCTGAGCCTCAGAATTTTAATGTTTTGAAAATTAGAGTAGTTATTAATTAAAATCTGATCAAAGATCACAAATAAAAAGTCTTCTGAAATCTGCGTGCGCATGCTCAGAAACCCCTTATCCGTATCTCTGTAAATAGAAGAAACAAAGAACGAGTCATCCCGTTTCTTTTGTAAGTTTTTCTAAATTCACTATGGACGAACAGCTGAAAATACAGAAAAATCATCTACATATTCTCAAAAAACGTTCTTTTACGTCTCGAACAATCCGGTTGGTTTGAAAAAATTTCATATTTAACACTTAAAAAAAAATAATCAGTAAGCATCTAATTCATATTTTTTATTTTCTCCCGTTTTCCTAGCCTTCCATCCACCGGACTACAAGAGATACGGAAAAACGCAGGTCACCAAATTAAAGAGCTGAATTTGCCCTTTTCAAAAAACCGCCTTTGGTTTTAAAAAATAAGAAAATTAACCCTTCGAAAAAGTATATTTTCTGTATGTCATTTTGCGATTTTTAAAAATTCGCAACGGCGGTTCAGAGTAAGGTACGAAAAACTAAAAATACCAGACAATAGCTACATTTATTCCTGTTTTAACATCTGTATTTGTTTTTTAAAAATTATAATATTAATCCTTCGAAAAAAATTTGCTTGCAGTTCTCACTTTTGTGAATTCCGATTTTCTGCGATATATAAAATCTGGCATCGGCTTTCTAAAATAAACAAACACACCTAAAGACATCTATGTTCTATCGTGTTTTGGCAGAAACCTTTTATTTAAAAAAAAAAAAAAATACATTAACTCTTTCAAAAATGTTTTTTACTGGAAGTCAACTTCGTATTTTTAACGACTTCTCCTATCTTTAAAAATTCGAATTGGCATTTATAAACAAGATACAAAAAACTAAAAATACTACGCCTAATCTACATCCCTTTGCTTTTTAAAATCTGGTATTTGTTTTGAAAAATTTTAATTTTAACCCTCCAAAAAAAATCATTTCCAAAACTCATTCACATACTTTTTGTTTTTCAGACCAGGTTTAAAAATCTGTATCAACTTGAGAAATGTGAATATGGACAAACAGTAGACTCTAGATCATAGACATGTTCATTTTCTTCAAAACGCACCATTGGGTTTTAAAAAATATCTACACTAACTCTTTCGAAACATTGTTTGCGTAACCCACTTTCATGATTTCTACTATTTTGGCAATGTTTACTTGTGGTTAAATTTAAATTCTACTTGGAAATTTGGTTGGGTCGAGTGTTCTGAAAAGGCCTCTTCCAGAACAGATTGCACCCCTTGGCGATGAAAGGTGGAACTACAGTTGTATCTCTGGTTCTATGGGCGCGATTATGACGGGTTTGGCTCATTCGACTTTATTTCGATAACCTTACGGATTTCAGTCATATTTGTATAGAACAGATTGTTATTATCTCAGGTCTGGGCAACACCAGGCGTGTTAGCTAGAAAAATCACTGAATTGAGCATTTTTATAATTTTTTGCTTATGAAGTTAAGTTACACAATCCTGTTATTGAAGTTAAGTTACACAATCCTGTTATTGAAGTTAAGTTACACAACATGGATTATTCAAATGGGGGTTCACAATACATAAATTGCAAAAGTAAAATTGGCCAGTACGACTTAATGTACAGATTGAAATACATGAGTTTTCAAAAATTAAATGAAAGCAATGCAAACTAAACGAAATAACAAGCACTTGGCAAAAGTGTAACATTTTACTTTCTATAAAGGAAGGTCATACAATCAAACAAATCAACAAAAATTAACCAACTGAATATAGGAAACCAAAGGAAATTTCAAATAAACAGCAACCAAAATAGAGACAGCAAGTTATTCTATCTTTTGCACTACTGAAGGTTGTGCGAAAGCATAGATATGAGAAGTGCCTTTCTCCCATGCTCCCCTTACCACTTTCATCTGCATTAACTGACTTTAAAGGGACTTTCTATGATTGCACATGTGATCTTGGAAAGACCAGACACTTGCTATTGACAATTTTCTAAATTTACATTTCAATACCTAAATGGCAAAACATTACCGTATTTTCGTGCGTATGAGCTACGACGCATACGAGTTTAAAAGTATAAAATATTCTGAGTGCGGCTCTTGCACCAGGGCAGCGTGTACGGGGATTTTTTTTTTTCATAGGGATGTCTTATAATACCTGTTTTTTTTTTCATACCGATATCTTACGATGCCATTTTTACCTCTTTGATCAACTGTCACATGCTCTCAAGTTCGTACCAAAATGTTAGAAAACATCTCCAAATCTTGGATGTTTGTGAAAGGTTATTTGCTTATTTTTGAGAAATTAGTGAGGTGAAAAATGTTGGTCTCACCAGCTCTCAAGTTAAAAATGATTGTTTCCTGTGCACCCATCAATTAGCACTGTATCTTCGGGATATTAGAATGGATATAGAGCCGTCGCGACCTTTTTTTCTAATGTTGGATGGGTTGGGTTGATTTATGTCGGCCAATTATCTACACGAGGGATATAGGCCCTGGGGGGGGGGGGGGTACCCTCTATGGGACGGGGTCTTTCTAAGGGATCCTAACCCATATTTATGGTAATGTTGGAAGAAAACTCCGAACGGTTAGGTCGACAAGTGCGACAGGGGTTTGAACCCAACCCAGCACCTCCCGTCTACCAGCTTTGAGAGCAGAACCTCTCAGCCACTGGTGGGCAGACTTGTATAAAACCAAAAACTTTCTGCGCACATAAATATTGAGTCAAAAACTTTCTGCAAATTAATTTAATGTTTAATAAAATTACGTGTTATATTATTTGGAAGATATAAATTAAAAACAGTAGTTTAAAATAATTACCATTTAAAATTAATTAATATTAATTAAAGAATTATTATTTTGGTTAAAAATAATAATAAAACTAAAAATCCATGATAGGAAGAGCTGAATTCTTATCAATTAAATTTTTTCAATGCACTTAGAAACAACCCAATCCTTAATATTTTGACCTCTTTGCAAGCGTCTGTAATGTCACAACAATGTTTTGCATCTTTAAAATTTTGAATTGTGCGCAAACAGTAAATAAATCGTACATAAACGTACATAAATTGGGGAATATTTTTAATTTTTTGGCCCAGTGACAGAACTATCTTCAAGTGTCTGCAACGCTAATAATGTTTTCAAAAATAGTCTGCAATACGCAATATATCATACAAAATTCGCGATTTTTTCGCGATCCTCCAACGAAATTTGCCGTTTTTTCGAGATACTTCGACAAAATTTGCCGTTTTTTCAAGATCATTCGACGAAATTTACCATTTTTTTCGAGATCCTTCGACGAAATTTACCATTTTTTCGAGATACTTCGACGAAATTTGCCGTTTTTTCGAGACGAAATTTACCGTTTTTCTCGAGACGAAATTTACCGTTTTTTGGATATACTTCGACGAAATTTACCGTTTTTTTCGAGTTCCTTCGACGAAATTTACCGTTTTTTCGAGTTCCTTCAACGAAATTTACCGTTTTTTGGCAATCCTTCGACGAAATTTGCCGTTTTTTCGCGATCTGTCGGCAGAATTCTCCGTTTTTTCGCGATCCGACGACGAAATTTGCCGTTTTTTCGATATACTTCGACGAAATTTGCCGTTTTTTTCGAGTTCCTTCGACGAAATTTACCGTTTTTTCGAGTTCCTTTAACGAAATTTACCGTTTTTTGGCAATCCTTCGACGAAATTTGCCGTTTTTTCGCGATCTGTCGGCAGAATTCTCCGTTTTTTCGCGATCCGACGACGAAATTTGCCGTTTCTTCGACGAAATTGACCGTTTTTTCGTGATCCTTCGACGAAATTAACAGTCTTTTCGAGATACTTCGACGAAATTTGCCGTTTTTTCGAGATCATTCAACGAAATTTACCATTTTTTCGAGTTCCTTCGACGAAATTTGCCGTTTTTTCGCGAACTGTCGGCAGAATTCTCCGTTTTTTCGCGATCCGACGACGAAATTTGCCGTTTCTTCGACGAAATTGACCGTTTTTTCGTGATCCTTCGACGAAATTAACAGTCTTTTCCACGATCCTTTGACGAAGTTTGCGTTTTCTCCGTAGCCCTTCGGCAAAATAAGCATTTTTCGCAGATCTTTCAACGAAACTAAAGTTTTTTTGACGGCCTTTTGACTAAATTTGCGTTTTTTTCGCGATCTGTTAACGAAATTAGCCATTTTTCGCGATCTTTAAATAAATTTCGTGTTTTTTCCGCGATTCTTCGACGAAATTCGCCGTTTTTTTTTTTTTGCGATCCTTCGACGAAGTTTGCCGTTTTTTCGCGTAAATTACGCACTATAGCGCTGAATGTATTTCTGTCTGCAGGTGCCCTAAAAAGTCTGCGACGCCCGTCGCAGCATCGCGTACATTCTGCCACGGGGTTTTTTGGTATTAAAAAAAAAAAAAAAAAAAATTCCCCTAAAAATATTTTCTGCAAAGTTCCGAATTTTGCAGAAAATTTTCCGCGCACGGCGTGCGCGCGTGCGTCTATATTATACAACTCTGCTGGTGGGGCTTGCTAATATTTTGTTTTAGCAGTAAGTTTAGCTAAGTCTTAGAAAATTTAATGTGTATTTTGTCAAACGAGATCTCCCTGCCCCTTTATTTAAAAAAAAAAAAAACAGGAATGCTACTAGTTATGCTGACGTGGTGTCAGCAAAGTCACTATACGATATTTTTTATATATTTATTTTTCTGGCACTTTAAGTGAAAATATATGTATGTATATATTAATAATAATACGATATAGTTCAACCACGCTTCTAAGAACTCCGGTTGGCAGAATGCCAAGCCGATTCCATTCACAAAGTAGGGAGAATAGCCCCGGCAAAAAAGCTGAAATCAACGCTCTTTATCTTAGGCAGCGTACTTACGGCTTACGGACTTCCCCATTTTCGACATGGACTAGCCATTTTCGCCCATGCGCAGTTCGCTCCAGGTTTCTATCAAGCGTGGTGCACCAGTATTTCTTTATATTTAATTACTAGTTTAATTCATTTTTTGTTTGTACCATTTAAGTGAAAATATTTATAAATAAATTTGGGTTTTTTGGGTGCGGCGCTTATGTGGATATACTTTAAAAAAATAGATTTTCATAGATGCAGCGCTTACACGATGGTGCGGCACATACGTGGATATACTTTTTTTTAAAAACACATTTTTACTGGTGCGGCACTTACGATGGGTGCGGCGGGTATTCTCGAAAATACGGTACTCTAATAAAGAGATGAAAGGCAATTAATATGCATCACTGAAGTGAGTACAAACTACCAACATGCTTTTTATAGAGTAAGTAGCAATAGTAAATATAGTTCGTTTACAGGAATGCACAAAAGGATTCCATTATATTAAGATTTATGAGGAAAAATTATTTGCAGTGTATTTTAATTATGTTACGCTATTTCAAACACAATCAAATTGATTTTATATTACAGATGTGCACTGCAACATGTTTTCTATAGATTATTGAGTGTGTAGAATTTATCGTTTATTTATAGAGATACTCAAAATAATTTGGTTACATGATTAACTATGAACCATAACTGCTAGATGTGCATTTTCAGCTTTGATATGAATTATTAAACATAATTAATTTTTAGTGTATTATGAGGAGCGTCGATCATATACAGTGCTGCATGAAAGAATTCACACATATTACCGGATATAGATAGTAATGGCTGAAGATTAATTTTCACTACATTGTGTTTTTTAACCATTTACAGGCCAAATTCAGATCCAGATATATTTTTAATTATTTTTTTGCACATTATGCCTTCTAATGCTTTAGTTAAGGGATATTAGTCATTAATATGGTGGAAATTTTTTTTTTTTACATATAATTTTCAGAAGATGTTATTAAAAAAAAGGATAAGATTAAATAAGAATAATTTAACTTTAACCAAACATAATATTTTACATTCATTTTTAAGTTATATTTGCTTAATAATAAAACATGTTGTATATAAACATGAAATAAATATAATTTTTATAGATATTCATATTACATATATTTGTTTAATTATATGAGTGATATTTTTATTGTGTTACAATATGCAAAAATAAAGATTATTTTAGCTTTTTTTGCCTTCATGCAAATTTTGGCTTAGTTTTTCTGCAGCAAATGTTCTTATGATGTAAAAGACACTCTGATATGACAAGACAATTTGTTAAATTTTTATAAAATTTTAAAGCTAGACAAATTTTGAACAATTATTTTTATGGCTTTAAAAAATTCAACTCTTTGTCATATCTTATGCTGCAAACTGCACTCCTATATGACTATTTTGTTAATTTTTTTGAATTTTTGAAATGTTAAGACTTATTGGACACCCTGTATATGTATATATATTTTAACTAAATATCCATTATCAGTTTTTAATGATTGATTTAGAACTGTTTTGGAAAAACTCTTTTTAGTTTTCATCTTACATTCAAGTGTATTAAGCATAGTTAAATCAAAATGCAAATAGTTTTATTTTTTTGTAAAGTTATCATTTCCTTTATTTCTTACTGAAATTTATTTTTTTTGAAAATGTAATGCTTTTATAGTATAGCTATGCTACTTTAATAAACTGGCACAGCTATGAATACAAATTTTTAGCTTTTCATTTGTAAATTAATGATTTTTTTTTTTTTTTTTTTTTGTTTATTTACTGTGATTATCTTAAGATTTTCTGTCTGGTGCAAAGTGAAAGGAAGTTGTTAAAATGTTTTAATCATTTCACAAGTGTTTTCAGTATTAATACCAGAAGGAAGTTGATAAGAAAAAGATAAAACTGATGTCCAAAGCAATTTATCAACAGAATGACCTTGAATATTAGGATTATAAAACTGATTTGCTATCTTTTTTCTAAAGATAAGATGCTCATCTGTTTTTTGTTTTTTTATTAAAGTTAACTTTATTTCTAAATGTATTACATTTATTTATTTTTATTTTTTTTTTTTTTTTAAGATTAATACATATTTTTTATTTTAAAGTGTTAATTATTTTTTATATGATGTAGTTACAATATACTTTTTTTTTTTAATGAAATATTTAAACCAAGATTGAATGTAATTAAAATATTTATAAAGTTTCCAATGACATTATTATATTTTCTATACCAGTATTACCCAGATTGTCAGTCTGCAAACTTTTATTTTTTTAAATTATGTTTCATACATTCTTATTTCTTGAGAGAAAGGAAAATGCCACATTTAATTATTTATGAGGGTGTAAAAAAGTTTTCAAAACAGAAAATATTTATGCTTATTTTGTGTCAGTATGATTCACAAATAACATGAGAATATTGAAAAATGTGACATTGAAAGCAAAATAAATGTAAAAATTAACCATGCATGTTAAATATAATGAAAGTTCAATATTTAACAGACATTTTAAACATCATTTCATTACAACTGTAACTGAATAAACTTGACTGTAATTTGTCTTTTCAACAGTTTTTTTTTTTTAATTTTCTTTGCTAGAAAGAGTGTTTGTTAAGTTTCACCAGTGTTATTATGAAGTATTTTTGAATGATAATTTCAGAAATACAAAATATAAATAAATTATAAGATATTTTTATGAACCAATAGGTTTTTATTTAAGGGACTATTACAGTAACTGGAAAATTATTTGTCTATAAGCCAAACCAAAAATTTTATAGCCAACTCATAAAGGGGAAAATTAGTGGTGGCCACCAAGTGAAAAAAAAAAAAGGTGGCTATTAAAAAATTATCTGCTTGCCGGCACCTTTCGGCAATCTTTTCTAGAGATAATAAAATTTTGTTGCATTTCATCAATGATTCCACTTTTGCTGGTTCCAATATGTTTATGTTAACATATTGATTTGGGTTATTTAATTTTAGATTAATATTAATAAAAATTTTAACAAAAGTTTATTATTTTAACACTTTTAAATTGAAAAGAGGCCAATAATAAAATTGTCACTGCTGTACTGGCCACTAATTTATACTGTAGACACAGCTGAACGTACTGAAAGTTTTTTCAGTCACAGTAAATGTAACTAGTGGACTTAATATGTACAAAGCCATTTCAGCTAATATATTAGTACCATGCAAGTTTCTTCACCATAATAGAATATGCATACTATCTAACACTCCCATTAAAACTTTTCTTTCCTGGATACCCTAGTTTTCTCTGTAAGTAAACTACATACAACCATCTTAAACTGAGAGCTGTCTAATCATTTGATGACTAGCTTCATAAATCATAAACCACAAAGTAAATCATAGGATTTTTAGGTTACCCCATTCCATCAGTGTATTTAAAATATCTGCTCCAAAGTGGAGAGGACCAACAACAGATTCTTTTCTTTTCTAAAGTTTGTCAAGAATAAGTTTTTTTTAATGAAAATATGGGAAGTAGCTGATAATATACTTTTTATTAAATTTATTATGTACTAAAATAATATGAGATTCCTTTGATTGAAGGGATTCAATAAGTTCTACTACTGGGTTAACAAGTTGGAAATTGTACGTCAAACGTTACAAACGAGGTGCGTTCGTACGCACGTTTTAGAATTAAATTCATGATATCCCGTGCGTAGAACGGGTTAAACAGCTAGTTAAGTATATATTTTATGACACTGTTCATACAAATATCTTAACTAGTTATATAAATATTCAGATATATATGTATCAGCTAGTTATATAAATATTCAGATCTTGATGATTTTTAATTCTGTGAAATGAATTATATCGTCTGCAGATTAATTTCTGTCATAAAATAAGTATCTTGGTCGCTTGACGATTAAACTTCGGAAGCTCCTATAACAAAAAAGCACCAATTAAAAAAAAAAAATCAAATTTCTTAATAAATATTTTTATTAATATCTCCTAAAGTTTTGATTCGATTTTAATAAAATTTGAAATGTCTCGACAAAATTCTGCAAAGATAATATATTTTAAATTGCAAACCATTTGGTTGGGTAGTTTTTGCGTTGTTATATGCGGACAGACAGACAGATAGACGGACAGACAGACAGACGGACGGACAGACAGACGGACGGACCAAACGACGACTATAGGTGCTACGTATTTATATAATTACGAACGCACCTAAAAATGCAGACTGTTTTTCCAATACAAATCCAAAGCACATCATCTAAAAGTTTTAGCTGAGAAGACAACTGAGCTTCTTCATTAACTGCCCTAGTTTGTGACATAAACTTATTATTTCTTAAGCTTTTAAGACATTGTAAATAACTTCTCCACCTAGTTTTTCATGGCAATTTCATGGAATAATTTTTCTTACCTTCTTCTTCCTGAATTCAATTAAACATTGCATGTAAACAGCTACTCTGTTTTTTGGACTTCACTCAGTTAATGTTCAGAATGTAGTAAATGTGAAAAATGGGCAAGGCAACCCAATGGGACATGTGGGTGTTTTTTTAAATCTAATGTGAAAGCTGCTGTCATATTTGCAAGCATTGTGAGCTATGATAATGGGATTTTTTTCAGAATTAGGATTTTTACAGTGATGTAGGAAAATAAAAATTCCCAGATATAGTCTATACTTGAGTAAATACCCATGGATGTACTTAAAAAATAAATATCTACCTGCTGGGTATTTACCCTTCCAGCATCACTGACCCTGTCTAGAATGTTTTCTTGCACATATTTACATCTTATTGATTAGAATTTTCTTTTCTTTAATGCATGATTGATAATATTCATAATGCAGTTAAGTAGGATTAAAAATAAAATTTTATTATTTATTTATTTTTTCCTTAAAAGGATAGAAAGTTATACACTTACAAAATTTTGCAATCTGTTTGTAAAATATATTTTCTTTATCTGCTGTCTGTTTATCAGTATTGAGCTTCTTCCTATGAAATCTTATCTAGAAAAGTAATCAGCTTAATATTTCAGTGCAATAAACTTTATCTGTCTGAATATATATTTTTAGGAGTTCTTAAATGTATTATTATTTTTCATAGAATATGAAACTTAATTTTAGACCAGATTCTTTAGAAAGGTTTAACACAATAAATCTTGTATAGTTTTGTTTTCACCCAGATTTTATTCTATTTAATATTTCTAAATAATTAAAGATAAACATTGATTTTTTTTTATGTTAATGATTTATGCAATTTGGTTTACCTTCTGGATTTGATCCATGTACATTTATTGCACTGAACAGTATGTTAAAAATATCATCAGTAAAATTTTCTTTTAGGATTTGTTATCCAAGTTCTTTTAGGAATACTATAATTTTAAGGAAATGTATTTATATAAGAGCATGGCTTTGAAGTGTGATATAATTGAATAATGTGGTAGGTGTATTTTTCTAGGTAAACTAAAATGTTTTCTTTTAACTAGTTTCAACTTTAATAAAAATAAGAATTCTACAAATTTCTTTTTTAGGAATATGATCCTTAAAAACTTAAAATATTATGGATTTATACATAGAAAAGATGGAAGTTTTTTTTAAAAAGAATTATAAAATAAAGTACTTCTGGTAAGGCATGGTCTTCTTTCAAAATAATAAATAAGAATAAAAATAAATAAATTTCAAAATTATACAGTTAGAATTGGCTGTGCTTCATATTTACATCTAGAATTGTGTTATTCTGCAAGTATGTATTCAAGACTCTTGTGGTTATATTACAGATGCATAAAGATAAACACATTTCATCAAATATTTTATACTGCACATTATCTGATAATAGGGCTTTAATTTTTTTTAAATGAGGTTACTAAATAAATCAGACCTGTGTTTATGTTTCTAAAAGTAGATTGTATAAATGGATTTGCATTTCTATTATCTATATTATTTAAGTTTAATTC
Organism: Maratus michaelseni; assembly: GCA_963931845.1. Lineage (NCBI taxonomy): Eukaryota > Metazoa > Arthropoda > Arachnida > Araneae > Salticidae > Maratus > Maratus michaelseni. Next base: position 405,335,464 of record OZ007587.1, read on the forward strand.
ATGATTTTTATTTCTTTTATTTTGCATTCGTAGCGGAAAATTAACCTCTCCAAGATGGAAGCAGTTCAAAGGGTTGAAGTTACGCCTGAAGGAAAAAATAAGGTTAAACAACATGATATGGCGAGCCTGGCATATGCAGTGTAAGTAACATTTTGCATTTATTTCTTTGCAATTTTTCTGTAAATAATTCAGTAACATGCTATTGTTTTCTCAAATATTACGGAATTTTCATGTTACAGAGATGTTACTGTTATATTTGTTATATAATATACCTTTTGTCTTTCTAGTTGTAATGAAGATAAAAACAGACAAACTATGTCAGTTTGCAACTCCGTTAGACGGGGACACTCATATGAAACCAGAGGTGCCTATGGATATTTTATTTGTATGATATGAATATGTTGTATGATTTCAAAATTCTATAATTTTCTTTTTACGATAAACAAGCTTTATTCAGTGGTAGTGTTAAAAAAATTCCTCATTTCAACAAAATAAATATTTAAAAAACGATAAATCACATGGTGCTCAACAACAAGTTTGAAACAGCCTTTCTTCAGAAATGATTTGAATCCTTGATAGTACCTTACTATTGTATTGTGGGAGCATCATCTGTTACTATAGTCACTGTTAACCCCTTTGTGACCAGTGACAGTCGTTTAGGATGCATCAAATCCTTGAATTTGAACACCAGTAAATTGAAATAGAAATTTTTGCCTTATCTAATCGCAGCTTTTCAGAGATTCAATAAGGCAAAAAATTCTATTCAGAAAACTTGGTACTTAAAATTTAAAAGAAGTGTAAAGCATGCTCATTGTGAAGGTGTTAAGGGTATTGCTTTTTCTTGAGAAAATGTCTTCACAATATGTTAGAAATTAGCTCTTCTTTTTTCCTATTGCTTTTGATTGTAGTAGAAAAAAAGACATTCTTGACATCCCCCTCCCCCCTCATTTACAAAGCGAGTGCTAGAAATAGCAATTCATTCTCTGGCAGTATTGTTTCATCCAGTTAAATAGGAGTTGATTTTAAAATTTCGCAGATAGATTGTTCATTTTCTTGATGCATTTCATTTATGTTACATTGAATTGTTTCAGTGTGCATCAAATATTCGATTTGTATTCATATTTTACCATATTCGTACCATATATTACCATATTACCGAACATTAAGTTATTCGGTTAAGACAAATAGCAAACTATTTAGTCTGCCGAATTTTCGGTTTGGTATCTTGATATTCAGTCAAACCGAATATTCAAAGAAAACTCTTTTAAAAATATTTTTTAAAACTTTAGATAACTTTTATTTTTAACTGTCAAGAGATAGTGATATTCAGGAAAATTAAGAAACAGAATCATATTTAAATAACAGAGATTGATTTTACTTTATTTATTTGCTGTTAGAAAAGTAGCAATTAAGAAAATTAATTGTTAATGTCGACATTCACAGAAACTAATGATACATAAATGTTACCGAATATTGTTTGCTTTTTCACAACTGGGTGTTTCTAAACATAATGGAAGATAATACACAGCTTTCAGGGGTTATAATAAGTAACAAGGAAAACAGTTTTTGCATGGGAAATCAGGTTCACAATCCACTTATTCAAAAATACAGTGTATCTCACTCCAAGTCTAACTTGCATTTTCATTTAACTTTAACAGTACTAATGAAAATATTGTAATGATATATTCAAACATCCGACTTACTTTGCTTTCTGTGAAATATGACAAGGAGTGCTAGAAAATGCCACCATTGCAGTGCAAACAACTCTAAGTTAGACATTCTATTATTCAGAATGCAGCTGACAATACATATACTGTGTCACTGACTAAAATTCAGTCACTTCCAATGATTTCATCACATTTCATACAAAGCAAAGTTAATATGATGAAAATCTTGCTAAAATATCTTCATTATTGTTAAACAATAACAACAAAAACTACAGTTTTAATTTAATTTTTTTTTATAAAGAAATGATTGGTATAAAAATTAAGAAAATAAAAAAAATTAAAGTTATTTTTAATTTTAAGAAGGAAAGTGAGAAATTTGATGTGCTTTGTTAATAAAATATGAAAATTGTTAAAACTATACTACAAATGATTAAAAGTAAGTGAAAACACTACTAACACATTGACCGCTGTAATATTTACATGTATAGTGAATCCTGTATAGTGTGAATCGTATTTGATTCATACAGCGGTCAATGTGTTTAATATTCCTAACAGTAGGGTTTCTTCACTTACATTAAAGGGCATGAGGCAGTCATAGCAGTCCAGCATGTAACAGAAAACCTCTTCTCTGTTTTAATATACAAAGTGACTCAAAATAGAGGTTGTGGCAATTATCTCTTAAAACACTCATGATAGAAATATCTTCCAATTACAAAAAATATACAAATGAAGCATAGCTGTGAGATATTTCATATCCTTTACAAGCATCTGTATCTGTATACATATTAAAATTTGAAATTTATTTTTTTATAGAACACTCTTTTCTCATAATTCATACTTAGGGAAAAATTTGCTTTTGTATGAAAAACATAAAAAAAAAGGTTTATTCTTTTGCAATTTATTCTGTTGGGCTGTTTAAGATAACAGATCAGTTGCCCATATTGAAGGGTCGACTGAGTGAATTGTGCCTGCCAGATTTATCTAGGATAGTCCAGTTGGCAGAGCATTGGCAGCTTAAGCCAAAGGTCTCTGGTTTAAATCTTGGCCTGGACACTTTTTCACTTAGTTGGAAAATTACAACTCATATGATTTAATTACCAAATAGAAGAATTCTGTTAAAATTAATCAAGTGTAATTACATATCCAGTGTTTGCTTGGAGTTCCATTACCAGTGATTTATTCTGTTGAGCTGTTTCAGATAACAGACCAGATGCCCTTATCAAAAGGTTGATTGAATGAATTGTGCCTGTAAGATTTATCCAGGATAGCTCAGTTGGCAGACCATTGGCAGTTTAAGCCAAAGATCCCTGATTCAAATACTGGCTTAGACACTTTTCACCCAGTTCAAAAATTACAACTCATATTATTTTTTTTACATCCAAAATTTACTGAATTATGATACTTTGAATTTTATGATTTTCAGTGTTTTCCAGTACTCAAAGTGTTTTTTCTGTTTTTTGTGCCAGAAAACACTAAAATTTACAAAATTCAAAGTATCATAATTTGAAAAGTTTTGGTTGTAAAAGAACAGGATTCTTTAATGTTCCTTTTTAAGACACAGGAAAACATTTTTTCAAAATATAAGTTATAGGCAAAAGAAGCTGTATAAAAAAATAAGTTTTTATTTTAATACATATAATACAACTCCTTGTAAAACAAATGTCATATCTAAAAGCCATACTTTATTTGTATACTTTTTGTCAGTGGAAGTAGTTTCTATCATTAGTAGTTTAAGAGATAATCACCATAACTTCTATTTTGAATCACCTAGTATAGCTTAATGGTTTATTCATGAGCTAATTTGTCTGGGTGACTAATTGATTAGTTTTAGACTTATGAATGATATCTTTATATGTTCCTTTTTCTAAGAATTGTGATCAGACACTTTGCTTCATATTTAGTTTTTTTTCTTGCTAATGTTTTTTATATAATTTTGATTCTTATGTAATCAATTTATCAGGCTGTGGTAATCGAAGGCACCTATTGGAAACGGAGAATGGCTAACATCACTGCTGAGTACCAGAAATGGAGACTTTTTTACCGAGATCGCTTTCGAATGAAATCTAGTCCTGAAGCTGAAAGTGTATGTTTACATACCTGAAATTAATATATTAAGATTTTGTGATGAAATTATAATTTTGTAGATTAACACAACTTGTTAATATTGTATTTTGGAGAATTTCATTTTGCAAATTTAAGATATATCGGTCATTCTCACCAAAATGGCACAATTAGCTTTAAAAAAGAAAAAAAAAAAAGCTCTACAGAAGTGTATAAAAGATCTTATACATTACATAGATATGTTCATTTATGATTAATAAATGCCCTTGTATTCGTAGTCGAGTTTTCTAATTTATATTTCATAATATTTTGACTTTTTTAAATTCTGACCTTTCTACAGAGAAGACATATGCCCAGTGGCAGAAAGTTCTGTAGCTGTCTGCGACAAACTTTTAAAATTTCATAATCTGTCTGCAAATTTTGTGTGTAATTTTAATGAATGAATAATACATACTAAACTAGAAATTTTTCATCTTTTTATTTAAAACAGGGTAAGCTTGATGCATACTCATTAATTTTGCTTATAACTTTTGATGTTAGATATCGTTTCATCATCTCACTTTTTGTGGGATTTCTAAAAGGGGAAGGATACGCTTAGGGGGGGGAGAGAAATTTACTTCCCCTGATGCAGCTACAGAAATTCCTTCTGGAGAAAATGTCTTAAAGTCCTGCATCAGCTGCAGATCAGGTTAACATTGTTTTCAGTTCGAGCTGAGTTTAGATTCCTGCAGGTTGGATTCCGGTTAACTCATTTTTTTAAAAGCTGGTTCTGTATATTGTTTCAGATTAAAAAAATTATGTATTAAATATGGATGTTTGTCTGTGTCTGATGTTTTCTGAAGAGACCGCTAAGTGCAGAGCTGCAAGATTTGGAAGGAAGAGTCTGAAGTGTTGTTTTGTCTGAAGTTATGCACCTCAAAGCCCATTTTTGGACTAGTTTTCTTAATTTTTTATGTTTTTTTTTTTTTTTTTTTTTTTTCAGTGAATTTTCTACATTAGTAAAAGGAATTAGGAATTCCTCTATCTATTTTTGAATTTTTTATGCAATTTTTAGCATTTCTTCTCGTTTTGCGACGATCTTTAGACATTAAGTAAAAGGAACTGGGTTTCAATATTTTAGCAGTCTTTTTATGCAGTAAATTTTGACGATACTCACGATTATTTTTTCCCAAAATCGTTTGATGAAAATCACGTTTTTTTTTTTTTTTTTAATCGCGATCTTTTGCCGAAATTCGCGTGTTTTTACCGCGATCCTTTGACGAAAATCGCGTGTTTTTAACGCGATCTTTTGACGAAAAGCGCGCGTTTTTACCGCGATCCTTTGCCGAAATTCGCGTGTTTTTACCGCAATCCTTTGCCAAAATTCGTGTGTTTTTACCGCGATCCTTTGACGAAATCCGCGTGTTTTTACTGCGATCCTTTGACGAAATTCGCGTGTCTTTACCGCGATCTTTTGACGTAATTCACGTGTTTTTACAGCGATCTTTTGACGAAATTCCGTGTTTTTACCGCGATCCTTTGCCGAAATCCACAAGTTGCAGACAGTTTTTAAAATTAATTTCATTAGTGCAGACAAAAATTGTCTGCAAGAGATTTTCTTTGTCCGCGACTACGTCGCCGTGTCGCGGTGTTTCTGCCACTGGGGACATATGATAATCACAGACAGGGACTATCATATTTTTAAAAATTTAATGAAGACATAATTGAGTAACTATTTGACATAGATAGTAGATTTGCCTTTAATAGTTAAATTGGAAAAGTACCTATTAGGGATCAGTTTAAGAAAACATATATTTTTAGACAAATAGCACTTTTTAAATAACAACACTGCGCGTTGGTAAATTGAAATTCATAGACAATTTGAAATAAATGAATAAAAAATTTTCATGAAAGTAATCATTTATTTCCTAGATTAAAAAATAATAGATTTTTTAAAAATTAATAAAAAGAATAAAATGCAAATATTATCCTCTCTAAGAGAAAATCCTTTCAGTAATTGCCGTTGCAACATGTCTGTTATATACACTGATTGTTCCATATGAAATACAATTTTTATATATCTCTATGACAATATACATCACAAGTATGTGTAGTTATAGTTAGTTACCTGTGCCTTTTTAACTAACCAAAGTGAGCAGTTTGAATTTATAGAATGTAATTTTCTGAAAAACAATGAACATCAGGATTTCCTTACTTTTCAAATTTCTTGTTGTGTTTGAGACCTCCTTATACTGCACACAATATTTGATGGATGATTTAAAAATTAGACAATATCAGTAAAAAAGTTTTCTTTTTTAGTACCACTTTCATGGTTTTGACCACATTTTTATTTTACTTTTAATCAGCTTAGGAACATTTTTAAGAATATGTTTCTGTAACAGCACAGACTTCTCTTGAGAGTCGTTTACTTTAATTTCATTCATTTTGCATTCATTATATTTCTGATAAAGTAAAGTTCTGTTTTTGGAATCACAGGACATTGAACTGAACTTCTAATGTATTTTTTACATTAATTATATTCAGGGTTCGGTGATATATATCAATGGATATATATCTTGATATATATCTGATATTTATTTTCAAAATATCATGAAATTTGATATTTTCACATATTTTATATTTATTTTCAAAATATTGCATGTAATATTTTTGATATTTTCAGTCAAAACAAGTGTAAAGGAATTTTTTAAATGTTATTGACTGTGTCATTATGTAGATAAAGATTTTTTGCTCTTATAGTGGCTTTTTTAGCCCCCAAACCCTCCCTTCCAACCAAAAAAAAAGAAAAAAAAATTCCAAGTTTTATGTTTGAAGCTCAATTTTTAAATGTAGAATCAATAATTATGTGGGACAATATTTACTTAGAAAAGCCACTGAAAGATAAACTAACTGATTTAGATAAACTTGCAACTTCATTAAAAATAATTTGTTCTTTTTTTGGTTTTGTTCAGTTAAGCAGACCAAGCTTACTATATTTATGTTCAAATTTTTTCATAAAAACAAATTATTTTGTTATATAAACCATAAAATTTTCTTAAAATTTGATTACAAAATCTTAATAGTTAGTTTCTTGTGAGTGTAAAAAGCAGATTGTGTCTATTTTCAATTACTTAATCTTAAATTTTGTTAAATAAGTGAAAAAAGAAATACAAAAGGACAGTTAGAATAGTGTTTTATTATGTTTTAATGTCTAATTTATATTAACTTTGAAAATATTTACAATGTTCAATAAGTTGACTATTTTGAAAATATCGGATATATATCAAAATATCAGATATTTTTGAAAATATCATATTTACGAACCATGATTATATTACAGTTATGCAACTTGCTTTTTAAAAGTAATATGTTTTCATGTACTACTTTGCATAAAAATGTCTTTTGATGATTGATTGGGCATTATTTTTGCCTTTTTAAATTTATTAGATATTTGTCTTAAAAGCTCCAGAAAATAGCAATTTTTTGAATACTTTAGATTTAATATTTCTATTTTCGCTGTTCAGTTCTCTTCTTATTTTCTTTATCAGGAATTCATATTTACTTTCTCTCCTTTTGTTTAATTTGCTTCATCATTTTCTTCATCTGCTTCAATTCATCTTTTGTAGCCTAGTATTTAGTCTTTTGTTTTATTCTTCTAATTCTTTTGTCTTCTTTTTTTAAGTTTATGTTCATTTCTTCATAGCACCTTCTTTCCTCTCACAATTATTTTTTTGGACACTTCCATCATTTAAAATGGGTGGATTGAATTTTGGGCCGTTATGTTAAAATAAATGATCAACGTAAAAAATAGCACAAATAAAATATACATAAAGTAGCAAACAGCTGTTTCGAAGCCTCTAAAGCTCCATCATCAGTGCCAAAGTTAAAAAGATTAAAAACAGATTTAAAAGTTTAGGCCATTTCATCTTGGTTGCGAGCAGAGACACAAGCATACTTACAGGGCCTATACTTTAAACTCTGTTTTTAACTTTGGCACTCATGATGGAGCTTTAGAGGCTCTGAAACAGCTGTTTGCTATTTTATATATATTTTATTTGTGCTATTTTTTACGTTGATCTTTTATTTTAATACTTCCATCATTATTTAATTCAGAAGATGAACTTAGAGAAATATTATGTTTCAAATGCTCTTCAATTTCTCTAAACATTTATTTTGTTTGCAATATTTGTTTTCTTTTCTAAACTTTTTATACCATCTTTTTCTTACGTCCATTCATTTTATTAACACTTCTAATTTTTCTAGTGGCCTTTCTTTGGTAGTATCATTATCTTTTTCCTATGTTCTTAATAATAAAGAGCTTTTTTTTTTTTTTTTTTTTTTTTTTAATTTCAGCCTACAACATCTCATAAGAATTTTTTTTTCAGCTCCCTTTTCTTCTGAATTTGAGCATCTGACTGCTTTGGCTTTTTATTTTTAATTTCGTTAATTTTCTTAAAAGAAAAAAAAATGTTCTAACACTTGTTATAGATTATTGAAATTATAACAATATAAATATTCTATATTGTTTAGCTTTTCTAATAAAAATAATATAGTTTTAGTATTAATTCTTTTTAAAAATATGAATGAAATTATAAATAACTAGCAGATCCTGCAGAAACTGCATCAATGTATTTTTAAAAACTGTGATTGTGGATTTATTTTTTCACTGGTGAAACTCTGAACTAAAATCGGTAAGTTGTATCGATATCGAGTCGAATGAGTCAAACCGCGTCGTGATCGGACCCATACAACCCGATATAATTTGAAATGAAATAGCTAAATCGTTAGCATTTTTTTTTTTTTTTTATATAAAAATCGGGGGTTTTGCTAAAATAAAAAATTATGAGCCGAATTCGAATATTTTTTGAAACTCTGAAATCCCAGCCCACTTTAAGCAAGAATGCATACTTTTCAGATCCAAAAATCTGATACTTTTAAAATTTTTATAGGGCCTCAAAATTTGGCAATATAAAAATTTTCAACCTTTCTGTGAATAGACTCAATGTCTCAAGTGAAAGTCAGGCATTTTGGCTATGAAAGGATATGCTAAAAAAGTGAATCAATTAATTAAAAAATAAATTATATTTCTGCTTCTAATTATCCCATAGTTATAAAAATTAGATATTTGGATTTGTCATTGAAAAATATGTATAGATGCATAATTGATTAATCTATAAATGCAATATTTAAAAAAAAATTAATAGGGCCATAATTCTTCTAGTATAAACAAATGTGGTTTCTGTCCTTTCCGATTGAACACCAACGAATGGGGTTCTCATTGTAAACCCCGCTGTCAAATAAAGCATGTGGAAGAAGGCTCATCGATCACGATAAAGGTACTCGGGGAGGGGGTAGAAAAAATTGAAGTCGTAGAAGGAGCACTAGGGTTGCAAGCATTAAGCCAATAGGTGAGTTATTCTCTCCCCAGCCCTCTTGATTCTTGTTAATTCTATTACCTCCTTTATTCAACGTTAAAAAAAAGTTGAAATATGTGCAGAAAGATAGATTTTGCGCTGAAATTTTTGGCTTGTTGCTTTAATATATAAGGATCATTAAATTTAATTAAAAAATATTTATTAAAGGACTTTTAATTGATACTTTTCTATTTAGTCAAACTGTATTATGACTTTGAAGATATTGTGTCCTCCATAGATAGTGCCATCCCCTCCAAGGATATGCAAAGTCCACAGAGGAAATTTCATTGCGAAGACAAAAACTCAAGTTTGGAATTTTTAAGTGTTTTGGTTTTCAGTTTGCTAAATGGTGCATTTCTTTTTATTAAAGGCAATCTTAAAGCTATCTAAAATTTGTATTATAATTATAAATTAGCTTTTTCTTAACTTATTGATGATGACCATGGTGTGTACATTGAGAACTACGCCAAACTCCAAATGGAACTAATAAATTGGAAAAGATTCAATAGCTTCACAACAGAACAGAGTTATATTTAAAAAACAAAATGGCTTGCTTTCTCCCAAACGACCTAATGATTATGCATGTACTGTCATATATGGTACTTTTAGTGTCTGCGGAGGGAGATTTTTTGGCTATGGACACACAGTTTACAAGTTAGTTCTTTAGTAAAAATAAAACCATTAAAAAAAAGTTATAACTTAACTAAAGACTTTTTAACTAGTTATTATTGAAAAAAATGTTAAATTGTTTAAACGTCAGTGTTTAAGATGTAGGGGCATCCATTGGGGGGAATTTCGACTTATATTCATTAAAAGATTAAAGATATTTTGTCGGAAATGTATTTAATAGCTAACTTAAATATATGTATGAATAAAAATATTAGGAAATTTATTAAATTTCTTAATATTTATCCCTTTGTGACCGTAAAAAGCACCTTTTCTTGAGAATGACCTGTGTACATATTTAAAAAAAAATAAATATTCACTCCAATTTTAAATTAGAACTATTTGTAATAAAAGATTATTTTATCTTTTAAATATATATATATATATATATATATATATATATATATATATATATATATATATATATATATATATATATATATATATATATATATATATATATATATATATATATATATATATATTGTTTTTCTTGTTCTTTAGATTGCTATGGATTTAGATAACAGATGGCCTTCTTGGCCAAAAGAACCTTATTCCAGCCTTCAAAGTGCCATGGATGAAGATTTTATTATGGACTTTAGTGACACATTGTTTAGTAGTTTAAACTCAAGTCAGCCTTTTGATTTTCCTAATCCACGGGAGATTGGTAATTGGATAATAATTTTTTTGTACTTAAATAAATGTCTGTTCATTAGCATTTTTGAAAAACATTTCTTTTACTTCTTTCTTTTCATTTTAATTTTCTTTATGCATCTGTTGTAATTTTTAATCAAATTTTGGATATTTCTGAACTTTTAAATTGATACTCTGATTTGGAAAATTCTATCAACCCCCCCCCCCCCTTTTTTTTTTTTTTTTTTTTTTTTTTTTTTTTTTTTTTCTTATTGTTCCTTTTGCTAATTTTTCCAGTGATTGGAATAAATTTTATTAGAATTTTTAAAAAAGACATGTCTGCTTAACTGTCTGCTAGCCTGTTCCCCATGCTCTAACTTTTATAAAATTACTTGCTCATATTTCCATGAAATTTCATTATGCTCTTAAGGTAGACAGTCATAGCTTTCTTTTTTTAAAACTTTTATTGCAATGTACATGTATATTACAGGAGTACAACAAAAATATAAATACATTATCATATCTGCTGTTCAAAATGTTCAAATTCTTAAAAAAACCAAATATATTTTGAGATAAAACAGTTAGACTAGTTATCTTCCTTGTTAAAAAAAAATGTCTATCTTAAACGACTTAATATGTTATACTGGCTTTGTTTTTTTAGTGTTGGAAATTTTATTGTTATCTTCTTTAAGATGAAACTATGTAAAGAAATGATTTTCAGCATTTATGAAACAGGAAGATAAAAAAGAAAATTATGTATTTTATGTCGTTTCTGAAGGCAAAAATATTTTGAATTCTGAAAGTTTGTAAACATAAATACAAAGTGACTGTAAAGATCTCCTTTCTGTGATAACAAATTAAATTAATGTTTCTCAGTTCTAGTAGAATATTATTAAAACATTCGTTGACGGAATTATAAATAAATCATTTCGTTACTTTCTGAAACACTTTTTTTTCCTTTTTGTCGAATTAACGTGTTTACTTTTAGTCCAGTGAAATTTCTTTTATTCTTTCTTTTTGGTAAACATGGTTATATATCCAAACAAGATTTTATTTAAAGAGGAGCCTGATTTTGGATCGAAACTTGCAAACTTTTTTTTTTGCCCATGAAGCAGGGAGAGGGGAAAAGACCTTATTTGTCCCTTGTCAAATATGTCTGTATTTATTAAACCATCAAATGTACAGAAGCGAGATCATCTTTTTAAAATACCGTCAGCAATGGTGGCCAGCAGCAGCAGAAAAATACATTAAGATCTTATGCACATCAGAGATTTAAATTTACATAACAGGGTGAAAACACCTGTTTGCTTGTTATGTAGATACATTTAAAATACAGGATAAATCCCCCTCCCTCATTACTTATAGCTGAATACCTACTATGAAACTGAAAATCATAAAATAAAAAAAAAATCTTATTTTAATATAGAGAGATAAAAAACCAAAAATCTAACAGCCTTTACCTATTAATTTAAATATGTTTCATTATAACAGTTGCCAACAATTAAAAATCCATAATAAAATTCTTTCTACAATAATTAATTTTCTATTGAAAGATTTCCATGTGAAAAATGAAAATTAAATAAAAAGTTTCACGAATTGAAAAAATATTAATATGACGTCATATTGGTAATAAAATGGAAATTTTCAAACATTTCTCAATAATACAAAGAGTATGAGTATGTGTAACTACAAAAAGCAGGTTAATACGATGTCATTAGAGAATTAAAAAGAAAATGAATCTGACATCATATTGGAAGTTTAACGGACTTTTTCAAATATTTGAGAATAATACAAAGAGAGTATCAATATGAGTAATAGAGAAAGCAAGTAGATATGACTTCAGCAAGTGATTATAACGTCATATGAGTTTGAGGAATGTATTGAATCATGATAAAAACCTTATTATGAAAATATTGGCATATTTTAACATTTTGTAGGTCTCTATACAACATGTTTAATTTTGTAATTGATTTTCTTTTAATATTGCATTTAGTCCATATGACAGATATTATTATGACAGAGTATAATAGCGGGCCCGGTTCAGATTTTCGAAGAAACGAGAAAAATAGACCAATAAATCTTTACTTTATAAAAAACCTGACTTTTTTTTGGAAAATGAAATTTATTTGGATTTATTAAAGAAAGGATAAAGTGTTTTGAACGGAATATTAAATGGAACTCTTTGTGCGATCTTCGATCACACTTACCCACATGTTTTATTTGGTGTGTATGAATTCAAAAGTTAAATTCAAATGAACATTTATATTCATATTTTACTGAAGAAGCTCTAGCTGTACTTAACATTTTTATGGCAATTGGTTCTTTTCCTCTTATGCATTATTTCACAATAGCTGTTGAGCAGATGTTATCATTCTTTCATTCTTCTTTAGCTCCAACTTGCTATATATTTATTTAGCAAAAGTAGGATGAGAAAACAAGAGAATGGCTATTAATTCTTTTATCTGCAGAAATTTATTATACTTGCTATGATTATTTTATATAAAAGAGGCATTCAAGACTAAAAAAAAAATAAAAAATATGGCATTGCAAGTTATACTATATTTAATTAAATATCATTTTTAAATGAAATGCTTTTATACCAGATAAAATCTTGCTGTGCTTTATTTTTTACAAGCCTAAGGAATTGTGTTTATAAACAATTATATGAAGCTTTTTTTTATTTATTCATTTAAAAAATACTCATAGAAACTTTGCAAATTATATAATCTCTAATTGTAATACTTTTTTTACGTTATTAAAAAAAAAAAAAAAAAAAAAAAGAAAATTTATGATCTTAATCAGTGATTTTGTTAAAAAATCATTTGATTTAATCACTGATTTAAATCATCTGTTTAAAATCATTGACCTGTGTATGTTCCAAAACTCTAAACACAATGTTCTTAAAATAGTGCAGTCACTACCAGGAATATCTCAGTAATAGATAAATCAATATATTTTTCTTTTTTAAAATGAACAGTTATATATTTCTCTAGTCCTTGACCGATGCTTTAAAAAATTTTCTAGTTCATTAGTTTTTTTATAAACAAAACAAATTTAGATTTTTTGTTGAAAACTGAAACATTAAATTTGACAGTTCACTATTTTCTTAAAAATGAGGAATTACAAAAAATATCAGTCAAGGATTAGACAGTTACATATATTTTGACATGCTTTTTATTTCATTGGTTTCAGTTGAAAGAAACCACTTGGACTAATCTCTGATAACGTGGAATGCTACATTTTGTACAATATTGAGGAAAAGTGGGTCCAAAAGGCACATTTTCCTATAAAATATAAGAACTGGGTTTTCAAGCTGAAAATTCTCATGATACTTTAAATTCTAATATCTGAAACAATGAAAATTTTAGACCATTTTTTTTATGGCCTGGGAACAGTAAAAACATTCAACTAACTTATAATCTTTTAGTACATGATTCTTGCCATTTCTCACTGTTATAACATATTTTATTTATAAAAAATGTTTACTTGTAGCTGCCAAAGCTGGAATTGCCGATTTTATACAGCCTGGTCTTGTGCAGTTACAGCCTGATGTAGATGACTTCATGGACACTTTGGAACCTATAACAGGTTTTTAAATTTCAGCTTATTTTTTCGTTAAAATTCTTATTTTGTTGCATGTATCTAGCAGGTGTTAGCTTATGTGATTTTAATTTCTGCATATTTTGGACAGATCTTTTTTCAGATTTTTTAAACTCAAGACTTCCAACTCTACCTGAAGAAAGTACATACAGCAACAATAATTTACAAGACATTTTGCCAATGGGTACAGATCAACAGGTAATAAGAAAATATTAGTTAACACATGTAAAAATTTTTGTCAAAGTTATTGAAAAAAACTTTTTAAATAAGTCAACTATCTTATATTACTCCAAGAAGCTTTTAAAAATATTTTAAATTATTTATTATTGAAATATTGTTTGCATTTTACTAGCTCCTTTCATTGTTTGACACATCTTATTTTTCATGATCATTGTTAAAGGGATCTTTTGTTTTCATATTTGTATATTTTTCCTATTGGTTTGTCTGTTCAAGTCTCTGTTAAAAATTACATTGAAAATACTGAGTAAAATTGTTTTTATTTTATTTATTAATTTTTAAATCAATTATTTGTTGTGTCTTTAAAATTATAACATATTATGAGACATAATATAAAATACTGAATAATTTTGTGTGTTGTTTTCAGTAAGAGAGGGGAAAGGAAGAAAAATGGGTAAAACAACAACAACAACAAAGTTAATATAAATAATTCAAATTTAAATGATGCAATTATAAATCAATCCACTGGTGTTTTATAAATACAGTATGGCTGTAAAATAAATTATCTTTATCAGAGCGATCTAGTACAAGTTTTTATCAAAGTATCACAAAGAAACTTGATATTTGGATTAAATAGATATGATTTCTAGATTTAAGAAAATAAGTCCAATTGCAATCAGTGGGATCCAATTTGGCATTACTAGTTGTTATTATGTATGTTTCACTGGTTTCAGGTATATGAAAATTATGCATAAATTGCATCGTAAAGAGTTACTCAATTAATAAAATTCTATTATGTTACATTTTGTTTTTGTGCTTTTAAAGAAAAAAAAAAGTCATGTCAAATTTCATTCTGGTGCTCAAAATTTGAGTTATTTTCTAAAATTTACCAATTGTTTGTTTCACCAAGATATCCAAGTTTCATGACAATAACTTGACTAGAATTTGCACTAAATTGCTCTGAATAGTTTCTGGCCAACTTGTAGAATTATGAGTCTTAAGATTATTATTTTTTAGGATTTAACATATTTCAATGGCATTAATTGCCATTATTTAAAGAGTTGGGGGTTAGAATAACTCTGTGTTGAAAAGTTTGTTTACTGGAAAAAAAAAAAAAAAAAAATCCGAATATGAATTTTAGTTTTTTTTTTCTTTTGTATGTATTTGAGTGCTCTTATATGCTATATTTTGAAATTTGGGAAAAATATAGTCAGACTGTCATTAGATACTACCTATTTAACCTTCTTTTAAAGTAGCATATTTATTTGCTTTAATGCTTCATTTTAAAATGTCTGATTTATTTACTTTAAGTTATTTAGATTCCCCCCCCCCCCCTTAATTGTATTTTTTTTTATTATGTAGATTATTTATGTGAGCTCTTTGCAGTGTCTCAATTAAGCAAACTACAAGTATTAGTATTTAAAGATTTTTTTGTGTCAGCTTTAGTTCCATAAAAACTTTTAAAGCTTTTATTTTTTCATTTGCATTTAAATTTACTATTGTATTTTGAGAACAAATTGAATATTTTGATTTTTTATCTTTTTTACTATATATTTTGTATAACTCATTGGTACTACTTTTAAAAAATCTTTGTAGTTATTGCTCTACAATGTTTTTTTTTTTCTTTCCAAACTCAGTTTCTATAGCAATAGTTAAAAAAAAAAAATGTTTTTTTTAGGATATATTTGGGTCATCTAAATCTCTTTTTGGAAGAAATGATTTTTCAAATACTTTCAGTTCATCATCTTCATCTTTATCTAATTTACCATCAGTAAAAAGAAATAATTTTCGCAAGTCCCATCCATCAAGATCATTTCCACAACAAGCAACAAGTTCTTTTTCTAATTCAAAAACAATGTTAGATAGCTTAAATAGATCATCTAATTCTCTTTTGAATGAAAATGTGCCTTTAATGACTTCTGACCAGCCTTTGCAACCACAACCTAATACCTTACAATCCTTCATGTGTAACAATGTTTTGAATCAGCCTTCTCAAAGCCCTACCATAGTTTCCCTTCTTCAAGGAAACATTCAGACTGATATGAATGACATTCAGCCAAATCAAGCGAGCTTAGCTTCATCAATGACTATGAATACTGCTCATCATCAATTGAAACAGAATCGTACAAATCAGTTTTTTCCACAGCAGACTTTTTCATCAAAATCATTCGAGGAACCTCATTTTTCTCAGCAACCAATGGCTCAAGCAAACTCTCCAGTACAAGTGCCTTTGCAAAGCATGTCCCAAAGACATGGGGCATCAAGTACTATTCCAATATCAAACGCAAATGAGAAAAACGCTAAACACCCTCTTTTCTTTTCTGTGAGTCTTGGGCAATTGAATCAGTCTATGAACCAATCTGGAAATTTCAAAGTTCCTGCACAAACTACTACTGGGACTATCTTTCAGCCATCAGTTCAGCAGACTGCAGTTGTTACCAATGCTGAAACTCCATTTAGAAGACATTCTTACACTACTGGACAGAAAGTACATCCTGTACAAAGTGGGTCAGGGGATTACATGGGATCAAGAAGAAGTCGGCCAATTGTTCCAGCAGCTGCTACTAAAACTTTTGCTGTTCCAGAAATTCCAGTAAGCTTACTTTTAAATTTGCTTAGTTTTGATGATGTATTTTTGTTGATTCTATCTATAAAATATCAGTACTTGTGTGTTTCCTAAACATATTTGATACATTTAAAATTTGAAGATGAATCTAAATACAGTTGGTTTATAAACATAAGAGGGTGAAGACAATTTTATGAGCTTTTCAAGATATTTTCATCATTTTTTAAAGCTGTAGATTTTACTGAATAACAGCAATATTGTTTAAATATATGTGTAATTTCTTTAAAATTTAATAATTAATAAATAGTTAAAACAATTTTTGTACCAGCATTAAAATAATAATAATAAATCCAATTTTAAAATTGAAATACAACTTTTCAAAGTTGTAATTGAATATTGAAATAATAAAATGTAGTTTCTGTAACTGGGCAACATTTGCTCAATTTATGACACAAATACTTCTTAAAAAAATGTGACTTTGTTAGGTGATTTTAGCAGTAGGATCTTTTAGTTAAGGCATGTTATAACTTTTTTTTTGTGTATTTTCACTTATTAAACCCTTAAAAACTTTGATAAAGCAGTTTTTTTTTTTAAAATTCACATTGTTCAAAAGTTATCCGTCTTTTGGTGTTGCAGTGAACAGGCTCATTTTTAGCATATTGTGTGTGGTGTGCAGGTAGGAACAAAAGAATTGAGAAAGAGGAAGTCTGGGAGGGTTCATTATATTGGCCAGGTATAGATAATTTTATGTAAGCTGAAAATTGTCACTGTTATCTATGTTTGTTTAAAAATGTTGTAAAATTTTAATCCTGTCAAAACTCTGTTTTACGAATCGGTACCAGGTACCAGGTAGAACTCGAGATAAGGTCAATCGATTTGGTTGAAATTTTATGCTTTTATAGTATATACTATATTTTAGTCCCTCACAGATGCGTTTTTCAGTATTCAAATTGTAAATTTTTCTTAGCAATTTAAATTTGAAAATTTTTGTAATTGAAATTTGAACAGCCACCATTTTCTTCCGGATCAAAAAATTGATAAACCCATCCGAGAAGGATTACAAAATATCACAAATTTAAGGTTTTTATTTGTTTTTTTTCTTTTGTTAGATAAGCAGATTCCGATATTCATCTGGTACTGCGGAACGCTTCACTTTTTGCATGCCTCTGTATCAAAGGCCACCAGAGCACCATTTTTCAACAAATTTCCAAATAAAAAATTGTTTTTAAAACTTCAAGATATGCTCTTTTATTTAAAAAAAAAAAACCATTATTATTACTGTATAATTGCGGTAAAAAAAAAAAAAAATAGAAAAAAAGTGGAAAAATTTTAGTTAATGTTTTCAAACAAAAGTTATAATATGCCTTAAAAACACTGGTTTTGAAGCATATCAAACACAGTCTAAATAACTCTGACTTTTGTAAGGAGCATTACAGAAGTAACCTTAAATAAAAGTAACCTTACATGTAACAGATCTTGCATTCAACAGAAGTTACACTTAAGAAAACATTTTTTTTTAAATCTTTAATAGTTGTAAAAATAAAAGCATAAATACATTCTTTATATAAATTTTCTTTACTTACCTTATATAATTAAACAGAAATTTTATCTTTAAAACAATATTTAGATCTAAAATTTGAGCAACAAAAGTTACAAACAGAAAACACACTTATCTCAGAATATGAAGATGCTGATACTCATAATATTCGAAACATGTTATGAACAATTTCAATTTAATACAATTTCTGCTCCAGAAAGTACTTTCTACAATTTGCCTTCACTTGGACACTATTTAAGATATATATTCTAGTGAATGTAGATGTAACAGTAACAGTAGTTACAGAGGTTAAGGATAAATGTTAAATTATAAATGTATCCAATTAAAAAATAAATATTTTAATTAATCAGAACAAATTTATTAAACTATTAACACTATAGATTAAATAAAAACAGATAAATACCAGGTTTCTTATAATACTTAGAAATATAGTCTTTTTAAAGTTATGTTTGCAGTTATTCAGACAGCCTAATTTCATATTTAAACAGGAAAAAAATTAGAATAAATTAAAAAAAAATTATTAAAGTAAGTACAAATATTTTTTTCAAAATTATTTTTTCTACATAATAATTATTTTTTAAGAAACAACATAAAAAATGTGTTATTGGTCCTATTATATTTTATAAAAATAAAATTCTAAAGTTGCAGACATGAAAAGCTCATCTAAAATTGGTTTCATCCAAATAACAGTACAGAAATAGAGTAACTCCCCCCCCCCCCCCCTTGCCCACCAAGGAAAAAAAAATGCATATCATACAAAAAGAAATTCGTGAAAATTTTTGTTTAAAAAAAATCTTATATAAAGAGTGTAACAAAAAAAAAGATTAAGAAAAAGACCAATAACATTTAGAGCCAGAAATACAGAATATGAAACTGTAGCAGATTACAAACACAGAAAAAATAACTATAAAGAATAAATGAACAAAACATTTGTATTTAAAATAAATGGGATTACTTAAATTATGAGTATTGGCTAGATTTGTTATGAGACTACGTCATGTTATTGCTGCAAATGGTGAATATTTCGAAAATAGTGTCATTTAATTTTTTCAGCTTATAGAGCACCTATTCGAGAAATTTTAAACTAATTTTGAAATCCCATTTTACAAAATTTATTGCTTTTCTAATAAAGATGCAACAAACAGGAACGTTTTCAAATTATTTAATTTAAAAAAAGTCTCTCCTTTTTGGGCCACTCAGTATATATTTTTGATTAACACCATTAAAAAAAAAATCTTTTAATTTCTACTTTTATTTTATCCTGCAGCAAAACAGACAAAGGACAAGATCTCGAAGTGTGTCGTCTCCTCAGGCTAGTAGCCCTAAGTCAATTGTACAGCAGCCTTTACAAGCAGTTTCACTAACAGACATTAGTGCACCTCTTCATAGTGTTGTCCCTGCTCAAGACTCCTTAAACAAAAGGCCTACTGTTGCAGAGAATATTGGCCAAACAGTCAATTCTGCAAATACTAGTGTTCTCCCTCAAAATGCAGTTCTTGCTCAACTTCTTTCTTCTAGTGAGTGTATTAATTGTGCTAGTGTTGTTCAGTGATACCTCGGCTAAGTAGAATACCTCAATAAACAATTTTTTCAGCTATTGAAGATTTTTTGGTACTTTTGTGTTATAGTGGCCCCCCCACGGATGAATTGCAAAGTAACCAAGATTTATCACCAAATTATAAAGCATGTATGACATTATAGTAATATATGATGTATAGATATGACATGTGTATAAGATGTATATGACTAATATGTATATAGTGATGTATATGACATATATATAAGTGTTTGAAGTATATATATATGTATATATGATGCATATATAAGCTTTGCGATGATCTTGGCAAAATCATAGCTGCAACCTTGGCATAATCACAACTGTGGGGGCTGCTATAACATGAAAGTACCATTTTTATTTCATTGTTTTTAAGACTTGACTAAAAAATATGGATTTGACCAAGGAATTTTTTTTTTTAAATATGTGCACTAACATGATGAAACTGTGGCACATTTTAGTTTGACAGTAAATCCTGTTTCAATAATGAATGTGATTCTAGAATGAATTAACTTTGTTAGATTAGGTATTACTGTATTAATATTGTTAATTAATGATACATAATTGATATTTTTATGTACTAAAATTTTAAATGATGTAGATTGATAAGAATCTGTTTTTGGTTTATGATACAGTCAAAATATTTTTATTTTTTTAAAATAACGTGTTGTTTTATTGAATGCTGGATGTAAATTTTGTAGTTGTATAGTTAGAATGTTTACATTGTTAGTAGAGTTTTTTTCCATGCTCATAAAGCTGGGTCAATTTTTGGCAATTTAGTTTCTTCAAATTTCTAACCATATGCCTTGGACTAATTTGTCTAATTAGGGAAACAAAAAAGCCTGTGTTAATATTTTAATAACTTTTGTGATCCCTATAGTATAATTATTACAGGATTTTTTTTTCCCCTTTAAGGATGAAAGATTGATAGAATTATCTTAAAGTATGCAAAAACTGACAAATAACATAACTTTGTGAGCAAAATACAGTCGAACCTTGTTAACACGAACACGCTTAACGCAAATTACTTTTAGCACGAACTGTTTCCGACTGCCCCGTGCAGTTGTATGTAATGTATTTAAGTTCGGATAACACGAACAAAAAAGTTTCCCCTTGAGTGTTCGCGTTAATGAGGTTCGACTGTAACAAACTTGAACTGTGAAAAAAAGAGAAAAAAAAATCTTGTTTAATGATTGTAGAATACTTATATATAGAATTTAATTAAATGCATAACCTCTCAATTAAACATTTGATTATTAGAAAGGTTTTTTAAATCTTGAAGTGTTAAAACAAGTTTATTTAAATGTTAAATTTGAAGGGGAAAAATAAAAATGAAAGTAAAAAACATCACATCTGCTTTCAGTGTAAATTTATTTTATTGGAATACTTGATGAGAAAAGTGCCCAAATCTTTCTAAGGTTTTTGAGAACTGATAAATGATCATCAAAGTATCAGCTTAATATCTAATTACACATTTGAGACTTTTATCCCCTTCTAAAAAATAAATAAATAAATAAAATTAAATATACTATTGAACAAATACATTTTTTTCTTTGGTATTACAATTTCTTTAGTAAGGTGAAATGGGGATGTGCATACTAGGGGCAAATGCATAAATCACACATGAAAATTCTTGTAGAGAATAGTTATAGAGAATGTATAGATGGTGCTTCGACCAGCACTTGTTTTTTGTCTCTACATGGCAACTCTGTACACCAATCTGATAGAATTCTCAATGTGATTTATGCATTTGCTGCCCCTAATATGCTCTTATTCCATTTCACCTTAACTTCTATTTTTTTTATTATCAATATGTTGATTTCTTTGGACTATTGAAAATATACTTCTGAAGGAGTGATTCTGTTCCAGTTGTGCTATAGAATCTCCCCCCCCCCTTCCCCATCCATTTCAGAACTAGAATTGCAGTTCTAATAAAATGCCCATTTGATGGTGCTGTGCTGTCTTTAAAACTGAGATAGACTTTATGTGCATTCCTTAATGAAATTAATTTAAATTTTTGTTAGATTTCTAATTCTGAAAAGATTTTTCTAGCACCTTAGGAGTGGAAATCTTTGTGGTTTATGTCCTCCACAATTTCAATTCTTTAATGACAAAGAAAAGTTGTTTCGTGTCTGGAAATTCTGTTTAAGGATTTTCACTGTTCCACTAAATTTGGCTGCATTTGCTGAAAGATCCTTTGCGTTTATTGCAAAATGGAAAATGCTATTCAATTGAATAGTTACTGAATAAGAATATCTGCATACTTTGTTTGTAAATGTGTCATAAAGTGACTACTTAGAATTTGAGTACAACCTTAAAAGTGAAAGTTTATCGCCTCCTCACTTTTCCCTACTTCAAAATTTTTAGGTATTTTTACATGAGCTTACAGTTATTCCTGTTTCTCTTACCTGAAGATCAATAGCATAAGAAATGTTTATTATATTGTATGCTGTTACTCGACTTTTGACGAATGGCTTAAAAATATAATATATGGATAAAATTTATATCCGACATATGCTGCATTTTTTATAGAAATTTCATGTTTATTGCTATGTAGGTAAAAAGTAGAATAAATGTATTTGAATTATATCATAAATATAAAGTATTACATACTTTCTATTAAATAAAGTATTACATATTTTCTATTTTTACAGGCTGTAATCAACAAAATATGAATCAGATGAAAGTTACAGCTGTGACTACTGCCTCTGTTACTTCAGCTGTTACAATTATCAGGCCAATTCTTAGTACAACTGCTCATACATTTGTGTTTTCTCCTCTTTCATTATCTACAGTATGTTCTTATGTTTTTCTTTCTATATTAATTTCTTTCTGTGATGTTTGACATTTCAGATATTGTAATTTTTATCCCAAGAAATTAAAATAAGCAAAAAGCAAGAAATTTCGCAAGGAACACGAAATTAAAATAAGGGAGTAGAGTCAGCAGTGAAAGAAAATTACAGAGTAGTTGAAAATTTTAAGTCTTGCTGTTAGTGATATGACTAGATATGAGTGAAAATGGAAATTATTGCACTTTGAAAATACTTATGAAGGGTGTGAATATCGCACGCTGAAATTTTATTGATGTGCAGTAAAAAAAAAAAGTGAGATTTTCAGTCTCATGCTCTATTGGGAACACTGTTATGTGCTATTTATGATAGGTATAATTCTCTATCATTTAATTTAAGATGTCTGTTTAGGAAGAAATTGAGTCCTTTAAAGGTCCCTTCACAAAATTTTTCATCTAAAAAAAGGAGCTTTCACAAAATTTTTCACCTTAAAACAGGACTCTTCACAAATTTCTTTGTCTTAAAAGTAGACATACACAAAACTTTTCCATCTCCAAATTGAACCTTTTACAAATGTAATCATTTAAAAGTAAAATCTGACCTGTCACAAAACAGCTGAAGTCCCCAAAGAATCTATTATTTAGCTTTGACTTATATAGGATTATGTTTAAAATGTGCAAGAACCTGAGATGATGATCAATAATAATGATCATTTCAAATTCACAAAATTATGACTACATTTATCACAAAAAAAAAAAAAAAAAAAAAAAAAAAAGACCCTGTGAGAAAAGTCTAAACAGACCCCTGATTTTATTAAGAGATCTGCAATATTTTTTTTGTAGTGAGCAAATATGATACTTTTACTTGTAGGATGTAATCTTAATAATGTTTGAATACTTTAAATTATATATTGTTTTCAGATACAGTTGACTCTGTTTAATTCAAACTCCAAAGGGGCATGGAAAATATTTAGATTATCTAAAGTTTGAATTAATCAAAACTTACAACTTTAAAGAAAACTGCAAAGAAAAACTATATGAATAAGTGTTTCTTATATTTAAAATTGTCATTTTATAGACAGGATCTCATGTTGCAAACAAAAACATTTTCTTAAACTTAATTTCAGCCCTTATTAAAGAGTGACTTAGATAAGCTGTATTCTGTTGCCACATTTTAGAAATTGCAGATACTATGAGTAACAATATGAATTACAGTCTCATTTGAAGAAGTTCATAATCTTTGCTTGCTTTTGTCTATTTATTTTTTATATGTTCAACAAAATCTTCAATTTTAGTTCAGAAAAGACTCACCATTACTGATTCTTACAAATATTTTATGAGTAGGGGAAGGATTTCAAGGATATTACAAGAGCTCACATACAAAAGAGTGCACAGATCCCATGTTAATTGAAAAGAGAGGGAAAGCTAACAAAACTTTTTACACTTGAATGATTTTCTCTAGATGATTGAAGTAGAAAAAGACAAAGTTGTGTTTTTTTTTCTGTTTATTTTTTCAGCACTAAAATTTTTTTAATTACACTTACTTTTCCCTACATAGTTATAATTTTAGAAACTTAGAGTTATCCAAACTAGTGGATTGAAAATTCAAATTAAATAGTAATTTTTAACATTGTTTTTAATTCTCTACTTTTAAAAGGAATGAACTCTTTTATTTGAATTATCCTAGTTTGAATTAAACAGTCTCTACTGAATAGCATACTTTTTTTTAATTGTTTCTTGTCTTGTATGATATAATGAGTGGGTACTGTATTTTCAAATTAGTTGATTCTTATTACTGTTTATTTATAGATTATTTTGATTATTGATTTATTTTTTATTTTTAAAGCCATCTTCTGTAAATGATTATCAACGGAATGTCTTTGTTGGTGCTACAAATACAGTGTTAGGAAATCAAAATTCTCCACCTTCATGTGTTCTGCCTGCTCCTGATAGCCCAGGTTATTGTCTTGATTTATTATTTCACTTTATTACATTTTATACTCTCATTTATCCAACTATAATTAGTTTCCCTGTTAACATTTATAAAATATTCCATGCTGCTTTTTTTTTCTTTTAGCAACTTATTGTTTTATTAAAAGTAATGTCCATTTTAAAAACCAAGCTTATGACTGTGCACAGAAATTGTGAGGCTTGTTACAGATATTTGATGGTCTCCTATAGATTATGTTTATGGGTTCCCTGCATGCTCTATGTATGCATATACTTAATATTTTCAGCTGGGGGCCTGGTACAACTGTACCCCCTCCCTTCTGGTTCACATCCCTGTGACGGAAGGATTTATAATATTCTCTAAATATACTTTGAAAAATATAACATTTTAAAATATGTTTATTTTTTTAATTTTATTCTCCTTTCAGCTTGTAGGTATTTTTTTTATTTTTTCACGTTTAATTTTTTTTATTGTTTTGATAAATCTTAAAACTGCTTTTATTTTCAGCTGATTTTTGACACTGTTTGATCCAGTTTCTACCCAACTACAATAAAGTCAAAGAAAAGTAATTTTTTTCGATTGTCTGTATGTACAGATTTTTATCATTTACACTCTTGAGATCAACAGCTGGGTCAGTTTTGACAAATGTAGTATTAAGTTTATCTGGACATTATAAGTGACATAAGGATAAAATTGAAAAATATCTTATATGGCAGACACTATGCATCAAAATGTTAAACACTTTTTTTTTTTCCAAAGAACTCTTGAGAATGCTACCAAATGTGATATCAAATGACAGATTTTGTCAAGACAGGACAGTAATTACAAAAATATATAATTTATGTGCTTTTAAATAAAAAGTAAAATGAGAAGAAAGGAAATAACTTGCAATGCTATTATTCAATGTTATCTATTAATAAAATAAGCAATTAACAACAAAAGCATGCATAAAATAGTTAAAAAGCGACATTGTATATATAATACCTCACTTTTTAATTCAACCTAATAATTGTACTAAAAATATGCTTTTTGTTTTATAAACAGACTTTTTTGTCAATTAATCTAACCAGAGGATCCAAAACAGGCCTCCTAGATTCTATTTTTTTAATTGGAAGCTCTAATAAATATGTTACATTTAGTATATATTTTTATACCACCTACTAACAATATAAACTAAAAAGCCCACTAACCAAAAAGCATTTTATATGAAAAATATCAATTATGTATACAAATAAAATTTTGAAATTTATTAAAAGTGATGCTTTTATATTATCTGCATGTCACAGGTTAATAGCCGTAGAAATCACCAAAGATTTTTGATTATGATTATTGCCATATTTAAGCATGTAAATTAAATTAAGTTCGATTGCATATCTATTAAACTTGTATTTTATTTATTTATTTATTGATGGATTGATCAAGTGTTAGCATCATTATGCGATATTAGCTGGAAACAAACGCTGATATATTGTTTTAAGCGCAAGTAGATTACCTTCTGTAATTGAGTTGCATGCGATTTAGATTTTTAAAAAATCGTGCTATTATTTTTAAAAATATAAAAAAATCAGTAAATTGAGATACAGCTTTCAAACAAAAATTGCATTTGATATTACCTTTCTAATCCCCCAGCCTATTTGATAGTGTAAAAATTTAAATTATGCAATGTATAGAAGTAATTGTATTTTTTTTTAGAAAAAGGGAACTGGATTGCTTACATCACTGCCGTAATCATCGATATGATGTCAGTGCCACTGAGGGACATGTTTTTGCTTTATAATATAGATTGTATTAATTATCATTGTATTAATAATAGATTGTATTAATTATCATCTGTGATAATTATGTTAAAAGAAAATGCAGCGTAATTATTTTTGTAATATCTAAAATAATAGGACATATTTTTTTATTTTATCGTACAATTTCTATAATTTCTTACTGCTTTAGAGCTCTGATGTTATCACTTAAAGGGTTTTTTAAAAAATTCAACACTTTACGGATGAAAAATGGGATTTAATTGTTTTGGCTCTAAAAAGAATATTAATGATATAGACACAATTTAAAAATCTTTCTCTCTTGAAACACACTATTTCTCACAATTAAAAATTCTTTCCACTTTATTCCTTCCCTTGACATTTCATTTATTTCTGTGTTATTTCTTGATTTTTATGGCAATTTTCTTCTGACTTGTTACTATTGCATAAGAAGTTTTGACTTGAAAAATTCTCAGTGAATTTTTTTTTCTTTTCAAATGCTGAAGAGTTTTTATTAAGGGATTTTTATTTTTATTAAAACACTTATTATTATTGTTTTAAATAACACATCTGCTTTATAATGAAAGCTCTCATCACATTGAATAGGGGAAATTTGAGATATAGGCTTATCTCATATAAAGATTAAACTATATGGTTTTTATAAAAATACAGTAAGTTTTCCCTAATTTATGGACAAATGTTCTTTAAAAATACTTGACGTATATGAACAAAAATTAAAAATCATAAACTATAAATATTATAAAATAATACTTTAAACATCATTGCTGTTTAGCAAGATCAAGAAATTGCAGAACTTTTATGAAATGAGAATATACTTGTACTTTATTGTATTTTTTATTGTCCATGTTTAAAGTATTATTGCAGATTTAAGTATGATATAAATTGATACAAATGAACAAATCATAAATTATACTTTTGAGTTACCCTTTAAAGAAAGTAACCTTTGATTTTATTGCTCTTCAAATAGAAATTTTGTCTTTGAAAGGGATCAGACTAAACACATTTATTATCATCAAAAATGGAATAGCTTTATTGTGTACTAAATATCATTTGGAATTGTTTCAAAAAGAAAATATGCTATGTCAAGTTTGCAGATGATCATAAAAGATATTAGAGTTGCTCTGTATCCTATTCCAAGGTAGAGTCCTGTATCAGGTTGGATTACCCGATTGTATCCACACCCAACCTGACCTGGAGTTTAGGTCAGCTGATATTGGTACTAATTTTTTTTGTTGCAGGTAGGGTTGACTGGTTAGTTTTAGGTTGAGTTTTGATTCTTGTGGGTTGAGTTTGGGTTAACTAGATTAAAAAAAAATGTCCAGAATATTGTTTTTATTGAAAAATTATATATTTGAATATGAATGACTCTTTACATGTTTTTCAACATAAAAGATACATTTCATATTAGAAATATGATTAAGGACTTTTTTTCCGTAATAACATTAAAGTGTAGATAAATTTTCGGTACTACTCTTATAGCGGCCCCCACAATTATGAATATTCCCAGGTCATAGCCAAACTCGTGAAGCGCTTATGTATAATAGAGATATAAAAATAAATACCATAGCACTAAATAATGATATTTTATGTTAACAAGAATATATTACAATGTTACATAACAAATACATCCTAATGTTTCATAACAATTTCTTACAATGCTCTACAAAAATAACTCCTTTCCAAACTCCTTTGCAGTGTAGATTGTTGATCCATTTTCCACCATGTCCATAAATTTTTTTCACGAGTGTACTAGCATCTTTGTTTGAGATTTGAACAAAAATGCATTCACCATTTTCTTGGCTTTCAAAAATACACTGTGGTAGGAGTACCCTGCTGCTGTTGTTTTTCCGATGTACAAATAAACTTTTATCGGCCTCAACAATTTTATTGGCATCACCAATTCAGCCAAAAAATCTCTTTGTATTAGATGTACATAACACACTTCTCTCTAGTAACTATTCCAATCAATTGTCACATTTTCACCCGTATTTAGTTGTCTCTTACACTATTTTATGGATGCTAATTCCTCTGCACAAAGTATATAAACTTAAATCAGTTACAAATGGTATTCTCAAAGCACTAAACCAGTTTCCAACACCGAGGACATTTCTTTTTTTTTCTTTTTTCTTTTTCTTTTTTTCCTTTTTTCCATTGCATCTCCATATAGTTTCAGCATTAGCAGGGGTCGCAGTTATCCTATATTTCCTATATTTATAAAATAACCTTCAAAAATGTCCTATATTGTCCTATATTTCTCTAACTGTCCTTTATTTCCTATATTTCTCATATCTTTGGTATTAATATCGCCGCCCGCTAGCATTTGCGATTGTTTCTGCTGTTTGTTTTTTGTCGTATTTCAATACAAGAGCAATGGCTCAATCCTGCCCGTGATGCTCCCGCTTTCAGCCAATTACAAACGAGAAGGAGGGTGTGGCGTAGATCGCTGGATTTTTAAACACGCCTTCGAAGCAGGAGATGAAACATCGATGTCTGTGGAGACTGCTTAATCTCCTTGGCTTCATTGTCCGTTTATTTCTCTTTTGGATATGGCATCAGGAAAGAAATCTTTCTGTTTGATGTTTTGGTTGTCACTTGTATCGCTTTGCTTGCTTACTTGCTCGCTGAGTTATTTCTATTATTCAACGTGGTGCTTTCTTTTATTGCGATTATTTTAGCTTCTTTTATCGTGTATTCAGCTGCGATACCAAGTTTTTTCTGCCAGTAGAATCTGCAAAGCAAGATTGAGACTTGTCGCTTTGTTTTTCAGAATTTTCTTTATGCTTCGTTGTTTTGGCATGCTGCGTTACTTGCGAATAGCCACTGTTGCTTATGGGAACCGGACATTGACAAAAGAGACAATAAGCGTTATAATCATCTTTACCCTTTACAAGCCATTCGCCGACTTTTTTCCCATGAACATCAATCTTATCTGTCCAAGCTTCACGGAACTTCGTCAGTCTATGTTCACGTTCCGTCATCACGTTAATGCAATAAATATGCCTTTTCACATTGAAATAAAATAAAATTTAAAATAAAAACTAAAATAAAATTTAAAATAAATACTCATTTTACTCACTATACTCATTTTAATTTCTGCCATTTTATCGTTTTTTGAAGTTGTAGGATTATTTTCTTTTTTTTTCCTGATTTTTTGCTTTTATTTACAGATTTTTCAAATTCTTTTTGAATTTTATATTTAGAGTAAGCATCTTTGTAAAATTGGATCATTTCTTTTGTTATGCAAGCTCCTACAGCTTTCCCACCAACAGCATCTTTTATTAATCTCAAACCTCTTATTGTGTCAAGGCTTAAAGAGGATCTTTCGGACGTTAGCATTCTCTTATTTAGAGAAAATCCTCTTTCTATGGACGCCTGCCCATGTGAAAAAGTTAAGATGGCTTTCACTAAATTCCCCAAATATTTGTATTTAGGAAGTTGTTTACTGTCAGTCATGGAAAGGACATTTTCCCAGTAGTGATTTATTGGTTGCCAGGTCACATTAAAGCCCCATTCTTCACAGATATCATCATCATTTACATAAATGTTCCACTCATCTGTGAGTTTGTCAACATTGCTTTCCGATATTACCTCAGGTTGATAAAAAGGATTAACAATTTCATAAATTTGTAAATATTCATAATCTGTAAATATTGATACTACTCATCTGTAAATATTCATACTAATAATCACCTGTAAATATTCATGCTCATCTAGAAAAAAGAAAATCCTATGTATTTTGATTAATTAATTTTTTATAAACTAAACAAGAATCTTAAAAAAAAAAAAAAAAAAAAAAAAAAAAAAAAAAAAAAAAAATGTCGTTTATGTTTCACAAATTGGAGACTTGCTATTGTAGAGGTAAGTTTGGTTTTATATTTGTTTTTTAAGATTGTAAATTGATTTAATATCATTAATTAGTGAAAATTTATAAAGTAATATGGATCATGTGTAAAAAAAGTTTTTATAGCAAAATATATCCGATAACGTAATTTTCTAAATGTCCTATATTTTTTGCGAAAAATGTCCTATATTTTATGGATTGGTCACTTCTACCCCTGCATTAGTAATATACAGTTTTATATCATGCCCATTTTTGTACAGTTGTTTGTTGGATATTAAAAGCCCTTGCTTTTAAAAAAATTAGATTGCATCCATCTCAGCACTAGGTAAATCAAAGTTTGTTTCCATATTTATAAAAATAAATGCAGGCAATTTAAGAAAAAACAATACAACATGCAATTAAAAACCCCCATATAAAATATGTTCTATAATATCAATATAAACACGATATGACGATTACATAAACACATGCTGTTTATTTATGACTGCAAACCATTTGATGAGATTTTACAACCTAATATCTCTGTCACATGGTGATCCCTTCTCAGGGGAATCTATAACAAAGTAGTAGCCAATTTTCTTTGAATGCAGGTTTTAAGTTGAAGTATTTTGGGTTGCAGAAAGTTTTATTTGTAGATTTCAGATCACCTTTAAATAAAATTTTTGAGTTTGTGTTACGTATAACCCATCTCGCGCTGGACTCTACTCCAAAGTACATACTCCATAATAGAATAAATAAGTTTACTTAGTATCTAACATACAGAGGCGTAGCGTCAAGGGGGGCACGATCACATTACTACCAGTATTTTTATATACTGTATTTGGCCTTATTTAATTCATACCGTTTAAAGATTAAATAAGGCCAAATGTAGTATATAATTATACTGGTAGTAAAATGATCGTGCCCCCCCTGACGCTACGCCACTGCTAACATATAACCTACATGGCTTTTAGTATGCTTTAAATTAATTGCCAGAAAATACTGAGCAGTTTACATGATTATATATATATATATTTATATATTTAATTTCTTTGCTCTTTTCAGAGTATAATTCTGGAAAATTTTCTTATAGTGAGTTAAAATGTCATAACTTATGTATTGCAAATAAAAAGTAAAAAATATATAACAACAACAAAAATACTTTAGTGGCTCAGTTTTCTTCCTTATGTAGAAAATTAAAGCTTATATTTTGATACCATGGAAAGAAACTTCTGTGAAATCTGTTCCACAGAAAGTAAAGAAAAGACAATTTGTTTTGAAAGAATTAACATATCTTTTGGCACAAAAAGATGTCTTAATTCTACAAAAGCAGAGACTGGATATTTTCTCTTGTAGTGGTAGCATTTTTTTTTTTTTAATACATCGTATTTTCTTGACTTTTTACGGTGTATTTGAGAAGTTACTTTCCATGGATTGTGAGTTTACTCTAAAAAAAAAAAAAAATTCCAGTGAACTGCAAAATAATGATATTCTCTGTACTAAGTTTAATTAAAATATTTAGTTATTTAAAATAACTGCAATAGATGCCATACCCTGTTGCAGGTTCATCTACTTGCAGCTCCTCTCCTGCCATTCCTACTGTTTCTTTTGATTCCAGTGTAAGTTTTTATTTCTACCATTGTTAAATATGTTCAGATAACTGATTTATTATATTATATTATACTATGTTATAATATATTTGTATTATTAAATAGGCTTGTATTAATAGTTTTTTTTCTTCTTGTAGTCTTCCAAATCTGTGAGGTTAAAATCTGATGAAGAAAAGATACAGTATAAAGAGCACAGAAGAGTTTGCCACATCAATGCAGAGCAGAAGAGGCGTTGTAACATCAAAGTAATTATCGAAACTTCTGTGATTTAATTTACTTAAATTAACTGTTAATCATAATTTAAACTTGTTAAATTTGGTAAGTATTTAGTTGAGTAGTGATCATTAAAAAAGTGGTCTGTTTTATTTTTGTTATTAATGTTCTACTAAATGCTTAAACCCTTCAATTACCTTAGTTTCCCCTCATTTAAATTTAAAATTTTCTTTTTGTTTATATTTTTGGTTGAATTTGAGAAGTGACTGCTGTCACATATTATATTTGTAATTTCACTCTAAAATATTTCAAAAGTTAATATTTCTCCCCTTTAAATTTAATTTATAAGGAAATTTTTGTAAAATTTTTTTATAGTTCCTACTATTATTGAATGCAGGTTTTTAAATTTCAAATAAATAAAACCAGATAATCAAAAGTAGCTTTAAATATCATTTATTTTCTAGTTTTTTTCTTTATCACAATAGAGTTGACTAAAATGTTAAAAACAATTAAATTTTATCTTTCTCCTTTTGATAACCATCATATTTATTTGGTTGTCTCATTTCCTTTAATAAAAACCTTAAGTTTACCACTGGTATGCAATAACACAGATGTTTTCTGGCCTTTTCCATAGGTTTGTTTTAATGCCATGCACATTTCACCAAATGCAATAATTGAATTAGGTTAGACAATACTCAATTTAAATTTTCGCCATTACTTCTTATCTAACAATCATTTTACCCATACATTACTAATCACATCGGTTGGGAATCTATTTTTATGCCAATACATTTATCTTGGCGATATTGTTTTATAAAAATTATATTCATTAATGTAGTTGTTGCGGTCACGAGAGCCCACACGCTCCCGCCGAATGAATGAAAAGTTATTTGCTTGTTGCTTGCATTTTTGCTCCAACACTAATCCCATGTGTAATTTTTCATTTTTACATTGACTTTTAAATAAAATTTTATTCAAGAATTAAATGGGACTTATTCTTCTACTAAAAGACATTTTGCTTTCCAGCAAAAAAAAAAAATGGATCTGGGATTCCTCCATTTTACGAAATGAGCATATTTAATGGCCAAGCATCATCATACTTACTATCAATGAAACAAGAGTTATTCATGACCATAAAATAGCCTTAACATGTATCATGATCATAAAATAGATATCAAGAATTAAAGAAACAAGAACATTTATGGTGATGATTGTTAATTTCTGTTATGTGTATTTTAAAATTGATACTTCCATCTCATAAGAGCTGTGGGGCTTTCAAAATTACGTTGCTTCAATTCAGGCTTAAGAAAGTGTGATATGTTGCGAAATGATAATAAACATCTATAGGAAAAAAAAAAAAGACTCTTTTAACTATTATGCTTGTTTATGTGAGTATTAAAAAAATTTTCCGATTCAATATATTACATAAGTTACTTCTTTTTATATATATTAAACAAATTGCTTGTGAGTATGAAAGAGTGAATAGGTTGCCAAAATTTCCCTTCTTATGTCAAGACAATTTTCTTTATCTTGCCAAGTAAAAAGGAAGGACCTTAAAATTATGCAATTTGATTTTGTATGTTAATAATGTCAGTTAATATATTTTGTGCAAAGAAATTAAGTTGCTTTTAGAGATGATGAAAAGATTTGAGCAAACAATTCAGAGCTTATTTATTGTGATGTAAACACTTTTTTTAAACTTTATTTCTATGCAATGAGGGAAGGGGGTCTTTTCTACTTATCTGTCATAAGCTTTTAAAACTCTAGAAAAATTTATATGGTAACATCTGTTTAGATTATATAGTGAAATTTAGATTAGAGAATGAAACATTTTATGTAAATTGTTTGATTTGTCAAATTGTTTGTAAAATTTCATAAATTTTCTTATTTATAAAGAAATGTGTGTTAATTTACATAATTCTCCTGTCAAAAGTTATGTTTTAGTATGTGGCAACAGTCTTTTTAACTGTGTAAATTGGCAACACTTTCATCGTTGTTCTGTTTTGTTTTGATGCTGGTGTGCATATCTCATACTGGTAGTGTGCTGAAATGAAATGTTTAATAAACTATATCTACTGGTTTAAACCTGTGTAGTTATTGTTAAAAATGTGTAAATTCATTTTTCACAGTGATGATATTTTTCAGTATTCTAGGAAGACTTATGAACTGATCCCCCATGTAACACTTGCGATTTAAAAAGAAAAAAAAGGAGAGGGGGGGGGGGGATTTTTTAAGCAAAACTTCTTGACACCAATAGAAGCACTTAAAAGAGCAACAATCTTCACAACAATATTTTTATAACTTCACTTCTACTCCTTCATTATTATTGTGTTTTAGTTTGTCTTTTGTTACTTACTGTCTATTTATGTTAATAAATCACAATTTTTCTTGTAGACCTATGTTATTTTTTTAAAACTGCACCTTTGCTTTGCACGAGGAAGATAATTATAAAATTGTTATTCTTGAAGTTAGTCTCTGTTTTAAATATTTCCGAAGTTTCAAGAAATTTTGCTTATACTTGTAATTTCATTAATCAAGTGTTTGGAAATTTATGAAAATTCCCCTTTTTAGCTTTAATATAAAAGAAATAATTAGTAACTAGTAATAATAATGTCATTGTAGAAATGTTTTTTTTTTTTTTTTTTTAACATAGTTAAGCTGTTGATTATCTTTCATAATATGTTTTATGTTATTTTAAATTTTGTAATTAGTGTATAATTTTATTTTTTATTTAAGACTGGCTTTGAATCTTTGCATAATTTGTTACCAGCAATGGGTCAGACGCCAACTTCGAAAGTTAGTAAAGCAGCTATGCTTCAAAAAGGTATGTTTTTAACTTATGTAATTTTTTACTTTTTACTCTCCATTAAGTAAAATTTAATTATTGACTATAGTCACACTTTTTTTGGTGGCTAGTTGTATAAAAACTAATAGTGGCCCATTTGAATTCTTATGTATTAAAGTTACCAATGTTCAAATTGGTTATGTATTAATAGAGAGAAATAAGACTTGGATTATAAGTCTTAATTCTTAAATGAATTTCAATACTGATTTTATACATGACATCTATAAGCTAAAGCTGAAAATAACTACCATTTACTTCCATTTTTCAATCAATTTGTTTCAACTAAGCTAACTTTCTGAAAGGAAAGATTGTTCAGTTTTTAAATAGTATAAAAATTCTTACCTCCTTTTTCTATCATTAAATAAATGTAACAAAGAGAATTTCTCTTGAATGTTTTATTTTTATGAAGTTTTTTTAAGAAACGAGAGGGAGAGGGAGGGGGGAGAGACAGAGGGAGGGAGGGAGGAAATTGAATTATTGAATCAATCAAAACAAAACTCAAAAATTTGTACAATTAAACTATTATCATTTTTCTTTTATGAGTCTTATTTCTTAAACGAATTTCAATACTAATTTCACCAGCTGTAAGCTAAAGCTGAAAATAACCACTCCCCAGTCATCAGTAGGCAATTAAACTTTGAAATACAGTGATTATAAAAGATTACTTCTTTTTCCAGTCTATTTTTCTTCAACTAAGCTAACTTTCTAAAAGGAAAGAAAGTTCAGTTTTTAAATAATAAAAATTGTTGCCTTCCTTTTCTATCATTAAATAAATGTAACAAAGATAATTCCAAATTATATAAGAAAATTATTTTTAGTTTAAAGATAATTCCTCTTGAATGTTTTATTTATATAAAGTTGTTTCTTAAAAGAAATAAAGAAACTGAATCCATCAAATCAAAACTAAAAAGTTAGTGTAGTTAAATCATTAACTGACAGAATATTTCTTTAAGGACAAGTTTTTTCATAAAAATAGCTTTAATAATTATTTTGCAAATTTATTAATAATCTTCTTTTATTGTTAGATTTAATTAAAAAAAAATTTAAGAAACTTATATTGCTTTTCCAGTTTTCAAATGCTACTTATATATGTTTGTTTTTTACCTATTAATTAAAGGATTCACAATAGCCAATAGATCACTACTGTAATGACGGATCTGCACAGTAGAAAGAGTCTAGAAAACAGAAATTCTTAAAATGCTTAATAATTGATATATCAATCACTTATGGGATCGGAATATATCTAAATCAACCCGAAAATAGAATAAGTATTTACTCTAAATCCTACCCCAACTCGTCAATACAGGACGATAACGTTTAGTAGTCAGCATCATAATGCGATGTAGAACTTAGTACTAAAAAATTATCTTATTAAACTTTAGGAGTTATAGATTATTTGAGTACTGATAAATTAGAACATTTACTTCATTGTGAAATATGATTAATGTTTAATAATCAAGAGATACTTAAATTCATATTACTTTAACTTTAAGACGAGATGAGAATTATCAGTATAATGGAAAATATCTGAAAAAGAAATAGCAAATAAACTCACCCAGGATGACATAATGGACATGATGAGAGGAAATGATGACATAAGCAATTGTTGACGGTTGAACACAAATTCTTTTATTAACACATAGCACACTATTTATATATTATTGAAGCTTCATATTATAAAATAGTTATATTTATATGGTGACAAGAAATATTACTTATTGTCTTATTTTCAGTTCGTTCTTAATTAAAAATATAAAGTTATAACCACTATAGATGAAATCAATTTGAACATAATTCACTGTTAATCAATGATGAAACCTTAATATTAAAGTTTGATTGACTATTAAGAACAGTTTGCTGTTAGATGACGATCGAGAGCTTTATTTTAGAGTTCTGATTAGTTCTGCTAATGTAAGATAGGAGAAAGTCTGATTAGAAGATACCGGTCAAGGCGTGGAATTAAAATAGGAATTTACTGGAAGATCTCTCCACCGAAGCAAGTCTGAATAGAAGATTCCGATCAAAACATGGAAAATTAAATAGAAATTTACTGGAATATCTCTCCGCCGAAGCCTCGTTCATATCTGTTGCTTCAACTTGAGATCTGTTAGGACATTGTCAACCTCTGCTTCCAGCCATGAAGAAAAATTTTGAAGTTCATCCCGTAATTTATTCAAACATCTGTCTCCGAATTACGATGACAAAAATTCTTTACTAAAGATATCTCCAAAAACATTTACTCATCATAGCATAGCATCGATGAAGAATTTTTTATCCGCCAAAATTTAGGAATTCGACTTTGCTGAAAATTCTTTCAAATTGTGTCCGGCCTTACGGCCCGACACTGTTTTTCGTTTCCCTTTTCGCACCTTACATGATCAAGTAAAAGTAATAGACTGAATCTTGAATTCAAACTCAACAACTTTCTAATTGACGCTCGAAGCCAAACAATCCAATCAGAAAAGGTGAAAATTCCTCTTCTTCATAATTCACTGCTTAACTCTCAACCGCCACCGAGAAAAAATACTCCAGCGACAACTCAACTCTGCACGCAAACGATTCGAGCTAATTGACGACAACTCAGCCCTGACAACAAGTGGTAGAAATTAAGTTCGTTCGTATTCGAATGTTCTAGAAAGAATTTCAAATCCCATTTTCCCCACTGAAAAATGCATCCTTTAACCTTGAATACCTACTTGAATAACCCCTAAACCAAAATGGGTGACGATTGCACGCTAAGTTGTTGTTTCTTCTACGCACGAAGATTCAATTCAAAATGGCCAGGCGTTGTTCCGAAAATGATCAATGTAAACATTACGATTTAAGAAAAATGTTTAAAAATGTATATCTGCCAAGATTTAAGTTGAATTTTGCTAGAATTTTGGCAGACTACATAAAGAATTTTGCTTAATAATTTGAATAAGGTTTAAAACAAAAGTTATTAATATTTAAAAAGTGCAAAATATATTTTTTAACTTAGAAGAAAATTCACGATACTTATCGGTATCGATGTCAACGAACGGTATTTTTTAAAATTCTTTTATCCAGAAACTTAAATGAATGATTACAATTTAATTTAAAAATGATTATTGACTTTAGTAATTTAATTATAGAAGGAAAGTTTAATTAATAATAAAATATCTTAGAAGAAAAGTTAAAAAGATTAATTTTAAAAGATTGAAAATATTGACTGTTAATATTATGAAATCTTTTAAATAATGATTAATTACAATTATATATTTAATTTAAATAAATAAATTATTGAAAAATATTAAATTTAAAAGCAAAAATGGTATGCATCATAACAACTACTAAGTAGTAATTAACTACTGGCCAGAACTGGCTACTAAACAAATGCCATTTACTGGCCAGTGGTTACTAAACAAAATTTCTTATTTTCAGCTTTTACTGTAAGCTATTTTGATATCATTTGTTATGCATGAGATAAATGTTTATTGCATTATGTTTGAAAATGAATGAACACAAATTTCAGGTGCTGAATATATTCGAACCTTGAAAGCTGAAAGGCAACAGCAGCAAGAAGAAGCAGATATGTTAAAGAAACAAATTGAGGAATTGAATGAAGCCATTAGGTAATTAAAAAAAAATAAAAATAGAATAATATTTTGCAATAGAAATAAAAATAATATTAATTTATATGTTATGTATTAAGTTTAGCTATTGTTATCTACTGTTAGTTGACATTGTCTGAAACTTTTATAAATTTTCAGCTTGTTTATTTTCTGATTACATTAAAAAAAAATCTTTTAAGACTTTATTAATTTTTTTTTTCTTAATAAGGATTTGTTGTGTTCTGCCAATGAACCTCATTTAATTTTGATTTCTTTTGTAGTATTTGAAAACAATTATAGATGATTTAATTTTTGTTTATCTATTTCAGAATACCAGATTTTAAACAACTATTTAATTTGCTTTGAATCATCTAAAGTTAATTTTCTAGTGATTTCAGACTATCTTAAGAAATAGTTTAATGTTGATTAGATAAGAATACTCCAGTCATTTGTTATTTGAAATATTTGCAAGTGCCTATTATTACCATTAGTCTAATGGAGATGTGTTTAATTGGATGATTTTGATATTTGATATCAGGCACAATAGATAGTTTTATTTGTGAAAAGAAATTCAGTTTAACTAACTTCATTTTTTAATTGAAAAAAAAAAAACTTTTTTTAAATTTAATGTTTATTTGATTCTGCTGAAGATTCTGCTTAAAATTTGAATTATTAAAAATGTGAAAGTCAGAAGAAAATTACATGTCAGATTCGTAATTTGTAAATGTGTTTGTTTTGTGTAAATTTTCTTTTGTTTATTTAAAGATTTATTGTAATCATCATTATGCAATAGAAATGGATTTTTTATACCTGAAAATTACATATTATACCATTTCGATTCATTAAGTTCTGAAAATAACACCAGTTAAGTGGCATCCGTCAGTGTTTATGCAGTATTGAAGTATTTTTTGGAAGCTCTGATAGCTGCCACATTTTCTAGTCTTGTGGTTTCCTAGGGTAACACCCAGGACTTTTTCTTTTTAAAGATGGAACTGTTTGTCTGAACTTATAAACCTAGCACTGAATTGTTTGTGCATCTGGAATTGCATCGTGGCCGTGGACTATAAATAAGAGGCTCTCTTTGTAGTTATCACCTTACCATTCTTGACAAACTCTTTGACTACAAAAGCATGATGCTTTCCTATTACTTCCACGCAATTGTGGCAATTGAAATTGTATGAGGTCACAGACTTAAAGAGACCACCCCCACTGTAGTACTTCTAACCAAGCTGAATAATGTTTCCTCCAAATCAGAGTACTCTTTTTTCCACACCCGGTATTATTTAGAAAATACCTTTAAACCGGGTGTCTAGCCACATGGAAAAGTTAGGAAATTTATATCGGCTGGAAAAGAAAGGGGAATGTCAGAGAAATTTACCATTTCTGAGGATAAGTTAGGGAAATTTGAAAATTCTGAGAACATGTCAAAAACATTTGAAATTTCTGAGAAAAAACCAAAAAATTTTTTCTGATTATAAACTAAGGATTTGAAATTGCAACAGCAGAAAAATCTAACTTTCCTCTATCCGTAAGTACTGTAAAGAGTATTTCAACATCTTGTGCAATTTATTTTGTATACTTCCATTCAGTCCTTACTTTTAATCCTTGTTTTTCATTCTAACTTCACTGAATGTTGTAGGATTGATTAGGGGATTCAGTTTGTTTACTTCTCTTTGTTTGGAAATTGATCATGTGTTAGCTTAATTTATTGAATGTATATTATTTGTATTAAAACATGTCAAAGCAGTCTGTGTTTGACTGTGACTGATGTGATAAAAAATTCCATCATGATTGGACAAAATGGATAGAACATTTAGCATAAAAAAAAAAAATTCCCACTAAGAAATAGAGGAGCGCCAAAGCAATCATTAATTATGAAATAAAGCTTCAGAATCAGTTGTGATGAAAGTTTCACTCTCAAATTCCTAACTTTTAAGATTTTCTGTGTGTAACATCTCGATACTTAGATTTTTTAAAAAAAAATATTATTGGTATGGAAAAGTCAGGCAAATTTCTTGCTAATCTGGAATAGACACCCTGTTTAAAGGAAAATAATTTTTTTTTGTCTTTATTTGGATAAATTTAAGTATTTGTATTTTAAAAAGGTGTGCATATTCTTTTATGAGTAATTTTTTGTGTGAATTATTATCGATTTTAATTTAAGCATTATCATCAATTATGTGATTAAAGTTTATTGTCCAGCATTTAATTGTCATTGTGACCCCTGCCTTTTATTTTTCAGCATATATCAAAGCCAACTTCCTGCATCTGGTGCTCCTGTACCTTGTCAACGGACAAATAAGATGAAGGAGATGTTTGAAGAATATGTCAGGCAGCAGACACTTCAAAACTGGAAATTTTGGATTGTATCCTTAATTTTTATTGATATGAAAAATTTAATGAATTTTGTGCAATTCGCATTATTTTTAATTAATTGATAACTCTGGCAAATAGAAGCAGATCTGACCTAAAAAGATCTATACAGCAGAGTCTTAGAAGTCAAACTCTATATAATTTCCAGACTAAAAGTTGATAAGCTCATTAACACCTTATGGTTTACTCCCATCAATATGATGGGTTGAGGTATCATTCTCTATTTATTGTGCCCGCAGTATTGTCGGGATGTAGATTTAAAAGTGTTACAGTACGAAACATTCAATTTGAACTTATTTCTCGTGCCTTTAAAAAACTTTTGATGTTCATTTTTTGAATAATCAAATTTGAATATGTTCTATAACATTTTCGCAACTCCCTCCTCAAACATCTAATTGCATATTTCATTGAAAAACCTTATTTTATTTTATTATAATTCTTTAAAATTTTATAAATCTTTATTCAGTTTTGGCAATAACTGCAAAAAAAGCAATCCTTATGGAGTTAAACCAATGGTCACCAACCTTTTGGACTTCATGAACTATTAAATTCATAATCTAAAATCCTGCAGACCACTAATGTGAATTCCTTAAAAACATAAATTCATTTGTACAATGGTGATCAGTAAAGTTACATTTTATTAATATGAAATGTGCCTATTTTACAGCACCGCAAAAACTCTTTGGCACCTGGTGTAAAACCCCTTGTTAGTTTTTTTACCGATCATAGATGCATGAGTAGTGATTAGTGTTGCCACCAATTAAGCTTGTCAGTGCCTATTCTAATTGATGGCGCCTGATGCGGGGACACCACCCTTGTTGCGGCCTTGCTATTTTATATAACAAATGCATATAAGTGACTTGAGATTAATGTTTTTAGTTCGAACATGTCAAGAATACACGAGTTTTCATCAAATCATGGCTGCCAGCAGACAAATGGCGATACCTTTTTTCACAAGAATATTAAGACTCTGAAGAATTCGTTTTTTACTGCTTTAATCTCCTAATGGCAATTTGAAACCTTCTATTCTGTCCAGATATAACACACTAAAAAGATAGTTGAGACACTTAGTTCTTTGAATTAAAAAAAATAATAAATATTATCCATTTTTCAAATAAATAACAAGTAACATTTATTACCATAATTGTCATTGCCAGTTATAATTTAACCCTTTTGAGTGTTAGTGTCCTCTTAATAGTACATGTCTCTTCATTCACTATTAGTTTGTCTTAAGGGTGTATTCAAATCCAAACTGCTTATTTTGAGACACATTTGTAAATTCATTTTTGCTCTAAAATGCATCCAGTTGGCAGGTTCTCTTATTCAGAAACTTTATAATGTCCGTATTGTCTCGATTTTTTGATAAAGGCAGAATATATTTCAAAAAATGCTGTCAAAGTGGACATTTTGAACCGAATTTCCCAAAGCGATAGCGCTGGGGAAACAAAAAAATGATCGTACTGTGAAAATAATTGTCTGTAAATCAATTTCTAATTAATTGAACGAAAAATAAAAACATGGGGCCCTTATAAATGTCTTTATAAATCACGCCGCCAAGTTTCCTGTTGTTGCTTTTAAAAATGAGTCTGAGAATTTGTCTCAAAATTTTGAGTTGTTGCGCGTGGAAAAATATTTTTTTTTAATACAGCCTTAACAACTTTTTTTTTGTTATTATCTGCATATAGTAAGGATAGTATATGTCTATACATTTATTATTATGATTTTATTTGTGCTTCAGCATTTAGTAATAATAAATTAAATATAAAAAATTGGTTAATTCTGTTTGCAGTTTTGGTGATTTCTTTATTTCAAACACATGCTTCACTCTTTAAATTTAAAATAGGGGCTACTTTTCCAAACAAATAATTTAGGATAAAACATAAAAAGTAATAGAAAGGTGTTGTCTGCTTAATCATGTTGTAACACCACATTTTCCAAACATCTTCAAAAATTCTTCCTTTGCCTAATGTCATAAGAATAGCATGCAAAATAACTATATTTGTTATAATAATGTAAATGACATATTTGTTAAATTTCAGTAAACCTTAATTTTTGTGATTT
Source organism: Maratus michaelseni (assembly GCA_963931845.1). Lineage (NCBI taxonomy): Eukaryota > Metazoa > Arthropoda > Arachnida > Araneae > Salticidae > Maratus > Maratus michaelseni. Next base: position 405,378,345 of record OZ007587.1, read on the forward strand.
GGATAGCTACTTTTAAAATTATTAACATTAAAATCTACAAAATTAAAAAAACAAAATTGGACTCAAAAAGGTTAAAATTTCATAAATATAAGAATATTACTTTTGCTTTATTATTAATAAAATATAAAATTGCAAATAATATCCAGATTTTTCTGTGGATCACCAAAATTTTCTTTCAGATCACAGGTTGCCGACTTCTGCTTTAAACTCTTTCTTAGGCCTTGATTAATACATAATTTTCTTAAGTGAATTATTATGATACTTGATAAAATAAAATTTCTTAGCTGATAATTTTACCTGGAGATAAAATTTAAAACAAACAATACAAGGAATTAAAAAAAATATTGGAACCTTTATTATACAGCAGAAACATGTCCGTGAGTAATGCTGACATCATATCAACAGTGGCAGTGACTCAACCTGATCTATTCTATTTTATAGCAAATTTTTTAGCTTCTAAACATCACACCATTTAAATTTTTAAGCCATCAGATAGGTGGGAAAAAAATGTACTTTCAAATGTAATTTGTTTGAAAATTATATTTCCAATTACTGCGTTTCGATTATGAAAAATTAACCCATTTGCACCTAAAACAATATTTATAGTTTATCATCTATTTCTGGCTAATAGCACGTAACAAAATTTAAACTTCATCAGTAAATAAATAAATAAATAAAATAAAACACTAGTTTAACAGATATCTAATCAAACTGTGCACTTAAACACTGAAATAATCCTAATCAAAAACGTTGCTATAAATAGCGAAATCTTGGGCAATTTCTTTGCTATTAACTGTTGGTATTTAGCTAATACCAAAATATAGTTTTTAATTAATTTCAAAACTTTATTGAATGCATAATGGATATTTTTTTGGTGATGTTAGTGGACAATCTAAAAAATGTATATATGAAGCTATTACAATTTTCAATTAAAAAGTAGTTTTCACTTATGTTCTGTACACTGGACAGTATGTTCTGTAACCCAGGGAGCCAGGTTGAATTTTTTGGTTCTGATCAGGCTCGGACTGGCCCGCCGGCCCATCGGTCCGAGGGCCGGTGCGCCCTCAGCCAGGGAAAATTTCGCGCCCCTAAGCCGCTCCAATATTTTTCCACACACCTATATTGCACCTAGGGAATGTTTTAATAGCTCTGGCGTGCCGAGGCTACTAAAGCTCACGCCCATGTGCTACTCCTGCGCCCTGAGAGAGATTTTTTTCATCGGTTCTTGGATGATATTTTTTAGATCTTAATCTCAGATCAAATATTTTGCATACCCTCCATTGTAGTACCCAGGGGACCTTGCGCCCTTTTAAAGCCGTCCCTGAATGGACCTATAATTAAAATCATGCTTTTCGAAAAACAACTTTATGGAAGAAAGAGATAAATATTAGAAGGCAAAAACGTTCTGTTGGTATTTTGACTGGAAAAAATAACCTGTCTCTTTTTGATGAATACAACCTCGATGACACGTCTGGATTGCTATTCTGCAAGCTGGCATCCCGCGGCCAGCGTTTTTTTTCATTCAAAATACATACCAAAATTTTCGGTTAGCTTTATTTAATGACAGCCTTTCCGTTATTAAATAACTATTCGGAAAATCTGGTTTGTATTTTAAATAAAAAAATTGTTTTATTTAATCACGGCAAAATCGATCATTAAATAAAGCGATGATTACTATTCAAAAACTATTGTAGATTTTTTGAATTATAAAACGCTGGCAGCAAAATACTTTCACTTGGAGGATTACAATCCCCGGAGGATTTCTTTCAATTATGGAAACTTAATTTCTGTTGGTCTCTAATTATGATAAAAAAATTTCAAATTATGGGAAGAGTGTGCTGAGGAAAGTAAATTTACTCAAATATTTTACCGATTTAAGGCTACTAATCGCTATTTTTGAAGTCATTTTTTAGTAGAAACCTTTTTACAGTGCGATATCAATTCAGCATTTTAAGGAGACATAAAGTCATTTTTAAGCACACAAAAAGCCTCTTCCTCATCCTGCCTCTCCTTATCCCATATGTTGCAAGTATAATATTATTTTCACAAGCAAGTGTTATTTCCCAATTCAAATATCCCTATATTTGGACATTCAAATACTGCTATAATATGTGATACTTTTTCAAAAGAAAAAATCAAGCTTTAGTTTTAGTTTCAAAATTTCTATTTCCATACGGAAAGTATATTTTTGTTCTCGATATAAATGGTTTTTGAATGAATTTTGCATACTGAATCTTTATTTTGTATGTGTGATGAGACAGACACCGTTACAGACCACGTTTAAAAATGCTACTTTACTAAAAAAAAAAATAGCATTTGCTGTCAGATTATATCAGAAATTCCAACTATACCATGTTTATAACTGACTGGATAACTAATCATATTACGTCAAATAAATATATATATTTTTTAAAATAGAGATTGGAGCTCTTAGCGCTGATATTCTTGCATTTTAGTAGTCATAAAAGTAAAATTCATTTGCATATAATAGTTTTATAAATATTTGTTTAAATACAAATGGTAAATGAGGAAACATAAATCAACAAATTAGTTGAAATTTCTAATTAAAATAGGATCAGTTATTTGCATATTTTAATATTATTATTACGCAGTTTTGCCAGCAAACATAACTGTTGGTCAAATGGGAACTCATTATCTTTAGATCGACGATCAGCTAACCGTTGGCTCAGCTAACTCAATCGTATAGCTAAACTCAATCGTTGGCCAACTAAGCTAGAAAACAATGGACTAATGATATCCAACAACTCTGTATTGCTTGAGTGAAAAAAGAATTGTATAAAAGGGAAGAGTTAGTCAAGTCATATCTCACAGCACGATGACAGTTTAAAACAATCATAAATATCGTCAATCTTGTAATAAAGTCTCAAATTGCTAAAAAAATAAAGCAAGATTTTTTTTTTGTTGCGTTAATGGGCACAACTACGGATATACCAAGTGTGTTAATTTGCAGTCCTGGAAAAAAAAAAGTGATCACCCCTCTACTAATTCTTCTAAAATTAATTGTAAAAAAATCTATAGGCATTAATCGATTGGAAATAATGACTACTAATTAAAGCTATGGATTAAGTATGTTACAGGAGTCATCTATATATTGAACATTATAATAACTTTGAATTTTCAAATAAAACACCTATTTTTGAATTCCTTGGATCGAGACAGCCCGCGAAAAGGTATAGTTTAAATAGTTTATGTTAAATTTTCATAGAGCTAGAAGAGTTTAAAGTTTGAGGATGCTAATCTTAAATCCATTTGACAAACTTATAAAAATCCTCCGATTGAATTTTTATTAATTTTTTAATGAAATACATTTAATAGACCCAAACATATTACAGGGTTTTTTTTTTTGTATCCAATGACATTTTTTTAATTATGACAATCTCTATCTCTATAAAAGAGTAAGTGTCTGCCTGCCTGCCTGCCCGCGGATTTCTCTGTAATTATAACACCTAGGACTCAGAAATTTTTGTCATGTGTAGATGTTGTCACCGGACAGTATACCTCACGGCCGGATTTTTAAATTTTAATTTAGATTTAAAAAAAAAAATTAAAACGTGTATATGGAATTTTGGGTTTGAGGCTATTTCAAGCTCCTCCCATGAAATAGCCTCAGCAACGCCATCCGTGGTAACGAAGCAGCCAGCCAATGAGAGCAGTGTAACGACCGAAGAAATCTATGGCCTATGAGTTGCTGGCCTAGAGTTGTCCAGTTTTTGTCCATGGTTTTGTCGCCTAGCTTCGGAGGTTGACTGCCGTGTAATCAAATCGAAAGGACAGTTTTCGATATGCAAAGAGACTGCAAGAGATGTTAGTTGGCAGGTCAAAAAGAAGCGAACCGAGGTACGCTAAGAGGGATGCAGAGAGAGTTGAACAGACGATGGTGAGCGGAAAATGATGTGTGCGCGTGAACAGTATATGATGATTGTGTACGCTGGGGTTTTGATGGCAGAGTGTAATGTTTTTTAATTGTTCATCTTATTTTAACTTATGTATCAACGATGCCTAATAAAAAGTGCTGGATGTTAATCATCACCTTGGATCACTGGAGTTCGTTAAGTCATTACAGTATGGCTCTTTCCACCCGACATCAATAGAGCTTACTTATTTTAGTTCGGATTTTCACCACAGGGGGCGCTTTCGTATCTTTGGTTCTATGGGCTGGATCATGACGGGGTATGCCTCATTCGACTCGACATCGATAACCTTAATGAATTCAGTTATGTTCGTATAGAACATATTGTGCCCCCTGGCGGTGGAAGGTGTAACTAAAGAATTTTGCAGCTAACTCGGGTTCTATGGGTCACATTACGACACGGCTTGGCTCATTCGACACAACAACAATAGAGCTTACCTATTTTAGTTCTGAATTTCACCACCAAGGAGTGCTTTCCTATCTCTGTTTCTATGGGCTGGATCACAATGGGGTATGACTCATTCCACTTGACATCGATACAGCTGACTGATTTTAGTTCGGATTTTCACCACAAGGGGTGCTTTCCTATATCTGGTTCTATAGGCTGGATCACGACAGGGTATGACTCATTCGACTCTACATAGATAGAGCTTTTCGATTTTCACCACCAGGGGTGCTTTTCTATCTCTGGTTCTATGGGCTGGATCATGAAGGGATCATGATCTTTCGACTCGACTTACGGTAATATATGGGAGTGTGTATGGCACGCCCAGTGTTTGCTGTCTAAGGTAGTGGGGTCCCCAACATTAGATTTGTTTAAAAATAAAAAAATGTTCAACACTGATTTCAGGTACATTTAAGGTTGTTGGCACGGGCAACGCCGGGCGGGTAAGCTAGTTATTTATAAATTCATATTAAAAAATTATGAATTATCACCTACATTAATTTTTGTATAAAAACAACTGTTTGTAAGTGTACAGCTCATTTGAATAATTAGTTTTCGAGCTGCATAGAACATCCTACAGTCTAAGGGGATCGTCTTCTGTTTTCAAAGAATCTACAGAAAATAACACATTGACTCTTACCAGAAACATTTTGTAGTATTTACTTTTATAAAAAGAAAGTCTATTATACAGTAAAACCCACTAGACTGTAATTCCATGCAATTCTTTTACACTCTTTCTACTTTTCATTATCTATTATCATTTAAAATCTTCTCTCTTTACATTAAACTTTAATTTTAATGCATTTTTGTTTATTAATGTTTTTAAACACATTTTTTATGGCTCTCTCAGGATAAGATACACGAATACTCGTATATTGGATGTAGTTTTTCGCAAACTTGGAAATCCCTTAAAGCATTCTTCTGTTCACTGTTCACAGTAAAACCTCCGAATAACGGACACTGAGGGAACGCTAAATTTGTCCGTTATTTGGAGGTGTCCGCTTTCAGAGGTAAAACTATGCAAACAATATTTGTGTTGAGGATTGAAAAAGTGTCTGCTATTCGGGAGTGTCCGTTATGGAGGTTTTACTGTAATTTAAAAGTTCCCGTATAATTTTACTGCTGACTAAATGAGTGTTCAGTACTTTTTTTCGTAAGATTTAAATTTTATTTTCCGAAATTTTTAGATAAATCCCTTATAACTCTATGAAGAATTAAAATAAGTATATTCCCAGGCTGTCTTGATACAAGGAACTCAAACTTGTTACAATTTGAAAAACCAATGTTCGTGCATTTTTTAATAGGTAGACAATCTCCGAAACAAAATTTATAAATAGAATTAAATAGTAGAAATCATTTCCAATAAATTGGTATCTATGTATTTTTTTTATACTTTATTTGCAGTATAATTAGTAAGAAGTAATCACTTTTTTACCATGACTGTTCTAAAATATCTATTGACAAAAGAATAAAGTAGGAAAGTTCTAGTCTATAGTCAACCTACTACAAGGTAATCTGTATTCAACTTTCTAGAGTTTTTGAATATTACATGACATAGTTTGAAAAACTGTGTAGCATTGTGTATGTGTAGATTTAATGGAACTTCAAACATGCACAGGGAAGATAGCGAAGTCGTCTATCTAAACTCAGGAATATAATATTAAGCCTTTTTCTTACTTGGTGCTTTGCGAATGTGTTAAACTTTGTCAAGTCAGACACAACATAAGTAAGTAAAGTTGATTTAAGTTTGTTAAAATTTTTGCGCCCTCTGAAAATCCAAGGTCTGCGCCCTTTTCCCTGGCCCAGTCTGACCCTGGTTCTGATAATGAAAAATGCACCCAAAAAGACTAAGGCAGGATTACTAGTGCTTTCTCACGACTTTGAACACATATAAATGTTAATAAATATTAGTTTAAAGATTTTGACAGCTTCTTGAATCACAGAATTGACACTTGAATCACAGTAAGTGAAAATTACTTTTATAAACAAATTTTGAATATTAACAATTGAGGGGGTTGGGGCAAGAAAGTGCTAAGCCACATTTTTGAACTTCTGAGATATTTCAATTTGAAAATTTGATCAAACACTTGAATCAAGATATATAACATAAAGTTTTTTCGCCAATATCTTAGTAACATTTGAGATATTCTGAGTAACAATATGGCATTCCTTTAATGATATTACTATTACATTTTTTGTAAATTAGCTGTCATCATTGGGGGCATAAATGCTGGGGCAAAAACTAAACCTGGGACATACGCTACCACCAAGTGACATTAGAAACAAATTATATGTAGGATAATATAATTTATAATATTAAGCAACAGATTACAGTATTAGATTTATTTCACCAAAAATGTAGATTGGCACTTTCTTGCTCCTATCCTCTCAATTGTTTTAGGTAATAAATTCACATTAGGTTAAGAGACATGTCATTATCCTTTTAAATAAATTTAAATTTGAGAGAGAAAATAAGCTATATTTGTTTTAAATTTGTAGCTTTAAGAATTAAAAAAACATATTTAAATATTTCTCAAATATTAGAAATTTTATAAAAACAAATAAAACTTATACTTATCTAATTAACTATCTACTTATCTAATTATTATATAGAAAATATTTCTGTTTCAAAGTATTTAATATTTATTTATTTATTTTGTCTTGAGTATTATTCTGTAATAAAATATTGTGAATTCTTTGAAAAAAAATAATCCTTAACTCATTTTAAAAGTTTAGTTTGATTCTTGAGCCTCTTGTTGATTCATTCAACAATAATGTATCTACAGCTAGTGTGGATGAGATGTGCAAGTCTATATTAACCTGGCTAGATCAGCATTGCTCTCTGGTTGCTCTAAGACCAGGTAGTTGGATTTATTGTATTTATGAGTGATGCTTTAGTTAAGTACAAAAAGTAACCTTTTTTTTTTTTTGACTATTCTTTTTTAAGACTTGTACTTTATGGCATCCAATTAACATGAAATTTATTTATTTCTAAGCCTACTAACCATTGACCATTATTCTTTTTCTTTCTTTCATTTTTGGTAGCCTGAAGTGAAAAAAGTCTCACTTTTAGCATTTTATTTAGAAGTAGGAACTTTTATATTTTTTATGCATTTTACAACTTCAAATGATTATAGATCCTCATAATAATTGTTATGACATTGTAAAGACAATATCTTATATAAAGTGCATCCTCCTGCAATACATTTTTTATTTAGTAGGAGATTAAAAAGTAATCATACAAAAATCCATAATAATGGTTTATAACATTGTGAAATTCTAGTTGTTGGTTGTTTTGAAAAATATTTGTCTATTATGACTAGAGGATTAAAAAAAAACATGGTAAGACATTTCTCTGATTTTAAATATATAAAAAAATCTGCAATAAAAAAAAAATCTTATTAGTTTATAATAAAACTAACTACATTTTCAAATAAATATTTTTGCAATTTTTTTTTTTTTTGAATAAGAACCGGAGGCATTTCTCCCCTTGGTTTCCTGCCAACATCTGTGCTTTACAGCAACTTATTTTTAATTTTTTTAGTCAATTTTCTTTTATATCACTTTATTGGGCTAGATCTCAGTATCTATTTGAATTTAAGAGAAAATTTCTCATGATACTGCATCTCTGGACATAGATACAGCACAATGAAGAATTTTTAAAACTTCAGTCCCCAACCCATACACCCTCAAATATTTCTCAGAACCTCTTAACAGGATCATAGAGAAAACATTCTGCAGAATGGTGAATTTTGGGGCATAGGATATGAAAGATTGTTTAAAAAATTCCATCCTTCTCAAGAATTTTTGCACTTCAATTTTACCAATACTTTGTTTGTCTATTGTTGTTAATTTTTTTTCCTCTTTAGCCAAACTTTAGTTAATAATTATATATATATATATATATTATAGGTGCAGATTCATGGTCGCCAGTCGCCACATGGCGACTAATTTTTTTGCTGTGGCCACTAACTTTTCATGTTTGAGTCGCCATGTGATTTAAAAGTGATCAATTTCTGGTATTCCCAGTCATTATCGTGAAATTTTGATTGTTTTTTAAAAGATTAAGACCAAAACACATAACAAACTTTATTATTATCTTTTAATAACATTTCATAATTAACTGTTTAACACATCAAACTATTAAATATATTCAAATAGCTATGTTATTCATAAAAGTTTGAGCAGGATAGTTTTACATAGTCTGTGATTATATATATATATATATATATATATTTAAATAGAAAAACAAATGTTAGAAGTGTGTTCCCTTGCCCAACATTATCTTCTGACTTTACATAATATAAAATTTATATTACACTTAATATTCAAATTTTGTTGTGTATGTGTGTACATTAAATAAATAAATTACTTTACACTTTGAAGTCCTGTGATTTTTTGCTTAGCTTTATACTCCATATAAACACTATTGTTTTTATGTGTTTGTTTCACAATTGTGGCCACTGGATTTTTTCGGTTTAGGAGCCACTGGCTCCTTCCAAATTTTGGGAATCTGTACCTCTAATATATATATATATTAATTTATTTTTTATTTTATTTATTTATTTTTTTTGAGGTGGGGGGGGGGGGGGGGGGTCTTTTTTAAACACACTTTCATTTTTCACACTTTTCTTTAATTATCATATAAGATGTTTTTTCTTTTATGTTTTCAGGCTAAAAAAAAATTATATTTTCTTTTCTGTCTCAGTGTTTAATTTTTTTTTAGCTACAATAGCATTTTTAAATCAAAAGTTAAAGTTAATTGTTGCCTAACAACTTTCTAATTATTTCAACCTTTGTTTTACAGGTGTATTAAATTCACTTCGTCATTTAAGCACAACCACCAATATTCTGTCAGACCCGTCTTGTATGCCAGAAGAAGCCACACGAGCTGTCACAAAAAAAGAAACAAGACATTAACATTATCATGCTTTGTTAATTATAAACAATGTTTTTCTCAGGGGTGATTGAAAATATTATGTTTTTATTTTGTTTAAATCTTGAGATAATATATCTGCTAGTTTGAATGTTTTTGGAATGTTTTATTTGTTGTTAGATCTTAAAATATTTTTAAAGGTATATTTTTTATTTATTTTTGTAAGGACTTAAAGCAGGTACTTTTGTTTCTACAAACGAAAGAATATAGGACATATTTTATTTTCTAAGAAAATTAACTGTTACTGAGAAATTTTCTTTATCAGTTTAACTATTATTATAATTATAATTATTATGTAATAGATAAGCTGTTATAACAAGTCTAAAAGAATTATTTAAATTAGGAAGTAGAGTGAATATGTTAGTTAAAATTATTATTTTGTAAAAGCCAATTATTTTAATTCAGAAATGCCTGATAATCATGATGCAGAAGTTGATTGCATAAATATATATCTATCTTGAAAGACAAACATTTTTTGAACATGTGTGATATTGGGGTTTCTAAGTAAAATCATATATCTGTTAGTGAAAAAATGAAAACTTTTCTTAAAAAAATTAATACAAGCAAACAGGAAAATTTGTCTCACTTCCAGTTTTTCAAAAAATAAAAAAGAAAAGAAAAAAAAGAAAAAGACTATACATTCTGTGAATAGAATAGTTTTCTTAACAAATGTTTATGTTATAAATATACAAAATGAAAAATATGTACAGTATAATAATAAAAGGCAAAATTGAAGAAAACATTATACTAGTAATCATCAGGCAATAAATATAAATGCTTCAAAAAAAGAAGACGAAAGAAGTGCATTTCAGCTTATTACTAGCAATTATTAGAAATAAACTGATTGACTTACCTGCTAGATGCCCTGCAGAAACCTGCCTTACATGGACTTTTTCCATCTTCCCAACATGTAACTGACCATGTTAAAATTTTTTATGATTTTATATATTCTTTTAAAAGAAAATCTTTCCAAATGAACCTAGTATTAAAAAGCCTTATTGCCTTCAACAGTATAGAACCAGGCTTCACCCATTATAATTCACCATGTTGTGAATTTTTATATTTTGAAGCAAAACTTTTTCCAAATGAACCTAGTATTAGTATCCCCACTGCCTTCGGCAGGGTAGACTTTCTTCAATCTGACATATACCTGACCATGCAAGAGACACCCTTCCTAACAAATGTAGTGTTGATGGTCTCACTGCCTTCGTCAGAATGGACTCAAAACTTCACCTTTTCATCTAACTTCTCGCTGACTGTATTTTGAAATTTTAAGTTTTTATATTTTTATACAAAAATTTAAAAAATAAAAAAAACCTCAAACTAAATTGCCACATTCTGAATATTGGCGGAAGGATGGAAGTTTTAAAAGTGGAAATTTTCTCAAAAGAACCTGCATGGAGATCAAATCGCCATTTCAGATGATTTTTTATTAATACCTCTGCTTATATTTATGGTCCCATGGATTTGAGAATGGTTTCTCGGGAATTTTCTAAGTTTGTACATACTAGTCTCGACCTTGAATACGAACTCACAGCTGTTCTTAAGATGAGGTCACACACACACACACACACAGAGAGAGAGAGAGATGTGCATGGATTTTAGTAGTATAGATTGTCAACATTTATTTTTTTTTATAGCCACTCCTGAGATTTATAATTGATGAGGATATTTAAAATTTCTGTTAGCTAGATATTTTACCCCACACTTTCTTTAAAAAAAAAATATGTATAAAGAGGTTTTACAGATTTTGCATTTTAAAACTTTCGTTGTCTAAAAAGATGCATGCACCTACTTTTCTTAATGTTTCAAAGTTATTACTAGTTGTCCCCTCCTTTTTTCCCCCTTTGAATATTTGCTCTTGTTTATCCTAATTAATTTTATTTTATCTGTTTCAAAATAATCATTAGATTCATTTACATAAATTATTTGTTTAGATTTCTTAATTGAAAAATATGTTATTTTTATGAGCTTAAAAGATTATTCTGAAATATTTTTTTTCTTATAATAAATAGAAATAGTGCAATATTTACTCCTTTATAAATTATATTTAATAATCAGAATAATTTTGTCCTTTTTAAAATTATCATCAGAATTAATTGCTTGGCTTTTTGTACTGAGGTATACTAACCAATCATTATTTTAATGTGCTAAAAAGAGAAATTGTGAAATTGTGTATAATATTTTTTCACCTAATTATTGTTATGAGAAACAGTGTAATATGAGCTCGCATTAACTCATATTTACAGGGATGAGAATCTTCCATGTTTCAGCAGATTTTTGCCTTTTTAAAAATTTTATCTGAATTACCTACCAGCATACAAAATTAAAAATATTTACCCCCCTCCCCAAAATATATATATATATACAATTTCATTTATTCAATTTTTAACTTAATTTCTTCTTCTTTTAAATAAGTTTTTGGTATCTATATTCAGTGTGTTGGGGAATACTTTCATTGTCAACTAATTATTACATACTTAATCATTATTTCATAGTTTAAGTTGGTGTTATGGTAATGTTTCATTTATGGTTATATATATATATATATATTTGTTATTATTATTTATAAAAATAAATGAATAATCATGTAAATCCTCCCTCTCTTCCCCAAGCACATAAAGTTTGCAATTTTTAAAACTCTTTATATATATTCTTTATTACTTTGTAATAACAATAAATAAATAATCAATCATCTAAATTATTATAAATTGTAATTTTCCAACTGGACGAAAAATGTCTGGGTCAGGATTCGAACCTGGTCTATCTTGGCTAGAGCTGCCATGCTCTACCAACTGAGCCATCCCGGTCGAATCTGGAGGACCTAATTCATCCAGTTAACCTTATTGATCATAGCATCTGGCCTGATATCTGAATCAGCTTAACAGAATAAATCGCAGGTAATTTGGAACTCCAGTAAATGCTGGATACGTGATTACACTAGATTAATTTCAACACAATTATTCAAATTGGTAAAGAAATCATATAAATTGTAATTTTCCAACTGGACGAAAAATGTCCGGGCCAAGATTCGAACATGGGATATTTTGGCAATTATTCCCTGGAATTTCCACTTCTACCCTTTGTCCTCCTTCGCTCAGAAAAAAAAGGCGAATTTCTAAATATGGGAAAAATTTCCAAAGGGAAATTTTCCTCTTTTTCTTTTTAAAGTTTAGTTGTTCTCACCTTTGTATTTAATAATATAAAGTTTGTTAAATACATATTTTGACAACAAATAATTTTACTATATTCTATTGACAGTGCTTTTTTTTTGTCACAAAATCTTTTGCACTGTGTATTGAGGAATTTTATTTGAAGTATTATTAGTTCTGATTTAATAGGGAATCCAATCACCCCATTTTTTTCTTCAAATTGTTTTGTTTCAGATTGACTATTGACAGTAATTTTGTACATAATGATGATGTGTGCCAACACAGAAATGGACTTCATATAAAATTACCATTTATTTGTTTGTTTTGCTCATGCATATTTCAAGTCAACTCATTGTTTAATTGACTTGAAGGATTTTTAAAGTACAATGTCTGCTGTTGCAGTTTTCATGTGTTAGTTATTCGTGTCTTGTTTCTCATTGTTTTGTCTTTCATCGCTCGAATAACTTCATTGAAATATCCATTTCTTTTTTTTTTTAAAGTCTCTTTTTTTAAATGTTGTGCCATCGTATATAGGCTCTTTTTAAAAATGATCTGTGTATGTAATGTTTATTTGTCATAGCCCACATCCCACAGTCTGTGTCAAAGAATCACTAGTAGGGGAGATCTTTTTATTTCATATCTGAATGTTAAGTATATTTTAATATCTTCTCATGAAATTTTGCTTTATTCTTTGAGTATTTTTGCTGTATAATCATCTCATTGTAGTTAAAGTTTGTCAAGCTGTTGCTGTTTTCATTAACATTTAGGTTTCTTTGGCATACACTTTAAGCTGTTAAACACATTTATGAAATTTTATGTATGACAACAAAATGAATATTTGTGAATGACGAGTGAAGAATTTTTTATTTCTGTATGCTATAAATGGTTCATATATATCAATTATTGCTATAAAGTAATAAAATAATTTATTCTGATTCTATAAATCAAACATTTAATTACCCATGTTCAGTAGATTTTAGCAAACCTTAAACTTTATTTTCTATGCAACTGGGAGAAAATTGCTTAAAATGTTTTTTTCTAAACTGAATACAAAATTATAAATAAATTACTATAAAACATATATTAGAAATCTTGTCAAGAATTTTTATACTGATAATATGCAACAAAAATTATTGTTTGAGTCTAGTTTTATTTTTTATGACTTTGATCTTGTATACAAAAATAAAATATTTAATTAATAAAATACTGAACATTTCAGTTTAAAACGTTCATACATATTCATTATGTGTATGTAGTTAAATTATTTATTTAAACCAAAAAATAAAGTTTATGAAAATTTTAAAATAATTTTAGAATAACATTAGTAAATAAGGTGTTTATTATTAAACTTGTTGTTTACTGTATGGAAATAAAATGTTTATATTATTTAAAAATGAAATTTAGTTAATGAAGGATTTATTTTTCAACTTTGTTATGGTTTTAGTTGTCTGTCTTGATACTGTTAATATGTAATGAAATTATCTTGCAAATCAATGCAGATTTTTTGTAAAATGTGTTTTTAGAAATGTTTTCAATTATAAATCCAGTAACTATTTTAAAATTATGTAATTAATTGTTTGAGGAAAAAAAGTTATGTGAATTTCAAATGATTAGATTTTTAACAATGGTAAGGAGTCTGCATTTTAAAATGTTTGTCATAGTATATTTGATTAAAAAAAATAATGGCAACATGTGATGTACTTTGTTCTAAATGCACAAAGTTAATTTCTATGGCTAGAAGATGTTTTTAAATGAATATCATGTAAAGTTTAGACTGCATATTTCATTGAAAAGCATATTTTGTATTTTTCAAAACTTTTTGTTCTGAAGTTGTTAATTTCTTATTGTCAGTTTCTTTTCATTTTTAATGTTGCATATGTTTCAAGCTTATGGATTGTCTTTTTGTATTACTGAAATTTAAAAAATAATTTTTAAGAAAATTATATATTTTTAAAGAAATGGCATTTATTCGGGATATTCTATGTCACTAGAATGATCAAGTTTTTCAATTGCTTTTATATGAGAAGCTGTCTAAGTTTCAAAAATTACCATATTTCTAGTATATAAAATTAAATTATACAGAGTCGCCTTCTGTGCCTCTCAAAATGTACTTGCTCCTTAGATATTATGAATTAGTGAGTGTATTTTCTCAAATTCTAAAACTTTGATCATTATAAGTGGTTATTAAATTTGGTATGTAGCTTTTGAATTTTACATACTTGCAATTTCTATTTCTCAAACAACATATACAGATTTCTTTGGAGGTTATTGGAATTGGTTGCTGTATATTTCCTGATTTCTGGAGATTTGCATCTTTCTCCAGATCATGTAAAACTGCAAAAGTTATATTACACGTGATAATTTGAAGCGACTCCTCAGCTTTCCAAGCATTTCATTGGCTGTTCAAGGAAAGCCTTTTCCCTTGTCAGTTTTCCAAGCATTTCATTGGCTGTTCTGGGCAATTTTGGTAGAACGTAGAAGGTAGAAGCACCACAGGCGACAAAATTGCTCCAACAATAAAAAGTTGCTTAGTTTTCGAGCAGCTCTTTTTAAACCCGACTTTACGCCTCGTGTAATAGCACTTTAAGTCTTGGTAGAAGCCCTATTAGGAATTGATTTCTTCATTAATTCTGGACTTAATAGAGAAGTGAAAACTTCCATAGGCACACCATTCTTTTTCTCCTAGAATAAAGTTGATCCATTGGAATTGGAAATGAAACATGTATTTGGGTTGAGGAGCTGGGTGTAGATGAGTGAGGGAAAAAACATTAAACTCTGATCCTAATTGTCACAGCCAAATCAAATTTGTTCAGTAAACATAATTGTTATAAAAGGAAATTCTGCTCATTTTCTACTTATTTATTTAGTGTTTTGTTAAAATATTCAGCCAAATTATGAACAGAAAACATTTATTTCAAGTACTCAATTGCATTTTTTTTCTTTCCCCTGGTCACTTCTTAAAAAGCAAGCAAGCAAGAATTTAATTAAAAAAATTATAACAATATACAGACAATATTTAAGTGTGTTGCTTTTTGCCCTTTTTTTATTTGGGTAAACGCATTCAAGCATGCATATTTTGTGTTTATAAGCCATTAAAATTTTATATTTGATGTCATATTTATTTATACTTTTGTCGATGAAAATGACATCTTTTTAAAAAGAAAAAAGTCATTTTAACTTATAAAACTGAACATTTTGCAATAATTGCATCGGAATGACTTCATTTTCACTAATTTTCATTCTGTTGATAAAAGTGAACATAATAAAAGTAAAAATATTTTTTAAGAGATGTTTTCCAATTTGGTTGCTATTTCTCGTACTATGATGCTGATACAAAATTTAGTTATTATTAACAGCATTTTATTTCTATTGAGGAGGGAGGGAAATCACTAATGCGATATTTTGTGACATCGCAAATATTAATTTTGAGTAGATTGACCACCTCTCCCAAATGACACCCCTAATTACAGCATCATTATAGTGATACCTCGATTAAAGAATGAAATGAGGAAACGTTCATTCATAAAACATCGTAAATATTCATTTGTGACTAATGAATATTTATGATTATTTTTTTGCTGCTGTTTGTACTCTGCTAATGAATGTTTTATTGAATGCATGCATTATTTACCCTCATGCAAGCTGCATTGCATATTAATTGGAAACTGTTTCAGTTAAAGAATATTTTTGCTGATGAATGCGATTCTGGAATGAATTAGTTTCGTTAGTCAAATTATTACTGTATTGGATAAAAATGTATGCATATTATTTTAGATGTATATGTATAATCTTTTTTAAAGAAAGTTTCATTAGTTGTTAACTTACTAGTTCATATAAAATTGCACATTAAAAATGCTGAGACACATGTTTATTTTAAATATATCAAAAATTGAAATTTCCTTCAAGTAAAAAAGTATATATATTTCCCTATTGGATTATTGCTATGAAATTGAGAAAATAGTCACTCATACCATTTCTTTGAAATAATAATTTTTCATAAAATATTATTTGATATTATTGCAGAATTTAGGATATGTGTAATTATTATTAATTAGTTGTTCCCAAGTATTTAAAAAAAAAAATAAAATAAAAAATGAAGGTGCTATGATATTCAATAATAAACTCTTCTAGCTCTATTTGAAACTGTAGGGAATTTTAAAAATCAAATTCATAATTCACATACTTATGCAAGTAATATGCAAGGTTTGAAATATGTTGTAGTTATTGGGATTTCTCTTGATTGTTATCTGAGCTTTGAAAAGTAAAATGTTTGAGAGTTTTTCAGGGATGTGTGCAATGTCTACCGAATAACGTGAGTTATTCCTAATTTACTAATGTACCTGTTTGACTTTTATATCTAGTTTACATGTTGTTAATTTAGCATTTACTTTCTTCAGTTAGTCAGATATCAAAATTGCATCTAAGTCTTGTCAAGTAGTTAGTTTGTGTGTAATTTTCATATGTTTTATAAAAAGAGCTGCTATAACGGTATTTAGGAATAAGTTTGTTACAAGATAAGTTTCTTGTTTATTACTCTATATTAGTCATCATTGAGCACAAAAAGTTTATATCTCCTTGTGATAAATTTAGTACAGATAGTAAATATATATATAAATTTATAACTTGTTGTGTTATCCACTTGTAAATAGTTGTAAGATATGTAGACATTTATGAATGTAACTGAACTTTTTCATGTACAAAATTCATATGCAGAATGTATGTAATTCATGTAAAACTGAGACATTTCTATCTTAATATTTCACATGTTATATTTTTGTTAATATACAAAATTAGTTCATTACAAATTAAGTACTTTAATACTATAAAATTGTGCCATGTCTTTATAACTGCATACTGTATGTATGGTTTTATATTCTACTTTTTTTTTTTTATTGTGAAGGATTTTAGAATTTTATAACTACTGTTTTAAAAGAATAAATATATCTTTTTTTTCATATATGAATTAATTGTCCTTTTTTAATACCAGTGTAGCCAGATGTACGATAATTACTATATGTGTAGTTAAATTTACTGCACTGATGTGATGTATGATAAATGTTTGACATGAAACTTGAAAGAATTTTGAAAAATCATCAAAATTATTATTATTATTATTATTGATTATTAATTCATAAAATTAATTAAATTATTAATTCATAAAGTTAATTAAATTATTAATTCATAAATTATTCATTCCTGAAAATATTTAGTCTAGTAAGTTAGGAATATCCAGACCAGAAAATCACTTTATTATTATATTTTAGTGCTATCTTTGACTCAAAAAGTAGTCTTGATGTTTTCTGATCGCAATAACACAATGATGTATGTATGCAATACCGGAATTCAGTTTTTTTTTTAATAGAAACAAAGTTATTTTAATTTGTCACAGGAAAAAAAATGCGAAATTACTCAGTCGGTTACGGGGGAAAAAGTTGTAAATTTCGTCATTCGGTCGTGGGGTGAATATCGCAAACACAAGAGATTGTTATATTTGTTAATCGGTTGCAGGGAAACATTGCAAATATGTGTGAAAAATATAATATTGTGTGAAAAAAAATCACAAAATTCGGCAGTTGGTTGCGTTGAAAATTGCAAAATTCTACAGTCGGCACATGGGGGGGAAAAAAAAAGATTTTTGCCAGTAAAACGTGGAAAAAAAATCTATAAATTCACCAATCGGTTGCAAGAAAACCCCTGCACAATACACCAATGAGTAGCAGGAAAGTATCTCGAAATTCATCAATTGGTCCCTGGAAAAATTTGCAAAAGTCGTCGATAGATTGTGGGGAAAAAATTTGTTAGTTTATCACAAGAAATTATCACAAAATTCGTTAATCGGTTGTGGGGAAAAAGTTACAAAGAAAGAAAAAGAAAAAATAGAATAAGGTAAAAAGGAAATAAGGAAAAAAAAATTGTGAAATTCATCAATCGATTGCGGGAAAAATCCCACGAATTTTGCCAGTTTCCCCATGAGAAAAATCGCAAAACTCGTCAGTTTTTCTGTTTCTCCTCTGTTAAAAATTTATTGATTTTTTTAAAATTTATAATTTTGTAAGTACCCCTAAAAAATAATTTTTTTCTTGTAAAACTCCTAGTTTTACATAACAAACCAGTTCAAAATATGTTTTTTTAACAAAGCACAATAGTGCACATTTTTAAAACAGTATCCTCTTTATTAAATAATCCCCCTCTCCCCCATCCTTTTGTTTTAGAATCCTCACTATTCTTGCTAAAATTTCTGGTATTTTTTCATGAATCCACAATCACTCCTGCATAACTAAAATTCAGTTCTCTTTTGAGATAAGTATATGGGACTTTTATAGCCACTCTGATATAGATGAACTTAAATTACTTTCAAGATTTGGACTCCAGCTAAATTTCTAAAAATACTTGCTTTGATATAAAAGGCAGTTTTATCTGTTAAAATTATAATTTTTTTTTTCATTTTTTTTTTATCAGTGGAAGAAGTACTAGCACAAAGTCCAGTAATTTTGTAGTTGTATGTAGTGACTTTTTAGTCTGGCAATACTGGTTATTAAAAACCTTTTTTTCTTTTGGATTTTTTTTTGCAGATTTTCAAAATAAATGCTTGTAATATATTAAATATGTTGAGCTAAAATTTGTAATTGTAATTTGTTGCTTTCATAATTAATGTTGTAAATCATCCATCCCTATTCTCATCTCCTTAAATCAGTTCATATGATGGATTAAAAGAAAATGCTAAAAAGTCTTAGAACCATGTGTAAAATTAACTTTCTTTTTATAGTTTCTTTTCATAAGGTTGTAATCTTAAATGCAAAAGACTGAATTAAAGTGTTATTTTTTAGCTTTATGTTTGTTTTATTGTGTTGAAATTGGTATTGGCTGAATCATATCATTAAAAAAGTATTACATTAAATTTCTAACATGTTTGTTTAACAATTGGAATAAAATATAATACATTAAAATAACTATGTGTCAAAGTTATAGTGTATTATTTTATCCCAAGTATAATTTCTGAGTATAAATGAGTTAAAATTGATAACAGATGATTTTCATGATTGATAGCTTTAATAAAATAGTTTAGTTAAGTATGTACTTATTGTAAGTAAATATCAACAAGTGGTTATTTTTACTATTTTCTCCAGTTCTTGCATATAAATAAAAGCTCATTTTTGAAGTAAAGTATTATGAATTGATGTTTCAAGCATATTAAAATGAAATATCAAAATACTAATCAGAATACACCGTTTTATTTATTATTACTGCAAAAATTCTGTCATACATTTGAAAAAACACCGTTATTGTGAACATCACTCAGATAGATGCTTATGCCTTTTTGGCTTAAAATCAAATTGTTTGGTGACAAAAGTAAAATCAAAATCGTAAATAAGTAACTCACAAATACAGTCATTAGTATAATGATATGTGCTAGTTTCTTCTGTAAGTCACATGATGGAGGAGATAGATAAAAATTTTAATTAAATTAAGAAAAAAAGAACAAATAAAAAACAAAATTGTTTTTCAGATTTTACCTAATCAAATTTTCAGATGCCTTTTTCGTAACCTGACGCAATCGTCAAATAACCAATGCAATAATCATGCAATCACCTGATAAATCGCCAAATATTGTTTGAATTGCAATTTTTCATGTTGAATAATTTTTTAAGCATTACAAAAATTTATTTCACATTTAAATTAAATATGTTTGTTTTATAATATGTCTTATCAAAACTTTTTTTTTTTTACCCCTTTTTTATTTTTTTTAAATAAAATTAGCAACAATTTTTTATTTTGAAGTGTATGTATAGCCGTTTCAATTCTTTCACCAGTGAAAATGGTTGCCAAAAAATGACCAATGGTGACCTTTTCATTCAAAATAACAGAACTTTCCATCATAATTCTATAACTATTCTATGTAGAACAATATTTTATATACTAAAATCTTTCCTGAAAAATTATCTATCGAACAGTGCAATTTCCAGTAAAACTCTAGTTATAAGAAGTTTGAATGAAATTTTCATTTGTATTTTATATATATTGGAGATTTTTACAGTTTTTACTTAATCATTTCTTCATGCAGGCTGATCTTTAAATATGTAGTTGGCCTTGCAATCATAAAAGCGGTAGATGCGGCTTCGGGAGATGCAATTAATATTTGTTCGTTTTCTTTTTTAAGGTATGGCAACAGGAAAAAAAAAAGCATTTATTTAAACAGTGTTTTTTAACCTGTTCTACACTGTTCCTCCCTCCAAAAAAGAATAACTTGTAATGACGCTTCTCTCATTTTCTCCAGCATACACTTGGTACTATTTTTCTCTTACTGCCTTGTTTAGTGTAATTGACAAAACTGCTATTGGCTCAAACCTCCCAAGTTGAGAATCACAAAGTATAATCATAATTAAAATAATATTAAACATAATTTAGTTAATGTTAATCTATTACTTGATAATTATGTTATGAAAATATTGTATTGTCATCGGGAACACACAACTGTACACAATTTCTAGAACTCTAGCACATCAGGAAGTGGGTGAAAAATTAATTACAAAATTCCATCTTTATATGCATGAAACAAATTAACTTGTTAAAATGCCTAAATTAATAATAATAGAACTACAGTATTTCTTGTCATATATTTTAGTATATAAATGATCCTGAGTAAGTTAAATGAGAAATTTAAGAAATCCACCCTTTAGTTTTAAAATTACAGTCCAATCAGAATTAGTTGATTCTAAAGTAAAAAAAAAAAACTGTACTGGAAGTAGTATTTTATATCTGTCCTCAAGTGAGGACACTGCATGTTAACTGGTTAAGTTAAATACAAGCATGCAAAAATCAGAATTGCCAGACATTTTCCAATTGGAGGATATACCGACGAAATGGGATGCTGTAATGGTGATTTTTGTTCCATTTTCACTATTGTATCATTGAAAAGTGTATGAAGTTATGCAGATAATTGAACCATATTTTTTGTATATGTTTTTGACTATGACCTGCAGGTCTCTGTTGAATTTGGGGATATTACGCCAGGAGGGGGTGCTGTGATAGCCATTTAAAGATTTCAAATTCAAAAAATGTACAAAAAAAATCTGAAATCCTTAATTTTTTTTTATATAAATGTCTGGCTTTGATCCAAGGATTCTAGAGCATTTTTTGCATTTTGCCTCTATCTTAAAAAATGACTGAGATATAACCAATTGAAATTTTAGGGTGGCTGATATTTTGAAACAATACAGCACAATTCCTCCATAAAAGTATTTAATTTATGAGTTTTAGTGAACATGGTTTCGGCAAATTTTATTTCATTGTTGTAAGCATTGCAACTCTTACATGCTTAACACTATATATTTATATTCGCAAAGTCAAATTCGTGCCAAGCTTGGCAACAATTGGCGAAATAATGCTAAATTTGGCGATAAAAATATGTTGCCATTCACAAAGCCAACTTGTCTATGTCTGTCTAATTTGGCGATAGTCTCATACAAATTCAATATTGACGAGAACGGGGAATGACTGTTGTGTAATTGGGTTTCATGCATTTTAGCATCGTGTTTTTCAGTAAAATTAGCTAAAATCTTAAAACCAAGCAATAGTGAGTCTATCTTAGACCAGAAGGACTTTTCGTAGTTTAGTATAATACATCGGCTGATCGCATTCAGGTAACCCGACAATTCACAAGCAGCTGACGTACAACAGAATGACGAAAAATATAGATTTTTTTGGTGGTGTGATAGCGAATTTTGAAGTATTAACATGTATGAGATAGAAGAAAGTTTTGGGATTGGCATATCTGACTAGTTATGTGTTTGGAATAAAACTTCATAGATGAACTTGATACACATTTTATGCTCTACAAGACTGTCAATAGATAATTTGCTCTGAAATGTACAGGTAAGAAGTTATTGTTAAGAAAACTGGTAAAAACTTGATATTCCTCTTGATTCTTTCGAATTTATCCAAATTTTCAAGGATTGTAGTTCAGTTATTTATGATACTAGAGAAAAAAAAATTAATAGAATGTGTGGCAAATTTTATCCTCTACAATACTTTTAACAGTTTTGTTTCACTAAAATATATTGACACAAAGTTTATGCTAAGAAAACTGAAAAAACACAATATTTTTCTGATTCTTTCTAATTTACCTGAACTTTGGTACTGTGTTGTTCATCCATTATTTATGAAACTTAAAAAAAAATGCATAAAATTTTTTGTAGCTTTTATTTTTTTAATGATTTGTAGTAATTTTTGTCATTAAAGTTCACTGGTAAGAAATTATTGGTATTAAAACAGAACCCCCCCCCAAAAATCTCACTAATTATTTTTAATTTAACCAGAATATCAGTGTGGCGCAACTTCCTTACTCATGGGTTTAAGAAAACACTTCATGCATGAAATTTGTTTCAAATGTTATCCTCTACAAGATTAGTAATAAGAAACCTGTGAAAAACTCGATAGTTTGCTGATTTTTTTTTTCCTACTTTACGAGACATTAGCAAGAAAGCATAAAAGAAAGTTGAGTTTAAATTATTTTATCCAATTTTCACTTGGAGTATGGTAACTATGTGAGAAAACAAAAATAATCCATTTTAAAATTTTAGTTATGCAATTTCCCACCACAATCTCTACCAGTGTAAAAAGACTAATGAGAAAGATTTTATCAATATGTATTTGGCAGAAGGTTTTTCTGAAGATTTATGCGAAATTCGTTGGTGGTAAGCAAGCTTAAATTGCTTTCGAAAAGTTAGTTGAAGACATACATAGAGGCACATAAAGCATCATCAGTTAAATAAGCATCATAGAATATAGCTCTTCCAACAGTAATTGGCGATGAAATGTAATGTATCTGTATTGTATTGTATTGCCCCGTAAAAGAACTATAAATCTTACATGCCATATTTTCAATGGAGAACATGCCCCAGTAAGCCTTAGTAACATATACAAATTTCGTTGGGTTTCAAATAAGATAATGGCACTAAAATGCATTTTGAGTAATTATTACAGCTCATAGACAGCAGTGTAATCGAATCGTTTGTGCGGTCCTGTACAATAACTATAATTGCTATATACTTCCTTTTCAAGAAAAAAATGTTGTAGGTGACTGTCACAACATACTAAAATTATATTGCCATTTGCGTTTAACATATATTCGTTTCATAAAATCGTTACCAGGGGTCGGAAAAACTTTTTTTATTGTAGCCAACTACAACTACTTTGTCTAAAATGTAGTTAACTACAACTAGAACTACTTGTTTTAAAATATAGCGACTACAAACTACTTTTCAAAAGTAGTCACTACTTTGCTGCTTTCAAATTTTGTCAAAGTGTTCAATTTGCACTAGAAACTGAAGTCACGGATTAAATAATAAAGGGACCTCTCGTTATATTGCGTCTGCCGGGATACAATTAAATAAATGCGACATAACCGAGGGTATTAAAATATTAAGAAAGACACCATACAAGGAAATGTTTTGTGTTTGTCTCAAAAACGTTAGTTTATACACACTTAACAAACTTCGTAGTAAAATTAAGAGAGATATTATAATCTAGAAAATTACAGAAAAACAACCCTAAATGCAAACAATAAATAAATCTGTAAATGGAGCAATTCCGAATAACAAGAAATCCGACGTTAAAACATGAAGACATCTTAACAAATAGACAAGTGTTGTCAACAAGAAAATTAATTCCTTTGGTGGGTTAGTACTTGATTTCAACAGCAAGTGACAGTGGAAAAAATCTATGACTTCATGCGATGCGTTGCTATATACTGCAGCTGAGATTTGCCACTGCGATTCAGAAATTTTTGAGCAGAACAAATTCTGCACAAAAGAAGCGAGTTTCAACCACATGATTTGCAGAATGGCACTTTTTCTCCTAAAGTAGCATTAAAAGTAGCTACAAACTACTGATTTTTTGTATCGTGCTACTCGCTACACTACATTGTTCAAAATGTAGTGCGCTACACTACAAACTACTATAAAAAGTAGAGACTACAGTAGTTTCGCTACTTGTAGAGCGCTACTTCCGACCGCTACTTCTTTATTGCGTAAAAAAGTGCATTTTACTTACCCATCATACGTAGTATAGGGTAAGTCTTGTAATCGTTTTGAAAATCGAAAAATTTTTTTTGACGGATTTGCACGTTTCAGACACTGGAGATTCCGAAAAACATATTTTTAGAAAAAAAATTTTGCCGTCCGTCTGTGTGTGTGTGTGTCTGTAAACGCTCTATCTCCCGAAGAAATTGAGATAGAGACTTGCAATTTGGTATGTACTTAGTATGTAATAATGGGAAGAAGCCTATTTCATTTCATTAACCTCGATTAACCGGAACTATTTTATTCGGACCCTCGAAATATTCGTTCTGATAAAAGGTATATAAAAATTTTCGAAATTGTTTATTTTAAGAAATGAATATAAAAGACAATAAAAAAACATAAATTTTACATAAAGCATGAAGTCGATCGGATAATTAGTTGCCGAGATATTTGGAATCCTATTTTCCACACTCTTCGATTTTTCATGACCCTGTATTTCATCCAAATTTCACTTCAAAGAGATATTTTAATTGGAAATTTGACGCTTAATCAGATGCAATAAACCGCTAGTTAATAAAATTATTATTTTTGGAGTTATAAGGAAAAACCTCTTTCAAGCAATTCAGTAATCGAGCCTTTAAAGTTTGTGACGTCATCAAGCCACGATTTTATTTGAATTGCAATGCATTTTATAAGTAGTTTACACATTTTTATTTTAATATTTTACATTATGCATATCCATGATGGGTAAGTATTACGGTGGCCCCCAACGACTAGTTTCAGTTTACCACCACATGGTCACTTTCCCCCATCTAACACTAATGGTTTTTATAACATGTTTATTATAATAATTATTTGCACGAGCATTAAAAGCATTTCAAATTTTCGTTTAAAAAGCAAATATCATTATCCGATTTTCATCTGGATTTTGCTGATATGATAAAAGTATCTTAAAGAAAAGAGAAAATTTCTGAATGTGGAGCTTTCTAATTTGAGCTATGTTTCTGTGAAACTTTTTGAAGAATATTATTTGGATCCCATTTTGATACCCAGAAAAATATTGAGTAATTCAACTATGTCTTCGGATATGATAGATTGTGTTGTCAAAGCCATCATGTTAGGCTTGTTCTTTGTACTAATACTATCCATTTTTATCTTTTGGGATATATTCTTAAGTTTTTGTGAGATGATGTTTACGTCTTCTAGTGATCAACGAAGCCAGCAGAAACAAAAAAATACAGAAATCAAAGTGACAAATAATAAGGAGAAAAAAAGAAAATTACAAGAAAGAGAAAATAAGTTAAGAAAGATTCAGCAAGAGCTAAGCGAAGCAATGCTGGAAAAAATGAGAAACGCAAAATTGTGAAATCCGCCAGCAAAAATTTACATCACCAAAGCAAAATTAAAAGGGAGTAATCTATGTATTTTTGATTAACATATAACATTATAACTCAGATTAATAAAAATTGATAACAAGTATTAAATTGTAATCTTGTCGAAAATAAACATGAGAGGTACTTTTATATTAGCCGGGCGCAGGTGATAAATGTCCAATTATTGTTCCCATTGCTATCCTTTGTATTGCATTTTCCATTTAAAATATACACCTTTCACTTGTTCATTTAAATTCATAACATTAATTTAAAATATATATGTTACATACATGTCTTTCATTCAGTTCATTTTAAATACAAAATAATAATAATAATAAAAAATACCGTAAACCGAAACATTTTAATTCAACACCAAAGCGCATTGTTTCTAATTTACACATACAAAAAATAAAAGTTGCTCTTGGCGAGGAGAATTTTTTTTATAGGCGAGATTTGCGCCCGGCTAACATAAAAGTACCCTTAAATGTATATTAATTTCTTTTTTAGGAACTAAAAGAACCATTTAAAAAAAAAAAAAAAACTTGACACCTTAGACTTTGTCCCAACTTGCCCCAGTCTCGTGACTTCTAATTTTGCGATTTTCGCTTGTTAATGCTTCAGATTAGGGTTGCCAGGTTTGCCTTTGTAAAAATTCAGAATTTTGAATTAACACCAGAAATTAATAAGTGAAAATTTTGTTTTATTTAATGAGAGACATTTTCTGACTTATCAAAGTAATAATTCTTCTTTCGAAATTACTGGTGTGAATTTGGAAATGCGGAATAAAGAAAAGGCCAAACTGGCAACCCTGCTTCAGATTTCAATAAGATTTCCAACTCTTAATAGTATGATAAATGTGCGTAGTTGAAATATTTCGCATTTCTTAAAAAAAAAAAAAAAAAAAAAAAAAAAAAACTCTTTATAGTATAAAATAAATGTAAGTTATAATTTAATAATAAATATATTTCCGATTCGAAAAATAGCAAATTAAGATGTTTGACGATGTTAAGATTAAATAATCTTTCTATGTTAAAAATAAAGTAACCTCCGCTGTCACTGCTAATGAATTTTTTTTGTGTCCGGTGGTCTTTCTATTCTAATATTAAGAAAATTATGGGATATAAAAATATGAAAATTGGTAGTTTTTATTGAGAAATATTTGATAAACAGTCTGAAGCAGACAGTTTTTAAATCGAAGAATTATTTTAAGAGATATTAGGTAGTTTTTTCATTACAATAAATAAAAAAACTACCTATTCCCGTTCGGTGGAAAAAACAATTCCGGAAAATTTCGGTTATATATATATATATATATATATATATATATATATATATATATATATATATATATATATATATATATATATGTCATATGATAGCACTCGTATTTATAAACCGTTTTGGATGAAACTAAGCGTGTATATTAAGCTCACCAATATCCTGACCGAGTTCGTTGGCCAGCTTGGTCCGCCATCTTATTTAAAAATTGCGGCTACTAAAAGATTTAAAACTAAAAAAAAAAAAAAAAAATGGAAATTCAAATTTATTTTATGCTTAAGTATTTGGTCTTGATAGAAGGATTCTGGAGCATTTTTTGTTTTGCCTCTATTTTAAAAAATGGCTGAGATATTGCAGTTTGAAATTTTAGGGTGGCTGACATTTTGAAACATGACAGGAGATTAAAACAAATCAGGGATTATTTGTGAGTTTTAATGAAAGTGATTTCTCACAAATTATTATCTTTCATTGTTGTAATCATTTTTGAAATCATACACATAAAACTATATTCACATCCGTTAGCGTCAAATTCTTGCCAAACTTGGCGACACTTAGCGAAATATCGACAAATTTGGCGACCAAAAATAATTCTCCATAAATAAAGTCAACTTGGCTGTAGTTGACTAATTTGGCGAATTTCTTATTTAAATTCAGTATTAACGAATCTTCTGTAATCGGATTCTTTGCATTTTAACTTGTTGCTTTCGAATAACATTAGCTAAAATTATAAAACGAAGATATAGGAAAGCTACCTTTTCCTCCCGGTACAGGCCGGAAGGACTTTTTAATATTAAAATCTGTCAAAATAGTTTTCTTAACGTTATAGGAACAAAAGCTATGCGAATTTAACCATCTTTTGAAGGGATAGAGTAGATAAACTCGCGGTGTGCAGTGTGCAATTATTTTTTTTTATTGGACTATTCTTTTGAGTGTTTTTTTAAAATTTTTATTCAAAATTTCATTATTTTAGTTGAGATTTATTTCATATTACGAAAAGGTCATTTATTTGTACTGTCGCCAATTTGTAAAACAGCCCAAATAATAATATCCCCTTTCAATTAAACACCGTATTTACACGCGACTGTTAAAGACAGAAATCATCATATATATTATTTCTCCTGTCAACATCCCTTTTTCTCAGAAAGTACGAAACGCAGAACGACGAAAGAGATACCATATGAAAGGATTTTGAACAGGCTTCTGACATAGCACACTTAACATTTCGTTAAAACATGTTTTTGATTGAAAATTGCTGTTAATTAAAAATTAAATCGGCATTGTTTTCATAAATGAAATGAAAGGTTTTCCTGAAATTTGTGTTGCACAAAAATAAAATACCGCATTATATCATGTTCAACAATAATTATAAAAAGAAATAAACAGTACAAAAAATATAATGTATGATTTCTTCGCCCGGTTAATTTAATATTTATTTTTAAAAAGCAAAATTGAAATAAAATAACATAATGCTTTATTATATTAGAAATGCATTCAATTTATTTCATGTTTTTCAAGAATAAGCGGATTACGTCATCTTCTAATGCAGTTAAAATACAATCGTTAATTTTTTTCTGGTGCGTCATCTATTGTTATATTTATCATGTTTGTGTATATGCGTACTGTAACGGAGTAATAGTACATTAACTTATTTAATGATTATCTTGGCAAAGTAAAGAAAATTACATTATCAAGAGAAGAAAATTTGCCAACATATTTTTTGGCAACCTATTCACAAAAATTATTTTATCATAAAACACACACAATGATCAATATATTATAAAACATACAATGTTTAACCTATACTATTATATAAAGAGGGAACGGTGACTGACTGACTCATCAACGCCCAGCCGAAACTACTAAAGTCAGGCTCACGCAATTTGGACTGTAGATTGCTGTTATGGCCTAGGCAAGCGATAAGAAGGGATTTTTGAAAATTCCCTCCCGTAGGGGGTTAAATCTATTGGTCATTAGCCTAGGGGGTCATTTTGCCATATCTCAGCAGCAGTTATAGGTAGGAGCTTGAAATTCCAGAAAACAAATCTACTAAAAAAAATGATTAAACACCTAATTCAGCGATTTTAGAAATTCCCCCGAGAAGGGGGTTAAAGGGGGTGGTCGAATGTTTTAGGTCATTTCGCCATATCTCAGCAGCAGTTATAGGTAGGAGCGCGAAAATTACGAAAACAAATCTACTAAAAAATGATTAAACACCTATTTCAGCGATTATTGTAATTCCCCTCGAAGGGTTTTAAAGTGGGTGGTTTCGAAAATTTTAGGACATTTCGTCATATCTCAGCAGCTGTTTTATGTAGGTGTGCGAAATTCAGGAAAACAAATCTACTAAACAAATGATTAAACACGTATTTCAGTGAATTTAGAAATCCCCCCCCCCCCCCCCCTGAAGGTGGAGTTTAATATAAAGCGCACGCAATCTGCTTTACCGGGTTGCCATACGAAGCAAGATCTCGCCAAAATCCTCGGGTTGCCTAGGCATAAAATCGCCCTTTTGGCACCAAAAGATACCCCGGTGCATCTGCGACATCTGTACTCTATTGAAATGTACAAGCAGAAGTAAATTGTATATAAATAATATTGGTACAGATGCCGCAGACGCACCGGGATATGTTTTTGGCGCTAAAAGGACGATTTTATGCCTAGGCAACACAACGATTTTGGCGAGATTTTGCTTCGTATGGCAACCCGGTTGAGAAGATTGCGTGTGTTTTATATTAAATTAAATATTGTATGTTTTATAATAAATTGATCATTGTGTGTGTTTTATGATAAAATAATCATTCAGTGTGTTTTATGATAATAATAATAATAATAATAAAAAAAAGCGTACTTACGTATTATACGGGAAGCTCAAATACAAATGCGCCAAGCATGGCGCCAATTAATTAATTATAGTAACCCTTATTTTTCGATAAGTATGTAGTTTACTTAGAGATGGTACTTTTCGGTTAGCCGGGTGTCAGTGAAATATATATATATATATAGCTGTTTATGCTTTTATAATATCACACCGGTTTGTTCAATACTTTAATATATTTTATTTATTTATTTATTTTATACTATTTACATTTATTACCATTTTTAACAATGTTATGTAATTAACCAGTGGACATGTGCGAGGATTTCGCACTGCAGTCTAATAATTTTTAGAAATATCTAATATTTTTTAGATGCAGGTTTAAACTTCTAAAGAAAAATTAAGGATAAAAATATCTTCAAACAACATTAGTCAAGCGAGAATATCATCTCATTTATTCCTAACAATAAAATCCCATCAAAGATAGAAAAAGGCATGCGCGATGGAAAAAAAAAATATTAACAATTGTATTTCAACTGCATTAGAGGATGACGGCATCTTCTTCTGGAAAAATACGGGACGAAGAAAAATAAATTGAAATATACTTAAATTAGAATTCAATCTAATATAACATATAACAAATCATACCTTTTATGTTACACGTGTAAAATACCACTGCTTCAATCAATCAATAACCAGAGGACCCGTGCGAGGATTTCGCACTGAAATCTAATATTTTTTAGGTACTGCTCTATTATCCCGTCGACCACTTTTCATAACAAAAAACTATTGCCAAACTGTAAGATTAAACGCCAAAAATGCAGTCCCATTTACTTGATATCAGAAGCATTATACGTGTTTGTTACGTCATCAAGTGGTTTTTAACGCGGCATTTGCGTGTATTTTTCATTATGTTTTACTGATTTATTAGTAATTTCATTCATTAAAATAACAATTGTGTCCTTAAATTCTTATATTTTATTTATTTATTTTGATATTCCAATGGCAACGTTCTCCCGTTTATTTGGCGATAGTTTTTTGTTATGAAAAGTGGTCGACGGGATAATAGAGAAGTACCATTTTTATGAATATGTAATATTTCTTAGATGCAGGTTTAAACATCTAAAGAAAAAGTAAGGATAAAAATATCTGCAAACAACATTTTGTTTTTAGTCAAGTTAGAATATCATCTAATTTATTCCATCAAAGTTATAGTAAAAACTGATCCAAGATTGCAAAATGCACGCGCGAGAAAAAAAATTAACAATCGTAGTTTAACTGCATTAGAGAATGACGTCTTCCGCTTCGGGAAATCATGAGACATAGAAATATAATTCTAAACATTTAAATTTCAATTTCGCTTTTTAATCATAAACATAAAATAAACCCGTGCGGTGGTTTTTATTATAATTGCTGAGCATCATACAATGTGGTATTTTATTTTTGTGGCAACGATACTTTGAACAAAACCTTTCATTTCTTTAATGAAAAAAAATGCCGATTTTATTTTTAATTTTCAGCAAATTTTAGTAAAAAACATGTTTTAACGAATTGTTAAGTGTGCTATGTCAGAAGCCAGTTCAAAATCCTTTCATATGCCATCTCATTCGTCGTTCTGCGTTTCGTAGTTTCTGGGAAAAAGGGATGTTGACAGGAGAAATAATATATATATGATATTTAATTTCTTCTAAACGTTTCAATTTTAATTTTGGTTTTTAATCATAAATATAAAATAACCGGTGCGAAAAGTCACATTTTACCTGTTTTGTACTATTTATTATTTTTTATAATCACTTTTGAGCCTCATATAATGCGGTATTTTATTTTAGTGGCAACATTGATTTGAAAAAAGCTTTCATTTCTTTTATGAAAAAACAATCCAGATCACATATGTTATTTGTGTTGTCAACATCCCTTTTTCTATGCACATACAAAACATACAACGATGAAAGAGGTATCATTCAAAAAGTTTTTGAACAGGCTTCTGACATAGTACACTCACATTTTGTTAAAACGCGTTGTTGGATTTAAAAAAAAATAGTTAATTAAAAATTCATTCTAAAACATACCAGGAAATAATCTCAAAGATTGCAGTGCGAAAGCTTCGCACGTGTCCTTCTGGTGAAACTTTAACGTAATAATTAAATCATAACGCGTTGAAAGCAATAAATGGTGAAAATGGCGTCATATTTTAAATGCTGATATAATAATATTTCCAACCACTTTCAATTTAAAAATATATTTACACGAGAGATTTACAAGGTGGCCATAATTAAACTGACGGTACTCAGAGTGTTCTGTAGCGCGATCTAATTGCGAGAATGGCGCCAAATTTTGCAGGAAGATTAAACAAGACGGGGGACGAAGGATTCCGCGAAAAAAAATTTAGTTCCAAAAGTCACCGCCAGGGGAATGTGTGGCGCTGTGTATTCGAAAAAGAGGGTTTCAAAAAATGAAGAATCAATACTGAAATAAAATTACCGTTTATTTAACAAATTTAGCAATTTAATCCAAGCTCAAAATGGTAACAGTTTATAAAAAGCTAAAAATTTACATAAACACTGCTAAAGTTTCTTTATCTGTAATTTCACTTACAGAGCCCCAAAGAAAGCAACAGCAGAAGAAGAAGTTCTTTATTCAAATTTCACGTTACATCTTTTGGCCCAGTGCCAGCTTGTTCGGCTTTAAAAGGTAATGTGCTACTGTTAGAAGCAATTTCATTGAAAGTTATCTTTCATAATGTCTCCTTCTTTAGTCGAGCGAGCTCTACTAGTCAAATTCTTTTACCTCAACCAGTGCAATGCGCCAGCCGCTCTTCGTGCTTTTAGAAACCACAAAAAAAAAAACGCGTAAAGGTAATGGGCCTTTGTCAGTTAATGATTTAAAAGCAATGGTTGAGAAGTTTGAGAAAACAGGTTCTCTAAATGTTCATTCAGGCAGAGAACGAAAACCCGTATCACAGGATACAATCGAAGAAGTGGCAACGGCGATTGTCGACAGAGCACCAGACAATAGTGCAACCACTTCCAGAGCTCGTGGGATAGCTCGGAATCTGGATATGCCTTATTGTACGGTATGGAAAATCCGACGAAAGATTATCCACTTCTATCCGTACAAGATCAGCCGTGTACAAGAGTTACGTCACACCGACCATGATAAGCGATTGACTTTTGCTCTCACTTTTCTTGCCGGAATGGAGTTGGATGATGCTTGGTCCTGGACAAAACTTATGGGGAGACGAGGCCCACTTTTACTTGAATGAAACTGTAAATACCCAGAACTGCCGAATTTGGGATAACAAGTCACCAAGGGCATTCAAGAAAATTCCTTTGCATTCCCCAAATTCTCCTGTTTGGTGTGGTTTCACAGCAGATATGATCATAGGTCCATTCTTCTATGAGAACATTACTCCGACAGGACCTGTAACTTGTTCTGTTACCGGAGACAAATATCGCCAATTGCTAAACAACTTTGTTATTCCGGCACTTCAGCAAAGACAGTGCCTGGAGAAAATCATTTTCATCCAAGATGGAGCCCCTCCACATATTGCTTTGCGAGTACAGCAGCTGCTACGACAGAAATTCACAACAGAAAGAGTCAACAACAGAGAGTTTTCCAACTGCATGGCCACTTCGGTCCCCTGATCTTACACCCTGCGACTTTTGGCTATGGGGTTACCTAAAGTCCAAGGTCTATCACGGAGGTATCCAGGACCTGGCTACGTTGAAGGATAACATATCGCGAACTGTACGGGAGATTCCTGCAGACATGTTATTCTCTGCTGTTGTAAATGCTGCGCACAGAATGCAATATGTGGTCCACAAAAACGGCGCCCACATCAAACCTGAGTTGGATGTGCTAAATAAACGGTAATTTTATTTCAGTATTGATTCTTCTTTTTTGAAACTCTCTTTTTCGAATACTCAGTGCCACATATTCCCCTGGCGGTGACTTTTGGAACTAATTTTTTTTTCCGCGGAATCCTTCGTCTCCCGTCTTGTTTAATTTTCCTACAAAATTTGGCGCCATTCTCGCAATTAGATCGCGCTACAGAACACTCTGAGTACCGTCAGTTTAATTATGGCCACCTTGTATTTCATACTTTGAGATGGTCTTTTAAATTATTAAAAAATGTATTTTCACTTGAATACTAAAAGCCAAACAAAACTTTGGTGAAAATTACGTCATATTTAAAACAAAACATTTAAAATGTATTATTTAAAACAATCTTCCAATAGAGTCGTTATAAAATTACTGGAGGTAGCGATATTGTTTACTTAGCCATTTTATGCAAGCCGATTTTCAAATATTTAATTGATCTTATTTAATCAGTCACGAAAACAGTTGTTAGCTGTCTTGACAGCAGTTAATTCGGCTTAAAATTCCTCAATCAAAGGGAAATGAATGGAAACCCGATTACAGGAAATCGCCACTGGTCGATTAATTATAATCTAATCTTCCGCAATCGTTTTAAAGCATTAAAATTAGGTTAAATCAAGGGTGTTTTTAGTGCTTGCGGTCATGGAACGGGGGTTGGCGAGCGTAGCTCGTAGGGGGACTGAGCCTCCTAGTCAGCTGCAGCTCGTGACTCGCTCTTTTTTGGGGAACTAAATACATGGCTGAAAATTTTATTCTTTTCTTACCACTATTTTTTTTTAAAGAAAGCTTTTCCTTGGTTTAATGGCAAAATATTTTACCAACAAATAAAGCAAATATTTTTTTTTACAAAATAGTGGTAAGAAAATAATAAATTTTGTAACTATGCATTAGACGCGACCTACGTAATACGTAGTATTACTTACGTAGGTCGTTATTTAGTGCCCCAAATAAAGACAGTTACTAGCCGCCACTGCTCCTAGGTATATATAAAAAAATATATATTCATTTTCATTAAATAGCGAGACACACTGTTTGGCGCGGTTTGCAATAAAAATCCTTTGGACGGTCTAGGTTGAAATAAATGGCACATTAGCATTACATTTTGACATGGTGTGGATATAACGAAAAAAAAAAAAACGCCAGTTTAACGCAACTTAATATCATTATTATTAACTTCGTGTTCCCACTATTTTATTTCATTTTATTTATTTTGCTGTTAATATTATCGGCACGCTTTTTGTATGAAATCTGGCAACTGTCGTTTTGTTGTTTTTTTAGAATTGAAAAAAAAAAAATAGAATGCTTTTTGTTTCGATGATTGATTATTTGGGAAAATTAATAAGTGTTATTATAACATTTAACTATGAAAATAATTATATTATGAACGTTCCTTCAAATGCTGTACGAGCCTCCCATACATGATTGCTATTGAATTCTTATGTCACTGTAAATAGAAAACTTATAGGTATGGCAACAGTAAAAAAAAATTCAGATGGCAACACGAAATGTATAGGAAAGCTTTATATTTTCCTTAACAACAAATTATAAACTTTTTAACGCAAAACAACAACAACAAAACACACACTTCAAAAACTACTGCAAAGCAAAACTACTACAGAGTACTACAAATTGATTCTGTAAAGCGAAATATTTCCCATGAAGAAAAGGCCGTCATTAGGACAAAAGGTGTATTTTCATCAAGAAATATAAAATATTATACTAACTATAACTACTATTACTGTGTCATGGATGGCGTCATATTCACTGACCCTTATTCCTGAAAATAAATAAACTGATCTCTTGCTATTTATTTAAAGATTTATTTAAAAGTGTTCACAAAATAAAATATTTCTGATAATTACATAATTTCCAATTTATTATAATAAACATTTAATGAAACTCGAGAATTTAAAAATATTGCATAAATGATTCTCTATTCCCGTAAGAGATGAATGGTTCTGATGGTGAAAATGCTGTCATATTTGAAAGAAAGTGTGATGGCATACGGTAGAATTGTTTCAAACAAATAATCGATTTTTGGGTAGGTTTTTCATAGTCTGAAGAAGTCACCTCCGGGAAATGCATAGCAATGTTTTTTTAGGAACTCCCAATGACATCATGACATTTTGAGTCTATGTAGGTAAAACTGAAATATTTTTGCACGATTTTGTCAACATGACGTCATATTCACTGGCCTTTATTTCTAATTCAGCAAATCAAACTTCAGAGCAGGAGCCCTTTTTAAGCACAGCACGATCTTTCGGCAAATGTTTGAAAAGCAATGGTCATTGTTTTACGGTCACGTGACGCATTCAGCAAATGAGTTTTTTGATCAAGAATTTCTTTTAGACACAGCAGAAAACGTGTTGTTTACGTTTTGTTAACTTGCCAAGCGTCTGAGAGATATTGTATTTTTCACGTCGAACGAACTTTAGACGATGATTGTTGATTTATATTGAACTATCTTGCTATCACGTAGTGTTTTTCCAGAGTTTTTTTAAATGAATTTAAGCCGTGCTGTACAATATTATTGATGCAATGAGTTTTAAATTGATTGTGTTTCCAAGGTAATTTTTTCAGTTAATTATTTTACATTTCAAAAATTTGTAAATTTTATAACGTTAAAATGATTTATGCCCATTGGTAGAAACAACTAAATGAATTTTTAATTGTATTTTCAACAAAGTTTTCAATTACTTTTTTTACATTAAAAAAATTTGTAAATTTCATATTATATGTTATGAACATATTATATAATGTTAAAATGATTTATGTTAAAGTTCTGGCTAGAACTGCTGCAAAAAGGGGCGAGTGAGCGAAGCAAACTGGGACTGCGTAGCGGTACCAATGTGAATTGCACGCAATTCACGGGTATTGGTGAGCATTAGCGAGCAGGTGGTGGTGCCCCCTAGTAACATTTTGATATTTTTACAATTTAATTATTAATTAATACATTAATCTTAAGGCATTTTCCAACTAGACCGCCATATGTAATAAATCGACAAATATTCTCTGTAACACGTACAATTGTATGGGAGTTGAAACTACAATGTATTTAATGATGCGCCAATAAATGCTCGTCAAAATATGCCAAAGTGTTACGAAACTTCAACAATGAAACATTTTAAAAACTTAAAAATAGATGAAATATTTTAAAGATACTTATTTTATTTTTTGGGTTTTGTTGAATTTCTAAAAAAGTACTGAACCAATTTTGATGAAATTTAAATAGGACCAATTCGAGAGTATCGTCTTTCAATTATTCTGAAAGATTAATCAAATAAAAAAAAAATCACATGAATCGGCCGCGTAGTTTCGGAGTAATTGGTGAACATAATAATAATAATAAAAAGTACATACGCGTCGAATTGAGAACCTCCTCCCCCTTTTTTTTAAGTCGGTTACCCTTCCCCCCGTTATAAATCAATCGGTACTTACGTATTATCCGAGCCAGAAGATAGATCGCCAAAAATGGTTCACAATTGGCCACAATTATCGCCACAATTGGCAATCTTGTTTATCGTTGCCAGTCACGTTTAAAACAGTAATTTAATGTTATTAAAAACATAACACTGTTAAAAATGGTAAATAATATAAAATAAATAAATAAATAAAATATAATAAATAAAATATAATAAATAAATAACAAAAAGTATAAACTATAATAAATAAATAACAAAAAGTTATAAACTATTATAAATAAATAAACTATATAGTTGTCAAAAAAAAAAAAAGAGTTACTGTAATTAGTATAACTGGCGCAGTTGTATCTGACCTTTTCCCGGATAATACGTAAGTACCCATCAATCGAGTAACATTATTGCAACCTTGTCAAAACACAAAAACTGATATAAATTCTAATCTTTTCACCGTATGAATTTCAAAATGCAGTTAGGAATAGACTGTTAGGAATTATCTGTTACTACTTTCGAGTAGTAATGTTTATTTGCTCTACAACTTCTGAAACATAAAGTGCCCCATTTTTCTGTATAGTAAAACCTGTGAAAACTGAATTTGTCTGTAACGGAATCCTGCCTTAAACGGAAAAATTTTGAGGTCCCTGGGAAAATATTGCAATACTATTATAAAAGATAATGTACTCGATAAGACGAAAATCAATATAAAATGGAATTTTTTCTTGCTCCTTTGCAACTTTATGATCAGGTTATACTGTAAAAAATGTTTTTATTTCTTATTCGCAATTATGTTTTTAGACGAAAAACATACAGACTGCAATGCACCTCTGAAAACATTTTTTCAAAAGCGTAAAAATCTAGTCGTTGGGGGTCACCTTAATGCTTGCCCATCATGGATATGCACAATATAAAATATTGTTATGAATTTTGTACATTTGTAAATATTCCATTTTTTTATAGTGAAATTGCAGCATTATTTAATGTATTTCCTATCGAAAATTATGTAACTCAATGCAAAAGGCCTCGGGTGCTTTGCAAGAAAAGCAACCTTACAGCATCGTCTTTACAATGGAGGTCTATGGGGAAATCGCCAAGGAATGGGTTTATCGATGGTTTTGGCGACTTATTTTTGTCGCCAAGTTGGCGACGGATTTGGCGACATTTTGTGCAACCCCCCCCCCCCCCCCCCCCCCCTTATACCTTTCAGCGGCAGGCATGAGACAAATTAAACCCAGCATCGATGATATTTTATAGCTTGCATGCTGCTTTCTCTGATGTGTGCTACTTTCTCTGATGTGTTCTCATGATTGACTTTCAATTTTGTGCTGCAAATTCGCAGCCGTGCTAATACATAAAAGTGAGAAATTGCTAGACTGGATGTCGCCCGGATAGCTCTAAATGGTAGAGCATTGGTGCATAATACCAAAGGTTCGATCCCCGGTCTGGACATCTTTTCACTCTGTTGGTTATACGCTGAGTAGTACGTGATTAATTCATATCCTTTGTTATAATATATATATATATATATATTAATATTTTGGTCATTATGTATATTCAGGGAGCTCTCTGTAATGACGATATTTTATATATCAGCAATACATTTTACTGACCTTTAAAAATAGGTATTTAAATTGATAATTTATTTTTCGATATTTATTTTATTTATTTATTTATTTATTTATTTAATGCATACAAATTTGTTTTAGCTCTTATTATTGAATGTTAGAATTAAAACTATATGTTTTAGAAAATTCTCTGAGACTAGAAACGCTTCACAGGAGTTTTACAATAGGAACAATTCTTAATCTTGTGCGATTTGATTGAAGTTGAAATTCGAGATTTCAATGTTCTCTCGGTTGCTAGGAAAAACACCTGTTACATACCTGGCGTTTATTACGCTTTTTTCTTACCACTAAAATTTATAATAATTTTTTACACGTTTCATTTCCTAAATTTTGTGATCAATTAAGGTAAAATTGTCTATTAAATTTTAGTGGTAACGAAAAAGCATTAAAGTTCACTGCTGTGCTATTATGGATTCTAGTACTTAATATATGCAAGACTTTATTGAAAATAGGACATGTCGCTCATTTGCTGCAACAACGTCATAACTCAAATTTGCGATTTTTCTAGAGACGCATATGAAGTTTTAAATATTGAATCAATTTTTGGAAACTAAACCGCCATTTTTCAGGGAAT
The DNA here is from genome assembly GCA_963931845.1 of Maratus michaelseni. Lineage (NCBI taxonomy): Eukaryota > Metazoa > Arthropoda > Arachnida > Araneae > Salticidae > Maratus > Maratus michaelseni. Next base: position 405,417,789 of record OZ007587.1, read on the forward strand.
CTTGAAAGCTCAAAAATAACAGTCTACTAAATAAAAAGTTCCCATTAAAATTGTGCCTGTGGTATTAACTCAAAAATCGTTATTTTTGAGTTATGACGTTGTTGCAGCAAATGAGCGATGTGTAAAAGATGTTATTACGTTCTTTAGATCACAAACTTGATCGTTGTCAAATGGATCCGTTGGCTGAACTGAAGTGCAGTTTCTATTGTGCTGTTACATAACGGTTTTCAACAAAGGCAAATCTATTAATCTGTAGGGATGCATAAAAAGTCTGTGGGTTCAGGCGCTGGAGTCTTGAAATTTTCAAAATATTGAACCATATCTCAGGTATGTACACCCCTACAGATTAATGGGCTGGCGCTTGTTCAAAACTGTTATGTAACAGCACAGTAGAACCGACACTTCAATTCAGCCAACGTATCCCCTTGATTAGGATCACGTTTCTGATCGGAAGATTTCGTCAAAGTATGTAATAACATCTTTTACATACGTTTTATTTCTAATACATTTTTGAAATTTTAAGTAATTTTGTAAGTATTTTATCTATTGTAACTACAAGTTGAATGTATGATTCCACTTTAAATTCTTTTTGAGTTTATTCTATACTTTTATTTAAAAAAAAATTTAGTTAATTTAATCGTGTTTAACTATGTCTTTCTCTTAGAGTTGAATTAAATGTGACATGAGTTGCATGTAGAAAATTCAATCGGGAAAAATATAAAGACATCAATCTTCGAAATATTTTATTTCTAAAAAGAAACATTTATTTGATAGCTTAAATTTCTACTTCACAACTCAAAGACAATTGTAAAATTGACTTCATATTTCCAATAATAACTGATTTTCCCTGAAAATTGTCTTAAATGATCATTACTAATGCACAGTTGCCAACCTTTTAAGATGAAATAATCATACTTGAAGCCAGGAAATTTATTTAATATATTTTTTTGCTCCTATATGGTACTTATTTGATTTCATTTATTAAGCAAAATTTCTGTTCCGAAATATGTTAATGTGACTTGGAAAAAAAAATGAAGGTTGATAACCATGTTAATATAAATTGTCAATTTTGCAAGTAAAATATTTCTATATTTTTTTTACAAAATTAGAATGTGATGAATGTAATGAATTTAATAAAACGTTTATATAACTGCCTTATATTTACCTCTGAATTGGTTCCTTAGCAAAATTGAGTCCCTTGAAATCAGCCAGTACAGCATTGTCTTCACTATCAATCAGAATGTTATCTGATTTTATATCTAAATGAACTAGCCCATTGCTGTGTAGGTATTCGACTGCAAGAAGAATCTGGAAGATCCATTTCTTAAGTCTTTTGAAGCTGTCCGGATTTTTCCTAAATTTCTTACTCTCAACTATATCATCTAATGCTCTGGGTAAAACAGGCATAACGTACAGCTTAACTTTTAGTTCTTTAACTGGGATGACCATTAACACCTCTAATAAGTGCTGATGTTGCAACCTCGGCCAGTATTGGTCTTCAATGTGCCACACGTCCTGTTCTTGGACAATCTTTACGGCGACTTCTCTGTCTGTAGAATCGAGGACTGCTATGATATCAGCGAAACCCCCACTTCCCAGGAACTTCATATACTTGTAATTTCTGTTTTCTAAAAACTCGATCACGGCTTTTGTCAATCTTTGTCGAGACATTCTTTTTTGTTTTTTAATGTCAATAATCAGGAGTATACATTGATATAAACGATGAAATAAAAGATAAACAGTTACACTTTACGAAATATAAGAATATTATAAATCTTTTTTAAGCACACAAAAAAAGCTCAAGCTCACTTAGAGACTACTTTTATCGCAGTGACAATTGTATATTTTGTATTGTTTAGTAAATAATCTGAAGACATTGTTGAAAAATAAACAATGTAGGAATAATCACGGATTGTCTGTTGTGCGACATTGTTAAAAAATAAAACAATGTTTATTTTTCTATAAAATCAAAATACTCTTAACAATCCCCGACTGTTACGATGATCTTCTCGTGGAGGCAGTGCTGTCAAGCGACATATAAAGCGACAAGTTCTACATACAGAAGGGACTAACAGATTTTTCTTATTTCGTTAATACTACTCTACACACACACACACACACACGCACACACACACACACACACACAGACACACACATGCCAAACTCATAATTTCAATATTCCCTACGTGTTCGGAAAGCAAAAATGTGTGTTTAGCTAAAATTACTTTTGCGAAATAATTATTTTTTACTTGAATATATGCAATGGACTTTGTCAATAAATTATAAAAATCTAAATTGAGCAGCAATATATAGTTATTAGAAATACAAATCTGTTATATCAAATTCAAATTAAACTCGGTCTACCTGTAAATAAATCAAGTAATAACGTCGTGACATCCGAACAGATACGTGTTACGGTCTTATGAAATCCAAGTGATATTATGCTAAGTCATGTGAGATTCATATGTCTCTATCTGAGCATTGACTCATTGAACTGAGAGCTCATTCTGACAGTGATGTATAGTTGTAATCAGAATCTCGTGCAGTTTAGTATTAATATTTACATGGAATTGGACATGTGTGATTCGATGTAATTTATAAGCCAGGTATTTTGATTTAAGGAAGGTAATGGAAGGACCCTCTGCAATAACAATGCAAGTGGAGTTACCTTGATTCTCATATTATTCAGCATAAAAGGAAATATAAATTTTATGATCATAAGCAAGGTGAAAATGCTAGAAAATTCTTTTTAATTGGAATATATGCAAAGAAGTTATATTCTAAATTAAAATGTTAAAAATAAATTTAAAAACTTTGTAGTTAAAACTCCATTGCACTTGCCTTATGATGGCAGATGGCCCCTCAGTTTTTATTTAAACGATGCTACAAATATGAGACGAGGTCACTTGCTAAAATAAGACTTATTCTTATGAAACTCTGTCTTTAAATAATATATATGTTATTTAAAAAAAATCCCGTGTTTTAAACAATTGAAATTAAATTTTTGAAATAAAAATAAAAAATAATGTGCGTAATAATAAAAAAAAAAACGTGAAATTTAAATGATAGAATTTCGTATAATAACTTTAAACACCGTGCAATTATAGAATAATCGCATTTGTTTTTGATAATGGCTCGGAGTGAGCCGAAACATGTCAACAATCTAATAAAATTTATTTTGCTGTGTATTATGTTTTTAGTTTACACATTTTAGCATTTAAAAGAAATATATTATTACAAGAGGGGAAAATTCTGCTATAAGGCCGAATATAGATTGCCACACACGGCTTTTATTTAAAAAATAAATAAACTAGCTGTAACTCATAGAATAAAAACGCAATGACAACAAACAATTTTAAAATATCTAAATAACAAATAAAAATTCCCCTGTAAAAGTGTTGAGTTGTTCAATAACCATTCGATTTAGAAAAATATTTTTCTACCACTGAGCAATTTTTTTTAATGAAATTTAATTCATGTTGCTATGGCAGCAGACGATAAAACGATATCTTTGGAATAAGGGAATAAATAGAAGAAAAAATTTTGTTGGTGTTTGTGATAAAATGTTTTTCTTTATTTTTTAAAAATGTATATACATAATTCACTTTTATATTTTAACAGAATAATAAGTTTACTATAATTCGTTACTCATGCTATGGCCAGTATACACGATACACGTCGAGCCACAATGCCTTTATCATTATCTTTTTACGCGTAAAAGTTTCGCTACGGTACTCCATTGTGAAGTTTTGTAATTTTTGAAATCTAATATTTGAAAAACGACATAATCATTAGATTTGAAATTTATATCAAGAAAAATACAATTTTTTACCATTCTAACGCAGTTTGTAAAACAATTTTGTGACAAATACTTTTCGAGTTGTTGTTGTTGTTGTTGATTCGACCCGAGGGCCCGGTGAGCAGCTTTTTATTACTACGTACTTTTCGAGTTATTAATTTTTTAAGTAACTTCAAATGTTTCATTTTCCGAGATTAACCTGTGGCAACGATGGATTGTTGGTTGTGTTCAGGAAAGAAGATCGCGCGGCGCGCGCGCGATGGAGAGAAGGGTTATGGAGTAGGTCTTATCGGAAATTTAAATAATTTAATATATTGAAATAATTTAATTATTTCAATTATTTTAAGCTTCTGTGGCTCGGATTAGGTGAAACTAGCGACTACACATCTTTATCCTCCAAAAAAAATGGATCTTATAACAGGAATATCTATTTTTATTTCATCATAATAAACCCCTGAAACATTCATGAAAAGCATCACGTGATCAGATAGCCCGATCCGCGTTCATAACCTGCAAATTTTTAGCGCGCGCTGCGCGCGGGTGACTCACAAAAATTCTGTGGGCGATTTGATCACGTGATTGGGCTTTTTTGTGTCTTACTTGGTTTGGTAGGTTGATTGATACAGCTGTAGCAACATGATCGGATATCTGAAAAATTTAAAATTTTTAACATTCTAAACTGATTTTTTAAGCCTTTGATCCAACATAAAAATAATAGAATACGAAAGTATGATGTGTATATATATATATATATATACATCATATAGTTACATAACTGCTGTCAACTTATATGTCTCTTAAACTACAGCACCTACTAAAACTGATATATTAGTTTAGTTGATAGCAGTTACATAAATATATATATTGTACAAAACAATGCATATAATATTATAAAGTTAAATTTTCTATAACCAGTGCACCTTTAACTAACAAGGGAGAGGACGTTCGGATCACCGAATTCCCGAAACACGGTATTGGTGGTTTCAATAAAATTAATGTAAACTCTAAAAAAAAAAAGGTACTTTTTGGTTAACCGGGCACCAGTGAAACAAATATAAATATATACACAGACACACACATATATATATATACATACATATATACACAAACATATATGTAGATATATATTTATATTTTTTTTTTCACTGGCGCCCGGCTAACCGAAAAGTACCAAAAATTGTTATATACTTTACTGACGTTTGGGTTGTCCTACACAGATGAACCTGAAAAGTATGGATACAAAGTGAATGCTCGCCGTTTATTTCCGATTTTCTTCACCTATTTTTATTAATTTAAAAATTATTTATCAGTTGCTTTATATTTTTTGGGATAAATAGAATGTTAATAAATCAAAGTCGTGATACCAACATATGCTGGTATCACGACCTTGATTTACGATAAATCTTTTAACATATGTTAAAAGATTTCTTTCTTTATTTATAATAGTAAAATAAAATCTTTGTTAAAATTTGATAAAAAAGCTTTTAAACATTTTATTAAAATATTGTTGTGAGCTCGGGGTTCGAAAGGACTGATGCCAATATATAAGAACAATAAAAAGGCTTTATTCACTATAAACAGTGCAATACGAACACCAATATCTTCTGAAAATTACAGGATATTCAGTAATCTTCAAATCCAATAAAAGCACAGCAAAATTTCACACAAACAATGCGTTCAATACGACGTATCAACGACAAAATCAATCCGAGAAACACAGTTCTCAATGCAAAGCCTCTCGTATGAATTCAATCGCAGTTGACAGACAACTAACTAACTGAACTGATGGAGGTCCTTATATAGGTTTCAGAGATCTTTCCAGATTATTCCAGAGCCTTCAGATGCCAGAAATTACCAGAAAGTTCTTTAACCTTCGATAGAGAACCAAAGCGAGAAAGGATCCCAATGTACAGGTATAAGGGGGAGTTGCACAAAAAGTCGCCAAATCCGTCGCCAACTTGGCGACATTTGGCGACAAAAATAAGTCGCCAAAACCATCGCCAACTTGGCGATAAACCCATTCCTTGGCGATTTTCCAATAGACACATTATAGAAACCGATGCTGTAAGGTTGTTTTCCTTGCAAACCACCTGAGGCCTTTAGCACTGAGTTACATGATGCTCAATAGGAAATACATTAATAATGCTGCAATTTTCACAATAATAAAATAAAATAAATTAAAAAGAATGAAATATTTACAAAATTCATAACATTGCCCCCTCTCAAGGACTGCACGTCCCGGGCAGTTCAACCCTTGATCGGAAAGCAAACCCGTTACCAACAAATGCTAACACATTCATAATGCTGAATTATACAAAATATACACTTATTTAAAAATAAAATAAAATTAAAGCATAGACATTATTACATACAAGTATTTAAATAATAATAACAATAATAATGATAATGCTAAGCAAAATAAATAATTACATTAATTTATATACAAGACCATGGTCATACTAATTTACATTATTTACATTACACTATTTACAATCAATGAACTAAGTACTATGGCCATAGTATGGAGCCAGCCTGTCGTAATGAACGACTCTAGGCTTCGAACTTGGTGACTTTCGGATCCGAATTACGACATCGTTCAGTCTGTTTAGGACTGTATAAGGACCGTCCCAGTGCGATTGCAGTTTGGGAGAAAGTCCTTTGCGTCGAGTCGGATTATAAAACCAAACCTTGTCACCTTCTTTGAATTGATGTCCCGTGGCTTTCGTGTCGTACCTGGTCTTCATCTTCTCCGTCTGTATGTTGATCCGCTCTCGAGCCAAGTTGCGGACGTCTTCAAATCGTGCCTGGAGATTCTGCACGTATCCCTCTGGCGATGAAGGCGCATCTGGAGGGCGACCAAAAATCAGATCACAAGGTAGACGAAGATCACGACCGAAAAGCATCTGAGACGGGGAATAGCCGGTCGTTTCATGGACGGCGCTGCGATAGGCGAGGAGAAACAAAGGAAGTTTTTGGTCCCAGTCTTGTTGGTTTCTTGAAACTAGCAGTGAGAGGTTGTTGAGGATGGTACGATTAAACCTCTCAACCATGCCATCCGACTGTGGATGTAAAGGCGTCGTCCTAGTTTTGTCCATTCCGAGAAGTTGACAGAGACCCTCAATCACAGCAGAGATGAAATTTCTCCCCTGGTCAGAATGCATTTGAAGGGGGACTCCATACCTTGATATCCACTGGTGTACCAAGGCATCCGCAACCGTAGAAGCTTCTTGATCAGGGATGGCATAAACTTCAGGCCATTTTGTGAAATAGTCCATGACAACAAGGAGGTATTTGTTGCCATCAGCACTTCTTGGCAGAGGACCTAGGATGTCAAGGGCGATGCGTTCGAAAGGTGCTCCTACATTGTAGAGATGTAATCTTCCTCGGCTACGTTTCTTTGGTCCTTTTCGAGCTGCACATGCATCGCAAGATTTGCACCATCGTTCGACGTCAGCTCTCGCTTTTCCCCAGAAGAAGCGCTCTCGGACTCTATGTAATGTTTTCATGACTCCAAAATGGCCACCAGTGGGACTGCCATGTAATTCCTTGAGGACCTCTGGTATTCGGGATCGAGGAAGTACCAACTGCCACCGAGATGTCTTCCCATCTTCCGATTCGAATTTTCGGAACAGGACACCATTCCTGACGTGGAGGGAGTTCCAAAGAGCCCAATATTGCTTCGTCGTAGGACTGTAAGTAGAGATGTCTTTCCAACTGGGCTTCGTGCTAGAAGATTCTAATAACTCCAAGATTGGTTTGATCTCAGAGTCTGCCATTTGATCTTCTCGAATCTTCTCATCACTCCAGGGATCTGGTGGCGTCAATAGTGAAGTCTTCGTCTGGCGTATGACATATTCGGGATTATACTTGCTCTCCGCTCTGGAACAATAGCGACAGCTCTCGGGACACGGTCTTCTTGATAGGGCATCGGCGTTTCCATGCGATGAGCCTTTGCGATGCCTGATGTCAAAGTCGTATTCCTGGAGCCGTTGTATCCATCTGGCTACTTGGCCCTCTGGGTTCTTAAAATTCATCAGCCATGTTAGGGATGCGTGATCAGTACGAAGGAGAAATTTCCTGCCATAGAGATAGTGATGGAAGTGTTCTATGGCTTTCACTATAGCTAATAACTCCTTACGAGTGACGCAATAATTCCGCTCTGGTTTCGATAAACATTTGCTCCAGTATGCTACGACTCGTTCTTGGCCATCTATTTCTTGGGAAAGTACAGCGCCGACACTTTCATGACTGGCATCCGTGTCCACAATGAACTGTTTCTCGGGGTGCGGATAGGTAAGGACTGGAGAGGATGTGAGAGCTTCTTTCAGCCGCTGGAAGGAATTCTCGCATTCTTGTGTCCATAGAAACTTCTGCTTGCTTTCAGTGAGCCTATGCAATGGTCTTGCGATGTTGGAGAACCCCTGGACAAACTTTCTGTAATAAGTGCATAGTCCCAGAAAGCTTCGCAACTGATGGACATTTTCCGGACGCTTCCAGTTCTTTACTGCAGAAACTTTTTCAGGATCTGTTCGAACACCTTCAGCTGAGATGATGTGTCCTAAATAATTTACTTCGCGTTGGAAGAACTTGCATTTCAGAGGGTTCAGCTTTAAATTCGCCGCTCTTAGCTTCGTTAACACTTTTCGAATATTTCCAAGATGTTCTTCAAACGTGCGGCCACCAATGATGACGTCATCTAGGTAGATGAGACAAGCTTCAAAAGTCAGGCCTTTTAACACTGTCTCCATGAGGCGCTCGAACGTTGCTGGAGCATTGCAGAGCCCGAACGGCATAACTTTAAATTGCCAAAGTCCTTGTCCAGTAGTAAATGCAGTCTTCTCTTTGTCATCAGGATGGATCTCTACCTGCCAATATCCACTCTTCAAATCAAGTGTGGAAAACCATTTATGTCCTGAAAGAGTATCTAGTGTGTCGTCTATTCTTGGTAGAGGATAGCTGTCCTTCTTCGTGATATCGTTAAGTTTACGATAATCCACACAAAATCTTGTGGAGCCATCTTTCTTTCGGACCAACACGATGGGAGAGGCCCACGGACTTGATGACGGTTCGATGATGTCACTATCCTGCATCTCTCGTAAGAGCTTAGAAACCTCTTCTTGTTTTGCGAACGGCAAGCGTCTTGGATGCTGTTTAATCGGTGGATGGTTGGCAGTATCAATTCTATGACGTGTCAGTGAAGTGCGCCCTATATCACTCTCGTTTTGTGAAAACACATCCTTAAATTCCTGGAACAGTCTTTCTGCGGCATGTCTCTGTTCAGGAGATAAATTTTCATTTCGTCCAATTACAGGTGTTAAACTTGTAGGCGGTTCCGATAACGTCAAGCTCGGGTCTTTGCAAACACAGGTGACTGGAGCACAGGTTGCAAGCATTTCACCTTTCTGGATAATTCTAGACTTTTCACTTACGTTCGCAATCCTCACAGGTATCACATCTCTCGACAGATCTACCAGCGCTGATGCTATTAGCACTCCCTTTGGGCTCTTCTCAGGATATCCAGTCAAGCCATACTGGAAAATTCTTTCGTTTCCAGTTAATCCAGGTATCATCATTTCGGTCCGAGGAGGGATGATAACATCTGCCTTGGCTGTGATCCGTTGAATAGACCCGGACTCATTTCCAAGTTTGAAAATAGTGACATCTTCTTGAGCAGAGCGTAACTCATTATTCTTAAAATCCAGTGTAAATCCTTGCTCTTTTAAAAAGTCCAGTCCGAGTATGAAAGGGTCTGAAATATCGGCCACATAGACTGTATGATGGTAAGCGGCGTTCCCAAACTTTATTTTCAATTTCATTCTTCCATGTATGTCGATCTTATCCCCGGTCACGGTTTGGAGGATAACACGGGGCGGGGTCCAGAGGAGTTTTTCCTTTAGCCGGTGAGCTAGATCTTTCCGAATGATGGTCACATTGGCTCCTGTATCGATGATCATATTACAGGGCAAATCATTCACACGCCCGACTATAAAAACTCCGTTCTTGCCGCAACTTCTTGCAGAAATTTGACACACTTGATAATGGGGCTTCTCGAAATCTGGCAACCTCCGCCCCGCGAGATGGCCATTAATTAGTTTTCCTGCTCCGCCGTTCGTGGGGAGCTATTACCTTCTGTGCTGGGTCGTTTTAGGCAGTTTCTTTGAATATGACCTTCTCCACCGCATTTCCAGCACTTGATCTTTCTGCCAGTTTTGTTGTCCATCAAGGAGTTCATCTGCCTCATCATGTCTTTCACCTGCAGCTGTAAATGCTCCACAGCTCTATCCGACGTCTCAGGCATGTTGGCTACTCGCACAAAGTGTCGATCTTTCCTTGTAGCTTGCTGGGCTGCCTCGAATTTCAGGGCATAAACTAAAGCCCCTTTTAAGTCACTGAGATCTGCAATCCGGAGTTGTTTCTGGATCTCAGGGTCACGCACACCATCAATAAAATGCTGCAGAGCCAAGCTTTCTCTAATTTCAGTCGGACAGTCAGGATAAGCAAGATGTGAAAGTCTCTCGACATCCGTAGCAAGCTCTTGCAGGGATTCAGTGGATTTCTGCTGTCGAGATTTGAGCTGGAGTCTGCTATATTCCTTCATGCATTTCTCGCCAAAGCGTAATTCTAAGGCACTGACGAGCGTTTCAAAATCCAGCGGTTCATTTGCAGGCAAAGTCTGTAGGACGTCGGCAGCATCAGCTCGTAGAGAAGCAGCTAACTGGCAAGCCTTTGTCTGGGAATCCCATCCATTGGCGTCCGCTACGATCCCAAATTGTGTCTTAAAAACTGGCCATGAGGATTTTCCGTCATAGGTCGAGAGTTTAATAGAGGCCCGGGGAAGCATAGCTTGATACTTGACATCTTCGGGATAGTTTTCGGCAGTTATCTTTTGTTTCTTCACATTTTCCAACTCCTTTTCTATACTCTCTATCCTTTCTTCTACGGTATTGGCTGTCTTTTGAACTTTTTCCTCTATTTCCAGAAATCTTCCTTCAAATTTGTTTTCCACGCTGTCAATTCTTTCATTTAAAGATGTTATTTTATTATCTATTAATTCTTTCAACTCACCAAGGTTGGTTGACATATCCTTCTTCATTTCTTCCGACATCTGTTTCATTTCAGCCTGGTTTGCGGTCATTTTCTCATCTATCTCAGTCATTTCCTTCTTCATTTCTTCTTTCAACTCGCCAAGGTTGGCAGTCATTTTCTCATCCATCGCTGACATATCCTTCTTCATTTCAGCTTTCATCTCGCCAAGGTTGGTTGACATCTCAGCCTGATTCGCAGCTAATTTATCCAATAATTGTTTCAGTTCACCCTCCATTGCTCTGGTGATCGGCATTCAATCCCACTCCTGACACCAAATGTTGTGAGCTCGGGGTTCGAAAGGACTGATGCCAATATATAAGAACAATAAAAAGGCTTTATTCACTATAAACAGTGCAATACGAACACCAATATCTTCTGAAAATTACAGGATATTCAGTAATCTTCAAATCCAATAAAAGCACAGCAAAATTTCACACAAACAATGCGTTCAATACGACGTATCAACGACAAAATCAATCCGAGAAACACAGTTCTCAATGCAAAGCCTCTCGTATGAATTCAATCGCAGTTGACAGACAACTAACTAACTGAACTGATGGAGGTCCTTATATAGGTTTCAGAGATCTTTCCAGATTATTCCAGAGCCTTCAGATGCCAGAAATTACCAGAAAGTTCTTTAACCTTCGATAGAGAACCAAAGCGAGAAAGGATCCCAATGTACAGGTATAAGGGGGGGTTGCACAAAAAGTCGCCAAATCCGTCGCCAACTTGGCGACATTTGGCGACAAA